>CM067842.1:778223621-779473621 GCA_034509565.1 Triticum monococcum | reverse complement strand
AAACCATAAAATAAACAGGAGAACAAGGAAAAAAACCTCGCAAAACTGGTATCTGTGAAACGCGAAACGAGCCGGACTAATTAATCGCTCGCCTCGCTCGGTTTGTGCGTTTGCACGACAACTCGATGCAATGGGCGTCATAGAGGGTTTTCCTAATATCACTCCCTAACGTGTGTGTTAACTGTGCCGGGCTGTGCTAGGTTGTGTACTTTGGACTCACCGGGTCAGGCTTGGCCCAACAAGAAAAGTAGCCCAATTTCTTAGTTGATGGCTCAGCTTTTTTTATCTATTTGCCAAGCCGAAAAGCATGAGCATCTCGTCCGGCCATACCCACCTCCATTGGTGAAAAGTGATGGATCGTGCTGCTCATCACTTGTCATGACATACGCCAAGACATCCGGCGGGTGCGGTACAATCATGGAATACCCAGGTCTGGATATCCCTACCAGCTGCTTTGCTAAGATCAATGTGAAGGTGGATTATTGCGGGCGGGAATGACTGGAGTAGCTGCTGCCTTCTATAGGGATGACCAAGGTCTGTACTTAGGGGCGTCGACCCTAGTCCTAACAGGTGTGATAGATACTGCTACTTTGGAACCCTTGACGTGTCGAGAGCGTCTTGCATTGACAAATGGTCTATATGTTCAGAGGTTAGTTGTTGCATCTGATTATCAAAGTGTCATCAAGAACATTGCTAAAGAGACATGAGGAAGATATCCGGCAGTCATCAAGGATATATCTCTTAGAAATCTAGTTTCATCTCTTGTAATTTTACTCATGAACCTAGAGGCTCGAATTATGAAGCCCACATCTAGCTAGGCATGCATCGTCTTTGGCTTAGGGGAGACACACTTGGTTTGGTCATCCCTATGATCCTATTTGTATCCCTATGTCTATTATCCAATAAAGTCTAGGTAGTTGCGCTAAAAAGAAGCTAGCCACATAAGACTTGTGACAGATCAATTTGTTTAGTTGCTTTCCTTTCACCATTTGCAAATCATGAACAAGAGACACCAAAAGGTTATGGGTTTGAAGCAATCCATTGGGTTCTTACTTCTCTCATGTTGCTTAGTATCTGATTTATTTTTTAGGAGATTATTTTTCTATCAAATCCCGACAAGAAATTCCCAACTTGCACCAAACGCAGGATTGGGACTAATATTCCACTTCTAAGTCTAATCCCTCAACAACCTCCCCCTTATGAACTCTCATTCCTTTTCCCTTGAACTACCAAACATGCTGTAAAGCACAGCTAACAGAAGTGAGGACCAAATCATCGAGTAGGCCAGCATCGAAGGCAATAGAACAACACATATTAAAGGTCAAAATGAATAAGCAAGACAACTAGGTGGGAGAAATGCGGGCAACAACGACATCCCTCAACATGTCCTCTTCCTCCTCTCGGCCAGCTTCCTACCTCCGTTGTCGTCCCCTCAGGCCATAGTCATTTTGGTTTGCTCCAGCATCCCAAATACAACACTACAATTTTTTTTCTTTGGGGGATTCATCAGTTTTTTCATTTCAAGGACTAGAGTAAACTTCGTTGTGAAATTATATAGAGGGAGCAACATAGAAAAATAAGCTAACCCACATTCATGCGTAGAGTGTGCCAGCTCTTTCATCTCACGTGAACCAATGGCTACCAAGGTGGCTGATCCAATCTAGTGTCCACCCTGTTAATGTGTGGGTAAATTTCTATGGTAGGTGGGGATATTTTTCCCATCTCTTATTTCTTCTTCTAAAAAACCAATTCTGGTTTACTAGACCAATAAAACATCAAATACAATCAATCAACCAGGTAACTGGGTAACAAGTGAGCCCAGGAACACAAAAATGACCCTAAACTCGCTCACTCCGCCTTTGTCCTTACTCGCGAGCACTCCATCTCTCCCTCTCTCTCCCCTCATGAGCATCTCTGTGATGTGGGTTTCTTCTCTCCCCTAGCTTTCTACCCTCCTCCTCCACTATCATCCTTTCGATCGTATCCTCCGCTATCAGTGGTGGAGCCATAGATTGAGGTTTGTCGGGGCGATGGACGACGATGAGGTTCGATTGTGCTACACCTGTTGGTCAGTAGGCAAGGAGGTACCCTGCACCGCTGCCGGAGAACCAGGGCAGCCGCCCTGCCCTTCCCAATGGTGGATCAACCACATGTCCAACGAGATTTGGTGCCATGGATAGGTGTGACTTGACAGAGCTTGAGGTTATTCCATTGAGTTTCAGGAATCCCCTACACTATGAATAAATCCAACGTCACCTGATTCGCGCTCATGTGAACCAGGTTCCTTGATGGGATGTTGGTGATTTAGAGATTTTCTATGTTGCATAAATTATTTCTACATAGTTAAAACTCGTGTGTGTGTTTTGCTGCAAACACATGGACGACATGTTATGAGGGTTCTGAAGGTTTGCCACACAGGTGCACTCATACTACACATCCTATATAACTAAGTAGCTGATTCTGTGCCCGCAAAAAAAGTAGCTGATTCTCACTAACATATTTATCTCAAGTTGCACATATGTCACGTCAACATGCAAGAATGCCTGGCAAAAGGTCCACCTCTACTTGCAAACATGGACAAAAAGTTCACCTCAATAATTTATTAATAAATCATACTCCCCCATCTTGTAATATAAGATGTCATTGACCGTCCCATAGAGTATGTATTTTCAATTTCATTTATCATATCATTAATCAAAATATCCGTGATCCATACAACCAAATCTAATATATCTGGGATCTAGGCCCTCACAGCCATGAGTTGTTGCAAGCAGGTAGCATACTGAACTGCGGTGTGCTGGAAAGAGTAGTGATCTGAAAGACCATACTCTGAAAAGTTAGACTCTACATGGATGAATCGACCAGGCAGCGACTTCTTTGCAAGTGTTTCCTGCCATATGTCAAAGAAGTCTACCATAATTGCCCTGGACTTTTCGATGGAAGATAAGGGATAATACTCTACCTGCACCAAAAGCAACATAAAACTTCATGTCAGCCTTGCAAGCACGGAAATGACCTCAGACAAAAACCACTGAAAACTGGATTTCTAAATTTTGTGTTAACAAGTGGAACTTTTTGAACATAAAATTATCTGTAATGTTATTAGTGTCCCTAGTATCCATGCCACAGGGCCATGGAAAGGTTCATTTGCTTTGGTGGGAGGTTTTGCAAGTTTTGGCATCCATGGTTCAGCCGAACCTATGCTCGACACCATTGATCTCTGGACACTTTTCATAAGGATCCATGCATGATTGATTAAAAAATGCATGATGGGAGCTGTTTGCATGTTAAACAATGCATGACGCGGATCCACATGTAGCAGGATGTTGAATCGTACGGCGTCGACTATAGGTTCGGCGGAACCATGGTCCAGAATCACGCCTCTCCCTAAGAAGGCAAGATTTTTCTTTCCTTGGTCAAAATATTAGATTCAACAAAATCTTGATGCTATTTCTGAAATTTGTTCTTATCAGATATAATTGTAGGGGCCAAAAAGAATTATTACCAAGGTTTGTCTCCCTGCTAGCTTGAGATGTTTCCCAAACAGAAGAGTTACAGGCAGGTCCATATAATAGAGTATACAAGAAGTCATCTAGTTTTTCCCTTCTTCCAATTAATAATTTGAGCTAAGTACCCAGACAAAGGTGTAGATCATAACATATGTTTACAATTTAATGAATATGTTCAAATAACAAGTTGGCCATACGAACTATTGCTAGAAAGGATGTCAATAGCCTTACGAATTTAAAGCTCAGAAGGTTGTGCTTTAAAAATAAAATCACATAGGAGATCATCAATCATGTACGTCTGCTAAGTTCATCAAGCACGGCATAAGTAGATCTATCTAACTCACAATAAAGTATAAAAAAGAAATAGGTTGTAGTTTTGTACTTATCAATACAGAGGATTAGAAGGTATCCATAGTAGGCTGGACCTGTATGAATCTAGACATCAAGAATTAGCCTGAGAATCTAACCAGCAGAACACCATATTGCTCCATTAACAGTAATTACTCAAACTAAATTACAACACAGATTCAATGCATTTGGTTTGAGTCTCATCTTTTACTACGAGAAGTCACAATCAAACAGGCCACATGATTACGACCAACAGGGGTATGAACAGAAAATGGAAAAGGAATAAACATAGTAACAGTACCTCCATTATGATTCCTCTCATTGTTTCAGAATTGTTAGGAGCACATTTACCTATCCTCAAGCAAAAATCACCCAGTTGATATTGGAATCCCTATAGATGGAAATTGGCATGAATGTGAATAAACAAACTTTCATATGAGACAATGCAAGAAGCACATAGTAATATAATAAGAACAATGTAAATAAAACAGAAGATGCAATATATGACAAAGGACAAAATGAAAGGTTATAGAACATAAATACAAGCAACAACCAAGTAGCTTCACTGTGAGACTCGATGATCAGTTGAGTTCTACGCGATTTTTTGTTGATCGATCGCTAGTACCTGAAAGGCACCCACTTCCAGAAATTATAATTCAAGCTGGAAACTGGTAGTGTCGACTATGTTGTCACAGTTGTTAACTTTAAAATGTCATGTTCACTAAGCAAACCTTGCAAAAAGAACTATAGTTTATTTAAGCAAATATGGCTTCAGTCACAATTTCAGCAGAAAACAGCACGAACTTATCATCGTTGAACCTGCTATCGGAAATCCAACAATTTTATCGCCACTGGTTCAATTAAATAAACAAAATAAATTGTACAGACCTAAATCGTCAGGTGTGAGATCAAAGGAGAAATTGTAAGGGTGGGGAAGGAAACAATTTGACCTCAAAGTCGAGGCTCACACGAGCCTTGTAGGACTGGAGCTTCTCCATGACATGGGGGAAGGCAGCGTCAGCCTGTAGGACGAGACGATGAGTCCGGAGGATGGAGAAGTAGAGTCCGGGGTGCTCGTGGAGCGCGACACCGAGGAGCTCGCCGGGCACATCTGGAGGCAGCCGCCCGCCGGCGCCCATGCTTTCTCGTATGATCGGGCGGCAGGAGATGATGGAGGTCTTCCAGCGGCCGTCCTTGGTGCCTCCGAGGGACTCCGCGCAGCTACAGGCCTCCGCCAGGATCTGGCTGTTGAGCGTCGCTCCAGGGTTTGGGTGCCAGTGCATCAGCCTGCGCCGATGCAACGTACAGACGAGGTGAGCTAGCGGCTGGGAGCCGTGGGGAGAGATGTGAAGGAAGAGGCGCGACCACGGTACCACTTGGCGGGGGCCATGGCGGCGAGCGGGGGGGAAACGCCGGCGAGGAGGGGCGACGGCGATCTCTTGACAGGACGGGAGTAGTATGAGATCCCTTCTTACTTACGCGTTTTTTTGAGCAAATCTTACTTACGCGTAAGTAGGCTATTAAATGGATATGGGCTGTAGCTCCAGAAACAGGCCTGTTGGGATTGGACAGGGATACATGCACCTTTGCATGTCACCGGGTGACTTGCGGCCCAAATTCATATTTAAACATTGTAAAAAAATCTGAAAAAAATCATGCATGTTCATAGCATATATTAAGATAATCTCTAAAAAATTCAGATCAAAATTCGAAACATACATCAAGAAGCAAAAAAGAGAAACTCATATGTAAATAGTATACAGAGAACCATTCGCAACTATTCATAACAGATTTCTCTTTTTTGCTTCTTAATATATGTTTCGAATTTTGATTTGATTTTTTAAAGATTATCTTAATATGTGCTATGAACATGCATGATTTTTTTCAAATTTTTTTTATAATGTTTAAATATAAATTTAGGCCACAAATCACACGGTGACATGCAAAGGTGCATGTCACCTGATCCCTGTCCGTTGGGATTGGGCTCCAAAGAGCAACTTGCTACAACCTACGCAAGGTTTGTTTCATCTCAAAAAAAATGCAAGGTTAGTTATGTTAATCACGTAACATTCCCCTAAAAAAGTTAATCACGTAACAATTTAGATAGGGTGCTACGAGAGCAACTAGTTGACGAGTGCTTTTTTGAAAGCCTCACAATGATCACTTGGAGTGGGCTGAGAGCGCGTCACTTGGCGTGCTCCTTCGGATGTTTTTCTCACATGTTTTCGGTTTTTAAAACGATTTTCTGGGTTTCTTTGACTTTTTGGTTTTCATCGATCTTCCTTAGTTTTTGGATAAATTTTTTTTTAAAAAAAATTACACGAAAAAACACATTTTTTTTCTTTTGCAAGGGGCACGGTTTTGTGTCCGCGAGAGGCATGACCGTGCCTCTCGAAAACGAAAAAAAACCCGTTTTCTATTTTTTTCCTTTCGCAAAAGGCTCGATTTGCTTCCGTAAAAGACACAGTTTTGTTTTCTCAGGAGGTATGGCCATGCCTCTCGAAAATAAAAAAAACACGTTTTTTTTGTTATTTTTTTGACTTTAGTCCAGATTAGTAATCGGATCTTGTTTCTTTCGCAGTTTGTGTTTCGTTGCTCCATTTGATTCGTTTTTTTTTGCAAACCGGAGTTCTTAAGTTGAACTTTCTGGTTAGTTCTTCTTATTCGAGTTTTACCCGTGCATCTTTGCTTGCTTGCTTATGTATGCCATTGTTTGTTTGCGATAGAACATCCGGAGTGCGAAGCGTGCTACTACGAGTCTCTAGGTTTCACGGATCATCAGCAAGGCAAGTAACACTTTGATCATACCCTTTATTACCCAGTTTTTATGCATTAGTTCCAAACTTCAAACACTGCATGATTAGGATGTGATTAACTTGTGGGTTTGGGAAGTAGATGATGAGGTAGAACCTATTACCTGTTTTATTATCAGACCCTCGGGAGTTACCTCTACGTTGCTTATATTGCTATGCTATGCTTGTAGACGTGGATTGGGTTTGAGTGTATCCATGACAGATGTGAGATTGTTAATTGATGGTTCAACTTAAGGTGGCAACTTTAATACACATCCGGGTGGATTGCTTGTTTGGGCACCTGGAGAATCCACTGTTGTCTTAGGATATCTCGGAGTACCCGTGTGATCATCCTACGGTCCGCCACCCAGGCTCAAAGGGATCTTAAGATTATTAATGCTAGAAACTTCCGTGTGCAGCCACAAGCCATTATGGGCTCTGGCATAGTATGAGTAAGTTGTGTGACCTCTTTCAGTGGTGGGGTAGCAGATGTAGAGGGAAAGTAGGTGTAATTGTCCACCCAGAGTAAAGAGTAAACGCTTCTGAAAGACTGTGTCTCGGTCACCCGTTTCTCAAACATCATGTAGTGCGAGAAATCCAACGGAGAAGATCGAGTCTTGTGGGGAAAAGTGCACAAACCTCTGCAGAGTGTAGAATCTAATCATGGTTAGCCGTGCCCCCGGTTATGGACATCTTGAGTATCTAGTACTTGGATTTTCCTATGGTATCTCATCACTCTAAATTAATTTGTTGGGTTAATGAACTACTTTAATTGGGATTGAGTTGGAGGAACCTTCTCAATGATGTTTCACCTACCATGATAGTTAAAATAAAACTTATTCCTTTGTTGTAGGAAAAAATTGGCTTTTCGCAAAACCTATGAACCCTACAGTCTCCACCAGCCAAATATGCATATAGTGTTAGCATTATTTCTATTCATTGCTCTACTGTGTTACATTGCCAGCATATTCCATGTGCTGACTCATTTTTGGGCTGCAACATATCACGTTGCAGACTTTTCAGACGAGGAGTAAGATTCGCTAGGTTGCTGCCGTGCAGCTCAGTGATGCCGTTGGAGTTGATGGAATCACTTTATCTTCCAAGCCTTCCGCTGTTATCGTATTAGATGGCCTTAAGCCATATTTATTGTAATAAGTTCTTTTTTGGAGACATTCGATGTAATAAGTGTGTGATTGCTACTATGTTATAAATCCTTCGAGTACTGTGTGTGTCAGCATTATCGATCCAGGGATGACACTGAAGCACAAAGACTTGACCGCTTGAGGTCGGGTCGCTACAATCACAAATCTCATCTCCTCGCAATTTACATTATTTTCCATTTGCCTCTCGTTGTCCTCTCCCCCCTTCACAAAAATGTCGTTTTATTCGCCTCTCTTTTCCGTTCGCCGTTTTCTTGCCGGATCTGTTTTTGAGTGCAATCTTGTTTGCGTAGTCATGATGCCTCACAGAAAATACTATGATGTTCCTTACCCAAATATTTTTCTTGAAATCGAGAAAAGTACTAAGGAATATATGACTACACAATTTGAGCATAACAAGTATTTTAGTGAAGAACTTAAGGAGCACTCCGTTGTGCTAGATGCTATTACAAAACAACTTGATGATATTCGTAGAGAAGTTTACAATCTCCAATCTAAGTATGCTCTTGCCGAAAATTTGCTAGGAAAATATCCGATGCACAAGCTACCTTAGTAAATCAAATGGCCGCCAAACCAGTATCATTAGAAGAGAAAAGTGATGAAGATCTTAAAATGATTGGTGTTTCTTCTATTGATTCCTTGTTTAGTAAAGTTAAGATTGATGAAAAAGGGACCGGAGAAGAGTCAACTTTAGTTAGAAGGTGTCCCAATGATTCAGAGGGTGAAAATCTTGTTGAGAAAATTAATAAAAGTGGTTTGGAGAGGTCAAAACTTTAACTAGTGTTGTGCCCACTCTTTTGGATTACAAAGACTTTAATTATGATAGTTGCTCTTTGATTGCTTGTATTTCTTTGTTGCAATCTGATGTCTACTGCACAACCTTCTTCTTGTAGACGTTGTTGGGCCTACAAGTGCAGAGGTTTGTAGGACAGTAGCAAATTTCCCTCAAGTGGATGACCTAAGGTTTATCAATCCGTAGGAGGCGTAGGATGAAGATGGTCTCTCTCAAGCAACCCTGCAACCAAATAACAAAGAGTCTCTTGTGTCCCCAACACACCCAATACAATGGTAAATTGTATAAGTGCACTAGTTCGGCGAAGAGATGGTGATACAAGTGCAATATGGATGGTAGATATAGGTTTTTGTAATATGAAATTATAAAAACAACAAGGTAACTAATGATAAAAGTGAGCACAAACGGTATTGCAATGCGTTAAAACAAGGCCTAGGGTTCGTACTTTCACTAGTGCAAGTTCTCTCAACAATAATAACATAATTGGAGCACATAACTATCCCTCAACATGCAACAAAGATTCACTCCAAAGTCACTAATAGCGAAGAACAAACGAAGAGATTATGGTAGGCTACGGAACCACCTCAAAGTTATTCTTTCCAATCAATCCGTTGGGCTATTCCTATAAGTGTGACAAATAGCCCTAGAGTTCTTACTAGAATAACACCTTAAGACACAAATCAATCAAAACCCTAATGTCACCTAGATACTCCAATGTCACCTCAAGTATCCGCGGGTATGATTATACGATATGCATCACACAATCTCAGATTCATCTATTCAAACCAACACAAAGTACTTCAAAGAGTGCCCCAAAGTTTCTACCGGAGAGACAAGACGAAAACGTGTGCCAACCCCTATGCATAGGTTCATGGGCGGAACCCGCAAGTTGATCACCAAAACATACATCAATTGGATTAATAGAATACCCCATTGTCACCACGGGTATCCCACACAAGACATACATCAAGTGTTCTCAAATCCTTAAAGACTCAATCCGATAAGATAACTTCAAAGGGAAAACTCAATCCATTACAAGAGAGTAGAGGGGGAGAAACATCATAAGATCCAACTATAATAGCAAAGCTCGCGATACATTAAGATCGTATCACCTCAAGAACACGAGAGAGAGAGAGAGAGAGAGATCAAACACATAGCTACTGGTACATACCCTCAGCCCCGAGGGAGAACTACTCCCTCCTCGTCATGGAGAGCACCGGGATGATGAAGATGGCCACCGGAGAGGGATTGCCCTGCCGGAACGGGTCTAGATTGGTTTTCGGTGGCTACAGAGGCTTCTGGCGGCGGAACTCCCGATCTATTGTGCTCCCCGAAGATTTTAGGGTATATGGGTATATATGGGAGGAAGAAGTACGTCGGTGGACCTCCGGGCTGTCCACGAGACAGGGGGGCGCGCCCAGGGGGTGGGCGCGCCCCCACCCTCGTGGGCAGCCCGGGACTCTCCTGGTCCAACTCCGATACTCTGTGGGCTTCTTCTGTTCCAAAAATAAGTTCCGTGAAGTTTCAGGTCAATTGGACTCCGTTTGATTTTCCTTTTCCGCGATACTCTAAAACAAGGAAAGAACAAGAACTGGCACTGGGCTCTAGGTTAATAGGTTAGTCCCAAAAATCATATAAAATAGCATATAAATGCATACAAAACATCCAAGGTTGATAATATAATAGCATGGAACAATCAAAAATTATAGATACGTTGGAGACGTATCACAATCCATGATAAATTCACCCCATGCTTAAACAAAATAAAGCTTTTATTAAACATATTGTTGATGCTATGATGAAAGCTTTTGAAGAAAAATTGGAACTAGAAGTTTCAATTCCTAGAAAATTGCATGATGAATGGGAACCTACTATCAAATTCGAGATTAAAAATTATGAGTGTTTTGCTTTGCATGATTTGGGTGCTAGTGTTTCTACAATTCCGAAATCTTTATGTGATGTGCTTGGTCTTACCGATATTGAATCGTGTTCTTTGAATTTGCACTTGGAGGATTCCACTATTAAAAAGCCTATGGGAAGAATTAATGATGTTCTTATTTTTGCAAATAATAATTATGTGCCCATAGATTATTGTTCTTGATATTGATTGCAATCCGTCTTGTCGAATTATTCTTGATAGACCATTTTTACTCAGTATTGGTGCCGTATTGATATGAAAGAAGGCAATAATAAGTTCCAATTTCCTTCGAGGAAGGGTATGGAACACTTTACTAGAACAAGAATTAGGCCACCATATGAATCAATCATGAGGGCATCTTATGGATCTCGAAACAAGGATGACAAAACTTAGATCCTTGTTTTATGCCTACCTAAGGGCGTAAAACTATAGCGCTTGTTGGGAGGCAACCCAATAAATAAAATTTATTTTTGCTTTTGCTTCCTGTTTTTGAGTGTTAGCACAATTATGCTACTGTTATGATTGTGTTTTTTATGTTTCAATTAGTGTTTGTGCCAAGTAAAGCCTTTAGGATCTTCTTGGGAGATAGTTGTTTGACCTTGCTGAAAAAACAGAAACTTTTATGCTCACGAAAATAATTATCATTTTTAACCAGAAAGCGATAAAATACCCATTCTACTTGCAGAAGATCAATATACAAATTACTCAGGTCGTCCTAATTGTTCAAAAAAATTCGAATTATAGAAGTATTCGAAATAGTCAGATTGCTACAGACTGTTCTGTTTTGACAGATTCTGTTTTCTTTGCGTTGTGTACTTATTTTGATGGCTCTATGGTTTTCTTTGATGAGTTTTTCCATATAAAAGTTGGAATATAGTAGATATAATGCAAGAATAAAATATGAATTGGTTTGATACATCACTTATAGTAGTGATTTATTTTCTTATACTAACGGATCTCACGAAGGTTTTGTTGAGTTTTGTGTGATTGAAGTTTTCAAGTTTTGTGTTATCTTACGATGGATGAAGGAATAAGGAGTAGAAGAGCCTAAGCTTGGGTATGTCCCGGCATCCCAAGCTATTACCAAAAATGAGCAACCAACTAAGCTTGGGGATGCCCCCGAGTGGCATCCCCTCTTTCTTCTAACGACTATCGGTATTTTACTCGAAGCTATATTTTTATTCGTCACATATTATGTGTTTTGCTTGGAGCGTCTTGTATGATATGAGTTTTTGTTTGTTTTATTTTTTGTTTTAAGTCTTGATCCTGATATGTCTCCAACGTATCAATAATTTATGAAGTATTAATGCCGTTTTATTATCATTCTTGGATGTTTTACAATCATTTTATAACAACTTTATATCATTTTTCGGGACTAACCTATTGACCCAGTGCCCAGTGCCAGTTGCTGTTTTTTGCTTATTTTTTACATCACAGAAAATCAATATCAAACGGAGTCCAAACACCGCGAAACTTTTTGTGGATTTTTTATGGACTAGAAAACCCCCGATGGGCCATAACAGCACTTGGTGAAGGAAATATGCCCTAGAGGCAATAATTAAGTTGTTATTTATATTTCCTTATATCATGATAAATGTTTATTATTCATGCTAGAATTGTATTTACCGGAAACTTAGTACATGTGTGAATACATAAACAAACAGAGTGTCACTAGTATGCCTCTACTTGACTAGCTCGTTGAATCAAAGATGGTTAAGTTTCCTAGCCATAGACATGAGCTGTCATTTGATTAACGGGATCACATCATTAGAGAATGATGTGATTGACTTGACCCATCCGTTAGCTTAGCACGATGGTCGTTTAGTTTGTTTTTTTTGCTTTCTCCATAACTATACATGTTCCCATGACTATGAGATCATGGAACTCCCGAATACCGGAGGAACACTTTGTGTGCTACCAAACGTCACAACGTAACTGAGTGATTATAAAGGTGCTCTAGAGGTGTCTCCGATGGTGTTTGTTGAGTTGGCATGGATCGAGATCAGGATTTGTCACTCCGATTGTCGGAGACGTATCTCTGGGCCCTCTCGGTAATGCACATCACTATAAGCCTTGCAAGCAATGTGACTAATGAGTTAGTTAAGGGATGATGCATTACAGAACGAGTAAAGAGACTTGCCGGTACTGAGATTGAACTAGTTATTGAGATACCGATGATCGAATCTCGGGCAAGTAACATACCGATGACAAAGGGAATAACGTATATCGTTATGCGGTTTGACCGATAAATATCTTCGTAGAATATGTATGAACCAATATGAGTATCCAGGTTCCGCTATTGGTTATTGACCGGAGACGTGTCTCGGTCATGTCTACATAGTTCTCGAACCCATAGGGTCCGCACGCTTAACGTTTAGTGACGATCGGTATTATGAGTTTATGTGTTTTGATGTACCGAAGGTAGTTCGGAGTCCCGAATGAGATCGGGGACATGACGAGGAGTCTCGAAATGGTCGAGACGTAATGATCAATATATTGCAAGGCTATATTCGGACATCGGAAAGGTTCCGAGTGATTCAGGTATTTTTTGGAGTACCGGAGAGTTATAGGAATTCGTATTGGGCCTTAATGGGCCATACAAGAAAGGAGAGAAAGGCCTCAAGGGTGGCCGCACCCCTTCCCCATGGACTGATCTGAATTGGACTAGGGAAAGGGGGCGCCCCCTTCCTTCCTTCTCCTTCTCCCTTTCCTTTTTCCTATTCCATATGGGAGGTGGAATCCTACTAGGACTAGGGAGTCCTAGTAGGAATCCACAATTTGGGCGCGCTCTATGAGGGCCGGCCTCCTCCTCCCTCCATCCTTTATATACGTGGCCAGGGACACCCCATAGACACACAAGTTGATCATTGATCTTTTAGCCGTGTGCGGTGCCCTCCTCCACCATAATACACCTCGGTCATATATCGTAGCGGTGCTTAGGCGAAGCCCTGCTCCAGTAGTGTAACGCCCCGTGACCGTTGTGCCAGTTGTCCTCCAGTTATTCGCTTTCGTTGTCATGTCATTGCTTGCGTGTCATGCATTGCATATCATGTCATCATGTGCATTGCATCATCATGTTTTTCAAAACTTGCATTCGTCCGGGTCTCCTCGTTCTCTCCGTTGTCCGTTCTGAGCCCAGACACACTTGCACGCGCCCGCGGCATGTCCGAAATAGTATTTTTTTAAGTGGCCAGAAAATATTCTTGGATTGGGTTGAAATTTGGTGTGCGGTCTTATTATAGTGTAGACAGACCGCCTGTCAAGTTTCATCGCAATCGGAGTTCGTTTGACGCCCCAACGGATAATTATAGCGGCAATAGTAGCCGGTCTAACGTCGGACGTTTTCGGTCTCCGGAAACAGTCGCCGGGCTCCCTCTCTTCTCTTCTCTCAGCTCGAGACCATCTACACAACTCACTACTCACCACCAGGTCCTACCTAACCTCTCTCGTCAGCCCGCAGCCCTCCTCGCGCGCGCGCCCGAAAGTTGTCCCGGACCCGACCCGGACTGTCGCCACCGTTGGGTCCGGATCATCCCCAAACGTCTGCAAAACGTCACCGTTTTCTTATTTGGACTTCCTAGGTATTTTATTCGCGACCGTCCGATTACGATCGGAGGGTCCTTTTGCCCCCATCCAAAAATCCTCTTGCTATATAAATCAGTCCAAACCCTAAAATCTAGGAGTCTTGTCCTGTCGGCCGCCGCCACTTCTAATCTCTCGGGACCCCCTCACTCAATCTCCCTCGATCTCATCGCCCAACCAACCAGCGCCCACCCTCTCGATCCAGGAGCCGAGCTCCCCTGCCAGGCCGACCTCGCCTCCATTTTTCTCTCCCTCGTAGCCCTCTCTCTCTCTTACCCGGTTCCCCCTCGCTCTCTGTTTCTTCGCGCAGGAGCCGCATCGCAGCATGGCCGGGAGCTCCTTCCTCGTCACTCGTCGCCGCCCCTTGTTCCTTTGGTCCCAGCAGGAGACAAGCCGCCGGATCTGACGCCTCACCGGAGAATGTCGTCCTTGCCCGGTGTGAGCCGCGCCCCTGCTTCGTCCCTGACCTGCGCTGCCATTTTCCCTGCGTTGCCCGACGCCAAGTCCTTCGCCGGAGCCGAGCTCCACCATCTAGAGCCTCCCCGAGCGCCGCCGGCCACCCCCGACACCGGATCCGGTCTCCCCGTGCCCGGATCCGTCCGTCCCCGGCCGTCCCGGCCTCCCCGCGCCTTCCAGCCTTCCGCCGGCGCCCCTGCGCCGCCACAGCCACGTCGTGGCCTCGCTCCTTCTCCTGTCGGGGAGACGACGACCGGGCCGCTCCGCGTCCGTCCCCGTGGGCTGCGCCCTCCCGAAGGCCCAGATCGCCTGCGCCCGAGTGGGCCACCTCCTCCGAACCGGGCCAGATCCATCTCCCGCCGGCCTGCTTCCCCAGCGCGCCCGCCTCTGCCCCGCGGCCCAGGTCCATCCGGCCCAGCGTCGCCCCGGCCTGCTACCTCTTCTTCCCCTCCGACCGGGCCGAGCCCACTTGGGTGAGCCAACCCACAGCGCCCCGCCTTTTGTTTTTTTCCTGAGTGGGCTTGTCTCTGTTTCGGCCCAGTGTTTTTTTTTTCAGATCTGTGTATTTTTCCTATTTATCCAGTGACTGCAGATTTACAGAAAAGACCCTCGCGATCATGCATTTAATATCTCACAAACCGTGCATCGGATGTAAATAATTTATATATGAAACTTGCTTAAAATTTTGTGTAGATTAATAATATCCAACTTTCACCTATGTTTAAAATGTTTAAAATGTTGTTTGCATTAATTTGTCCCTATGCCATGCTAAAATGATTTAATTCATAACTAAATAACCGTAGCTCCGAATTAAATAAACTTTATATGTAAATGGGGTAGAATTTTGCCTAGTTTAACGTGGTGGCCTCATCTTGCATGTTTAAAAACTCTAAAATTGTGTTTAGGACAGATCAGGACCGAACCTAAAATATGCTATGGGGAGTTTCCGGAAATTGTTGTTCGTTGCTTCCGGCCTCATTTAACCTTGACTAGATAGGTAGTTTTTGCTTTACTTCACCCTCTTGCCATGTTTAACAACATTTAATATTGTTGGGTACATAAACGAGATCAAACTAAATAAGTCATGTGGTGTTTCGTCAATATGCAACTCGTTGCATATTGATCTCCACTTAATTTGTAGGATTGTTTGTGCTCCTTGCCATGCCATGCATATTTAAACCGGACATGCATCATACTTGATTGTGCATCATGCCATGTTGATGTGTTGGTTGTTTACTATGTCGTGTTCTTCTTTTCCGGTGATTGCTTCCTCGGGTTGGTTCCAATAACATCGTGTTGTGAGGATCCGTTCGTCTGTGTCCGTTTGTCTTCTTCATGGACTCGTTCTTCTTCCTTGCGGGATTTCAGGCAAGATGATCGTACCCTCGAAATCACTACTATCTTTGCTATGCTAGTTTGCTCGCTCTTTTGTTATGCCATTGCTACGATGCCTACCACTTGCTTGTCAGCCTCCCAAATTGCCATCTTCAGCCTCTAACCCACCATTGTCCTAGCAAACCGTTGATTGGCTATGTTACCGCTTTGCTCAGCCCCTCTTATAGCGTTGTTAGTTGCAGGTGAAGATTGAAGTTTGTTCCTTGTTGGAACATGGAGATCGTTCCTTTTTGGAACATGTTTACTTGTTGGGATATCACAATATATCTTATTTAATTAATGCATCTATATACTTGGTAAAGGGTGGAAGGCTCGGCCTTATGCCTGGTGTTTTGTTCCACTCTTGCCGCCCTAGTTTCCGTCATATCGGTGTTATGTTCCCGGATTTTGCGTCCCTTACGCGGTTGGGCTATAATGGGAACCCCTTGATAGTTCGCCTTAAGTAAAGCTTTTCCAGCAATGCCCAACCTTGGTTTTACCATTCGCCACCTAGCCTTTTTCCCTTGGGTTAGGCCAGCCCAAGGGTCATCTTTATTTTAACCCCCCCGGGCCAGTGCTTGTCTAAGTGTTGGTCCGAACTGAGTAGACTACGGGGCCACCTCGGGGAAACTTGAGGGCTGGTTTTACTCGTAGGATGTCTCATCCGGTGTTGCCCTGAGAACGAGATATGTGCAGCTCCCATCAGGATGTCGGCGCATCGGGCGGTGTTGCTGGTTTAGTTTTACCCTGTCGACATGTCTTGTTGTACTGGGATACCGAGTCTGATCGAAATGTCTCGGGTGGAGGTCTATTCCTTCGTTGACCGTGAGAGCTTGTGATGGGCTAAGTTGGGACACCCCTGCAGGGATTTGAACTTTCGAAAGCCGTGCCCGCGGTTATGGGCAGATGGGAATTTGTTAACGTCCGGCTGTAGAAAACCTGAACTTGACCTTAAATAAAATGAATCAACAGCGTGTGTAACCGTGATGGTCTCTTTCCGGCGGAGTCCGGGAAGTGAACACGGTTGTTGGAGTTATGCCTGACGTAGGTTGCTCTAGGATCACTTCTTGATCATATTTTATCGACCGTGCTTTGCCTTCTCTTCTCGCTCTCATTTGCGAATAGGTTAGCCACCATATATGCTAGTCGCTTGCTGCAGCTCCACCTCATACCTTTACCTTACCCATAAGCTTAAATAGTCTTGATCGCGAGGGTGCGAGATTGCTGAGTCCCCGTGGCTCACAGATACTTCCAAAACCAGTTTGCAGGTGCCGACGAGTCCGTGCAGATGACGCAACCAAGCTCAGGAGGAGCTCGATGAAGATCTTGTTTATTTGTGTTGTTTCGTTCTAGTTGATCAGTAGTGGAGCCCAGTTGGGGTCGATCGGGGACCTTTGTCGCATTTGGGGTTCTTCTTTTATTTTGGTTCTGTAGTCGGACCTTGAGTGTAATTGAATGATGTAATGCTTTATTCATGTATTTGTGTGAAGTGGCGATTGTAAGCCAACTATGTATCTCTTTCCCTTATCATATTACTTGGGTTGTGTGAAGATTACCTCACTTGCGACATATGCCTTTAATGCGATTATGCCTCTAAGTCGTGCCTCGACATGTGGGGGGATAGAGTCGCATCGAGGGTGTTACAAGTAGCAACATCATCACCATCATCACACCGTCGTGCTGACGAAGCTCTCCCTCGAAGCTCTACTGGATCATGAGTTCGTGGGACGTCACCGAGCCGAACGTGTGCAGATCGCGGAGGTGCTGTACCTTCGGTGCTAGATCGGTCGATCGTGAAGACATACGACTACATCAACCGCGTTGTCATAACGCTTCCGCTTACTGTCTACGAGGGTACGTGGACAACACTCTTCCCTTCTATTGATATGCATCACCATGATCTTGCGTGTGCGTAGGATTTTTTTAAATTACTACGTTCCCCAACAGTGGCATCCGAGCCAAGTTTATGTGTAGATATTATATAAACGAGTAGAACACAAAGGAGTTGTGGGCGTTGGTATATACATATTGCTTGCCGGCACTAGTTGATTCTTGATTCAGCGACATTGTTGGATGAAGCGGCCCAGACCGACATTACGCGTACGCTTACGCGAGACTGGTTCTACCGACGTGCTTCACACACAGGTGGCTAGTGGATGTCTGTTTCTCCAGCTTTAGTTGAATCAGATTCAATGAACAGGGTTCTTTCTGAAGATCAAAAAGCAATCACTATACCGAGTTGTGGTTTTTGATGCGTAGGTAAGAACGGTTCTTGCTCAGCCCATAGTAGCCACGTAAAACTTGCAACAACAAAGTAGAGGACGTCTAACTTGTTTTTGCAGGGCATGTTGTGATGTGATATGGTCAAGACATGATGAGATATAAATTGTTGTATGAGATGATCATGTTTTGTTGAAGTTATCGGCAACTGGCAGAAGCCTTATGGTTGTCTCTTTATTGCATAAGATGAAAGTACCAAATAATTGCTTTACTTTATCGCTATGGGATAGCAATAGTTGCAAGAGCAATAGTTGGCAAGACGACCATGTGACGACACGTTGATAGAGATCAAGATGATGGAGATCATGGTGTCATGCCGGCGACGGTAGAGATCATGACGGTGCTTTGGAGATGGAGATCAAAGGCGCAAGATGATCATGGCCATATCATGTCACATATTTAGATTGCATGTGATGTTTATCCTTTATCCGTCTTATTCTGCGTTGATTGACGGTAGCATTATAAGATGATCTCTCACTAAAAAATTTCAAGGTACAAGTGTTCTGCCTGAGTATGCACCGTTGCAGAAGTTCGTCGTGCCAAGACACCATGTGATGATCGGGTGTGATAAGCTCAACGTTCTTGTACAACGGGTGCAAGCTAGTTTTGCGCACGCAGAATACTCGGGTTAAACTTGATGACCCTAGCATATACAGATATGGCCTCGGAACACTGAGACTGAAAGGTCGAGCATGAATCATATAGTAGATATGATCAACATAGTGATGTTCACCATTGAAAACTACTCCATTTCATGTGATGAACGGTCATGGTTTAGTTGATTTGGACCACATGATCACTTAGATGATTAGAGGGATGTCTATCTAAGTGGGAGTTCTTAATTATGATTAATTGAACTTTAATTTATCATGAACTTAGTCCTGATAGTATTTGCATAACTATGTTGTAGATCAATAGCTCGCGATGTAGCTCCCCGTTTATTTTGATATGTTCCTAGAGAAAAACTAAGTTGAAAGATGTTAGTAGCAATGATGCGGATTGGATCCATGATCTGAGGATTATCCTCATTGCTGCACAGAAGAATTATGTCCTTGATGCACCGCTAGATGACAGAACGATTGCAGGAGGAGATGCAGACATTATGAATGTTTGGCAAGCTCAATATGATGACTACTTGATAGTTTAGTGCACCATGCTTTACGTCTTAGAATCGGGGCTTCAAAGACGTTTTGAACTCCATGGAGCATATGAGATGTTCCAAGAGTTGAAATTAGTATTTTAGACTCATCCCAATGTCGAAAGGTATGAGACCTTTGACAAGCACTTTGCCTACAAGATGGAGGGGAATAGCTCAGCTAGTGAGCATGTGCTCAGAATGTCTGAGTACTACAATCACTTGAATCAAGTGGGAGTTAATCTGATGGGGAGGGAGAGGGAGAGGGAGAGGGCGCTGTAGTCAAAACCCTCTCCTTGTCCTGCGAACCACCACACGCGTGGGCGAGGGAGAGGCGTAGTAAGTAAGCTTCTCATCATTCGGCAAGTTGATGGGACACATCAAAGTAGTACTAGTACTAGTCCATACTGCGTCCTTTCCGGTTAATATGTCTTAGTTTGAAACGAGAAAAATACGCTGGCGGTCAACGTATGTAACAATACGCTCTTTACGGTCACTATATATAGTTTTGTGGTGATTATACGATCACTAGCTCATCATAGAGCACCGTATTGCACCCTACTGACCGGCCACATAGTCGACGTGGCACTTTGTTGACTGGTTAAACTATCACTTGGTTTCTGGGTCCCACCTGTTAGTTGGCAGAGCAAAGAAATCAGTTAAACAAAACTTTACGCAGGCGCAACAAGAGTCCAACCCTTGCGCGTGAACCACCCTGGCTATGTATGTGAGTGCATGCACGTGTACTCTCTCGGTCTTCCAACAAAGAGTGTACATCGGCTTTAGCCTTTAATCTACACTTCTAATGCATTTAGCCTTTAATCTAAATCGATATTGATTGACTAATGCACCAACTTGTGCTCTAGGTATAGGCTACATGTCTATCCTTAATTACAGCATGTAATGACCTTCATTTAATCTTCTTCTCTCAATGGTCGCATGTACACATAAGTCTGCTACTTTTGGGCGTTAATTATGCCTCGGTCAATGTGTAAATCTCTAAATGTGCAGTCTTTCACGGACGCAGGGAGTAGGTTGAGCACTTGAGCGTGAGCGTGTGTGTTGCGTCATGTGCTGTGTGCCGCATGGGTGCGTGAGTGTTGTGTGCGTCCATGTGTACATGTGAGTGTTGCATGTTGCATGCATGCATGCATGCATGCATGGGGCTTACTCCCTCCCATTGACATGTTCATATTTCAAGCTTCCTCTGTTCCCTCCATATGGTGATACTCCCTCTGTTCCCAAATACGGAGTAAAATCCTCCCTCTGTTCCCAAATACGGAGTATTTGTCTTTCTAGAGATTTCAACAAGTGAGTACGTACGGAGCAAAATGAGTGAAGTGAGCATAGAGGCATAGGGATAATGTATAAAGGAAGTCTTCGCGATCCATTATTCCCCATCTTGTTCAAAGAGAACTATTCAACTAGTCTTCGCAGTGAAGTGACAATACACGCTGCAGCAGATGGGACACTTAATTAATAAGCTAAACCAGCGTGTTGGTGTTACTAAATCAGCCTTACCCATTACTGCCATCATGTTTGCCAGTAGAGCATGCTTCTGTCCTCCATTAACTGACATATGGGCCTGTCGACATTCTGGGAACGGGGGTCCCCAGACTTGCCTGCTTGTGGCCCGTGGCGTGGCTGAGCCAGCAGGCCGTACGACCCCTCTTCATCAACAAGGCATCCAAGACCCTCGCGAGGGTCCAAGCCTCGTGAGGCGGACGATGCAAGACCTCCTTTGGAGTAGCCTATCTAGGCAGGCTCACGAGGAGCGGAGATATCAAGGCGGGGCAAATCTCATGAGGCCCTCATGACGTGAGCCATGACGCACGACACCAGGCGGGCACCAGGCGGGCGCCAGCGCGCATAGCGTCCTTATTTCCTCTTTGGTGCTAAGGAGGCCAGCGCAGACGAAGAGTACCGAGGCATCAGGCAAAGGTTGCTATATTGGTGCAATGAGACCAAGACCAGGAGGACAGCAAGACGGGGGTCATCGTGGAGCCCAAGATGGCATCACCGCCAAAGCTTTTTGCAGGTGAAGACCGCTTTTGTCAGGATAGCTTGTACTAGCTGTCACCCTTCAAATTTGCCCGCCGTTGTTGGCTCCCTTCCCGCTCGATATTTGGGAAGAGGACCAGGGCCTATATAAGTAGAGCTAGCCACCATAGTAGAGGCATCTCATCTTATCTTGATCCAACCCGATCGAGAGCCTACTCACAAGAACACCTCAACCTCAGGTGGCTGTTCTTCCCTTGTACTGTTCATCATCAGCCCTAGAGGCAATCCACCACCACCACACTGGAGTAGGGTATTACACCACAACGGTGGCCCGGACCAGTATAAACCTCGTGTCTTTCCATGTTGCGAGTTCGTCGAGTTCGTCTGTGAGACGTTAGCGAGCTAGGGCGTAGATTGGTGGGAAGGAAAGACTTCGCGCGCACCCCAGTGTTCGAACCTTAAGGGTTTGACGGAACCCCACATCCGACATTTGGCGCGCCAGGTAGGAGTACGCCGGAGCTCCTCCTCCACCGGCCAGCTCGTCGACGCTCCTCAGCCATGATGTCCGGCGAGTCAAGGGCCGGCTCCGACTGCTGGGCAGCCCGACCAGCTTGGGCAGCGCCGCCTGCCCATGAAGGTCCCGACCCCGCACTCCAGGCGGCACGGGCGCCGCCAAACTCTGCCGGGTGCGGGCAGCACGGCCAGGCGTCGTCCACCCTCAGCCCACGGCAGGTACGGGCCGCCACAAGAGCGGCGAGCCATGCCGCAGCAACGGCGCCGCACTCACGGCAAGAGCAAGCAAACATGCGGGTAGCGCTCACCATGGCAAGGGATCTGCTGCGGTGCAGGCTGATGGAAAGCGGTCGGGACACACTGCTGGAGCATGTTGCCGAGCTGCTGGATGCAGCGGCGTCGGGAGCACCGCCCTTCTGCTATCGACTTCCTCCGCAGGCCACTGCAGGGCCGCGCGGCGAACCTCACCACATCCGCGCGCCATCAACTACACCCGGGGGCTTCATCAACATCAGCACGACCAGCGGCGTAGGCAGCTCCGACTCCCCCCATGCCGCCCATGGTGGGCGCGGGCGCAAGCGTCGCCTCCCACAGTCCCAGCCGAATGCCGTGCTGTCATGCCCAGGGGGACACCATGGGTCGAGCAACATGGAGCGTGGGGCACCACGGCGAGGTGTTCGGGGTGACGGCCCCGGAAGCCTACGTGCCCCGCATGATGGACCAAGGGTACGCACCAAAGGATGACCCTGGCTCGTTCATTGGAGAAGATTGGAGAGGGGGCTCTAGGAGTCAAAGCCTTCCAAGAACCAACGGAGAACCACAACAATCGCGCCGACAATGGCAACTACAGGGTACCGCTAATCTCTCAGGAATATGCTTATGCTAACCATGGGCTGCAGATGAATCAGGTTGCAGCGTCCATCGACGACCCTGGCACGGCGGCACCCGTTCCTACAAGGGAGACACGCTGGAGGCCCCTCCCCAGGGCACGCGAAACCAGGGGACACCCGAAGGTAGGCCCTCTGTCGGGGTGATTTCAACAACCCTTCCCCCGGCAGAGGACCCGTGGTCGCCGAGAGGGAACCGCTGGCGTCCCCTTTCCCTCTTTTGTGTCGTCCTAGTGACCAGTCGGCTCAAAGGAGGTTGAGGGTGGCGCAAGGCGGGGCCCTCATCTAGCAATATGAAGCAAGGCCGGTACCTGTGAAGAAGGCCCGGTGCCTGTGAAGCTCGCCGCCCATGACACTCTCACGTAATAATGAGTTGGGGCTGTACACGCCCCGGAGTCTCAGGAGCGCCGACGTTAGGCCCTGGGGCTCCCTCCCACGCCTAGTGGCAGCACTTAGCTCCGCACTGGTGAGAAGACTTGAAGACCCGAAGACTAGACTAGGTGCCGGATGCGGCCTTTTGCTTTGGATCTCTCTTTTTGTGGCTTTGCTTTCTGGATCTGGACTTAAGTTGAAGCTGAATTTTTATCGATGCGCGCGGGGGTGCCTTTTCTCGTTCGAGCCGTTTCTTGCCTTCTGGATCTCGCTTGATTTGGGACTCATGTCCATCACCTTTCCCTCGCAAAGCTCCTCGCGAGCCGGACCGTGCAAAGCGCACACTCATCAAGCACGCGCTAACACTGCGCCTGGTGCTCACCTCTTACGCCCCCCCCTCAAACGGGGCGATAAGCTCCACAAGATCCTCAGGAACTCGTTGCCTCACGACCCAGCCCTAAGCTGGCGCTGACTAAGGTAAACCACGTTGGGGAGCTCACCCCCAGCTTCATGATCTCACGAGGACACATACCCGCATCGCATAGGAAAGTAAAAACTGCAATTTGCTTACACGAGGGGCTCCCCCTCTCAAAATGCTCTTACAAAGTCTTCCAAGGGCCACGCCCAAGTTTTGTGTGCAGGATGAAACAACAGGCGAACATGGGATCAGTGATACGTCTCCAACGTATCTATAATTTTTGATTGCTCCATGCTATATCATCTACTGTTTTGGACATTATTGGGCTTTATTATCCACTTTTATATTATTTTTGGGACTAACCTATTAACCGGAGGCCCAGCCCAGAATTGTTGTTTTTTTCCTGTTTTAGGGTTTCGAAGAAAAGGAATATCAAACGGAGTCCAAACGGAATGAAACCTTCGGGAACGTGATTTTCTCAACAAACAAGACCCGGGAGACTTGGACCCTACGTCAAGAAAGAAAAGAGAAGGCCACGAGGTAGGCGGGCGCGCCTGCCTACCCCAGGCGCGCCCTCCACCCTCGTGGGCCCCCTGTTGCTCCACCGACGTACTCCTTCCTCCTATATATACCTATGTACCCCCAAACGATCAGATACGGAGCCAAAACCCTAATTCCACCGCCGTAACTTTCTGTATCCACGAGATCCCATCTTGGGGCCTATTCCGAAGATCCACCGGAGGGGGCATCGATCACAGAGGGCTTGTACATCAACACCATAGCCTCTCCGATGAAGTGTGAGTAGTTTACCTCAGACCTACGGGTCCATAGTTATTAGCTAGATGGCTTCTTCTCTCTTTTTGGATCTCAATGCAATGTTCTCCCCCTCTCTTGTGGAGAACTATTCGATGTAATCTTCTTTTTGCGATGTGTTTATTGAGACCGATGAATTGTGGGTTTATGATCAAGTCTATCTATGAATAATATTTGAATCTTCTCTGAATTCTTTTATGTATGATCTCTTCAAATTTTCATTTTGGTTTGGCCTACTAGATTGATCTTTCTTGCAATGGGAGAAGTGCTTAGCTTTGGGTTCAATCTTGCGGTGTCCTTTCCCAGTGACAGTAGGGGCAGCAAGGCACATATTGTATTGTATCCATCGAGGATAACAAGATGGGGTTTTCTTCATATTGCATGAGTCTATCCCTCTACATCATGTCATCTTGCTTAAGGTGTTACTCTGTTTTTAACTTAATACTCTAGATGCATGCTGGATAGCGGTCGATGAGTGGAGTAATAGTAGTAGATGCAGGTAGGAGTCGGTTTACTTGTCTCGGACGTGATGCCTATATACATGATCATACCTAGATATTCTCAAAACTATGCTCAATTCTGTCAATTGCTCAACAGTAATTTGTTCACCCACCGTAGAATACTTATGCTCTCGAGAGAAGCCACTAGTGAAACCTATGGCCCCGGGGTCTATCTTTATCATATTAATCTCCTACTACTTAGTTATTCCCTTTGCTATTTCCTTTGCCTTTATTTTACTTTGCAAATTTATCATAAAAATACCAAAAATATTATCTTATCATATCTATCAGATCTCACTCTCGTAAGTGGCCTTATACGGATTGACAACCCCTATTTGCGTTGGTTGCGAGGATTTGTTTGTTTTGTGCAGGTACGAGGGACTCACACGTAGCCTCCTACTGGATTGATACCTTGGTTCTCAAAAACCGAGGGAAATACTTACGCTACTTTGCTGCATCATCCCTTCCTCTTTGGGGAAAACCAACGCAGTGCTCAAGAGGTAGCAATCAGCCAGAGATATCACTCGCTACATCACCCGCGGACGCGTCACCGCGTCGTCATCATCTTTGTCGGTATCGCCGCCGCCGTCGGCGACGCCCCCATCACCGTCATTGACCATGTCACCTTCATCTACGACGACCACCACCGTGTCGTCCTCTGAGGTGATGGCCCTGACCAACGCGTCGACATGGTCCTCTACCCAATGCGCCAGGTCGCCCTGGACGGCCGTGGGTACGGGGTCAATAGCGGCGTCGAAGTCAAAGTTGGGGTCGGCATTCAGAAGATGGCTGAAGACATGGGAGAAGGCGCACTGAAGCAGGCCACGACCCCTCTCCTCCACAAGCTGTCGAGCTCTAGTAGATTGAGCCTCCAGGCGCGTCACGACCTCGGTGAAGAAGGTCAGGTGGCTGGCGTAGTCATTCGAGTGAGGGGTCGGGGCGTTCTCGTCATAGATGTAACCCAGGGCGGTGTTGGCCTTGTTCCGAAGGTCTTGAATAATAGGATCATGCTCGCGCTCCAGCGTTCGGCGTTGGAGCACTTCCTCCCTGTTTTGCCGTGCAATGGCCTCGGCATCATCAACTTGTTTTCGGAGGGAAAGCAGCTAGGCGCGGGCGGAGGCCAAGTCCGCATGCGCCGTAACCAAGGCGGCGGCTGTGGCCTCCGCACGCCTCTCGGCCTCGTCCAACCTGGGCCTGAGGGCGGCGGCCCTTCCCGCACCCTCCAGACTGGCGAGCTTCAGCTTCAAGTCATACCTGCTCTCCAGATCTGCGCGAACCTCGGCCACCTGGTGATTGATCTCCTCCTCGACTCCAGCTTGGCGGGCCCCAACGACATCTTCTATTTGAGCGACTTGACGCTCCCTCGTCTCCAGTCGCTCGAGCTCGAGGCTGTGCTAAATGGCTTCCAGGGCCAGCGTCTTCTCGCGCTACCGGACCTCCTCTTCCTCTGCAGGCGTCCCCCTCAGTGATGCAAGAGCGGCCCCACGCGCCTCCACCTGCTGCTCAAGGGACGTGCTCCAGGCCTGAAGCCCCCACGCGCGCTCCTCCGCAGCCTCACGGCGGCAATCGGCCTCGCAAGCTTCTTCCAAAGCTCGCGAGCGGGCCTCATTGGCAATCTTGAGGGACGCCTCGGCCTTCGCATTCTCGAGGTCACGCTGATAGCGACCAAGGTTGATGGCCACTCGCAGCTTGCGCCGCTCCTCCACGAACTGAAGACCTTCAGCCTCAAGACGCGAGTCGACACCAGCAAGCTCTTCACCAAGGCGGCTCATCGCGCCCATCGCCTCCTGGAAGAGCTCGTGACGGACTACGCTGCGCCCGCGCTCGAGCTCGAACGCTTCACCCGCCTCATCCTCCACCTCGGTGGCAGCGTGTGGAGCATCAAGTGGTGCGCCACCTCCCGGTTGGGGGCTGGGGGCTGGCACCGTGCCTGACATCGGCCCATCCTCGTGAGGAGCCCAAGCTGATCAAGGCTCACTGCTTGAAGAGGAACCGAAGACCGAGGTCAGCCAGCGACTGCTCATGAGCAGAGGAGGAGTCTTGGGCACTCCCTTCAAGCTCCACACCAGACCATGGGCAAGGGGCGGCCAAACCACGGACTCAGCACCTCCCGAAGGTAGGGACGCTCCTCCGACCGATCCTGCTCCAGGGGAGGCAAGCAGGCCAGGAACGCTCAATGCCGACGAGGGAGTTGATGAATGAGGAGGCCTCCTCTCGGAAGACGCAACAGCTTCAGCAGAAGGAGCCCTGGAGGACAAGCGTCAGGATAAGAAGACCACGCGCAAAAAGCCACGGCGACAAGATACTTAAGCGTCAATAGCGATGTACTTCCGTCGTAGCCGCGGCCTGGAAACCCACGCACTCTGAGCTTTGCCGGGGACCTGTGAGATGCAACGAGAAGAAGTGGCGGAGGAGTGCCATGGAGGGGGCGATACCCAGCATCGCCTCGCACACGAAGGCGAAGACGGCGAGAAGGGTCACAACCTGAGGATCAAGATGGAGCATGTGGATCTGATAGTGCTCGATCACCGCATTGAAGAAGGCGGAGAAGGGAGGAATCAGACCAGCCAGAGGGCATCAATGAAGATCGGAACCTCGGTAACTGCCCGAGCCATGCTGGTGCGAGATGTGGGCCAACCCGGCGTCTCTCCCCACTCATTGAAACTGGAGGCAAGCATAGGGAGCACCTTGTCCATGGCCTCGTCGTTGAGCACACGAGGCCGGCCGAGCGCCGGCTCGAAGGATGGAGGCGCAGTTGGCGAGGACAGAGGTTTCTTCCCCTTTTCGGCTTGTTTCGGCGCCATGGCAGTGAAGTGGCCAGAGCATAGGTCGGATTGAGAAGGCCGAGCAGGGCGTCGAGGCAGCAGGGAGATTGGAAGAGCCGAGCATGGCGAAGGAAGAATAACTGTGTAAGAGGCGGGGCCGCATAGCCAAGCAGATTCAAGGCAGCATGGGGAAGCAGAGACGCCCACGTCCAATCAACTGCCATGCGTCAACTGAGGCCGCAGGCTTTTGGGGCCCGCGGTGCTCCGAACTTGGTCCTTGGTGTCGGTGTCAAAACCGGCGGATCTCGGGTAGTGGGTCCCGAACTGTGCGTCTAGGCCGGATGGTAACAGGAGGCAGGGAACACGATGTTTTACCCAGGTTCGGGCCCTCTTGATGGAGGTAAAACCCTACGTCCTGCTTGGTTAATATTGATGATATGGGTAGTACAAGAGTAGATCTACCACGAGATCAAGGAGGCTAAACCCTAGAAGCTAGCCTATGGTATGATTGTTGTATATGGAGTTGATTGCCTACGGACTACAACCCTCCGGTTTATATAGACACCGGATAGGGTTAGGGTTACATAGAGTCGGTTACAATGGTAGGAGATCTTGAATATCCGCATCGCCAAGCTTGCCTTCCATGCCAAGGAAAGTCCCATCCGAACACAGGACGAAGTCTTCAATCTTGTATCTTCATAGTCCAGGAGTCCGGCTGATGGTATAGTCCGGCTACCCGAACACCCCCTAATCTAGGACTCCCTCAGTAGACCCTGAACCAGGCTTCAATGACGACGAGTCCGGCGCGCAAATTGTCTTCGGCATTGCAAGGCGGGTTCCTCCTCCAAGTCCTTCATAGAAGATTGTAAACACCAAGAGTAGTGTCCGGCTCTGCAAAATAAGCTTCCACATATTGCCATAGAGAGAATAATATTAACACAAATCAAATCTGCTGACGTATTCCGCAGTGCGTCATCACACTACAGCCAAGTCCTTCACTCGAATCGTTTTCACTTTTCCACCTCAGCGTGTTTTGCGAGGCGGTTTCCTTGTCACGTCTTGTCAAAGAAGAGATCGTGTACCCCCCTTTTACGGGATTCTCATCAATACGGACGTGGGTAACCCAACCGCGCCACTTATCACCGTGCTTGGGAGGCAAGCGAGTTTTACTAGGCAGGTGGGGACGCACAACCGCATCCGCCCATATAAGGGGACAAGGATCCACCTTTTTACCTATGCCTTCTTCCTCCTTTGCCTATCCATCTCCTGCGCACCCGAGCTCCAGCGCCCAAGCCCGCACTTCCCACCTCAACCTTCTCCAGCAATGTCCGGAGCGGGAGGCAAGTGGATGGTCTCCTCCGCCACGGAGGGCAAAGTCAAGAAGCTAAGGAAGGCCGGATACCTGTCCAAGGACATCGCGCACCGGCTTCCCGAAAAGGGGCAGCTTCTCCCCACCCCAAGGCCCCATGAGAGGGTAGTATTTCTCCCCCACTTCCTCCATGGACTGGGTTTGGCACTCCACCCATTTGTCCGGGGGCTCATGTTCTACTACGGCCTGGATTTCCACGATCTGGCTCCGAACTTCATCCTCAACATCTCGGCGTTTATCGTCATGTGCGAGGCTTTTCTCCGCGTCCGCCCTCATTTCGGCCTCTGGCTCAAGACCTTCAGCGTCAAGCCCATGGTGGTGCGCGGCAGCCAGGCGGAGTGCGGAGGCACCATGGCGGGAAAGATGGCCAACGTCCTATGGTTCGAGGGCTCTTTCGTGGAGACCCTAAAGGGATGGCAATTCGGGTGGTTTTATATCACCGAGCCGCGCGATCCAAAATGGACCGCAGCCCCCAAGTTCCGATCCGGATCCCCCACGCGGCTTATGTCCTGGAAAGAGTCGGGCCTGTCATGGGGTGACGAAAAAGAGGTGACCAGATTGCAAACATGCATCCAGTCCCTGGTGAACAAGCCAGTCTGGCTTGTTAATGTAATCCAGGTTATGCTCGTCCGCCGGATCCTCCCATGCCAACAACGGGATTTTAATTTGTGGGAGTTCGACCCGGCGCAGCATCAAACCCTCAGCAGGCTCTTCGACACGACATACAAAGAAGCCTGGAAGATGCTATTCAAGGGCGCCGATGCTCCCGCATCCGCTTCCGAGGACCGCGGATACAGCTCGCAGCGTCACGCTAGCGAAGTATGCCATCTACACCTTTTATAGGATGTTTAAGCTTTTTTCATAGTTTGACTCTATGCGGGATCTAAACTCCCTTACCTTTGACAGGCTTGGCGGGCGATATCCGGACCGATTAACTGTCCGGCTCTGCTGCTCGAAGACCCAGCCCCAGCTCTACTAGCAAAGCTGCTGGTTCCGGCGCCTTATGTGGTGCCAGAGAAGAAGGCCAAGAAGAAGAAGACCACGGGGACTTGAAAGAGTGCCCGCAACATGGTGGTGTCAGACTCGTCATCTGACGAGTCTGAGACACCCTCCTCCCGCGAAAACGAGGAGGAAGAAGAAAACTCTCCCCCCCCAGCGGAGGGAGGAGAGAAGAGGAAGGCCGCCCCAACGGGGGAGGCCGATGGGTCTAGGAAAAGGAAGACCCCTCCGCCGGACTACGCCCCAACGCTGAAGAGGGCAAAGAGGAGTGGCCAAATAGGGCCAAGCGTCCGGCGAAATCGTAAGTTCGGATATCAGAGTAACTCATGATGTTCCTTTGTTGCACAACTTTCCCTAATGTCGAATGTAATTATGCAGTCCGCCCCGGGCCGAATTTGACAAATCATCGGGCGGCTCCCTGGACTCATCGGACGTGAACTCAGTTCTGCCCGCTGTCTCCCCCCGCACTGCAGACGATGCCGAAGTGGCGTCGCGACAAGCTCCGGGGCAAGAGGAGGTGGTTCCGGAGGAGCCGCAAGGCAACCTCCCGGACTCCAGGAGTGAAGGGGATAAGGCTCCCCAGGGCTCTCAGTCCGGCTTTGTGCCGGACACCGCGCCAGAATCTTCCACAGTTCCGGACTGTGGTAGGCGAACTCCTTCCAAGAGGAGCAAGCCTTCTGAGCCGGCGGCCTCCGTCCAACCGGAGGTGCCGGACAATCTGCTGGAGGTGCTTGACGACGCCTCCATCGACGAGGGGCACCGTACTATTATGAGTACGGTGATCCAGAAGGTTCAGTCCGCCAAGAGCGGACTGAGTGAAGCTTGCGCTAGCCTTCTAACAGGCTTTGAGGTAAGTAAAAATATGTAAAAATATTACCGCATAGACAGTAGCCCCTGATGCTCTGTTTGGCGTTCGGAAAGAAAAGCCGAATAGAGGATCTATTAAATTTCGCAGGAGTCTAAAAAAAAGAGTCAATATGCGTATGCAGGCTTCGCTGCTATCCACCACCGCACTAACTGCGGAGGTGGGTGTCCTGAAGCAGGACCTCGAGCGGACCGAGCAAGAGCTCGGCCTTGCCAAGCGGCGGCTCGAGGAGGAAGAAGGTAAGAAATACCTTACAGGAAAAGTGCCTATAAAAAGGCTTGATTGCAAAAAGAGTAACAGGATTGTACTGCTTATTGTAGGGGCCACGACTGAGGTGGCGACCCTTAAGCAGGCGCTGTCTGAGGCCAAAAAGAAAATGGCCGCGGAGCGCACCGAGCGAGACAGACTTGGGGCTCAGGTCGGCGAGGTGCAGCAAGAGCTTCAGGCTCTCATGAAAAAACATGAGAGTTTGGAGCTGGAGTCGAAGGCGCAAGCATCCGAGCTTGCAACGGCCCTAGAGGCTGCCAAGCCTGCCAAGGCCGAAGCCCAAAAGGCCCTCCAAGAGTTGGAGGAGATGAGGAAGATAGCAGCGGGTAAGGCATTCTTCATGCAAAGCAGAAATATAAAAGTGAACTACCCGTTACTTACCCGAATCCGGAGCGTATCCGCCGCCGCCGCATTCTACCGAGCTGAAGAGGGTAGCTCGACGGAGAAGGTGTTCTGGTCTTAGTATTCTGAGGCTAGACACCCTGTGCCCTTGAGCGACCAGCTGAAACAGCCGGTCGAGCTCCACAAGGCGGCCGAGCAGGCCATGAAGGGTTTCATAGTTCGGCTGTGGCCCAGAGAGGCCCTGCCTGGGAGCTATTTCGGGCTGGTGCGGCGGCTAGTGGAGGCCTGTCCGAGGCTTGAGGTCATCAAGTGCTCCGTCTGCATCGAAGGTGCCCGTCGGGCCCTTGCCCGTGCAAAGGTGCATTGGGGTAAGCTGGACGGTGAGAAGCTTGTGAAGGACGGGCCGCCGCCGGGGAAGGAGTATCGCAAGCCCGAGAACTACTACAAGGATGTTCTTGCAGGTGCCCGCCTTGTGGCGGATGAATGTACCAAGGATGTGATATTTGAATGAACTCACTCGTGTTTATCCTGTGCGCTGAAAACTTGTTCATATGCGCTAAGCAATGCTTATTGAATTTAAAATATTACTTTCTGTGCGGCCATTTATCAAAAATTGAGAGATGGCCAGTCGTCGGCTTCTGCCCCCATGCCACTAGTGCTGGGGTGTTTGGGATAAACCTGAGCACTCTTTTTCCCATAGTTGGGTCCTTCGAGGGAGGCGCTCAGCACAACGAACCAGGCAATCGGACTATAATGCTTGAACACTCTCACTTAGCCATAGAACTCTATAATTTTAAATTTCGGCGAAGCCCCTAGTTCGGAAGACCGAGTTTGGGGCGCTATCCACGCCTTGGCCGGACAAAGCCAGCTCCTCGCTCGAAGCGGCATAAGCCTTTAGGGACTCGAAAAACCTCTCAAACAGCGACCGGTCTCTCGCCACATCATGATAGTCAGTTTTAGCTTTCTCCACTGAGGTGCTTAACCTAGCTGAACCGGGGCACAATTGCAGTGGTTCTCCTAGTGCTACCTTAGCTGATAGAGCAGAACATAAGGGACCAAAACATAGGAGCCGGGCAAACCCAACTATTGACCCAAATCATGATTCGGAGCCGATGCATATAGTGCTATAAGTTCAGGGTGCCGCACTTGTGAAAGTGTACGGACTTCTCACACCATTATGAGGGGTACTGAAGCCCCTGGCGTGTTTGCCGTACCATGGTGTACGGGTGCAATCATGTCATTTAATAAACATAAATATGAAAAGAAGATAATGCAAAAAATAGACAAGAAGCTAAGCATTGTTTATAGAGAGGCTATTTATCAAAGCCGAACGATACAAATAGTGCGGTAAGCAAAAGATATTGGACTATCCAGTATGTCCTGACGAGGGGCAGGCCGCGGAATTGTATTTAAAACAGGTATACCGCTTGTAACAGAGACCACCTGGGAATTCCATAATGCGCCATGGCTTGTCTGCCTCCTTGGATCTTGCATCGTTTGTGCGGCAGTCGAATTGCCGAACAGGTCATCCGAAGTATGGAGTCCTGAAAGTAAGAAAAAATTAAAAAAAGAATCCGACAGCCCCTAGTACGTTTTAAGCCGTATTTTGGGTGTGCCGTTATTGTGCCCCTTCCCCTGTGCCCATGGTATTTCAAGGGCGTAGTTATGTATGCGAGGTACTGGTTTTGCTATGTCGCGAAAGCTGGGGTTGGGGACACATTGCTATGCTTGCTCAGAGTGTGCCAGGCGGTCCCGCTGTGGGTTACTCTGGGCGCGCTTGGCAGTGTCTGGCTTTTTAATGGCCGGACTGGAGAATTGCCTGAGAAGTCTACTTTGTACCTCCACTGCGAGAGCTGCCGTATGCTCCTCCGTACGGAGGGAGCGTTCGGTGTTTCTGTTGACCGTGATTACTCCTCGAGGGCCTGGCATCTTGAGCTTGAGATATGCGTAGTGCGGCACCGTATTGAACTTTGCGAATGCGGTTCGTCCGAGCAGGGCGTGATAGCCACTGCGAAACGGGACTATATCGAAGATTAACTCTTCGCTTCGGAAATTGTCCGGGGATCCGAAGACCACGTCAAGTGTTACCGAGCCTCTACAGTTGGCTTCTACACCTGGTATAACGCCTTTAAAGGTCGTTCTTGTGGGCTTAATCCTTGAGGGATCTATGCCCATTTTCCGCACTGTATCCTGATAAAGCAGGTTCAGGCTACCGCCGCCGTCCATGAGGACTCTTGTGAGATGAAATCCGTCGATGATTGGGTCGAGAACCAATGCGGCGAAGCCGCCATGACGGATGCTAGTGGGATGGTCCCTTCGATCAAAAGTGATCGGGCAGGAGGACCATGGGTTGAACTTTGGGGCGACTGGCTCCATCGTGTATACGTCCCATAGCGCACGCTTCCGCTCCCGCTCCCGCTTAGGAATGTGGGTTGCGTATATCATGTTCACCGTCCGCACTTGTGGGGGAAAGCCCTTCTGTCCATTGTTGTTCAACGGCTCGGGCTCCTCGTTGTTGCTGTGCAGCCCCTTGTCTCTGTTTTCGGCCCTTAACTTGCCTGCCTGCTTGAACACCCAACAATCCTTGTTAGTGTGATTGGCTGGCCTTTCGGGGGTGCCATGTATCTGGCACAAGCGATCGAGTATTCGGTCCAAACTGGACGGGCCCTAAGTATTCTTTTTGAATGGCTTTTTCCGCTGACCGGATTTATAGCCTTTGAATCCGGCATTGACTGCCGTGTCTTCATTACTGTCGCTGCTAACACGGCGTTTTTTCTTATTCCGACGTGTCCTGCCACTTTTGTCCTTGGTATCCGAATTACCAGGGTTCTTTGATAAGTTGTTACTGCGAGCTAGCCAGCTGTCTTCTCCCGCGCAAAAGCGGGTCATGAGTGTCGTGAGGGCTGCCATGGATTTCGGCTTTTCCTGTCCCAGGTGCCGGGCAAGCCACTCGTCGCGGATGTTATGCTTGAAGGCTGCTAGGGCCTCTGCGTCCGAACAGTCGACTATCTGGTTTTTCTTTGTTAGGAACCATGTCCAGAATTGTCTGGCCGATTCTTCTGGCTGCTGAATTATGTGGCTTAAGTCATCGGCATCCGGTGGTCGCACGTAAGTGCCCTGGAAGTTGTCGAGGAATGCGGCTTCCAGGTCCTCCCAAGAACCGATTGAGTCTGCTGGCAAGCTGTTAAGCCAATGCCGGGCCGGTCCTTTAAGTTTGAGCGGGAGGTATTTGATGGCATGTAGATCATCGCCGCGTGCCATGTGGATGTGAAGGAGATAATCCTCGATCCATACCGCCGGATCTGTTGTGCCATCGTATGATTCGATGTTTACGGGTTTGAAACCCTATGGGATTTTATGATCCATTACTTCATTCGTGAAGCATAGCAGGTGTGCGGCGCCTCTGTACTGGGCTATATCACGAGGCAGCTCGGAAGAGCTATGTCTGTTGTGTTCGGCCCGGCCGGATTTGTTGTATCCGGAGTGAAGATCATTGTCACATGCCGTAGGGCTCCTGCGCGATCCGTAGATCGATCTTGTTTGTCTTGCCTTATCCTCCAGTATGTCTCGCAGGTCGGGCGCATTTTCTCGTGCCTTAGTTGAGCGGCGTCGGGGCATGGCTTGGGTGGAGGGCCGAGAGGCCTCTCTGTCGCGGCCGCGAGGTGGCCGGTCTGCCATGTCATGCGTTGCTGATGTAGGTGCTTCCTCCTCTGATTGGGGTAGCGGCCTGCGCTTCGGGTAACTCTTGGAGGGGCGTTTGAGTTCATACTCTTCGGCCGCAAGGACTTCAGTCCATCTGTCAGCTAGCAAATCTTGGGCAGCTCTAAGTTGCTGCTGCTTTTTCTTGAGGCTGCTTGCCGTGGCTAAAAGCCTGCGTTTAAAACGCTCTTGTTCGGTGGGGTCTGATGGTATGACGAATTCGTCATCATCGAGGCTTGCCTCGCCTTCGGAGGGAGGCGTATAGTTATCATCCTCGACCTCTCGGTCTGCCGTCCTCTCATGAGGGCTGGCTTCTCCATCTTCCTGTGCCGAATCTTGCTGAGGTGGGTGTTCTTCGACGCTATCCGGGGTAGTATTATCTCCCGTGCCGGAATCACCGTTTTTGCTTTGGCGGGATTTAGAGCGACGCCGCTGACGCCGACGCTTTGGCTGTTTCTTGGGGGCGTCATCCCCCACTGTTCCATCGCCATCTCCATCTTTTGGAGTATCCACCATATATATGTCATATGACGAGGTGGCCTTCCAGCGCCCTACAGGTGCTGGTTCTTGTTCGTCTCCTACATCGTCGTCCATGCCGTCGATGTCTTCGGAGCCGAAGTCAAGCATGTCGGTTAGATTGCCGACAGTGGCTACAAAGTGGGTGGTGGGTGGGCTTTGAATTTCCTCATCGTCCGTATCCCACCCTCGCTGACCGTAGTTCGGCCAGGGCTCTCCTGATGAAGAGAGAGACTTAAGAGAATTCAGGATATCGCCAAAAGGTGAATGCTGAAAGATGTCTGCGGCGGTGAACTCCATTATTGGCGCCCAATCGGATTCGATTGGCAGGGGCGCGGGGGGTTCGGAGTACGGATCCTCGGAGTCACGAGTCGTGCAGAGTGCGGGGCTAGCATTCGGCTCGATCGCTTTCGGGATCACAGCCCCCGAGGTGACGTCCAACCGCTCATCCTCGATTGGCACAATAGGCTCCGAGTTAAGGGTCGGAACCGATGCGTGTGCGGCCTCCAGGACACTGTCCGGGGGCAGAGCTAGATCATGCCCCTCGAGATAGTGCGACACGCTTGGCCGTGGCTCGAACCCGTCGAAGATCAAGTCTCCGCGGACGTCAGCCGTGTAGTTTAAGCTTCCAAACCTGACTTGATGGCCAGGGGCATAGCTTTCGATCTGCTCCAGGTGGCCGAGCGAATTGGCCCGCAGAGCGAAGCCGCCGAAGATGAAGATCTGTCCGGGGAGAAAAGTCTCACCCTGGACCGTATCGTTGTTGATGATCAAAGGAGCCATCGGGCCTAAAGGCGACGACACAGAGGAACTCTCAATGAAAGCACCAATGTCGGTGTCAAAACCGGCGGATCTCGGGTAGTGGGTCCCGAACTGTGCGTCTAGGCCGGATGGTGACAGGAGGCAGGGAACACGATGTTTTACCAAGGTTCGGGCCCTCTTGATGGAGGTAAAACCCTACGTCCTGCTTGATTAATATTGATGATATGGGTAGTACAAGAGTAGATCTACCACGAGATCAAGGAGGCTAAACCCTAGAAGCTAGCCTATGGTATGATTGTTGTATATGGAGTTGATTGCCTACGGACTACAACCCTCCAGTTTATATAGACACCGGATAGGGTTAGGGTTACATAGAGTCAGTTACAATGGTAGGAGATCTTGAATATCCGCATTGCCAAGCTTGCCTTCCACGCCAAGGAAAGTCCCATCCGGACACGGGACGAAGTCTTCAATCTTGTATCTTCATAGTCCGGGAGTCCGGCTAATGGTATAGTCCGGCTACCCGAACACCCCCTAATCCAGGACTCCCTCACTTGGCTTTGCCGCGAAGCCAAGCCCGAGCGCACCTTGGGCCCGAGGGCTACTGTCGGTGTTCTGGGAACGGGGGTACCCAGACTTGCCTGCCTGCGGCCCGCGGCGTGGCTGAGCTAGCAGGCCGTACGACTGTCGGAGTTCTGGGAACGGGGGTCCCCAGACTTGCCTGCCTGCAGCTCGCGGTGTGGCTGAGCCTGCAGGCCATACGGCCCATCTTCACGAGCAAAGCATACAACACCCTCGCAAGGGTCCAAGCCTCGTGAGGCGGATGATGCAAGACCTCCTCAGGAGTGGCCTAGCGGGGCAGGCTCACGAGGGGTAGAGATATCAAGGCGGGGCAAACCTCATGAGACCCTCGTGACGTGAGCCATGACGCATGGCACCAGGCGGGCGCCAGCACGCGCAGCGTCCTTGTTTCCTCTTGGGTGCTAAGGAGGCAAGCGTAGGCGAAGAGTACCGAGGCATCAGGCAAAGGTTGCTATATTGGTGCAACGAGACCAAGACCAGGAGGATGGCAAGACGGAGGTCATCGTGGAGCCCAAGACGGCATCACCACCAGAGCCTTTGGCAGGGAAAGACCACTTTTGTCAGGATAGCTTGTACTAGATGCCCCCCTTCGAATTAGCCCGCCCTTGTTGGCTCCCTTCCCACTCGATATTTGGGAAGAGGACCAGGGCCAGTATAAATAGGACTAGCCACCACCTTAGAGAGGGGACGGATCATTCAGACCACCCTCACACACACAAGCTCACCGAGCTCAAGAACACCTCAACCTCAGGAGGCTGTTCTTCCCTTGTACTGTTCATCATCAGCCCTAGAGGCAATCCACCGCCACCACACTGAAGTAGGGTATTACACCACAACGGTGGCCCGAACCAGTATAAATCTTGTGTCTTTCTGTGTTGCGACTTGCGAGTTCGTCGAGTTCGTCCGCGAGATCTTAGTGAGCTAGGGTGTCGATTGGTGGGAAGGAAAGACTTCGCGTGCACCCCAGTGTTCGAACCTTAAGGTTTTGCCGGAACCCCACATCCGACATTTGGCACGCCAGGTAGGGGTGCGCCATAGCCTCCCTTCCATCAGTTCGTCGTTCCGTCGCTCCGTCGTCTCCATGGCGGACGCACGCCGTGCTCGAGCTAAGCATCGGGCTGCCCTGACCACCCGCGTCGCTCAGACGGCTCCCATCAGTGGGCCACATCGCCGTTCTCCGTCCCCCGTTGCCAACGCTGCCGTCGGCCCGGCGGGGAATGAGCATCAGGCGTCCCTGCTGCATCCTTCGGTGCGGCAGGACGGCCGCACTACCACTCCATCGCTGACCCCTTCCGGTTCTTCGTCTCACGCGCACCACGCTCCCATGGAGGCACGGGCCCCGCTCCTTGTAGCGAACAAGCTCCTGCGCTACCACCCCATCGACGACCTCCACGAGGAGTGGCTTGAACGCGTCGCCAAGCTCGTCCGCGCCGCAGGGGGCTCTCCGGCGCCGTCCCACTCTCCGCCTCCCCCTCAACCAGCCGTGGGCGACAGGGCTCATGGCGCTCCTCCACCACCTCAGCCCCAAGACGTCGCCTTGGCACCAAGGCGCGCAGCTCCGCGATGTGATCCGCCGCGCCCGGAGCCTGCGCGTGAAGAGAGAAGCTGCCAAGAAATTCCACGGCCGCGAGAAGCTGCACCTGCACTCCCCGCGCCACCTCGTCAGGACCGCGCACTGACCGCAGCGGTGCAGCTCGCACCTCATCAAGACCAAGCTCCACCTCCGAGGCGGGCCCCGGCAACCACGGCTGGCCGCCGCGCCTTCACTCCCGAGCTGTGTAGTGTCGCCTGGCCGGGCAAGTTCAAGCCGGATCTGCCTCCTCGCTACGACGGTACCGCTGACCCCGCGGAGTTCCTGCAGCTCTATGAGCTGAGCATCGAAGCGGCCAACAACGACAAAAAGGTCATGGCGAACTGGTTTCCCATGGCTCTCAAGGATGGAGCTTGCTCCTGGCTCCTGAACCTGCAGCACGGCTCAATCTCCTCCTGGGACGAGATGCGCGACCGCTTCATCGCCAACTTCCAGGGCACTCGCGACCGCCCTCCGGCCACGGATGATCTACGCCGCATTAGGCAACAACCGGGAGAGACACTCCAGAAGTACATCCAGCGCTTCAGCAACACCCGCCTCAAGATCCCCACGGTCACGGACAAGGCCATCATCTCCGCGTTTTCCGACGGCGTCCGCGACGTCAAGATGAAGGAAGAGCTCGCCATCCATGAGGAGCTCTGCACATCTTAGGAGCTGTTCAACCTGGCGAACAGATGCGCAAGAGCTCAGGAGGGGCGCCTCTCTCTCCTTGAGCCGCCAGCCGTGGGCACGGAGGAGAAGAAGGCCAAGGCCAAGGATGTGAAGCACAAGGAGGTAGCTGTGCTCGCAGGGGAGCCCGACATCAAGCGAGGCAGAGATCAGCCCGAGTCATCCAAGAACGGCCACCCATTCTGCGCCTTCCACAACCTGAACACCCACAACACTAGCGACTGTCAAGAGCTCAGAGCCATACACGAGGGACGCTACGGTCGACGCCCCGAGCGCAACGACCGGTGCTATGGCCGCGGAGGAGGACATGGAGGCGGACGCTGGGATGACCGTGGTCCACGCCAGGAGTGGCGCGACCGGCCTCGTGAGGACCGCTGGCAGGACCAACCTCGTGAGGGTGCTTGGAGGGACCCACCTTGTGAGGATCGCCCCCAAGGCAACGCCGGTCTTCCCCCGCTGCCACCACCAAGAAGGAGCGACGACCACCACCAGGACGAGGGGGCCGGAGGCTTTCAGGAGGCGCGTGCGATCGCCTGCATCTTGGGCGGCACCCAGGCCCCAGCCTCTCAGCGCACCTTCAAGTAGTTTGCTCGCGAGGTGAACGCGGCGCTCCCCAAGCTCGAGGCCACGCACCCGCTCAGGTGGTCCCAATGCGCCATCACCTTCAACTCGGCGGATCAACTCAAGTGCGCAGCCACCACTGGCAACCTCCCCATGCTGTGTTCCCCGGTCATCAGCATTGTGCAGGTCACCAAGACTCTCATCGACGGCGGCGCAGGGCTCAACGTCCTATCCGTCGACACGTTCGACAACCTCCAAGTGCCATATGAGCAACTCCAGCCCACCAAGCCTTTCTCAGTAGTGACTGACGGATCCACCACGCCGATAGGGCAGGTCCGCCTATCACCTTCGGGGAGCACAAGAACTACCGCACCGAGCTCATTGACTTCGACGTCGCGCACATCCGCCTGCCGTACAATGCCATCCTCGGGTATCCAGCCCTGGCCAAGTTCATGGCAGACACTCATCACGGCTACAACGTTCTCAAGATGCCAGGAAGCGGAGGAATCATCACGGTCCCGTGTGAAGAGAGGGATGCGGTGTGCTCCCTTGAGAGCACTTTTCAAGCCGCAGCAATCGACGACCCCGACAGCAAAAATGAAGGCCCTCTAGAGGCCGTCCCCAAGAAGAAGCAGCCGCACCATGCAGGACCTTAGGAGGATGGCGTCACGGCAGGAGCCACGTCAGGATCGGCGCCCGCTCCAGGGGCGCCTCCCTTTGTCGGATAGGGAGGCGCGCCCAGCACCCTCCTCAGGCAGGGCTCGGGGGCTCTCTTCTGGAGGGCCTCAGACCTTGACAACCTCACGAGGGAGGCGCTTGGGCACCACTTGGAAGTGTGCTTCGTGACACGTGACCCTCAGGAGAGCACAGGGCAAGGAGTGCCCACCACTCAGGAGTTCATCACCAAGACCATCCAGGAACTGCAAGAGCAAGAGCCATGTGCGGCGACAGCCGCCCACGAGGCGCAGCTCCACATCCTGGCGAGGATGCTGAGCTGCGCGTCTGCATTGATGTCCCAGGGCTCAATAGGGCCGCATCTCAGGAGCGTTTCTGGCCTTCGCTTGTGGGCCACTGCGAGTGCCCGCCGCACAGCTACGTTTGAAGGCCCTTTGGCTTGCCGAGCATGGCGTCGGCCTATCAGTGCAACATGCGACATGTCCTGGTGGCTCAAGAAGCCAGGTACCATACCATTCTAGAGGAGATGGAAACGGTCTTCAGGGAACCTCCTGAGCCCCCAGAGCCTCCTGAGGCTCAGGGTCCTGGCGGCTCATGAGGAGTCATTTCTTCAACGCATGCCTTCAGCTGCACCAACTCTACTTCATCTACAGAACCAGGTGACATCTTCCAAGCTCGTTTAAGCTGGGAGCGCCCCTCGGGCTGTATTATTCCCAGGCCGCATGGGTCCGTCCCTGCGGCATGTATCCTTTTTGCTTATATCTTCAGCTTACCTTGTTGGGGGCGCCCCTCGGGCTGCATCATCCCCAAGCCGCTCAGGCCGGACCCGATGGCATGTACCTTCCTCCATTTGTCCAAGTTGATCTGCTCTCCATGCTTAACCTGCCAACTGCTATCACCTGCTCGATCACCACCTCCCCCGGGGCCTCCACACAGGCACGGCGCTGGTGCATGGGTCCGTCCCTGCCACGCCGACAAATCTGAGCGGTCGAACTCTGGCTCGCGGCACGCCCCGCGCACGTCACCTCACCAGGCCCTCAGTGCCTTCTCCTCATCCAGAGAAACCACAGGCTGGCTGACAGCTATAACGACAAACCGTGTTTCTTCTTGTGCCTGTTCACAGGGACCCCGTGGGAAGGATAGTAGGCGGCACCACGAGTTTCCTTTCCTCTTGCGCAATAAAAGGGGGGCTCCTGAGCATCGCGACTCAGGAGCTCTTACTGGCTCTCCAGCCCTCACCCTGGCTTTGACCACGGCATTGCGACCTGGCATACCAGCGGCGGCTGAGCTTGCTTGAGGGCCAGGACCTGAGGACATAGAGCACTAAGAAGAGCATCAGGGGAAGGAAACTCATATGGGCCAGCCTAGCTATGCCGCACGAGTAGGCGTGCAGCCCTAGCGCAACGTCAGGAGTCGCCACGAGATCAACAAGATAAGTCCCGCACTCGGATCAGCTAAATGTTTCGGCCTAATGGTCTCTGACGCCTTTCCGCAACCCCGTTGTGGCCACGTCAACTCCCTTTCTCGCCTTACCATGGCTGCTTGAGCGCTAAGGGGGACCTCCTGAGCATCGTGCCTCAGGGGCTCTTACTGGACCTCGGGTCGCATACCTCATGGCCTTGACCACGGCACGCGACCTGGCATGCATACTAGCGACGGTTGTAGCCTGCCTGGGGACCGGGACCTGTTGGCGTAGAGCAACAAGCTATCGCAAGGGAAGAAAGGGGGGGACCGAGCCTTAGTGGGACATGCATTCACCAAATTTTCATAACAGGGAAGATAAGCACAAAGGACATTACGGACCCTTACATGCCCCCACGGGGTAATTCATGATTCATTGTAGGGAACAAAAGACGATACTAAGGGGAATCCTATCTACATCCTCCCGTGGTGGACACCATCATCAACAGTGGGCCACAAGAGGCCTCTGCCAACCCCATCCAGATCAGTGGCGGCGATGGCCGGACGCCGTAGCTCTGCTCCGAGCGCGGCAAGAGCTCGGGGGCACGTAGCTGTCGTCGCTCGTCTCCAGAGTCTCATAGAGCTCAGGAGAGTTGCTGGACTCCCAAGGGCTGCTGCTGCTGGAGTGGTCGCGAGCGGGGCGCACATCAGCCTCGTGCTCCTCTCCGGAGCAGCACTCCAGGCGGCGGCCCTCGACATCGAAGACCTTTAAGAAGAGCATGGGGGCACCGTCGAACTCGAAGTGGATCACGAGGGCGCCCCTCGCACGGCAGACCCGCGCGATCTCGCCTCAGCCACGCGTCATGAAGATCTTGCCGGTGGGGACCGCTTCGATCTCCGCTCCGGTCGCCGGGGCGCTGCAGTCGGCGTGCTGCAGCCAGCGCTCGAGAGGCCCCCTCGGCGGCCTCACATCAGAGAAGAACCGAGGGAAGCGGATCCAGGAGCTCGGAGGCATCGGTGCCCATAGCACCAACTCGCGCGAGGAGTCAGCGGCGTGAACCCCAAGGGCGATGGCCCACGTCGCTGTGGCGTGGCGACCCTGGATGCGGCATGGGCGTGCTACCTCTTGAGCACTGCGTTGGATTTCCCCGAAGAGGAAGGGATGATGTAGCAAAGTAGCGTAAGTAGTTCCCTCAGTTTTTGAGAACCAAGGTATCAATCCAGTAGGAGGCTACGCTCGAGTCCCTCATACCTACACAAAAACAATAGCTCAACGCAACCAATGCGCTTAGGGGTTGTCAATCCCTTCACGGTCACTTACGAAAGTGATATCTGATAGAGATGATAAATAATATTTTTGGTATTTTTGGTATGGAGATGCAAAGTAAATAAAGTAAAAGCAAAGTAAAAGCAAAGCAATAATAAAGTAATGGAGATTGATATGATGAGAAAGAGACCCGGGGGCCATAGATTTCACTAGTGGCTTCTCTCAAGAGCATAAGTATTCTACGGTGGGTGAACAAATTACTGTTGAGCAATTGACGGAATTGAGCATAGTTATGAGAATATCTAGGTATGATCATGTATATAGGCATCACGTCCGAGACAAGTAGACCGAAACGATTCTGCATCTACTACTATTACTCCACTCATCGACCGCTATCCAGCATGCATCTAGAGTATTAAGTTAAAAATAGAGTAACACCTTAAGCAAGATGACATGATGTAGAGGGATAGTTTCATGCAATATGATAAAAAACCCATCTTGTTATCCTCGATGGCAATGATACAATACGCGCCTTTCTACCCCTTCTGTCACTGGGAAAGGACACCGCAAGATCGAACCCAAAGCTAAGCACTTCTCCAATGGCAAGAACAACCAATCTAGTAGGCCAAACCAAACTGATAATTCGAAGAGACTTGCAAAGATAACCAATCATACATAAAAGAATTCAGAGAAGATTCAAATATTATTCATAGATAGACTTGATCATAAACCCACAATTCATCGATCTCAACAAACACACCATAAAAAGAAGATTACATCGAATAGATCTCCACGAGAGAGGGGGAGAACATTGTATTGAGATCCAAAAAGAGAGAAGAAGCCATCTAGCTACTAGCTATGGACCCGTAGGTCTGAAGTAAACTACTCACACTTCATCGGAGGGGCTTGGATGATGATGTAGAAGCCCTCCGTGATCGATGCCCCCTCCGGCGGAGCTCCGGAACAGACCCCAAGATGGGATCTCGTGGATACAGAAAGTTGCGGCGGTGGAATTAGGTTTTTGGTTCCGTCCCCGATCGTTTGGGGGTACGTGGATATATATAGGAGGAAGAAGTACGTCGGTGGAGCTTCGAGGGGCCCACGAGGCAGGGGGCGCGCCCTAGGGGGGCGCCGCTACCCTCGTGACGACCTCGTGGCTTTCTTGATGGAGGGTCCAAGTCTCTTGGATCTTATCTGATGAGAAAATCACGTTTCTGAAGGTTTCATTCCGTTTGGACTCTGTTTGATATTCCTTTTCTTCGAAACCCTAAAACAGGCAAAAAACAACAATTCTGGGCTGGGCCTCCGGCTAACGGGTTAGTCCCAAAAATAATATAAAAGTGGATAATAAAGCCCAATAATGTTGAAAACAGTAGATAATATAGCATGTAGCAATCAAAAATTATAGATACGTTGGAGACGTATCAAGCATCCCCAAGCTTAATTCCTGCTCGTCCTCGAGTAGGTAAATGATAAAACAGAATTTTTGATGCGGAGTGCTACTTGGCATAATTTCAATGTAAATCTTCTTAATTGTGGTATGAATATTCAGATTTGAAAGATTGAAGACAAAAGTTCATATTGATATAATAATAATAATAATACTTCAAGCATACTAACAAAGCAATTATGTCTTCTCAAAATATCATGGCCAAAGAAAGCTATCCCTACAAAATCATATAGTCTGGCTATGCTCTATCTTCACCACACAAAGTATTTAAATCATGCACAACCCTGATGACAAGCCAAGCAATTTTTTCATACTTTTGACATTTTCAAAACTTTTTGATCTTCACGCAATACATGAGCGTGAGCCATGGATATAACACTATAGGTGGAATAGAATGGTGGTTGTGGAGAAGACAAAAAGGGAGAAGATAGTCTCACATCAACTAGGCGTATCAACGGGCTATGGAGATGCCCATCAATAGATATCAATGTGAGTGAGTAGGGATTGCCATGCAACGAATGCACTAGAGCTATAAGTATATGAAAGCTCAAAAGAAACTAAGTGGGTGTGCATCCAACTCGCTTTCTCATGAAGACCTAGGGCATTTTGAGGAAGCCCACCATTGGAATATACAAGCCAAGTTCTATAATGAAAAATTCCCACTAGTATATGAAAGTGACATAATGAGAGACTCTCTATCATGAAGATCATGGTGCTACTTTGAAGCACAAGTGTGGTAAAAGGATAGTAACATTGTCCCTTCTCTCTTTTTCTCTCATCTTTTTTTTGTTTGGGCCTTCTCCCTTTTTTTATGGCCTCTTTTTTTTTGTCCAGAGTCTCATCCCGACTTGTGGGGGAATCATAGTCTCCATCATCCTTTCCTCACTTGGGACAATGCTCTAAAAATGATGATCATCACACTTTTATTTTTCTTACAACTCAACAATTACAACTCGATACTTAGAACAAAATATGACTCTATATGAATGCCTCAGGCAGTGTACCGGGATGTGCAATGACTCATGAGTGACATGTATGAAAGAATTGTGAACGGTGGCTTTGCCACAAATACGATGTCAACTACATGATCATGCTAGCAATATGACAATGATGGAGCGTGTCATAATGAACGGAACGGTGGAAAGTTGCATGGCAATATATCTCAGAATGGCTATGGAAATGCCATGATAGGTAGGTATGGTGGCTGTTTTGAGGAAGGTATTTGGTGGGTGTATGATACCGGTGAAAAGTGTGCGGTATTAGAGAGGCTAGCAATGGTGGAAGGAAGGAAAGTGCGTATAATCCATGGACTCAACATTAGTCGTAAAGAACTCATATACTTATTGCAAAAATCTAGAAGTTATCAAAGCAAAGTATTACGCGCATGCTCCTAGGGGGATAGATTGGTAGGAAAAGACCATCGCTCGTCCCCGACCGCTACTCATAAGGAAGACAATCAATAAATAAATCATGCTCCGACTTCATCACATAACGGTTCACCATACGTGCATGCTAAGGGAATCACAAACTTTAACACAAGCATTTCTCAAATTCACAACTACTCAACTAGCATGACTCTAATATCACCATCCTCATATCTCAAAACAATTATCAAGCATCAATTTCTTCTTAGTATTCAACACACTCATACGAAAGTTTTATTATTAATCTTGCATACCAAGCATATTAGGATTTTAAGCAAATTACCATGCTATTAAGACTCTCAAAATAATCTAAGTGAAGCATGAGAGATCAATATTTTCTATAAAACAAATCCACCACCATGCTCTAAAATATATAAGTGAAGAACTAGAGCAAAACTATAAAGCTCAAAAGATATAAGTGAAGCACATAGAGTATTCTATCAAATTCCAAATCATGTATGTGTTGGGGAACGTAGCAGAAATTCAAAATTTTCCTACGTGTCACCAAGATCTATCTATGGAGAGACTAGCAACGAGGGGAAGGAGAGTGCATCTACATACCCTTGTAGATCGCTAAGCGGAAGCGTTCAAGTGAACGGGGTTGATGGAGTCGTACTCGTCGTGATCCAAATCACCGAAGATCCTAGTGCCGAACGGACGGCACCTCCGCGTTCAACACACGTACAGCCCGGTGACGTCTCCCATGCCTTGATCCAGCAAGGAGAGAGGGAGAGGTTGAGGAAGACTCCATCCAGCAGCAGCACAATGGCGTGGTGATGATGGAGGAGCGTGGCAATCCTGCAGGGCTTCGCCAAGCACCGCAGAAGAGGAGGAAGAAGAGACGCAGGGCTGCACCAACGAGAGATTGAATCGCGTGTGTGTTGGGCAGCCCCCTAGGCCTCATATATATAGGGGAAGGGGAGGGGCTGCGCCCCCTCTAGGGTTTCCCACCCCTAGGGGGGCGGCAGCCCTAGATGGCCAAGGGGTGGCGGCCAAGGGAGGGGAGAAGGGGGAGGCGCCCCTAGGGTGGGCCTTAAGGCCCATCTGGACCTAGGGTTTGCCTCCTCCCACTTCCCCTGCGCCTTGGGCCTTGGTGGGAGGCGCACCAGCCCACTAAGGGGCTGGTCCCTCACCACTCTTGGCCCATGCAACCTTCTGGGGTTGATGGCCCCACTTGGTGGACCCCCGGGACCCTCCCGGTGGTCCCGGTACGTTACCGATAAACCCCGAAACTTTTCCGGTGACCAAAACAGGACTTCCCATATATAAATCTTTACCTCCGGACCATTCCGGAACTCCTCGTGACGTCCGGGATCTCATCCGGGACTCCGAACAACATTCGGTAACCACATACAAACTTCCTTTATAACCCTAGCATCATCGAACCTTAAGCGTGTAGACCCTACGGGTTCGGGAGACATGCAGACATGACCGAGACGTTCTCCGGTCAATAACCAATAGCGGGATCTGGATACCCATGTTGGCTCCCACATGTTCCACGATGATCTCATCGGATGAACCATGATGTCAAGGACTTAATCAATCCCGTATACAATTCCGTTTGTCTATCGGTATGATACTTGCCCGAGATTCGATCATCGGTATCCCGATACCTTGTTCAATCTCGTTACCGGCAAGTCTCTTTACTCGTTCCGTAACACATCATCCCGTGATCAACTCCTTGATCACATTGTGCACATTATGATGATGTCCTACCGAGTGGGCCCAGAGATACCTTTCCGTTTACACGGAGTGACAAATCCCAGTCTCGATTCGTGCCAACCCAACAGACACTTTCGGAGATACCTGTAATGTACCTTTATAGCCACCCAGTTACGTTGTGACGTTTGGCACACCCAAAGCACTCCTACGGTATCTGGGAGTTGCACAATCTCATGGTCTAAGGAAATGATACTTGACATTAGAAAAGCTTCAGCATACGAACTACACGATCTAGTGCTATGCTTAGGATTGGGTCTTGTCCATCACATCATTCTGCTAATGATGTGATCCCGTCATCAACGACATCCAATGTCCATGGTCAGGAAACCGTAACCATCTATTGATCAACGAGCTAGTCAACTAGAGGCTTACTAGGGACATGGTGTTGTCTATGTATCCACACATGTATCTGAGTTTCCTATCAATACAATTATAGCATGGATAATAAACGATTATCATGAACAAGGAAATATAATAATAACCAATTTATTATTGCCTCTAGGGCATATTTCCAACAGTCTCCCACTTGCACTAGAGTCAATAATCTAGTTCACATCGCCATGTGATTAACACTCACAGGTCACATCGCCATGTGACTAACACCCAAGAGTTTACTAGAGTCAGTAGTCTAGTTCACATCACTTATGTGATTAACACTCAATGAGTTCTAGGTTTGATCATGTTGCTTGTGAGAGAGGTTTTAGTCAACGGGTCTGAACCTTTCAGATCCGTGTGTGCTTTACAAATCTCTATGTCATCTCCTAGATGTAGCTACCACGTTCTATTTGGAGCTATTCCAAATAACTGTTCTACTTGGAGCTATTCTAAATTGTTGCTCCATTATACGTATCCGGTATCTCTACTTAGAGCTATCCGGATAGGTGTTAAGCTTGCATCGACGTAACCCTTTACGACGAACTCTTTTACCACCTCCATAATCGAGAAAATTCCTTAGTCCACTAGTTACTAAGGATAACTTTGACCGCTGTCCTGTGATCCATTCTTGGATCACTCTTGTACCCCTTGACTAACTCATGGCAAGGCACACTTCAGGTGCGGTACACAGCATAGCATATGTAGAGCCTATGTCTTAAGCATAGGGGACGACCTTCGTCCTTTCTCTCTATTCTGTCATGGTCGAGCTTTAAGTCTTAACTTCATACCCTACAACTCAGGCAAGAACTCCTTCTTTGACTGATCCATCTTGAACACATTCAAGATTATGTCAAGGTATGTGCTCATTTGAAAGTACCATTAAGCGTTTTGATCTATCCTTATAGATCTTGATGCTCAATGTTCAAGTAGCTTAATCCAGGCTTTCAATTGAAAAACACTTTCAAATAACCCTATATGCTTTCCAGAAATTCTACATCATTTCTGATCAACAATATGTCAACAACATATACTTATCAGAAATTCTATAGTGCTCCCACTCACTTCTTTGGAAATACAAGTTTCTCATAAACTTTGTATACACCAAAATCTTTGATCATCTCATCAAAGCATACATTCCAACTCCGAGATGCTTACTCCAGTCCTTAGAAGGATTGCTGGAGCTTTGCATACTTATTAGCATATTTCAGGATTGAAAAAACCTTCCGGTTGTATCACATACAACCTTTCCTCATAAATCGTCGAGGAAACAATGTTTTGACATCCTATCTGCAAGATTTCATAAATAGTGCAGTAACTGCTAATATTATTCCAACAGACTTTTAGCATCGCTACAGGTGAGAAAGTCTCATCGTAGTCAACTCCTTGAACTTGTCGAAAACATCTTAACGACAAGTCGAGCTTTCTTAATGGTGACATTTACCATCATTGTCCGTCTTCCTTTTAAAATCCATCTATACTCAACAGCCTCACGACGATCAAGCTGTTCTGTCAAAGTCTACACTTTGTTTCCATACATGGATCCTCTCTCGGATTTTATGGCCTCGAGCCATCTATCAGAATCCAGGCCCACCATCGCTTCTCCATAGCTCGTAGGTTCATTGTTGTCTCGCAACATGACTTCCAAGACAGGATTACGTACCACTCAGAAGTAGTACGCATCCTTGTCATCCTACGAGGTTTGGCAGTGACTTGATCTGAAGTTTCATGATCACTATCATAAGCTTCCACTTCAATTGGTGTAGGTGCCATAGGAACAACTTCCTGTGCCCTGCCACACACTAGTTGAAGAGACGGTTCAATAACCTCATCAAGTCTCCACCATCCTCCCACTCAATTCTTTCGAGAGAAACTTTTCCTCGAAAAAGGACCCGATTCTAGAAACAACCCCTTATTGCTTTTGGATCTGAGACAGGAGGTATACCCAACTGTTTTGGGTGTCCTATGAAGATGCATTTATCCGCTTTGGGTTCGAGCTTATCAGCCTGAAACTTTTTCACATAAGCGTCGCAGCCCCAAACTTTTAAGAAATGACAGCTTAGGTTTCTCTAAACCATAGTTCATACGGTGTCATCTCACCGGAATTACGTGGTGCCCCCTTTTAAAATGAATGTGGTTGTCTCTAATGCCTAACCCATAAACTATCGTGGTAATTCGATAAGAGACATCATGGTATGCATCATATCCAATAGGGTGCAGTTATGATGTTCGGACACACCATCACACTATGGTGTTCCAGGCTGTATTAGTTGTGAAACAATTTCCACAATGTCTTAATTCTGTGCCATACTCGTAATTCAGATATTCATCTCTATGATCATATCATAGATATTTTATCCTCTTGTCACGACGATCTTTCAACTTCACCTTGAAATTACTTGAACCTTTCAATAATTCAGACTCGTGATTCATCAAGTAAATATACTCAACATCTACTCAAATCATCTGTGAAGTAAGAACATAACGATATCCACTACGCGCCTCAGCACTCATTGGACTGCACACATCAAAATGTATTACTTCCAACAAGTTGCTTTCTAGTTCCATTTTACTGAAAACGAGGCTTTCAGTCATCTTGCCCATGTGGTATGATTTGCATGTCTCAACTGATTCAAAATCAAGTGAGTCCAAACGGTCCATTTGCATGGAGTTTCTTCATGCATATACACCAATAGACATGGTTCGCATGTCTCAAACTTTTCAAAAATGAGAGAGTCCAAAGATCCATCAACATGGAGCTTCTTCATGCGTTTTATACCGATATGACTTACGTGGCAGTGCCACAAGTAGGTGGTACTATCATTATTATCTTTTGGCATGAACATGTGTATCACTACGATCGAGATTCAATAAACCATTCAATTTAGGTGTAAGACCATTGAAGGTATTATTCAAATAAACAGAGTAACCATTATTCTCCTTAAATGAATAACCGTAATGCGATAGACATAATCCAATCAAGTCTATGCTCAACGCAAACACCAATCTCGATGGTAGAGGGAGCGCACGATATTTGATCATATCAACATTGGAAACACTTCCAACACATATCGTCAGCTCACCTTTAGCCAGTCTCCGTTTATTCCGTAGCTTTTATTTTGAGTTACTAACACTTAGCAACTAAACCGGTATCTAATACCCTGGTGCTACTAGGAGTACTAGTAAAGTACACATCAACACAATGTATATCCAATATACTTCTATCGACCTTGCCAGCCTTCTAACCTACCAAGTATCTAGGGTAATTCTGCTCCAGTGGTTGTTCCTCTTATTACAGAAGCACTTAGTCTCGGGTTTGGGTTCAACCTTGGGTTTCTTCACTAGAGCAGCAGCTGAATTGCCGTTTCATGAAGTATCCCTTCTTGCCCTTGCCCTTCTTGAAACTAGTGGTTTCACTGACCATCAACAATTGATGCTCCTTCTTGATTTCTACTTTCGTGGTGTCAAACATCGCGAATATCTCAAGGATCATCATATATGTCCCTGATATATCATAGTTCATCACGAAACTCTAGCAGCTTGGTGGTAATGACTTCGGAGAAACATCACTATCTCATCTGGAAGATCAACTCCCACTCGATTCAAGCGATTGTTGTACTCAGACAATCTGAGCACAAGCTCAACAATTGAGCTTTTCTCCCTTAGTTTGTAGGTTAAGAAAATCGTCGGAGGTCTTATACCTCTTGACGTGGGCACGAGCCTGAAATCCCAATTTCAGCCCTCAAAACATCTCATATGTTTCGTGACATTTCAAAACTGTCTTTGGTGCCTCAACTCTAAACCGTTTAATTGAACTATCATGTAGTTATCAAAACGTGTATGTCAGATGTTCGCAACATCTACAGATGACGTTCGAGGTTCAGCACACTGAGCGGTGCATTAAGGACATAAGCCTTCTAAGAAGCAATGAGGACAATCCTCAGTTTACGGACCTAGTCCGCATAATTGCTACTATCAACTTTCAACTAATTTTTCTCTAGGAACATATCTAAATAGTAGAACTATAGCGTGAGCTACGACATAATTTGCAAAAACTTTTTGACTATGTTCAGGATAATTAAGTTCATCTTATGAACTCCCACTCAGATAGACATCCCTCTAGTCATCTAAGTGATTACATGATCTGAGTCAACTAGCCCGTGTCCGATCATCACGTGAGACGGACTAGTCAACTTCGGTGAACATCTTCATGTTGATCGTATCTTCTATACGACTCATGCTCGACCTTTCGGTCTTCTGTGTTCCGAGGCCATGTCTGTACATGCTAGGCTCGTCAAGTTAACCCTAAGTGTTTCGCATGTGTAAATCTGTCTTACACCCGTTGTATGTGAACGTTAGAATCTAACACCCGATCATCACGTGGTGCTTCGAAACACGAACTGTCGCAACGGTGCACAGTTAGGGGAGAACACTTCTTGAAATTGTTGTAAGGGATCATCTTATTTACTACCGTCGTTCTAAGCAAATAAGATGTATAAACATGATAAACATCACATGCAATCAAATAGTGACATGATATGGCCAATATCACTTTGCTCCTTTTGATCTCCATCTTCGGGGCTCCATGATCATCATCGTCACCGGCATGACACCATGATCTCCATCATCATGATCTCCATCATCGTGTCTTCTTGAAGTTGTCACGTCATCTATTGCTTCTACTACTACAGCTAACGGTTAGCAATAAAGTAAAGTAATTACATGACGTTTATGTTGACACGCAGGTCATAAATAAATTAAGACAACTCCTATGGCTCCTGCCGGTTGTCATACTCATCGACATGCAAGTCGTGATTCCTATTACAAGAACATGATCAATCTCATACATCACATATATCATTCATCACATCCTTTGGCCATATCACATCACATAGCATACCCTGCAAAAACAAGTTAGACGTCCTCTAATTGTTGTTTGCATGTTTTACGTGGTTGCTATGGGTTTCTAGCAAGAACGTTTCTTACCTACGCAAAGACCACAACGTGATATGCCAATTGCTATTTACCCTTCATAAGGACCCTTTTCATCGAATCCGATCCGACTAAAGTGGGAGAGACAGACACCCGCTAGCCACCTTATGCAACTAGTGCATCTCAGTCGGTGGAACCAGTCTCACGTAAGAGTACGTGTAAGGTCGGTCCGGGCCGCTTCATCCCATGATGCCGCCGAATCAAGATAAGACTAGTAACGGCAAGCATATTGAACAAAATCAACGCCCACAACTACTTTGTGTTCTACTCGTGCATAGAATCTACGCAATAGACCTAGCTCACGATGCCACTGTTGGGGAACGTAGCAGAAATTCAAAATTTTCCTACATGTCACCAAGATCTATCTATGGAGAGACTAGCAACGAGGGGAAGGAGAGTGCATCTACATACCCTTGTAGATCGCTAAGCGGAAGCGTTCAAGTGAACGGGGTTGATGGAGTCGTACTCGTCGTGATCCAAATCACCGAAGATCCTAGTGCCGAACGGACGGCACCTCCGCGTTCAACACACGTACAGCCCGGTGACGTCTCCCATGCCTTGATCCAGCAAGGAGAGAGGGAGAGGTTGAGGAAGACTCCATCCAGCAGCAGCACAACGGCGTGGTGATGATGGAGGAGCGTGGCAATCCTGCAGGGCTTCGCCAAGCACCGCAGAAGAGGAGGAAGAAGAGACGCAGGGCTGCACCAATGAGAGATTGAATCGCGTGTGTGTTGGGCAGCCCCCTAGGCCTCATATATATAGGGGAAGGGGAGGGGCTGCGCCCCCTCTAGGGTTTCCCACCCCTAGGGGGGCGGCAGCCCTAGATGGCCAAGGGGTGGCGGCCAAGGGAGGGGAGAAGGGGGAGGCGCCCCTAGGGTGGGCCTTAAGGCCCATCTGGACCTAGGGTTTGCCTCCTCCCACTTCCCCTGCGCCTTGGGCCTTGGTGGGAGGCGCACCAGCCCACTAAGGGGCTGGTCCCTCACCACTCTTGGCCCATGCAACCTTCTGGGGTTGATGGCCCCACTTGGTGGACCCCCGGGACCCTCCCAGTGGTCCCGGTACGTTACCGATAAACCCCGAAACTTTTCCGGTGACCAAAACAGGACTTCCCATATATAAATCTTTACCTCCGGACCATTCCGGAACTCCTCGTGACGTCCGGGATCTCATCCGGGACTCCGAACAACATTCGGTAACCACATACAAACTTCCTTTATAACCCTAGCGTCATCGAACCTTAAGTGTGTAGACCCTACGGGTTCGGGAGACATGCAGACATGACCGAGACGTTCTCCGGTCAATAACCAACAGCGGGATCTGGATACCCATGTTGGCTCCCACATGTTCCACGATGATCTCATCGGATGAACCACGATGTCAAGGACTTAATCAATCCCGTATACAATTCCCTTTGTCTATCGGTACGATAGTTGCCTGAGATTCGATCGTCGGTATCCCGATACCTTGTTCAATCTCGTTACCGGCAAGTCTCTTTACTCGTTCCGTAACACATCATCCCGTGATCAACTCCTTGATCACATTGTGCACATTATGATGATGTCCTACCGAGTGGGCCCAGAGATACCTTTCCGTTTACACGGAGTGACAAATCCCAGTCTCGATTCGTGCCAACCCAACAGACACTTTCGGAGATACCTGTAATGTACCTTTATAGCCACCTAGTTACGTTGTGACGTTTGGCACACCCAAAGCACTCCTACGGTATCCGGGAGTTGCACAATCTCATGGTCTAAGGAAATGATACTTGACATTAGAAAAGCTTCAGCATACGAACTACACGATCTAGTGCTATGCTTAGGATTGGGTCTTGTCCATCACATCATTCTGCTAATGATGTGATCCCGTCATCAACGACATCCAATGTCCATGGTCAGGAAACCGTAACCATCTATTGATCAACGAGCTAGTCAACTAGAGGCTTACTAGGGACATGGTGTTGTCTATGTATCCACACATGTATCTGAGTTTCCTATCAATACAATTATAGCATGGATAATAAACGATTATCATGAACAAGGAAATATAATAATAACCAATTTATTATTGCCTCTAGGGCATATTTCCAACAGTATGGCTCTCTCAAAAGGTGTGTACAGCAAGGATGATTGTGGTAAACTAATAAGCAAAGACTCAAATCATAAAATACGCTCCAAGCAAAACACATATCATGTTGTGAATAAAAATATAGCTCTAAGTAAAGTTACCGATAGAAGTAGACGAAAGAGGGGATGCCTTCCGAGGCATCCCCAAGCTTTGGCTTTTAGGTGTCCTTAGGTTATCTTGGGGGTTCCATGGGCATCCCCAAGCTTAGGCTCTTGCCACTCCTTGTTCCATAATCCATCAAATCTTTACCCAAAACTTGAAAACTTCACAACACAAAACTTAAAGTAGAAAATTCGTGAGCTCCGTTAGCGAAAGAAAACAAAAGACCACTTCAAGGTACTGTAATGAACTCATTATTTATTTATATTGGTGTTATACCTACTGTATTCCAACTTCTCTATGGATTATAAACTATTTACTAGCCATAGATTCATCAAAATAAGCAAACAACACACGAAAAACAGAATCTGTCAAAAACAGAACAGTCTGTAGTAATCTGTAGCTAGCGCAAGATCTAGAACCCCAAAAATTCTAAAATAAATTGCTGGACGTGAGCAATTTATCTATTAATTGCTGGGGAACATAGTAATTTCATAAAATTTCCTACGCACACGCAAGATCATGGTGATGCATAGCAACGAGAGGGGAGAGTGTGATCTACGTACCCTTGTAGACCGACAGCGGAAGCATTAGCACAACGCGGTTGATGTAGTCGTACGTCTTCACGGCCCGACCGATCAAGCACCTAAACTACGGCACCTCCGAGTTCTAGCACACGTTCAGCTCGATGATGATCCCCGGACTCTGATCCAGCAAAGTGTCGGGGAAGAGTTCCGTCAGGACGACGGCGTGGTGACGATCTTGATGTTCTACCGTCGCAGGGCTTCGCCTAAGCACCACTACAATATTATCGAGGATTATGGTGGAAGGGGGCACCGCACACGGCTAAGAATATGATCACGTGGATCAACTTGTGTGTCTATGGGTGCCCCCTGCCCCCGTATATACAGGAGCAAGGGGAGGTGCGGCCGGCCAGGAGGAGGGCGCGCCAGGAGGAGTCCTACTCCCGGTGGGAGTAGGATTCCCCCCTTTCTAAGTTGGAATAGGATTCGGGAGGGGGAAAGAGGAGAGAGAGAAGGAAGTGGGGGCGCCGCCCCCTCTCCTTGTCCTATTCGGACTAGGGGGGGAGGGGCGGGCAGCCCAGCCCTGGCCACCTCTCCTCTCTTCCACTAAAGCCAACTAAGGCCCATATACCTCCCGGGGGGTTCCGGTAACCTCCCGGTACTCCGGTAAAATCCTGATTTCACCCGAAACACTTCCGATATCCAAATATAGGATTCCAACATATCAATCTTTATGTCTCGACCATTTTGAGACTCCTCGTCATGTCTGTGATCACATCCGAGACTCCGAACAAACTTCGGTACATCAAAATGCATAAACTCATAATATAACTGTCATCGAAACCTTAAGCGCGCGGACCCTACGGGTTCAAGAACAATGTAGACATGACCGAGACATGTCTCCGTTCAATGACCAATAGCGGAACCTGGATGCTCATATTGGCTCCTACATATTCTACGAAGATCTTTATCGGTCAGACCGCATAACAACATACGTTGTTCCCTTTGTCATCGGTATGTTACTTGCCCGAGATTCGATCGTCGGTATCTCAATACCTAGTTCAATCTCGTTACCGGCAAGTCTCTTTACTCGTTTCATAATACATCATCTTGCAACTAACTCATTAGTTGTAATGCTTGCAAGGCTTATGTGATGTGCATCACCGAGAGGGCCCAAAGATACCTCTCCGACACTCAGAGTGACAAATCCTAATCTTGAAATACGCCAACCCAACATTTACCTTTGGAGACACCTATAGAGCTCCTTTATAATCACCCAGTTACGTTGTGACGTTTGATAGCACACAAAGTGTTCCTCCGGTAAACGGGAGTTGCATAATCTCATAGTCATAGGAACATGTATAAGTCATGAAGAAAGCAATAGCAATGTACTAAACGATCGGGTGCTAAGCTAATGGAATGGGTCATGTCAATCACATCATTCTCCTAATGATGTGATCCCATTAATCAAATGACAACACATGTCTATGGTTAGGAAACATAACCATCTTCGATTAATGAGCTAGTCAAGTAGAGGCATACTAGTGACGTTTGGTTTATCTATGTATTCACACAAGTATTATGTTTCTGGATAATACAATTCTAGCATGAATAATAAACATTTATCATGATATAAGGAAATAAAATAATAACATTATTATTGCCTCTAGGGCATATTTCCTTCAGTCTCCCACTTGCACTAGCATCAATAATCTAGATTACATAGTAATGATTCTAACACCCATGGAGCTTTGGTGTTGATCATATTTTGCTCGTGGAAGAGGCTTAGTCAACGGGTCTGCTATATACAGATCCATATATATCTTGCAAATCTCTATGTCTCCCACCTGGACTAGATCCCGGATGGAATTGAAGCATCTCTTGATGTGCTTGGTTCTCTTGTGAAATCTAGATTCCTTTGCCAAGGCAATTGCACCAGTATTGTCACAAAAGATTTTCATTGGACCCGATGCACTAGGTATGACACCTAGATCGGATATGAACTCCTTCATCCAGACTCCTTCGTTTGCTGCTTCCGAAGCAGCTATGTACTCCGCTTCACATGTAGATCCCGCCACAACGCTTTGTTTAGAACTGCACCAACTGACAGCTCCACCGTTTAATGTAAACACGTATCCGGTTTGCGATTTAGAATCGTCCGGATCAGTGTCAAAGCTTGCATCAACGTAACCATTTACGATGAGCTCTTTGTCATCTCCATATATGAGAAACATATCCTTAGTCCTTTTCAGGTATTTCAGGATGTTCTTGACCGCTGTCCAGTGATCCACTCCTGGAGTACTTTGGTACCTCCCTGCTAGACTTATAGCAAGACACACATCAGGTCTGGTACACAGCATTGCATACATGATAGAGCCTATGGCTGAAGCATAGGGAACATCTTTCATTTTCTCTCTATCTTCTGCATTGGTCGGGGATTGAGTCTTACTCAATTTCACACCTTGTAACACAGGCACGGATCCTTTCTTTGCTTGATCCATTTTGAACTTCTTCAAAATTTTGTCAAGGTATGTGCTTTGTGAAAGTCCAATTAAGCGTTTTGATCTATCTCTATAGATCTTAATGCCCAATATGTAAGCAGCTTCACCGAGGTCTTTCATTGAAAAACTCTTATTCAAGTATCCTTTTATGCTATCTAGAAATTCTATATCATTTCCGATTAGCAATATGTCATCTACATATAATATCAGAAATGCTAGAGAGCCCCCACTCACTTTCTTGTAAATACAGGCTTCTCCAAAAGTCTGTACAAAACCAAATGCCTTGATCACACTATCAAAGCGTTTATTCCAACTCCGAGAGGCTTGCACCAGCCCATAAATGGATCGCTGGAGCTTGCACACTTTGTTAGCTCCCTTTGGATCGACAAAACCTTCCGGCTGCATCATATACAACTCTTCTTGCAGAAATCCATTCAGGAATGCAGTTTTGACATCCATTTGCTAAATTTCATAATCATAAAATGCGGCAATTGCTAACATGATTCGGACAGACTTAAGCATCGCTACGGGTGAGAAGGTCTCATCGTAGTCAATCCCTTGAACTTGCCGAAAACCTTTTGCGACAAGTCGAGCTTTGTAGACAGTAATATTACCGTCAGCGTCAGTCTTCTTCTTGAAGATCCATTTATTCTCAATTGCTTGCCGATCATTGGGCAAGCCAACCAAAGTCCATACTTTGTTCTCATACATGGATCCCATCTCAGATTTCATGGCTTCAAGCCATTTTGCGGAATCTGGGCTCACCATCGCTTCTTCATAGTTCGTAGGTTCATCATGATCTAGTAGCATGACTTCTAGAACAGGATTACCGTACCACTCTGGCGCGGATCTTACTCTGGTTGATCTACGAGGTTCAGTAGTATCTTGTTCTGAAGTTTCATGATCATTATCATTAGCTTCCTCACTAATTGGTGTAGGTGTCACAGAAACAGGTTTCTGTGATGTACTACTTTCCAATAAGGGAGCAGGTACAGTTACCTCGTCAAGTTCTACTTTCCTCCCACTCACTTCTTTCGAGAGAAACTCCTCCAGAAAGTTTCCGAATTTAGCAACAAAAGTCTTACCTTCGGATCTGTGATAGAAGGTGTATCCAATAGTTTCCTTTGGATATCCTATGAAGACATATTTCTCCGATTTGGGTTCGAGCTTATCAGGTTCAAGTTTTTTCACATAAGCATCGCAGCCCCAAACTTTCAGAAACGACAACTTTGGTTTCTTGCCAAACCACAGTTCATAAGGCGTCGTCTCAACGGATTTTGATGGTGCCCTATTTAACGTGAATGCAGCCTTCTCTAGAGCATATCCCCAAAACGATAGCGGTAAATCAGTAAGAGACATCATAGATCGCACCATATCTAGTAAAGTATGATTACAATGTTCGAACACACCATTACGCTGTGGTGTTCCGGGTGGCGTGAGTTGCGAAACTATTCCATATTGTTTCAAATGTACACCAAACTCGTAACTAAAATACTCTCCTCCACGATCAGATCGTAGGACTTTTATTTTCTTGTTACGATGATTTTCAACTTCACTCTGAAATTCTTTGAACTTTTCAAACGTTTCAGACTTATGTTTCATTAAGTAGATATACCCATATCTGCTTAAGTCATCTGTGAAGGTGAGAAAATAACGATATCCGCCATGAGCCTCAACATTCATTGGACCACATACATCTGTATGTATGATTTCCAATAAACCTGTTGCTCTCTCCATAGTACCGGAGAACGGTGTTTTTGTTATCTTACCCATAAGGCACGGTTCGCAAGTACCAAGTGATTCATAATCAAGTGGTTCCAAAAGCCCATCAGTATGGAGTTTCTTCATGCGCTTTATACCGATATGACCCAAACGGCAGTGCCACAAATAAGTTGCACTATCATTATCAACTCTGCATCTTTTGGCTTCAACACTATGAATATGTGTGTCACTACTATCAAGATTTAATAAGAATAGACCACTCTTTAAGGGTGCATGACCATAAAAGATATTACTCATGTAAATAGAACAACCATTATTCTCTGATTTAAATGAATAACCGTCTCACATCAAACAAGATCCAAATATAATGTTCATGCTTAACGCTGGCACCAAATAACAATTATTTAGGTCTAATACTAATCCCGAAGGTAGATGTAGAGGTAGCATGCCAACTGCGATCACATCGACTTTGGAACCATTTCCCACGCGCATCGTCACCTCGTCCTTAGCCAATCTTCGCTTAATCCGTTGTCCCTGTTTCGAGTTGCAAATATTAGCTACGGAACCAGTATCAAATACCCAGGTGCTACTGCGAGCATTAGTAAGGTACACATCAATAACATGTATATCACATATACCTTTGTTCACCTTGCCATCCTTCTTATCCGCCAAATACTTGGGGCAGTTCCGCTTCCAGTGACCAGTCTGCTTGCAGTAGAAGCACTCAGTTTCAGGCTTAGGTCCAGGTTTGGGTTTCTTCTCTTGAGTAGCAACTTGCTTGCTGTTCTTTTTGAAGTTCCCCTTCTTCTTCCCTTTGCCCTTTTTCTTGAAACTAGTGGTCTTGTTGACCATCAGCACTTGATGCTCCTTCTTGATTTCTACCTCCGCAGCTTTCAGCATTGCGAAGAGCTCGGGAATAGTTTTATTCATCCCTTGCATATTATAGTTCATCACGAAGCTCTTGTAGCTTGGTGGCAATGATTGGAGAATTCTGTCAATGACGCAATCATCTGGAAGATTAACTCCCAATTGAATCAAGTGATTATTATACCCAGACATTTTGAGTATATGCTCACTGACAGAACTGTTCTCCTCCATCTTGCAGCTATAGAACTTATTGGAGACTTCATATCTCTCAATCCGGGCATTTGCTTGAAATATTAACTTCAACTCCTGGAACATCTCATATGCTCCATGACGTTCAAAACATCGTTGAAGTCCCGATTCTAAGCCGTAAAGCATGGCACATTGAACTATCGAGTAGTCATCAGCTTTGCTCTGCCAGACGTTCATAACATCTGGTGTTGCTCCAGCAGCAGGCCTGGCACCCAGCGGTGCTTCCAGGACGTAATTCTTCTGTGCAGCAATGAGGATAATCCTCAAGTTACGGACCTAGTTCGTGTAATTGCTACCATCATCTTTCAACTTTGCTTTCTCAAGGAACGCATTAAAATTCAACGGAACAGCACCACGGGCCATCTATCTACAATCAAACATAAACAAGCAAGATACTATCAGGTACTAAGTTCATGATAAATTTAGGTTCAATTAATCATATTACTTAAAGAACTCCCACTTAGATAGACATCTCTCTAATCCTCTAAGTGATTACGTGATCCAAATCAACTAAACCATGTCCGATCATCACGTGAGATGGAGTAGTTTCATTGGTGAACATCACTATATTGATCATATCTACTATATGATTCACGCTCGACCTTTCGGTCTCCGTGTTCCGAGGCCATATCTGTATATGCTTGGCTCGTCAAGTATAACCTGAGTATTCCGCGCGTGCAACTGTTTTGCACCCATTGTATTTGAACGTAGAGCCTATCACACCTGATCATCACGTGGTGTCTCAGCACGAAGAACTTTCGCAACGGTGCATACTCTGGGGAACACTTCTTGATAATTAGTGAGAGATCATCTTATAATGCCACCATCAATCAAAGCAAGATAAGATGCATAAAAGATAAACATCACATGCAATCAATATAAGTGATATGATATGGCCATCATCATCTTGTGCTTGTGATCTCCATCTTCGAAGCACCGTCGTGATCACCATCGTCACCGGCATGACACCTTGATCTCCATCGTAGCATCGTTGTCGTCTCACCAATCTTATGCTTCCACGACTATCGCTACCGCTTAGTGATAAAGTAAAGCATTACAGCGCGATTGCATTGCATACAATAAAGCAACAACCATATGGCTCCTGCCAGTTGCCGATAACTCAGTTACAAAACATGATCATCTCATACGATAAAATTTAGCATCATGTCTTGACCATATCACATCACAACATGCCCTGCAAAAACAAGTTAGACGTCCTCTACTTTGTTGTTGCAAGTTTTACGTGGCTGCTACGGGCTTAAGCAAGAACCAATCTTCCCTATGCATCAAAACTACAATGATAGTTTGTCAAGTTGGTGCTGTTTTAACCTTTGCAAGGACCGGGCGTAGCCACACTCGGTTCAACTAAAGTTGGAGAAACTGTCACCCGCTAGCCACCTTTGTGCAAAGCACGTCGGGAGAACCGGTCTCGCGTAAGCGTACGCGTAATGTCGGTTCGGGCCGCTTCGTCCAACAATACCGCCGAACCAAAGTATGACATGCTGGTAAGTAGTATGACTTATATCACCCACAACTCACTTGTGTTCTACTCGTGCATATAACATCAACACATAAAACCTGGCTCGGATGCCACTGTTGGCGAACGTAGTAATTTCAAAAAATTTCCTACGCACACGCAAGATCATGGTGATGCATAGCAACGAGAGGGGAGAGTGTGATCTACGTACCCTTGTAGACCGACAGCGGAAGCGTTAGCACAACGCGGTTGATGTAGTCGTACGTCTTCACGGCCCGACCGATCAAGCACCGAAACTACGGCACCTCCGAGTTCTAGCACACGTTCAGCTCGATGACGATCCCCGGACTCCGATCTAGCAAAGTGTCGGGGAAGAGTTCCGTCAGCACGATGGCGTGGTGACGATCTTGATGTTCTACCGTCGCAGGGCTTCGCTTAAGCACCGCTACAATATTATCGAGGATTATGGTGGAAGGGGGCACCGCACACGGCTAAGAATATGATCACGTGGATCAACTTGTGTGTCTAGGGGTGCCCCCTGCCCCCGTATATAAAGGATCAAGGGGAGGTGCGGCCGGCCAGGAGGAGGGCGGGCCAGGAGGAGTCCTACTCCCACCGGGAGTAGGATTCCCCCCTTTCCTAGTTGGAATAGGATTCGGGAGGGGGAAAGAGGAGAGAGAGAAGGAAGTGGGGGCGCCGCCCCCCTCTCCTTGTCCTATTCGAACTAGGGGGGAGGGGCTGGCGGCCCAGCCCTGGCCACCTCTCCTCTCTTCCACTAAAGCCCACTAAGGCCCATATACCTCCCGGGGGGTTCCGGTAACCTCCCGGTACTCCGGTAAAATCCCGATTTCACCCGGAACACTTCCGATATCCAAATATAGGATTACAATATATCAATCTTTATGTCTCGACCATTTCGAGACTCCTCGTCATGTCCGTGATCACATCCGGGACTCCGAACAAACTTCGGTACATCAAAATGCATAAACTCATAATATAACTGTCATCGAAACCTTAAGCGCGCGGACCCTATGGGTTCGAGAACAATGTAGACATGACCGAGACACGTCTCCGGTCAATAACCAATAGCGGAACCTGGATGCTCATATTAGCTCCTACATATTCTACGAAGATCTTTATCGGTCAGACCGCATAACAACATACGTTGTTCCCTTTGTCATCGGTATGTTACTTGCCCGAGATTCGATCGTCGGTATCTCAATACCTAGTTCAATCTCGTTACCGGCAAGTCTCTTTACTCGTTTTGTAATACATCATCTTGCAACTAACTCATTAGTTGTAATGCTTGCAAGGCTTATGTGATGTGCATCACCGAGAGGGCCCAGAGATACCTCTCCGACACTCGGAGTGACAAATCCTAATCTTGAAATACGCCAACCCAACATTTACCTTTGGAGACACCTGTAGAGCTCCTTTATAATCACCCAGTTACGTTGTGACGTTTGATAGCACACAAAGTGTTCCTCCGGTAAACGGGAGTTGCATAATCTCATAGTCATAGGAACATGTATAAGTCATGAAGAAAGCAATAGCAACATACTAAACGATCGGGTGCTAAGCTAATGGAATGGGTCATGTCAATCACATCATTCTCCTAATGATGTGATCCCATTAATCAAATGACAACACATGTCTATGGTTAGGAAACATAACCATCTTCGATTAACGAGCTAGTCGAGTAGAGGCATACTAGTGACGCTGGGTTTGTCTATGTATTCACACAAGTATTATGTTTCCGGATAATACAATTCTAGCATGAATAATAAACATTTATCATGATATAAGGAAATAAAATAATAACATTATTATTGCCGCTAGGGCATATTTCCTTCATTAATCATCTGCAAAAATAATTAACTAAATACCACTTTTCAAATAAAAATGACAACAGTTCTTGTGAGCGCTAAAGTTTCTGTTTTTTTACAGCAAGTTCAACAAGACTTTCCCCAAGTCTTCCCAATGGTTCTACTTGGCACAAACACTAATTAAACATAAAAAACACAACCAAAACAGAGGCTAGATAATTTATTTATTACTAAACAGGAGCAAAAAGCAAGGAATAAAAATAAAATTGGGTTGCCTCCCAACAAGCGCTATCGTTTAACGCCCCTAGCTAGGCATAACAAGTAAGAATAGATCTAGGTATTGCCATAATAATAAGATAGATTGTTAAAACTCATTTCATATTCTCTACATTCAGCAGCAAGTTTTCTTTGAGGCAAGCAAAAGTAATCAAAAGGGATAAATTTGTTGGGACAAAAGTCTCCAAGATCAACCTTGGGAGGTATAGGTTCCTCCTTTGGTCCTTCATATTGCACAACCAATTCATCATTATAAGCATTCTTTTGACAGAACTTTGTGAGCCTATATTCAAGAGAATATCCCAATTCATTATCTCGAATAGCTAAATCATCATTAACTTTAGAAATTCTATCAACTAAAACATTGGTAGGGACCCTTTTTCTAAGATTTTCATTGAAAGCAACATAGTCTAGAGATTGAAAACGCATTATTTCTTCTTGATCAAAGAGGATAGTCTCTATGGGAGGACGGCAAGCATCCACCCTATAATGCGCAAAGATTTCTTTGGACTCTTTTATTATGAATCGAAACTCATGAGCCAAAAAGATAGTAACGACACGCTTGACAGAAGAATGCTCAATATTAGAAAATTCTAGGAAAATCCTTTGTATAGAAGGATGCAAGTGCATGAATTGCCTCTCAAGTTCAACCACAAGCATGGCAATAGCGTCCGCAAGACTACTAGTTCTATGAAGAACAGAACTACTCATAGAAGGTAAAGCACCGTCACAAGTAAAGAAATATTGAATAACTCCTTTTCCAATAATATTACTGCTACCGACACGAAATCTTTTTATATGTGAGATAGTGGGTTCTTTAGTAGGAGCATCAAAATTATTATCGACAATAGTATCCCCAATGTCAGACATAGAGGCAGAAGGTAAAGAACTAGCCATAACGATAAGCAAGCAACCTAACACATGAGCAAACAAAGAGCAAACAGGCAAAAGAGGCAAATAGAGAGGGAGGAAGGATAGAGAGAGAGAGAGGGCGAATAAAACGGCAAGGGTGAAGTGGGGGAGAGGAAAACGAGAGGCAAATGGAAAATAATGTAATGCGGGAGATAGGGATTGTAATGGGTACTTGGTATGTTGTGACGCCCGGATAATTAAGCTACAGTAATCCCCTTCTAATGGTGTCGTGTCACCGCGATTACTGTTCTTAAACTCGAGTTGGTTCGAAACCGGTTAAAATTTCAATATAAAACAAAGTCAATCTTTAAAAAAAATTCAAATGTCAAAACAAAAATGTTCTAGGTGTTGCAGATAATTCCTGGATATTTTCCATGGTGAACCAACTTTTTTATAAATTGGTTTGCTGCCCCAAAGTAAATAAAACAGTGGCTAAAGTAAATTTTTTTATGCTTTTAAGTTGCAAAAAAATCAAAGCTATGTTAGATGCTCACCAACTCATTTATGCCTGTGTCAAAATTTTGCATTGTGGTTTACGGCCAAGTCTCATTTTATTCAAAAGTCAGTTGCTAGTGGTTTTAAAATAAAACCAGAAAACTTCAAAAAAGAGAAGGGACCCCCACCCCTCTCTGCCTGGGCAGGCCCAGCCGGCCGAGCAGACCAAGCCAGCCCAACCAGCCCCCCTGCTCTCCTTACCCACCCCGAGCCGAACCCTAGCCGGTTCCCTCCCCACTCGCCCCCACTTCCCTCCCCCACGACCCGCTCCTCCTCTGCCCCACGATTGGATCGGGGGGATCGAACCCGTCTCCGCCCGATTGCCTCGTCGCCACCTCGCCGGCGCTCGCCCATCCTTCTCCTCTCGTCCGCGTGCCGCCCCGGCCCCTCCACCCCCGATCTGGAACGGGGGCTCAACCCCGCGGCACCCCGAGCCTCGATGCCGCACCGTCGCCGCCCGCTGTCACTCGACGAACTGCTGGCGCCACCTCCCCGACTTCGCCGTCGTCCCCGACCTCACCAAGCGTCTACGCCTCCCCTACCCTCCAACGTTGGTGAGGCCCATGGCCTCCTCTTCCTCACTGCATGCCCGCTCACCGTAGCTCTCCCCATCGCTGGTCGCGCCTCGCTGCGGTCACCACACGCCTGGTCGTCGTGCCCCCCTCGCAAACGGCCACTCCTGGTCGTGCACACCCCCATCACCGCCCACGCGTGGCCATCCCTGCCGACTGCGCTCCACGCCACAGCCACCACACGCCGCTCCTCCCGCACACGGCCTCACCGGCCTCGCCCGCTGTCTCGTGCGTCTCTGCTGCCGCCGTGTTACTGCAGTTGCCGCAGCTGCGCCGTATGCCTCACCTATGACCGCCTGACCCAGCTCGCCCCTGGCCTCGCCGCAGTTTGCCGTCGGCGGCGCCCTGCTCCCTGCGCGCGCCGCCGGCTGTGGCTGCCAGCGCCTAGTGCGCTAGGGCGTGCCCAGCCCTCCTCTGTTGGCCTAGGCCAATGACCACAGGCCCCCTTTTTTCTTAAAAAAACCCGAAAAGAAAAATTATAATGGTCAATTAATTTTTTTAAATTAACTAATGTAGCTTAATTAGCTAATGAACCTGTAATTAGCTTGATGTGTCAATGATAGTAGGGCCCCGCCTCTTTTTAGACTGTTTTAAAACAATGTGTTAAAAACACATGTGGCACTGACAGATGGGCCCCATTGACCCTGTTGACTGGTCAACTTTGACCAAGTCAATGCTGACTGGCTTTGACTGGCCCCACATGTCATTGACTGTGGTTGGCTCAGTCTGTGTATAAAATGTATTACTATTATTTTTGAATTAAATAAATTCCAGAAAATTAAAAATCTTTTATATCTTCGAAAATTAATAGAAAATAATCTGTAACCCGGATCGGAAAACTTTGTACATGAAAATTGCTCAGAACGACGAGACGAATCCGGATACGCAGCCCGTTCGTCCGCCACGCATCCCTAGCATAGCGAACACACAAATTTCCCCCTCCGGTTCATCCGTCCGAAAACGCGAAACACCGAGGATACTTTCCTGGTTGTTTTCCCCCCTTCACCTGTATCACCTCCTACCGCGTTAGGTCACACCCGGCACATCGTATTGCCATGTTATGCATTGTGGTGCTATGTTTGCTTTATATTTACTGTTTCTTCCCCCTCTTCTCTCCGGCAGAGACCGAGACCGATGCTGCCCTTGTGATCGACTACGTCGACGACGACCCCTCCTTGCCAGAGCAACCAGGCAAGCAAACCCTCCTTGAGCATTCTGATATCGCCCATTTCTTTCCCCCTCATGCTTGCATTTGAACTGCTACTGCTTTCTGTATGATCCTACTCTGATGCATAGCCTGTTGTTGTTACCTGCTTTCATACCTTACCTGCTTATCCTAAACTGCTTAGTATAGGTTGGTTAGAGATCCATCAGTGACCCCCACCTTGTCCTAGTTGCCCCGCTTTATGTTCGATGAAGCGATCAACACGATCGACGTCCAGGCCCCGACACTTCACATCACCCCCCCTAGTTGTACGACTCTTCAGAGCTACCATCGAGTGCCGAGGGTGGAACCTCTTACATCACGCCTGATGAGATCTCCTTAGTGTAGCCATACGGTCAAGGTCATCGAGGGTGATTTCCTCCTTAACCACTTCCGTTACGGCTCTGTCGTGCAACCCATCAAATGTGAACCTCGAGGGTGGATCCTCTTATGTTCACCTTGATGACAACATCGAGTGGAATTCACCGGGGGTGATTCCTTGGATTTTGCCCTTGGTGTTAGACACACAGTTACTATGGTTACTATGACTTTACACTGAGCCATGTTACTAAAGACGGGTCGACCCTGAGGGGTACCCGCGCGAGCTTAATTGCGAGTGATGTGGAGTCGGGTTGACCTGGAAGGTGCCCGCGAGATACCTACGAGGCGTGGCCGGGCATTCGTAGCCCTTGTCGCAAGTACTCGAGACGGGGCGATGGGGTCACATCGATCATGAGTCTCTGCTCGTTACCGCGCGTTCCTAATCCACTACGATTTGGATATTTGATCCGAGGGGCCTCTGGCCTGATAGCACAAACCATCACATGGGCATAGTATGGGCGTTCTGCGTCCTATACATCAGCCGAAGCTTAATAGACGTCAGCGACTGAGCGGCGCGCGCGGGGTTGGACTAGAAAGCACATACCTTGTTGAAGGAGGTAGCTAGGTCTGCTCACCGGCCGTGTTCGCAACGTGTAGGAGTTCCTGGGGAGATGGCCCATGACCCCTGGGGGCATAGGTCTAGTCCGGCGTGCTGGCCTCTCTATTAAGCCTAGGTCGGGTTGTGGCGTATTGTTTGGCCGAGGCCGGGCATGACCCAGGAAAGTGTGACCGGCTGGAGTTAATCAAGCGTGGTGGGTAAGTTGGTGCACCCCTACAGGGAAGAAAACATCTATCGATAGCCTGTCCTACGGTAACGGACACTTGGAGTTGTATCCCGATTGATACAACTAGAACTGGATACTTGTGATGAGAAATGAATGGATGGTGATGAGAATTGGATTGTGATGATAGCTGGATAGTATGGCTCTGGGATTGCTTTCTCGCAGGGAGTTGAGAAAGGATCTCTGGCCGAGGTTGATAACACTTCTACTACTTTACTTTATGCTACTCTACTCCCTCCTGTTGCTGCAAGATGGTGGTTTCCAGAAGATGCTAGTCTTCGATAGGCTAGGCTTTCCCCTTCCCTTCTGGCATTCTGCAGTTTAGTCCACATATACAACCCTTTCCTCTGATACAGATGCATACTTAGTTTAGATCTGATGTAAGTCTTGCGAGTACTTTGGATGAGTACTCACGATTGCTTTGCTACTTATTCTCCCCCATACCCGATTGTTGCGACTAGATGATAGATCCTAGGAGCCAGACGACGCCACTGATGACTACTACTACCCAGAGGATGCCTACTACTACATGAAGACTACAGACGACTAGGAGTAGTTAGGAGGCTCCCAGGCAGGAGGCCTTGCCTTTTCGATCGTTGTTGCTTTTGTGCTAGCCTTCTTAAGGCAAACTTGTCTAACTCATGTCTGTACTCAGATATTGTTGCTTCCGCTGACTCTTGTGTATTCGAGCTTATGTATTCGATCCCTCGAGGCCCCTGGCTTGTAATATAAAACTTCTATTATTTTAATTTGTGTCTAGAGTTGTGTTGTGATATCTTCCTGTGAGTCCTTGATCTTGATCGAACACATTTGCGTGTATGATTAGTGTACGATTGAATCGAGGGCGTCATAAGTTGGTATCAGAGCCGACTGCCTATAGGCATGCCCCTTTCCAACTCCTTGGCCGAAGTTGAGTCTAGTCACTAAAAAACATTTACTAACATTGCTTGTGTGTGTTACGGACCCACGTCGCCATATGGGTGGTATTAGGATCTTTTACTCCTCGTCTATACTCTGGGACCCTAATCTCTCTTCTATTCGGGTTAAATGGTTTTACTAACTCAGACATTAGGATCTCGTGATCACATCCGCCCGGAGAGCCCCTTATTTCAGATGATCGCCTGCTGCATCAGAAGATTTCGAAGATACTCGATGATTTTCTCTCGAGACTTTGTGCCTGTTGCCTTTGCACATCCCTACCACCGAAATATCCTTATGGATAACTACACACACTTACCAATCGTACATTCTATTCCATTGATCTTGTTATTACTGAAGGAAATATGCCCTAGAGGCAATAATAATGTTATTATTTATTTCCTTATTTCATGAAAAATGTTTATTATTCATGCTAGAATTGTATTATCCGGAAACATAATACTTGTGTGAATACATAGACAAACTAAACGTCACTAGTATGCCTCTACTTGACTAGCTCATTAATCAAAGATGGTTATGTTTCCTAACCATAGACATGTGTTGTCATTTGATTAAAGGGATCACATTATTAGGAGAATGATGTGATTGACATGACCCATTCCATTAGCTTAGCACCCGATCGTTTAGTATGTTGCTATTGCTTTCTTCATGACTTATACATGTTCCTATGACTATGAGATTATGCAACTCCCATTTGCCAGAGGAACACTTTGTGTGCTATCAAACGTCACAACGTAACTGGGTGATTATAAAGGAGCTCTACAGGTGTCTCCAAAGGTACATGTTGGGTTGGCGTATTTCGAGATTAGGATTTGTCACTCCGATTGTCGGAGAGGTATCTCTGGGCCCTCTCGGTAATGCACATCACATAAGCCTTGCAAGCATTGCAATTAATGAGTTAGTTGCGAGATGATGTATTACGAAACGAGTAAAGAGACTTGCCGGTAATGAGATTGAACTAGGTATTGAAATACCGACGATCGAATCTCGGGCAAGTAACATACCGATGACAAAGGGAACAACGTATGTTGTTATGCGGTCTGACCGATAAAGATCTTCGTAGAATGTGTGGCGGCCAATATGAGCATCCAGGTTCCGCTATTGGTTATTGACCGAAGACGTGTCTCGGTCATGTCTACATTGTTCTCGAACCCGTAGGGTCCGCACACTTAAGGTTTCGATGACAGTTATATTATGAGTTTATGAGTTTTGATGTACCGAAGTTTGTTCAGAGTCCCGGATGTGATCATGGACATAACGAGGAGTCTCGAAATGGTCGAGACATAAAGATTGATATATTGGACGGCTATATTCGGACACCGGAAGTGTTCCGGGTGATTTCGGAGAAAACCGGAGAGCCGGAGGGTTACCGGAACCCTACCGGGAGAAGTAATGGGCCATATGGGCCTTAGTGGAGAGAGAGAGGGGCAGCCAGGGTGGGCCGCGTGCCTCCTCCCCCATAGTCCGAATTGGACTAGGAGAGGGGGGCGGCGCCCCCCTTTCCTTCTCCCTCCCCACTTCCTTCCCCCTCCTAGTAGGAGTCCTACTCCTACTAGGAGGAGTACTCCTCCTGGCGCGCCAATAGGGGCCGGCCGGCCTCCTCCCCTTGCTCCTTTATATACGGGGGTAGGGGGCACCCCTAGACACAAGTTGATCCACGTGATCATATTCTTAGCCGTGTGCGGTGCCCCCTTCCACCATAATCCTCGATAATATTCTAGCGGTGCTTAGGCGAAGCCCTGCGACGGTAGTACATCAAGATCGTCACCATGCCGTCGTGCTGACGGAACTCTTCCCCAACAGTTTGCTAGATCGGAGTCCGGGGATCGTCATCGAGCTGAACGTGTGCTAAAACTCGGAGGTGCCGTAGTTTCGGTGCTTGATCGGTCAGGCCGTGAAGACGTACGATTACATCAACCGCGTTGTGCTAACGCTTCCGCTGTCGGTCTACAAGGGTACGTAGATCACACTCTCCCCTCTCGTTGCTATGCATCACAATGATCTTGCGTGTGCGTAGGATTTTTTTTGAAATTACTACGTTCCCTAACAGTGGCATCCGAGCCAGGTTTTATGTGTTGATGTTGTGCACGAGTAGAACACAAGTGAGTTGTGGGCGATATAAGTCATACTGCTTACTAGCATGTCATACTTTGGTTCGGCGGTATTGTTGGATGAAGCGGCCCAGATCGACATTACGCGTACGCTTACGCGAGACTGGTTCTACCGACGTGCTTTGCACACAGGTGGCTGGTGGGTGTCAGTTTCTCCAACTTTAGTTGAACCGAGTGTGTCTACGCCCGGTCCTTGCGAAGGTTAAAACAGTACCAACTTGACAAACTATCGTTGTGGTTTTTGATGCGTAGGTAAGTTTGGTTCTTACTTAAGCCCGTAGCAGCCACGTAAAACTTGCAACAACAAAGTAGAGGACGTCTAACTTGTTTTTGCAGGGCATGTTGTGATGTGATATGGTCAAGACGTGATGAGATATAAGTTGTTGTATGAGATGATCATGTTTTGTTGAAGTTATCGGCAACTGGCAAAAGCCTTATGGTTATCTCTCTATTGCATAAGATGCAAGCGCCAAATAATTGCTTTACTTTATCGCTATGCGATAGCGATAGTTGGAAGAGCAATTGTTGGTGAGACTACCATGTGACGACACATTGATATAGATCAAGATGATGGAGATCATGGTCTCATGCCGGTGACGATAGAGATCATGACAGTACTTTGGAGATGGAGATCAAAGGCGCAAGATGATGATGGCCATATCATGTCACATATTTTTGATTGCATATGATGTTTATCTTTTTATACATCTTATTTTGCTTAGTTTGATGGTAGCATTTTAAGATGATCTCTCACTAATTATCAAGAAGTGTTCTCCCTGAGTATGCACCATTGCGAAAGTTCTTCGTGCTGAGACACCACGTGATGATCGGGTGTGATAGGCTCTACGTTCAAATACGACGGGTGCAAAACAGTTGCACACATGGAATACTCAGGTTATACTTGACGAGCCAAGCATATACAGATATGGCCTCGGAACACAGAGACCGAAAGGTCGAGCGTTAATCATATAGTAGATATGATCAACATAGTGATGTTCACCATTGAAACTACTCCATCTCACGTGATGATCGGACATGGTTTAGTTGATTTGGATCACGTGATCACTTAGAAGATTAGAGGGATGTCTTTCTAAGTGGGAGTTCTTAAGTAATATGATTAATTGAACTTTAAATTTATCATGAACTTAGTCCTGGTAGTATTTTGCAAATTATGTTGTAGATCGATAGCTCACGTTGTTGCTTCCCTGTGTTTATTTTGATATGTTCCTAGAGAAAATTGTGTTGAAAAATGTTAGTAGCAATGATGCGGATTGGATCCGTGATCTGAGGTTTATCCTCATTGCTGCACAGAAGAATTATGTCCTTGATGCACAGCTAGGTGATAGACCTATTGGAGGAGCAGATGCAGACGTTCTGAATGTTTGGCTAGCTCAATATGATGACTAATTGATAGTTTAGTGCACCATGCTTAACGGCTTAGAATCGGGACTTCAAAGACGTTTTGAATGTCATGGAACATATGAGATGTTCCAGTAGTTGAAGTTAATATTTCAAGCAAATACCCGAGTTGAGAGATATGAAGTTTCCAACAAGTTCTATAGCTAAAAGATGGAGGAGAATCGCTCAACTAGTGAGCATGTGCTTAGATTGTCTGGGTACTACAATTGCTTGAATCAAGTGGGAGTTAATCTTCCAGATAAAATAGTGATTAATAGAATTCTCTAGTCACCATCACCAAGTTAGTAGAGCTTCGTGATAAACTATGACATGCAAGGGATAACGGAAACGATTCCCAAGCTCTTCGTAATGCTAAAATTCACGAAGGTAGAAATCGAGAAAAACATCAAGTGTTGATGGTAGACAAGACCACTAGTTTCAAGAAAAGGGCAGAGGGAAGAAGGGGAACTTCAAGAAGAACAGCAAGCAAGTTGCTGCTTAAGTGAAGAAGCCCAAGTCTGGTCCTAAGCCTGAGACTAAGTGCTTCTACTGCAAAGGGACTGGTCACTGGAAGTGGAACTACCCCAAGTGATTGGCGGATAAGAAGGATGGCAAAGTGAACATAAGTATATTTGGTATACATGTTATTGATGGGTACTTTACTAGTGTTTATAGCAACCCCTCAGTATTTGATACTAGTTCAGTTGCTAAGATTAGTAACTCAAAACGGGAGTTGAAGAATAAACAGAGACTAGTTAAGGGTGAAGTAACGATGTGTGTTGGAACTGGTTCCAAGATTGATATGATCATCATCGCACACTCCCTATACTTTCCGGATTAGTGTTGAACCTAAATAAGTGTTATTTGGTGTTTGCGTTGAGCATGAATATGATTTGATCATGTTTATTGTAATACGGTTATTCATTTAAGAGAATAAATTGTTGTTCTGTTTACATGAATAAAACCTTATATGGTTACACACCCAATGAAAATGGTTCATTGGATCTCGATCGTAGTGATACACATATTCATAATATTGAAACCAAAAGATGCAAAGTTAATAATGATAGTGCAACTTATTTGTGGCACTGCCGTTTAGGTCATATTGGTGTAAAGCACATGAAGAAACTCCATGCTGATGGGATTTTGGAATCATTTGGTGCTTGCGAACCATGCCTTATGGGCAAGATGACTAAAGACTTCGTTCTCCGGAACAATGGAGCGAGAAACATATTTGTTGGAAATCATACATACTGATGTATGTGGTCCGATGAATATTAAAGCTCGCGACAAGTATCATTATTTTCTGACCTTCACAGATGATTTAAGCAGATATGAGTATATCTACTTGATCAAACATAAGTTTGAAAAGTTCAAAGTATTTCAGAGTGAAGTAGAAAATCATCATGACAAGAAAATAAAGTTTCTACGATCTGATCGCAGAGACGAATATTTGAGTTACGAGTTTGGTTTTCAATTAAAACAATGTGGAATAGTTTCACAAACTCATGCCACCTGGAACACCACAACATAATGGTGTGTCCGAATGTCATAACCGTACTTTATTGGATATAGTACAATCTATGATGTTTCTTACCGATTTACCAATATCGTTTTGGGATCATGCATTAGAGACAACTGCATTCACGTTAAAAAAGGGGCACCATCTAAGTCCGTTCAGATGACACAATCTGAACTGTGGTTTGGCAAGAAACCAAAGTTGTCGTTTCTTAAAGTATGGGATTGTGATGCTTATATGAAAAAGTTTCATCTTGATAAGCTCAAACCGAAATCGGAGAAATATGTCTTCATAGGATACCCAAAGGAGACTGTTGGGTACACCTTCTATCACAGATCCGAAGGCAAGACATTCGTTGCTAAGAATGGATCCTTTCTAGAGAAGGAGTTTCTCTCGAAAGAAGTGAGTGGGAGGAAAGTAGAACTTGATGAGGTAACTGTACCTGCTCCCTTATTGGAAAGTAGTACATCACAGAAACCAGTTTCTGTGACACCTACACCAATTAGTGAGGAAGCTAATGATGATGATCATGAAGCTTCAGAACAAGATACTACTGAACCTCATAGATCAACCAGAGTAAGATCTGCACCAGAGTGGTACGGTAATCCTGTTCTGGAAGTCATGCTACTAGATCATAATGAACCTACGAACTATGGAGAAGCGATGGTGAGCCTAGATTCCGCAAAATGGCTTGAGGCCATGAAATCTGAGATAGGATCCATGTATGAGACCAAAGAATGGACTTTGGTTGACTTGCCCGTTGTTCGGCAAGCCATTGAGATTAAATGGATCTCCAAGAGGAAGACGGACGCTGATAGTAGTGTTACTATCTACAAAGCCAGAATTGTCGCAAAAGGTTTTCGACAAGTTCAAGGTGTTGACTATGATGAGAGTTTCTCACTCGTAGCGATGCTTAAGTCTATCCAAATCATGTTAGCAATTGCCGCATTTTTATGAAATCTGGCAAATGGATAAACAAAACTACATTCCTTAATGGATTTAAAGAAGAGTTGTATATGATGCAACCAGAAGGTTTTGTCAATCCTAAAGGTGCTAACAAAATATGCAAGCTCCAGCGATCCATCTATGGACTGGTGCAAGCATCTCGGAGTTGGAATATACGCTTTGATAAGTTGATCAAAGCATATAGTTTTATACAGACTTGCGGTGAAGCCTGTATTTACAAGAAAGTGAGTGGGAGTACTACAACATTTCTGGTAAATATATGTGAATGACATATTGTTGATCAGAAATAATGTAGAATTATTCTGCAAAGCATAAAGGAGTGTTTGAAAGGAGTTTTTTTAAAGAAAGACCTCGAAGAAGCTGCTTACATATTGAGCATCAAGATCTATAGATATAGATCAAGACGCTTGATAAGTTTTTTCTCAATAAGTACATACCTTGACAAGATTTTGAAGTAGTTCAAAATGGAACAGTCAAAGAAAGAGTTCTTGACTGTGTTACAAGGTGTGAAATTGAGTAAGACTCAAAGCCCGACCACGGCAGAAGATAGAAAAAGAATGGAAGTCATTCCCTATGCCTCAGCCATAGGTTCTATAAAGTATGCCGTGCTATGTACCAGATCTATTGTATACCCTACACTGATTTTGGCAAGGGAGTACAATAGTGATCTAGGAGTAGATCACTGGACAGCAGTCAAAATTATCCTTAGTGGAATAAGGATATGTTTCTCAATTATGGAGGTGACAAAAGGTTTGTCGTAAAAGGGTTACGTCGATACAAGTTTTGGCACTGATCCAGATGACTCTAAGTCTTCATCTGGATACATATTGAAAGTGGGAGCAATTAGCTAAAGTAGCTCTATGCAAAGCATTGTAGACATAGAAATTCACAAAATACTTACGGATCTGTATGTGACAGACCCGTTGACTAAGATTATATCACAAGAAAAACATGATCACACCTTAGTACTCATTGGGTGTTAATCACAGAAGCGATGTGAACTAGATCACTGACTCTAGTAAACCCTTTGGGTGTTGGTCACATATCGATGTGAACTATGGGTGTTAACCACATAAAGATGTGAACTATTGATGTTATATCACATGGCGATGTGAACTAGATTATTGACTCTTGTGCAAGTGGGAGAGTGAAGGAAATATGCCCTAGAGGCAATAATAAAGTTATTATTTATTTCCTTATTTCATGATAAATGTTTATTATTCATGCTAGAATTGTATTATCCGGAAACATAATACTTGTGTGAATACATAGACAAACTAAACGTCACTAGTATGCCTCTACTTGACTAGCTCATTAATCAAAGATGGTTATGTTTCCTAACCATAGACATGTGTTGTCATTTGATTAACAGGATCACATTATTAGGAGAATGATGTGATTGACATGACCCATTCCATTAGCTTAGCACCCGATCGTTTAGTATGTTGCTATTGCTTTCTTCATGACTTATACATGTTCCTATGACTATGAGATTATGTAACTCCCGTTTGCCGGAGGAACACTTTGTGTGCTACCAAACGTCACAACGTAACTGGGTTATTATAAAGGAGCTCTATAGGTGTCTCCAAAGGTACATGTTGGGTTGGCATATTTCGAGATTAGGATTTGTCACTCCGATTGTCGGAGAGGTATCTCTGGGCCCTCTCGGTAATGCACATCACATAAGCCTTGCAAGCATTGCAACTAATGAGTTAGTTGCGATATGATATATTACGAAATGAGTAAAGAGACTTGCCGGTAACGAGATTGAACTAGGTATTGAGATACCGACGATCGAATCTCGGGCAAGTAACATACCGATGACAAAGGGAACAACGTATGTTGTTATGCGGTCTGACCGATAAAGATCTTTGTAGAATATGTGGGAGCCAATATGAGCATCCAGGTTCCGCTATTGGTTATTGACCGGAGACGTGTCTCGGTCATGTCTACATTGTTCTCAAACCTGTAGGGTCCGCACGCTTAAGGTTTCGATGACAGTTATATTATGAGTTTATGAGTTTTGATGTACCGAAGTTAGTTCGGAGTCCCGGATGTGATCACGGACATAACAAGGAGTCTCGAAATGGTCGAGACATAAAGATTGATATATTGGACGGCTATCATGAAGTTGGACTGATCCATGCATGCCCATGGTGGCAGGTTGTATGGCACCACAAAAACTGGCCACATGCTATAAGACATGCTCATGTTCCCAAACGGATTAAACCCATCTGTGGCAATGCCAAGTTTTATGTTCCTTGGATCTGCAGCAAAATCAAAATGCATACAGTCAAACTCTTTCCATGCCTCTCCATCCGCTGGATGGCTCAGCTTATTGTCCACAGGTTGCCGCTTCAGCTTGTGCCACTGTACCTCACGCGATGATTTCTTCGAGATGAACATCCGCTGCAGCCTTGGTATCAAGGGAAAGTGCCTCAGTACCTTCTCCGGTATTGACTTCTTCCCATCAGCATCTTTCCACCTAGATGCATTGCATTTGGACAGTTGTCATGCTTTGCTAAATCCTTCCGAAACAAGACATAGTTATTTGGGCACACATGTATTGACACATAACCTAACCCCAGCCTGCGGATTATGCTCAATGCTTCATCATAAGATCTGGGAACACAACTATTAGGGAATTGCAAGCTCAAAAGACGGAGTATTGCGTTGAATGCGGCATTGCTAATCCGGTAGAAAGACTTGATGTGGAGTAACTTCACGGTGAAGGTAAATCTTGAAAATTTACCCCCTTCATGAGCTGCGCGCTTCGCCTCCTCTAACACCTCAGCAAACAACGATTTCTGTCCATCAGCACGATCTTCAGCATGGTACAAATCCTTCAATAGGTCAGGAATCCTATCATCTTCATGCCCATCCTCTTCCTCCAAAACAACATTATCTCACAAAACCTTTTCCATGAAATCAATGCCAGCATCACCACCACCCATCATATGAGGGGCCTCTGTATCAGCTTCAAAATGTTGAGGTTGTCTATCTAAAGGTTCTCCATGATATATCCATCTATCATATGTGCTGGACATCCCATTAAGAAGCAGATGATCTTCCACTCTTCCTTGAGCCATTCTTGGACGGTTGAGGCATTCACAACATGGGCAAAGAATGTGAGCATCGTTGGCAAAATTTGCCCGAACAAATGCCATGAAATCATCAACTCCTTTCATATGTTCTTTCGAAAACTTTCTAACTCCTTCTCTAATCCAGCTTCTGTCCATCTGCCAAAGACAACAAATTGTTGCAACTTAGCAAATCAATCTAAGTGCATCAACATTAATTAATGAAAATGGATGGAAGTAATGGAAGCTAAAATTCCAGAAAATTTTATATGCTAATTGCCTAACCACAACACTGAAACAAACTAAACTATAAGTCAAACCAACACTGAAATTGGCATGAATTTATGTTGCAGAGAAGGCTAATTCAAAATAAACCAAACTAGCTAGCTAGCTCCTAAAATATACTATGCTGTTTCTATCAATTACAATTACAATTATCCTAACAATCTGTAGACAAACAATTGAAGACCAAGGCCTTGTTTCTGGCCTTGATAAATGAGAGGGGTTAACAGATATTGGCAGGGATTAAATCCCATCTAGCTGAAATCCCCCCCAAATCATAACCGAACAAGGCCAGAACAATTCTTAACAAACAAGCTGAAGAACTCCCAACAGTACATCAAGAAAATTCATCTATGCAACATCTACCAAACAAGCAAGCTATCTCCTAATTCCTAATAGTGCATCAACAAAATTCATCTATGCTGAAGAACATCTGACAAAATTCATCAACAAAATTCATCTATGCTCGGCGACGAGGTGCAGATAGTGAGAGAGGAGAGGGGGGAAGAGGAGAGGGGTGCATACCGGGAGGTGTGCTCGTGGCGGCGGCGAGTCCCCCATGCTCGACGAGCCTCTCCTTGCGTGGGCGTCGTTCCTGCGCCCGCCCCCACCACCGCAGGTGGCCCACGCCCTTGCTGGTCACTTCGGCAGCCAACCCTGCCTCCACACCCGCCGGTTGCTTCCGCTGCTGCCCCCGCCGGGGACAAGGCAAGCGGCGAGGCCATGGGCGAGGTCACCTGCGGCGAGGCCGTTCCTGTCCCCGCCCCCACCATCGCCGGTCGCCCCCACCCCTGTGGGTCGCTTCGGCCGCCGGCCCCGCCCTCGTCCGCCGGCCACGCCCCTGCCCACAGCCCGCCGCCACCTGGTCGGAAGACCTAGAAATTTTTGGCTAAGTGTTGGCTCTGCCCGCAGCCCGCCGCCACCTGGTCGAAATAGGTCCCACTTGTCAATGACTTAGATTTGGCACTATAATATAATATATAGAGCCATTCCGCTAGATGGACAACAATCCCTCTCTAGCCAAGTGGTAGCGAACAAGTTAAACAACGCGAGGTCATGGGTTCGAGTCCCGCCTCGCGCATCTTTTTTACTAACAATTTCAGGGCCTGTCAAGTGGGTCCCTCCTGTAAACGAGCTCTTGTTGAATATACACATGTAAGCGAAAATGACAACTAAGCACTCCACATAGGCGAGACTACTGAGGTGGCCGCCTAATCATACAACTCCAGTAAAACTCAAGTGTAACGACCTTTCATATTGGTCGTAATTTGTTAGAAATGAAGCATGAACCAGGGCTGTCTGCTTTATGACCATTTCCTCTAATGAAATTACGACCTTTCTGACCAGAATGGTCATTATGGGTTTGGGTTTGGAGCCCCCTGAACAGCTTTTAACCAATTGGTCTAAAATGGTCATAAATTTATGACCAATTCTTCCAGGGTCACTGAAAGAAGGTCATAAGTTGACATATTTCTTGTAGTGTATATTCGGACACCGGAAGTATTCCGGGTGATTTCGGAGAAAACCGGAGAGCCGGAGGGTTACCGGAACCCTACCGGGAGAAGTAATGGGCCATATGGGCCTTAGTGCAGAGAGAGGGGCAGCCAGGATGGGCCGCGCGCCTCCTTCCCCCTAGTCCGAATTGGACTAGGAGAGGGGGGGCGCCCCCCTTTCCTTCTCCCTCCCCACTTCCTTCCCCCTCCTAGTAGGAGTCCTACTCCTACTAGGAGGAGGACTCCTCCTGGTGCGCCAATAGGGGCCGGCCGGCCTCCTCCCCTTGCTCCTTTATATACGGGGGCAGGGGCACCCCTAGACACAAGTTGATCCACGTGATCATATTCTTAGCCGTGTGCGGTGCCCCCTTCCACCATAATCCTCGATAATATTGTAGCGGTGCTTAGGAGAAGCCCTGCGACGGTAGTTCATCAAGATCGTCACCACGCTGTCGTGCTGACGGAACTCTTCCCCGACACTTTGCTGGATCAGAGTCCGGGGATCATCATCGAGCTGAACGTGTGCTAAAACTCGGAGGTGTCGTAGTTTCGGTGCTTGATCGGTCGGGCCGTGAAGACGTACGACTACATCAACCGCGTTGTGCTAATGCTTCCGCTGTCGGTCTACAAGGGTACGTAGATCACACTCTCCCCTCTCGTTGCTATGCATCACCATGATCTTGTGTGTGCGTAGGAAATTTTTTGAAACTACTACGGTCCCCAACAATTACAAGATGCCCTGAACTGCTCTCCTTTTCCAAGAATCCCTGAGCTTACTGCCATGCAGTTCCTTGTCATCTGAATACCCCTACGGATAACCTTGTGCACCTATCGAGTATCTGCTCATCCTCAGTTGACTCCTGTACTTCACAAAAGTCTTCGTAATACCATTCGTTCTTGTGAAAATCCTCAACAGCCTATTGTTCTAGAATTTCTTGCTTGCTTGCACTGTGGTTAATACCATAAGTCTAGTAATCTTATTGTCAGCCTTTGTCATTATCATTTTGAGCCCGTTGATACAATATGTTGCGAATGCTCGCAATCCTCAATCAGATCCTAGAATTCATCCTTCTGGCACATACATCATTTTAACATGTGCTGAATCTCGATCAATCAAATCGCCATCGATTGTACCCCTAAGGCTATTCTAACTATCCATCCCTAATCAGAGCATTACTTCTGATCCCTTGTCATGGAACTCATAAATCCTTTGCAATTGAGCTTGAGTTAGTCAGTTGTTTCTATAATCTGATCTCCTTGCATTCTTTCTCCCTCTTGTTGAGTACCGATGCTCACATCAGATCCCTTGTGGACCAGCAAACCCCCCCTTTTCGGATTTTATCCGACAACGTCCTGCATATTCAATAAGCTTGTGAGCCTTTCCTCGGATACATAATGCTTTTGGAAAATAGTATCCTCTGCTTTCTCAAGCATACTCTACTACCGAGCTTGTGTTATTTATTCTTGGAATATATGATATAGGTTCCTAAGATGCCCGATGGGTTGAACCTATGCCTTCCCTAATCAGTGTGAACTCGAAAGTTATGCGAGTTATACTCTACTGGCTTTTCGTCAGATAAAATTTCAATACTACAGCTTCATCAAGAGCGAGAAGTAAAATGAACGGTTATGCATTGTAGAAGTGGGAGTCGACCCTGAACCTTTGTGTTCATGCCCACGGACACGATGTGGAACTTATCATGAAAGCTTCTTGCAAGGATATTTAATCATTCGAATAATTCTTCCGTTATCGTAAATTGGATCCCTTGCAGTTATGGTCCTGACCATATTTCCTCCTTGATCCCATTTACTGGGTAAGTTCAATTACTTATCCTCTGCAAATCATTCCCCCGTCCAACCTCTACTCCGATTTTCCTTACGGCATTACACCTAGTACTTGATACTGGGAAGCTTTATACCCCATCACATCATTCTAGCCTGATCGGCTATATTTTTATCATCTGAACTTTTTTTAACTGTGCTACCTGATCCTTATGCCGAGAGCAACTTCCAATGATGAGCTAAGCTTACGTCAATCTTCTTCATCTTATCATTTCACCTCAAACAACAAGCTTGGCTTCGAGCTTGTGTCGTATCCGTGGTTCCAATAGCCTTTCGCTTCGTCCTTCCTGTTGTTTGATGGCATCGCTCCTTGATGGCATCTTCATAGAGCCTCTTGACAAAGGCGTCATGATCAGCATCAACATTTTGACTTCTGTTGAAATGACAATTGAATTCATGGTGAGAAATACCATCCTTGACCTACGATGTTTTGAGTTATCATTGACTACCCCCCTTGTCTTCTTTCCAACACATGATTGATCATGTCTTGGTTATACCTTGGGACTCCTTGCTATTCCTGCAACTATTCTTTGAGTATTTCTTGTGATCTTCAACTCCAACCCCTACTTGGAACACCATGTTTATGCTACCTCGAAGCATGACTGAGGTTTTCCGAATATCAACAAGAACATTGGAAGCACATTGTCGAATGTTTCTTGATCTATTATCCAAACACCGTTGTATGGTAATATCATGATTCTTCCCTCACCCCCCTTTATCTAAATGCTTTTGGGCTTGCTGTCATATCATGCATATCCTGCTCTGCTTCCCCTTTGGAAGGATATACTCCCAATTCTGGTGTGTAAACACATGTTCCTTTCCATTGGTCTGATTAATCCGATAATTTCATTTTCCTTTCCATTGGTTTGTTTAAACTTCTTGTGATCTATATGATATAAGCAGAAATAATTCCCTGCTTATAAAACCCCCCCGATGTACAACCTTGTCAGTGAAACCCTGTTACTAATGTTGTTGACATTTCGGTATCACCGATGGACGAGAACTTTGCCTATTTGGTCCGCCTCGAATTAACGAGCAGGAAAATGGTTCTCTTCGTCCCATGCCCTTGGTACCAAACTTTGTTGCCAACATAATTGACAGGCTATTCTCTGACCTGCCTTGCTATCATGGTCGTGCAAGATGTTAGCACCTTTCTACTTTTAACTCACATGGTGGGCCCATGACCCACAGTTCCACAGGATCGAAACCTAACTCCCATGTACACCACTTCTTCCAAAATTGATCCTCATGCTTGGCTTCATATGTAATTCACGAGCCACCTTATTATGATCTGTTCTACTATCAGATGCAATACTTATTCTCGATGCTTTGTACCCCGTTCACACTCTGTTTCAGGCATCGAACGATAGTCCATCCACTTGAAGCTTCTTATTGCACCTTCTAGCCTTGCTCTCGATGACTTTCTTGAATTTCAACTCGAGAGATACCTCTATGCCACGTTCATTGAGATAGCCCCCAGGTACCTATCTTGTGTGGAGCTCCGTCCTTCCTGAGTCTTTCCCCATTACTCCACCCCTTAAATCTCGGGACGAGATTTCTTGTAGACGAGGAGAATTGTGACGCCTGGATAATTAAGCTACAGTAATCCCCTTCTAATGGTGCCATGTCACCATGATTACTGTTCTTAAACTCGAGTTGGTTCGAAACCGGTTGAAATTTCAATCTAAAACAAAGTCAATCTTTAAAAAAAATTCAAATGTCAAAACAAAAATGGTCTAGGTGTTGCAGATAATTCCTGGATATTTGCCATGGTGAACCAACTTTTTTATAAATTGGTTTACTGCCCTAAAGTAAATAAAACAGTGGCTAAAGTTTTTTATGCTTTTAAGTTGCAAAAAAAATCAAAGCTATGTTAGATGCTCACCAAATCATTTATGCTGTGTCAAAATTTTGCATTGGGGTTTTTGGCCAAGTCTCATTTTATTTAAAAGTCAGTTGCTAGTGGTTTTAAAATAAAACCAGAAAACTTAAAAAAAGAGAAGGGACTCCAGCCGGCCCAGCAGACCAAGCCAGCCCAGCCAGCCCCCCTCGCTCTCCTTACCCACCCCGAGCCAAACCCTAGCCGGTTCCCTCCCCACTCGCCCTCACTTCCCTCCCCCATGACCCGCTCCTCCTCTGCCCCCCCGATTGGATCGGGGGGGATCGAACCCGTCTCCGCCTGACCGCCCCGTCGCCACCTCGCCGGCGCTCGTCCATCCTTCTCCTCCCGTCCGCGTGCCGCCCCGCCCCCTCCACCCCCGATCTGGAACGGGGGCTCAACCCCGCGGCGCCCCGAGCCTCGATGCCGCACCGTCGCTGCCCACCGTCACCCGACGAACCGCTGGCGCCGCCTCCCTGACTTCGCCGTCGTCCCTGACCTCACCAAGCGTCGACACCTCCCCTACCCTCCAACGTTGGTGAGGCCCTTGGCCTCCTCTTCCACACTGCGCGCCCGCTCATCGTAGCTCTCCCCGTCGCTGGTCGCGCCTCGCTGCGGTCACCACACGCCTGGTCGTCGTGCCCCCCTCGCGCACGGCTACTCCTGGTCGTGCACACCCCCATCACCGCCCGCGCGTGGCCATCCCTGCCGACTGCGCTCCACACCACAGCCACCACGCGCCGCTCCTCCCGCACACGGCCTCACCGGCCTCGCCCGCTGTCTTGTGCGTCTCCGCTGCCGCCGTGTTACTGCGGTTGCTGCAGTCGTGCCGTATGTCTCACCTCCGACCGCCTGACCCAGCTCGCCCTGGCCTCGCCGCAGTTCGCCGTCCGCAGCGCCCTGCTCCCGCGCGCGCCACCGGCTGTGGCCGCCAGCGCCTAGTGCGCTAGGGCGTGCCCAGCCCTCCTCTGTTGGCCTAGGCCAATGACTGCAGGCCCCCCTTTTTTTCGGAAAAAACCCGAAAAGAAAATGATAATGGTCAATTAATTTTTTAAATTAATTAATGTAGCTTAATTAGCTAATTAACCTGTAATTAGCTTGATGTGTCAATGACAGTAGGGCCCCGCCTCTTTTTAGACTGTTTTAAAACAATGTGTTAAAAACACATGTGGCACTAACAGATGGGCCCCATTGACCCTGTTGACTGGTCAACTTTGACCAAGTCAATGCTGACTGGCTTTGACTGGCCCCACATGTCATTGACTGTGGCTGGCTCAGTCTGTGTATAAAATGTATTACTATTATTTTCGAATTAAATAAATTCTAGAAAATTATAAATCTTTTAGATCTTCAAAAAATAATAGAAAATAATCTGTAAACCGGATCGGAAAACTTTGTACATGAAAATTGCTCAGAACGACGAGACGAATTCGGATACGCAGCCCGTTCGTCCGCCACGCATCCCTAGCATAGCGAACACACAACTTTCCCCCTCCGGTTCATCCGTTCGAAAACGCGAAACACCGGGGATACTTTCCTGGATGTTTTCCCCCCTTCACCGGTATCACCTCCTACCACGTTAGGTCACACCCGACACATCTTATTGCCATGTTATGCGTTGTGGTGCTATGTTTGCTTTATATTTACTGTTTCTACCCCCTCGTCTCTCCGGTAGAGCCCGAGACCGATGCTGCCCTTGTGATCGACTACGTCGACGACGACCCCCCTCCTTGCCAGAGCAACCAGGCAAGAAAACCCTCCTTGAGAATTCTGATATCGCCCATTTCTTTCCCCCTCATGCTTGCATTTGAACTTCTACTGCTTTCTGTATGATCCTACTCTGATGCATAGCCTGTTGTTGTTACCTGCTTTCATACCTTACCTGCTTATCCTAAACTGCTTAGTATAGGTTGGTTAGAGATCCATCAGTGACCCCCACCTTGTCCCAGTTGCCCCGCTTTATGTTCGATGACGAGCCTCGACACTTCACATCACCCCCCTAGTTGTACGACTCTGCAGAGCTACCATCGAGTGCCGAGGGTGGAACCTCTTACATCACGCCTGATGAGATCTCCTTAGTGTAGCTATACGGTCGAGGTCATCGAGGGTGATTTCCTCCTTAACCACTTCCGTTACGGCTCTGTTGTGCAACCCATCAAATGTGAACCTCGAGGGTGGATCCTCTTACGTTCACCTTGATGACAACATCGAGTGGAATTCACCGGGGGTGATTCCTCGGGTTTTCCCCTTGGTGTTAGACACACAGTTACTATGGTTACTATGACTTTACACTAAGCCATGTTACTAAAGATGGGTCGACCCTGAGGGGTACCCGTGCGAGCTTAATTGCGAGTGATCTGGAGTTGGATTGACCTGGACGGTGCCCGCGAGATACCTATGAGGCGTGGCCGGGCATTCTTAGCCCTTGTCGCAAGTACTCGAGACGGGGCGATGGGGTCACATCGATCGTGAGTCTCTGCTCATTACCGCGCATTCCTAATCCACTACGATTTGGATATTTGATCCGAGGGGCCTCTGGCCTGATAGCACTAACCATCACGTGGGCATAGTATGGGCGTTCTACATCATATACATAAGCTGAAGCTTAATAGACGTCAGCGACTGAGCGGCGCGCGCCGGGTTGGACTGGAAAGCACCTACCTTGTTGAAGGAAGTAGCTAGGTCTGCTCACCGGCCGCGTTCGCAACATGCAGGAGTTCCCGGGGAGATGGCCCATGACCCCTGGGGGCATAGGTCTAGTCTGGCGTGCTGGCCTCTCTATTAAGCCTAGGTCGGGTTGCGGCGTATTGTTTGGCCGAGGCCGGGCATGACCCAGGAAAATGTGACCGGCCAGAGTTAAACAAGCGTGGTGGGTAAGTTGGTGCACCCCTGCAGGGAAGAAAACATCTATCGATAGCCTGTCCTGCAGTAACAGACACTTGGAGTTGTATCCCGATCGATACAACTAGAACTGGATACTTGTGATGAGAAATGAATGGATGGTGATGAGAATTGGATTGTGATGATAGCTGGATAGTATGGCTCTGGGATTGCTTTCTCGCAGGGAGTCGAGAAAGGATCTCTGGCCGAGGTTGATAACACTTCTACTACTTTACTTTATGCTACTCTACTCCCTCCTGCTGCTGCAATATGGTGGTTTCTAGAAGATGCTAGTCTTCGATAGGCTAGGCTTTCCCCTTCCCTTCTGCCATTCTGCAGTTTAGTCCATAGATACAACCCTGTCCTTTGATACAGATGCATACTTAGTTTAGATCTGATGTGAGTCTTGCGAGTACTTTGGATGAGTACTCACGGTTGCTTTGCTACTTCTTCTCCCCCATACCCGATTGTTGCGACCAGATGACAGATCCCAGGAGCTAGACGACACCACTGATGACTACCACTACCCGGAGGATGCCTACTACTACGTGAAGACTGCAGACGACTAGGAGTAGTTAGGAGGCTCCCAGGTAGGAGGCCTTGCCTTTTCGATAGTTGTTGCTTTTGTGCTAGCCTTCTTAAGGCAAACTTGTCTAACTCATGTCTATACTCAGATATTGTTGCTTCCGCCGACTCTTGTGTATTCGAGCTTATGTATTCGAGCCCTCGAGGCCCCTGGCTTGTAATATAAAACTTGTATTATTTTAATTTGTGTCTAGAGTTGTGTTGTGATATCTTCCCGTGAGTCCTTGATCTTGATCGTACACATTTGCGTGTATGATTAGTGTACGATTGAATCGAGGGCGTCATATATGTTGACTTTTGCGCAGACTCCCCGGCAACGATGCCAGAAATCCTTCTTGCTACCTCTTGAGCACTGCATTGGATTTCCCCGAAGAGGAAGGGACGATGCAGCAAAGTAGCGTAAGTATTTCCCTTAGTTTTTGAGAACCAAGGTATCAATCCAGTAGGAGGCTACACTCGAGTCCCTCGTACCTACACAAAAACAATAGCTCAACGCAACAAACACGCTTAGGGATTGTCAATCCCTTCACGGTCACTTACGAAAGTGAGATCTGATAGAGATGATAAATAATATTTTTGGTATTTTTGGTATAGAGATGCAAAGTAAATAAAGTAAAAAGCAAAGTAAAAGAAAAGCAATAATAAAGTAACGGAGATTGATATGATGAGAAAGATACCCGGGGGCCATAGGTTTCACTAGTGGCTTCTCTCAAGAGCATAAGTATTCTACGGTGGGTGAACAAATTACTGTTGAGCAATTGACAGAATTGAGCATAGTTATGAGAATATCTAGGTATGATCATGTATATAGGCATCACATCCGAGACAAGTAGACCGAAACGATTCTGCATCTAGTACTATTTGTCCACTCATCGACCGCTATCCAGCATGCATCTAGAGTATTAAGTTAAAAATAGAGTAACGCCTTAAGCAAGATGACATCATGCAGAGGGATAGTTTCATGCAATATGATAAAAACCCCATCTTGTATCCTCGATGGCAATGATACAATACGTGCCTTGCTGCCCCTTCTATCACTAGGAAAGGACACCGCAAGATCGAACCCAAAGCTAAGCACTTCTCCCATGGCAAGAACAACCAATCTATTAGGCCAAACCAAACTGATAATTCAAAGAGACTTGCAAAGATAACCAATCATACATAAACATTCAGAGAATATTCAAATATTATTCATAGATAGACTTGATCATAAACCCACAATTCATCGTTCTCAACAAACACACCGCAAAAAGAAGATTACATCGAATAGATCTCCACGAGAGAGGGGGAGAACATTGTATTGAGATCCAAAAAGAGAGAAGAAGCCATCTATCTACTAGCTATGGACCCATAGGTCTGAAGTAAACTACTCACACTTCATTGGAGGGGCTTGGATGATGATGTAGAAGCCCTCCGTGATCGATGCTCCCTCCGGCGGAGCTCCGGAACAGGCCCCAAGATGGGATCTCGTGGATACAGAAAGTTGCGACGGTGGAATTAGGTTTTTGGCTCCGTCCCCGACCGTTTGGGGGTACGTGGATATATATAGGAGGAAGAAGTACGTCGATGGAGCTTCGAGGGGCGCACGAGGCAGGGGGTGCGCCCTAGGGGGGCGTCCCTACCCTCATGACCACCTTGTGGCTTTCTTGACGGAGGGTCCAAGTCTCCTGGATCTTATCTGATGAGAAAATCACGTTTCCAAAGGTTTCATTCCGTTTGGACTCCGTTTGATATTTCTTTTCTTCGAAACCCTAAAACAGGCAAAAAACAACAATTCTGGGCTGGGCCTCCGGTTAATAGGTTAGTCCCAAAAATAATATAAAAGTGGATAATAAAGCCCAATAATGTTTAAAACAGTAGATAATATAGCATGGAGCAATCAAAAATTATAGATACGTTGGAGACGTATCAGGGCGGCGCTGCTCGTCACTCCGTCCTCCTGAGCCTTCAGCTTGGGCGTACAAGGGCAGCGGGTACCCCGGAGGAGGCTGCTCGCACCAAGGCCTCGAGGCACCTGCATCGCCGCCTCATCACGGCGATGGATCGACCTCTTCTTTCACGGAAGAGGCCCCGGATCATCGCGGGGATCCTTTCCTTTCTCTTCAGTAGAAAACTTCTATAGAATTGGGGAGTTAATCTTGATGTTCCGTGCACTGCACGAATCTTGCTAGTACTCCTATAGAAGACTAAGTTGGTGATGATGGTGTGTCTACCTTCCATCGTTTGTGACCATTAGATCTACATCTAACGACTGTGCGGTAAGTTATTGCCTTTTCTCACCAACATCCCACTTGTCTACCAATTTGCAGAAAAACCCATAATTAGTATCTTAAAACCAACCACATCCCTCCCTGACCTCACCAAAACAGCCCAAGGAATATATTCTAATTGAAATATAATATATCTCTAGTGATATATGTATATCAAAATTAGAGTGTTTTGTATCAAGTTTGTGAATAAGTATTATTCTAATTATGATTCGTTGCAACACACATGAACATTGCTAGTATTTCCAACCATGCAATTTTTTTCCTAGTATTCCGTAGTTTCGAGTTTTCCATCAAGATATTAGTCACTCATGGTTGATATTTACTTTCAATCATGTACACATATGCACTATGTAACTAGCCTTGATTATTGGGTTCCAAAGCTTATCTTTCACTCCTACTTACAATATGTAGAGTATTTAACAAAAAACTACCACTTTCAACTAGCCCTAGGAAGAATCTATTGTACAAAAAATAGCAAAAACATACCCAAAATTTCTTAATCCACGCCAGAAACTACTACCTAGTACTCCCTCCATCCCACAATGTAATTCGTTTTTGCAAGCTAGTTTAGCTTGCAAAAACATCTTATATTATGGGACAAAGGAGGTACCGATTAGGTTAGTTTAAACACATTTATGACAGGGTTGGCCCACACGTCCGTGCTGACGAGGCAGCTTAAACCAACACATTTTGTTTGACCGTTGACACGAGGGACCCACATCTGACCTTCTATCCTGTTATTCCCCCCTCAAATCATTATTTTTCCTGAACATTACTTAAAACAGTACAGATGCATGTTCGTCGGTGGCGCCGGTGATGAGCGAGTTGGCCGCCCTCGGTCGGACGGGCCGGATGCCGCGCCGGCCTCCGCACGGGTTCGCAGGCTGGCCCGAGCGTGACTAACGAGCGAGCAAGCCGCCACGCTGGCCTTCGCTCGAGCCAGATGGCTGGCCTTAGTGCGGCGCGCGCGAGCAAGCCGCCGCGCCGCCGTGCCAATCTAGCTAGCAACCCTTGCAGACAAGCAACTGGATGGAGCTATCTTGGCTAGCTAGCGGCCGCGAGCGCCAGACGGAGCTGGCATCCGGGCTGCTGCAAGATGGGCGCCGCACTACCGGCGGTTTTGACCTCGCCTTCTGTTGGTGGCGGTAGCTGCGTGACTGCGTCCCATGGCCGAGGATGACTAGGTGGACGGACAGGAGGTAGGAGGTCACTCGGGGATTTTTGTGCAGTGTGACATGTAGGTCCCACAAGTCATAACGCCCGGTCGAATAGAAGGCGTTGACTTAATGGGCGACATGGGCCCTATTTGGATACTCTAAGTCAGAGGTTAGAGTTAGATTCTAACCCTGAACTAACTCTAACCAAAGTGGTGTTTGGATGGTAGGATTAGATTGACAACAAATGTATCCAAACAGGGCCATGGGTTGAAACGTGCCTATAATGGCACTTTGTAGAGTAGTAGTTTCTTGGCATTATTAGTGGTTTCTTGCATTATTAGGGGTTTCTTGAAAGGAACAATGTACTACTAGCGACAAAAGGTGATTCTAGGTTATGTTTGAAGGAAATATGCCCTAGAGGCAATAATAAAGTTATTATTTATTTCCTTATATCATGATAAATGTTTATTATTCATGCTAGAATTGTATTAACCGGAAACATAATACATGTGTGAATACATAGACCAACAGAGTGTCACTAGTATGCCTCTACTTGACTAGCTCGTTAATCAAAGATGGTTATGTTTCCTAACCATGAACAAAGAGTTGTTATTTGATTAACGAGGTCACATCATTAGTTGAATGATCTGATTGACATGACCCATTCCATTAGCTTAGCACCCGATCGTTTAGTATGTTGCTATTGCTTTCTTCATGACTTATACATGTTCCTATAACTATGAGATTATGCAACTCCCGTTTACCGGAGGAACACTTTGGGTACTACCAAACGTCACAACGTAACTGGGTGATTATAAAGGAGTATTACAGGTGTCTCCAATGGAAGATGTTGGGTTGGCGTATTTCGAGATTAGGGTTTGTCACTCCGATTGTCGGAGAGGTATCTCTGGGCCCTCTCGGTAATGCACATCACATAAGCCTTGCAAGCACTGCAACTAATATGTTAGTTGTGAGATGATGTATTACGGAACGAGTAAAGAGACTTACCAGTAACGAGATTGAACTAGGTATTGGATACCGACGATCGAATCTCGGGCAAGTAACATACCGATGACAAAGGGAACAACGTATGTTGTTATGCGGTCTGACCGATAAAGATCTTCGTAGAATATGTAGGAGCCAATATGGGCATCCAGGTCCCGCTATTGGTTATTGACCGGAGACGTGTCTCGGTCATGTCTACATTGTTCTCGAACCGTAGGGTCCGCACGCTTAACGTTACGATGAGAGTTATTATGAGTTTATGCATTTTGATGTACCGAAGGTTGTTCGGAGTCCCGGATGAGATCACGGACATGATGAGGAGTCTCGAAATGGTCGAGACGTAAAGATTGATATATTGGAAGCCTATGTTTAGACATAGGAAGTGTTCCGGGTGAAATCGGGATTTTACCGGAATACCGGGAGGGTTACCGGAACCCCCCGGGAGACTAATGGGCCTATTGGGCCTTAGTGGAAAAGAGAGAAGGGGCAGCCCACAGCCTAGCCGCGCCCCCCCCTTCCCCAAGTCCTAGTAGGACTAGGAGAAGGGGCCGCCCCCCCCCTCTCTCCTTTCTCCCCCGGGAGTCCTAATAGGATTAGGATTGGAGGGGGGAGTCCTACTCCCGGTGGGAGTAGGACTCCCCTGCGCCTCCCTCTCCCTGGCCGGCCGGCTCCCCCTCCTCCAACCTTTATATACGGGGGCAGGGGGCACCCCAAGACACACAAGTTGATCCTTGAGATCGTTCCTTAGCCGTGTGCGGTGCCCCCTGCCACCAAATTCCACCTCGATCATACCGTTACAGTGCTTAGGCGAAGCCCTGCGTCGGTAGTACATCAAGATCGTCATCACGCCGTCGTGCTGACGGAACTCTTCCTCGATGCTTTGCTGGATCGGAGCCCGAGGAACGTCATCGAGCTGAACGTGTGCTAAGAACTCGGAGGTGCCGGAGTAACGGTGCTTGGATCGGTCGGATCGGGAAGAAGACGTACGACTACTTCCTCTACGTTGTGTGATCGCTTCCGCAGTCGGTCTGCGTTGGTACGTAGACAACACTCTCCCCTCTCGTTGCTGTGCATCACCATGATCTTGCGTGTGCGTAGGAAAATTTTCGAAATTACTGCGTTCCCCAACAGTGGCATCCAAGCCTAGGTTTTATGGTTTGATGTTATTTGCACGAGTAGAACACAAGTGAGTTGTGGGCGATACAAGTCATACTGCCTACCAGCATGTCATACTTTGGTTCGGCGGTATTGTTGGGTGAGACGATCCGGACCAACCTTACGCGTACTCTGACGCGAGACCGGTTCCCTCGACGTGCTTTGCACACAGATGGCTTGCGGAAGACTGTCTCTCCAATTTTAGTTGAACCAAGTGTGACTACGCCCGGTCCTTGAGAAGGTTAAAACGGAGTCTATTTGACGAACTATCGTTGTGGTTTTGATGCGTAGGTGAGATGAGTTCTTACTTAAAGCCCGTAGCAGCCACGTAAAACTTGCAACAACAAAGTAGAGGACGTCTAACTTGTTTTTGCAGGGTATGTTGTGATGTGATATGGTCAAGGCATGATGCTGATTTTATTGTATGAGATGATCATGTTTTGTAACCGAGTTATCGGCAACTGGCAGGAGCCATATGGTTGTCGCTTTATTGTATGCAATGCAATCGCGATGTAATGCTTTACTTTATTACTAAACGGTAGTGATAGTCGTGGAAGCATAAGATTGGCAAGACGACAACGATGCTACGATGGAGATCAAGGTGTCGCGCCGGTGACGATGGTGATCATGACGGTGCTTCGGAGATGGAGATCACAAGCACAAGATGATGATGGCCATATCATATCACTTATATTGATTGCATGTGATGTTTATCCCTTTTTATGCATCTTATCTTGCTTTGATTGACGGTAGCATTATAAGATGATCTCTCACTAAAATTATCAAGAAGTGTTCTCCCTGAGTATGCACCGTTGCCAAAGTTCGTCGTGCCCAGACACCACGTGATGATCGGGTGTGATAAGCTCTACGTCCAAATACAACGGGTGCAAAACAGTTGCACACGCAGAATACTCAGGTTATACTTGACGAGCCAAGCATATACAGATATGGCCTCGGAACACGGAGACCGAAAGGTCGAGCGTGAATCATATAGTAGATATGATCAACATAACGATGTTCACCATTGAAAACTACTCCATCTCACGTGATGATCGGTTATGGTTTAGTTGATTTGGATCACGTGATCACTTAGAAGATTAGAGGGATGTCTATCTAAGTGGGAGTTCCTAAGTAATTTGATTAACTGAACTTAAACTTATCATGAACTTAGTACCTGATAGTATCTTGCTTGTTTATGTTGATTGTAGATAGATGGCTCGTGCTATTGTTCCATTGAATTTTAATGCATTCCTTGAGAAAGCAAAGTTGAAAGATGATGGTAGCAATTACACGGACTGGGTTCGTAACCTGAGGATTATCCTCATTGCTGCACAGAAGAATTACGTCCTGGAAGCACCGCTGGGTGACAGGCCTGCTGCTGGAGCAACGCAAGATGTTATGAACGTCTGGCAGAGCAAAGCTGATGACTACTCAATAGTTCAGTGTGCCATGCTTTACGGCTTAGAATCGGGACTTCAACGACGTTTTGAACGTCATGGAGCATATGAGATGTTCCAGGAGTTGAAGTTAATATTTCAAGCAAATGCCCGAATTGAGAGATATGAAGTCTCCAATAAGTTCTATAGCTGCAAGATGGAGGAGAACAGTTCTGTCAGTGAGCATATACTCAAGATGTCTGGGTATAATAATCACTTGATTCAGATGGGAGTTAATCTTCCAGATGACTGCGTCATTGACAGAATTCTCCAATCACTGCCACCAAGCTACAAGATCTTCGTGATGAACTATAATATGCAAGGGATGAACAAGACTATTCCCGAGCTCTTCGCAATGCTGAAAGCTGCGGAGGTAGAAATCAAGAAGGAGCATCAAGTGTTGATGGTTAGCAAAACCACTAGTTTCAAGAAAAAGGGCAAAGGGAAGAAGAAGGGAAACTTCAAGAAGAACAGCAAGCAAGTTGCTGCTCAGGAGAAGAAACCCAAGTCTGGACCTAAGCCTGAAACTGAGTGCTTCTACTACAAGCAGACTGGTCACTGGAAGCGGAACTGCCCCAAGTATTTGGCGGATAAGAAGGATGGCAAAGTGAGCAAAGGTATATGTGATATACATGTTATTGATGTGTACCTTACTAGAGCTCGCAGTAGCACCTGGGTATTTGATACTGGTTCTGTTGCTAATATTTGCAACTCGAAACAGGGACTACGGAATAAGCGGACGCTAGCAAAGGACGAGGTGACGATGCGCGTGGGAAACGGTTCCAAAGTCGATGTGATCGCGGTCGGCACGCTACCTCTACATCTACCTTCGGGATTAATATTAGACCTAAATAATTGTTATTTGGTGCCAGCGTTGAGCATGAACATTATATCTGGATCTTGTTTAATGCGAGACGGTTATTCATTTAAATCAGAGAATAATGGTTGTTCTATTTATATGAATAATATCTTTTATGGTCATGCACCTTTGAAGAGTGGTCTATTCTTGTTGAATCTCGAAGATAGTGATACACATATTCATAATGTAGAAGCCAAAAGATGCAAAGTTAATAATGATAGTGCAACTTATTTGTGGCACTGCCGTTTAGGTCATATCGGTGTAAAACGCATGAAGAAACTCCATACTGATGGGCTTTTGGAACCACTTGATTATGAATCACTTGGTACTTGCGAACCGTGCCTCATAGGCAAGATGACTAAAACACCGTTCTCCGGTACTATGGAGAGAGCAACAGATTTATTGGAAATCATACATACCGATGTATGTGGTCCGATGAATATTGAGGCTCGTGGCGGATATCGTTATTTTCTCACCTTCACAGATGATTTAAGCAGATATGGGTATATCTACTTAATGAAACATAAGTCTAAAACATTTGAAAAGTTCAAAGAATTTCAGAGTGAGGTTGAAAATCATCGTAACAAGAAAATAAAGTTTCTACGATCTGATCGTGGAGGAGAATATTTGAGTTACGAGTTTGGTGTACATTTGAAAAATTGTGGAATAGTTTCGCAACTCACGCCACCCGGAACACCACAATGTAATGGTGTGTCCGAACGTCGTAATCGTACTTTACTAGATATGGTGCGATCTATGATGTCTCTTACTGATTTACCGCTATTGTTTTGGGGTTATGCTTTAGAGACGGCCGCATTCACGTTAAACAGGGCACCATCAAAATCCGTTAAGACGACACCTTATGAACTATGGTTTGGCAAGAAACCAAAGTTGTCGTTTCTTAAAGTTTGGGGCTGCAATGCTTATGTGAAAAAGCTTCAACCTGATAAGCTCGAACCCAAATCGGAGAAGTGTGTCTTCATAGGATATCCAAAGGAAACTATTGGATACACCTTCTATCACAGATCCGAAGGCAAGACTTTTGTTGCTAAATTCGGAAACTTTCTAGAGAAGGAGTTTCTCTCGAAAGAAGTGAGTGGGAGGAAAGTAGAACTTGACGAGGTAACTGTACCTGCTCCCTTATTGGAAAATAGTACATCACAGAAAACTGTTTCTGCGACACCTATACCAATCAGTGAGGAAGCTAATGATGATGATCATGAAGCTTCAGAACAAGATACTACTGAACCACATAGATCAACCAGAGTGAGATCCACACCAGAGTGGTACGGTAATCCAGTTCTGGAAGTCATGATGCTAGATCATGATGAACCTACAAACTATGAAGAAGCAATGGTGAGCCCAGATTCCGCAAAGTGGCTTGAGGCCATGAAATCTGAGATGGGATCCATGTATGAAAACAAAGTATGGACTTTGTTTGACTTGCCCGATGATCAGCAAGCAATTGAGAATAAATGGATCTTCAAGAAAAAGACTGACGCTGACGGTAATATTACTGTCTATAAAGCTCGACTTGTTGCGAAAGGTTTTCGACAAGTTCAAGGAGTTGACTACGATGAGACCTTCTCACCCGTAGCGATGCTTAAGTCCGTCAGAATTATGTTAGCAATTGCCGCATTTTATGATTATGAAATATGGCAGATGGATGTCAAAACTGCATTCCTGAATGGATTTCTGGAAGAAGAGTTGTATATGATACAACCAGAAGGTTTTGTCGATCCAAAGGGAGCTAACAAAGTATGCAAACTCCAGCGATCCATTTATGGACTGGTTCAAGCATCTCGGAGTTGGAATAAACGCTTTGATAGTGTGATCAAAGCATTTGGCTTTATACAGACTTTTGGAGAAGCCTGTATTTACAAGAAAGTGAGTGGGAGCTCTGTAGCATTTCTAATATTATATGTTGATGACATATTGCTGATTGGAAATGATATAGAATTTCTGGATAGCATAAAGGGATACTTGAATAAAAGTTTTTCGAAGAAAGACCTCGGGGAAGCTGCTTACATATTAGGCATAAAGATCTATAGAGATAGATCAAAACGCTTAATTGGACTTTCACAAAGCACATACCTTGACAAGATTTTGAAGAAGTTCAAAATGGATCAAGCAAAGAAAGGGTTCTTGCCTGTGTTACAAGGTATGAAGTTGAGTAAGACTCAATGCCCGACCACTGCAGAAGATAGAGAGAAAATGAAAGATGTTCCCTATGCTTCAGCCATAGGCTCTATCATGTATGCAATGCTGTGTGCCAGACCTAATGTGTGCCTTGCTATAAGTTTAGCAGGGAGGTACCAAAGTAATCCAGGAATGGATCACTGGACAGCGGTCAAGAACATCCTGAAATACCTGAAAAGGACTAAGGATATGTTTCTCGTATATGGAGGTGACAAAGAGCTCACCGTAAGAGGTTACGTTGATGCAAGCTTTGACACTGATCCGGACGATTCTAAATCGCAAACCGGATACGTGTTTACTTTAAACGGTGGAGCTGTCAGTTGGTGCAGTTCTAAACAAAGCATCGTAGCGGGATCTACATGTGAAGCGGAGTACATAGCTGCTTCGGAAGCAGCAAACGAAGGAGTCTGGATGAAGGAGTTCATATCCGATCTAGGTGTCATAACTAGTGCATCGGGTCCAATGAAAATCTTCTGTGACAATACTGGTGCAATTGCCTTGGCAAAGGAATCCAGATTTCACAAGAGGACCAAACACATCAAGAGACGCTTCAACTCCATCCGGGATTTAGTCCAGGTGGGAGACATAGAGATTTGCAAGATACATACGGATCTGAACATTGCAGACCCGTTGACTAAGCCTCTTCCACGAGCAAAACATGATCAGCACCAAGGCTCCATGGGTGTTAGAATCATTATAGTGTAATCTAGATTATTGACTCTAGTGCAAGTGGGAGACTGAAGGAAATATGCCCTAGAGGCAATAATAAAGTTATTATTTATTTCCTTATATCATGATAAATGTTTATTATTCATGCTAGAATTGTATTAACCGGAAACATAATACATGTGTGAATACATAGACCAACAGAGTGTCACTAGTATGCCTCTACTTGACTAGCTCGTTAATCAAAGATGGTTATGTTTCCTAACCATGAACAAAGAGTTGTTATTTGATTAACGAGGTCACATCATTAGTTGAATGATCTGATTGACATGACCCATTCCATTAGCTTAGCACCCGATCGTTTAGTATGTTGCTATTGCTTTCTTCATGACTTATACATGTTCCTATAACTATGAGATTATGCAACTCCCGTTTACCGGAGGAACACTTTGGGTACTACCAAACGTCACAACGTAACTGGGTGATTATAAAGGAGTATTACAGGTGTCTCCAATGGAAGATGTTGGGTTGGCGTATTTCGAGATTAGGGTTTGTCACTCCGATTGTCGGAGAGGTATCTCTGGGCCCTCTCGGTAATGCACATCACATAAGCCTTGCAAGCACTGCAACTAATATGTTAGTTGTGAGATGATGTATTACGGAACGAGTAAAGAGACTTACCAGTAACGAGATTGAACTAGGTATTGGATACCGACGATCGAATCTCGGGCAAGTAACATACCGATGACAAAGGGAACAACGTATGTTGTTATGCGGTCTGACCGATAAAGATCTTCGTAGAATATGTAGGAGCCAATATGGGCATCCAGGTCCCGCTATTGGTTATTGACCGGAGACGTGTCTCGGTCATGTCTACATTGTTCTCGAACCGTAGGGTCCGCGCGCTTAACGTTACGATGAGAGTTATTATGAGTTTATGCATTTTGATGTACCGAAGGTTGTTCGGAGTCCCGGATGAGATCACGGACATGAGGAGGAGTCTCGAAATGGTCGAGACGTAAAGATTGATATATTGGAAGCCTATGTTTAGACATAGGAAGTGTTCCGGGTGAAATCGGGATTTTACCGGAATACCGGGAGGGTTACCGGAACCCCCCGGGAGACTAATGGGCCTATTGGGCCTTAGTGGAAAAGAGAGAAGGGGCAGCCCACAGCCTAGCCGCCCCCCCCCTTCCCCAAGTCCTAGTAGGACTAGGAGAAGGGGCCGGCCCCCCCCTCTCTCCTTTCTCCCCCGGGAGTCCTAATAGGATTAGGATTGGAGGGGGGAGTCCTACTCCCGGTGGGAGTAGGACTCCCCTGCGCCTCCCTCTCCCTGGCCGGCCGGCTCCCCCTCCTCCAACCTTTATATACGGGGGCAGGGGGCACCCCAAGACACACAAGTTGATCCTTGAGATCGTTCCTTAGCCGTGTGCGGTGCCCCTGCCACCAAATTCCACCTCGATCATACCGTTACAGTGCTTAGGCGAAGCCCTGCGTCGGTAGTACATCAAGATCGTCATCACGCCGTCGTGCTGACGGAACTCTTCCTTGACGCTTTGCTGGATCGGAGCCCAAGGAACGTCATCGAGCTGAACGTGTGCTAAGAACTCGGAGGTGCCGGAGTAACGGTGCTTGGATCGGTCGGATCGGGAAGAAGACGTACGACTACTTCCTCTACGTTGTGTGATCGCTTCCGCAGTCGGTCTGCGTTGGTACGTAGACAACACTCTCCCCTCTCGTTGCTGTGCATCACCATGATCTTGCGTGTGCGTAGGAAATTTTTCGAAATTACTGCGTTCCCCAACAGTGTTGTACTCCAACGAGTACTACTAGTGGTCGCGGGAGTGTATACCTCATTTTGTGAGTTCGATCCCGGCCGAACGCACGGCGGCCTTTTTTAAAATAGTAACTTCGCTGCGAGCCAATATTTTACACGGGTAGTTTGAGTTTTGAAGTCAAACGGATGTGCGGCACCACAATCTGGGTGCACTGGATAGCCTAGCCACATGAACGGGTTTTCCTTCACTCCCCAGTATCTCGTGGCTTGCATGCTCGACCTAGCCGCACCTCTCTTGCAGCTTCCTCATCAGCTAGTAGCATATTTAAACTACCGCCTCCCAATTAAGCTCGAGGAGCCGGAAAAGCCTGGCGGGGCATTGGGAACTGTGCAATATGGCTCTGTACGTAAAGTGCTCTACTATTACTCTGTAGCTTGTGGCGTTGCACGCATGGACTTCACTCCATTATCGTATCTACTATAAAAAAAATTCCTCTTGACGTGTTTTTTTGAAACGGAGGCAAAAGCTTTCGTTCATCTCATTCATAAAGAAGGAACTACTAACAAAGTTCGACGAGATCCATTACACCTCCACAAATGGAAGCGAAAAGCCTAGTCTCACTGTATCAAATAACTCAAATGTTCTGCCCCCGCAGTAACCGTCGCTGATAAACAGGCTGCTAGTGTGTGCATGAGAGGAGCGGCTGAGTAGGCAGCTACGTGAGAGGAGCGGCTGAATAGAGCACCGAGAGTACCCACTAGGCCACTACGCAGGTGTACTTTCCCTGCATTGATAGTACAGCGATGGTTCTAGAGAACAGTACGTAGTACCCTCCACTTCCAATTGTAGCTCCTTGGCCCTGAGATTCAAGAGTTCAAAACTGGTGCACTATACTAGAAGTACAGTACATCGCACTACTAGTTGAGGAAGTAGTACTAGTACTGCTACAGTAAGAGTACGTACTCCTCCGTCACATAATGTAAGACGTTTTTTGACACTAGTTGGCGTGTACAAAAAATAGCAAAAACATACCAAAAATTTCTTAATCCACGCCAAAAACTACTAGCTAGTGCCAAAAGTTTCTTACTAGTGCTATTATTTATAGTATAATGCAATCCCATAACGTCCCATAATGCTAGTACTAGTAGTAAATAATAGACTCACCCCTTCGCTAAGGAACAATCTACAGTTGGAAGGGACGAGTCCCTGCGGTTACTACACTCTTATCTCCTCCTCGCTAGTTCCCCTCCCCCTGAAGAGAAGGCAGTTCTTCACTGCTCCCATGGATTCGCCAGGCGGTTTTCCTCCTCGCCGGGGCTGGGAGACCTTGGACGACTATCCTCTGGGAGAAATTGCACGCCGCTCCGACGTCCTCACCGCCGCAAGACTCGGTGCTTCCTGCACCAACTTTTTCAAGACGGTGCTTAAAAAGGCTTGGGAAAAGGCCATGCTTGTTGGTCTTCCATGCGTCCTCGAGGAGAAGGTTCTTCTATGGGACAATCCTTCGAACAGTCCACCGCTCCCTGGCCATGGTTGCACGTTGACTCCGCTAGAGTTGCCGACGTTGAGAGGTAGTCGGATTTTGTCCAATGAGCAGGTCAGTAATGGAGTTTGATCATGTAGTACTTAGTTATTCCATTTCCATCCCGTAATTTCTCTGCTGCCCACCGTCTTATATATGGTTCTGGGTCGGTGCCAACGAAGATTGGCTTGCATACCTCCGGCCGGATACCACCATCATTTTGCACAACATCCACAGCAGTGCGGTCGTTCGGGTAGACTCCTTCTCCACCACTGGGATCCGCCTTCCGAACTGGCTGGGCTTGAATACGTATGATGATGCCTACATGAGATTGAATAAGATAGCAATTGTGGACCCGCCGACAAAGCGACGTGGCTACGACGATTACTATCTCATCGCGGTGTTCGACATAAGGATTGCCATCAATGCAAGAGGCAGTGATGGCAGAGGCTGGCGCATGTTGGTGGCGGTAGATTTGTACCCCTACACATTCGAAGACGTCGTGCACCATCTAGGCCGCATCTTCGCGGTGACAAGCCAAGGGACTTGTTTCATCTGGTTGCCATCCTATGGTACAAGAGATTACAAACGGAATGCACAAACCATCATTTGCATCCCTAACAGTACTCCATTATTTTGCAGGGACCAGTCATCCCGTGATCAAAATAATATCACCGATCCTGGATGTGCATTTGCATCCATGATTCGGTCGAACCTGGAACCTTGTAGCTGACTTTGGCATATTGGGATCAATTATCTTAGCAGTCGTTACCCATGGTACCACTGATGTGCAACATGGTCACACAATCTACCACGATCGGACCGTCACCATCTACCCAGCTATTCCATTTTTTAACCCTCTCGCCTTCTCTTTCATTATTGTACTAGTACTCTACTTACGTACTAGTAGGAGTACTTTTTACCTTGGAGGACGCGTATAGCTAGCTAGGCCCTTGAAGACTTGAACCCACTAGCTGCCACCATTTTTGTTTTTCCATGTCTTACTATCTCATCCATGTAGCCAAGAGTGGCTATATATAATATGCCGGTTATTTTTCTTCCTCTATACCGGAGTAGTACTATTTGCTGCATAGTATTACTGACCGCCATATTTTAGCACAACATTATTATGCACGGACCTTGACTATGTACGTCACCATGTGTCCAGATCTAAGATGCCGCGTGTACCAGATGAACGGCGCCGAGTTCGACCCCCGTGATGCTACGTGGGTGCCGAGGAACACTCTTGGAGAGTACTCGCTTTTCATTGGGGACAACTACCCCATGGTGAAGCGTATGCCACCTTTCATGCACGACACGAAAGGCCTGGCGTTCATGAAGCATGGTTGTGTCTTCAGTCCACACCACCGGATGAACGACATGCTGGGACACGCTATCCCTGATTTATGCCGCTTCAGCTTGGATGAGTCTCCATCGTGTGGAACCGGACTAGAAAACTGCGGCAGTGATTCCCGTTGCCCACCGCTATGGATCGTGCCATCCATGAAGAACACCTGGGACTGGAACCTGGAGGAGGACATGTAGCCCATCTATAACGTGTAAGTGGAGTATGGTAAATTGTGAACGGTAGCGCCGTGAATATATGTAGACTAGTCGTGCACAAATTTATCACATGAATTGGAGATGAACTTGTGTGGCATACTGGCATTTGTCCTTTAGAATTTATTAGTAGTAAATGTGTTATGTGTACGTGCAACTCGTGTGCTTTTTGCACGGGCTCCAACATGCTCTTTGAGAAAAAAGGGTGGCACAGCTTTGGATATACGTGACGTGGAGGCATCATACAGTAGCATCATTCACTATAGTTGTAGTACACTCCTACTAGGACGACAAATCCTATAAAACCTTGCACTTCGCTCTTTGCCTCTTCGGGAGGTTCAACAGTTCGTACTCGTGTGAACCTTGCACTTGGCTCTTCACCTCTTCGGGAGGTCCAACAATGATGATACTACAGTACAATATGCTTCTGGCAATCTAACACCGATTGAACTACTGCACCTCCACCGCGAGGGCGAGGGCGTCTTTCTTTCACTCGGATCGAGCACCGCAAGATTGAACCCAAAGCTAAGCACTTCTCCCATTGCAAGAAAGATCAATCTAGTAGGCCAAACCAAACTGATAATTCGAAGAGACTTGCAAAGATAAACCAACCATACATAAAAGAATTCAGAGAAGATTCAAATATTGTTCATAGATAAACTTGATCATAAACCCACAATTCATTGGATCTCGACAAACACACCGCAAAAAGAAGAGTTACATCGAATAGATCTCCAAGAGAATCAAGGAGAACTTTGTATTGAGATCCAAAGAGAGAGAAGAAGCCATATAGCTACTAGCTATGGACCCGAAGGTCTGAGGTAAACTACTCACACATCATCGTAGGGGCCATGGAGTTGATGTAGAGGCCCTCCGTGATCGATGCCCCCTTTGGTGGGGCTCCGGAAAAGGTCCCAAGATGGGATCTCTTGGGTACAGAAGGTTGTGGCGGTGGAATTAGGTTTTCGTGGTGCTCCTGGATGTTTGCGGGGTACGTGGATATATATATATAGGAGGAAGAAGTAGGTCGGTGGAGCAACGAGGGGCCCACGAGGGTGGAGGGTGCGCCCAGGGGGGTAGGCGCGCCCCCTGCCTCGTGGCCTCCTCGATTGTTTCTTGACGCCCACTCCAAGTCTCATGGATCACGTTCGTTGAGAAAATCACGTCCCCGAAGGTTTCATTCCGTTTGGACTCCGTTTGATATTCCTTTTCGGCGAAACACTGAAATAGGCAAAAAACAACAATTTGGGTTGGGCCTCCGGTTAATAGGTTAGTCCCAAAAATAATATAAAAGTGTAATAATAAGCCCATTAACATCCAAAATAGATAATATAATAGCATGGAGCAATCAAAAATTATAGATATGTTGGAGACGTATCAGCATCCCCAAGCTTAATTCCTGCTTGTCCTCGAGTAGGTAAATGACAAAAACAAAATTTTGATGTGGAATGCTTCCTAACATATTTCTCAATGTAATTTTCTTTATTGTGGCATGAATGTTCAGATCCTAAAGATTCAAGATAAAAGTTTAATATTGACATAAAAATAATAATACTTCAAGCATACTAACTAAGCAATCACGTCTTCCCAATATAACATGGCCAAAGAAAGTTCATCCCTACAAAATCATATAGTTTGGTCATGCTCCATTTTGTCACACAAGAATGCTCTCATCATGCACAACCCCGATGACAAGCCAAGCAATTGTTTCATACTTTAGTAATCTCAAACTTTTTTCAACTTTCATGCAATACATGAGCGTGAGCCATGGATATAGCACTATGGGTGGAATAGAATATAATGAAGGGGGTTATGTGGAGAAGACAAAAAGGAGAAAGTCTCACATCTACGTGGCTAATCAATGGGCTAGGGAGATGCCCATCAATTGATGTCAATGCAAGGAGTAGGGATTGCCATGCAACAGATGCACTAAAGCTATAAATGTATGAAAGCTCAACAAAATAAACTAAGTGGGTGTGCATCCAACTTGCTTGCTCACGAAGACCTAGGGCACTTGCGGAGGCCCATTGTTGGAATATACAAGCCAAGTTCTATAATGAAAAATTCCAACTAGTATATGAAAATGACTAAACAAGAGACTCTCTATTATAAAGATCATGGTGCTACTTTGAAGCACAAGTGTGGAAAAAAAGGATAGTAGCATTTCCCCTTTTTTATTTTGTTTTATTTTATTTTTTTATTTGGGCCTTCTTTTTTTATTGGGACAATGCTCTATTAATGATGATCATCACACTTCTATTTATTACAACTCAATGATTACAACTCGATACTAGAACAAGATATGACTCTATATGAATGCCTCCGGCAGTGTACCGGGATGTGCAAAGACTCATGAGTGACATGTATGAAAGAATTATGAATGGTGGCTTTGCCACAAATACGATGTCAACTACATGATCATGCAAGGCAATCTGATAATGATGATGTGTGTCATAATAAACGGAATGGTGGAAAGTTGCATGGCAATATATCTCGGAATGTCTATGAAAATGCCATAATAGGAAGGTATGGTGGCTGTTTTGAGAAGGATATAAGGAGGTTTATGTGTGATAGAGCGTATCGTATCACGGGGTTTGGATGCACCAGCGAAGTTTGCACCAACTCTCAAGGTGAGAAAGGACAATGCACGGTACCGAAGAGGCTAGCAATGATGGAAGGGTGAGAGTGCGTATAATCCATGGACTCAATATTAGTCATAAAGAACTCACATACTTATTGCAAAAATCTACAAGTCATCAAAAACCAAGTATTACGCGCATGCTCCTAGGGGGATAGATTGGTAGGAAAAGACCATCGCTCGTCCCCGACCGCCGCTCATAAGGAAGACAATCAAATAACACCTCATGTTTCAAATTTATTACACAACGTTTACCATACGTGCATGCTATGGGACTTGCAAACTTCAACACAAGTATTCCTCAAATTCACAACTACTCAACTAGCACAACTTTGATATCACTATCTCCATATCTCAAAACAATCATCAAGTATCAAACTTCTCTTAGTATTCAATGCACTTATATGAAAGTTTTTATTATTGCCATGTTGTTCTAAAGGACTCTCAAAATAATATAAGTGACGCATGAGAGATCAATTATTTCTATAAAATAAAACCACCTCCGTGCTCTAAAAGATATAAGTGAAGTACTAGAGCAAAAACTATATAGCTCAAAAGATATAAGTGAAGCACATACAATATTCTAATAAATTCCAATTCATGCGTGTCTCTCTCAAAAGGTGTGTACAGCAAGGATGATTGTGGTAAATTAAAAATCAAAGACTCAAATCATACAAGATGCTCCAAGAAAGACACATATCATGTGGCGAATAAAAATATAGCTCCAAGTAAAGTTACCGATGAACGAAGACAAAAGAGGGGATGCCTTCCGGGGCATCCCCAAGCTTAGGCTTTTTGGTGTCCTTGTATTTTAACCTGGGGTTCCATGGGCATCCCCAAGCTTAGGCTCTTGCCACTCCTTGTTCCATAATCCATCATATCTTTACCTAAAACTTGAAAACTTCACAACACAAAACTTAAAAGAAAATCTTCGTGAGCTCCGTTAGTAAAAGAAAACAAACCAGCACTTCAAGGTACTGTAATTAACTGATTATTTATTTATATTGGTGTTAAAACTACTGTATTACAACTTCTCTATGGTTTATAAACTCTTTTACTAGCCATAGATTCATCAAAATAAGCAAACAACACACGAAAAACAGAATCTGTTAAAAACAGAACAGTCTGTAGTAATTTGTAGGTTTTGAATACTTCTGGAACCCCAAAAATTCTAAAATAAATTGCTGGACGTGAGGAATTTATCTATTAATCATCTTCAAAAATAATTAACTAAATATCGCTCTCCAGTAAAAAATGGCAGAAATTCTTGTGAGCGCTAAAGTTTCTGTGTTTTACAGCAATTTCAAAAAGACATTCCCCAAGTCTTCCCAATGGTTCTACTTGGCACAAACACTAATTAAACACAAAAACACAACCAAAACAGAGGCTAGATAAATTATTTATTTCTAAACAGGAGAAAAAAGAAAGTAATAAAAATAAAATTGGGTTGCCTCCCAACAAGCGCTATTGTTTAACGCCCCATAAAAGCAAGGATGGATCTAGGTATCGCCATCTTTGGTATGCAATACATAAGTGGCTCTCATAATAGATTCATAAGGTAATTTAATTTTCTTTCTAGGGAAGTTTTCCATGCCTTTCCTTAATGGGAATTGGAATTTAATATTCTCTTCCTTCATATCAACAATTGCACCATTCATTCTAAGGAAAGGTCTACCAAGAATAATAGGACATGAAGGATTGCAATCTATATCAAGAACAATGAAATCTACGGGCACATAATTCCTATTTGCGACAATAAGAACATCATTAATCTTTCCCATAGGTTTCTTAATAGTGGAATCCGCAAGGTGCAAGTTTGAAGAACAATCATCAAATTCACAGAAACCTAGCAAATCACACAAAGTTTTGGGGATCGTGGGAACACTAGCACCCAAATCACACAAAGCAAAGCATTCATGATCTTTAATTTTAATTTTAATTGTAGGTTCCCACTCATAATAAAGTTTTCTAGGGTTAGAAACTTCCAACTCAAGTTTTTCTTCATAAGATTGCATCAAAGCATCAACGATATGTTTAGTAAAAGCTTTATTTTGACTATAAGCATGAGGAGAATTTAGCACGGATTGCAACAAGGAAATACAATCTATCAAAGATCAATTATCATAATTAAATTCCTTGAGATCCAAGATAGTGGGTTCATTGCTATTTAAAGTTTTAACCTTTTCAATCCCACTTTTAACAATTTTTGCATCAAGATCTAAAAACTCCGATTTTTTGGGACGCCTTCTAGTTAAAGTAGACTCATCTCCAGTCCCATCATTATCATGATTCATATTGCAAAACAAAGACTTAATAGGGGACACATCAATCACTTTTATATCTTCATCCTTATTATCCTTAAAAGTAGAACAACACGCTTTCACAAAGCAATCCTTCTTAGCACGCATCCTAGCGGTTCTTTATTTGCACTCATCAATGGAAATTCTCATGGCCTTGAGAGACTCATTGATATCATGCTTAGGTGGAATAGATCTAAGTTTCAACGAATCAACATCGAGAGAAATTCTATCCATGTTCCTAGCCAACTCATCAATCTTAAGCAATTTTTCTTCAATCAAAGCATTCAAACTCTTTTGCGAAGTAATAAATGCCTTGATACTAGATTCAAAATCAGAGGGCATTGTCGGTGTCAAAACCGGCGGATCTCGGGTAGGGGGTCCCGAACTGTGTGTCTAAGGCAGATGGTAACAGGAGGCAGGGGACACGATGTTTTACACAGGTTCGGACCCTCTTGATGGAGGTAAAACCCTACATCCTGCTTGATTTATTCTTGATGATATGAGTATTACAAGAGTTGATCTACCACGAGATCGGAGAGGCTAAACCCTAGAAGCTAGCCTATGGTATGATTGTATGTATATGATCTATCGACTAGCCTGGCCTCGGTTCATATAATGCACCAGAGGCCTAGGATAACAAGAGTCCTAGCCGAATACGCCGGTGGGGAGGAGTCCTTGTCTTGATCACCAAGTCTTGTGGAATCTTCCATGTATGCGGCAAATGTCCAAACTGGCCCATGAGTATACGGCCATGGGGGTCCTCGGCCCAATCTTACAGATCGGGAGATGACTTGTTGAGTACCCCTTAGTCCAGGACACCGTCAGTAGCCCCCTGAACCGATCTTCAAGTTAGGGACGCTCCTCGATTCTTCCGACCTGTTTTTCATCTTCAGTTGACGGTCTTGAAAACTGGTTCAACAAATCTTCTCATCTTCGATCTTGAGGATCGCTGAAATGCATTCGGCGAGTTTACACGTCGGGTATCCGAGGAGCCCCTTTAAGTTTCTGGCCTTTACCAATGCCTTGTTATTTTTATGCCACACCTCGGGTTTGAAGTTGTTCCCGGGAGGCAGTGTCCTCTTGCATCTGAGCTCTAATGTCGGACTGCATTCGAGGTATCTTTTGCGGCCGAGCACTAATGCCGGACCGCTTCCGAGCTCCAACGCCGGAATGTATCCGAGCTCCAACGTCGGACTATGTCCAAGCTCCAACGCCGGACTATATCCGAGCTCCAACGCCGGACAGTGTCCCAGCTCCAACGCCGGACTATATCCGAGGTGTCATGTCACCTTGGTTCAAAAAAGTTGAAGGAGTTTAGCCGAGCTTAATGCCGGAAATGCCCTCTATGGAGCCAGCCACTAGCGCCCGAGCTTTATGCCGGACTGCTTCCGAGGTGGTGCACCACCCCGACTGTGGGCCGATTTTTTGTCAATATTTTTTATTATTGCAATTTATTCTCTGTCGAGATATATAGCCAGTAGCCCTCAAGGTGTGTATCGGTCTAAAACCCGAGATGCACCTGAAGGATGATGTAAGACCGCTGATCCCAGTAGCCGCTGAGACTCAGGTTGATTTGCAAAATCGGCATGAGGATCAAGTCCTAGCTCGGCAGAATACTTCGGGACACAAAATGCGCTGTGCTTAGTCCTCGAGACTCAGGTTGGGTGCGGCCGACCAACCTAAGGATCAAAATCTCCTCGGCAACTGTATTGCACTTAAAATTTTCTACATTGAACAGGCAATGCAGTAGCCCCCGAGACACTGGTCGGGTGGCAACACCAGATCAGGGGATCGATGTGCCCCTTTAATATTTGTAAATAATAAGCCCGAAGCCCAGTAGCCCCCGAGCCTTAATGCGGCACGGGTGGCCGAATTAAGGATTGATATCCATAGTAAAATCACAAATTATGTGTAATGACTCTATATATCCAAGTATTTATGTCATTAATGCTCGGATCCGCATTGTACAAAACTTTGTTAACCGACCATCGGCTTCAACCTCCTCGGCCAGAAGCTGGGGAGTGTTTGTCCTACTTTATAAAGCCTTTATGAGGGCAAAGATTTACGACAAACAAGGCAATCTGGCTATACGGCTTTATAAACAAAGGTACACAGAGAGATATGTTACATTACTGTTTAACATAAGAAATGTCTTCCAAAGAAAATAGTCCCGCTATCAGTTCCTTTCTTTGGGTTGTCATGCTAAGCATGATCATGAAACCTCAGCTCTAATGTAAGAGCAAAATATCGAGGATTTTAGTTTGGGAGGCCAGTTAATAGCCCCCGGTAGTGTTCGGCGATAGTCGAGGTCAAGCCGTAAACACTTCGGCCATTGTTATGAATGGCCCGTCATTTAACACCGTCATCGGATTGCTGACCAGTTTACGCTTATTGTGACAGTCAGTTTTCGGCTTTCTCCACTGAGGTGCTTAACCATGTGAGATGGAAGCAAAATCGCAGTGGTTCTCCCTTTGCACACCTAGCCAAACAAAGCGGAACATAGGAGGCAAGCGCAGGAGCCAGGCAACCCAACTATTGACCGAAGACACAATTTGAAACCAATGCATATATAGTGAGATCCGAGAATGTTTTTGCCGAATCTATAAAGGTGTCCGGCATTGCACTGTGAGACTTGTGCTGGAAACACACAAATAGTTTAAAAGTGCCATAAGCTTGGAAAACCAAAAAACGTCAGTAAAAATGTGACGTCCAAACAAGATCAAGTGTTCGGTGCTAATCTGAAAATTGGACTTTAGAACAAAAAAGTGCTTCTATCGTGCTTTAACATGACACATCCTATCTCAAGACATTGAGTGGGTCAGCCTACGGCTTCAACCTCCTATCCCGAAGGCGGAGTACTTCTCATTAGGCCAGTTTAGCAAACTAAACTCTAGCGGCTTTGAGAGAGAAATTAGGCTCCCCGGCTAGTGACCACACACTCGTGTCGAAAAAAGGGGTGATAAATAATAATAGTAATAAAAACTTTGCAACGACTAAGAAGAAGAACACTTATTATAAAACGGCTTATATAAATTTAAGAGCCCCCAAGTGACTTGGGTAAAAGAATTTTATGTATAATGGTTGTATGTACCGAAGTACTAATATCATATCTTTGTTCAACCGAACTTTAAACGCGTCTTAACCGACCGTCGGCTTCTCCCTCTTCGGTCAAGGACCGAAAAGTGTTATGTACTCCACCTGTCGAAAATATCAACAACGTTTCCGATAACCAGGCAACCGGGCCATAAGGCTATAACAGACAAAACACGCTCAGGGAACTTATGCTATATTACAGACGAAGTGTAAGAAGCATCTTCGAAGAAAATAGTAGCCCCACTGATACCTTTCTTCGGTGCTCATTATTACTATGAGACTTGTGCAATAGATTTTTTGTACTCATGAGTTCCGTTGTGTGCCAACCATGATTGAAAACAATAAGAGCGCTAGCTTTCGGCTTCACCCTGTCTGAGGTCAGAGCTCGGAGGACCCAGTCGTGACAATCGCGGAGGTGCTCCCTTTACTCCCTAGCCGAACAATCGGGAACGTAGGGGTAAGCACAGGAGCCAGGCAACCCAGCTTGCAAATCTCTTAAGTCAATATGCTGCATATTGTGGCGTAATACATGAACAAGGAACGAAGCCGTACAAGTATAATCATATGCAAGAGGAAAAGCTTCATAAAGGAAGCCCCCAAATAAACGGGGTATTTGAATATGCGTGTCACAAACAAAGTTTGGACAAGGAAATTTTTTACAAGCAACTTTTTTCCAAAAAAGTATAATGCTTGGTCGAACCGAACACAAGTTCAAAATTAAAACTTTGAGCATGAAAGCGACTTAGCTGGTTAATGTGTTCGGCATTGATGACGCGGTTCGAGCTTGATGCGGGACAAGGTTCCATCCCCCAAGCCGGTCCTGAGGTGGCAGAGCGGAGAGCTCGACACGCCGAAGTGGTGACATAGCATGGTCAATGCAGACCGGCAGAGTGATGCCGAAGTCACCGGATCATTTTCCCGTGCACAAAAAATAGTGCAAACCGGAGATAATAGTATTAATAATAATTAAAAAAATCGTTGCATAATAAATAATTTATGCAAAGTGAGTAATAAAAGAAATATAACCTGGCGCCGAAGTCAATGTCGATGCAGGGCGTCGGCATGATGCGGTAAAGGCATGGCAAAGCCCGAATTCACAGGTCGGTCCGAGTTCCGGATGCGGCGTTCGCCGGACTATGTACGGAAACTGACCAAACCATCACGCGACCATCATTAATGCGGCCATCATTTGATAGACCTGTGTACAGATGATGGACAAATCAGAGTAATAATTCCTTGGGAGAAGTAAACCCAAACAAGCAAAAAAAAATACTAGGATTAATAGCACCTGGTTTATTTGTTGTAGCAATCCGAAGAAAAGCGACTCCCAAAATTGGGAATCGATCCGCACACCCATTGCCTGATGGGTGATAAAGCGATGGCCTGGCGATGCTGGTAAAGGTTGGCTCGCTGAGGCAAAGCCCTCGGTCTAGCTAACGTGACAGAGCTGGTCGGCTAGTGACGCCGCAGTCTCCGGAGTAGGTTGATGAAGAGATGGCGAAGCCTCCGGTCCAGCCGAGACGTCGAAGCCTCGATGTCAGCCGATGAATCGAAGTAGGTCGGCGTGATGGACACCAGCTTGAAGAAGCAATGGTGCGGCCCTGCCGATGCAGGTCGTGACGTGGTCGATGCCGGCTTGATGAAGTGACCATGTGGTGATGCCGGTATAACCGCTCTGTGTAATCTGTGGGGCCGCGATGTTGGTGATGATTTATCCTTCGCGATGCCGGACTCTTGTTCGGCTTGCCGAGATGATGATCCGAAGAAGTTGAGCTCGGCTCAACAAAGTGACGACGTGTCTAGCATAGGTCGGCAGCCTTGGAGCAATATTGCCGGACTGGTTTGACACCAGCATGATGATGAAGATGACCTCATCGGAGGATTAAAAATTTACGGGTACATGTTTAAAAACAACGCACAATACCCTAGAAGAGAATTCCTCTGAAAAGATTGTCCAATATCACGTTCATAAAGAAACATGAATTCTGGTCGGATCCGTATTCGCGCAGAAAACGGATCCGAAAATTGGTCCACTCATCGGAAGGTTCCCGGAGTTTGAACCGTCGGACCGAGCTGAAATTTGGAGGGGTGGTAGATATGGGAATTCCACAGTAGATGAACGGTTGGATCTTCCAAAGGACCTCCGAGTTGGGCTCTGGAGACCACGCCCTAAACTCATCCAGATTCCCGTCCAGATTTGACAGGGCTCCGGTATATCGTAGATTGTCGAAGATTCCTCCGTCGGAACTCGACGAAATTTTGCATGGCTGCTATAGACGTAATTCCGCACTATTCCATCGAAGTAATCGTTAAACCGATGCTCGAGGAGGCGGTGACGGCGGATACGAGTTCGCTGTCCAGAAAAACAGCACGATCGCCCGAGGGCAATGTTGACGTTGAGCCCCGGGCTCCCTGGATGATTCCTCCATGATGTTGATAGAGATTGGAGTTGATGTTGATGAAGGCCCTCATACGAACATGACGATCGGAGGTAGGGCATAGTCCTTGGTCCAGCCAAGGTGACCAGTCGAGCCGGTGACGAAGATGTCGGCGTCGCAATTAATCTGCAGATGAGCCATCGATCCTTTTGTCGATCACACAACGGAACTCTCAATGAAAGCACCAATGTCGGTGTCAAAACCAGCGGATCTCGGGTAGGGGGTCCCGAACTGTGCGTCTAAGGCAGTTGGTAACAGGAGGCAGGGGACACGATGTTTTACCCAGGTTCGGGCCCTCTTGATGGAGGTAAAACCCTACGTCCTGCTTGATTTATTCTTGATGATATGAGTATTACAAGAGTTGATCTACCACGAGATCGGAGAGGCTAAACCCTAGAAGCTATCCTATGGTATGATTGTATGTATATGATCTATCGACTAGCCTGGCCTCGGTTTATATAATGCACCAGAGGCCTAGGATAACAAGAGTCCTAGCCGAATACGCCGGCGGGGAGGAGTCCTTGTCTTGATCACCAAGTCTTGTGGAATCTTCCATGTATGCGGCAACTGTCCGAACTGGCCCATGAGTATACGACCATGGGGGTCCTCGGCCCAATCTAACAGATCGGGAGATGACTTGTTGAGTACCCCCTAGTCCAGGACACTGTCAGACATCTTATTATAATTTCCATAAGAATTGTTGTAGGAATTACCATAATTATTAGAGGAATTACTAGGAAACGACCTAGAATTAAAATTACATCTATATGCGTTATTACCAAAATTGTTTCTACCAACAAAATTCACATCCATAGATTCATTATTATTCCCAATCAAAGTAGACAAAGGCATATCATTAGGATCAGTGGGGGCACTCTTATTAGCAAACAATTTCAAAAGTTCATCCATCTTTCCTCTCCAAACATTGATCTCTTCAATTGCATGCACCTTTTTACTAGTAGATCTTTCAATGTGCCATTGAGAATAATTAACCATAATATTATCTAGGAGTTTGGTTGCTTCTTCTAAAGTGATTTCCATAAAAGTGCCTCCTGTGGCTGAATCTAAAAGATTTCTAGAAGCAAAATTCAATCCGCACTAAAAAATTGTATAATCATCCATAAATTCAATCCATGTGTAGGGCAAATTACGTATCATTAATTTCATCCTCTCCCAAGCTTGTGAAACATGTTCATGATCAAGTTGCTTAAAATTCATAATATCGTTTCTAAGAGATATGATCTTAGCGGGAGGAAAATACTTAGAGATAAAAGCATCTTTGCACTTATTCCATGAATCAATACTAATTTAGGCAAAGACGAAAACCAAGCTTTAGCACGATCTCTAAGCGAAAAGGGAAATAGCTTAAGTTTAACAATATCATTATCCACATCTTTCTTCTTTTGCATATCACACAAATCAACAAAGTTGTTTAGATGGGTAGCGGCATCTTCACTAGGAAGGCCAGAAAACGGATCTTTCATGACAAGATTCAGCAAAGCAGTATTAATCTCACACGATTCACCATCGGTAAGAGGAGCAATCGGAGTGCTAATAAAATCATTATTGTTGGTATTGGAAAAGTCACACAATTTAGTATTATCTTAAGCCATCGTGACAAGCAAGCAATCCAACACACAAGCAAACAAGAAGCGGGCAAAAGAGGCAAATAGAAAAAGAGGAGGGAACGGAAAAAAGAGGGCGAATAAAATGGCAAGGGTGAAGTGGGGGAGAGGAAAACGAGAGGCAAATGGCAAATAATGTAATGCGAAGGATAAGAGTTGTGATGGGTAATTGGTATGTCTTGACTTGGCATAGATCTCCTCGGCAATGGCGCCAGAAATCCTTCTTGCTACCTCTTGAGCACTGCGTTGGTTTTCCCTTGAAGAGGAAAGGGTGATGCAGTAGAGCAGCGTAAGTATTTCCCTCATTTTTTGAGAACCAAGGTATCAATCCAGTAGGAGACCACACGCGAGTCACCTCGTACCTACACAAACAAATAAGAACCTCGCAACCAATGCGATAAAGGGGTTGTCAATCCCTTCATGGCCACTTGCAAGAGTGAGATCTGATAGAGATGATAATGATAAGATAAATATTTTTGGTATTTTTATGATATAGATTGAAAGTAAAGATTGCAAATAAAGTAGATGGGAAACGTGTATGATGGAGAATAGACCCGGGGGCCATAGGTTTCACTAGTGGTTTCTCTCAAGATAGCATAAGTATTACGGGGGTGAACAAATTACTGTCAAGCAATTGATAGAAAAGCGAATAATTATGAGAATATCTAGGCATGATCTTGTATATAGGCATCACGTCCGTGACAAGTAGACCGACTCCTGCCTGCATCTAATACTATTACTCCACACATCGACCGCTATCCAGCATGTATCTAGAGTATTAAGTTCATAAGAACATAGTAACGCCTTAAGCAAGATGACATGATGTAGAGGGATAAACTCATGCAATATGATGTAAACCCCATCTTGTTATCCTCGATGGCAACAATACAGTACGTGTCATTTCCCTTTCTATCACTGGGATCGAGCACCGCAAGATTGAACCCAAAGCTAAGCACTTCTCCCATTGCAAGAAAGATCAATCTAGTAGGCCAAACCAAACTGATAATTTGAAGAGACTTGCAAAGATAAACCAAACATACATAAAAGAATTCAGAGAAGATTCAAATATTGTTCCTAGATAAACTTGATCATAAACCCACAATTCATCGGATCTCGAAAACACACCACAAAAAGAAGAGTTACATCGAATAGATCTCCAAGAGAATCGAGGAGAACTTTGTATTGAGATAAAAAGAGAGAGAAGAAGCCATCTAGCTACTAGCTATGGACCCGAAGGTCTGAGGTAAACTACTCACACATCATCGGAGGGGCCATGGAGTTGATGTAGAGGCCCTCCGTGATCGATGCCCCCTCCGGCGGAGCTCCGAAAAGGCCCCAAGATGGGATCTCTTGGGTACAGAAGGTTGCAGCGGTGGAATTAGGTCTTCGTGGTGCTCCTGGATGTTTGCGGGGTACGTGGATATATATAGGAGGAAGAAGTAGGTCAGTGGAGCAACGAGGGGCCCACGAGGGTGGAGGGCGTGCCCAGGGGGGTAGGCGCGCCCCCTGCCTCATGGCCTCCTCGATTGTTTCTTGACGCCCAGTCCAAGTCTCCTGGATCATGTTCGTTGAGAAAATCATGTTCCCGAAGGTTTCATTCCGTATGGACACCGTTTGATATTCCTTTTCGGCGAAACACTGAAATAGGCAAAAAACAGCAATTTGGGGTGGGCCTCCGGTTAATAGGTTAGTCCCAAAAATAATATAAAAGTGTAAAAATAAGCACATTAACATCCAAAATAGATAATATAATAGCATGGAGCAATTAAAAATTATAGATACGTTGGAGACGTATCAACTATGCACACAACGAGGATCAAGAGAAATAAACCATGTTTTGGCATCACCCAAAGGTCTGAGGTAAACTACTCACACATCATCGGATGAAGTAATAGCGAGTTGTCTCATCATGAGCAAACAGGGTGGCTATATCATTTAATTTAGTAAGATGTGACACAACAGTTTCAGATTCATAGCCATACAAAGGATCAGATTCAACCAAAGTAATTAACTCAGGATCGACAGAGAAATCATAATCCTTATCACTTTATCAGTAATAAAGATAGGTGAAGTAGCCAAAGCAGGGTCGTATTTCATTCTAGCATTAAAAGATTTTCTTTAAGCTTAGCTAATAGTTTCTTAAGATCAAATCTATCATTGCAAGCTAAAAAGTCTCTAGCGGTTTCTTCATCCATAACATAACCCTTAGGCACAACAGGCAATTCATGTCTAGGGAGAGAATCTTCATCATCACTTTCATCAATATTATCGGTTTCAATAATTCCATTCTCTCTAACCCTAGCAAATTGTTCATCAAGAAATTCACCTAGTGGCATAGTATTATCAAGCATAGAAGTAGTTTCATCATAAGTATCATGCAAAGTAGAAGTGGCATCATCAATAACATGTGACCTATCAGAATCAATAGCATGTGTAGGTGTCGCAAGTATACTCAAAACAGAAGGTGGACCAAGTGCAGAGCTAGATGGCAGTTCCTTACCTCCCCTCGTAGTTGAGGGAAAAATCTTGGTTCTTTGGTCTTTCAAGTTCTTCATAGTGACCAGCAGGTATAAATCCCAAGTGACTCAAAGAATAGAGCTATGCTCCCCCACAACGGCGCCATAAAATAGTCTTGATAACCCACAAGTATAGGGGATCGCAAAAGTTTTCGAGGGTAGAGTATTCAACCCAAATTTGTTGATTCGACACAAGGGGAGCCAAAGAATATTCTCAAGTATTAGTGAAGGAAATATGCCCTAGAGGCAATAATAAAGTTATTATTTATTTCCTTATATCATGATAAATGTTTATTATTCATGCTAGAATTGTATTAACCGGAAACATAATACATGTGTGAATACATAGACAAACAGAGTGTCACTAGTATGCCTCTACTTGACTAGCTCGTTAATCAAAGATGGTTATGTTTCCTAACCATGATCAAAGAGTTGTTATTTGATTAACGAGGTCACATCATTAGTTGAATGATCTGATTGACATGACCCATTCCATTAGCTTAGCACCCGATCGTTTAGTATGTTGCTATTGCTTTCTTCATGACTTATACATGTTCCTATGACTATGAGATTATGCAACTCCCATTTGCCGGAGGAACACTTTGTGTGCTACCAAACGTCACAACGTAAATGGGTGATTATAAAGGAGCTCTACAGGTGTCTCCAATGGTAGATGTTGGGTTGGCGTATTTCGAGAATAGGATTTCTCACTCCGATTGTCGGAGAGGTATCTCTGGGCCCTCTCGGTAATGCACATCACATAAGCCTTGCAAGCATTGCAACTAATGAGTTAGTTGTGGGATGATGTATTACAGAACGAGTAAAGAGACTTGCCGGGAATGAGATTGAACTAGGTATTGGATACCGATGATCGAATCTCGGGCAAGTAACGTACCGATGACAAAGGGAACAACGTATGTTGTTATGCGGTCTGACCGATAAAGATCTTCGTAGCATATGTAGGACCAATATGGGCATCCAGGTCCTGCTATTGGTTATTGACCGGAGATGTGTCTCAGTCATGTCTACATTTTTCTCGAACCGTAGGGTCCGCACGCTTAACGTTACGATGATAGTTATTATGAGTTTATGCATTTTGATGTACCGAAGTTAGTTCGGAGTCCCGGATATGATCACGGACATGACGAGGAGTCTCAAAATGGTCGAGACATAAAGATTGATATATTGGAAGCCTATGTTTGGATATCGGAAGTGTTCCGGGTGAAATCGGGATTTTACCGGAGTACCGGGAGGTTACCGGAACCCCCCGGGAACTATATGGGCCTTAATGGGCTTTAGTGGAAAGGTGAAAGGGGCAGCCCAAGGTGGGCTGCGCGCCTCCCCCCTCCCCTAGTCCTATTAGGACAAGGAGAGGTGGCCGGCCCCCTCTCTCTCTTTCCCCCCTCGGGGAATCCTATTCCAACTAGGATTGGGGGGGAGCCCTACTCCCAGTAGGAGTAGGACTCCTCCTGCGCCCTCCTCCTGGCCGGCCGCCCCCTCCCCCTTGGCTCCTTTATATACGGAGGCAGGGGGCACCTCTAGACACACAAGTTGATCCTTGAGATCGTTCCTTAGCCGTGTGCGGTGCCCCCTGCCACCATATTCCACCTCGATCATATTGTAGCAGTGCTTAGGCGAAGCCCTGCGACAGTAGAACATCAAGATCGTCACCGCGCCGTTGTGCTGACGGAACTCCTCCCCGACGCTTTGCTGGATCGGAGCCCGGGGATCGTCATCGAGCTGTACGTGTGCTAAGAACTCGGAGGTGCCGGAGTAACGGTGCTTGGATCGGTCGGATCGGGAAGACGTACGACTACTTCCTCTACATTGCGTCAACGCTTCCGCAGTCGGTCTGCATGGGTACGTAGCCAACACTCTCCCCTCTCGTTGCTATGCATCACCATGATCTTGCGTGTGCGTAGGAAATTTTTTGAAATTACTGCGTTCCCCAACAGTGGCATCCGATCCGAGGTTTTATGGTTTGATGTTATATGCACGAGTAGAACACAAGTGAGTTGTGGGCGATATAAGTCATACTGCCTCCCAGCATGTCATACTTTCGTTCAGCGGTATTGTTGGATGAGACGACCCGGACCGACATTACGCGTACGCTTACGCGAGACCGGTTCTCCCGACGTGCTTTGCACATAGGTGGCTTGCGGGCGACACTCTCTCCAACTTTAGCTGAACCAAGTGTGGCTATGCCCGGTCCTTGCGAAGGTTAAAACGGAGTCTATTTGAAAAACTATCGTTGTGGTTTTGATGCGTAGGTGAGATTGGTTCTTGCTTAAGCCCGTAGCAGCCACGTAAAACATGCAACAACAAAGTAGAGGACGTCTAACTTGTTTTTGCAGGGCATGTTGTGATGTGATATGGTCAAGACATGATGCTGAATTTTATTGTATGACATGATCATGTTTTGTAACCGAGTTATCGGCAACTGGCAGGAGCCATATGGTTGTCTCTTTATTGTATGCAATGCAATCGCGATGTAATGCTTTACTTTATCACTAAGCGGTAGCGATAGTCGTGGAAGCATAAGATTGGCGAGCCAACAACGATGCTACGATGGAGATCAAGGTGTCGCGCCGGTGACGATGGTGATCATGACAGTGCTTCGGAGATGGAGATCACAAGCACAAGATGATGATGGGCATATCATATCACTTATATTGATTGCATGTGATGTTTATCTTTTTATGCATCTTATCTTGCTTTGATTGACGATAGCATTATAAGATGATCTCTCACTAAATTATCAAGAAGTGTTCTCCCTGTGTATGCACCATTGCGAAAGTTCTTCGTGCTGAGACACCACGTGATGATCGGGTGTGATAGGCTATACGTTCAAATACAACGGGTGCAAAACAGTTGCACACGCGGAATACTCAGGTTATACTTGACGAGCCAAGCATATACAGATATGGCCTCGGAACATAGAGACCGAAAGGTCGAGCGTGAATCATATAGTAGATATGATCAACATAGCAATGTTCACCAATGAAACTACTCCATCTCACGTGATGATCGGACATGGTTTAGTTGATTTGGATCACGTGATCACTTAGAGGATTAGAGGGATGTCTATCTAAGTGGGAGTTCTTAAGTAATTTGATTAAATGAACTTAAACTTATCATGAACTTAGTACCTGATAGTATCTTGCTTGTTTATGTTGGTTGTAGATAGAGGCTCGTGCTGTTGTTCCGTTGAATTTTAATGCGTTCCTTGAGAAAGCAAAGTTGAAAGAGGATGGTAGCAATTACACGGACTGGGTCCGTAACTTGAGGGTTATCCTCATTGCTGCTTAGAAGAATTACGTCCTGGAAGCACCGCTGGGTGCCAGGCCTGCTGCTGGAGCAACACCAGGTGTTATGAACGTCTGGCAGAGCAAAGCTGATGACTACTCGATAGTTCAGTGTGCCATGCTTTACGGCTTAGAATCGGGACTTCAACGACATTTTGAACGTCATGGAGCATATGAGATGTTCCAGGAGTTGAAGTTAATATTTCAAGCAAATGCCCGGATTGAGAGATATGAAGTCTCCAATAAGTTCTATAGCTGCAAGATGAAGGAGAACAATTCTGTCAATGAGCATATACTCAAAATGTCTAGGTATAATAATCACTTGAGTCAGATGGGAGTTAATCTTCCAGATGATTGCGTCATTGACAGAATTCTCCAATCACTACCACCAAGCTACAAGAGCTTCGTGATGAACTATAATATGCAAGGGATGAACAAGACTATTCCCGAGCTCTTCGCAATGCTGAAAGCTGCGGAGGTAGAAATCAAGAAGGAGCATCAAGTGTTGATGGTTAACAAGACCACTAGTTTCAAGAAAAAGGGCAAAGGGAAGAAGAAAGGGAACTTCAAGAAGAATGGCAAGAAAGTTGCTGCTCAGGAGAAGAAACCCAAGTCTGGACCTAAGCCTGAAACTAAGTGCTTCTACTGCAAGCAGACTGGTCACTGGAAGCGGAACTGCCCCAAGTATTTGGTGGATAAGAAGGATGGCAAGGTGAACAAAGGTATATGTGATATACATGTTATTGATGTGTACCTTACTAATGCTCGCAGTAGCACCTGGGTATTTGATACTGGTTCTGTTGCTAATATTTGCAACTCGAAACAGGGACTACGGATTAAGCGAAGATTGGCTAAGGACGAGGTGACGATGCGCATGGGAAACGGTTCCAAAGTCGATGTGATCGCGGTCGGCACGCTACCTCTACATCTACCTTCGGGATTAGTATTAGACCTAAATAATTGTTATTTTGTGCCAGCGTTGAGCATGAACATTATATCTGGATCTTGTTTAATGCGAGACGGTTATTCATTTAAATCAGAGAATAATGGTTGTTCTATTTATATGAGTAATATCTTTTATGGTCATGCACCCTTGAAGAGTGGTCTATTCTTATTGAATCTCGATAGTAGTGATACACATATTCATAATGTTGAAGCCAAAAGATGCAGAGTTGATAATGATGGTGCAACTTATTTGTGGCACTGCCGTTTAGGTCATATCGGTGTGAAACGAATGAAGAAACTCCATACTGATGGACTTTTGGAACCTCTTGATTATGAATCACTTGGTACTTGTGAACCGTGCCTCATGGGCAATATGACTAAAACACCGTTCTCCGGTACTATGGAGAGAGCAACAGATTTGTTGGAAATCATACATATAGATGTTTGCGGTCCGATGAATATTGAGGCTCGTGGCGGATATCGTTATTTTCTCACCTTCAGAGATGACTTAAGCAGATATGGGTATATCTACTTAATGAAACATAAGTCTGAAACATTTGAAAAGTTCAAAGTTTCAGAGTGAAGTTGAAAATCATCGTAACAAGAAAATAAAGTTCCTACGATCTGATCGTGGAGGAGAATATTTGAGTTACGAGTTTGGTGTACATTTGAAAAATTGTGGAATAGTTCCGCAACTCACGCCACCCGGAACAGCACAGCGTAATGGTGTGTCCGAACGTCGTAATCGTACTTTACTAGATATGGTGCGATCTATGATGTCTCTTACCAATTTACCGCTATCGTTTTGGGGATACGCTCTAGAGACGGCCGCATTCACGTTAAATAGGGCACCATCAAAATCCGTTGAGACGACACCTTATGAACTGTGGTTTGGCAAGAAACCAAAGTTGTCGTTTCTGAAAGTTTGGGGCTGCGATGCTTATGTACAAAAGCTTCAACCTGATAAGCTCGAACCCAAATCGGAGAAATGTGTCTTCATAGGATATCCAAAGGAAACTATTGGATACACCTTCTATCACAGATCCGAAGGCAAGACTTTTGTTGCAAAATTCGGAAACTTTCTGGAGAAGGAGTTTCTCTCGAAAGAAGTGAGTGGAGGAAAGTAGAACTTGACGAGGTAACTGTACCTGCTCCCTTATTGGAAAGTAGTACATCACAGAAAACTGTTTCAGTGACACCTACACCAGTTAATGAGGAAGCTAATGATAATGATCATGAAACTTCAGATCAAGATACTACTGAACCTCGTAGATCAACCAGAGTGAGATCCGCGCCAGAGTGGTACGGTAATCCAGTTCTGGAAGTCATGCTACTAGATCATGATGAACCTACGAATTATGAAGAAGCGATGGTGAGCCCAGATTCCGCAAAGTGGCTTGAAGCCATGAAATCTGAGATGGGATCCATGTATGAGAACAAAGTATGGACTTTGGTTGACTTGCCTGATGATCGGCAAGCAATTGAGAATAAATGGATCTTCAAGAGGAAGACTAACGCTGACGGTAATGTTACTGTCTACAAAGCTCGACTTGTCGCAAAAGGTTTTTGACAAGTTCAAAGGGTTGACTACGATGAGACCTTCTCACCCGTAGCAATGCTTAAGTCTGTCCGAATCATGTTAGCAATTGCCGCATTTTATGATTATGAAATTTGGCAAATGGATGTCAAAACTGCATTCCTGAATGGATTTCTGGAAGAAGAGTTGTATATGATGCAACCGGAAGGTTTTGTCGATCCAAAGGGAGCTAACAAAGTGTACAAGCTCCAGCGATCCATTTATGGACTGGTGCAAGCCTCTCAGAGTTGGAATAAACGCTTTGATAGTGTGATCAAAGCATTTGGTTTTATACAGACTTTCGGAGAAGCCTGTATTTACAAGAAAGTGAGTGTGAGCTCTATAGCATTTCTGATATTATATGTGGATGACATATTACTGATTGGAAATGACATAGAATTTCTGGATAGCATAAAGGGATACTTGAATAAGAGTTTTTCAATGAAAGACCTCAGTGAAGCTGCTTACATATTAGGCATAAAGATCTATAGAGATAGATCAAGACGCTTAATTGGACTTTCACAAAGCACATACCTTGACAAGATTTTGAAGAAGTTCAAAATGGATCAAGCAAAGAAAGGGTTTTGCCTGTGTTACAAGGTGTGAAGTTGAGTCAGACTCAATGCCCGACCACTGCAAAAGATAGAGAGAAAATGAAAGATGTTCCCTATGCTTCAGCCATAGGCTCTATCATGTATGCAATGCTGTGTACCAGACCTGATGTGTGCCTTGCTATAAGTTTAGCAGGGAGGTACCAAAGTAATCCAGGAGTGGATCACTGGGCAGCGGTCAAGAACATCCTGAAATACCTGAAAAGGACTAAGGATATGTTTCTCGTATATGGAGGTGACAAAGAGCTCACCGTAAGAGGTTACGTTGATGCAAGCTTTGACACTGATCCGGACGATTCTAAATCGCAAACCGGATACGTGTTTACATTAAACGGTGGAGCTATCAGTTGGTGCAGTTCTAAACAAAGCGTCATAGCGGGATCTACATGTGAAGCGGAGTACATAGCTGCTTCGGAAGCAGCAAACGAAGGAGTCTGGATGAAGGAGTTCATATCCGACCTAGGTGTCATACCTAGTGCATCGGGTCCAATGAAAATCTTTTGTGACAATACTGGTGCAATTGCTTTGGCAAAGGAATCCAGATTTCACAAGAGGACCAAGCACATCAAGAGACGCTTCAATTCCATCCGCGATCTAGTCCAGGTGGGACACATAGAGATTTGCAAGATACATACGGATCTGAATGTTGCAGACCCGTTGACTAAGCCTCTTCCACGAGCAAAACATGATCAGCACCAAGGCTCCATGGGTGTTAGAATCATTACTGTGTAATCTAGATTATTGACTCTAGTGCAAGTGGGAGACTGCAGGAAATATGCCCTAGAGGCAATAATAAAGTTATTATTTATTTCCTCATATCATGATAAATGTTGATTATTCATGCTAGAATTGTATTAACCGGAAACATAATACATGTGTGAATACATAGACAAACAGAGTGTCACTAGTATGCCTCTACTTGACTAGCTCGTTAATCAAAGATGGTTATGTTTCCTAACAATGAACAAAGAGTTGTTATTTGATTAACGAGGTCACATCATTAGTTGAATGATCTGATTGACATGACCCATTCCATTAGCTTAGTACCCGATCGTTTAGTATGTGCTATTGCTTTCTTCATGACTTATACATGTTCCTATGACTATGAGATTATGCAACTCCCGTTTGCCGGAGGAACACTTTGTGTGCTACCAAACGTCACAACGTAAATGGGTGATTATAAAGGAGCTCTACAGGTGTCTCCAATGGTAGATGTTGGGTTGGCGTATTTCGAGAATAGGATTTGTCACTCCGATTGTCGGAGAGGTATCTCTGGGCCCTCTCGGTAATGCACATCACATAAGCCTTGCAAGCATTGCAACTAATGAGTTAGTTGCGGGATGATGTATTACAAAACGAGTAAAGAGACTTGCCGGGAACGAGATTGAACTAGGTATTGGATACCGACGATCGAATCTCGGGCAAGTAACATACCGATGACAAAGGGAACAACGTATGTTGTTATGCGATCTGACCGATAAAGATCTTCGTAGAATATGTAGGAGCCAATATGGGCATCCAGGTCCCGCTATTGGTTATTGACCGGAGATGTGTCTCAGTCATGTCTACATTGTTCTCGAACCGTAGGGTCCGCACGCTTAACGTTACGATGACAGTTATTATGAGTTTATGCATTTTGATGTACCGAAGTTAGTTCGGAGTCCCGGATATGATCACGGACATGACGAGGAGTCTCGAAATGGTCGAGACATAAAGATTGATATATTGGAAGCCTATGTTTGGATATCAGAAGTGTTCCGGGTGAAATCGGGATTTTACCGGAGTACCGGGAGGTTACCGGAACCCCCCGGGAGCTATATGGGCCTTAATGGGCTTTAGTGGAAAGGTGAAAGGGGTAGCCCAACATGGGCTGCACGCCTCCCCCCTCCCCTAGTCCTATTAGGACAAGGAGAGGTGGCCGGCCCCCTCTCTCTCTTTCCCCCCCTCGGGGAATCCTATTCCAACTAGGATTGGGGGGGGGGAGTCCTACTCCCGGTAGAAGTAGGACTCCTCCTGCGCCCTCCTCCTGGCCGGCCGCCCCCTCCCCCTTGGCTCCTTTATATACGGAGGCAGGGGGCACCTCTAGACACACAAGTTGATCCTTGAGATCGTTCCTTAGCCGTGTGCGGTGCCCCCTGCCACCATATTCCACCTCGATCATATTGTAGCAGTGCTTAGGCGAAGCCCTGCGACAGTAGAACATCAAGATCGTCACCATGCCGTCGTGCTGACGGAACTCCTCCCTGACGCTTTGCTGGATCGGAGCCCAGGGATCGTCATCGAGTTGTACGTGTGCTAAGAACTCGGAGGTGCTGGAGTAACGGTGCTTGGATCGGTCGGATCGGGAAGACGTACGACTACTTCCTCTACGTTGCGTCAATGCTTCCGCAGTCGGTCTGCGTGGGTACGTAGACAACACTCTCCCCTCTCGTTGCTATGCATCACCATGATCTTGCGTGTGCGTAGGAATTTTTTTGAAATTACTGCGTTCCCCAACAATTAGTAGCTGAGTTGTCAATTCAACCACACCTGGAAACTTAATATCTGCAGCAAAGTATTTAGTAGCAAAGTAATATGATAGTAGTGGCAACGGTAGCAAAAGTAATATTTTTGGTTTTATAGTGATTGTAACAGTAGCAACAGAAAAGTAAATAAGCGAAGAACAATATATGAAAAGCTCGTAGGCATTGGATCAATGATGGATAATTATGTCGGATGTGATCAATCATGCAACAGTTATAACATAGGGTGACACAAAACTAGCTCTAGTTCATCAATGTAATGTAGGCATGTATTCCGAATATAGTCAGACGTGGTTATGGAAAAGAACTTGCATGACATATTTTGTCCTACCCTCCCGTGGCAGCAGGGTCCTATTGGAAACTAAGGGATATTAAGGACTCCTTTTAATAGAGTATCGGACCAAAGCATTAACACTTAGTGAATACATGAACTACTCAAACTACGGTCATCACCGGTAAGTATCCCGATTATTGTCACTTCGGGGTTAACGGATCATAACACATAATAGGTGACTATAGACTTGCAAGATAGGATCAAGAACTCACATATATTCATGAAAACATAATAGGTTCAGATATGAAATCATGGCACTCGGGCCCTAGTGACAAGCATTAAGCATAGCAAAGTCATAGCAACATCAATCTTAGAACATAGTGGATACTAGGGATCAAACCCTAACAAAACTAACTCGATTACATGATAAATCTCATCCAACACATCACCGTCCAGCAAGCCTATGATGGAATTACTCACGCACGGCGGTGAGCATCATGAAATTGGTGATGGAGGAAGGTTGATGATGACGGTGGCGACGGATTCCCCTCTCCGGAGCCCCAAACGGACTCCAGATCAGCCCTCACGAGAGAGATTAGGGCTTGGCGGCGGCTCCGTATCGTAAAATGCGATGAATCCTTCTCTATGATTTTTTTCTCCCCGGACATGAATATATGGAGTCAGGATGGACGTCGGTGGAGCATCAGGGGGCCCACGAGGCAGGGGGCGCGCCCAGGGGGGTAGGCACGCCCAGGGGGTAGGCGCCCCCCACCCTCGTGGACAGGGTGTGGGCCTCCCGACGTGGATTCTTTCGCCAGTATTTTTTATATATTCCAAAAATAATCTCCGTTGATTTTTAGGTCATTCCGAGAAATTTTATTTCTGCACAAAAATAACACCATGGCAATTCTGCTGAAAACAGCATCAGTCCGGGTTAGTTCCATTCAAATCATGCAAGTTAGAGTCCAAAAAATGGGCAAAAGTGTTTGTAAAAGTAGATACGATGGAGACGGATCAGGGCGCGCCATAGAGGGCTGGCCCTCCCCCCTCTTCCACTCCTTTATATACAGGGGAGGGGGCACCCCATAGACACACAAGTTGATTATTGTCTTAGCCGTGTGCAGTGCCCCCCTCCACCATAATCTACCTCGGTCATATCGTAGCGGTGCTTAGGCAAAGCCCTATTCCGGTAGCTTCATTATCACCATCATCATGCCGTCGTGCTGACGAAACTCTCCCTCGACAGTCAGCTAGACCTAGAGATCGCAGGACGTCACCGAGCTGAACGTGTGCAGATCGCAGAGGTGCCGTACCTTCGGTGCTAGGATCGGTCGGATTGTGAAGATGTTCGACTACATCAACCGCGTTGTCACAACGCTTCCTCTTACGGTCTACGAGCGTACGTGGATAACACTCTTCCCCTCTCGTTGCTATGCATCACCTAGATAGATCTTGCGTGTGCGTAGGATTTTTTTTTTTTTGAAATTACTGCCTTCCCCAACAGTGGCATCCGAGCCAGGTATATGAGTAGATGTTATATGGACGAGTAGAACACAAAGGAGTTGTGGGTGTGGGTATATACATATTGCTTGCCGTCACTAGTTGATTCTTGATTCAGCGGTATTGTTGGATGAAGCGGCTCAGACCGACATTACGCGTACGCTTACGCGAGACTGGTTCTACCGACGTGCTTCGCACACAGGTGGCTAGTGGGTGTCAGTTTCTCCAACTTTAGTTGAATCGGATTCAATGAACATGGTTCTTTCTGAAGATCAAAAAGCGATCACTATACCGCGTTGTGGTTTTTGATGCATAGGTAAGAACGGTTCTTGCTCAGCCCATAGCAGCCACGTAAAACTTGCAACAACAAAGTATAGGACATCTAACTTATTTTCGCAGGGCATGTTGTGATGTGATATGGTCAAGACATGATGCTAAATTTTATTGTATGAGATGATCATGTTTTGTAACAGAGTTATCGGCAACTGGCAGGAGCCATATGGTTGTCATTTTATTGTAAGAAATGTAATTGCCATGTAATTGCTTTACTTTATCACTAAGCGGTAGAGATAGTCATAGTAGCAATAGTTGGCGAGACGACAATGATGCTTCGATGGAGATCAAGGTGTCAAGCGGTGACGATGGTGATCATGACGGTGCTTTGGAGATGGAGATCAAAGGCACAAGATGATGATGGCCATATCATATCACTTATATTGATTGCATGTGATGTTTATCCTTTATGCATCTTATTTTGCTTAGTTCGGCGGTAGCATTATAAGATGATCTCTCACTAAATTTCAAGGTACAGGTGTTCCCCCTGAGTATGCACCGTTGCTATAGTTTGTTGTGCCGAGAAACCACGTGATGATCGGGTGTGATAAGCTCTACGTTCACATACAATGGGTGCAAGCTAGTTTTGCATAGGTGGAATACTTGGGTTAAACTTGACGAGCCTAGCATATGCAGATATGGCCTCGAAACACTAAGATCGAAAGGTCGAGTGTGAATCATATAGTAGATATGATCAACATAGTGATGTTCACCATTGAAAACTACTCCATCTCACGTGATGATCGGACATGGTTTAGTTGATATGGATCATGTGATCACTTAGATGATTAGAGGGATGTTTATCTAAGTGGGAGTTCTTAAGTAATTTGATTAATTGAACTTTAATTTATCATGAACTTAGTACCTGATAGTATTTTGCATACCTATGTTTTTGTAGATAGATGGCATGTGTTGTTGTTCCGTTGAGTTTTAATGCGTTCCTAGAGAAAGCTAAGTTGAAAGATGATGGTAGCAATTACACGGACTGGATCTGTAACTTGAGGATTATCCTCATTGCTGCACAGAAGAATTACATCCTGGAAGCACCGCTGGGTGACAAACCCCCTGTAGGAGCAATGCGAGATGTTGTGAACACCTGGCAGAGCAAAGCTGATGACTACTCGATAGTTCAGTGTGCCATGCTTTACCGCTTAGAACCGGGACTTCAACGACGTTTTGAACGTCATGGAGAATATGAGATGTTCCAGGAGTTGAAGTTAATATTTCAAGCAAATGCCCGGATTGAGAGATATGAAGTCTCCAATAAGTTCTACATGTGCAAAATGGAGGAGAATAGTTCTGTCAGTGAACATATACTCCGAATGTCTGGGTACCACAACCACTTGACTCAACTGGGAGTTAATCTTCCTGATGATAGTGTCATTTACAGAGTTCTTCAATCACTGCCACCAAGCTACAAGAGCTTCGTGATGAACTATAATATGAAAGGGATGGATAAGACGATTCCTGAGCTCTTCGCAATGCTAAAGGTTGCGGAGATAGAAATCAAGAAGGAGCATCAAGTGTTGATGGTCAACAAGACCACCAGTTTCAAGAAAAGGGGTAAAGGGAAGAAGGGGAACTTCAAGAAGAACAGCAAGCAAGTTGCTGCTCAAGTGAAGAATCCCAAGTCTGGACCTAAGCCCGAGACTGAGTGATTCTACTGCAAAGGGACTGGTCACTGGAAGCGGAACTGCCCCAAGTATTTGGCGGAGAAGAAGGATGGCAAAGTGAAAGGTATATTTGATATACATGTTATTGATATGTACCTTACTAATGCTCGCATTTGCGCTTGGGTATTTGATACTGGTTTAGTTGCTAACATTTGCAACTCGAAACAGGGGCTACAGGTTAAGCGAAGATTGGCTAAGGACGAGGTGCCGATACGCGTGGGAAATGGTTCCAAAGTTGATGTGATCGCCGTCGGCATGCTACCTCTACATCTACCTTCGGGATTAGTATTAGACCTAAATAGTTGTTATTTGGTGCCAGCATTGAGCATGAACATTATATCTTGATCTTGTTTGATGTGAGACGGTTATTCATTTAAATCAAAGAATAATGGTTTTTCTATTTATATGAATAATATCTTTTATGGTCATGCACCCTTGATGAGTGGTCTATTTTTACTAAATCTTGATAGTAGTGATACACATGTTCATAGTATTGAAGCCAAAAGATATAAGTTTAATAATGATAGTGCAACTTATTTGTGACACTTCCGTTTAGGTCATATTGGTGGAAAGCGCATGAAGAAACTCCATGCTGATGGGCTTTTGGAATCACTTGATTATGAATCACTTGATGCTTGTGAACCATGCTTCATGGGCAAGATGACTAAGACTATGTTCTCCGGAACAATGCAGCGAGCAACAGACTTGTTGGAAATAATACATATTGATGTATGCGGTCCAATGAGTGTTGATGCTCGCGGCGGGTATCGTTATTTTCTTACCTTCACAGATGATTTGAGCAGATATGGGTATATCTACTTCATGAAACACTACTAGGAAAAGGCCTACTAGTGGCGCACCAGTTTTGCCTACTAATGGCGCACTACTGGTGCACCACTAGTACCACGCCACTAGTATTTTTTACTAATGGTGCACCAATGGTGCGCCATTAGTATCTGGTATACTAATGGCGCACCACTGGTGCACCATTAGTATAGGCCACGGTGCGCCATTAGTATAGGCCAGTGGTGCGCCATTAGTATCTGGTATACTAATGGCGCACCACTGGTGCACCATTAGGACAGGCCATGGTGCGCCATTAGTATAAGCCAGTGGTGCGCCATTAGTATCTGGTATACTAATGGCGCACCACTGGTGCGCCATTAGTATAGGCCATGGTGCGCCATTAGTATAGGCCACTGGTGCGCCATTAGTATAGACCATGGTGCGCCATTAGTATTTTTGAATTTTGAAGGCGGGAAAATAGTAGTGGCGCACCGTCTAACCCCCACCGTGCGCCATTGCTATTTTTGAATTTTGAATTTGAAACTGGATCCCGATTTTTTTGCCCATTTTTTGCTCGTTTTTTGCACGATATTATTTCAAATTTTGTTCCCGTTTTTGGATCTCGTACGTTCTTTTGCCGTGTTCTTTTGCCGGAGAGGAGTTCGCCGGAGAGGAGGAGGAGGAGGTGACCGGAGAGGCGCTTGCCTACATCGCCGGAGAGGAGGAGGAGGTCGCCGGAGAGGAGTTCACCGGAGCATCGGAGAGGAGGAAGGAGAAACCATGAGGGGATGGGAGGAGAGGAGGGAGGAGGAGCTCACCGGAGAGGAGGGAGGAGGAGCTCACCGGAGAGGAGGGAGGAGGAGCTCACCGGAGAGGAGCGAGGAGAAGCTCACCAGAGAGGAGGGAGGAGAAACCGTGAGGGGAGGGGAGGGGAGGGGAGGAGAGGAGGGAGGAGGAGGTCGCCGGAGAGGAGGTCGCCGAAGAGGAGGAGGGTAGTATGGTGGAGGAGAGAAGGGAAGATGGAGTGGAGGAGAGGAGGAGATGGAGTGGAGGAGAGGTGGAGTGGAGGAGAAGAATGAGGAGGTAAGGAGGAGAGGACACGCCCAGCCATATATACGGCATACTAATGGCGCACCGTGGGCAGGTGCGCCATTACTATTTTTTTATTTTTTTATTTATTTTAAATTTTGAAGGCGGGAAGATACTAATGGCGCACCATGGGCAGGTGCGCCATTAGTAACTTTTTTTATTTTTTTCTGATTTATTTTGAATTTTGAAGGCGGGAAGATAGTAATGGCGCACCATGGGTAGCTGCGCCATTAGTAAGTTTGATTTTTTTTGAATTTTTTTGCCTCTTCAGATCTTAAAAGCCACGTATCTTTTTTCTGTTAGGTTTTTGAGGATTTTGAAAATGTTTAACGGGGTTCCCCCAGTTAAATTCGGATGTAACTTTTCGAGTAGATGATTTTTCATATTAAAAAACTTTTTCATCCGAGTTCGTATGCAAAAGTTATGCCCATTTTTACAAATTCTCAAGAGATTTTGCAAAAAAGTCGAAAATTCATGTTTGTAAATTTTGGTAACAACTAGACCACATATCACATGGGAATCTTATTTTCTTTTATTTTTTTGACATTTCTATCATTTTCTTTTATTTTTTCTGAAACTGAAAAGGCGGTCCAGGGGGGGAGGGGTGCATTCGGGGGAATGTTTGGGCCAAATTACTAATGGCGCACCATGGGATGGTGCGCCATTACTAGTTCAACTAGTAATGGGGCACCACTCCCACGGTGCGCCATTAGTAGTTTAAAAAATAAAAATAAAAAAAATTGAATTTTTTTTTGAAACATAATTACTAATGGCGCACCGTGGGAGTGGTGCGCCATTACTAGTTCAACTAGTAATGGCGCACCATCCCACGGTGCGCCATTAGTAGTTTTGAAAAAATTAATTTTTTTTACTAATGGCACACCGTGGATGTGGTGCGCCATTAGTATTTGCACACTAATGGCGCACCAACACATGGTGCGCCATTAGTATTTAGTAATGGCGCACCACATGTACAGTGCGCCATTAGTGTCCATATTGGCTATAGTTGTTTTTGTAGTAGTGAAACATAAGTCTGAAACATTTGAAAAGTTCAAAGAATTTCAGAGTGAAGTGGAAAATCATCGTAACAAGAAAATAAAGTTTCTACGATGTGATCGTGGAGGAGAATATTTGAGTTACAAGTTTGGTTTTCATTTGAAACAATGCGGAATAGTTTCGCAACTCACGCCACCTGGAACACCACAGCGTAATGGTGTGACTGAACGTCGTAACTGCACTTTATTAGATATGGTGCGATCTATGATGTCTCTCACTGATTTACCGCTATCATTTTGGGGTTATGCTTTAAAGACAGCTGCATTCACATTAAATAGGGCACCATCAAAATCCGTTGAGACGACACCTTATGAAACGTGGTTTGGCAAGAAACCCAAGTTGTCATTTCTTAAAGTTTGGGGCTGCGATGCTTATGTGAAAAAGTTTCAACCTGATAAGCTCGAACCCAAATCGGAGAAATGTGTCTTCATAGGATACCCAAAGGAAACTGTTGGGTACACCTTCTATCACAGATCCGAAGGCAAGACATTCGTTGCTAAGAATGGATCCTTTCTAGAGAAGGAGTTTCTCTCGAAAGAAGTGAGTGGGAGGAAAGTAGAACTTGACGAGGTAATTGTACCTACTCCCTTATTGAAAGTAGTTCATCACTGAAATCAGTTCCAGTGATTCATACACCAGTAGGCGAGGAAGCTAATGATGATGATCATGAAACTTCTGATCAAGTTACTACCAAACCTCGTAGGTCAACCAGAGTAAGATCTGCACCAGAGTGGTATAGTAATCCTGTTCTGGAGGTCATGTTACTTGACCATGACGAACCTATGAACTATGAGGAAGCGATGATTAGCCCAGATTCCACAAAATGGCTTGAGGCCATGAAATCTAAGATGGGATCCATGTATGAGAACAAAGTGTGGACTTTGATGGACTTGCCCGATGATCGACAAGCCATAGAGAATAAATGGACCTTCAAGAAGAAGACTGGCGCTGACGGTAATGTTACTGTCTACAAAGCTCGACTTGTTGCGAAAGGTTTTCGACAAGTTCAAGGAGTTGACTACGATGAGACCTTCTCAACCGTAGCGATGCTTAAGTCCGTCCGGATCATGTTAGCAATTGCCTCATTTTATGATTATGAAATTTGGCAAATGGATGTCAAAACTATATTCCTTAATAGATATCTTAAAGAAGAGTTATATATGATGCAACCAGAAGGTTTTGTAGATCCAAAAGGTGCTAACAAAGTGTGCAAGCTCCAGCGATCCATTTATGGACTGGTGCAAGCCTCTTGGAGTTGGAATATATGCTTTGATAGTGTGATCAAAGCATATGGTTTTATACAGACTTTTGGAGAAGCCTGTATTTACAAGAAATTGAGTGGGAGCTCTGTAGCATTTCTGATATTATATGTGGATGACATATTGCTGACTGGAAATGATACTGAATTTCTGAATAGCATAAAAGGATACTTGAATAAGAATTTTTCAATGAAAGACCTCAGTGAAGCTATTTATATATTGGGCATCAAGATCTATAGAGATAGATCAAGATGCTTAATTGGACTTTCACAAAGCACATACCTTGATAAAGTTTTGAAGAAGTTCAAAATGGATCAAGCCTGTGTTACAAGGTGTGAACTTGAGTCAAACTCAATGGCCGACCACTGTAGAAGATAGAGAGAAAATGAAAGTCATCCCCTATGCTTCAGCCATAGGTTCTATCATGTATGCAATGCTGTGTACCAGACCTAATGTGTGCCTTGCTATTAGTTTAGCAGGGAGGTACCAAAGTAATCCAGGAGTGGATCACTGGACAGCGGTCAAGAACATCCTGAAATACCTGAAAAGGACTAAGGATATGTTTCTCGTTTATGGAGGTGATAAAGAGCTCGTCGTAGACGGTTACATCGATGGAAGCTTTGACACTGATCCGGATGACTCTAAGTCACAAACCGGATACGTATTTTTATTAAATGATGGAGCTGTCAGTTGGTGCAGTTCCAAGCATAGCGTCGTGGCGGGATCTACATGTGAAGCGGAGTACATAGCTGCTTCAGAAGCAACAAATGAAGGAGTCTAGATGAAGGAGTTCATATTCGATCTAGGTGTCATACCTAGTGCATCAGGTCCAATGAAAATCTTTTGTGACAATACTCGTGCAATTGCCTTGGCAAAGGAATCCAGATTTCACAAGAGAACCAAGCACATCAAGAGACGCTTCAATTCCATCTGCGATCATGTCAAGGAGGGAGACATAGAGATTTGCAAGATACATACGGATCTGAATGTTGCAGACCCGTTGACTAAGCCTCTCTCACGAGCAAAACATGATCAGCACCAAGACTCCATGGGTGTTAGAATCATCACAATGTAATCTAGATTATTAACTCTAGTGCAAGTGGGAGACTAAAGGGAATATGCCCTAGAGGCAATAATAAAGTTGTTATTTATATTTACTTATATCATGATAAATGTTTATTATTCATGCTAGAATTGTATTAACCGGAAACTTAGTACATGTATGAATACATAAACAAACAGAGTGTCACCAGTATGCCTCTACTTGACTAGCTCGTTGATCAAAGATGGTTAAGTTTCATAGCCATAGACAAAGAGTTGTCATTTGATAAACGGGATCACATCATTAGATAATGATGTGATTGACTTGACCCATTCGTTAGCTTAGCACGATGATCGTTTAGTTTACTGCTATTGCTTTCTCCATAACTTATACATGTTCCTATTACTATGAGATCATGCGACTCCCGAATACCGAAAGAACACTTAGTGTGCTATCAAACATCACAACGTAACTGGGTGACTATAAAGATGCTCTACAGGTGTCTCTGATGGTGTTTGTTGAGTTGGCATAGATCGAGATTAGTATTTTTCACTCCGAGTATTGGAGAGGTATCTCTGGGTCCTCTCGGTAATGTACATCACTATAAGCCTTGCAAGGAATGTAAGTAATGAGTTAGTTCGGGATGTTGCATTACGGAACGAGTAAAGAGACTTTCCGGAAACGAGATTGAACTAGGTATGATGATATCGACGATCGAATCTCGGGCAAGTAACATACCGATGACAAAGGGAACAACGTATGTTGTTATGCGGTTTGACTGATAAAGATCTTCGTACAATATGTAGGAACCAATATGAGCATCCAGGTTCCGCTATTGGTTATTAACCGGAGATGAGTCTCGATCATGTCTACATAGTTCTCGAACCCGTAGGGTCCGCACGCTTAACGTTCGGTGATGACAGACATGACTAGGAGTCTCGAAATGGTCAAGACATAAAGATCGATATATTGGATGACTATGTTTGGACATCGGAATGGTTCCGAGTGAGTTCGGGCATTTACCGGAGTACCGGGAGGTTACCGGAACCCCCCGGGGAGATATGGGCCTTATTGGGCCTTAGTGGGGGAGAGGAGGAGGCGGCCTGGGAGGGGGTGCCCCCCCCCCCAAGCCCAATCCGAATTGGGAGGGGGGCCACCCCCCCTTTCCTTCCTCCTCTCTCCTCCTTCCTTCCTCTCTTACTCCTACTTGGAAGGGGGGAATCCTACTCCCGGTGGGAGTTGGACTCCCCTAGGGCGCGCCATAGAGGCCTCCCCCCTCCACTCCCTTATATACGTGGGAGGGGCACCCCATAGACACACAAGTTGATCATTGTCTTAGCCGTGTGCAGTGCCCCCCTCCACCATAATCTACCTCGATCATATCGTAGCGGTGCTTAGGCGAAGCCCTGTTCTGGTAGCTTCATCATCACCATCATCACGCCGTCGTGCCGACGGAACTCTCCCTCGACACTCAGCTGGATCTAGAGTTTGCGGGACGTCACCGAGCTGAACGTGTGTAGATCGCAGAGGTGTTGTACCTTCGGTGCTAGGATCAGTCGGATCATGAAGACGTTCGGCTACATCAACCGCGTTGGCATAATGCTCCCGCTTACAGTCTACGAGGGTACGTGGACAACACTCTTCCCCTCTCGTTGCTATGCATCACATAGATAGATCTTGCGTGTGCGTAGGATTTTTTTTTGAAATTACTGCGTTCCCCTACAATTACAACATCAACCATGATGGTCTTTAATTTACTGGTTGTAAATTAATTATCTCTGGTTTTACCCATAGAGGTAACATATGGCTATAGAGTTTGAGGCATTCGCCCTCAATGGCCAGCACTGCCCTATCTGGGCCATGGACATCATGATCGCTCTTCTGTCTCACGGGATAATGTGTGCAATCCTGGATTCACCTCTGGTCAGGATCACACCGCTAACAGAAAAATGGCGTCTTGTAGATCATAAGGCATTAGATTCAGATCTCAGCATCTGGTTATTCTGTATTAGAAATTCATGGGATACAATGAACCTCAACGGCAAAGGTTTGAATCTTACTTCAACCTTCAATTCAATATCACCAGAAGTGACGGGACCCTATGGGCACAGAGAATGTGATGGTTGAATATGCCTCAACCGACATTTGGAGACTATGAATAGTGTTTCAATCTCCTGAGTGGTTAGTATAATTAATGTCCATGTACGATGTTGTAACAACAACGTAAGTATTGTTGTCATCATATATTGTATATCACAATATATTGTATCAACACTTTGATACAAATACATTTGTATGTATTCTATATATCTGACAGTGATTTTCATATTGAGAATCTTCATGTCTATATATAGATTTCTACGGGAGTAAATCCGATGAAAAATGATGTGTGCCTTCATATGCACCACAAACTCTATACTCAAGGAAGTCCAATGTTTTCACTCTCATTGAGGGAAAGGAGATATTTTAAAATCGCTAGACGTGATGAGGTATTTGTTGGCTCAACTCGAGTCATATCTACTACCCTATGGGTACTCGAGTAACGTCGGGATGCTTTATTGCTTCCCAGGTTTAACTCGTACCCTACTAAAATATGGAGGTATCCGTCAAAATAGTTTCCACAGCGGAACTTATGATGAAAACAAAGAGGAATATCTTCTCTTTACCATATGTAACAGATATGGGAAGCACATTCTCTGTGTACCATCTAGATTGTACTACACATATGACATAAACCGCAGCACAAGCTGCGTACAAGATAGTTTTCCAGAGTGTCTTGTACATGACAAACTTGGCATACTCGCCTTGGTCATTGAGACATTGGGTTGAAACCAAAACTACCAGCAATTCCATTGGTTTATGATTATTATGATGCTAAATTCTAAAAATATTTGAATTTTGTGTGCACTACATTGAAGGAAATATGCCCTAGAGGCAATAATAAAGTTATTATCTATTTCCTTATTTCATGATAAATGTTTATTATTCATGCTAGAATTGTATTAACCGGAAACATAATACATGTGTGAATACATAGACAAACAGTGTCACTAGTATGCCTCTACTTGACTAGCTCGTTAATCAAAGATGGTTATGTTTCCTAACCATAGACAAAGAGTTGTTATTTGATTAACGAGGTCACATCATTAGTTGAATGATCTGATTGACATGACCCATTCCATTAGCTTCGCACCCGATCGTTTAGTATGTTGCTATTGCTTTCTTCATGACTTATACATGTTCCTATGACTATGAGATTATGCAATTCCCGTTTGCCGGAGGAACACTTTGGGTGCTACCAAACGTCACAACGTAACTGGGTGATTATAAAGGAGCATTACAGGTGTCTCCAAAGGTAGATGTTGGGTTGGCGTATTTTGAGATTAGGATTTGTCACTCCGATTGTCGGAGAGGTATCTCTAGGCCCTCTCGGTAATGCACATCACATAAGCCTTGCAAGCATTGCAACTAAGATGTTAGTTGTGAGATGATGTATTACGGAACGAGTAAAGAGACTTGCCGGTAACGAGATTGAACTAGGTATTGGATACCGACGATCGAATCTCGGGCAAGTAACATACCGATGACAAAGGGAACAACGTATGTTGTTATGCGGTCTGACCGATAAAGATCTTCGTAGAATATGTAGGAGCCAATATGGGCATCCAGGTCCCGCTATTGGTTATTGACCGGAGACGTGTCTCGGTCATGTCTACATTGTTCTCGAACCGTAGGGTCCGCACGCTTAAGGTTTCGATGACAGTTATATTATGAGTTTATGAGTTTTGATGTACCGAAGGAGTTCGGAGTCCCGGATGAGATCGGGGACATCACGAGGAGTCTCGAAATGGTCGAGACGTAAAGATCGATATATTGGACAACTATATTCGGACATCGGAAAGGTTCCGAGTGATTCGGGTATTTTTCAGAGTACCGGGTAGTTACGGGAGAAGTAATGGGCCTTGATGGGCTTTAGTGGGAAGAAGAAAAAAAGGGTGCTGCGCCCCCCTCCCCTTTGGTCCGAATTGGACTAGGGAAAAGGGGGCCGGCCACCTCTCCTTCTCCTCCACTTCCTTCTCCCTTCCTCCCCTCTTGATGGACTCCTACTAGGACTTGGAGTCCTAGTAGGACTCCCATCCTGGCCGCACCTTATGCCTTGGCCGGCCTCCTCCTCCTCCATCCTTTATATACAGGGGCAGGGGGCACCCCATAGACACACAATTGATCATTGAGATCGTTCCTTAGCCGTGTGCGGTGCCCCTTGCCACCATATTCCACCTCGGTCATATCGTTGTAGTGCTTAGGCGAAGCCCTGCGTCGGTAGAACATCAAGATCGTCATCACGCCGTCGTGCTGTCGGAACTCTTCCTCGACGCTTTGCTGGATCGGAGCCTGAGGATCGTCATCGAGCTGAACGTGTGCTAAGAACTCGGAGGTGCCGGAGTAACGGTGATTGGATCGGTCGGATCGGGAAGAAGATGTACGACTACTTCCTCCACGTTGTGTCAACGCTTCCGTTGCGATCTACAAGGGTACGTAGATCATACTCTCCCCTCGTTGCTATGCATCACCATGATCTTGCCTGTGCGTAGGAATGTTTTTGAAATTACTACGTTACCCAACAGTGGCATCCGAGCCTAGGTTTTATGGTTGATGTTATATGCACGAGTAGAACACAAGTGAGTTGTGGGCGATATAAGTCATACTGCCTACCAGCATATCATACTTTGGTTCGGCGGTATTGTTGGATGAAGCGGCCCGGACCGACATTACGCGTACGCTTACGCGAGACCGGTTTCCCCGACGTGCTTTGCACATAGGTGACTTGCGGGTGACTGTTTCTCCAACTTTAGTTGAACCGAGTGTGGCTACGCCCGGTCCTTGAGAAGGTTAAAACGGAGTCTATTTGACAAACTATCGTTGTGGTTTCGATGCGTAGGTAAGATGAGTTCTTGCTTAAAGCCCGTAGCAGCCACGTAAAACTTGCAACAACAAAGTAGAGGACGTCTAACTTGTTTTTGCAGGGCATGTTGTGATGTGATATGGTCAAGGCACGATGCTAAATTTTATTGTATGAGATGATCATGTTTTGTAACCGAGTTATCGGCAACTGGCAGGAGCCATATGGTTGTCGCTTTATTGTATGCAATGCAATCGCAATGTAATGCTTTACTTTATTACTAAGCGGTAGTGATAGTCGTGGAAGCATAAGATTGGCGAGACGACAACGATGCTACGATGGAGATCAAGGTGTCACGCCGGTGACGATGGTGATCATGACGGTGCTTTGGAGATGGAGATCACAAGCACAAGATGATGATGGCCATATCATATCACTTATATTGATTACATGTGATGTTTATCTTTTTTATGCATCTTATCTTGCTTTGATTGACGGTAGCATTATAAGATGATCTCTCACTAAAATTATCAAGTAGTGTTCTCCCTGAGTATGCACCGTTGCAAAAGTTCTTCGTGCTGAGACACCACGTGATGATCGGGTGTGATAGGCTCTACGTTCAAATACAACGGGTGCAAAACAGTTGCACACGCGGAATACTCAGATTATACTTGGCGAGCCAAGCATATACAGATATGGCCTCGGAACACGGAGACCGAAAGGTCGAGCGTGAATCATATAGTAGATATGATGAACATAATGATGTTCACCATTGAAAACTACTCCATCTCACGTGATGATCGGTTATGGTTTAGTTGATTTGGATCACGTGATCACTTAGAGGATTAGAGGGATATCTATCTAAGTGGGAGTTCTTAAGTAATATGATTAAATTGAACTTAAATTTATCATGAACTTAGTCCTGGTAGTATTTTGCAAATTATGTTATAGATCAATAGCTCGTTGTGTTTGTTTTGATATGTTCCTAGAGAAAATTGTGTTAAAAGATGTTAGTAGCAATGATGCGGATTGGATCCGTGATCTGAGGTTTATCCTCATTGCTGCACAGAAGAATTATGTCCTTGATGCACCGCTAGGTGACAGACCTATTGCAGGAGCAGATGCAGACGTTATGAACGTTTGGCTAGCTCAATATGATGACTACTTGATAGTTTAGTGCACCATGCTTAATGGCTTAGAATCGGGACTTCAAAGACGTTTTGAACGTCATGGAGCATATGAGATGTTCCAGGAGTTGAAGTTAATATTTCAAGCAAATACCCGAGTTGAGAGATATGAAGTCTCCAACAAAGTTCTATAGCTAAAAGATGGAGGAGAATCGCTCAACTAGTGAGCATGTGCTCAGATTGTCTGGGTACTACAATCGCTTGAATCAAGTGGGAGTTAATCTTCTAGATAAGACAGTGATTGACAGAATTCTCTAGTCACCATCACCAAGTTAGTAGAACTTCGTGATGAACTATAATATGCAAGGGATAACGGAAACAACTCCCAAGCTCTTCGTGATGCTGAAATCAACGAAGGTAGAAATCAAGAAAAACATCAAGTATTGATGGTTGACAAGACCACTAGTTTCAAGAAAAGGGCAAAGGGAAGAAGGGGAAATTCAAGAAGAACGACAAGCAAGTTGCTGCTCGAGTGAAGAAGCCCAATTCTGATCCTAAGCCTGAGACTAAGTGCTTCTACTTCAAAGGGACTGGTCACTGGAAGCGGAACTACCCCAAGTGATTAGCGGATAAGAAGGATGGCAAAGTGAACATAAGTCTATTTGATATACATGTTATTGATGTGTACTTTACTAGTGTTTTTAGCAACCCCTCAGTATTTGATGCTAGTTCAGTTGCTAAGAGTAGTAACTCGAAACGGGAGTTGCAGAATGAACAGAGACTAGTGAGGGTGAAGTGACGATGTGCGTTGGAAGTGGTTCCAAGATTGATATGATCATCACCGAACACTCCCTATACTTTCGGGATAAGTGTTGAACCTAAATAAGTGTTATTTGGTGTTTGCGTTGAGCATGAATATGATCTGATCATGTTTATTGCAATACAGTTATTCATTAAAGTCAGAGAATAATTGTTGTTCTGTTTACATGAATAAAACCTTCGATGGTCATACACCCAATGAAACAAGTTCATTGGATCTCGATCGTAGTGATACACATAATCATAATATTGAAACCAAACGATGCAAAGTTAATAATGATAGTGCAACTTATTTGTAGCACTGCCGTTTAGGTCATATTGGTGTAAAGCGCATGAAGAAACTCCATGCAGATGGGATTTTGGAATCACTTGATTATGAATCACTTGATGCTTGCGAACCATGCCTTATGGGAAAGATGACTAAAACGCCGTTCTCCGGAACAATGAAGAAAGCAACAGATTTGTTGGAAATCATACATACTGATGTATGTGGTCCGATGAATATTAAGGCTTACAGCAGGTATCATTATTTTCTGACCTTCACAAGATGATTTGAGCAGATATGGGGATATCTACTTGATGAAACATAAGTCTAAAACACTTGAACAGTTCAAAGAATTTCAGAGTGAAGTGGAAAATCATCGTAACAAGAAAATAAAGTTTCTACGATCTGATCGTGGAAAAGAGTATTTGAGTTATGAGTTTGGTCTTCAGTTAAAACAATGTGAAATAGTTTCACTACTCACGCCACCTGGAACACCACAGCATAATGGTGTGTTCGAACGTCATAACCGTACTTTATTGGATATAGTGCAATCTATGATGTTTCTTACCGATTTACCACTATCGTTTTTGGGGTCATGCATTAGAGACAGCTGCATTCACGTTAAATAGGGCACCATCAAAATCCGTTGAGACGACGCCTTATGAACTATGGTTTGGCAAGAAACCAAAGTTGTCGTTTCTTAAAGTTTGGGGCTGCGATGCTTATGTGAAAAAGCTTCAACCTGATAAGCTCGAACCCAAATCGGAGAAATGTGTCTTCATAGGATATCCAAAGGAAACTATTGGATACACTTTCTATCACAGATCCGAAGGCAAGACTTTTGTTGCTAAGTTCGGAAACTTTCTAGAGAAGGAGTTTCTCTCGAAAGAAGTGAGTGGGAGGAAAGTAGAACTTGACGAGGTAACTGTACCTGCTCCCTTATTGGAAAGTAGTACATCACAGAAAAATGTTTCTGTGACACCTACACCAGTTAGTGAGGAAGCTAATGATGATGATCATGAAACTTCAGAACAAGATACTACTGAACCTCGTAGATCAACCAGAGTAAGATCCGTGCCAGAGTGGTACGGTAATCCTGTTCTGGAAGTCATGCTACTAGATCATGATGAACCTACGAACTATGAAGAAGCGATGGTGAGCCCAGATTCCGCAAAGTGGCTTGAAGCCATGAAATCTGAGATATGATCCATGTATGAGAACAAAGTATGGACTTTGGTTGACTTGTCCGATGATCGGCAAGCCATAGAAAATAAATGGATCTTCAAGAGGAAGACGGACGCTGATAGTAGTGTTACTATCTACAAAGCTAGAATTGTCACAAAAAGGTTTTCGACAAGTTCAAGGTGTTGACTACGATGAGATTTTCTCACTCGTATCTATGCTTAAGTCTGTCTGAATCATGTTAGCAATTGCCGCATTTTATGAAATCTGGCAAATGGATAAACAAAACTGCATTCCTTAATGGATTTACTAAAAGAAGAGTTGTATACGATGCAACTAGAAGGTTTTGTCGATCCTAAAGGTGTTAACTAAATATGCAAGCTCCAGCGATCTATCTGTGGACTGGTGCAAACATCTCGGAGTTGGAATATACGCTTTGATGAGTTGATCAAAGCATATAGTTTTATACAGACTTGCGGTGAAGCCTGTATTTACGAGAAAGTGAGTGGGAGCACTACAACATTTCTGATAAGTATATGTGAATGACATATTGTTGATCGGAAATAATGTAGAATTATTCTGTAAAGCATAAAAGGAGTGTTTGAAAGGAGTTTTTCAAAGAAAGACTTCGGTGAAGCTGCTTACATATTGAGCTTCAAGATCTATAGAGATAGATCAAGACGCTTGATAAGTTTTTTCAATGAGTACATACCTTGACAAGATTTTGAAGTAGTTCAAAATGGAACAGTCAAAGAAAGAGTTATTTCCTGTGTAATAAGGCGTGAAGTTGAGTAAGACTCAAAGCCCGACCATGGCAGAAGATAGAAAGAGAATGAAAGTCATTCCCTATGCCTCAGTCATAGGTCCTATAAAGTATGCCATGCTGTATACCAGATCTATTGTATGCCCTACCACTGATCTTGGCAATGGAGTACAATAGTGATCTAGGAGTAGATCACTGGACAGCGGTCAAAATTATCCTTAATGGAATAAGGATATGTTTCTCGATTATGTAAGTGGAAAAAGGTTCGTCGTAAAGGGTTACGCCGATGCAAGTTTGACACTAATCTAGATGACTCTAAGTCTCGGTCTAGATACATATTGAAAGTGGGAGCAATTAGCTAGAGTAGCTCCATGCAGAGCACTGTTGACATAGAAATTTGCAAAATACATGCGGATCTGAATGTGGCAGACCCGTTGACTAAGATTTTCTCACAAGCAAAACATGATCACACCTTAGTACTCCTTGGGTGTTAATCACATAGCGATGTGAACTAGATTACCGAATCTAGTAAACCCTTTGGGTGTTGGTCACATGACGATGTGAACTATGGGTGTTAATCACATGATGATGTGAACTATCGATGTTAATCACATGGTGATGTGATCTAGATTATTGACTCTAGTGGAAGTGGGAGACTGAAGGAAATATTCCCTAGAGGCAATAATAAAGTTATTATTTATTTCCTTATTTCATGATAAATGTTTATTATTCATGCTAGAATTGTATTAACCGGAAACATAATACATGTGTGAATACATAGACAAACAGAGTGTCACTAGTATGCCTCTACTTGACTAGCTCGTTAATCAAAGATGGTTATGTTTCCTAACCATAGACAAAGAGTTGTTATTTGATTAACGAGGTCACATCATTAGTTGAATGATCTGATTGACATGACCCATTCCATTAGCTTAGCACCCGATCGTTTAGTATGTTGCTATTGCTTTCTTCATGACTTATACATGTTCCTATGACTATGAGATTATGCAACTCCCATTTGCCGGAGGAACACTTTGGGTGCTACCAAACATCACAACATAACTGGGTGATTATAAAGGAGCATTACAGGTGTCTCCAAAGGTAGATGTTGGGTTGGCGTATTTCGAGATTAGGATTTGTCACTCCGATTGTCGGAGAGGTATCTCTGGGCCCTCTCGGTAATGCACATCACATAAGCCTTGCAAGCATTGCAACTAAGATGTTAGTTGTGAGATGCTGTATTACGGAACGAGTAAAGAGACTTGCCGGTAACGAGATTGAACTAGGTATTGGATACCGACGATCGAATCTCGGGCAAGTAACATACCGATGACAAAGGGAACAACGTATGTTGTTATGCGGTCTGACCGATAAAGATCTTCGTAGAATATGTAGGAGCCAATATGGGCATCCAGGTCCCGCTATTGGTTATTGACCGGAGACGTGTCTCGGTCATGTCTACATTGTTCTCGAACCGTAGGGTCCGCATGCTTAAGGTTTCGATGACAGTTATATTATGAGTTTATGAGTTTTGATGTACCGAAGGAGTTCGGAGTCCCGGATGAGATCGGGGACATGACGAGGAGTCTCAAAATGGTCGAGACGTAAAGATCGATATATTGGACGACTATATTCGGACATCGGAAAGGTTCCGAGTGATTCGGGTATTTTTCGGAGTACCGGGTAGTTACGGGAGAAGTAATGGGCCTTGATGGGCTTTAGTGGGAAGAAGAAAAAAAGGGTGCTGCGCCCCCCTCCCCTTTGGTCCGAATTGGACTAGGGAAAAGGGGGCCGGCCACCTCTCCTTCTCCTCCACTTCCTTCTCCCTTCCTCCCCTTTTGATGGACTCCTACTAGGACTTGGAGTCCTAGTAGGACTCCCATCCTGGCCGCACCTTATGCCTTGGCCGGCCTCCTCCTCCTCCATCCTTTATATACAGGGGCAGGGGGCACCCCATAGACACACAATTGATCATTGAGATCGTTCCTTAGCCGTGTGCGGTGCCCCCTGCCACCATATTCCACCTCGGTCATATTGTTGTAGTGCTTAGGCGAAGCCCTGCGTCGGTAGAACATCAAGATCTTCATCACGCCATCGTGCTGATGGAACTCTTCCTCGACGCTTTGCTGGATCGAAGCCCGAGGATCGTCATCGAGCTGAACGTGTGCTAAGAACTAGGAGGTGCCGGAGTAACGGTTCTTGGATCGGTCGGATCGGGAAGAAGATGTACGACTACTTCCTCCACGTTGTGTCAACGCTTTCGTTGCGATCTACAAGGGTACGTACATCATACTCTCCCCTCGTTGCTATGCATCACCATGATCTTGCCTGTGCGTAGGAATTTTTTTGAAATTACTACGTTACCCAAGATACATATGACACAAGGAAGCTAATTTTAAGGATTGCACACCTTAAAGTTTACACTAAACCACTTAGACTCCTTGAATGCATCAAGTTGAGGTAAGTGGCTCTTCCCGACCATTGACTAGACTATTCAGGTACCCATGGTTTTCCAAAGACACATCTACACAATGGTCTCAAGTGTGCTTTATTCACACGAAACCATTGGCTCATTATCCTGACATCGATTTCAAGCAAATCGAATGGATAGCATTGCAGAATTCTCCTGGAGTGCCTTTCTCTATGGCCCTCAGATTGAAGTTTAGCAATTTGTCCTAATGTCTAGACTCAAAATGGTTTGATAGAATCCCATCCAAAGAATTGAGCTCATTGCATGATCTTTACTTTGAAATTGCAACTTACCAATTTTACGTTGGAGTCATGTAGTATTACACGCTCATGACCAAACTGCATAATATTCTTCCCCTTTACCTTTGATATGTGTAAATCTACCAAGTATTTCCCATCTGCGGTAATTCTGTTGCATATTGATTTCACCACCCGACATACATCATTGGCCCCTCCACATATAGTTGGGATCTTTGTGACAAATAACTGTATTTCCATCAATACCTCAAGCCCCTCGAATGGGGAGTTATTCAAGGCCAGTATGTTGATTCAGTGAGGAACATTTCCAGGCATTAGGGGAAGATTTCAAGTACCATAAGGAATGCCAGGAAATTAGTGGAATGTTTAACCCATTTCTGCCTCAAATCCACGTACTCAAAGATTTGAACCATGCGTTCAGAAGATTTGCAACACATTGCAAATAACCTATCAGATCCATTTACTGACTATAAATGTGTCACGCAATCCTACAATCTGAAAAAGTACGCCTGAAAGAGTGGAGGTACCAACAAAATCCACTCCACTCCCCGTTCAAAGCAACAGGGGGAGATATATGGCAAAAGCACATCAGGATTCGGCTTCTCGCAAGCAAGGATCTCAAGACCTCTGAATCAGTAAATGCAAGTCAACTTTACGTTGACAGACACCTAATGGGTAGTATACACCCAATGGATGGGAAACCTCCACCCACCCAGGTCATAGTGCACACAATGACCGGGACATCGGAATACCCGACTCAACCGCATTGGGAAATCGCAAGTGGTCACCATGGGTAACGATATTTCCATCAATTCTATATTGATATATAGATTCTGGATAAATATATAACCGGAAGTCTAAAATTGTCGACATACATTTCTCAACTAGATTGAAAAAAACCCTTTCAAATGATTCCGATCCAAAGACCATGGCCATGGCAAAGTGTGAACAACACTCGGACTAAACTCAAGCAAAGGGTATAATCTAGGTAGAAATATTCTTGCTCAATAATGGGAAGGTATTCATAAGCAATACCTACACCAGTTTTCTTCTGGAAACATAAATGAGAACAACAAGGTTGTGAAACAGGGAGCAAGTATTGTACCACAAGGGTTCACGCAGATACCCAACTATTCTCCAGAGGTGGAATCTCTTTCCGATAACTTATGTCATTGGCAGTACAAAATTATCCATCTCTGCAGTTGATAGATGTAGTGATTACATATCCATGTGGATCACTAAATTCAGACATATATAATTGATTCCCGATGGAATCTCAATTCTGAATCAAAATACAAAATGCAACAGTAAAATCAATAAGTCACCATATGGCTTATTGTTGTGGGTACATTTGGTATAACCGACGTAATGAGTTCCTTATACACAAGGATAACTCCTACAATGATGATTATCCATGTTTCTGTGTCTGCAATGACGACACGTGTAATCATCTAAATGATGGAGTTTAAAATGAAGGATTTGGGTAAACCAAAACACCGCTCGTTACTACAACTTGAGCACCTTCATTCATACATTATGGTACACCATGTTGTCTATATCCAAAATATATTGGATAAATTCATTGTGGACAAATATTATACATCCATAACTCTCATGGTAGTTCATTCTCTAGACGTAGAGAATGAACTATTTAGACCAAGAGATGATGGAAATGAGAAATTGGGACTCAATATTCCATAATGCCATTGGATCTACCAAACACAATTGGTTGGTACTCAAGAATATCTTTCGATATTTCCAAGACATCAAACATCTTATCCTGGTTTTTCATGCAAGAATCAGGGGAAATATCTTCCTGAATTGTTCCTGTCAAAAGCATCATATTATACTCTTTTTTCCCTTCATGAGTTTACTTTATAGGTTCTCATAAATGTTTTTAATGAGGTAATATCAACACAAGACCATACGTCATATTTTCTGTTTTCCTCATCGGGTTTTTTAAGAAAGTATATGTGGCATATTTATTGTCCTCTAAGCTCTGTGAGTTTTCTCGTATTGAGTTGAAAGAGACAATAATTATTATATGTTGCATCATTTTCTCCTTATTTTCCCACTGGGTTTGAAGGAGTTTTAGCAACATATCAAACACACATATCTCCTCATATTTTTTCCACGGGATTTTTGGAGGAGCTTTTCAAGATGATTCTACATGATCAAGCGTAGATTAAGGGAAGTGTTGAGATTAATTAGTAAATGTAATTAGGGATAATCTCCCCTTGACAACCGGTGTGCAGTTGCACTATGCAACTACGCATCTTTCTCTCCTCTAAGCGACGCATCTTTGGCGAGCGTCTCGTCCGATTGCGACAATATAGTCGCTGTAACTATCAACCAATCAAGACAATCATTTGCTTCATTTGATTACAACAGTTGGCTCGCAGTGTGGGAGTTGCACAGAACCAAGTTAACCTGTCGAACGCGTAGTGGTTCCGCCACCGTCCTACGTCTATCAGAAGAACGACACGGAAGCATGCACACGCTGGTTCCCGTGCGTGCGACGACTGGAATGGAGAGAAGAAGGACGGAAGGGGAGCAGGTGGAATAACTACTACTGCATGGACGTGTGTGCTGGTTGCGCCTTGCACGAGCGCACGCATCCAGCTCCTCTGTCAACCATCCATGGGGCAACACATAAACCGGCAGTGCAGGCGTGCACGTACGGACGCTACGTACACCGAACGTGCATGCTATTAACCTAGCTAGCTGCGGCACCGGCCGGCCTCCGGGGATGGGCGCGCGGGTCGGGCAGACGCATCACATCACCACACGGCAGGGTAGGCGAAGCAAACGGGACAAAATCACTGTTCTAACTTTATAAGTAATCTTTGTCGTAAACTAAACTCGACATGAAAGTATTTCACGATCTGACCCTTTTAACAACGCCACAGCCCACGGCGTTGTCGCTCAATATAGAAACGCCGGACAAGGTCGCGTTTCTGCTCCACATAAAAACGCCGAACTAGTTCGCGTTGCTGTCCAGACCAAGCTGACGTCAGTCGCTGACGTGGCATGCTGAAAACGCCAGGACCATTGGCGTTTCTAACTTGTCTTCAAACGCCAAAAGGCATGGCGTTTCTGGCCTTAATACAGCGGCGGCGGAGGCCTATGTCGGGCGATGGAAAACAGTCCGACGCTCACGCTGCAAATAATGCGCCTTGTAGGCTAGGTGGTAGGCTGGTGGACATGCATGCTTGCACGGCTGCTAACAATGCGCTGCACCACAGTCTACTTCTTACAGGCTAGGCTATAGATTGGTAGACATGCATGCTTGCACGGGTTGCATGCAAAGCAGAGAAAAAGGAGCATGCAATGGCACGTAGTGGTGAAAAAAAATAGGAGCATGCAATGGCACGTAGTGGTAAAGTAAAAATAGGTAACCATTATTCACAACATGATCTAGGGACATGCTCAATGATTCCTGGCGGCAAGCATACATGTGCAGCGTGAGACTGTTTTCCACAGCCCGGCATGGGCCTCTCCCGCCGCTGCGTGCGGCCACTGTATCAAGGCCAGAAACGCCATGCCCTTTGGCGTTTGTAGACAAGCTGGAAACGCCGGCGGTCTTGGCGTTTCCAACCTGGGCAGCAACGTGAGCTAACTCGGCGTTTTCATGTGGAGCAGAAACGGTAGCTAGCTTGACGTTTTTATGTAGAGAAGAAACGCCACGGTCTGTGACGTTGTGAAAAGGGTTAAATTATGAAATAATTTCGTTCAAAGTTCATTTTGTGTCATAGTTTCTAAACAAGGTTAGAATAGTGATTTTGGCCAAGCAAACGTGGAGGATGATGGCATGCCGCCGACCGTGCGACCGTGCGTGCGCATGCAGGGTGGCCCTCGCGGCGGTCGGGACGTGGAAGAGCGGGCACCGGCGCCACCCGCTGAGTGACATGCTACGCTACTAGCAGGCCAAATCAATGATCGATCTGCACACGAAGATGCATGCTGGGCCTGCCTAGGCATCAGCCGATATGTCAACATGTATACAGTACACGCACTCACGTACGCCCAGGCTTCTTGCCAAACCACACGCACCGGCAGCTTGCGCTAGCTGTACCACACGTCCGCCGCCGGCAGCATACCGGGCACAGACCATAACTGATCACAGTAAGATATACGAAGAAGCAGAAGAAGTACAATTACACGTGGATTTATTTAGAATAAACGGAGCACGATAATAGTACAATAAACGATGGCGGAGTAGCTCGGTGCAGTTCTCAGGCGTCGGCCGGCGGCGCGGGGCCGAGCGCAGGGCCACAGCCCGTGACGCAGGAGACGTCCTGCGCCACGCAGATCGCCGTGCAATTCGCCTGTTTCCCCAGTGGCTTGTTGCTGCAGTACGTCCCGCAGTCTGCTGCCATGGAGACACAGCCGATGAGGCAGTCGACCAACGAGTTTGGGCGGACGCGGCCGGACCCCCCGTCGGCGGACGCGGTGGGCGCTCCGACGCGCCCCGCGACCAGATAGCCCCTGGTGCCGCCTGCGGTGGTCACCAAGGCGGTGGCCAGGAGGAGAAGCATCATTGCGACGGCGGAGTTCGCGGCGGTGGCCATTGAAGCTTGCAGTGACTTTGATTTGTGAATTCTGAAATTGAATGCGAGAGTTTAAATAGCCCGGAGATCGGTGCCCATGCCGTCCTGAAGTCTTCCCCGAGAGCGCGCTCATGCAGTAAGAGTGGCAGCTGAGCTAAAATTGTGTGAAGTCGGGGTGATCTCGCCGTGTGTTTCACTGTTTCTTCGGTTGGCGGGAGGAGGAAGAAGAAGAAAGGAAGAAGAAGCCACCAACCGGGCCGGGGCCGGGACTTGACACAGTTGGCCCACGGTGAAGACTTGCCAAATGGGCCACCGGAGATTATTGGGTAGTCCACTCAGAAACAAATTTGTAGTTGTCGTTGTACTAGTTCGCAAAATCTATTCCTTCCTAATTCTTCTAAAAAGAAAAAGGAAATCTATTCCTTGCCTACTGGGCACTGTGTAGTCTTACACAGTGCGCACGTCTCTCCATCACATGATTGAGATCCTACGGACGGGAATCTACCGGAGAGTGGAGAGAGAGGCACACTCATATCCAAAAATTTAGGAAAAAACTAACGCCCACACGTGTGGCATCTTGCACATCGTTCATATGCCTCTATTACCACTTATTTTGCCACGTGTGAACAGATGATATCAGAAGGAATCTTGGTTTCGGCTTAAAAATATTTTATCTCCTAATTAAAAATCAAATTAAAAATTCGTTTCATCATTAAATCTGTCTCGATGAGATCTTCAAAATTAGAACCCATATCGATATGTTTCAACGGATTTTTTTTGCTCAAAAGTTGCCATGATGTTTACACTGTAGTTCTCAGTGCTTAAACTAAAGTTGCCATGTGGCAATTTTAGTTTGTAGAGCATGACAATTTTAGTATTTCGATAATGGCAATTCTAGTACTTTGGCCATGAAAATTATTTTTTGTATAAATCATGGCAATTTTAAGTGCATGTATCATGGCAATTTTAGTTTATGGTTGATGACAAGTCTAGTTTCTTAATTCCTCGTTTTATAATATATTAAAATTTACTTTTAAATATAGAAGAAAATAGCTGAAAATATCATGACAACTTTAGTGTAAACACCATGGTAAGTCGTGTGCAATAGACATGACAACTTTTAACCACCAAAAAATTCGTCGAAATATATTGATATGAGATCTAGTTTTAAAGATCTCGTCGCGAGGAATTTAATGGTGAAAACGAATCTTTAATTGGATTTTTCATTTAAAAGATAAAACATTTTAAAAACTGAAATCCAAAAAGATTTCTATATACATACGGTGACGTGACGCAGTCTGTGTGTTATAGAGCGGTGTGGGCGGGTTTAGCTCTTATCACACATGTAGGTGTTAGCGTTGTTCGAAATCTACTAAAGAGTGGAGAGGGAGTAGTTAAACAGGTGAGCCGACATGGCAAATTGTTTCTTGTCCGGTCAAGAGTGGTCGATCGCATAGGTATGTACGTACGTGTAACCGAGCCACTGCACGATGGCGCATGCAGAGCTTTAAAAAGGGAGAATTCCCTTTGGCTCTCAGGTAATTAACATGCGATACGACCCTTGGTACAAGAGCTCATTTGCTCATACCACGTGCCATCTTCCGCTCTGTTTGTTTGGGAATCAACCGATTTTGTTCCATTTTCTTTCTTTCTTTCTTATGCTCTCTCCGTTCAGAAATATTTATCGGAGAAATAAATGTATGTAAACATGTTTATTTCTAGATATATTCATGTTTATATATTTCTATGACAAGTAATTCCGAACGAAGGAGGTATGTTCTAAAAGCTAACCTTCCATGTCCTAGGGTTTCTTGTCCTTTATATACGCCCAAGGAGGACTTACTTGGTTGTTTATCAATTTAAACTGTCGCCTCCGCCCTGTGCCTCCTCTCCAGAACAAACTCATCCACATGATCAAGAAGGCATTGGTTCTGATTGTATCAAAGGATGTCCCCACTATGACTTCCAATGAGAAGGGATCTTCATCAAGAAAGGTCATTACTCTCCCTAACTGGGAGGATATGGTCCCTAAAAGTTGAGAGGAACTCCAGCGCATGAGCATCAAGGAGGAGGACCTGGAGGAAAAGAAGGAAGAAAAGGAAGAGAAAGAGAAGACGAAAGAAGACTACCTTCAAATCCTTACAGGTATAATCTGCAAGTATCTCTTCTGAAATCTCTTCTAGGTCCTTTGCCTCTCAAGCGTGAGAAGGAATCGCTAACTTTAGATGAGATTAAGGAAATGATCGAAGAATTAAAGCAGTCTCTAAGGCTTGTGTTCATATTATTGGAAAGGTATCGACACCTACTGGATGATGAGTAAAGAGCTTGCACAAATAGTCAATGTACTCCATAGTAGAGTTGAATACCACATTAAGCTTATTCGTGATTTAATAGGAGACTCTGAATTCCTCATGAAAGTTGTCTATGAACAACAAGTAGAGATCATGATGATGACTGCCTGCTTCAAGGGCTTGTCCATTGCATGCAACTGGAAGCATGATAAGAAACGTGCAGAGGAGAATAAGGAGGAAGCACTAGCTGATCCAGAGGAAAATTAAGTTCTAGGATCTTGTCCGCTTGGTTGTAAGTTTGGCGAGATCCACGAAATACCTTGTATCTTTACTGCTTTGGCATGGTTATTTCTCCTCAAGTCAAATGAGTTTATTTCACTTTTGCATAATAAATTGCAACAATAACTCCTAATGAGAAGGGAAGTAATTACTTATTTGTAGTCGAGTGGATTTTTATGATGAATGATGATATTATGGTGTTATGATATCCTTATTAGATGTATGAATTAGGGTGAATGCTACTCTATTTGTTACTTTTCGATGAGCATAGGATCTTCCACACCACTATTGTTGATTTTTAAGTGTAGATTATTAATCTTGGCCAAAAACAAAAATTTAGCCATAATTATCTTAAATTAGACCAAGTAGCAAATAGAGGTCGAACTCTCAAACCATAAAACATGTATTGTTCCATACCCTAATTTAAAGTTAGCACTCACCTTGATCGTTTTTATTTTCTCCATAAGCGTTGAGCAAGCTCAACTTTCATGATCACAAGTAAAACAATAAATGACTGTCATGGACAAATAAGCTGGTTCGATATTGTGGGAGAAAACAAAAGATTCGGGTCGACATATTAAATTCAAAATGGATGTGAAGAGCTCTAAATATGTCGGGAGCCCCTCATTGCTCCTTTGATCCGAGTCCCGAATAATTTATTTTAGAGGACAGTTTTCACATCGCTAAGAAATCAATCACTGAAGGTGTGGAAGCCTCTCTAGTTATCTCGTTAGTAGAAATAAGAGAGTGTTCATAGTTCGAAAATGCCTTTTGGAGCTCGGCCTCCATGGAGGCCGGTTTTTGAAAAACACAAAATTCATGAAAATTCATATTTTTACAATTCAAAAAAATCTGAAAAAAATACAGATATATATGGAGGCATAACACACATGTGTGTAAATTTTTAGGACGAAATACGTTGAAATGAAGGCTGTGCAAAAAAGACAAATCTGAGGCTTTTTAACACATGTTACTATTCATCCTTAAAGTCCAGAAATTTGTCTTTTTTCTATAGGTCGCATTTCGAAGTATTTCATCTTGAATTTTTACACACACATACATCTCATCCGTGTATAGTTGCATATTTATTTTCAGAATTTTTTGAAGTCAAAAAGTTTGAATTTTGAATTTTTCAAAAATAAAGGGCTCCATGGAGCTCGGTCACCAAAACACCATGCTCTTCATAGTTGTTCTATATCTTTGGGTATCGTTTCGATGCAATATATACTGATTTGATTGCCATGATCCATGCTTCATGAACGTCACAACCCTATTCTCCAGCCGAGACTTTCTTGAGACGATCCTAAGCTTGGAGGATTTGATGGGTGCATTTAACATCATTTTTTACCTTTTGTTTTTGCATTGTATTCGTATGATTTTCAGAATTTTACCGCGTTAGCACATCCCTTTTGCTTGTTTTCGCAAGGATCCCAAGAAGCAATAGATTTTAGGCATTAATGTGAAAACACCTATTTTTGGGTGTAGAGGATGCCAATTGACGTCATAAACGTCCTCCATATGAAGAGAAGATAGTGTGGGATGAAACCTGTCGGGCCAAGCTATCCAGGAAGGAAGACTGGGTGTTGTATGACCATAACCACTCCTACCGTACTATCGGTCGTACTGTACATTGCCGCCTTCCCTGGCCGACTACCTCAAGCCTCTGCTATCAAATCCCACAACTAACAAACAAAAGAGGCGACAACCCCAAAACAGAAGTAAAAAAATCACACCTCTGGAAGGGATTTGGAGGGGGGGGAGGTCAGTGGAAGGGCACCACCAAGTCATTGCCTCGATCAAGGAGACTATGTCTTCAAGCATCATCATCATCCACATTCTCAACATCGACTTCTACATTCATTTCGTTGTGACCTCAAAACCTAGTGTGGAATTATACGTGTGTTACATTAATCATTCATTCTTTATTGCCGTAAACACATTGATGATGTCTTGTGTCTCTATAGTCCCCTAGTTCTTGGGGATCGATATAGAGGAACCCTAGTATATATGTGTATTAGCTCTATGATGCCTTTTGTGATGATTTTGCTTTGGACCGAAAATAACTTGCATGTGCTTTCCAATCAACCTCTTTTAAGAGGAGAAGACCCTTTTCTAAGCTTTCTGTGGTATCTATACACTTATCTCGAAAAGACTACAACTTAACCATGTGCACTTTCAGGACATCACATGTAACGCCCTCGATGCGACTATATCTCCCACGTGTCGAGGCACGACTTAGAGGCATAGCCGCATTGAAAGCAATGTTGCAAGTCGGGAAATCATCACACATCCCAAGTACATAAATAATATAAAGGGGAAGAACATAGTTGGCTTACACTCGCCACGTCACATCAAAGTACATAAATAACATCCATCATACAAATCACTCATGGCCCGACTACGACGCCAAAATAGAAAAGACCCCCAACATGCGACAAGGCCCTGAATCTAACCCCGAATAGGCACCACTACTGATCATCAGGAAAAGACACATAGTAACGCTGAGAGTCCTCGTCGTACTCCCACTTGAGCTCGAGCGCGCCATCTGGAGCTGTATCATCTGTCCCTGCATCTGGTGTAATAGTAATCTGTGAGCCACAGGGACTCAGCAATCTCGCACCCTCGCGATCAAGACTATTTAAGCTTAATAGGTAGGAAGGGGTAATGTATAAGTGGAGCTGCAGCAAGCGACTAGCATATATGGTGGCTAACTTATTCGCAAAAGAGAGCGAGAAGAGGAGGCAAAGCACGAGCGAGAAACTAGAGAGCAACCTGCGCAAACATAACTCCAACACCGTGTCCGCTTCCCGGACTCCGCCGAGAAGAGGCCATCACGGCAACACACTCAGTTGATTCATTTTAATTAATTAAGGTTTAAGTTATCTACAACCGACATTAACAAATTCCCATCTGCCCATAACCGCGGGCACGGCTTTCGAAAGATCAATCCCTGCAGGGGGTCCCAACTTAGCCCATAACAAGCTCTCACGGTCAACGAAGGAATAGACCTCCACCCAAGACACACCGATCAGACTCGGTATCTCGGTACAACAAGATGATTCGACAGGTTAAAACAAGTCCAGCAACACCACCCGCTGTGCCGACAAATCCCGATAGGAGCTGCACATATCTCGTTCTCAGGGCACACCAGATAAGCTAAGCGGATGGGAGCCAACGTACCCCAAGTTGCCAAGGGATGGCCCCGCACGGTGCTCTAGGGTGGACCAACACTCAGACGAGCACTGGCCCGGGGGGGGGGTTAAAATAAGATGACCCTCGGGCTCCGGAAACCCAAGGGAAAAAGAGGCTAGGTGGAAAATGGTAAAACCAATGTTGGGCATTGCTGGAAAAGCTTTAATCAAGGCGAACTATCAAGGGGTTCCCATTATAGCCCAACCGCGTAAGGGACGCACAATCCGGGAACATAACACCGATATGACGGAAAACTAGGGCGGCAAGAATGGAACAAAACACTAGGCGAGAGGCCGAGCCTTCCACCCTTTACCAAATATATAGATGAATTAAGATAACATAGCAATATAATGATATCCCAACAAGTAAATAAATGTTCCAACAAGGAACGACTCCAATCTTCACCTGCAACTAACAACGCTATAAGAAGGGGCTGAGCAAAGCGGTAACATAGCCAATCAACGGTTTGCTAGGACAAAGGTGGGTTAGAGGCTCAATCATGGCAATTGGGAGGCTGACAAGCAAGTGGTAGGCATCGTAGCATTGGCATAGCAAAAGAGCGAGCAAACTAGCATAGCAAAGATAGTAGTGATTTTGAGGGTATGATCATCTTGCCTACACAGTTGTCAGAGTTGACTGGATCCTCAAAAGCAAACTCAACGGGCTCCTCGTTAGCGAACTCGTCTCCCGGCTCTACCCAACAACACAAACAAGCAACAAGGATACAATCAACCACGTGCAAGGGCAACCAATAATATGCAAAGATGGTATGCTATGCGGGATGCGATGCGGGATGCAAAATGCAAGACGTGACATGAAATGCATGAACCTGGCCTCAACATGGAAAACCAAGTGTGCCACTGGATAGGGGGGGGTCCCCTGAAAACGATATAAAGATCATAGGAATCGGAGCTATGGTTTGGAAATGGCAAGCGTTTTACGAAACGAACCGATCTGCGATTTACAGCAAGTAGGCTCCTAAATGCAACGAAATGAACATGCTACAGCCACCAAACATGAAAACAAATTGCATGGCAGGGATGTATACAAGATGCTTAACAAATAAATAGGACTGAGCCATAGGCAAATTCATCCATTAAGGGGTTCAAACAAGCATGGCAAAACTGAATAAGCAAAACAGATTTCAGACTTAGTGAAATTAACACTAGTCTGAAATTTCAGACCACGATGCTCTCTTCGGAGCAGCAAAACAACATGAAACATAACCTGAACATGGCAAGTAAGAGCATGGCATGGAGCTAATCAACAAGCTTAACAAAACACCCAAAATGACCTGGGGCCAAAAGGGTTCACAAAATACTCTAACGAGCACACGAACATAGATGAAACACAATCAGTTTTCAGACTTTGTGAAAACTGAGACATGCTGAAATTATAACTCACGGAGGCATGTAAACGAGCTCGATGCACTCACTATGGTGCAAGTCATAGCAAGGCAAGCATATATCCATAAATAAGGCACAAAATGCTAGCTAGACATGGCAAGAACAATGGCATAGCATGCATGGATCACTAGCAATAGCACCGGCAAAATCGCAAAAGAGTTCACGATGTGCCCAAATTAACAACGATGCAAAAGTTGAGCTCGATTGAGTCAACCTAGGGTGCTCCAACATAACAAGTAAAGACATGGATGGATAAAGCACAACAAGCATAACAAATCACTCTTACTGATCATCCTCAAAAGAGGCACGGATCACTAGGAAACAAGCTGGACATATGGCATCACAACAAGCATAACAAGTCCCTGAAATCAGCAAACTCAGGTACCCCTCTTTGCAAGCTTGCACAAGACACCACACACATCCTAAAAATGCATGGGTGGCACCTCTGGAAAGAAGACAAAATGCTTAACAATTTATCTCAAAGGGGCACAGGCATATCATGCACACAATAATCATGGCAAAAATGACAAAAGTCAATGATGAGCTAACGGATCTACAATTTAACTCATGATGCCTCCTTCTAACAGAATTTTGGGCATCAAGATGAACTCAAATGCAAATGATGCAATGGAATGAAATGATTTACTTGTCGAGGCGAAGATTTTGATATATCATATGTCCAAAACGGAGCTACGGATGCGGAGATATGATCAGTCGAAGATAGCATAAAAAAACTAGGGGGAGAGGGAAAATTAGGTCAACCCCTCAATCCAGATCGGATCTGGCGCGTTTCCTGAGACGGTGGCGGATCTCGCCGGGATTCCTGTAGATGACGGCGGCGGCCGGAGAGGAAGTAGCCGGAGCGGGGAGGTGGCCGGACGGCGAGGAGGAAGCGGCGCGGCGGGCGGTCGTCGGAGCCGGGAGCTCCTCTCCCTGGCGCGGGCGCTGGCGAGGGCTTGTGGTGGCGGGGCGAGGTACTCCGGGCGGCGGCCGGCAATGGCGCCGCGGCGGCCGGAGCGGCCGAGCGTCGCCGGGCGCGGGGGCGGCGACTGGTGGAAGGAGGCGGCGACGGAGCAGGCCGGGAGGGCCCCGCACGGGCCTCGCGGGCCCGCGGGCGGCGGCGAACTGGGGACCGGCCCCGGGACACGTGGCGGTGGCGGATTCGTCCCACGGAGCCGGGCGGACACGTCCGGCGCGTGATTTTTTTGTCCGGCGGCGGCGGAAGGAGTTGGATCTAGGGTTAGGGGGGAGAAGAACTGTGGATTTCGGAGGGGTGTATATATAGGCATAAGTGGAGCTAGGAGAGTCCAAATGAGGTGCGGTTTTCGGCCACGCGATCGTGATCGAACGACCGAGACGATGGAGCAGAGTTTGGTGGGTTTTTGGGCCAAATTGAAGGGGTGTTGGGCTGCAACACACACGAGGCCTTTTCGGTCCCTCGGTTAACCGTTGGGGTATCAAACGAAGTCCAAATGACCCGAAACTTGACAGGCGGTCTACCGGTAGTAAACCAAGGCCGCATGGCAAGTCTCGGTCCAATCCGGAAATGTTTAATCCCCACACATGAAAGAAAGCTAGAAATGGCCACCGGAGGAGAACGAAGCGCCGGAATGCAAAACGGACAACGGGGAAAATGCTCGAATGCATGAGACGAACATGTATGCAAATGCAATTCATGTGATGACATGATATGGGATGCACGAAAACGAAAACAACACACGAAGACAAAGACCCGAACCCGAGCGATAAATATAACTTAATGCCGGAAACGGCAAGAGTTGGAGTACAAATTGGGAAAGTTATATCTGGGGAGTTACAACACTCCACCACTACGAAAAGATCTCGTCCCGAGACCTAGGACTGAAAGAACTCCGGGTACTCAGAACGGAGGTGATCCTCGCGTTCCCAGGTAGCTTCACGGTCGGAATGGTGTGACCACTTGACTTTGAGAAATTTGATTGACTTGTTGCGAGTCCTGCGTTCAGTCTCTTCAAGGATTGCAACTGGGTGCTCACGATAGGAGAGATCTTCTTGGAGCTCAATGTCCTCGAAGTTGATTGTGCGTTCAGGCGTCTTGAAGCACTTTCGGAGTTGGGAGACATGGAACACATCATGAACATTGGCAAAGTTTGCAGGAAGCTCGAGTTGATAGGTGAGGTCGCCTCTCTTGCTGACAATCTTGAAAGGCCGGCGTATCTGGGGGCAAGCTTCCCTTTGATACCGAAGCGACGAGTCCCTTTCATAGGAGAGACGCGGAGGTAAACATGATCTCCGATCTCGAAAGCCAAATCACGGTGCTTACTGTCATAGTAGCTCTTCTGGCGGGATTGGGCTGCTTTGAGGTTATCACGAATGACCTTGAACATTTCCTCTGCCTCTGTGATTAGGTCATTACCCAGCAGCTGACGTTCACCGGTTTCAGACCAGTTGAGAGGTGTACGACACTTCCTACCATACAGAATTTCAAAAGGGGCCTTGCCCGAACTTGCTTGAAAACTGTTGTTGTATGAGAATTCAGCATAAGGAAGACAATCCTCCCACTTCATGCCGAAGGAGATAACACAAGCCCTGAGCATATCTTCAAGAATCTGGTTGACACACTCGACTTGACCGCTTGTTTGAGGATGGAAAGCAGTGCTGAAGCGGATGTTGGTGCCCATGGCCTTCTGAAAAGAATCCCAAAACTTGGAGGTAAAGATGCTGCCACGGTCTGAAGATATCACTTGAGGAATACCGTGCAGAGAGACAATTCGAGAGGTATAGAGTTCCGCCAATTGAGCTGCAGTGATTGACTCTTTGATAGGCAGAAAGTGAGCTACTTTGGTGAGCTTGTCGATGACAACGAATATAGCATCATTGCCACGCTTGGACTTTGGAAACCCAGTCACGAAGTCCATTTCAATGTGGTCAAACTTCCATTCTGGAATGGCAAGAGGTTGGAGGAGACCTGCCGGCCTTTGGTGTCCTGCCTTCACTCTTCTGCAGACATCACATTTATTCACGAATTGAGCGATCTCGCGCTTCATTCGAGTCCACCAATAAGTTTGCTTGAGATCTTGATACATCTTCGTGCTCCCAGGGTGGATGGAGAGGAGAGAGTTGTGAGCCTCGTTCATGATCACTTTACGAAGTTCACCTTTGGGCACAACAATTCGATCCTCGAAGAAGAGAGTGTCCTTGTCCTCAAGTCGGTAGCACTTGTACTTGGACTGACTCTTTGCAATACCAATCTTCACCTTTTTCACCATAGCATCAAGAAGCTGGGCTTGGCGAATCTGGTCTTCCAAGGTAGGAGAAACTTGAAGGTTGGCGAGGAAACCTTGAGGAACAATTTGCAGATTAAGTTTGCGGAAGGCTTCACAAAGCTCGGGTTGATAAGGCTTGAGAATCAGACTGTTGCAATATGCTTTTCTGCTCAAAGCGTCAGCAACCACATTAGCCTTGCCTGGAGTATACTCGATACTCGGATTATACTCTTGAATCATTTCGACCCATCGAGTCTGCCTGAGGTTGAGATTAGGCTGGGTGAAGATGTACTTGAGACTCTTGTGGTCAGTGAAAATGTCCACTTTTCTTCCCAATAGAAGATGTCTCCAAGTCAACAAAGCATGCACAACTGCCGCCAACTGGAGATCATGAGTGGGGTAGTTCTTCTCATTAGGCTTCAACTGGCGAGAGGTATAAGACACAACTTTCTTCTCTTCCATTAGTACAGCACCGAGACCTTGGAGAGAGGCATCACAAAAGACCTCGTACGGCTTGGTTTCATCAGGCGGAGTCAGAACTGGAGCAGTGATCAATTTCTCTTTCAAAGCGTTGAAAGCAATATCACACTCCGGAGACCAAACGTACTTGACGTGCTTCTGAAGAAGATTTGAGAGAGGCTTCGCGATCTTGGAAAAGTTTTCAACGAATCTTCGGCAGTAGCTTGCGAGACCGAGGAAGCTACGGAGTTGCTTCACGTTCTGAGGAGGTTCCCAATTAACAATTGCAGACACCTTCTCAGGATCCACGGAAATGCCCTTGGCAGAGATGATATGGCCAAGATAAAGCACCTCATCGAGCCAAAACTCACACTTGGAGAACTTGGCATAGAACTGATGTTCCCTGAGCTTGTCAAGAACCAAACGCAAGTGCTTGGCATGATCTTCCTTGTTCTTCGAGAAAACCAAAATGTCGTCGAGATAGACCAAAACAAAGTCATTGGTGTAGGGGTTGAAGATGAAGTTCATCATGCGAGAGAACGTCGGAGGAGCGTTGGCAAGGCCAAAAGACATGACAGTGTATTCATATGACCCATAGCTTGTCCTGAACGCCGTCTTGGGAATATCTTGCTCACGAATGCGAATCTGATGATAACCCATACGAAGATCAAGCTTGGAGAATACTTGGGCACCCTTGAGTTGTTCAAACAGCTCATTAATGTTGGGAAGTGGGTATTTGTTCTTGATGGTCTTCTTGTTCAATGGACGATAATCAACACAAAGTCGGTCCGTTCCATCCTTCTTCTTCACAAAAAGAACACCACAACCCCACGGAGAAGTACTAGGCCGAATGAGACCCATTCTTTCTTGAACATCGAGTTGTTTCTTCAACTCCTTCAACTCTCCGGGGCCGAGCTTGTAGGGACGTTTGCACACAGGTTCCGTACCGGGCTCGAGTTCAATAACAAATTCAACCGGCCGGTGCGGAGGCATTCCTGGGAGTTCTTCTGGGAAGACTTCTTGATACTCACAGACGACTGGGATCTGCGAAATAGCATCCAATTCACCCTTCTCATTGAGAGAAAACAACCGGATTGTATCATCCCGAGCGGCAAAGACAATGACATCCTCAGACGAATGAGTCAGTTGAATCTGCCTGGCTGCACAATCAAGCTGAGCTTTATGCTTAGAGAGCCAGTCCATCCCGAGAATAAGATCGATATTAGAATCACCAAGAACCATAGGAGAAGCCAAGAACTTGAAATCACCCACCATGATAGAAATATCCGGGACTATTGAAGTAGCCCTCATAGACTTAGCCGGAGAAACCACTCCCATAGGTTTACCCAACATCTTTGAAACGAAGTCATGCTTGGAAACAAAAGATCTTGACATGAAACAATGCGATGCACCAGTGTCAAAAAGAACTCTTGAGGGAATAGAATTAACTGGAAAGTTACCCATGATGACATCCGAAGAATCCTCTGCCTGAGCTGCATTCACCATATTGACCTTGGCGTGCTTGGGATTATGCTTGACCACAGCTGTACTTGCCGATCTGACAGGAGGAGGAGGAGGAGGAAGACGCCTCTGGTTGAAACACTTGTTGGCGTAGTGACCCTTCTGTTGGCACTTGTTGCACGTGACCTCTGAGAGCGGACGGTGGTACGGAGCACTCGATCTTGGAGCTTGAGACGAAGTCTTGTTCTGGAAGCCTGGGTTGGGTGGGTGGGATGAACCACTGCCACCTTTGCTCTTCTGCTGATACGGCTGACGGAACGGAGGAGGAGGAAGCTAATACTTCTGCTGCTTGGCCACTTGAGTAGAGGAAGAAGGCGTAGTGTCTCTGACTCGCTTCCTGGAAGCATCACACCTCAACTAAGCAGCCTCTTGCTTCAGTGCCATGTTGTAGAACTCATCGTATCTCAACGGCTCAAAGAGGACAAGAGCGAGCTGAATTTCTTCACGGAGATCACCCCTGAACTGATAGATCATGCTCTTCTCATCAGGAACGTCCTGCTTGGCAAAACGGGCGAGCTTCTGGAACAACTTGTTGTAGTCATAGACAGAAAAAGAGCCTTGCTTCAGATTGTGGAATTCCTCACGTTTGCTTTCAGTCACACTCTGAGGAATGTGATGAGCTCGGAAATCACGACGGAAATCATCCCAAGTGATCAAACGTCCACCTCTGGAATCCTTGTACTGCTGGAACCACTCTGCGGCCTGATCTTTGAGCTGGAAAGAAGCGAACTTGACGAAATCCTCAGGCCTGACGTTGCTGCATTCAAAATGCTTGCCCAGATCCACCAGCCAATCGTCAGCATCGGTAGCCTCAACATAATTGCTGAACGTCTTTGGACCATTTGCGAGGAACTGGTTTAGAGTAGCAAAATGGTTCTGATTGTTGCCTTGATTCCCTTGACTGCCTTGATTCCGCTCTTGGAGGATTTGCATGATCAACTGTGTATTTGCATTAGTAGCGGCCATCACAGCTTGCCAAGCCTCCGGAGGCGGTGGAGGTGGTGGCGGATCAGGGTTCGGAGTCGTGCGCGTTGGAGGAGCCATCCTGAACAGGTTGACCACCATTAGCACACAAATAGACAAATATTGAAGGTGAATCCAACAGAAGGAAAATTGCAACATAAAGTCTTCACATCCGAACAAAATGAACGAATGCACTTCTCTTGAAGTGGTCACATATTCCTAAATTGCGAAGCCACGAAGAATCAGGTAGAATGTGTACATCAACGAGGGATGGAATCCACATATGACGTCGAAGCAGAATGAATACCACAAGTCGAAATAAAACCAAGGGTTGGCTTGCGAGATAAGCCGGAACAAACATATGATAGAAATTTCTGTCCGAAGTTTTCATGGTGGGACCTACACGGGCTCGACCGTACAGCACCATCATGTACAAGGCAGTGCACATGACATACGAAGCATCCCCGAGTCAGCATAGCCAAGGACTCTTTAAGACACAACGAGACCACTGTAAAATCGACCGTGAATAGGCGAACCACTAGACGTCGAACCCCAATTTCATACCATACATCTGTTGGAAAGATATCCTAAGAGCTACTTGAATTCCCACCTATGAAACTCCCGAAACTTTCCGGTTATGCAATCAGGTGTTGGGGATACAGGGGAAGCATAATATCTCACCCAAGCTAGCAAATCCTACATCCAGCTGTACCCATCCTTCAACACATAACCAAGAAACCTTCGGAAACCATCTACCTCAACCTTCAAAAAGCATCCGTTATACAAGTCATGGCGATACTCCCGAACTCTCGCCCCAGTACTGGGTGGCGTCGAGGTTATCTCACCAACGAACTGCATAAAGGAGATTTTCGATGTCGCGAACATATCTCAAGTATACCAGAATTGCAACGATAGAATTATGATGACAACACCTCAGAGCTCAACTCCCCGGGACACTTCCACTAAACCCCTGACAGGAGGCACCAAGACAGTATTCTCATCATAAGCCATCGGAACAAAACCAAGATACTCGCGTGATCCTAAATTTTTTTTAGTGAAATTTGAGAAGAGAAGAGTCAAAACTCTACGTCAGGATGCCTTACCAGAGCGATGAGGAGACTGGGAAGTAAAAAGAATTCCTAAGCTCTCCGATATATAATTCCTAAGGACTCAAAACATTTTTCTAGACACAACTCGGCTGCTAAAAACGATCAAGCAATGGGGGCTCCTAAGGTCAGGGAAGGCTCTGATACCAACTTGTAACGCCCTCGATGCGACTATATCTCCCACGTGTCGAGGCACGACTTAGAGGCATAGCCGCATTGAAAGCAATGTCGCAAGTCGGGAAATCATCACACATCCCAAGTACATAAATAATATAAAGGGGAAGAACATAGTTGGCTTACACTCGCCACGTCACATCAAAGTACATAAATAACATCCATCATACAAATCACTCATGGCCCGACTACGGCGCCAAAATAGAAAAGACCCCCAACATGCGACAAGGCCCTGAATCTAACCCCGAATAGGCACCACTACTGATCATTAGGAAAAGACACATAGTAACGCTGAGAGTCCTCGTCGTACTCCCACTTGAGCTCGAGCGCGCCATCTGGAGCCGTATCATCTGTCCCTGCATCTGGTGTAATAGTAATCTGTGAGCCACAGGGACTCAGCAATCTCGCACCCTCGCGATCAAGACTATTTAAGCTTAATAGGTAGGAAGGGGTAATGTATAAGTGGAGCTGCAGCAAGCGACTAGCATATATGGTGGCTAACTTATTCGCAAAAGAGAGCGAGAAGAGGAGGCAAAGCACGAGCGAGAAACTAGAGAGCAACCTGCGCAAACATAACTCCAACACCGTGTCCGCTTCCCGGACTCCGCCGAGAAGAGGCCATCACGGCAACACACTCAGTTGATTCATTTTAATTAATTAAGGTTCAAGTTATCTACAACCGGACATTAATAAATTCCCATCTGCCCATAACCGCGGGCACGGCTTTCGAAAGATCAATTCCTACAGGGGGTCCCAACTTAGCCCATAACAAGCTCTCACGGTCAACGAAGGAATAGACCTCCACCCAAGACACACCGATCAGACTCGGTATCTTGGTACACCAAGATGATTCGACAGGTTAAAACAAGTCCAGCAACACCACCCGCTGTGCCGACAAATCCCGATAGGAGCTGCATATATCTCATTCTCAGGGCACACCGGATAAGCTAAGCGTACGGGAGCCAACGTACCCCAAGTTTCCAAGGGATGGCCCCGCACGATGCTCTAGGGTGGACCAACACTCAGAGGAGCACTGGCCGGGGGGGGGGGTTAAAATAAGATGACCCTTGGGCTCCGGAAACCCAAGGGAAAAAGAGGCTAGGTGGCAAATGGTAAAACCAATGTTGGGCATTGCTGGAAAAGCTTTAATCAAGGCGAACTATCAAGGGGTTCCCATTATAGCCCAACCGCGTAAGGGACGCACAATCCGGGAACATAACACCGATATGACGGAAAACTAGGGCGGTAAGAATGGAACAAAACACTAGGCGAGAGGCCGAGCCTTCCACCCTTTACCAAGTATATAGATGAATTAATATAACATAGCAATATAATGATATCCCAACAAGTAAATAAATGTTCCAACAAGGAACGGCTCCAATCTTCACCTGCAACTAACAACGCTATAAGAAGGGGCTGAGCAAAGCGGTAACATAGCCAATCAACGGTTTGCTAGAACAAAGGTGGGTTAGAGGCTCAATCATGGCAATTGGGAGGCTGACAAGCAAGTGGTAGGCATCATAGCATTGGCATAGCAAAAGAGCGAGCAAACTAGCATAGCAAAGATAGTAGTGATTTCGAGGGTATGATCATCTTGCCTGCACAGTTGTCAGAGTTGACTGGATTCTCAAAAGCAAACTCAACGGGCTCCTCGTTAGCGAACTCGTCTCCCGGCTCTACCCAATAACACAAACAAGCAACAAGGATACAATCAACCACGTGCAAGGGCAACCAATAATATGCAAAGATGGTATGCTATGCGGGATGCGATGCGGGATGCAAAATGCAAGACGTGACATGAAATGCATGAACCTGGCCTCAACATGGAAAACCAAGTGTGCCACTGGATAGGGGGGGGGAGAAATCCCCTGAAAACGATATAAAGATCATAGGAATCAGAGCTACGGTTTGGAAATGGCAAGCGTTTTACGAAACGAACCGATCTGCGATTTACAGCAAATAGGCTCCTAAATGCAACGAAATGAACATGCTACAGCCACCAAACATGAAAACAAATTGCGTGGCAGGGATGTATACAAGATGCTTAACAAATCACTAGGACTGAGCCATAGGCAAATTCATCCATTAAGGGGTTCAAACAAGCATGGCAAAACTGAATAAGCAAAACAGATTTCAGACTTGGTGAAATTAACACTAGTCTGAAATTTCAGACCACGATGCTCTCTTCGGAGCAGCAAAACAATATGAAACATAACCTGAACATGGCAAGTAAGAGCATGGCATGGAGCTACTCAACAAGCTTAACAAAACACCCAAAATGACCTGGGGCCAAAAGGGTTCACAAAATACTCTAACGAGCACACGAACATAGATGAAACACAATCAGTTTTCAGACTTTGTGAAAACTGAGACATGCTGAAATTATAACTCACGGAGGCATGTAAACGAGCTTGATGCACTCACTACGGTGCAAGTCATAGCAAGGCAAGCATATATCCATAAATAAGGCACAAAATGCTAGCTAGACATGGCAAGAACAATGGCATACCATGCATGGATCACTAGCAATAGCACCGGCCAAATCGCAAAAGAGTTCACGATGTGCCCAAATTAACAACGATGCAAAAGTTGAGCTCGATTGAGTCAACCTAGGGTGCTCCAACATAACAAGTAAAGATATGGATGGATAAAGCACAGCAAGCATAACAAATCACTCTTACTGATCATCCTCAAAAGAGGCACGGATCACTAGGAAACAAGCTGGACATATGGCATCATGAACTAAAATATCCCAGACTTAGTGAAAATCACTAAGTCCCTGAAATCAGCAAACTCAGGTACCCCTCTTTGCAAGCTTGCACAAGACACCACACACATCCTAAAAATGCATGGGTGGCACCTCTTAAAAGAAGACAAAATGCTTAACAATTTATCCCAAAGGGGCACAGGCATATCATGCACACAATAATCATGGCAAAAATGACAAAAGTCAATGATGAGCTAACGGATCTGCAATTTAACTCATGATGCCTCCTTCTAACAGCATTTTGGGCATCAAGATGAATTCAAATGCAAATGATGCAATGGAATGAAATGATGTACTCATCGAGGCAAAGATTTTGATATATCATATATCCAAAACGGAGCTACGGATGCGGAGATATGATCAGTCGAAGATAGCATAAAAAAACTAGGGGGAGAGGGAAAATTAGGTCAACCCCTCAATCCAGGTCGGATCTGGCGCGTTTCTCGAGACGGCGGGGGATCTCGCCGGGATTCCTGTAGATGACGGCGGCGGCCGGAGAGGAAGTAGCCGAAGCGGGGAGGTGGCCGGACGGCGAGGAGGAAGCGGCGCGGCGGGCGGTCGTCGGAGCCGGGAGCTCCTCTCCCTGGCGCGGGCGCCGGCGAGGGCTTGTGGCGGCGGGGCGAGGTACTCCGGGCGGCGGCCGGCAATGGCGCCGCGGCGGCCGGAGCGGCCGAGCGTCGCCGGGCGCGGGGGCGGCGACTGGTGGAAGGAGGCGGCGACGGAGCGGGCCGGGAGGGCCCGCGGGCGGCGGCGAACTGGGGACCGGCCCCGGGACACGTGGCGGCGGCGGATTCGTCCCGCGGAGCCGGGCGGACACGTCCGGCGCGCGATTTTTTTGTCCGGCGGCGGCGGAAGGAGTTGGATCTAGGTTTAGGGGGGAGAAGAACCGTGGATTTCGGAGGGGGGTGTATATATAGGTATAAGTGGAGCTAGGAGAGTCCAAATGGGGTGCGGTTTTCGGCCACGCGATCGTGATCGAACGACCGAGACGATGGAGCAGAGTTTGGTGGGTTTTTGGGCCAAATTGAAGGGGTGTTGGGCTGCAACACACACGAGGCCTTTTCGGTCCCTCGGTTTACCGTTGGGGTATCAAACGAAGTCCAAATGACCCGAAACTTGACAGGCGGTCTACCGGTAGTAAACCAAGGCCGCATGGCAAGTCTCGGTCCAATCCGGAAATGGTTAATCCCCACACACGAAAGAAAGCTAGAAATGGCCAGCGGAGGAGAACGAAGCGCCGGAATGCAAAACGGACAACGGGGAAAATGCTCGAGTGCATGAGATGAACATGTATGCAAATGCAATGCACGTGATGACATGATATGGGATGCACGAAAAGGAAAACAACACATGAAGACAAAGACCCGAACCCGAGCGATAAATATAACTTAATGCCGGAAACGGCAAGAGTTGAAGTACAAATTGGAAAAGTTATATCTGGGGCGTTACATCACATGTACTACGTCAAAATGCCCATGATTCACACAACCGGGCAAACGTGATATGGGCCGAGCCATTTAGCTAGTACGTACTATAGAAAATCTAGAAGGTTCTCATCTGGTATTTCGTTGTCTTTTGCTTTGTTTTTAGGTTTCCAGTGTTTTTTGGTTCCTTTTCTAAGATTTTTTTGGAAATTTTAAAAATTGTTCAGTTTCTTTTTTTAAAAAATCACCAAAGAAAACTGTTCAATAATTGCAAAAAAATATTCATGTTTATAAAATGCTTAAAATTCCAGAAAATATCCAGCTTTTTTATAAAAAATGTTTATGTATTTTAAGAAAAAGTGACAAACATTTAAAAAAATTACCAAAAATTCAAAAGGGTTCGTTTTAAATAATATTTATTTTGGAAAAAAAATGAAAAACCTGTTAGCTTAATCCAAACAAGTTCAAATTTGGCTACAAGTGTGCTAGTTGTGTGCGGTTAGGATTAGTAGTGTGATCAGCGTTGCCGGTGATTATTAGATTAAGGAAAACAAAGATATGCAAGAGTACTAGTATTTGGAGAGTATGGGAGTCCGGCTAGGATTGTGTTGCCGGGAAGTGGTAGTTGGAGTCTAGGTCGGTTTAGGCGTCTTGGCATGAGTAGGATTTTTTTTTAATATCAGTATAGACATAAGCGCTCATATACACGTGCATATACTTATTCATATAAACACACACATGCACACCCTACCCCTATGAGCATCTCTGAAAGACTGAGCCGGCATATCATTTTGAGATTTACGAAGTCATCATAGGCGCCTCGTCGTCGACGGGAGCGTCTCCTCCCAGTAAATGTGCATTGTCGGAAATCCTGAAATAAATTCAGGAATAAATGCGAGCACCAGGATTTGAACCCTGGTGGGCTGGGATATCACAGTCCCTCTAACCATCCAACCACAGGTTGGTTCATGACACGAGTAGGATTAGACCCTTTTGTGTTGGTCGGCTATGTATATATACATAGGGTGTTGCGTGAGTTTTGTAGTAACCAGAGAAAAGGAGAAAAAGAAATAAGGAGGGGAAAAAAGAGGGCACAACAAGGGCCCTTTGGCTATCAGCTTTTTGTGCGTGTGTATTCGTGCAGTTCGATGTGATCGATCCTGTGGGCGAATTTTCAACAAAACCAACTGAAAACAAAATAAAACATGAAAAAAATTCGTGTGATACAATGGCCGGCCCAACCGGGATGCGCTCTTTGCGACCAGGCCCCTATTTGACGCAGAGAGGAGGTCCCAGCATTTTAGCCTTGAAAAAAATGGAGGTCCCAGCATTTTCGTAGTGCCCTGGGCAGGCCGTTGTTGCCCTAGCTTAAGGCGGGCTCGTTAGTCGGGCGAGAGATTTTCCAGCGTGCGTCGAGCTACACCCTGAACTGCTTACTCAACAGAAAAACTTCTAAGGTCTCATCGGCCGATGATATTTCACTTATCCATCTGCTTTGCCAGGCTATAAATAGGGAATGCGGCCACACCATTTGCACCAGCACCAAAGGCTACGTTGAGCCAATCTCATTCCTCGTGAGCGAGCCACCGCAGCGCGTACAACTGTGGTCTTCAACCATGAAGCTTCCGGCCATCTCCGTGGTGTGCATTCTCCTTTTCCTCCATGGTATGTGCGTGCGTGTAGCTAGATTGATTTGTAATCTAGTATTTCTTTTTCATCTCGTTGCTCCCGTCGCTGGAGATTAAGTAAAATCGACCGATGGTGAATGTTGCAGCTGCCCGTGTGGAGTCGAGGCCCTCGTTCTGGTACAACATGTTCGTCTTCGGTGACTCCTTCGCCGACGTCGGAAACGTTCCGGAAAATCTGGGTCCGCTGTCGCGTGCGTGGCGCTACCCGTATGGCCTCTCCTTCGCGGAGTACAATGGAAGAACCCATTCTTATTCAACCGGCCGCTTCTCCAATTACGTGGTCCAATCCGATTTCATTGGTATGCACGTACATACATCTCTACTTTGACAGATCCATCATCCGTTGATTGTGCTTAGTTAATTTGATTACTAGTTAACTCCTAATCATTTCTTTAATTTGATCTCATGGTCTCGTTGCAGCAAAGATATTGGGAATCTATGAAGCCCCTCACGCATACAACCGAAGTTTTCTGCAGCTTCCCCGCTACGGCATGACCTTCGCCACCGGCGGCGCTGGCGTGTTGGAGGCACCCAAGGAGGTGCCGACCCTCCGCAAGCAGGTCGACAATTTCGAGAAGCTCCTCAGGAGGAAAATCATCTCGCCGGCACGCCTCATTGACTCCGTTTTCCTCATTGCCATCTCCGGCAACGACTACATGCCTACAGTCTCCCTACTGGGCAACTCCGACGGCAATGTGACGGTGAGTTCTAGCTGGCTATCTTTTTCGACAAAGGAGGAAATATATATGCTGGATTACCATCCCATATCTCTGCGTATCAATCAAACACTACGTACTTTCTCTTTGCAGACCACCCTTTCCAAGATTGCGGCAAAGGTAACGGACGGGATCGTGGCGAACGTGAGGCGGCTGCGGAAGCTCGGGGCGAGGAAGATTCTGGTGAACAACATGCACCCGCTCGGCTGCACGCCGCGGCGAGCCAGGTCCAGCAACTACACCAGCTGCGACGATCATGGAAACATGATCGCGTCCATCCACAACAGAAACCTGGAACAAAAACTGAGGGATAGCGACACCGTCCGCATACTCGACCTCAACACAGCATTCACCAACATTATCAACGGCACCTCCGGTACGTGTGCTGCAAGATAGTATATTTATTCACTCATGCATTCATTCGTGTTTGCTTGACATGCATATGTTTTTTTTTCTATATATGCATGTGAAGAATCGTCGCCACTGTCAAAGCACTTCAAGAACAAGTTGAAGCCGTGCTGCGAGGCTAATGATCCCAAGGGCTTCTGCGGGGAAATAGGCGCGCCCTTGAAGCTTCTCTACAAGCTGGACGGCCATAACGTCAAGACATATTTCTACTGGGACGACATGCACCCCACACATGCAGGCTGGGAGGTCGTCATGGCACAACTTGAAGGGACCATCAAGCAATTCCTCGTAATGGACTAGCCACGTGTTCTTAGTTTTGGATTCAGTTAGTTGCGAGTTTTTATTATTGAATTCTATGTTTTGGTAACAGATTGTGCTGCCAGTTGTCTATCGGACTGAACATCTCGTTCTTTCATTTGTCATAAAATTGCCCGTCAGAAGAAATTGATAGCGCATCAAGCGATTTTTTATCAACAATTAATTATATATGCACTTTCATCTCAGCTTCATCTTTGTGATATATATTAATCAATTTGTTTCAAAATTATTTGTAAGATTACTGTCTTCTATGCTGGTTATTATGGCCAGTTGGCTTGCTCTGAAATAGCGCGTACATGCATCAGAATATCAGATCATGCTTTGTATCTTTATTTGTTGTTTTTCGTACTATTGGTATTTAAAGGATTTAGGAAAAAAGTGAGTCTGTCCATGTCCATTTTTATTTTTTTTCTTGTTTCTTTTCTTTCTGTTTTCTTTATTTCCCATTTTGTACATTTTTTATTTTTATCAACTATTTTCCTTGCCATACCTTTTTTCTTGTTGTTTTATGAGAAAATACATTAATGTTTTTTAAGAAGTGTAAGACATATTTTAGACATGGGGAAAGGGTGCAGAATAAGTTATTCTTCATCCGAGATAATCTTACGATCATTTCATAATTAAATACGTTTGGAATTCAAATAGCTACATTTCTATTGATTCACTACGTAAAATTTGACATAAAAAAAATAAAAAATATAGGTCACAAGACAAGAAAATTTGCAGTTTATGTGTATTTTAGACTATGTTTTTACGTTTGTAATTTTACATAACATAAAATATTTTTTACGGCGATTATATATTTTCTTACGGTCTCTTTTTGCGTCGGAAATAAGACAAACCTTACGGAACGTAAAATTACGGTGCATATTTTCACATATTTATGTTCGGGAACATATTTTCACAACATTTTTTATTTGTAAACTGATTTAATATTATTCTCAGAAATTCCTTAAAAAGTTTTTCTTTTGAAATAGAAAAAATAACAAAACTACTGGGCCGTGCTACTGGAAGCTCATGTAGGAGCTATGCAGACCTTATTGCAACTATGAACTATTCAATGCTGTATGGAAGCTCATGTAGGAGGTATGAGGACTTGGGACGGACACATATTGGCTCTATTAAATTAGGCTAGATGGTGCAGGGACGCAGCGGAGTCCAGATACTCCTCTGTTTCAAAATATAATGTGTTTCTTTTATTCGAAAGTCAAATTTCTCTATGTTTATCCAACTTTGTAGAAAAAATATTAATAGTTATAATATTAAATCGGTATAGTTACATTCATCATGAAACATAATCATATTTTATTGAATTGGTATTGTAAAATGTTGAAATTCTAGAATGGATGGAGTGTATAATAACAGCACGTCCAGTAATAACATTTCAGGTACCAATTTTTTTTTTAAAAAAAATACAAGTTAAGTTATTCTAGTACTGCACAGAATAACGCATCATGTCATACAAAAAATTTCCAGTGATCCAAAAATGCAATCTCTGTTATAAAACTATGTGTTACGGTAAAATTCTGATTGTGCGATGACTACTGAAATGCAAATATCTGTTAAGCAAACTCGCAAGACAAGCTTGCTCCTCACGGAAGCAATCTTGGAGGCTATGCAAGCTTGCCACATTGAAATAAGTAAGGTTGCCATGGATGCTTCCTTATCAACCAAACTATCTTGTAGACCAATATTTGAGATGATAAAACAAGCGTGCTTGACCAGAAGTAGATAAGCACACTTGACCAGATATGTACAAGCAATCATCTGAAGCAATATTATCTGAGAAAAGATCTGAATGGCTATTAGATAGCCTTCCTCGCGGAGAGTTTTCACAAATGGATGGATACAACAGGACAACATCAAGTTGTCTAGCTCATCCTGCCGTCAAAATGACTTACTACTTCTTATGAGTGCAAACCGACTCATTGCTCCTCACAGGAAGCAATCTCGTAGACTATGCAAGATTTTTAAAATTACATGAACTTAGGAATGCATAAACAATTTTTGAAAATCACCTGATCACTTTTTAGAAGGCAGTAATATTTTGAAATCACATCAACACTTCTTTCGACATTACACGAACAATATTAAATGTGTGGACGCTTTTGTAAAACTACGGTAATTTTTTTAAAGCATGCCACTATATAAATTACACAATAAAATATATTTTTTTGAAGTTTTTCCAAATTCAGTGATTTGTTTTTCAAATTCGATGAACTATTTTTCTAATCCGATGAATTTTTTTAAAAATTCGATGAACTTTTTCCAAATCCAGTGATCTTTTTTTTCCAAATTTGATGAATTTTCTTAAAATCTGTGAAGTTTTTTCAAACTCATGGTCGTTTTGATTGTTCTGAACTTTTTCTAAAAGAATTGTGGACTCCTTTTTTCCATCTCATGAACTTCTGTTTTTGAATTCGTGAACTTATTTGCATACATGAACCTTTTTTTACATTGGCCAACTTTTTTATGCATGTTCGTCAACTATCCAATTTGTTTTACATTTTTTCCATACATTCACATTTTTATCAATGTTCATTTTTTTTCCATACATGCACATTTTTCATCAATGTTTTAAAATAATTAAAAACTCTAAGCGAGATAAGTAGCCCTGCTATGCTAGTTCTTAAATAAAGTCGCGTTGAAGTAAATCACTAGCAGCTAGTAGGTGTACCGGTTGGCCAAAATCGAAGATGACCTAAGGTCGTGAGTTAGATTGACAGAGAGCCAGCTTTTTAGATGTTTTCGCACAATATAATATATATTTTTCTACGCGCGTGTTCGTGGGCCGGCCCACCAGGAGCTGCCACAGGCGCCAGCCGCCGGCGCCGAGTAGGCGCTCCCGCTACGGGCTACCTAGTACAGGAGAAGCTCCTTCGGTTGCCTAAAAAAAAATGAGAAGCTCCTTCGGCTGTAGGTTCGCGCGTCCTCAGCATGTTCGGTTATCTGTTCGGTTAACCGAATTGACCAAACCGAATTGAGTTCGGTTAGTAAATATAAAAACCGAATTATATTTTGTATAAGCAATATCCCGCTACGGGCTACCTAGCGCGGGAGAAGCTCCTTTAGCTATAGGTTCGCGCGTCCTCAGCATGTTTGGTTATCTGTTTGGTTAACCGAATTGACCGAACTGAGTTCGGTTAGTAAATATAAAAACCAAATTATATTTTGTATAAGCAATAAAAACTGAAATTTTGGTTTTTTCGGTTTCGGTATCGCTTTGGTCTTTGGTGTGTTGGTTTTTATGCCCACCCTTAATCGTGCGGATAGGGATCCTGGAGGGGTTCAGGCAGGTTTCATCGGCCGGCTTTTTTTGAAGGTTTTCTCCACCGATTCTATAGAGGAGAATTAAAAAATTGGGCGGATGGTATCGTTCGCAAGGGGGAATGGTATCATTCTATGGGGGAGCCTAAGAGCATCTCCTGCCGTTCGGCCTCCCAGGAGCTTGAAATAGCGCCGGCGTGGTGGCGCGCCGGCAAACGTGGGTGCGGTCGGGTTCCCAGCCGCCGTCCCCAGGTCGCCCTCCATGCGCCGATTTCGGCCCATTTTTGGCACAATTTGGCCCATTTTCAGCCAACTTTTAGCGGAAATTGGCCCACTATCGACGCAAATTGACCAATTTCAACCCATATTCTGCGTGCTTTGGCATAAATTCAACAGATGCTATTTTTTATCACATAGTCCATCACAAAAAATCAATAGAAATCAAATAGTTTAACAAATATTTCAATACAAATTATATAGTTCAACAAATAAAAACTCATATGTCATCATGGGTCGAGCTAGGCGTTGTCCTTGAGCCTCCATAGGTGCTCCACCAGATCCTGCTGCAGTTGTTGATGCACATGTGGGTCTCGGATATCCTGACGCATATTGAGAAAGACAGTCCAGGTTGCCGGTACCTGGTGATCAACTTGGGCAAAAGGACCCTGCCTGTAATATGGTTCAGTGTCAAGCACTGGCTCTTCCTGCTTGCTCTTAATGATCATGTTGTGCAAGATGACACAGCAAGTCGTGATGTCCCACATTTGATCTTTCGACCAGATCTAAGCGGGGTACCGAACAACAGCAAATCGAGATTGGGGCACACCAAATGCCCGCTCGACATCCTTCCTGCAAGCCTCCTGGCACTTGGTAAAGTGGGAGTTCTTACCTCCTGACATAGTGCTCGAGATAGTCTTCACAAATGTGGACCATCTCGGATAGATGCCATCTACTAGGGTAGTATCCCTTGTTGTAGTGTCATCCATTGACCTCAAACTTTACCGGAGGAGCATGACCTTCAACAAGCTTGGCAAAGACAGGGGAGCACTACAGTACGTTGATATCATTGTGAGTTCCTGGCATACCAAAAAAGGAGTGCCAAATCCAGAGGTCGTGTGTGGCCACTGCCTCAAGTACCGCACTGCAACCGCCTTTGGCGCCTTTGTACATCCCCTGCCAAGCAAATGGACAATTTTTTTATTTCCAATGCATGCGCCGTGAACACCTGGCAGGCGTGGTAGGCGCGCAGCCGCCGGTATTCCAACCCTATGTGGTCGGAGCGCTGGAAAGCTCGCTCAGGAATGGGGTGGAGGACGCCGCGGCGAAACCCTCTCTTTTCCGGTGGGGGAATGGCCTATCCACTAGTAGAAAACAGGGCTTTGGTCCAGGCCGGGTCAGCCCATTAGTCCTGGTTCAGTCTAGAACCGGGACCAATGTGGGCATTGGTCCCGGTTCGTGAGCCCAGGGGGCCGGCCGGGCCACGTGGGCCATTGGTCCTGGTTCATCTGAACCTTCTGGTCCCGGTTGGTGGGATGAACCGGGACCAATGGGCCTCGCTCCTGGCCCACCACCATTGGTCCCGGTTGGTGGCTTGAACCGGGACCAAAGGCTCCCCTTTAGTCCCGGCTCATGTCACTAACCGGGATCAATGAGGTGCCTATATATACCCCCTCGCGCAAGAGCAGAGCACAGTGCTCTATTTTTTCTGGCCGAGGGGGAGAGGGCTTTGTGGTGCTCTAGCTCACCTCTTATGCACATGAGGTGTTTGATGGAATGCCCGAGCCACACTACTTAAGCTTTCTCCTCTCGAAGCGCGACCTCCAAGCTCCATTTTCCTCGAGATTTGTCTAGATTTAGCGGTCCGTCACGCCCCGTCCCCGTCTTCACCGCCGTTGATCACCCGCGCCGATCTCATCACCGACACCACCGTGGTGAGCCTCTTGTTCTTATCTTCTTTCTGAAAGGAAAAATATTTTTACTTGTATGTTTAGATAGATACTTGTATCATTTTCTTACATTTATTATTGCATCTTATATAGTGCGATGGTTTTGGTATCCGCCCCCGTCGGCCCTCGTCCTGTCTATGATTCGGATGTGGTATGTATATTATCTTTATAACTATTGGTTCATTTATTGTTTATGAAAATTATGCCGACCAACGTGACATAGATTTTATTTATCTAGGATGTATGTGAATCGGAAATGCCAACCGACCCTATTGTCGAGAGGTTAAATTTAGTTGAAGAAGAAAACAATTTGTTGAAGGAAAAAATAAAAAAAAATGAGGAGGAGAAGATGATATTGGAGTTGCATGTTGCGGATGTCGTCGATGATCACAAGATCAAGATGGATGCAATGCGCTTGAAGATTAGAAAGATTAGAAAATATGCCATTCATACCGAGGCTTGGTATCATTATGCCGTTGGATCAATTGTTACCTTGGTTGCGATTATGATCGCATTTGTTTTCGCATTGAAATGTTTTACATAGTTTCAATGTATGGTTTAATTAATTAGATGCTCTGGAGAGCTATATGTTGTTAGATGAGAACTATGTATGCACTTTGGTTTTAATGTGATGATGAACTTCTATTAATTTGGACACTTAATTATATATAATGCACGCAGATGAACCGACAATGGATGTACGGTGAAAGACACACCCGCGAGTATATTAAGGGCGTGCATGAGTTTCTCGATGCGGCTGAGGCAAACAAGCAGAATGGTTTTATGTGTTGTCCATGCACTGAATGTGGGAATACGAGGTCTTACTCTAACCGGAAAATCCTTCACTCCCACCTGCTTTACAAGGGTTTCATGCCACACTATAATGTTTGGACGAGGCACGGAGAAATAGGGGTTATGATGGAAGACGTCAAAGAAGAAGACTACGATGACAACTATGTGCCCCCTTAATATGGTGATGCTGCAACGGGGGGAGCTGGTGAAGATCAACAGGAACCAGACGATGTGCCCAATGATGCTGCAATGGGTGAAGCTGCTGAAGATCAAGAGGAACCAGACGATGTGCTCGATGATGATGATCTCCGTCGGTCATTGTCGATGCAAGGACACAATGCATTAGTCAAAAGGAGAAGCTGAAGTTCGATCGCATGTTAGAGGATCACAAAAAGGGTTATACCCCAATTGCGAAGATGGCAACACAAAGCTCGGTACCGTACTGGAATTGCTGCAGTGGAAGGCAGAGAATGCTGTGGCTGACAAAGGATTTGAGAAGCTACTGAAAATATTGAAGAAGAAGCTTCCAAAGGATAACGAATTGCCCGACAGTACATACGCAGCAAAGAAGGTCGTATGCCCTCTAGGATTGGAGGTGGAGAAGATACATGCATGCCCTAATGACTGCATCCTCTACCGCGGTGCATACAAGGATCTGAACGCATGCCCGGTATGCGGTGCATTGCGGCATAAGATCAGACGAGATGACCCTGGTGATGTTGACGGCGAGCCCCCCAGGAAGAGGGTTCCTGCGAAGGTGATGTGGTATGCTCCTATAATACCACGGTTGAAACGTCTGTTCAAAAACGAAGAGCATGCCAAGTTGATGCGATGGCACAGTAAGAACCGAAAGAAAGATGGGAAGTTGAGAGCACCCACTGACGGGTCGCAGTGGAGAAAAATCGAGAGAAAGTACTGGGATGAGTTTGCAAAGGACCCAAGGAATGTATGGTTTGCTTTAAGAGCGGATGGCATTAATCCTTTCGGGGAGCAGAGCAGCAATCACAGCACCTGGCCCGTGACTCTATGTATGTATAACCTTCCTCCTTGGATGTGCATGAAGCGGAAGTTCATTATGATGCCAGTTCTCATCCAAGGCCCTAAGCAACCCGGCAATGAAATTGATGTGTACCTAAGGCCATTAGTTGAAGAACTTTTACAGCTGTGGAATGAAAACGGTGTACGTACGTGGGATGAGCACAGACATGAGGAATTTAACCTTACGGCGTTGCTGTTCGTGACCATCAACGATTGGCCCGCTCTCAGTAACCTTTCAGGACAGACAAACAAAGGATACCACGCATGCACGCACTGTTTAGATGACACTGAAAGTATATACCTAGACAAATGCAGGAAGAATGTGTACCTGGGCCATCATCGATTTCTTCCGACCAACCATCAATGTCGAAAGAAAAGCAAGCATTTCAAAGGCGAGGCAGATCACCAGAAGAAGCCCGCCATGCGCACCGGTGATCACGTGCTTGCTATGGTCAATGATTTACACTACGTAATCTTTGGAAAGGGTCCCGGTGGACTAGCTGTTCCGAATGACGCTGAGGGACACGCACCCATGTGGAAGAAGAAATCTATATTTTGGGACCTACCCTACTGGAAAGACCTAGAGGTCCGCTCCTCAATCGACGTGATGCACGTGACGAAGAACCTTTGCGTGAACCTGCTAGGCTTCTTGGGCGTGTATGGGAAGACAAAAGATACACCTGAGGCACGGGAGGACCTGCAACGTTTGCACGAAAAAGACGGCATGCCTCCGAAGTAGTATAAAGGTCCTGCCAGCTATGCTCTTACGAAAGAAGAGAAAGAAATCTTCTTTGAATGCCTGCTCAGTATGAAGGTCATGACTGGCTTCTCGTCGAATATAAAGGGAATAATAAATATGCCAGAGAAAAAGTTTCAGAACCTAAAGTCTCATGACTGCCACGTGATTATGACGCAACTGCTTCCGGTTGCATTGAGGGGGCTTTTACCGGAAAACATCCGAGTAGCCATTGTGAAGCTATGTGCATTCCTCAATGCAATCTCTCAGAAGGTGATCGATCCAGAAATCGTACCAAGGCTAAGGAGTGATGTGGCGCAATGTCTTGTCAGTTTCGAGCTGGTGTTCCCACCATCCTTCTTCAATATCATGACGCACGTCCTAGTTCATCTAGTCGACGAGATTGTCATCCTGGGGCCCGTATTTCTACACAATATGTTCCCCTTTGAGAGGTTCATGGGAGTCCTAAAGAAATATGTCCGTAATCGCGCTAGGCCAGAAGGAAGCATCTCCATGGGCCATCAAACAGAGGATGTTATCGGGTTTTGTGTTGACTTCATTCCTGGCCTTAACAAGATAGGTCTCCCTAAATCGCGGTATGAGGGGAGATTGACTGGAAAAGGCACTCTTGGAAGAGACTCAATAATATGCAGGGACGGATATTCTTGGTCTCAAGCACACTACACAGTTCTACAGAACTCTACCTTGGTGACCCCGTATGTCGATGAACACAAGAACATACTGCGCTCCAAACACCCGGAGCAGTGCGATGACTGGATTACATGTGAACACATCAGGACTTTCAGCAGTTGATTGGAAACATGTCTCAGAGGTGACAACACTATTTGTGATGAGTTGTACTTGTTGTCCAGGGGACCATCTTTGACTGTATTGACTTACAAAGGATACGAGATAAATGGGAATACATTTTACACGATCGCCCAAGATTAAAAGAGCACCAACCAAAACAGCGGTGTCCGCTTTGATGCAGCAACCGAGAGCGGAAAGGACACATATTATGGTTACATAATGGACATTTGGGAACTTGACTACGGACCTGATTTTAAGGTCCCTTTGTTTAAGTGCAAATGGGTCAATCTGTTAGGCGGCGGGGTACAGGTAGACCCACAGTACGGAATGACAACAGTGGATCTGAAAAATCTTGGGTACACTGACGAACCGTTCATCCTAGCCAATGATGTGGCACAGGTTATCTATGTGAAGGACATGTCTACCAAACCGAGAAAAAGAAAAGATAAGGAAGCGAATACATCATACGATGAGCCAAAGCGCCACATAGTTCTTTCAGGAAAAAGGGACATCCTGGGAGTGGACGGCAAGACAGACATGTCTGAAGATTATGAAAAGTTTCATGAAATTCCTCCCTTCAATGTCAAGGCTGACCCAAGCATCCTGATAAACAATGAAGATTATCCATGGTTACGGCGCAATAAGCAAATGACACAAGCGAAGAAAAAGTGAAGACTTTCTCCCGCAACTTTGTAACACACGAACATGCTACCATTGTCCGTTTTGTACATGCACATGCTATGTGGGTGAAATTATGATACCATCCCAACTTTCAACTTTTCAGAGTTCATTTGAAATGCTTTCATGTCTTATGGTTCGGCCCTCGTAATACCATGACCATTAGTGTTGGGGAACGTAGTAATTTCAAAAAATTTCCTACGCACACGCAAGATCATGGTGATGCATAGCAACGAGAGGGGAGAGTGTGATCTACGTACCCTTGTAGATCGACAATGGAAGCGTTTGGTTAATGTAGTTGTACGTCTCCACGGCCCGACCGATCAAGCACCAAAACTACGGCACCTCCGAGTTTTAGCACACGTTCAGCTCGATGACGATCCCCGGACTCCGATCCAGCAAAGTGTCGGGGAAGAGTTCTGTCAGCACGACGGCGTGGTGACGATCTTGATGTACTACTGTCGCAGGGCTTCGCCTAAGCACCGCTACCATATTATCAAGGACTATGGTGGCAGGGGGCGCCGCACACGGCTAAGAATATGATCACGTGGATCAACTTGTGTGTCTCTGGGGTGCCCCTGCCTCCGTATATAAAGGTTCAAGAGGGGGGGGGGTATGGCCGGCCTAGAGGTGACGCGCCAGGAGGAGTCCTACTCCCTCTGGGAGTAGGATTCCCCCCCCCCCAATCCTAGTTGGAATAGGATTCACGGAGGGGGGGGGGAAGAGAAAGGGGGGCCGGCCCCCTCTCCTTGTCCTATTCAGACCAAGGGAGGGGAGGGGCGTGCGGCCCATCTCAGCCTGCCTCTTCTCTTTTCCATTAAGGCCCACTAAGGCCCATATAGCTCCCGGGGGGTTCCGGTAACTTCCCGGTACTCCGGTAAAATCCCGATTTCACCCGGAACACTTCCGATATCCAAACATAGGCTTCCAATATATCAATCTTTATGTCTCGACCATTTTGAGACTCCTCATCATGTCCGTGATCACATCCGGGACTCCGAACAACCTTCGGTACATCAAAACGTATAAACTCATAATATAATTGTCATCGAAACCTTAAGCGTGCGGACCCTACGGGTTCGAGAACAATGTAGACATGACCGAGACATGTCTCCGGTCAATAACTAATAGTGGGACCTGGATGCCCATATTGGCTCCTACATATTCTACGAAGATCTTTATCGGTCAGACCGCATAACAACATACGTTGTTCCCTTTGTCATCGGTATGTTACTTGCCCGAGATTCGATCGTCGGTATCCAATACCTAGTTCAATCTCGTTACCGGCAAGTCTCTTTACTCGTTCCGTGATACATCATCTCACAACTAACTCATTAGTTGCATTGCTTGCAAGGCTTTAAGTGATGTGCATTACCGAGAGGGCCCAGGTATACCTCTCCGACGATCGGAGTGACAAATCCTAATCTCGAAATACGTCAACCCAACATGTACCTTTGGAGACACCTGTAGAGCACCTTTATAATCACCCAGTTACATTGTGACATTTGGTAGCACACAAAGTGTTCCTCCGGCACACGGGAGTTACATAATCTCATAGTCATAGGAACATGTATAAGTCATGGAGAAAGCAATAGCAACATACTAAACGATCGGGTGCTAAGCTAATGGAATGGGTCATGTCAATCAGATCATTCAACTAATGATGTGATCCCGTTTAATCAAATGACAACTCTTTGTCCATGGTTAGGAAACATAACCATCTTTGATTAACGAGCTAGTCAAGTAGAGGTATACTAGTGACACTTTGTTTGTCTATATATTCACACATGTATTATGTTTCCGGTTAATACAATTCTAGCATGAATAATAAACTTTTATCATGATATAAGGAAATAAATAATAACTTTATTATTGCCTCTAGGGCATATTTCCTTCAGTCTCCCACTTGCACTAGAGTCAATAATCTAGATTACACAGTAATGATTCTAACACCCATGGAGCTTTGGTGGTGATCATGTTTTGCTCGTGGAAGAGGCTTAGTCAACGGGTCTGCTACATTCAGCTCCGTATGTATCTTGCAAATCTCTATGTCTCCCACCTGGACTAGATCCCGGATGGAATTGAAGCGTCTCTTGATGTGTTTGGTTCTCTTGTGAAATCTGGATTCCTTTGCCAAGGCAATTGCACCAGTATTTTCACAAAAGATTTTCATTGGACCTGATGCACTAGGTATGACACCTAGATCGGATATGAACTCCTTCATCCAGACTCCTTCGTTTGCTGCTTCCGAAGAAGCTATGTACTCCGCTTCATATGTAGATCCCGCCGCGACGCTTTGTTTAGAACTGCACCAACTGACAGCTCCACCGTTTAATGTAAACACGTATCCGGTTTGCGATTTAGAATCATCCGGATCAGTGTCAAAGCTTGCATCAACGTAACCGTTTACAATGAGCTCTTTGTCACCGAGAAACATATCCTTAGTCCTTTTCAGGTACTTCAGGATGTTCTTGACCGCTGTCCAGTGATCCACTCCTGGATTACTTTGGTACCTCCCTGCTAAACTTATAGCAAGGCACACATCAGGTCTGGTACACAGCATTGCATACATGATAGAGCCTATGGCTGAAGCATAGGGAACATCTTTCATTTTCTCTCTATCTTCTGCAATGGTCGGGCATTGAGTCTGACTCAACTTCACACCTTGTAACACAGGCAAGAACCCTTTCTTTGCTTGATCCATTTTGAACTTCTTCAAAATCTTGTCAAGGTATGTGCTTTGTGAAAGTCCAATTAAGCGTCTTGATCTATCTCTATAGATCTTCATGCCTAATATGTAAGCAGCTTCACCGAGGTCTTTCATTGAAAAACTCTTATTCAAGTACCCCTTTATGCCATCCAGAAATTCTATATCATTTCCAATCAGTAATATGTCATCCACATATAATATCAGAAATGCTACAGAGCTCCCACTCACTTTCTTGTAAATACAGGCTTCTCCGAAAGTCTGTATAAAACTAAATGCTTTGATCACACTATCAAAGCGTTTATTCCAACTCCGAGAGGCTTCCACCAGTCCATAAATGGATCGCTGGAGCTTGCACACTTTGTTAGCTCCCTTTGGATCGACAAAACCTTCCGGTTGCATCATATACAACTCTTCTTCCAGAAATCCATTCAGGAATACAGTTTTGACATCCATCTGCCAAATTTCATAATCATAAAATGCGGCAATTGCTAACATGATTCGGACAGACTTTAGCATCGCTACGGGTGAGAAGGTCTCATCGTAGTCAACCCCTTGAACTTGTCGAAAACCTTTTGCGACAAGTCGAGCTTTGTAGACAGTAATATTACCGTCAGCGTCAGTCTTCTTCTTGAAGATCCATTTATTCTCAATTGCTTGCCGATCATTGGGCAAGTCAACCAAAGTCCATACTTTGTTCTCATACATGGATCCCATCTCAGATTTCATGGCTTCAAGCCATTTTGCGGAATCTGGGCTCACCATCGCTTCTTCATAGTTCGTAGGTTCATCATGATCTAGCAGGATGATTTCCAGAACAGGATTACCGTACCACTCTGGCGCGGATCTCACTCTGGTTGATCTACGAGGTTCAGTAGTATCTTGTCCTGAAGTTTCATGATCATTATCATTAGCTTCCTCACTAATTGGTGTAGGTGTCGCAGAAACAGTTTTCTGTGATGTACTACTTTCCAATAAGGGAGCAGATACAGTTACCTCATCAAGTTCTACTTTCCTCCCACTCACATCTTTCGAGAGAAACTCCTTCTCTAGAAAGTTTCCGAATTTAGCAACAAAAGTCTTGCCTTCGGATCTGTGATAGAAGGTGTATCCAATAGTTTCCTTTGGATATCCTATGAAGACACATTTCTCCGATTTGGGTTCGAGCTTATCAGGTTGAAGCTTTTTCACATAAGCATCGCAGCCCCAAACTTTCAGAAACGACAACTTTGGTTTCTTGCCAAACCATAGTTCATAAGGCGTCGTCTCAACGGATTTTGATGGTGCCTTATTTAACGTGAATGCGGCCGTCTCTAAAGCATAACCCCAAAATGATAGCGGTAAATCAGTAAGAGACATCATAGATCGCACCATATCTAGTAAAGTACGATTACGACGTTCGGATACACCATTACGCTGTGGTGTTCCGGGTGGCGTGAGTTGCGAAACTATTCCGCATTGTTTCAAATGTACACCAAACTCATAACTCAAATATTCTCCTCCACGATCAGATCGTAGAAACTTTATTTTCTTGTTACGATGATTTTCAACTTCACTTTGAAATTCTTTGAACTTTTCAAATGTTTCAGACTTATGTTTCATTAAGTAGATATACCCATATCTGCTTAAGTCATCTATGAAGGTGAGAAAATAACGATATCAACCACGAGTCTCAATATTCATCGGACCACATACATCTGTATGTATGATTTCCAACAAATCTATTGCTCTCTCCATAGTACTGGAGAACGGTGTTTTAGTCATCTTGCCCATGAGGCACGGTTCGCAAGTACCAAGTGATTCATAATCAAGTGGTTCCAAAAGTCCATCAGTATGGAGTTTCTTCATGCGCTTTACACCGATATGACCTAAACGGTAGTGCCACAAATAAGTTGCACCATCATTATCAACTCTGCATCTTTTGGCTTCAACATTATGAATATGCGTGTCACTACTATCGAGATTCAATAAGAATAGACCACTCTTCAAGGGTGCGTGACCATAAAAGATATTACTCATATAAATAGAACAACCATTATTCTCTGATTTAAATGAATTACCGTCTCGCATTAAACAAGATCCAGATATAATGTTCATGCTCAACGCTGGCACCAAATAACAATTATTTAGGTCTAATACTAATCCCGAAGGTAGATGTAGAGGTAGCGTGCCGACCGCGATCACATCGACTTTGGAACCGTTTCCCACGCGCATCATCACCTCGTCCTTAGCCAATCTTTGCTTAATCCGTATTCCCTGTTTCGAGTTGCAAATATTAGCAACAGAACCAGTATCAAATACCCAGGTGCTACTGCGAGCATTAGTAAGGTACACATCAATCACATGTATATCACATATACCTTTGTTCACCTTGCCATCCTTCTTATCCGCCAAATACTTGGGGCAGTTCCGCTTCCAGTGACCATTCTGCTTGCAGTAGAAGCACTCAGTTTCAGGCTTAGGTCCAGACTTGGGTTTCTTCTCTTGAGCAGCAACTTGCTTGTTGTTCTTCTTGAAGTTCCCCTTCTTCTTCCCTTTGCCCTTTTTCTTGAAACTAGTGGTCTTGTTGACCATCAACACTTGATGCTCTTTTTTGATTTCTACCTCCACAGCTTTTAGCATTGCGAAGAGCTCGGGAATAGTCTTATTCATCCCTTGCATATTATAGTTCATCACGAAGCTCTTGTAGCTTGGTGGCAGTGATTGGAGAATTCTGTCAATGACGCAATCATCTAGAAGATTAACTCCCATCTGAATCAAGTGATTATTATACCCAGACATTTTGAGTATATGCTCACTGACAGAACTGTTCTCCTCCATTTGCAGCTATAGAACTTATTGGAGACTTCATATCTCTCAATTTGGGCATTTGCTTGAAATATTAACTTCAACTCCTGGAACATCTCATATGCTCCATGACGTTCAAAACGTCGTTGAAGTCCCGATTCTAAGCCGTAAAGCATGGCACACTGAACTATCGAGTAGTCATCAGCTTTGCTCTGTGAGACGTTCATAACATCTGGTGTTGCTCCAGCAGCAGGCCTGGCACCCAGCGGTGCTTCCAGGACGTAATTCTTCTGTGCAGCAATGAGGATAATCCTCAAGTTACGGACCCAGTCTGTGTAATTGCTACCATCATCTTTCAACTTTGCTTTCTCAAGGAACGCATTAAAATTCAATGGAACAACAACACGGGCCATCTATCTACAATCAAACATACATAAGCAAGATACTATCAGGTACTAAGTTCATGATAAATTTAAGTTCAATTAATCAAATTACTTAAAGAACTCCCACTTAGATAGACATCCCTCTAATCCTCTAAGTGATCACGTGATCCAAATCAACTAAACCATGTCCGATCATCACATGAGATGGAGTAGTTTCATTGGTGAACATCACTATGTTGATCATATCTACTATATGATTCACGCTCGACCTTTCGGTCTCCGTGTTCCGAGGCCATATCTGCATATGCTTGGCTCGTCAAGTATAACCTGAGTATTCCGCGTGTGCAACTATTTTGCACCCGTTGTATTTGAACGTAGAGCCTATCACACCCGATCATCACGTGGTGTCTCAGCACAAAGAACTTTCGCAATGGTGCATACTCAGGGAGAACACTTCTTGATAATTTAGTGAGAGATCATCTTACAATGCTACCGTCAATCAAAGCAATATAAGATGCATTAAAGATAAACATCACATGCAATCAATATAAGTGATATGATATGGCCATCATAATCTTGTGCCTGTGATCTCCATCTCCGAAGCACCGTCATGATCACCATCGTCACCGGCGCGACACCTTGATCTCCATCGTAGCATCGTTGTCGTCTCGCCAATCTTATGCTTCCACGACTATCGCTACCGCTTAGTGATAAAGTAAAGCATTACAGCGCGATTACATTGCATACAATAAAGCGACAACCATATGGCTCCTGCTAGTTGCCGATAACTCGGTTACAAAACATGATCATCTCATACAATAAAATTTAGCATCATGTCTTAACCATATCACATCACAACATGCCCTGCAAAAACAAGTTAGACGTCCTCTACTTTGTTGTTGCAAGTTTTACGTAGCTGCTACGGGCTTAAGCAAGAACCAATCTAACCTACGCATCAAAACCACAACGATAGTTTGTCAAGTTGGTGCTGTTTTAACCTTCGCAAGGACCGGGCGTAGCCACACTCGGTTCAACTAAAGTTGGAGAAACTGTCACCCGCAAGCCACCTATGTGCAAAGCATGTCGGGAGAACCGGTCTCGCGTAAGCGTACGCGTAATGTTGGTCCGGGCCGCTTCATCCAACAATACCGCCGAACCAAAGTATGACATGCTGGTAAGCAGTATGACTTATATCGCCCACAACTCACTTGTGTTCTACTCGTGCATATAACATCAACACATAAAACCTAGGCTCTGATACCACTGTTGGGGAACGTAGTAATTTCAAAAAATTTCCTACGCACACGCAAGATCGTGGTGATGCATAGCAACGAGAGGGGAGAGTGTGATCTACGTACCCTTGTAGATCGACAACGGAAGCATTTGGTTGATGTAGTCGTACGTCTCCACGGCCCGACCGATCAAGCACCAAAACTACGGCACCTCCGAGTTTTAGCACACGTTCAGCTCGATGACGATCCCCGAACTCCGATCCAGCAAAGTGTCGGGAAGAGTTCCGTTAGCACGATGGCGTGGTGATGATCTTGATGTACTACTGTCGCAGGGCTTCGCCTAAGCACCGCTACAATATTATCGAGGACTATGGTGGCAGGGGGCGCCGCACACGGCTAAGAATATGATCACGTGGATCAACTTGTGTGTCTCTGGGGTGCCCCTGCCTCCGTATATAAAGCTTCAAGGGGGGGGGTGTGGCCGGCCTAGAGGTGGCGCGCCAGGAGGAGTCCTACTCCCTCTGGGAGTTGGATCCCCCCCAATCCTAGTTGGAATAGGATTCACGGAGGGGGGGGGGAAGAGAAAGGGGGGCCGGCCCCCTCTCCTTGTCCTATTCGGACCAAGGGAGGGGAGGGGCGTGCGGCCCATCTCAGGCTGCCTCTTCTCTTTTCCACTAAGGCCCACTAAGGCCCATATAGCTCCCGGGGGGTTCCGGTAACCTCCCGGTACTCCGGTAAAATCCCGATTTCACCCGGAACACTTCCGATATCCAAACATAGGCTTCCAATATATCAATCTTTATGTATCGACCATTTTGAGACTCCTCATCATGTCCGTGATCACATCCGGGACTCCGAACAACCTTCGGTACATCAAAACGTATAAACTCATAATATAACTGTCATCAAAACCTTAAGCATGCGGACCCTACGGGTTCGAGAACAATGAAGAGATGACCGAGACATGTCTCCGGTCAATAACCAATAGCGGGACCTGGATGCCCATATTGGCTCCTACATATTCTACGAAGATCTTTATCGGTCAGACCGCATAACAACATACGTTGTTCCCTTTGTCATCGGTATGTTACTTGCCCGAGATTCGATCGTCGGTATCCAATACCTAGTTCAATCTCATTACCAGCAAGTCTCTTTACTCGTTCCGTAATACATCATCTCGCAACTAACTCATTAGTTGCATTGCTAGCAAGGCTTTAAGTGATGTGCATTACCGAGAGGGTCCAGATATACCTCTCCGACGATCAGAGTGATAAATCGTAATCTCGAAATACGTCAACCCAACATGTACCTTTGGAGACACCTGTAGAGCACCTTTATAATCACCCAGTTACATTGTGACGTTTGGTAGCACACAAAGTGTTCCTCCGGCACACGTGAGTTATATAATCTCATAGTCATAGGAACATGTATAAGTCATGGAGAAAGCAATAGCAACATACTAAACGATCGGGTGCTAAGCTAATGGAATGGGTCATGTCAATCAGATCATTCAACTAATGATGTGATCCCGTTTAATCAAATGACAACTCTTTGTCCATGGTTAGGAAACATAACCATCTTTGATTAGCGAGCTAGTCAAGTAGAGGCATACTAGTGACACTCTGTTTGTCTATATATTCACACATGTATTATGTTTCCGGTTAATACAATTCTAGCATGAATAATAAACTTTTATCATGATATAAGGAAATAAATAATAACTTTATTATTGCCTCTAGGGCATATTTCCTTCAATTAGTCCCTGGCCCATGCCAACTTTCAACTTTCAACTTTCAACTTTCTAAAACTAATGGCACTAACAGAAAGTTTATAATTTTGCTCCTCGCCCCTGGCCCATGACCATTAGTGCCGGTTTGTGCCACAAACCGAGACTAAAGGGTTGGTCCTCGTTGCGGGCAGAGTTTAGTCGCACCTCGCCAACCGAAGGGGGCTCACACCGGTTTATAAGCCCTTCCCTCTCTGTCTTGTTGAGCTCCTCTCAAAGTGAAAATAGATGCCCTAATAGAGAAAAGTTTAACCTAAATTCATAGTGAATTTCTCTGAAATTCATACAAATTTACTAGGAATTTAGTTTGAATTTTCTCTATAAGCGCATCTATTCTCATTTTTTAGTAAGTTAATCACAAACTTGTGATTCAAACAATTTTCAAAGAATTCAAATTTTAACTATTAAAATTTGAAAACTAATGGCACTAACAGAAAGTTTATAATTTTTCTAAAACTAATGGCACTAACAGAAAGTTTATAATTTTGCTAAGCTAAAAGAAAACAGAATTAAAAATTAAAGCAAAAAACAAAAGAAAATAAATAATGCAAAAAACAAATCAAAAAAATAGGAAAAAACTATTTTTATAGTAAAGTTAATCAGAAAATAAAATAAATAAAGCAACAAAGAAAACAAAAAAACTAAAAAAGTGTTTTCAAATTTGAAAACTAATGGCACTAACAGAAAGTTTATAATTTTTCTAAAACTAAAAGCAAAAAGAATTAAAAAATAAAGCAAAAAACAAAAGGAAATAAATAATGCAGAAAACAAAACAAAAAAACTGGAAAAAATAGGGCTCACCCCTATAATATTTGTTATGACTAACTAAAATTATCAAATTGAGTATAATGATAAAACACAGTAATATTAAATAGCACGAAAAAGATTGACTCAAAAATTAATTTTTATAGTAAAGTTATTCATAAACTAGTGATTCACACAAATTTTTAAAAAATTAAATTTAAACTGTTCAAATTTTAAAACTAATGGCACTAACAGAAAGTTTATAATTTTTGTGACCTAAAATAAAAAAGAAATCACTACAAAACTATAAGTATTTAGTTCTAAGTAGAAACAAAAAAACAAAAAAAGTGCCACCTACTGGGCCCCCACGGCCTGAATACGACTAGAAACCCTACCATGGGCCAGGATTCAGGCCCGCGGGTGGCCCAGTAGGCCCACAGGCACAGATTGCAGTGTTAGGCCCGAAAGCCTGCTTTAGATAGGAGCTCGAGAGGGAAGGCGCACCGCACCTTATAAACAGGTGCGCCTTCCTCTCAACCAGCGAGGTGGGACTAAATATTTGGGTTCGGGGCAGCACAGGCCTTTGGTCCCGGTTGGTGGCACCAACCGGGACTAAAGGGGGCATTGGTCACGGTTGGTGCCACGAACCGTGACCAATGCCCCTCTTTAGTCCCGGTTGGTGCCACCAACCGGGACCAAAGGCCGCCGCTTCCCGCCCTTTGGGCTGCTGAAAATTGGCCTTTGGTCCCGGTTGGTGGCACCAACCGGGACTAAAGGGGGGCATTAGTCCCCGTTGGTTTCAGGAACCGGGACCAATGATCTTGCTATATATACAACACTTGTCAAAAATTTCATTCAGTTCCTCATTCTCCCCGCCGCCGACGCCGCCCTCTGCCCCGACGCCCTGCTCCTCGTCGTCGTCGCCCGCGCACGTCATCGCAGCCCCCGTCGTCGCCCGCGCCCCCGCCGCCCCGCCGTCGCCCGAGCTCCGTGCTGCCTCGAGCCTGCCGTCCTCGTCGCCCCTTCCCCGTCGCCGCCAGGCGCTGCCCTGACGCCGCCCGCCGCCCGCCCCCGCCAACGCCGTGGTCGTCGCCGACGCCGCCCTCGCCGGCCGCCCCCGTTGTGAGCCGCCGCTGTCGAGGCTCTGTTTATATATGCAAAAGTTTATATATACAAAAATTTCTACATATATGCAAGTATATATGTATTTTATATATGCAAAAATTTATATATCTAACTAGGAAGAAGGAAGAAAGGAAGAAGAAGAAAAACTTATATATGAGAAATGTATGTATGTATATATGAGAAATGTATGTATGTATAGATATATGTATGTGGATACATGAGGGGGGTCGACATACCCCCTCTCCGATAGCATTTTTGTGCATTTTAGGTTAGTGTATATATATGTTGATGTATATATGCAAAAGATAGATTTTTAGAAAAAATACTATTTTTTTCTGTTGATGATATGATGATGTTTTTTTTCATATATGCATTTTTTCATATATGTATTAATTTTTAAGTTGTTAGTAGATATCAATTTTAGGTTAGTGCATTTTATCACTGATTTTAGGTTAGATGATCGATTTAGTGCATTTTATGTCTGTTGCATTTTAGGTTAGTGCATTTTATGTTAGTGGAGAGGAAAAAGTAAAATAAGGAAAACGAAAATAAGTAGAGAAAGAAGGAGAAGAAGAAGGAGAAGACGAGGAGAGGAAGAAGAGGAAGAAGAAGAAAAAAAGAGGAGAAGAAGAAGGAATAGAGGAGCTTCTGAATTTTTTTGTCCATATAGAAGGTGTTTGATGAAATGCTAGATGTTTTTTTTCATATGATGTTTTTTTATATATGTATTCATTTTTTAATTTAGGTTGTTAATTAGTAGATATCGATTTTAGGTTAGTGTAGAGGAAAAAGTAAAATAAGGAAAAGGAAGAAAAGAGGAAGAAGGAAGAAGGAAGAAGAAGAAGAACAAAAGGAAGGAGTGGAAAAAGGAAAATAAGAAGAGGAAGACTTCTTTTTTCTACATGGATATATGCTAAAGAAAACGAGGGGGGTGATAGATGATGATGAGGGGTCGAGAGTGGGACGAGAGGTCGAGAGGTGTCGAGGGGAGAAAAAAAATGTTATCAGGGACGAGGGTCGTCGAGGGGTCGAGAGAGGGACGAGGGGTCGAGAGAACTAAATAAGAAGAAGAAGAGGAGAGGAAGAAGAGGAGAAATAAATAAGAAGAAGAAAAAAGAAGAAAAAGAAGAGGAGAAGAAGAAATGAATAGTGGAGAAGAAGAGAAAATAGAATATATTCTATTTTTTCTTCTTCTCCACTATTCCTTTCTTCTTCTCCTCTTTTTTTTCTTCTTTTTTTTTCTTCGATCTTCTCCTCTAGGATTTCAGGGTCGAGGGTTCGAGGGGTCAAGGGTCGAGGGTTTCAGGGTCGAGGGTTCGAGGGTTCTATAGGGTCGAGGGTCGAGGGTTCCAGGGTCGTCTAGGGGTCGAGGGTTCCAGGGTCGTCGAGGGTTCGAGGGGTCGAGGATCGCCGAGGGGTCGAGAGAGGTTTCCTAGTGTCAAAGTATTGAAGAAATCCATGCCTTCATCATTAGCCGGAAGTATCCAGGGCATGTTGGTACGAAGTTCTGCAAAGTTGTTATGGAATGGAGTCCCGGATAGGATAATCCGCCTTTTGGTACGAATTCAGCAAAGGCCTTCCAAATAGTGATATTTGGAAGGCTCTTGCTGAACTTTGTACCAAAAAGCGAATTATCCTATCTGGGACTCCGTTCCAGAACAACTTTGAAGAGCTTCGTACCATCATGCACATGTTACTTTCGCCTAATGATGAAGACATGGTTTTGTTGAATCCTTTGACACTACGCAACCTCCTGACCCCTCGGCGATGCTCTCGAACATGAGAGGAAGAAGAAAAAAAAGAGGAGAAGAAAGAATAGAGGAGTTCTTTCTCCTCTATTCTTTCTTCCCCTCTTTTTTTTCTTCTTCTTCCTCTTTTTTTTATCGGGAACGAGGGTCATCGAGGGACATAGATGTAGTGTCGTCGTTGTCGATATATACCCCCTCCCGATAGCTTACTATGATTAGGTAGCTAGTTCTACGTTTGGCACTAATATATCCATCTGTCATGTTTGAATAATAATTGCCATGTTGTAAATATTTGTAGAAACTATGGACACCGCCCGAGACGAAGCAAAAGAAGCGTTGTTGAGGGACATAATCGCAGAAGGAAGTGATGCCGTCTCGTTGTTTCTCAATGACACCGATGGTCTGGAAGGAGAGGGTGAACAAGCTGGCTACAGTGACCTAATGCCGGTGCAAGAAGAAGAACATGAGGACGGCTCCGGTGACCCAATGCCGGTGCAAGAAGGAGACCATGATGATGGCTCCGGTGACCGAACCGAGTCCGGCCAGGTATATATATTAGTTAAGCCTGTGCTGACTAGCTGATTGATGCATTCATTGTTTTGGTATGTACACATATTAATTAAGTCTTTGTTCTTTTTTCTAGCCCTCCGGATCGAGCACAACTTCGGTAAAGAGACGAGGCCCGAAGAAAAAGTTGAGCTCGGATGAAAAGCTTGAGATCATAGCAATCGCGCCCGACGGCCAACCGATTGAACCCCTCCGGACAAAGACCGCATTTGTTGCTCAGTGCGGGGTTCTGGTTAGGGACAAGATCCCGATAAGCATCCAGCAATGGTTTAAGCCGGCTACAGAAGACCCTGAGGTGTCTTATGTCAATGATATGCAGAAAAATGATCTTTGGACCGAGCTGAAGTCAAATTTCACCCTACCGCCAGAGGATAATCCAGAGAACCCAGTTAAAGAGAAATTAATCAAGTCTTTTGCTCTTAAGAGGATGGCAGAACTATTCAGGAGGTGGAAGAAAGAGCTGAATAAGTTTGTAGAAAATAATGAGACACCAGAATTCAAGGGCAGATATGAGAAGATCAGAGATCACTGGCCCGCATTTGTGGCCCACAAGACATCGGAAAAGAGTAAGAAGATGTCGGCGACAAACAAGAAAAATGCTGCGAAGAAGATGCTTCACCATCACACGGGGTCAGGTGGCTACCTCGGAGCCCGGCCTAAGTGGGCCAAGACTGAGAATGATCTGGTTCATAAAGGGATCGAACCAGAGACAATTAGCTGGCCAGACCGTTGTCGGACTTGGTTCTTCGGGGCTGGCGGAACCTTGGACCCTGTAACAGGGAAGGGCATTTGGACGAACGATCAAATGGACATACCAGTCAGGAAGCTTAAGCAGTATATCGAAGCAGCGCAGCAAGGGATGTTCTTTCCAGACAAAGAGAACGACGAGCTCACAATGGCCCTCGGGAATCCTGAGCACCCTGGACGGACACGAGGCACGCCAGGCTCCATTCCGTGGAAGGTTGGGTTTCCGGACGCAGGCGGTTACAAATCCCATGAGAGGAGGAAAAAAGTGCAGCAGACCCAAATGCAGGCGCTGCAAGCAAGGGTAGACGCGATAGAGGAACGAGAAGCAAATCACAACAAACGTACTGCCGAAGCCTCCCCCGAAGCTACCCCGCCATCTCAGCGCAGAAGCAGCGTGGCTTCCACCGAGCTGCTTCAGCCGGAGCATGCCTTGATGGCTCCTGCCAGCTATCCCGTGGATGCTATAACGGAGTCTCAAAATTGCCACCTTATGGCGCAATGGATGAATTTGAAGGTCAAGGAGGCTGTTGGCTCTGTTTATCCTACTGAACCCGGCGCAACTTTTCACTGCCGGCCGATTCCAGAAGGATATGCTAGGGTGATGGTGGATGAAATAACGGAGGGATTTGAGGACCTCCAGCTTGACCACCCTACCGGTGAAGGGGAGACTCGGCTGGGGTCTGCTCTGAAGACTCCATGCCTATGGCGGAAGGAGCTCATCAACCTTCCGAACTGGACGCCTCCTGTCGGGGGTTGCTGATCCCACGTACACCTATGGGGATCGGAGGACCGAGCCCCTTTTGGTTCGGCAGGGGGCGGTGGATGCACAAAGAGCGGATCGAGGCGAACGCACGAGCGACGCGATCGGTTTACCCAGGTTCGGGCCGCACGGATGCGTAAAACACTACTCCTGCTTTGATTTGTATTGTGTTCTTGCTCGGGAGCAATGGATGCTATAGTACCCTTGGATGGCTAGCGAGGCCGAGCATGAGAATGGTCGTCCCCCCTCCCTGTTGCGCATGGGCCTCCTTTTATATGTCTAAGGGGTCACCGACAGGTGGCAACAGAGATGAGGGTAAAAGGGTAAAAGAGGTGGTAGTTGGCGCCACCGCTTGCTACAGTTGTATCATACCTAACCCTGACGGCAGGGGACAAAGGCATTAAATGCCTGTCTGTGTCTCCTAGACGGGGCGGAAAGGGACCGTCAGGGGCGCCACCGTTTGCCACGATGGCTCCTTGTCAGCGCCTGCTTGCCACCGCATGCCCCTGGCTGCACAGCCTCCCGCCACGTGTGCCAGGGACGGTCCCAGAGCGACACGTTGGTGGGTGAGCTGGAGCGCGGGCTGTGGAGTAGTAGCTTGCCGCGGCAAGCGCCTTGCCGCGGATGTTGCCTTTTCGCGTCCGGGAGCTTGTCGCTCACCGGGTCTTGCCGGGACGCGCAGCGCGTCGCATCAAGCTTCTTGAGATGCTTTGGTCGGTCTTCCCGGCAAGCTCCTCTTGCCGGGGTCTTTGTGCTTCTTCCCGGCAAGCTCCTCTTGCCGGGGTCTTGGATACTTTGAGTGGCCTTCCCGGCAAGCACCTCTTGCCGGGGTCTTGTGCCTTGGCTCGAATACTTTGTTCTTGAATGGCTCCAAAGGAACCATGGAGGGTCTTGGCGGTCGCCCGGCAAGCCTTGCCGCGGGGTGCTGCGACTGCCCGTGCACAAGTTCGGGATACTAAGGTACCCCTACTTTAGTACACCGACAGGAGCCCCCGGGCTTGGGCCATACACGGTGCCGAGCGCTGTTGGGCCAGGCCCAAAAAAGTGCATGGGCACGCGCGGCCTAGGTCACGCCATAACTCACTCCGCATCCACCGCGCCCTCCCCGCACGGCACGCGTCAAACGCGGCATCCTGGGAGAGATCATGGGCGGTTTTCGAGGTGCCACTCCCCACGATCACGGGGTGGGGAGAGGCTGCCTCATCCATCGCCTCGGTTCTGCACGCCTGCCACGCGGCTCCCATGCACTTGGGGTCGCGGACGGCGGAGGCGGGAAACGGGGTCGTCGTGGGTCGAGGCAGCGGGTCGGCCCCAGCTCCCTGCCTTCCCGCGTCTTGATTCGCTGAGCGGGGCGGCCGAGCCCCCACCTTGCTCCTTTTGCCCTTCTCGCCTCCTTGACCTACCTCCTGAAGAGAGGGACAAGAAAGGGATTACGGGCATCTTATCTTTTTAGTTTGTAAGCCTTCAGGCCTTAGTTGCATTTAAAACTTGTAATCCTCTCTTTCATGTTCTTCATCCTCTATGGACTGTACCTGAATGGAATGTTTTTTTAATGAAAAGGGGATGCTTGCCGGGTCATTTGTCTTGCGGGTAGAACCCACGTCAAGGAGCAAATCCTTGGTATCTTTCAGATAGACACTCCTTCCCCGGCAACAGGCCCTGCCGTCTTCCCACGTCGCTCGACCTTTCTCACGCTTTTGACGGAGGCAGGGACGAGGCGGGTGCGGCCCCTCGTTTCATCCCTTTGCTGCCGCGACTACGACCAAAACTTGGCCCCAGGAACGAGCCCTAGGGCCTAGAGCTAAGGGAGCACGGTAGTTTTCGGGAAGAAACGAGGTTTCGTATTCCCCAGTCCATAAGAGCATGCATGAAGAGGGATGAAAAACTTATCTGAGATTGCAGCCCCCGGCAACCCTGGCTTGCCGTGGGTGAATCTTGGTACTTGCAGCCCCCGACAACACTGGCTTGCCGGGGTCTAGATGCCGGTACGTCCTTCTTCTCCTTTTTGTCCTCAGGCGGTCCGGCAAGGATATGCGAGCCCTGCGAACCAAGGGAAACGAAAGAAAGGCAAAGGGACGCACACTCGACCTCTAAGTTAGGGGTTAGCCGCTGTTAAGCACTATCAACCCTAACCAAGGACCAGACTCGACCTAGCATGCATGCTATAACTCTGGGCGCCAGCGCTTCATTTACTTGTGCTCAGGGTCTCCGCCTGGCTTTATACAAAGGATTACATGCAACAGCGGCAAGACTTGTATAAAAGGGTGGTTGCCGGACAGGGTCCGACAACCGCGCCTTACGGGTAAAACTTACGAAGATGCTCGATATTCCAGGAGTTGCTCACTGGTACGCCATCTTCGGTCTCTAGGCGGACAGCGCCAGGCCTGGTGACTCGTTTCACCCGGTAAGGGCCTTCCCACTTCGGCGTCAACTTGTTGGAATTCTTGGCGGACTAAACGCGCCGAAGAACAAGGTCGCCTTCCTCGAGACTTCTAGCATTAACTTTGCGGCTATGATAGCGGCGCAAAGCTTGCTGGTAGCGAGCGGCTCGCACAGCAGCCTGAAGACGATCTTCCTCAAGGAGCAGCGCGTCATCTTGCCGCAGCCGCTCTTGCTCAAGCTCCTCATAAGCGAGCACTCGAGGTGACCCGTATACGAGTTCCGTGGGGATAACTGCCTCCGCTCCATAGACTAGAGCGAAGGGTGTCTGGCCAGTGGCTCGATTTGGCGTCGTCCTGCTCGACCAAAGAACCACCGGTAGCTCCTCGATCTAGTTGCGTCCGCACTTGTGCAGCCTGTCGAAAGTCCTGGTCTTGAACCCGCGCAGCACTTTAGCATTTGCTCTCTTAGCTTGACCGTTGCTTCTTGGGTGAGCAACAGAAGCGAAGCAGACCTTGGCGCCAAGATCTTGGATGTATTGCATGAAGGCGCATCTCGTAAATTGTGTACCATTGTCGGTGATTATCCTGTTAGGGATCCCGAAACGGCAAACAATCGACCTGAAGAACTTGACTGCTGACTATGCTGTCACCTTCCTCACTGGTTCCACTTCCGGCCACTTTGTGAACTTGTCGATTGTGACGTACAAGTACTCAAAGCCCCCGACAGCTCAGGGAAAGGGGCCGAGGATGTCGAGCCCCCAGACCGAAAATGGCCAGGATAAAGGGATCGTCTGGAGAGCTTGAGCTGGTTGGTGTATCTGCTTGGAATGGAACTGGCACACTTCACACTTGGTTACTTGTGCAGTTGCATCCTGGAGGGCTGTCGGCCAGAAGAAGCCTTGCTGGAATGCTTTTCCGGCAAGGGCTCTTGCGCCAATGTGGTGACCATATATGCCTCCATGTATCTCTGCCAACAGCTTCTGTCCATCTTCCCGAGGAATACACTTCAATTTCACACCGTTTAGTCTTCTTCTGCATAGTGTGTTGTCGACAAACTGGTACATACTAGACTGCCGGGCTACACTTTCCGCTTCTTCTGGTTCCTCGGGAAGTTCTCCTGTCTGAAGGAAACGGACAATCTGCTGCGCCCATGTTGGAGCCTGTGGCTCGACAACATGGACTAAAGGCACATCTGCTGCTGCGGGAACGCCCGCTTCTACGGCAAGAGCCCGTGGCTCAGCCGGAGCTTGACATTCCCCGGCAAGCTTGCTGGAGCAAAACTTGTCGGGAGAATCTGCTTCAACGGAACAAACCCTAGGGCTTGCTGGAGCAGACTGCTCCTCAGCATTCTTGGCGTCGATCTTGGAGACCTTCTTGGCGGCGGCTTCGGGAAGCTCTGCCAGGAGATAGTCACCAGAAATCAACTACCTCTTCTTGCTCTGTCCAGTTGATGGTGTTACAGACGGCTGAGTCAGCTTGAGCACAAAAATCCCTGGTTCCACAGGTAATTTAAGTGCAGCACACTTCGAAAGGCCATCGGCAATGTCGTTCTCATCTCTTGGAACATGTTCCATTTGCAGGCCGTCAAAGCGCTCTTCTAGCTTCCTCACTTCATCAACGTAAGCTTCCATCAACGGACTCTGGTAAACCTTGTTCACTTGGCGGACGACAAGCTGCGAGTCACCCCTGACAATGAGCTTCTTAATCCCAAGTTCTGCCGCAATCCTGAGACCGGCAAGCAAGCCTTCATACTCTGCAGTATTGTTTGTCGCTTGCTCCTTGGGAAAGTGCATCTGGACTATGTACTTGAGGTGCTCTCCGGTGGGTGCGACAAGCAGCACGCCAGCACCGACGCCTTGCAGCGAGAAGGCACCGTCAAAGTACATGAGCCACTCTTTGCTTGCTTCCTTGGCGGGGATGCTCGTCTCCGGAATTTCTTCGTCTGGAGTTGGCGTCCACTCTGCTATGAACTCTGCCAATGCTCTGCTCTGGATTGTTGATGTACTCTCAAACTTGAGGCCAAAGCTTGAGAGTTCCAGTGCCCACTCGACAATCCTGCCTGTTGCTTCTGGATTTTGCAATATACTTTTTAGCGGAAAGCGAGTGACGACTGTGATCTCATGTTCTTGGAAGTAATGGCGCAGCTTTCTCGAGGCCATGAGAAGGCCGAAAAGCAACTTCTGCACACCAGAGTACCTTGACCTAGCCCCCCGCAAAAGGGAACTGACAAAGTAAACTGGGCGCTGCACCATCTTCTTCTGCATCTCCTCTTGCATCTGCGCAGATCCTTGCTTGTCGGGGAAGCCCCCTGCTTGTCGCTGGATGTGCTTGCCGCAGTCGCTGGTTCGTCATCTGCCTCCCTCTCCGCCACTAACGCAGCACTAACCACTTGATTGGTTGCCGCTATGTACAGCAGCAACTTCGCTTGTGGTTTAGGTGCGACAAGTGTTGGAGTGGAGGACAGGTATCTCTTCAAGTCTTGCAGCGCAGCCTCCGCTTCCGGAGTCCATTTCATTGGACCTGCCCTTTTCAAAATTTTGAAAAACGGTAGGGTGCGCTCAGCAGACCGAGAGATAAACCTGCTGAGAGCAGCCACGCAGCCGGCAAGCTTCCGTACATCCTTGACGCGCTTTGGTGCTTCGATCTGCTCAATGGCCTTGATCTTGTCGGGGTTGGCTTCGATTCCCCGCTGAGACACAAAGAACCCAAGAAGCTTGCCGGAAGGGACTCCAAACACACACTTCTCGGGGTTGAGCTTGAGGTTGACCTTGCGCAGATTTGCAAAAGTATCTTCTAAGTCTTGGATCAGAGTTGCCCTGTCATTGCTTTTGACCACTATATCATCCATGTAAGCTTCTATATTTCTGTGTATCTGTGGCTTCAAAGCGATATGGACTACTCTAGAAAATGTTGAACCAGCATTCTTTAATCCGAAAGGCATCCGTACGAAACAGTACGTGCCACATGGAGTAATGAATGCGGTTTTCTCCTCATCCTCTTCTGCCATGAAGATCTGATGGTATCCTGAATATGCGTCAAGAAATGAAAGCAACTCACATCCGGCTGTGGAGTCAACAATCTGGTCAATGCGCGGCAAGGGAAATGGATCTTTGGGACAAGCTTTATTAACATCAGTAAAGTCAATACAAAGCCTCCATTTCCCATTCGCCTTGCGCACTACAACCGGATTGGCCAACCACGTGGGATGGAGCACTCCTCTGACAAGGCCTGCTGCTTCCAATTTCTTGATTTCTTCTGCTATGAATTCTTGGCGCTCCACCGCCTGTTTCCTGACCTTCTGCTTGACGGGCCGCGCATGAGGACAAACGGCAAGATGGTGCTCAATTACCTTCCTGGGAACACCGGGGATGTCAGACGGTTGCCATGCAAACACATCGACATTCGCCCGCAGGAAAGTAACAAGCGCGCTTTCCTATTTAGGGTCAAGCGTGGCACTGATGGTGAAGGTACCACCAGTGCTGTCCTCCTTGGCGGACACCTTCTTGGTAAGTGGTGGAGCTGCCATCGTCTTCTTACTCTTGCCGGTGGAGCTCGATGGTGCGTCCTCGACGGCAGCGTAGCACTCCGAAGAGGCGCGCTTGCCGGAGTAGGCATCAGAGCTCTTGCCGGACTTGGTCTTCTTCTTCCCCCCGGGAGCTTCAGTGGCAAGTGTCTCGCGGTCTGTCGCGCGGCTACTTCCCGGTAGATCTTGTCGGCACAGATAAGGGCATCCTTCTTGTCACCGGGGTCAGAGATGACGCTTATCGGGCCTGGCATCTTGAGCATGTTGTATGCATAGTGAGAGGCTGCCATGAACTTGGCGAGTGCTGGACGGCCAAGTATCCCATTGTAAGGCAATGGGAAGTCAGCAACGTCAAAAGTGACCCTCTCCGTTCTGAAATTCAGCTCGCTGCCAAATGTCACTGGCAACGTGACCTTCCCTTTCGGCTTGCTCCTTCCCGGGTTAATTCCTTGGAATGTTTCGGTTTCTTCGAGCTCGCTGTCCGGGATCTGGAGTTTCTGGAGCACAGCGGAGGAGATCAGATTTAGGCCGGCCCCGCCATCAACTAGCATCTTAGTGACTCTGAGGTTGCGGATTGTTGGCGAAACCAACAACGGCAAGCACCCGACCGCAGTTGTGCGATCAGGGTGGTCCTCAATGTCAAAGACGATAGGCGTGCTAGACCACTTCAGAAGCTTGCGTGATTCGACAGGTGGCTCTGCCGCATTAACTTCCCGGAGCCACTGTTTGAGTTGGCGGTGGGAAGTATGCAGAGAAGCGCCACCGTCAAAACACAAGACTTCTGTAGCCTTCTGAAACTCCTGCTCACTATTCTCAACATCATCCATGTCTTCGTCGTCGTCTTCGTCATCATCCTTGTCGCGGCCGCGGGGAGGTCTGTCTCCTTGCCACTGCTTGACCTTGTCGCGGCGTCCTCCCAGGCCAGCGCGCTTCTTGCCGGCCTCTCCACCGCCTCCTTGAGCTCTCTCCTTGTCGCGCCGCTCGTACTCAGCTTTTTGTTGCTGGACGAGCTGCTCGACCTTCTTGCAGTTCTGGAGATCATGGCCCTTGGTGCGGTGAATCTTGCAGTACTGCTTGTCAGAGCTGCCCTGCTTGTCAGCGGCCGCCACAGCTTGGCAGTTGGTGCATGCGGCAACCTCCTTGCCGGAGCTACCAACTTTGGCTTGCTTGGCGGCGCCATCATCGCCGGACTGCTCGACGACTAGCACTTCTTTGCCCTTCCCCCTGTTGCGCCTCCGGTTCTTCTTTGCCGGGGCGGCATCCTCACTGTCAGATCCCCCTGCTCCAGTATCCTCTTCGGGGAGTTTCCTCCCTTCTTCAGCGCGTGCGCACTTGTCGGCCAGGGCGTATAGCTCGCTGACGTCTCTGATCCTGCTCATCGCCATCTCCTCCCGCATCCTGCGATTACGCACGTTCTGATGGAACGCGCTGATAACCGCGGCAGGGTGGATGTCCGGGATGTTGCGCTGCACGCGGCTGAATCTCTGGATATACTTGCGCAGGGGCTCTCCTTCCTTCTGGGCAAGCAGGTGGAGGTCACTCTCTTGGCCATGTGGTTTGTGGCCGCCTGTAAAGGCGCTGACAAACTGATGGCACAAGTCCGCCCAAGAGGATACAGAGTTGTCCAGCAAGTGCATGAGCCAGGATCTGACTTCGGGCTTGAGCATGAGCGGGAAGTAGTTGGCAAGGACCTTGTCGTCTCGCCCCCCGGCAGCTTGCACCGCAATGGTGTAGATGCTGAGGAACTCCGACAGGTGCGACTTGTCGTCGTACTTCTCCGGCACGTCTGGCTTGAAATGTTTCTGGCTGGGCCACTGGACTTGCCGCAGCTCATGGGTAAACGCAGGGCAACCTGCCGCGTACGGCAAGTCGCCTGGTTTTCCGGGCGCATGCATGTCAACAGAGGGCCCAGCGCGCAGGTCTGATTGACGTTGCGCTTTTCTTCGGCGCTCGATGCGTGTTCGAGCGTCCCCTTGCTGTCTCTCATGAAGAACTTGGCGTTGATCGTGACGAGATCGCGGATCTGACGACGCGGTGGAGTAGCTGTTGAGGTGGATCCGGCGAGTCGGCGATCTCGGCCTTCGGGGCGGAGAGTGCATAGTGGTTGCACCCTCGCCGGTCTTGTCGCCACCGGCTCGCGCCTGGCCGACTTGCCGCGGCAGCGATGCGCTCGGCTGCCGTGGGTTGTCACCGTTGGCGAAGCCGATGAGGCTCTGGATAGTGGCCCTCCAGTCATCGATCTTCTCTGGCGCTGGAGGGTAATCTAGGAGCAGTTGGGCACGTGCCAATGCTTCCGCCGGAGTGGTGGGCGGCGGCAGCGAACGCTGCGAGGAGCGAGATATGCTCGGACTTCTAACTGTGTTAGAAGGAGCAACATCTCGTCCGAGCAACCGTGCCATGCTCGCGCCAGCATGCTGGCGTGCATGCTGGTCCCGAGAACTCCGGGATCCGCCAGCTTGATCTTGGCCCAGCAAACGTATGGTACCGTGGGTACCATGACGCTGCTGGTCCCGCGCCTCCTGGGACGGGCGCGGTGCGTGTATGGACGCCGAGGTCTTGGAGTGCGCGCGGTCGTTGTGGGAGGCGATCGCGCCACCGGCGTGCGGCGCAGCCTTGTCCTTGGACCTGGCAGCACCGTGAGCCTCCTCGTCGGCGCCCGTTCTTCCGCCGGTGCCTACTCCACCAGCCGTTCGCTCTGGCGATGGTGGGCTCGGCGCAGACGGAGCCGCTGCCTCCAAAATCTTCTTCTTCGGCGGCATGTTGATGTAGATGACGAAGATTCAGCTCGTGCGAACGCTGGATCAGGTTCGCACAACCTCGACGCACCCCCTACCTGGCGCGCCAAAGATGTCGGGGGTTGCTGATCCCACGTACACCTATGGGGATCGGAGAACCGAGCCCCTTTTGGTTCGGCAGGGGGCGGTGGATGCACAAAGAGCAGATCGAGGCGAACGCATGAGCGACGCGATCGGTTTACCCAGGTTCGGGCCGCACGGATGCGTAAAACCCTACTCCTGCTTTGATTTGTATTGTGTTCTTGCTCGGGAGCAATGGATGCTACAGTACCCTTGGATGGCTAGCGAGGCCGAGCGTGAGAATGGTCGTCCCCCTCCCTGTTGTGCATGGGCCTCCTTTTATATGTCTAAGGGGTCACCGACAGGTGGCAACAGAGATGAGGGTAAAAGGGTAAAAGAGGTAGTAGTTGGCGCCACCGCTTGCTACAGTTGTATCATACCTAACCCTGATGGCAGGGGACAAAGGCATTAAATGCCTGTCTGTGTCGCCTAGACGGGGCGGAAAGGGACTGTCAGGGGCGCCACCGTTTGCCACGATGGCTCCTTGTCAGCGCCTGCTTGCCACCGCATGCCCCTGGCTGCACAGCCTCCCGCCACGTGTGCCAGGGATGGTCCCAGAGCGACACGTTGGTGGGTGAGCTGGAGCGCGGGCTGTGGAGTAGTAGCTTGCCGCGGCAAGCGCCTTGCCGTGCATGTTGCCTTGTCGCGTTCGGGAGCTTGTCGCTCACCGGGTCTTGCCGGGACGCGCAGCGCGTCGCATCAAGCTTCTTGAGATGCTTTGGTCGGTCTTCCCGGCAAGCTCCTCTTGCCGGGATCTTTGTGCTTCTTCCCGGCAAGCTCCTCTTGCCGGGTTCTTGTGCCTTGGCTCGAATACTTTGTTCTTGAATGGCTCCAAAGGAACCACGGAGGGTCTTGGCGGTCGCCCGGCAAGCCTTGCCGCGGGGTGCTGCGACTGCTCGTGCACAAGTTCGGGATACTAAGGTACCCCTACTTTAGTACACCGACACCTCCGCCTCCTCCTCCTCCTCCGGCAAGTCAGGGCACTCCGCCTCCTCCACCGCCTCCTCCTCCGGTGAGTGACGATCAGGGCCCTCGGCCGGCTCCTTCTCCGGCGCATGGCGGCACTCCGCCTCCTTCTCTGCCTGCGCCGACGCGCCCGAGCAGCCAGCCTCCTCCTTCTCCGCCTCGTCAGCAAGGGGGGAAGAGACCTGCCGCCGCTCCAGCTGCTCCGGCGCGTCATAGTCCTTCTCCTCCGCCTCATAAGCAAGTAAAGAAGACAACCGCTCTGTCTACTTGGTCGGCGTCTAGCAGTACAACCAGAGGCGGGAGGACATACAGATTCGGTCCTTCTCTGAAGACTCCAGAGAAGTTACCATATGAGAGGACCCCGGAGGAGAACGCCGAGATCGCGCGAACCGAGGTGGATGACTTGTTTCAAGGGTTGAGAGCAAAGAGACATCCATCTCCGGAGGAGAAGGTAGATCCAGTGAAAGTGAAGCGCACTCTGGCTGCCCTGACAAAACCACCGAAGTCTCCGCCGAAAGGAAACTATGAGCGCATTATTGGAAAGGAATTTGCCGAAGCGGAGCGATCGGGAAGTACTGTCAGTGATCAAAGGCTGAAAGAACGACGAGCTGGGAAACAAATTGCCCAGCTCGGCGAACAAGCGAAGCAATCGTGCCCCCCCCCCGCTCAAGGTGCCTAGCCACAATGTCGCTAATGATCCGAGGATGGTGCCCGGTTATAGCAATCTTGCAGATTACCTGCCCGATGATGTACATTATGAACCCATGGACGTGCAGATACAAAGATACGAGTACGGGAAGCCTCTCATCAAAGATGAAAGATCTCTATCAACGATGATGCGAAGATTGCATGATTGGTACTTGAAAATCTGCAGAGACTCTGGGGGGAGGAGTACTTTGTATGTGAAAGTTAAAAAGGAGCATGACCTCGTTGGAATTGAACTGTTGCCTGTTCCATTTGAGGAGTTCTATTAGTTTTTCAATCAATTGGCCCTCGATAAAACAACGGTCGCCTGCTACTGTCTGTAAGTAGTACTACTTCTGTCATTAAGTTTCTCTATATAGCTTAGCTCTTTCATTGCATGTATTTATAATCATCCTCAGTATATTATGCAGATTGAAGATCGCCGAATTGAAGAAAAGACAAGTCAGTGATATTGGGTTTGTTGGGGAACGTAGTAATTTCAAAATTTTCCTACGCACACGCAAGATCATGGTGATGCATAGCAACGAGGGGGAGAGTCTGATCTACGTACCCTTGTAGATCGCAACGGAAGCGTTGACACAACATAGAGGAAGTAGTCGTACGTCTTCTTCCCGATCCGACCGATCCAAGCACCGTTACTCCGGCACCTCCGAGTTCTTAGCACACGTTCAGCTCGATGACGATCCCCGGGCTCCGATCCAGCAAAGCTTCGGGGAGGAGTTCCGTCAGCACGACGGCGTGGTGACGATCTTGATGTACTACCGACGCAGGGCTTCGCCTAAGCACTACAACGGTATGATTGAGGTGGAATTTGGTGGCAGGGGGCACCGCACACGGCTAAGGAACGATCTCAAGGATCAACTTGTGTGTCTAGAGGTGCCCCCTGCCCCCGTATATAAAGGATGAGAGGGGGGGGGGGGCTGGCCGGCCAAGCAAGGGAGGCGCAGGAGGAGTCCTACTCCTACCGGGAGTAGGACCCCCCCTCCAATCCTATTCCAACTAGGACTCCAAGGGGGAAAGAGAGAGAGAGGTGGCCGGCCACCTCTCCTAGTCCTAATAGGACTAGGGGAGGGGGGAGGCGCGCAGCCCTCCATGGCAGCCCCTTTCACCTTTCCACTAAGGCCCATGTAGGCCCATTTGGCTCCTGGGGGGTTCCGGTAACCCTCTCGGTAATCCGGTAAAATCCCGATTTCACCCGGAACACTTCCGATATCCAAACATAGGCTTCCAATATATCAATCTTTATGTCTCGACCATTTCGAGACTCCTCGTCATGTCCGTGATCACATCCGGGACTCCGGACAACCTTCGGTACATCAAAATGCATAAACTCATAATAACTGTCATCGTAACGTTAAGCGTGCGGACCCTACGGTTCGAGAACAATGTAGACATGACCGAGACACGTCTCCGGTCAATAACCAATAGCGGGACCTGGATGCCCATATTGGCTCCAACATATTCTACGAAGATCTTTATCGGTCAGACCGCATAACAACATACGTTGTTCCCTTTGTCATCGGTATGTTACTTGCCCGAGATTCGATCGTCGGTATCCAATACCTAGTTCAATCTCGTTACCAGCAAGTCTCTTTACTCGTTCTGTAATACATCATCTCGCAACTAACTCATTAGTTGCAATGCTTGCAAGGCTTGTGTAATGTGCATTACCGAGAGGGCCCAGAGATACCTCTCCGACAATCGGAGTGACAAATCCTAATCTTGAAATACTCCAACCCAACATCTACCATTGGAGACACCTGTAGTACTCCTTTATAATCACCCAGTTATGTTGTGATGTTTGGTAGCACCCAAAGTGTTCCTCCGGCAAACGGGAGTTGCATAGTCTCATAGTCATAGGAACATGTATAAGTCATGAAGAAAGCAATATCAACATACTAAACGATCGAGTGCTAAGCTAATGAAATGGGTCATGTCAATCAGATCATTCAACTAATGATGTGACCTCGTTAATCAAATAACAACACATTGTTCATGGTCAGGAAACTTAACCATCTTTGATTAACGAGCTAGTCAAGTAGAGGCATACTAGTGACACTCTGTTTGTCTATGTATTCACACATGTATTATGTTTCCGGTTAATACAATTCTAGCATGAATAATAAACATTTATCATGATGTAATGAAGTAAATAATAACTTTATTATTGCCTCTAGGGCATATTTCCTTCAAGGTTCATTAACACATATCTCATAGATGCAAGTCAGGTTAAATTTCATGCCACAGCTACCGAGGCCAACTTGCTACGATCGTTGGTAATAAATGGAAACAAAGATATAATACTCTTTCCTTACAACTTCAAGTGAGTGTTACTGTCTTGTGCGTATTCGGTTTCCCTTATATATTAGTCAAGGTTATAGTAATGTAATTGATGAGTTATGCATGCGTGTGCAGTTTCCACTATATTCTCCTAGAGATTAAGCTTGAGCAGGGACTAGTAACCGTCTTAGACTCAAGACGAAAAGATCCCCAGGACTATGCAGACATGACTCAAATACTCGAGAAGTAAGTTAAATCGATCATTATCCACCGTATCAGCAACTTTGTTCATTTCCTGATATATCAAGTAATTGTTTTCTTTGTCAGGCAGGGTTTGGAGAAAATTCACCAGAAAAGCTCCGGGACTGTCGAAGGAGCTACAATTTAGACACTCGAAAGTAAGTACTATAGTAGCATTTTAAGCGCATCTACTAGTCATTCAAGCGCTAGTTTCATCAATACCATTTGGCATTCTTTCTTATCAGTTTGATTAACCTCTATTTATTGTAAAGTGGTTGTGGCAGGAACAAGGGAATGATTTCTGTGGATACTATGTTTGCGAGTCCATCCGCCACACGAACTGTGAGCGGGGCTACACTGACGAACAATATGAAGTACGTAAATAACAACATTCACAATTTTATTTTATTACCATCATTTGTGTTGAGTTTCATTCATTCATATATATATGTATTGACCCCCTTCTTTAAATTAGATGTTTCGGAAGCGGGATGAACTCCTAGCACCAGCTCGCATGCGAGCAATTCAAGAGGAATTGGTGGCATTCTTTCTTGACCACGTGATCCCTGAAGACGGAGAATTCTATGTGGACCCTGAGTCCGTATGATTATATTTGTAAGAGATAATTATTGTATATATGTAGCCGGTAGTGTCAGATAGATATACGAGAACTTGTTGTTCGACTAATCTCTCTGAGAAGGAGAGGTGGTCGATATCACTTCTCTCTGTATGCATATATGTTCATGATGATCTTCTGTTTCCTTCGTTTGCTTACTAGCTAGCTAGCGTGTCTCGTCCTCTCTATACGTATGTATAGTACGTAGCGTCGACCAAGCACAGACATAAGAGAGGACACTTCTCTCTATTAATTATAGCTAGCTAACACAATATATGAAACACCTAAATTAACCCCCCAAAACCCCCAACCCCCCCCCCCCTTCAAAAAAAAACAAAAACCCCAGCCACAGAAATGCTGACGCGTGGATGCCTATTGGTCCCGATTGGTGCCACCAACCGAGACCAAAGGGTCTCCTGCCTGGGCTCTACGCACTGCCCACGTGGAGGCCCATCAGTCCCGGTTCTGGATTGAACCGGGACTAAAGGGTCGGGGCATTAGTACCGACACTTTAGTCCCGGTTCAGGAACCGGGACTAAAGGCCCTTACGAACCGGGACTATAGGCCCTTTTTCTACCAGTGATCTAGTGGCGGGGAGTGGGTGGGCGGCGCCGGTATCGGCAAGGAGGCGGGAGGGCGTGCACGGGGGGGGGGGGGGGGGGAGCGAATCTGGATGCGCAAGATGCATTTTCGCCTGACAGTGGTGGCCCAGACGTGGTTTTTCCTTCCGCCGGAGCCCCCAAGTGCCCCCGTGTGTGCTGGGTTCGGCCTGGGATCGCCGAGCCCGGGCCGAGCCGGCGGATTTCGACGTCCTGAGGGCGTCACTGGGGGGCTTTTCGGCGCCGGCGGGAAAAAGCTCGCCCTGGGGGGGCAGTTGGGGGCGCGGCTGAAGATGCTCTAACGAGACGAAATGACAAGGTATCTCTCCATTAGAAATAGAGATACAAGAACGCAAACTTAGCGCAATGGTTAGCATTGCTGTAGTGCAACCTGAGATCCCATGGTCGATCCCAGCTGATTGTATGGCACCGTTCCAAAGTGTTCGCACACGAACACGTCACGTGTACCCTCGACGCCGGGGGTGATGCACCACAGCTCACGTCGAAGGAGTCTCACCGTAAGCGCGATTCGCAAGTGGACCGGCGAGAGCTTTTGAGGACCCGAAACCCCACACTCCCGGGAGGGACCCCGTCGGGGAGTGCGGCGGCTATGGGCTGCCCTAGGTCGGTCCAACCGCCCCTAGAGCCTCGGGATTCGCATCTCTGCAACACGAAGAACGACGAAGAACGAGGAAGCAAAAACAAGGGAGGGACAAAACGTAGATGAAAAAGTAGTAGATGTGTTTTTTGCGATTGTGTGTTGTTTCAATCGGCCGTCACCCCCAGCATATATAATAGGCGGCTGGACTTCCCGTACAAGCAAAGTATTTATCTAGACTTTCCTTGCAAGAAAATTACATCAATTCACGTCCAAAACCCTAGTCAAATTCGGACTGGTTTTATCCGAACTTCCCAAAATTGTTCGGTTTAAACTGGCTGCACCTTGCGGGTCCTTTTTGCGGTGGTAAACGATCTCGGATGAAAATAAGCCCAAAAGCAATCTTGACTGTTTCAACGAGACGAACAACTTTCATGTTGAAGGGTTTTTGATCAGAGATCATCTTGAGGGTCAAATCTGTCTCGCAACACAGGCTATCTCCTCGCGCTACCCGTCAGACATGTGTCTGGTGGGGCGCGCCACATCTCGCCTCGTGACAGGGCTGCACTCCGATAGCTCTAACTTTTGCATACGAACTCGGATTTGAACGATTTGTATATCAAAATCGATCGTTTCGACGATACGAAGACAACCCATGTAGATCATTTTTTCATTTGAGGCCGTCTTGGAGGCGTAATCAGCCGAATAGTGTTCTGAATACAAAATCTTGGTATTTCGAATACAACTTCGGCCTTCGAGATAAGATCGGATGGCGATGGACTAAACTTCAAAGATGTTCATATCGAAAGTACGAAACTTTTTTATGTAGATCACTTCTCCATTTGAAGCCATATTATTTAAATTCTTGACCGTGCCAAAATCTGGTGTCAACACAAAGGCGCAATGATTGTGAGGCCTCCGCAACCTTCGTAGCGTGAGTGTGGTCATGTCCTTGCACCTTTTGATATTTCGACACATGTGCGCTCTTTGCACTCACCTAAGAGCAAGTCTAATAAGACCTCGCCAGTGGGCTAGAGACAAAAATCAATCTATTATATGAGTATTTTCTATAAAGGCTTTAAGTGAGGTGGCATCTCCTTATAGCAAATAGCTGACTACATTATGAACCATGCTCTAAACAAGGAGGTATCCCTAAAAAACTAAACGAGGAGGTATCCCTCAAAAAAACTAAACGAAGAGGTGGAGGCACAACACATAATATGGATCTTATTTTTGCCATGGCACCCACAACCACTGCACTGCATTGAATACTGATATTTGTCAATTTGAAGTAGTTCCTCGGCCCAAAATAATTGGAGTTCTAGGATTGTTCTAAGTCAAACTTTTTAAAGTTTTTTGTGGGGTAAACTTTTTATAGTTTGACCAAGTGTCTAGAAGAATCCGCAAATGTCTACAGTTTCAAATATATATATAATATGAAAATACATTCCATAATGAATCTAATGGAGTGAATTTGATTTTGCAGATGTTGATATATTTTTGTATAAATTTTGTCAAACTTGATGAGTTCAAATAATCCTAGAACTACAGTTATTTAAAATGGAAGGAGTATGATGTTTGTTAAGGGCATGATGTTTGTGAAGGGTATGATGTTTGTTAAGGGCATGTTTATTGAAATGTTGGTTCCTGCTATTCTAACCACACATTTCAATGTTGACAAGATACTGTTTCAAAAAAAAATTGTTGACAAGATACCAAGAGCACAAGCATTTGTAGACTATATGCAATCAGATAACTTTAGTTTATTTATCCATAACAGCTCCACGCAAACGATTCGAGATGCAATAAAATTCACTTGCCTGCCTCGTCAACATCACTCCCCATAGACCTGCCTTCCTACCATGGCTCAAGCGTGTCCTTCGCCACCATCTGGGCATCACCGCCGTACGGTTCACCGGCAGTGCGGTGGGCACCATCTTCGTGGTGTTCTAGCGGGAATCCAAGCAGGTAGCCGCTATGAGGGCTAGCCCTATCTGCTTGGACAACCGCTCGATTTGGATCCTTCCGCACAATGCGGGGGACAACGCCTTCTCTTTCTCCTACCGCCATGTGGTGAGCCTTTCCTTGGAAAAGATGTCGTTGGAGTTGTGGAACGGGCGGGGGGTGGCGGCCAGCGTCGCCGGCTTCACCAATTTGTTCAGGCTTGAGCACGCTTGCCTCCATGGCAACGAGTTCTCATGCATCTTCGTGCTCGTCAAGGTTGAATCGCTGCACCACATCCCACACCACCTCACCTTCCATCGCATCGATGGCAATGGCATCTACGCTGATGTAATCATCAATGAGATTTGGGACGTGGCCCGCTCGCTTGGTGCTCCCACTGCTCCTCCGCATCCGACCGGCCAGGTTGGGGAGGGGGTGCCAGCGGTTCCCGCCATCCCACAATGTCGCGGCAAGGCCATGCTCACCCGAGGTCCTCCCTGGAGTTCTCGGAGGAAGGGGAGGGCATGGCGGCCAGGGCTCCTGGAGCTACCGCTGGCGGTGACCCCGGCGCCGTTGACTAGGGGAAAGCTGAAGCTGATCGCTGAGCAATGCGATCTCAATGCAACTGCCATCTTCGACCAGGTCCAGGCCCGTGCTACATCCTATGAAATGGCAGCCTCCTCTGCTACCTCCAGCTCCTCTGCATCATCAGTGCGTGTCCTCAACAATCCCTATGAGTAGTTATGTAGTTGCTGCTGCGTCTTGCCTTCGGGATTGTCTTTTAATCATGGGTAACCTCCTGTTAAGCGGCTATGTCAGTCAGTCAGTTAGCTCCTTGCTTTTAGTCTGCTACTTTGAGTCGGGGTGTGTCAGTTTCAGTGTTCTAGAGTGTGTTTTGTTTTGTTGGAGTATGTATCTTGTCTGTCTTCAGGCCTATCAATCACTTGTTATGCCAATTCTACTATGCATTATGATGATCATACATGTGTGTCTCTGTTCTTCCTACATGGGTTGTGATCTCTTCTTTCCCCCATGAAGATTCTGAACTGGAATGTTTGTCGTCTTACTGACGATGATAAGTGCTCGTTGGTTCATGATTGAATAACCTCTTGCTGTAGTATTGTTTGTCGGCAGGAAACGAAGTTATCAACACTCTCCTTCTTCAAGCTGTGATCCTTTCTGCCTGCAACTTTCAAAGAATATGCTTTCACACAATCAGAAGGAACTGTTGGGGGTATCCTGGTCGCCTGGGACACTAATTGCTTTCTTGGGAAAGTTGTTGCAACACATCAGTACCATGTGACTGTTAAGCTGTCTTCTACAACTTCAGCTAGCTTTTTCCTACTTACGTCTGTCTATGCACCATGTGTGAGCAATGAAAGGGCTCAGTTTTTTGAGGCTGTTACCAGTGTTGCAGCAGAGGCAGACACGCCGTGGATTCTTGGGCGATTGCAATATGTATTGCTTCGCGCATGAAAAATCACATGGCCACATTAACTGGAACCTCATGGAGATGTTCAATCCTTGAATCAAAGAGCAAGGGTTGGATGATGTTCAGGTTGACAATAGGATGTTCACCTGGTCCAACTAGAGATCTTCCCCCACTCTAGTTAAGTTGGATCGTGTGCTGGTAAATGCGGCCTGGAGTCTGTGTTTTCTGTAGACCTCTGTTGCTGCTGTGCCTGCCACCACTTCAGACCACACACCCATCCTTGCCCAGTTCCAAGCTGATGCGATCAAGAGCAATTTATTCAGAATGGAAAACCACTGGCTCCATATGGAGGAGACCAAAAACATCATACATGACTACTGGTCCAAGGGCTGTAGAGCTTTCCATTCCTCTGCATCACTCATCAATTTTAAAATGAGAATGGCCCGGGATGCTCTACGGCAATGGTGTAGGCGTCAGCCTAGCCTTAAGATGCTCATTGATAACAATAAACATGTCGTCAGCTTTATCAATGATGTTGAGGAAAGAAGATCTTTGTCGATGATGAAAGTGGTTCTTAGGGAGTTTGCCTCTCTCAAGGCCGAGCAGTTGATCTTGTGGCACACTATTGCAGGATGGTCCAAACGCGACACTATGTGCGATACCATAATCGCAAATGGTGGTGTAAAAAACCTTCAAAAAAGGTGCAAAATGTTTGCGATGACAGATGCATCAAACACGGTTCGGAATTTAGCTGCGTGTGCGATGCAGGGCATACGGTTCAGCTCAATTAACTGTTTGGGATGAGGAGGCACAAAAGAAAAGGGAAGCCAAATGAAGGCGTGTGCGATATACAGCATACGGTTCACTGGGATGAACTATGTGTGATTAGGCAACACAATGGAAACGGTTCAACTGAACAAGATGTGTGTGATACGTGGCAAACAGGTCCGTAATCTGAAATGTGTGTGAAGACCAATAATAACACAGACGATTGCTGCTAATAAGCCGTGTGAATTGCTCTGTCTACAGTAGAATAACATGTATATATATAACTGAAATAAACATCCAATTACATAAGTGACTATACAGATCATTCGCACACACCTCAATAAACAATTGCATGCATTCTAAAGTAGGAGAAACGATCGTCTAGTCATCTACTTCTTGTGGTGCTCCCTCCACTGCTATGTGGCTCAATCCCTCGTCTGGGTCAGGAAGAAGACAGTTCCTCATGTCAACGATCCGCCTGTACATCTCGTAGCTTGTGTACGCGTCCATGGCCGCGTACTTGACATGTTGTTCATCCAGTCTCTTATGCCACACACTGTGCCAGGCGTTCTTGTCCTTATTTCTCTCTTGCTTCATCTTCGCGTAGTAGGGGTCGATGATGGCCGAGGTGAGGTCAACCAGGGAGTTGGATGTTGACAAGATTCGGGCATTTCAAGTCCGAAAACTTGAGCACTTTTAGAACATTGTTGGTGTCCACCGTAGCGAAACTGTAGTTGGAGCTCTTGATAAACCTGGAGAAATGCTCGCAAGGCCTTGTGGCAAGGTGGAAGTGGTAGACGAGGACGTCATGTCGCACGCACAACTGGGCGACGACAACCTTTTGATCGTGCTCGGCACGACCGATGGTGTACTCGAGGTCGAAGCCGACCATTCGGTACTTGTCCTCGGCAAGGAACTGCTCCATAGTTTGGATGGAGCTCTCCACCGAGACTGGATCATTCGTGTACACCACCGAGAGGGCCTTCCCCCTCACGTGGGTGTCCACTACGTGATGCGTGGTGCACTGCCCGCCGTTGTCGTCGTCTGCCGCTGGGAGCGCCATTGGAGCCACGGGGAGCGCCATTGGAACCGCTGGATGTCCTCTCTGTATGTGTCCTCGTGGATGTGCTTATTGTGTCGTGTGAGACGAGAGATGAAGGTAAACGACCGAAGGGGGGCCAGGCGGCGTGGATTCTCGGCGCGTCCGCATGGAAGTTGCTGCAGCGGGTAACTGCATCGTCGCTCCACGCCCGGTGCAACCGCTTGCACACGAACGTGTGTGATCATGCGCCAAGCACCTGGAGGGATGCGAGAGCAGAGCGCGCGCGGCGGGAGGCGAGCAAAGCATGCCGCGGCCGCCTGAACCGTAAGCAACCACACGCATAGAGCAGTTGAACATGCAAGAAATGGTCGCCTACAAGCTGGCCGACAGTTGCGTCGCTGCGTAGAGAGCGGCCGTGTGGTACCACCTCCGTCTAGTCTATAGTCTCCTTTATATTCCATGTCATACTTTTCCCTCAAATTTAACCAACAAAATGTTAATGCATGTTTAAAAAAAATATATAATTGGAAACTATGTTCAAATACAAATCCAACTATATAATCTTTGGCGACATGCATTCGTATTTTATTACTTAAATCATACTTATAAACCAGGACGATGGTATAGTAGGTAATTAAATCACAAATGTTTTTCATTAACCGTATGTGTACGTAGCCTTTCGTCCTCCTCTCGCATTTCTTGTCACCCCGCTGCCGCAGACGGCTTACAGCGCAAGCTTGTTTTTTTCGCAGCGCGCGGGGGCGTTCTTTTTGCCAAATGGTGGCGCCAATGAATCGTCGGTGAGCCCGTTCCCGTGCAACCTCGTAGGTTCCCGCGCGAGCTTCCCACCCGAGTCGGTGAAATCCCCCAAAATCCCAATGCTTACCGGCCTGCTATAAAAACCCTCACAGCCGGCGAGTCCTGCATTGCATTTTCCCCTCCATCCATGTAGCTTATCTCATCTACTTCTCCCACAATCGCGAATGGCACCGGTCCATCATCGTCGCTCAGCTCCAGCTCCAGCTGGGAGGCTACACCGCGGCGGCGGCGCAGTCCCTGGCGTAGTGTAGTGCGCGTGGCATCCCTATTGGGTGTGCACGGAACACCCACCACACACTCCGCCACCGATGCGTGTACGTAGCTGTTGCGGCCGCCGTTGCCGCCACACCACCTGTCATGGTGGGTGCACGACAGATGCCAAGGGATGGCTAAAGATAGGAGGTGGCTCGAGGGCACTGGTGGGCTCTAGAGGCGAGGTCGGCATGAGCGAGCACGGGATGCAAGACATACCCAGGTTCGGGGCTCTCCGGTGAGATAACACCCCTAGTCCTGTCGAGTGTGGTTTATATGTAACAGTACAGAGCTGCTCCTAGAGTTGTATAGAGGAAGAATGAGGTCTGGCCAAGGCTTAGGCTGCTCCCTCTCCTCGGGTGTTGCTTGCTAGGTGTGTGTGTGTGTGTGTGTGTGTGTAACTGCATGTGCGAATGAAGTGGTCGCCCGCATGCATGGGGGCTCCTGGGGGTTTTATAGGTAAAGCCCCCAGGGTACAAGGGTAATGTTACAAGGCCATAGGGCCGGGTTGTCAGTGTCCTAGAACCCGATGCTAGGACCCGCCGGGTACCAGGGCTCGCCGGGTTCTCTAGGCACGGGCCCCATGCGCCTAGGGGGCACTGTGCACCGTCTTGTCGATCGTCAGGGCGTGGCCGAGTTGATTCGGCTACAGTGGCGCTTCGTCTGGTGGCCGCTTATTGGCGTCATGGGTCACGTCGGGTGCACTGTTGCTACGCCAGCCTTGGTCAGCGGGTAGGTGAGAGGCACCGTTGCTTCGTCCGGCTGACCAGAGGCATGGGCGGGGTACTGTGGCTTCGGTCATCAGTTGGTGGAGACTCGTCCCATCGTACGACTGGGATGAGACGGCCGCTGACTCTCGGCCGGGTTTGGAGAACACGCCAAGGGCGCTGCTGGCTTGCTGGGGAAGTCTTGAGCTTGGTTGTTGGGGCCGAGTTGAGGAGTCTTGCCGGGTTGTAGAGCTCGGCCGGGTCGTAGGGCTTGGCTTGGTTGAGCGACCCAGCCAAGCGCGAGCCGGGTTGACGGGCGATGCTGGCCCCGTTGTTTTGAAAAGGATTCGGGTTCTGTTGCTTGCCTGGGGTCCATCCCCCCGATAGTAGTCCCCGAAGCTGTGAAGGTCCGCCGTCTTCAGATGGGTGGGCCTTCGCAGTTTCCTCCTTTGCAGAGGCGGATTTGGTGACTGCCGGGTTCGGCAACACCCACTGTGTGCCGGCTTCCGGAAGATGGATCGCGGCGTCCCGGTCATGGCAGGAAACCGAGGTGTTCGACAAATCTTGGGAAACCTTTCGGGCTTCGCGCGGCTGCCACGTGGCGCCTGGGAGCCGGAAGGGCCTGACAGGTCACGCACGTGACGGGACGGGGCAACGACCTGGGGCCCGCTGCCGCGCGTCCTTGGCCCTCGCGCGCAGATTTATTACAGCGTCTGCAGGTCGGTTGCCATTCTCGAGGCAGTTACTGCGTGCGTACATGCGCACTTATTGCAGGGAAGTGGAAAGGGCGAGCGCAAATGATCCCACTTCCCCATGTTTAGAATTGTGGCCTATAAATTGGGGGCGAGAGGGCGGCGTAGATCATTCACGCTCGCGCTCCCCTGCCGCTTTGTTCTCCGTCTGCTTTCGACAGTCGCCGCTAGCTGCGACGCCTGCCGTCCCGAGCAGAGCTTTCTTGCCATCTTCTTTTCCCTCTGCTTCTTATTCGCGCACGGGTTGATGGCGCTGCCGTCAGGGTCGTGGATGGGCTCGACCGTCACCCTTGATGACATCGCCTACCTCCACGACACCAGGCACCTGCCGAGGGCGGAGGAGGTCGAGGTGCGCCTCCCGCAAGGCGAGCAGGGGCCGCAGCCCAAGGGCTCGAAGCGGGTGGTCTTCCTTGCCCCTTCAAGCGTGGGGTTGGGCTGCCCGCGAGCGGCTTCTTCCGCGAGTTTCTGGAGTGCTTCGGGCTCCAGCCCCATCATCTTGGTGTCGGCGCGATCGTGCAGCTGTCCGGCTTCGTCACCCTCTGCGAGGGGTACCTGGGAGTCGAGCCTTCAATCGACCTCTGGGTGCGCTTCTTTTCTCTGAAGCAGCAGGGGCCAAAGGCCGAAGAGATGTCCGAGTGTGAGGCGGTCGTCATCACCAAGCGGTCGGGCGCCGACTGCCCAAAGGTGCCGCTGGAGGATTCTGCCAAGAAATGGCAGAATTCTTTCTTCTATGTCCGCAGTTTTGGCGAGGACCGCATCAACCTCCCGCCATTCATCAACTTGCCGCCGTGGGGGAAGCAGAACTGGGGGTACTACCCCAAGCACCCGTCGTAGGAGGTGCTCAACCTGTGTGAGCGGGTGTCGATGATGAAGGAGCGGGAGCGGCTCACCGGCACCGACCTCATCGCCACCTTCATCGTCCGGCGGGTGCTGCCACTGCAGCAGCGCAGCCGTCTTATCGGTCAGATGGCCGGTGAGGGAGTCCTGGATTAGGGGGTCCTCGGACAGCCGGACTATATGCTTTCGCCGGACTGTTGGACTATGAAGATAAAAGATTGAAGACTTCGTCCCGTGTCCGGGTGGGACTCTCCTTTGCGTGGAAGGCAAGCTTGGCGATTCGGATATGTAGATCTCCTTCTCTGTAACCGACTCTGTGTAACCCTAGCCCCCTCCGGTGTCTATATAAACCAGAGGGTTTAGTCCGTAGGACAACAACAATCATAATCATAGGCTAGCTTCTAGGGTTTAGCCTCTACAATCTCCTGGTAGATCAAATCTTGTAATACTCGTATCATCAAGATCAATCAAGCAGGAAGTAGGGTATTACCTCCATCGAGAGGGCCCAAACCTGGGTAAACATTGTGTCCCCCGCCTCCTATTACCATCAACCTTAGACACATAGTTCGGGGCCCCCTACCCGAGATCCGCCGGTTTTGACACCGACAGTGGTGCTTTCATTGAGAGTTCCACTATGCCGTCACGTAAAGGCTTGATGGCTCCTTCGATCATGTGCAACGATGTGATCGAGGGTGAGGTTTTTCTCCCCGGACAAATCTTCGTATTCGGCGGCTTCGTACTGAAAGCCAACTCGTTTGGCCATCTAGAGCAGATCGATAGCTACGCCCCTGGCCATCAGGTTAGATTTGGAAGCTTGAACTACACTGCCGATATCCGCGGAGACTTGATCTTCGACGGATTCGAGCTCATGTCAGGCACGCTGCACAGTCACGACGAGCATGACTTAGCTCTGCCATCGGATAGAGTTTGGGAGATTGCACCTATGGTTACTTCGGCCCTCAATCCGGAGAAGATCATGCCATCCGAGGATGGGTGTATGGACCCCGCCTTGGAGGACGCACACTCAGCGGCTATAGAGCTGAATACTGACTTCACCTCCTATGAAACATGTGCTACCGGACCCTTGGACCCTTGGATCCGTGCCTATTGAAGGAAATATGCCCTAGAGGCAATAATAAAGTTATTATTTATTTCCTTATTTCATGGTAAATGTTTATTATTCATGCTAGAATTGTATTAACCGGAAACATAATACATGTGTGAATACATAGACAAACAGAGTGTCACTAGTATGCCTCTACTTGACTAGCTCGTTAATCGAAGATGGTTATGTTTCCTAGCCATAGACATGAGTTGTCATTTGATTAACGGGATCACATCATTAGGAGAATGATGTGATTGACATGACCCATTCCGTTAGCTTAGCACTTGATCATTTAGTATGTTGCTATTGCTTTCTTCATGACTTATACATGTTCCTATGACTATGAGATTATGCAACTCCCGTTTACCGGAGGAACACTTTGTGTGCTACCAAACGTCACAACGTAAATGGGTGATTATAAAGGTGCTCTATAGGTGTCTCCAAAGGTAGATGTTGGGTTGGCGTATTTCGAGATTAGGATTTGTCACTCCGATTGTCGGAGAGGTATCTCTAGGCCCTCTCGGTAATGCACATCACATAAGCCTTGCAAGCATTACAACTAATGAGTTAGTTGCGAGATGATGTATTCCGGAACGAGTAAAGAGACTTGCCAGTGGTGAGATTGAACTAGGTATTGAGATACCGACGATCGAATCTCGGGCAAGTAACATACCGATGACAAAGGGAACAACGTATGTTGTTATGCGGTCTGGCCGATAAAGATCTTCGTAGAATATGTAGGAGCCAATATGGGCATCCAGGTCCTGCTATTGGTTATTGACCAGAGAGGTGTCTCGGTCATGTCTACATAGTTCTCGAACCCGTAGGGTCCGCACCCTTAACGTTCGTTGATGATATAGTACTATGAGTTATGTATGTTGGTGACCGAATGTTGTTCGGAGTCCCGGATGAGATCACGGACATGACGAGGAGCTCCGGAATGGTCCGGAGGTAAAGATTCATATATTGGATGATATGGTTAGGCCAAGGGGTCAAGCCCACAGGGCTATAAGTCGGTGCAAAAGGAGTTTTGCGGACGCCAGGGGGCCAAACGCCGGAGACCCTGGCGTCTGGCCCTGGGCCAGACCCGACGCCCATGGCGTCTGGGCCAGACGCCAAGGTTTGTGGCGTTTGGTCCTGGAGTCCGAGTGGGACTCTTGCCTTTGGGGCAAAACCGACTTTGAGGAGGCTTTTGCTCCAAGTTTCGACCCCAGGGCTCAACATGAGGGGCAGGGCTAGCACGAAGGACAGATCAAGAAACACCAAGCCGTGTGTCGGCAACCCTGTCTCCTCTAGTTTATCCTCTGTCATAGTTTTCGTAGTGCTTAGGCGAAGCCCTGCGGAGATTGTTCTTCACCAACACCGTCACCATGCCGTCGTGCTGCCGGAACTCATCTACTACTTCGCCCCTCTTGCTGCATTGTCGGAGTAAATAGCCATGGGTAGCCTAGCCGGCTTCCCCTGGCCCTTCTGAAAAATGACGAGCCCATCTGGCTCTCAAGAGGACCCAAGACTTGGGGCCGCCACCCCCCTGCCGGCTATCTTCTAGGCTGGCTTCGGGGGCGGCTCGCCCTTTACCCTCATGAAGAAAGCTGTGGGAGGGCCGACTGCGAGAAGCCGGCTGCAAAGAGGCTGACTCCAAGAGGCCGGCTCCCATAAAGCAGTCAAAGCCATACCCGCAAAGTACGCGTCGACCCCACGATGATGAAGCAGGGCGTGGCTACAGTAAAGCCTACCACCCCCAAAACCCGAAGCACGCCCAGCACAGTGTGCCGTACGGATGGCCATGACCCGTCCGGCGCGGCACTGTTGCCACGGCGGTCTTAACGCTGTCCACGACGGGCCACCAGCGTGGCCCCCGAGGTGGTGGGCCCCTTCGTGCAGAGAGATACCGAAGGCGGCCGCACCTCCTCCCAAGTCGGCCCAATGGAGAGCCGGCCCCCCATAGCCGGCTCGCCATCCTCCTCGAAGGAGACGCCCATTAAGGAGGCAAGATGCGGCGGGGCTATAGTAATCGCCCGCCAGGGCGGCGGTATTGTAGCCACGCTTACCCCGACCAAGCCTGCGTCAACAGTACGGAGCAACAGTAACCAGCCACCGACCAGGCGCTGGACAGTGGGGCCTGCCTGTCGACCAGGATGCCGGCAGCTGGCGGGACCCACCAGTCGGCGCAGAAGCCGGCGAGTACAGTCACAGATAGCTGGGCCCCGCGCCCAGGTGGATTACCATTGTACCCCCGGGGGTTAGGCCTATATAAACCCCCCGGTGCACCCATGCAAAGGGTTGGACTCTCAAGCTAGACCTAGACACCACACAAGGAGAGGAAGCAAGCTAGCTGTGCCCTTCTTCCTCCTTCCACCCAAACAGCTCAAGGAGCATTGTGTAGCTACTTGTTCATTTAGTAACCATGCGGAGACCCCGCAGAGCAGCAGTAGGGGTGTTATCTCGACGGAGAGCCCCGAAGCTGGGTAAGATTCGCCGGCGTGCATGTCTTCGCCTTATCCCGTTTCCAGGCACCGACGATGTTCTATTGGCTCCCACAATGATAAGCCACCCGTTGGCATATGTCGCACCTACCACCCGACATTTGGCACCCACCGTGGGGCCAGATGCACCGTCGTCCGGAGACCTGTTCTGGACGGGAACCCTCTTCCTCCCCCGCGAGCGTAGCCAGCCCGGCTTGCCCGACGGCGCTTGTCACGACGCGCTGCAAGGAGTCACCGACATCTGCGCGGAGAGCGGCCTCGCCGATCTCTTCAACAAGGCCCGCATCTCCGACGAGCTGGCCTCCGATGCGGGCACCGACCACCTCGCCAACCTCCTTGGCCAGCTCCACGTCTCCAGCGAGCCTGCTGCAGACCTGGAGTCGGTTGGCTCCACCGACCCGATGCCTGTCGACTCCGACATGGCGTCATACGACACCTTCCCCACCAACGTCACGATCTACAATGACCCGCTCCCTCCGGCCGGCGATCACGATACTATCACCACTGAGGTGATGGTTATCGGCCATGACGGCCCGGCTGACAAGGGCGCCCACGACACCCCGCGCACGGCGGCCCACGACTTGTCCGTCCCCCTCCCAGCTGACGCCGACAACGAAGCACTGGAGGCACGCCGTCTCGCCCTCCACGCGGAGGGCCGGAGGCTGGCCTCCGCAAGACGCCTCACTGAGGCCTACCAGCGCGAAGCTGATCGCGCCGCCTTCGGCACACCGGCCCCGGCTGGCCCAAGCCGGGCTGGTGCTGTGAGGCTGGTTAGTGAAACACTACAAAGGCTGCCAGCTTTTCAGTTCCAAGCAACACATGCCGGCTTCGGCACTCAAGACCATTCCCCTCACCTGGCCCTTTGCCATCTGGGGACTGGACATGGTGGGCCCATTCAAGACGGCGCGCGGCGGCATGACACATTTGCTCGTCGCCGTGGACAAATTCACCAAGTGGATCGAGGCAAAGCCGATCAAGAAGCTGAATGGGCCGACTGCGGTGACTTTCATCACAGATATAACAACCGGGTATGGCGTACCGCACATCATCATCACCGACAATGGCACGAATTTTACCAAAGGAGCCTTGGCATGATTCTGCGCTACACAAGGTATCCGGCTGGACCTCGCGTCCGTCGCCCACCCGCAGTCAAACGGCCAGGTCGAGCGAGCAAACGGCCTGATCCTCTCCGGCATCAAGCCCTGACTGGTCATACCTCTGGAGCGTTCAGCTGGCTGTTGGCTCGACGAGCTGCCGGCTGTCCTATGGAGTCTGCGTACTACCCCAAACAGATTAACCGGCTTCACTCCTTTCTTCCTTGTGTACGGTGCTGAGGCAGTCATCCCAACAGACATCGAATTCGACTCACCTCGGGTAACCATGTACACGGAGGCGGAGACCAAAGAAGCACGAGAAGACGGCGTCGACCTGCTGGAAGAAGGCCGGCTGTTAGCCCTCAACCGGTTTGCCATCTACAAGCAGGGTTTGCGCCGCTACCACAGCCGGAAGGTCAGGCCAAGATCCTTCCAGGAGGGTGACCTTGTGCTCCGGCTGATCTAGCGAACAGCCGGCCAGCACAAGCTCGCAGCCCCCTGGGAAGGCCCCTTCGTCGTCAGCAGAGCTCTAGGAAACGATTCGTACTACCTCATCGACGCGCAGAAGCCCAAGGCACGCAAGAGAGACGACTCCGGCAAGGAGTCGGAACGACCATGGAACGCCAATCTCCTTCGAAAATTTTACAGTTGAAATGCAGTATGTATCACGTTAACTTTTGTATTAAGTACGAGACAATAGGCTCCCCGAGGAGGACTCGGGGACTGCCATCTTTTATTTGCGAATGAAAGTTATCATGCGTATGATATCGTCTTTTCATTTATTTATTTCTTCCGGCACAGGGTTCGACGAGTCGGCCCGGGGACTAGCCGACTGGAGTTATATTAGGAGTCCTACCCGCGGTCAGACAAGTAATGTGCCGACACCCAGGCTTAGCTCTTGCCAAACTCGCAGTTCGAAGAACCGGCTGCCCAGTTGGCAAGAGCCACAAGCCGGAAAGGGTGTGCACACGAAAAACGGCTAGGGACTAACGGACTTATATATAACAAAAGCCGGCTTGCCGCCTCCCGCCGACCGACTACCAGAGTAGCCGGCCGGCCGGCTTGCATTCAGTTCACTTCAAATCCAAGAAAGCTCGAGTACTTGCCTTCCCAAAGAGGGAATGCGGCAAAGGAAAAAGCCTAAGGATAAAAAGTGCACTTGAATGGAAACCAAAACATGCACACAACAATATTTACACAAAGGACCTCCAGAGAGGTCAGCATCCAACATAGTTTGATACACCCCCAGTGGGTGGAATTGCGATAAAGATCTTCGTAGAATATGTAGGAGCCAATATGGGCATCCAGGTCCCGCTATTGGTTATTGACCGGAGACGTGTCTCGGTCATGTCTGCATTGTTCTCGAACCGTAGGGTCCGCACGCTTAACGTTACGATGACAGTAATTATGAGTTTATGCATTTTGATGTACCGAAGTTAGTTCGGAGTCCCGGATGTGATCACGGACATGACGAGGAGTCTCGAAATGGTCGAGACATAAAGATTGATATATTGGAAGCCTATATTTGGACATCGGAACTGTTCCGGGTGAAATCGGCATTTTACCGGAGTACCGGGGGGGTTACCGGAACCCCCCCGGGGGGTAATTGGGCCAACATGGGCCTTAAGGGAGAAGAGGAGAGGAGGCAAGAGGTGGCCGCGCGCCCCTCCCCTTCCTAGTCCGAATAGGACAAGGGAAGGGGGGCCGCCCCCCCCTTTCCTTCCTCTCTTCCTCCTATTCTCCCCCTTCTCTCCTAGTCCAACTAGGAGTCCTACTCCCGGTGGGAGTAGGACTCCCCTTGGCGCGCCACACCTTGGCTGGCCGCCTCCTCCCCTTGCTCCTTTATATATGGGGGCAGGGGGCACCCCATAGACACACAAGTTGATCCACGTGATCTATTCCTTAGCCGTGTGCGGTGCCCCCTGCCACCATATTCCTCGATAATACTATAGCAGAGTTTAGGCGAAGCCCTGCTGCTGTAGTTCATCAAGATCGTCACCACGCCGTCGTGCTGACAGAACTCTTCCTCGACGCTTTGCTGGATCGGAGCCCGAGGATCGTCATCGAGCGGAACGTGTGCTAAGAACTCGGAGGTGCCGGAGTAACGGTACTTGGATCGGTCGGATCGGAAGAAGACGTACGACTACTTCCTCTACGTTGTGTGATCGCTTCCGCAGTCGGTCTGCGTTGGTACGTAGACAACACTCTCCCCTCTCGTTGCTGTGCATCACCATGATCTTGCGTGTGCGTAGGAAATTTTTTGAAATTACTACGTTCCCCAACAGCTTTGGGGGCGGCTCGCCCTTTACCCTCATGAAGAAATCTGTGGGAGGGCCGACTGCGAGAAGCCGGCTGCAAAGAGGCCGACTCCAAGAGGCCGGCTCCCATAAAGCAGTCAAAGCCGTACCAGCAAAGTACGCGTCCACCCCACGATGATGAAGCAGGGCGTGGCTACAGTAAAGCCTGCCACCCCCAAAACCCGGAGCACACCCAGCACAGTGCGCCGTACGGGTGGCCACGACCCGTCCGGCGCGGCACTGTTGCCACGGCGGTCTTAACGCCGTCCACGACGGGCCACCAGCGTGGCCCCCGAGGCGGTGGGCCCCTTCGGGCAGAGAGATACCGAAGGCGGCCGCACCTCCTCCCAAGTCGGCCCGATGGAGAGCCGCCCCCCCATAGCCGGCTCGCCATCCTCCTCGAAGGAGACACCCATTAAGGAGGCAAGATGCAGCGGGGCTACAGTAATCGCCCGCTAGGGCGGCGGTTGTTGGGGAACGTTGCAGAAAACAAAAATTTTCCTACTCGTTTCCCCAAGATCCGTTCATCAAGCAACGAGTATTCATATTGCATCTACATACCTTTGTAGATCACGAGCGGAAGTGTTCGTTAGAACGAGGATGAAGTAGTCGTACAAGACGTGATCCAAATCACCGATGATCAGTGCCGAACGGACGGCACCTCCACGTTCAACACACGTACGGGACGGGAGACGTCTCCTCCTTCTTGATCCAGCAAGGGGAAAGGAGAGGTTGATGAAGATCCAGCAGCACGACGGCGTGGTGGTGGATGCAGGGCGTCACAGTAGGAGGGCTTCGCCTGTACTACGAGAGAGAGACGTAACGGGGAGAGAGGGAGGCGCCAGGGGCTGGTGTATGAAGTCCCTCCTCTCCCCCACTATATATAGGAGGGCCAAGGGGGGGTGGTGCACCAGCCTAGGAGATCCAATCTCCTAGGTGCGGCGGCCAAGGGGAGGTTTCCCTCCCCCCCAAGGCACCTAGAGGTGCCTTCCACCATTGGGACTCTTCCCTTATGTGGAACCCTAGGCGCATGGGCTTTTGGGGCTGGTGCCCTTGGCCCATCTAGGCCAAGGCGCACCCCCTACAGCCCATGTGGCCCCCCGGGACAGGTGGCCCCACCCGGTGGGCCCCCGGGACCCCTCCGGTGGTCCCGGTACAATACCAATAACCCCGAAACTTGTCCCGATGGCCGAAACAGCACTTCCTATATATAATTCTTTACCTCCGGACTATTCCGGAGCTCCTCGTGACGTCCGGGATCTCATCCGGGACTCCGAACAACATTCGGGTTACTGCATATACATATCTTCACAACCCTAGCGTCACCGAACCTTAAGTGTGTAGACCCTACGGGTTCGGGAGACAAGCAGACATGACCGAGACGACTCTCCGGTCAATAACCAACAGCGGGATCTGGATACCCATGTTGGCTCCCACATGCTCCACGATGTTCTCATCGGATGAACCACGATGTCGAGGATTCAATCAACCCCGCATGCAATTCCCTTTGTCAATCGATATATTACTTGCCCGAGATTCGATCGTCGGTATCCCAATACCTCGTTCAATCTCGTTACCGGCAAGTCACTTTACTCGTACTGTAATGCATGATCCCGTGACCAGACACTTGGTCACTTTGAGCTCATTATGATGATGCATTACCGAGTGGGCCCAGTGATACCTCTCCGTCATACGGAGTGACAAATCCCAGTCTTGATCCGTGTCAACCCAACAGATACTTTCGGAGATACCCGTAGTCTACCTTTATAGTCACCCAGTTACGTTGTGACATTTGGCACACCCAAAGTACTCCTACGGTATCCGGGAGTTACACGGTCTCATGGTCTAAGGAAAAGATACTTGACATTGCAAAACTCTAGCAGACGAACTATACGATCTTTATGCTATGTTTATGATTGGGTCTTGTCCATCACATCATTCTCTTAATGATGTGATCTCGTTATCAATGACATTCAATGTCCATAGCCAGGAAACCATGACTATCTGTTGATCAACGAGCTAGTCAACTAGAGGCTTACTAGGGACATGTTGGTGTCTGTTATTCACACATGTATTACGATTTCCGGATAACACAATTATAGCATGAATAAAGACAATTATCATGAACAAGGAAATATAATAATAATGCTTTTATTATTGCCTCTAGGGCATATTTCCAACAGTCTCCCACTTGCACTAGAGTCAATAATCTAGTTACATTGTGATGAATCGAACACCCATGGAATTCTGGTGTTGATCATGTTTTTCCCTAGGGAGAGGTTTAGTCAACGGATCTGCTACATTCAGGTCCGTATGTACTTTACAAATCTCTATGTCTCCATGTTGAACATTTTCACGAATGGAGTTCAAGCGACGCTTGATGTGCCTTGTCTTCTTGTGAAACCTGGGCTCCTTGGCAAGTGCAATAGCTCCAGTGTTGTCACAAAAGAGTTTGATTGGCCCCGACGCATTGGGTATGACTCCTAGGTCGGTGATGAACTCCTTCACCCATATTGCTTCATGTGCTGCCTCCGAGGCTGCCATGTACTCCGCTTCACATGTAGATCCCGCCACGACGCTTTGCTTGCAACTGCACCAGCTTACTGCCCCTCCATTCAAAATATACACGTATCCGGTTTGTGATTTAGAGTCATCCAGATCTGTGTCGAAGCTAGCATCGACGTAACATTTACGACGAGCTCTTTGTCACCTCCATAAATGAGAAACATTTCCTTAGTCCTTTTTAGGTACTTTAGGATATTCTTGACCGCTGTCCAGTGTTCCTTGCCGGGATTACTTTGGTACCTTCCTACCAAACTTACCGCAAGGTTTACATCAGGTCTGGTACACAGCATGGCATACATAATAGATCCTATGGCTGAGGCATAGGGGATGACACTCATCTCTTCTATATCTTCTGCCGTGGTCGGACATTGAGCTGAGCTCAATTTCATACCTTGTAGCACAGGCAAGAGCCCCTTCTTAGACTGATCCATATTGAACTTCTTCAATATCTTATCAAGGTATGTGCTTTGTGAAAGACCTATGAGGCGTCTTGATCTATCTCTATAGATTTTGATGCCTAATATATAAGCAGCTTCTCCAAGGTCCTTCATTGAAAAACTCTTGTTCAAGTAGGCCTTGATGCTGTCCAAGAGTTCTATATCATTTCCCATCAAAAGTATGTCATCTACATATAGTATGAGAAATGCTACAGTTCTCCCACTCACTTTCTTGTAAACGCAGGCTTCTCCATAAGTCTGCGTAAACCCAAACGCTTTGATCATCTCATCAAAGCGAATGTTCCAACTCCGAGATGCTTGCACCAGCCCATAAATCGAGCGTTGGAGCTTGCACACCTTATCAGCATTCTTAGGATCGACAAAAGCTTTCGGCTGCATCATATACAATTCTTCCTTAAGGAAACCATTAAGGAATGCCGTTTTGACGTCCATTTGCCATATTTCATAATTGTATAATGCGGCAATTGCTAACATGATTCGGACGGACTTCAGCTTCGGTACTGGTGAGAAAGTCTCATCGTAGTCAACCCCTTGAACTTGTCGATAACCCTTAGCGACAAGCCGAGCTTTATAGATGGTCACATTACCATCCGCGTCTGTCTTCTTCTTAAAGATCCATTTATTTTCTATGGCTCGCCGTTCAACGGGCAAGTCAGTCAAATTCCATACTTCGTTTTCATACATGGATCCTATCTCGGATTTCATGGCTTCTAGCCATTTGTCGGAATCCGGGCCCGCCATCGCTTCTTCATAGTTCGAAGGTTCACCGTTGTCTAACAACATGATTTCCAAGACAGGGTTGCCGTACCACTCTGGTGCGGAACGTGTCCTTGTGGACCTTCGAATTTCAGTAGGAGCTTGATCAAAAGTATCTTGATCATTATCATTAACTTCCTCACTAACCGGTGCAGGCACCTCAGGAACATTTTCTTGAGTTGCGCCATTTTCCGGTTCAAGAGGTAATACTTCATTAAGTTCTACTTTCCTCCCACTTACTTCTTTCGAGAGAAACTCTTTCTCTAGAAAGGACCCATTTTTGGCAACAAAGATCTTGCCTTCGGATCTGAGGTAGAAGGTATACCCAATAGTTTCTTTTGGGTATCCTATGAAGACGCATTTTTCCGATTTGGGTTCGAGCTTTTCAGGTTGAAGTTTCTTGACATAAGCATCGCATCCCCAAACTTTTAGAAACGACAGCTTAGGTTTCTTCCCAAACCATAGTTCATATGGTGTCGTCTCAACGGATTTTGACGGAGCCCTATTTAAAGTGAATGCGGCAGTCTCTAAAGCATAGCCCCAAAAAGATAGCGGCAAATCGGTAAGAGACATCATAGACCGCACCATATCTAATAGAGTGCGATTACGACGTTCGGACACACCATTACGCTGAGGTGTTCCAGGCGGCGTCAGTTGTGAAACTATTCCACATTTTCTTAAGTGTGCGCCAAATTCGTGACTCAAGTATTCTCCTCCACGATCTGATCGTAGAAACTTGATTTTCCTGTCACGTTGATTCTCAACCTCACTCTGAAATTCCTTGAACTTTTCAAAGGTTTCAGACTTGTGTTTCATTAAGTAGATATACCCATATCTACTTAAGTCATCAGTGAGGGTGAGAACATAACGATAGCCACCGCGAGCCTCAACACTCATTGGACCGCACACATCAGTATGTATGATTTCCAATAAGTTTGTTGCTCGCTCCATTGTTCCTGAGAAACGGAGTCTTGGTCATTTTACCCATGAGGCATGGTTCGCACGTGTCAAATGATTCATAATCAAGAGACTCTAAAAGTCCATCAGCATGGAGCTTCTTCATGCGTTTGACACCTATGTGACCAAGGCGGCAGTGCCACAAGTATGTGGGACTATCATTATCAACCTTGCATCTTTTGGCACTCACATTATGAACATGTGTAGCATTACGTTCGAGATTCATAAAGAATAAACCATTCACCATAGGAGCATGACCATAAAACATATCTCTCATATAAATAGAACAACCATTATTCTCGGATTTAAATGAGTAGCCATCTCGAATTAAACGAGATCCCGATACAATGTTCATGCTCAAAGCTGGTACTAAATAACAATTATTAAGGTTTAAAACTAATCCCGAAGGTAGATGTAGAGGCAGCGTGCCGACGGCGATCACATTGACCTTGGAACCATTCCCGACGCGCATCGTCACCTCGTCCTTTGCCAGTTTCCGCTTATTCCGCAGCCCCTGCTTTGAGTTACAAATGTGAGCAACTGCACCGGTATCAAATACCCAGGAGCTACTACGGACACTAGTAAGGTACACATCAATTACATGTATATCACATATACCTTTTGTTTTGCCGGCCTTCTTGTCTGCTAAGTATTTAGGGCAGTTCCGCTTCCAGTGACCGTTTCCCTTGCAATAAAAGCACTCAGTCTCGGGCTTGGGTCCATTCTTTGGCTTCTTCCCGGCAGCTTGCTTGCCAGGCGCGGCAACTTCCTTGCCGTCCTTCTTGAAGTTCTTTTTACCCTTACCCTTCTTGAACTTAGTGGTTTTATTCACCATCAACACTTGATGTTCCTTCTTGACTTCTACCTCTGCTGATTTCAGCATAGCAAATACTTCAGGAATGGTCTTTTCCATCCCCTGCATATTGAAGTTCATCACAAAGCTCTTGTAGCTTGGTGGAAGCGACTGGAGGATTCTGTCAATGACCGCATCATCCGGGAGATTAACTCCCAGCTGAGTCAAGCGGTTATGCAACCCAGACATAGTGAGTATGTGCTCACTGACAGAACTGTTTTCATCCATCTTACAGCTGAAGAATTTGTCGGAGACTTGATATCTCTCGACCCGGGCATGAGCTTGAAAAACCATTTCAGCTCTTCGAACATCTCATATGCTCCGTGTCTCTCAAAACGTTTTTGGAGCCCCGGCTCTAAGCTGTAAAGCATGCCGCATTGAACGAGGGAGTAGTCATCGGTGCGTGCCTGCCAAGCGTTCATAACGTCTTGTTCAGCAGGTAGGACAGGTGCGTCACCCAGCGGTGCTTGTAGGACATAATCTTTCTTGGCAGCTATGAGGATGATCCTCAGGTTCCGGACCCAGTCCGTATAGTTGCTACCATCGTCTTTCAGCTTGCTTTTCTCTAGGAACGCGTTGAAGTAGAGGACTACGTGGGCCATTTGATCTACAAGACATATTGTAAAATATTTTAGACTAAGTTCAAGATAATTAAGTTCATCTAATCAAATTAATAATGAACTCCCACTTAGATAGACATCCCTCCAGTCATCTAAGTATAACATGATCCGAGTCAACTAGGCCGTGTCCGATCATCACGTGAGACGGACTAGTCAACGTCGGTGAACATTTTCATGTTGATCGTATCTTCTATACGACTCATGCTCGACCTTTCGGTCTTCTGTGTTCCGAGGCCATGTCTGTACATGCTAGGCTCGTCAAGTCAACCTAAGTGTTTGCATGTGTAAATCTGTCTTACACCCGTTGTATGTGAACGTCTGAATAAAACACCCGATCATCACGTGGTGTTTTGAAACAGCGAACTGTCGCAACGGTGCACAGTTAGGGGGAACACTTCTTGAAATTAATATGAGGGATCATCTTATTTACTACCGTCATTCTAAGTAAACAAGATGCAAAACATGATAAACATCACATGCAATCAAATAATAAATGTGACATGATATGGCCAATATCACATAGCTCCTTTGATCTCCATCTTGGGGCTCCATGATCATCCTGTCACCGGCATGATACCATGATCTCCATCATCGTGCCTCCATGAAGTTGCTCGCCAACTATTACTTCTACTACTACGGCTAACGCGTTTAGCAATAAAGTAAAGTAGTTTACATGGCGTTTCTCAATGACACGCAGGTCATATAAAAAATAATGACAACTCCTATGGCTCCTGCCGGTTGTCATACTCATCGACATGCAAGTCATGATCCCTATTACAATAACATGAACATATCATACATCGCATATAGATCATTCATCATTCATCACAACTTTGGCCATACCATATCACAAACCACTTGCTGCAAAAACAAGTTAGACGTCCTCTAGTTGTTGTTGCAAGTTTTACGTGGCTGAATTAGGGTTCTAGCAAGAACGTTTTCTTACCTTTGTTAAAGCCACAACGTGATTTGTCAACTTCTATTTACCCTTCATAAGGACCCTGTTCATCGAATCCGCTCCAACTAAAGTAGGAGAGACAGACACCCGCCAGCCACCTTATGCAACTAGTGCATGTTAGTCGGTGGAACCGGTCTCACGTAAGCGTACGTGTAAGGTTGGTCCGGGCCGCTTCATCCCACAATACCGCTGAAGCAAGAAAATACTAGTAGCGGCAAGAAAGTTGACAAATCTACGCCCACAACAAATTGTGTTCTACTCGCGCAAGAAGAACTACGCATAGACCTAGCTCATGATGCCACTGTTGGGGAACGTTGCAGAAAACAAAAATTTTCCTACTCGTTTCACCAAGATCCATCTAGGAGTTCATCAAGCAACGAGTATTCATATTGCATCTACATACCTTTGTAGATCACGAGCGGAACCGTTCCTTAGAACGAGGATGAAGTAGTCGTACAAGACGTGATCCAAATCACCGATGACCAGTGCCGAACGGATGGCACCTCCGCGTTCAACACACGTACGGGACGGGAGACGTCTCCTCCTTCTTGATCCAGCAAGGGGAAAGGAGAGGTTGATGAAGATCCAGCAGCACGACGGCGTGGTGGTGGATGCAGGGCGTCACAGTAGCAGGGCTTCGCCTGTACTACGAGAGAGAGACGTAACGGGGAGAGAGGGAGGCGCCAGGGGCTGGTGTATGAAGTCCCTCCTCTCCCCCACTATATATAGGAGGGCCAAGGGGGGGTGGTGCGCCAGCCTAGGTGATCCAATCTCCTAGGTGCGGCGGCCAAGGGGAGGTTTCCCTCCCCCCAAGGCACCTAGAGGTGCCTTCCACCATTGGGACTCTTCCCTTATGTGGAACCCTAGGCGCATGGGCTTTTGGGGCTCGTGCCCTTGGCCCATCTAGGCCAAGGCGCACCCCCTACAGCCCATGTGGCCCCCCGGGACAGGTGGCCCCACCCGGTGGGCCCCCGGGACCCCTCCGGTGGTCCCGGTACAATACCGATAACCCCGAAACTTGTCCCGATGGCCGAAACAGCACTTCCTATATATAATTCTTTACCTCCGGACTATTCCAGAGCTCCTTGTGATGTCCTGGATCTCATCCGGGACTCCGAACAACATTCGGGTTACTGCGTATACATATCTTCACAACCCTAGCGTCACCGAACCTTAAGTGTGTAGACCCTACGGGTTCGGGAGACAAGCAGACATGACCGAGACGACTCTCCGGTCAATAACCAACAGCGGGATCTGGATACCCATGTTGGCTCCCACATGCTCCACGATGTTCTCATCGGATGAACCACGATGTCGAGGATTCAATCAACCCCGTATGCAATTCCCTTTGTCAATCGATATATTACTTGCCCGAGATTCGATCGTCGGTATCCCAATACCTCGTTCAATCTCGTTACCGGCAAGTCACTTTACTCGTACTGTAATGCATGATCCCGTGACCAGACACTTGGTCACTTTGAGCTCATTATGATGATGCATTACCGAGTGGGCCCAGTGATACCTCTCCGTCATACGGAGTGACAAATCCCAGTCTTGATCCGTGTCAACCCAACAGATACTTTCGGAGATACCCGTAGTCTACCTTTATAGTCACCCAGTTACGTTGTGACATTTGGCACACCCAAAGTACTCCTATGGTATCCGGGAGTTACACGGTCTCATGGTCTAAGGAAAAGATACTTGACATTGCAAAACTCTAGCAGACGAACTATACGATCTTTATGCTATGTTTATGATTGGGTCTTGTCCATCACATCATTCTCTTAATGATGTGATCTCGTTATCAATGACATTCAATGTCCATAGCCAGGAAACCATGACTATCTGTTGATCAACGAGCTAGTCAACTAGAGGCTTACTAGGGACATGTTGGTGTCTGTTATTCACACATGTATTACGATTTCCGGATAACACAATTATAGCATGAATAAAGACAATTATCATGAACAAGGAAATATAATAATAATGCTTTTATTATTGCCTCTAGGGCATATTTCCAATAGTCTCCCACTTGCACTAGAGTCAATAATCTAGTTACATTGTGATGAATCGAACACCCATGGAATTCTGGTGTTGATCATGTTTTTCCCTAGGGAGAGGTTTAGTCAATGGATCTGCTACATTCAGGTCCGTATGTACTTTAAAAATCTCTGTGTCTCCATGTTGAACATTTTCACGAATGGAGTTCAAGCGACGCTTGATGTGCCTTGTCTTCTTGTGAAACCTGGGCTCCTTGGCAAGTGCAATAGCTCCAGTGTTGTCACAAAAGAGTTTGATTGGCCCCGACGCATTGGGTATGACTCCTAGGTCGGTGATGAACTCCTTCACCCATATTGCTTCATGTGCTGCCTCCGAGGCTGCCATGTACTCCGCTTCACATGTAGATCCCGCCACGACGCTTTGCTTGCAACTGCACCAGCTTACTGCCCCTCCATTCAAAATATACACGTATCCGGTTTGTGATTTAGAGTCATCCAGATCTGTGTCGAAGCTAGCGTCGACGTAACCCTTTACGACGAGCTCTTCGTCACCTCCATAAACGAGAAACATTTCCTTAGTCCTTTTCAGGTACTTTAGGATATTCTTGACCGCTGTCCAGTGTTCCTTGCCGGGATTACTTTGGTACCTTCCTACCAAACTTACCGCAAGGTTTACATCAGGTCTGGTACACAGCATGGCATACATAATAGATCCTATGGCTGAGGCATAGGGGATGACACTCATCTCTTCTATATCTTCTGCCGTGGTCGGACATTGAGCTGAGCTCAATTTCATACCTTGTAGCACGGGCAAGAACCCCTTCTTAGACTGATCCATATTGAACTTCTTCAATATCTTATCAAGGTATGTGCTTTGTGAAAGACCTATGAGGCGTCTTGATCTATCTCTATAGATTTTGATGCCTAATATATAAGCAGCTTCTCCAAGGTCCTTCATTGAAAAACTCTTGTTCAAGTAGGCCTTGATGTTGTCCAAGAGTTCTATATCATTTCCCATCAAAAGTATGTCATCTACATATAGTATGAGAAATGCTACAGTGCTCCCACTCACTTTCTTGTAAACGCAGGCTTCTCCATAAGTCTGCGTAAACCCAAACGCTTTGATCATCTCATCAAAGCGAATGTTCCAACTCCGAGATGCTTGCACCAGCCCATAAATCGAGCGTTGGAGCTTGCACACCTTGTCAGCATTCTTAGGATCGACAAAACCTTCCGGCTGCATCATATACAATTCTTCCTTAAGGAAACCATTAAGGAATGCCGTTTTGACGTCCATTTGCCATATTTCATAATCGTATAATGCGGCAATTGCTAACATGATTCGGACGGACTTCAGCCTCGGTACTGGTGAGAAAGTCTCATCGTAGTCAACCCCTTGAACTTGTCGATAACCCTTAGCGACAAGCCGAGCTTTATAGATGGTCACATTACCATCCGCGTCTGTCTTCTTCTTAAAGATCCATTTATTTTCTATGGCTCGCCGTTCAACGGGCAAGTCAGTCAAAGTCCATACTTCGTTTTCATACATGGATCCTATCTCGGATTTCATGGCTTCTAGCCATTTGTCGGAATCCGGGCCCGCCATCGCTTCTTCATAGTTCGAAGGTTCACCGTTGTCTAACAACATGATTTCCAAGACAGGGTTGCCGTACCACTCTGGTGTGGAACGTGTCCTTGTGGACCTTCGAATTTCAGTAGGAGGTTGATCAAAAGTATCTTGATCATTATCATTAACTTCCTCACTAACCGGTGCAGGCACCTCAGGAACATTTTCTTGAGTTGCGCCATTTTCCGGTTCAAGAGGTAATTGTTGGGGAACGCAGTAATTTCAAAAAATTTCCTACGCACACGCAAGATCATTGTGATGCACAGCAACGAGAGGTGAGAGTGTTGTCTACGTACCAACGCAGACCGACTGCGGAAGCGATCACACAACGTAGAGGAAGTAGTCGTACGTCTTCTTCCCGATCCGACCGATCCAAGCACCGTTACTCCGGCACCTCCGAGTTCTTAGCACACGTTCAGCTCGATGACGTTCCTCGGGCTCCGATCCAGCAAAGCGTCGAGGAAGAGTTCCGTCAGCACGACGGCGTGATGACGATCTTGATGTACTACCGACGCAGGGCTTCGCCTAAGCACTACAACGGTACGATCGAGTTGGAATTTGGTGGCAGGGGGCACCGCACACGGCTAAGGAACGATCTCAAGGATCAAGTTGTGTGTCTATGGGGTGCCCCCTGCCCCCGTATATAAAGGACCAGGGGCAAGGGGGTCGGCCGGCTAGGAGGGAGGCGCAGGGAGGAGTCCCACTCCTACCGGGAGTAGGACTCCTTCCCCCAAATCCTATTCCTAATAGGACTCTTCGGGAGAAAGAGAAGAGAGGGGGGCCGGCCCCTTCTCCTAGTCCTAATAGGACTAGGGAAGGGGGGTTCGGCCGGCTAGCCTGTGGGCTGCCCCTTCTCTCTTTTCCACTAAGGCCCAATAGGCCCATTTGCCTCCCGGGGGGTTCCGGTAACCCTCCCGGTGATCCGGTAAAATCCCGATTTCACCCGGAACACTTCCGGTGCCCAAACATAGGCTTCCAATATATCAATCTTTACGTCTCGACCATTTCGAGACTCCTCGTCATGTCCGTGATCTCATCCGGGACTCCGAACAACCTTCGGTACATCAAAATGCATAAACTCAGAATAACTGTCATCGTAACGTTAAGCGTGCGGACCCTACGGTTCGAGAACAATGTAGACATGACCGAGACACGTCTCCGGTCAATAACCAATAGCGGGACCTGGATGCCCATATTGGCTCCTACATATTCTACGAAGATCTTTATCGGTCAGACCGCATAACAACATACGTTGTTCCCTTTGTCATCGGTATGTTACTTGCCCGAGATTCGATCGTCGGTATCCAATACCTAGTTCAATCTCGTTACTGGCAAGTCTCTTTACTCGTTCCGTAATACATCATCTCACAACTAACTTATTAGTTGCAGTGCTTGCAAGGCTTATGTGATGTGCATTACCGAGAGGGCCCAGAGATACCTCTCCGACAATCGGAGTGACAAACCCTAATCTCGAAATACGCCAACCAAACATCTACCATTGGAGACACCTGTAGGACTCCTTTATAATCACCCAGTTACGTTGTGACGTTTGGTTGTACCCAAAGTGTTCCTCCGGTAAACGGGAGTTGCATAATCTCATAGTTATAGGAACATGTATAAGTCATGAAGAAAGCAATAGCAACATACTAAACGATCGGGTGCTAAGCTAATGGAATGGGTCATGTCAATCAGATCATTCTACTAATGATGTGACCTCGTTAATCAAATAACAACTCCTTGTTCATGGTTAGGAAACGTAACCATCTTTGATTAACGAGCTAGTCAAGTAGAGGCATACTAGTGACACTCTGTTGGTCTATGTATTCACACATGTATTATGTTTCCGGTTAATACAATTCTAGCATGAATAATAAACATTTATCATGATATAAGGAAATAAATAATAACTTTATTATTGCCTCTAGGGCATATTTCCTTCAGTCTCCCACTTGCACTAGAGTCAATAATCTAGATTACACAGTAATGATTCTAACACCCATGGAGCCTTGGTGCTGATCATGTATCTTGCAAATCTCTATGTCTCCCACCTGGACTAGATCCCGGATGGAGTTGAAGCATCTCTTGATGTGTTTGGTTCTTTTGTGAAATCTGGATTCCTTTGCCAAGGCAATTGCACCAGTATTGTCACAGAAGATTTTCATTGGACCCGATGCACTAGGTATGACACCTAGATCGGATATGAACTCCTTCATCCAGACTCCTTCGTTCGCTGCTTCCGAAGCAGCTATGTACTCCGCTTCACATGTAGATCCCGCTACGACGCTTTGTTTAGAACTGCACCAACTGACAGCTCCACCGTTTAAAGTAAACACGTATCCGGTTTGCGATTTAGAATCGTCCGGATCAGTGTCAAAGCTTGCATCAACGTAACCTCTTACGGTGAGCTCTTTGTCACCTCCATATACGAGAAACATATCCTTAGTCCTTTTCAGGTATTTCAGGATGTTCTTGACCGCTGTCCAGTGATCCATTCCAGGATTACTTTGGTACCTCCCTGCTAAACTTATAACAAGGCACACATCAGGTCTGGTACACAGCATTGCATACATGATAGAGCCTATGGCTGAAGCATAGGGAACATCTTTCATTTTCTCTCTATCTTCTGCAGTGGTCGGGCATTGAGTCTTACTCAATTTCATACCTTGTAACACAGGCAAGAACCCTTTCTTTGCTTGATCCATTTTGAACTTCTTCAAAATCTTGTCCAGGTATGTGCTTTGTGAAAGTCCAATTAAGCATCTTGATCTATCTCTATAGATCTTTATGCCTAATATGTAAGCAGCTTCCCCGAGGTCTTTCATCGAAAAACTTTTATTCAAGTATCCCTTTATGCTATCCAGAAATTCTATATCATTTCCAATCAGCAATATGTCATCCACATATAATATCAGAAATGCTACAGAGCTCCCACTCACTTTCTTGTAAATACAGGCTTCTCCAAAAGTCTGTATAAAGCCAAATGCTTTGATCACACTATCAAAGCGTTTATTCCAACTCCGAGATGCTTGCACCAGTCCATAAATGGATCGCTGGAGTTTGCATACTTTGTTAGCTCCTTTTGGATCGACAAAACCTTCTGGTTGTACCATATACAACTCTTCTTCCAGAAATCCATTCAGGAATGCAGTTTTGACATCCATCTGCCATATTTCATAATCATAAAATGCGGCAATTGCTAACATAATTCTGACGGACTTAAGCATCGCTACAGGTGAGAAAGTCTCATCGTAGTCAACCCCTTGAACTTGTCGAAAACCTTTTGCGACAAGTCGAGCTTTATAGACAGTAACCTTACCGTCAGCGTCAGTCTTTTTCTTGAAGATCCATTTATTCTCAATTGCTTGCCGATCATCGGGCAAGTCAACCAAAGTCCATACTTTGTTCTCATACATGGATCCCATCTCAGATTTCGTGGCCTCAAGCCACTTTGCGGAATCTGGGCTCACCATCGCTTCTTCATAGTTCGTAGGTTCATCATGATCTAGCATCATGACTTCCAGAACTGGATTACCGTACCACTCTGGTGCGGATCTCACTCTGGTTGATCTACGTGGTTCAGTAGTATCTTGTTCTGAAGCTTCATGATCATCATCATTAGCTTCCTCACTGATTGGCATAGGTGTCGCAGATACAGTTTTCTGTGATGTACTATTTTCCAATAAGGGAGCAGGTACAGTTACCTCGTCAAGTTCTACTTTCCTCCCACTCACTTCTTTCGAGAGAAACTCCTTCTCTAGAAATGATCCATTCTTAGCAACGAATGTCTTGCCTTCGGATCTGTGATAGAAGGTATACCCAACAGTTTCCTTTGGGTATCCTATGAAGACACATTTCTCCGCTTTGGGTTCGAGCTTATCAGGTTGAAGCTTTTTCACATAAGCATCGCAGCCCCAAACTTTAAGAAACGACAACTTTGGTTTCTTGCCAAACCATAGTTCATAAGGCGTCGTCTCAACGGATTTTGATGGTGCCCTATTTAACGTGAATGCGGCCGTCTCTAAAGCATAACCCCAAAACGATAGCGGTAAATCAGTAAGAGACATCATAGATCGCACCATATCTAGTAAAGTACGATTACGACGTTCGGACACACCATTACGCTGTGGTGTTCCGGGTGGCGTGAGTTGCGAAACTATTCCACAATTTTTCAAATGTACACCAAACTCGTAACTCAAATATTCTCCTCCACGATCAGATCGTAGAAATTTTATTTTCTTGTTACGATGATTTTCAACTTCACTCTGAAATTCCTTGAACTTTTCAAATGTTTCAGACTTATGTTTCATTAAGTAGATATACCCATATCTGCTTAAATCATCTGTGAAGGTGAGAAAATAACGATATCCGCCGCGAGCCTCAATATTCATCGGACCACATACATCGGTATGTATGATTTCCAACAAATCTGTTGCTCTCTCCATAGTACCGGAGAATGGTGTTTTAGTCATCTTGCCTATGAGGCACGGTTCGCAAGTACCAAGTGATTCATAATCAAGTGATTCCAAAAGCCCATCAGTATGGAGTTTCTTCATGCGCTTTACACCGATATGACCTAAACGGCAGTGCCACAAATTAGTTGCACTATCATTATTAACTTTGCATCTTTTGGCTTCTACATTATGAATATGTGTATCACTATCTTCGAGATCCAACAAGAATAGACCACTCTTCAAAGGTGCATGACCATAAAAGATATTATTCATATAAATAGAACAACCATTATTCTCTGATTTAAATGAATAACCGTCTCCCATTAAACAAGATCCAGATATAATGTTCATGCTCAACGCTGGCACCAAATAACAATTATTTAGGTCTAATATTAATCCCGAAGGTAGATGTAGAGGTAGCGTGCCGACCGCGATCACATCGACTTTGGAACCATTTCCCACGCGCATCGTCACCTCGTCCTTTGCTAGTGTCCGCTTATTCCGTAGTCCCTGTTTCGAGTTGCAAATATTAGCAACAGAACCAGTATCAAATACCCAGGTGCTACTGCGAGCTCTAGTAAGGTACACATCAATAACATGTATATCACATATACCTTTGCTCACTTTGCCATCCTTTTTATCCGCCAAATACTTGGGGCAGTTCCGCTTCCAGTGTCCAGTCTGCTTGTAGTAGAAGCACTCAGTTTCAGGCTTAGGTCCAGACTTGGGTTTCTTCTCTTGAGCAGCAACTTGCTTGCTGTTCTTCTTGAAGTTTCCCTTCTTCTTCCCTTTACCCTTTTTCTAGAAACTAGTGGTCTTGCTAACCATCAACACTTGATGCTCCTTCTTGATTTCTACCTCCGCAGTTTTCAGCATTGCGAAGAGCTCAGGAATAGTCTTGTTCATCCCTTGCATATTATAGTTCATCACGAAGCTCTTGTAGCTTGGTGGTAGTGATTGGAGAATTCTATCAATGACGCAATCATCTAGAAGATTAACTCCCATCTGAATCAAGTGATTATTATACCCAGACATTTTGAGTATATGCTCACTGACAGAACTGTTCTCCTCCATCTTACAGCTATAGAACTTATTGGAGACTTCATATCTCTCAATTCGGGCATTTGCTTGAAATATTAACTTCAACTCCTAGAACATCTCATATGCTCCATGACGTTCAAAACGTCATTGAAGTCCCGATTCTAAGCCGTAAAGCATGGCACACTGAACTATCGAGTAGTCATCAGCTTTGCTCTGCCAGACGTTCATAACATCTGGCGTTGCTCCAGCAGCAGGCCTGTCACCCAGCGGTGCTTCCAGGACGTAATTCTTCTGTGCAGCAATGAGGATAATCCTCAGGTTACGGACCCAGTCCGTGTAATTGCTACCATCATCTTTCAACTTTGCTTTCTCAAGGAACGCATTAAAATTCAACGGAACAATAGCACGAGCCATCTATCTACAAGCAACATAAACAAGCAAGATACTATCAGGTACTAAGTTCATGATAAGTTTAAGTTCAGTTAATCAAATTACTTAGGAACTCCCACTTAGATAGACATCCCTCTAATCCTCTAAGTGATCACGTGATCCAAATCAACTAAACCATAACCGATCATCACGTGAGATGGAGTAGTTTTCAATGGTGAACATCGTCATGTTGATCATATCTACTATATGATTCACGCTCGACCTTTCGGTCTCTGTGTTCCGAGGCCATATCTGCATATGCTAGGCTCGTCAAGTTTAACCTGAGTATTCTGCGTGTGCAGAACTGGCTTGCACCCGTTGTAGATGGACGTAGGGCTTATCACACCCGATCATCACGTGGTGTCTGGGCACGACGAACTTTGGCAATGGTGCATACTCAGGGAGAACACTTCTTGATAATTTAGTGAGAGATCATCTTATAATGCTACCGTCAATCAAAGCAAGATAAGATGCATAAAAGGATAAACATCACATGCAATCAATATAAGTGATATGATATGGCCATCATCATCTTGTGCTTGTGATCTCCATCTCCGAAGCACCGTCATGATCACCATCGTCACCGGCGCGACACCTTGATCTCCATCGTAGCATCGTTGTCGTCTCGCCAATCTTATGCTTCCATGACTATTACTACCGTTTAGTAATCTAGTAAAGCATTACAGCGCGATTGCATTGCATACAATAAAGCGACAACCATATGGCTCCTGCCAGTTGCCGATAACTTAGTTACAAAACATGATCATTTCATACAATAAAATCAGCATCATGCCTTGACCATATCACATCACAACATACCCTGCAAAAACAAGTTAGACGTCCTCTACTTTGTTGTTGCAAGTTTTACATGGCTGCTACGGGCTTAAGTAAGAACTCATCTCACCTACGCATCAAAACCACAACGATAGTTTGTCAAATAGACTCCGTTTTAACCTTCTCAAGGACCGGGCGTAGTCACACTTGGTTCAACTAAAGTTGGAGAGACAGTCTTCCGCAAGCCATCTATGTGCAAAGCACGTCGAGGGAACCGGTCTCGCGTAAGAGTATGCGTAAGGTTGGTCCGGATCGTCTCAACCAACAATACCGCCGAACCAAAGTATGACATGCTGGTAGGCAGTATGACTTGTATCGCCCACAACTCACTTGTGTTCTACTCGTGCATATAACATCAAACCATAAAACCTAGGCTCGGATGCCACTGTTGGGGAACGCAGTAATTTCAAAAATTTTCCTACGCACACGCAAGATCATGGTGATGCACAGCAACGAGAGGGGAGAGTGTTGTCTACGTACCAACGCAGACCGACTGCGGAAGCGATCACACAACGTAGAGGAAGTAGTCGTACGTCTTCTTCCCGATCCGACCGATCCAAGCACCGTTACTCCGGCACCTCCGAGTTCTTAGCACATGTTCAGCTCGATGACGTTCCTCGGGCTCCGATCCAGCAAAGCGTCGAGGAAGAGTTCCGTCAGCACGACGGCGTGATGACGATCTTGATGTACTACCGACGCAGGGCTTCGCCTAAGCACTACAACGGTACGATCGAGGTGGAATTTGGTGGCAGGGGGCACCGCACACGGCTAAGGAACGATCTCAAGGATCAAGTTGTGTGTCTATGGGGTGCCCGCTGCCCCCGTATATAAAGGACCAGGGGCAAGGGGGTCGGCCGGCTAGGAGGGAGGCGCAGGGAGGAGTCCCACTCCTACCGGGAGTAGGACTCCTTCCCCCAAATCCTATTCCTAATAGGACTCTTCGGGAGAAAGAGAAGAGAGGGGGGCCGGCCCCTTCTCCTAGTCCTAATAGGACTAGGGAAGGGGGGTTCGGCCGGCTAGCCTGTGGGCTGCCCCTTCTCTCTTTTCCACTAAGGCCCAATAGGCCCATTTGCCTCCCGGGGGGTTCCGGTAACCCTCCCGGTGATCCGGTAAAATCCCGATTTCACCCGGAACACTTCCGGTGCCCAAACATAGGCTTCCAATATATCAATCTTTACGTCTCAACCATTTCGAGACTCCTCGTCATGTCCGTGATCTCATCCGGGACTTCGAACAACCTTTGGTACATCAAAATGCATAAACTCATAATAACTGTCATCGTAACATTAAGCGTGCGGACCCTACGGTTCGAGAACAATGTAGACATGACCGAGACACGTCTCCGGTCAATAACCAATAGCGGGACCTGGATGCCCATATTGGCTCCTACATATTCTACGAAGATCTTTATCGGTCAGACCGCATAACAACATACGTTGTTCCCTTTGTCATCGGTATGTTACTTGCCCGAGATTCGATCGTCGGTATCCAATACCTAGTTCAATCTCATTACCGGCAAGTCTCTTTACTCGTTCCGTAATACATCATCTCACAACTAACTTATTAGTTGCAGTGCTTGCAAGGCTTATGTGATGTGCATTACCGAGAGGGCCCAGAGATACCTCTCCGACAATCGGAGTGACAAACCCTAATCTCGAAATACGCCAACCCAACATCTACCATTGGAGACACCTGTAGTACTCCTTTATAATCACCCAGTTACGTTGTGACGTTTGGTAGTACCCAAAGTGTTCCTCCGATAAACGGGAGTTGCATAATCTCATAGTTATAGGAACATGTATAAGTCATGAAGAAAGCAATAGCAACATACTAAACGATCGGGTGCTAAGCTAATGGAATGGGTCATGTCAATCAGATCATTCTACTAATGATGTGACCTCGTTAATCAAATAACAACTCCTTGTTCATGGTTAGGAAACATAACCATCTTTGATTAACGAGCTAGTCAAGTAGAGGCATACTAGTGACACTCTGTTGGTCTATATATTCACACATGTATTATGTTTCCGGTTAATACAATTCTAGCATGAATAATAAACATTTATCATGATATAAGGAAATAAATAATAACTTTATTATTGCCTCTAGGGCATATTTCCTTCAGTAATACTTCATCAAGTTCTACTTTCCTCCCACTTACTTCTTTCGAGAGAAACTCTTTCTCTAGAAAGGACCCATTCTTGGCAACAAAGATCTTGCCTTCGGATCTGAGGTAGAAGGTATACCCAATAGTTTCTTTTGGGTATCCTATGAAGACGCATTTTTCCGATTTGGGTTCGAGCTTTTCAGGTTGAACTTTCTTGACATAAGCATCGCATCCCCAAACTTTTAGAAACGACAGCTTAGGTTTCTTCCCAAACCATAGTTCATATGGTGTCGTCTCAACGGATTTTGACGGAGCCCTATTTAAAGTGAATGCGGCAGTCTCTAAAGCATAGCCCCAAAAAGATAGCGGCAAATCGGTAAGAGACATCATAGACCGCACCATATCTAATAGAGTGCGATTACGACGTTCGGACACACCATTACGCTGAGGTGTTCCAGGCGGTGTCAGTTGTGAAACTATTCCACATTTTCTTAAGTGGGGCCTGCCTGTCGACCAGGATGCCAGCAGCCGGCGGGACCCACCAGTCGGCGGGCCCCAGCAGCCAGCGCAGAAGCCGGCGAGTACAGTCACAGACAGCTGGGCCCCGTGCCCAGCTGGATTACCATTGTACCCCCGGGGGTAGGCCTATATAAACCCCCCGGTGCACCCATGCAAAGGGTTGGACTCTCAAGCTAGACCTAGACACCACACAAGGAGAGGAAGCAAGCTAGCTGTGCCCTTCTTCCTCCTTCCACCCAAACAGCTCAAGGAGCATTGTGTAGCTACTTGTTCATTTAGTAACCATGCGGAGACCCCGCAGAGCAGCAGTAGGGGTGTTATCTCCCCGGAGAGCCCCGAAGCTGGGTAAGATTCGCCGGCGTGCATGTCTTCGCCTTATCCCGTTTCCAGGTACCGGCGATGTTCTATTGGCTCCCACAATGATAAGCCACCCGTTGGCTTATGTCGCACCTACCACCCGACATGGATCGAGAAGGCGAGGACGTCACCGAGCCGTACGTGTCCAGAACTCGGAGGTGCCGTGCTTTCGGTACTTGGATCAGTCGGATCCTGAAGACGTTCGACTACATCAACTGCGTTGATATAACACTTCCGCTTACGGTCTACGAGGGTACGTAGACAACACTCTCCCCTCTCGTTGCTATGCACCACCATGATCTTGCGTGTGCGTAGGAAAATTTTGAAATTACTACGTTCCCCAACACCTATCCAATCTGATTGGGCACCGATCATGGAGTTTACACTCCGCGCATATTTTCCAGCACTCGCCCTTGAGCGATGTGCTAGATTCATTGAGGTCTCTCTCCTTGTCAGGAGACTCTCGGCCGAACTATGTCCGGATCGAGTGGGAAGCGGACGACGAAGGAATTCGTTCCCCACCCACCACCCACTTAATAGCCACTATCGACGACTTAACTGACATGCTTGATTTCGACTCCGAAGACATCGACGGTATGGACGACGATGCAGGAGAGAAACAGGAACCACCGCCCATAGGGCGCTGGACAGCCACCTCATCACACGATATATACATGGTGGATACACCCAAATAAGACAACGACGAGGAATGGGAGGATGCAACGAAGGATAGTCCCCTCGAGAAGCAACCAAAGCGATGACGTATGCGCCGCTCCAAATCTTGCCTCAGCAAAAACAGTGAGAACAGCGCAAGAAAGAATAATACCCCGGTCGACTCCATAGGAAACGACGACCACATGGACCCAACGATGTAGCAGGATGAGCATGCAGACGGAGAACATAGTACAGAGCCGCTGTCCGATCACGGCGACGCCGAGGGTAAAGCTCATCAACCTGTCTCCGAAGAGGAGAACAGTCCGGACGACGATGCACACATCATCCTGAGACGACACTTGGAACAAGAGAACCTCCATAGAAGACTTATTGCCACCGCGAGGAGCCTAAAGAAGCAGAAGCAAAGGCTTAAGGCTGCGCAGAATACACTCAACAACAGATGGAATAAAGTGCTTGACACTGAAGAAAAGTACGGCGACAGTCGCCACACAAGGAGCTATCCAAAGCACAAGCTGCTGCCTGAATTCAACGACGAGGCCTTAGAGCCCATTCAGCCAAAAAATAAAATGGCCGATCAGCCGGATCGACCACCCCGTGGCCGCGAAAGGACGGCTAACGATGTCGCACACAAGTTAGCGCACGATTTACGTGAAGACCTGCACAAAAAAGCCGGTATGGCCAGGTCCATCTACGGATCTAGGAAGCACGCTCCGGCACAGAATCATGGCCGCCCAAATGACTATGCTGACCGTATAACAGCTCGGTATCAAAACCAAACGCTACAACCGCCCGAAGAATGCCATGACACATCCAAATACAGGGGTTCCACACACCCCCTATGCTTCACCGATGAGGTGTTGGACCATGAATTTCCAGAGGGATTCAAACCCGTGAACATAGAGGCATACAACGGAACGACAGACCCAGGGGTCTGGATTGAGGACTTTATCCTTCACATCCACATGGCTCACGGAGATGGTCTCCACGCCATCAAATACCCGCCCCTCCAGTTGAAAGGACCAGCTCGGCACTGGCTAAAAAACCTCCCCGAAAACTCAATTGGAAGCTGGGAAGAGCTTGAGAATGCTTTTAGGGCCAATTTTCAAGGGAACTATCTCTGACCTCCGGACGCAGACGATTTAAGTCACATAATTCAACAACCCGGAGAGTCAGCCCGAAAGCTTTGGAACAGATTTCTCATGAAGAACAATCAAATCGTCGACTGCCCGGATGCCGAAGCCTTAGCGGCTTTCAAGCACAGTGTCCGGGACGAATGGCTCGCCAGACACCTCGGCTAGGAAAAACCGAGGACAATGACAGCCCTAACAAGCCTTATGACCCGCTTTTGCGTGGGCGAAGACAGTTGGCTGGCCCGTAGCGGCAACCGCAACCCAGGCACATCCGAAGTCAGGGATGGCAACGGGAAACCGCGACGCAATAAAAGCAAGCGTCAAAATAACGAAGACAGCCCAGACAACACGACAGTAAATGGCGGATTCAGGGGCTCTTGACCCGGTCAACGGAAAAAGCCATTTAAAGGCAGCAGAGATGGACCGTCCAGCCTAAACAAGATTCTAGACAGATTATGTCAGATTCAGGGCACCTCCGACAAACCTGCAAATCACACCAACAGAGAATGCTGGGTCTTCAAACAGGCCGACAAGCTAAACGATGAACACAAGGGGAGGGAGACACCAAGCAAAGACGAGGATGAGCCTCGCCAGCCGAACACTGGGGGACAGAAAAAATTCCCACCAGAGGTCAAAACAGTGAACATGATTTACGCAACTCACATACCGAAGAAGAGGCGCCAGTGCGCACACCGGGACACATACGCCATAGAGCCCGTCACCCCCAAGTTCAACCCTTGGTCGTCCTGCCCGATCACTTTTGATCGTAGGGATCACCGGACTAGTATCCGGTATGGAGGATTGGCTGCCTTGGCGCTAGACCCAATAATTGACGGATACCATCTCACCCAAGTCCTTATGGACGGCGACAGTAGTCTTAATCTGATATATCAGGACACCGTCCGCAAAATGGGGATAGACCAGACAAGAATCGACCAAAGCAATACTACCTTTAAAGGAGTAATACCAGGCCCAGAGGCCCACTCCACGGGCTCTCTAGTACTAGAGGTTGTATTCGGTTCTCCCGACAACTTCCGAAGCGAAGAATTAACCTTCGACATCGCTCCATTCCGAAGCGTCCATCACGCACTACTCGGAAGAACGGCCTTCGCTCGTTTTAATGCAGTACCGCATTACGCTTATCTTAAGCTTAAGATGCCCGGTCCACGTGGCATCATCATAGTTAGCGGAAACACAGAGCGTTCCTCACGTAGGGAGGAATATGTGGCGGCTCTAGCAGCCAATCACTGAACGGCCTCTCCAACCAGAAGAAATGATCGGTCATGGAGACCGCGGACACGGTTAGACGAGTCCGGCGCACCACTAGTTGTAACAACTCAGATAAACCTGAGATTGGGTCGATAGATATACCCCCATAGGTGGTGCTAGGGGATTCCCGCATGTAAAAAGGGCTACAGTTCGCCTTGACCCTATTTAAAATTGCATTTTAATGGTTCATTAAGAATAACCAATTTTTCGCATGAAGACTTTCACCTAGGTTTTTCTCTTTTACAGATGATCATCATGCTACACCTTCCAGGATACGGCACAACGGAGACACAGGCGCAGACATGTAGCAGGGCCCCGCTCAAAGGCTTCTTTTTAGATTAAGACCCTGTGTAAACCTTTTTTACTGTCTCTTGTTGCTTCACTCCCTTAGGATACTCAACACAATCGAAAGGGATGCTGGCGTTTTTGACATTTCGTCACATCAGACTAATGCAAGTACCTGGAAATTTAGGGCTCATAATCGAGGGCGTTACTCAACCCAGTATATGTTGTGAAGTCTGAATACCTTAGGGAGTGTTCAGTGTCGCGAGTTTGGCCTTATATGCATCAGCTTTGAATCATGTCTTTGGTCAATAGTTGGGTTTGCCCGGCTCCCATGTTTTGCTACCTTACGTTCCGCTCTATTGGCTAAGGTGGCACCGGGAGAACTACTGCGATTGTGCCCTGGTTCATCTTGATGAGCACCTCAGTAGAGAAAGCCGAAAATTGACTGTCATGATAAAGCGCGAGACTGGTCAACCACTCGATGACTTAGTAGAATCTTCGTGATTCCTCCGCATTAACGAAGGACCGGTTTCTCGGCCATGTATATATGTGCACCGTATTCGGATGAGCGCGGAAGTACCAGGGGCTATATAGTAGCCCCACCGTCAAACTCCTATGGCTAACTCAAAGTGTTAAAGCTATAGAGTCTGATTGCCTTGTTCGCCGTGCTATCACCTCCTTAATGGACCAAGATGTTGGGTCAAGTGTGAATATGTGCTTTTCCGAACACCCCCGCATTATGTGCGTGGGGGCTGAAGCTGGCGACTGCAAACTTTCAGGTTATATACATACATAAACGGCCGCATAGGAGGCATCATAATACTTTTAGGCAAAAGTATAAACAAAGCCTTTATAATCCAGATAGCATTGTTTTTACAATTGGGATACATGTCACTCGAACATGATACTCTTCGAGCACTGAGCCTCTATTAAATGAGCACCTTCTAGGACTTCTTCAAAATAGTGCTTAGCCGGGACCTGGCCTACAGCCGGATCCCGGGTTGCAATAGCGGTGGCCTCCATCTCTGCCCAGTATGTCTTAACACGGGTAAGGGCCATCCGCGCACCCACTATGCACGCCGACCTCTTTATAGCGTTGATTTGCGGCACATCACCAAGGAATCATTGCACTAAACCAAAATAACTATTCGGCCTTGGTCCCTTTGGCCAAAGATGATCCACGATAGACCTCATGGCAAGTCCGGACAACCTATGGAGCTCGGCCCACTCGGCCATTTGTTCATTTAACAGCATCGGACGCGTTGGAGCACTGAACTGCGACCAAAACAATCTTTCCACTTCATGATCTTTCTGATCTTTGAAAAACTCAGTCGCATCAGTAGCACTTATTGCCAAGTCCGAATACGCGTCTGCGGCACTCCATAATTGATCCATAGGGGCATACTTCGAATCTCTGAACTTCGTCCGCAACAAAAAGGGCTTCCCAGCCGTGATATCTCCAGCTTGGTGGAGCTCCTCCTTCGCCGCTCTGATTTCAGAACAGATTTCCTTGGCTGCTTCCATGGCTTTCTTCAGGTCAGCCGCTTTCACTTGACTTTCCTTTTCAAGAAGCTCATATCGGCCGGCGGCATCTTTCAGCTCAACAGCCATCTTGGCTATCTTATCTTCGCTCTGGCGACGAGTAGCCTATTCGGCTCTTAAGTCTTTGGCCGCCTTTAGGGCGGCTGCATCACTTCTCCTGGCTTGTTCCTTGCCTCGAGCAAGTTCCGCCCGAAGGGTCTCCACGGTGGAAGCTCCATCTGCAGTCACATCATATTATAGATACTAGCATCATACTCCTCTTAATATTTGTTGACCACCCGAAAATATATACCTTGTGCCTCCTCAAGCCACTTGTTCACAAGCGTAATGTCGGCATCTGCCGCGTCAAGTTGCCGCCTTCGTCCGGCAAACTCAGCAATCCGGCCAGCCACCAGACCCTCAGCCGCCTGCACATGAAAGCAGCGCGGTCATTACCTGGGACTACGATCCTCTGTTTACCCCCTCTAGACAGCAACCAGAGTTTCAGGGGCTACTATCTGTATATAGCGCACCTAGCATGTGCGGTACCGTCAAAAAATTTATATATTACTTTAGCTAACCACCAACACCAATCACAACATCGATCATTATTTCTCTATAAAATTGAGGATTAGAAGGCCCGGAACTTCCTTCTTTCCATGCATGTCGCCATCTTTCCTTCCTAGCTTACACTGCTTATTCCTTATATAATTTGGACTGCTCTCCTTTCTTACTTTCTGTCACAAGAACTCAATTCATTTCTTTCCTTATTTCGCTCATGTCGGTCCTCTTTCCTTCCTAAGTTTATTTCCTAAGATAGCTCCTTGATACATAGAAGCTGAAAGGTGTATATAAATTCGGAGCATTGGACGTACGGAGGTGAGGTGGGACTATTTAATAGGCCAAACATTATTTCCTTAACAAAACTGTGGTACGGCTCAGTTGGCTGCGACGATGGATCTATGACAAGGAGGTTGCAAGGTCGATCCCCTACAATTTGCCTTGCATTATGTGGGCCATCTTTCTTGGGCCACATCGCCAACAATTTGTTTTCTGAGAGCATGCGTGTCATTGGGCCGAGAAGCCCATTGGCTGGCCGGCAAGCGTACGTCTAATTGTATGTTCGATTGGCTCAAACGGAAGCACAAACGGGCAGAAGCCTCATAACGGGACGAAATAAAGCAATACCAAACCAAGAATATCTATTCCCTTTAATAGTAGGTATAGACTTTGTGTACCTTAAAGCCTCTTAGCAGGCTCGTAAAAGCCTCATGCAACCCACTTTTGGCGGATGAAATCCTCTCAACCACCGTACCCATTAAAGTACGATGCGCCTCTGAGATAGCTGCTTGCTCCAAAAGACCCATCAGTGCGTCCGGTTGTGCACCGGACAATCCCAGACTCTTTCTGTTGCTCTCCTTAGGAGCCGAATACTCCGGACTTCGGGTGGCCGAAGGGTTACCTTCTGGCCTGGGAGGATCAGGAGAAATCCTCCGTGATGACACCTCAGGGTCATCCGCCCAGGAGGCGGGGAGACAGGGGGAGGTGTTTCGCTCTCCATCATCTCCGGAAGAAGATCCCCCAAAGATGAACTCTGTCGAGAAGGGCTACGAGCCGGACTAAAAGATATAAGTCCCGGTTATTGTCCTTAGAGATAAAACAGGATATATTTACCAAAGTACTCTTGTTCACTTACAGCTCGGTGGAGGGCTGGCCCCCTTGCGGGCACTGTGCGGTAAGGACGCCCTCCGGGGCAGGACCCCCTGGCGAAGGTTTCTTCCCTCGTTTTGAAACCTTCATTTCCAAGTCTTCATAGGTGGCCCTTTTCCTTCCTTGGGGAGAGGGGATTCTAGATTCTTCTCCCGATTATCCTCCTTCACGAAGACACTAATTCCCCCGGTTTGGATGAGTAATGCGTGAAGCCCGCTTTCGGCTTCTTTATTCCTCACTTTATCTTCCCCTGATGGCACTTGAGAAGGTGCGTGCTCAAGCATCCTGGCTAGTACAGGATCCGGTAATCCTTCGGGAAGGGGGGGCGAACACCTGATCATCTTCGCCTTTCTTATTAGTCCTGGCCGAGAGCAATTTTTTTAGAATGATGTTGTGACAAATAAAAAGACAGCATGTTCGGCCGCAGAATTACTTACGTGGGTATCTGGACGGTTGCAGTTGAGACCCGCATCCTTGGTGGTGTCCGGACACTTTATTCGTGATCCGAAGAACAATCCATACATCTCTTCGAGCGTCACGCCAAAGAATTGCTGAATAGTTCGTGGTTCTTCTGGGTTGAACTCCCACATACGGAGAGATTGACGTTGGCATGGCTGGACCCGATGAACTAGCATAACTTGCATTAATTTGACAAGACTGACATCCCTCTTGAGGAGATCTCGGATGCGACTTTGCAACATCGGCACGCCATTAACTGCCCCCCAGTCTAGCCCCTTGTTGACCCATGACGCCAGTTGCGGCGGGGGGCCCAAGCAGAAGGTGGGGGCAGCTGCCCACTTCGTACTTTCGGGAGTTGTGATGTAAAACCACTCCCGCTGCCATAAGTTGGACACCTCCGGGAAGGAACCCTTTGGCCTTGGAGCATCGGCGCCTTTGCTTATTATGGCACCTCCGCATTCTGTGTGTCGCCCATCGATTGTCTACGGCTTCATGTTGAAGGTCTTGAGCCATAAGCCGAAGTGTGGGGTGATGCAGAGGAAGGCCTCACACATGACGATAAACGACGAGATGTGAAGGATGGAATCTGGTTCTAGATCGTGGAAATCGAGCTCGTAATAGAACATAAGCCCTCTTATAAAGGGATCAAGACTAAAGCCAAGCCCTCGGAGGAAGTGGGAAACAAATACGACACTCTCGTTGGGTTCGGGAGTGGGGATGACCTGCCCTTAGGCAGGAAGCCTATGCGAGATTTCGGTGGTCAGATACCTGGCTTCCCTTAGCTTCTTGATATCCTCCTCTGTGACTGAGGAGCCATCCACCGACCTTGAAGATTGGATCCGGACATAGTTGGAGGTCTGAAGCGCTTAGCCTGAGCCTTGGGTGTTGGAACTCGAGGTGGGGGAGGGGAAGGATCGAGCGCGAGAAGAAAAGGACATGCCTTGGCCCCTTTATAAAGAGGGTGAATATCAAGCGTCCTCCGCGTGGCCGTTTGGAACTTGCCTAAAATCAAGGAGTCATACTAACAAGCACGATTGGGTTACCCATATCCGTATTGATGAGAATCTCGTGATAAGGGGAACACGATCTCTGCTTCGACAAGACGTGCCAATAAAACCGCCTCGCAACACGTGAAGTGGAAGGCAGGGAAAAACGGTTCGTAATGACCGGGCCACGACAGGACGTCACGTTATAAAAAGTTGTCAGCAGATTAGATTTGTGGAATACTATACTCTCGACGGTGGTATGTGGAATTTGTTTTGCAGAGCCGGACACGATCCTTGTGTTCAAAGTCATCTATGGACTATTCGGAGAAGGAACCCGCCTTGCAATGCCGAAGAGAATCTGCGCGCCGGACTCATCATCATTGAAGCCTCGTTCAGGGGCTACTGAGGGAGTCCTGGAGTAGGGGGTCCTCGGACAGCCAGACTGTTGGACTATGAAGATACAAGATTGAAGACTTTGTCCCGTGTCCGGGTGGGACTCTCCTTTGCGTGGAAGGCAAGCTTGGCAATTCGGATATGTAGATCCCCTTCTCTGTAACCGACCTTCTGTAACCCTAGCCCCCTCCGGTGTCTATATAAACCGGAGGGTTTAGTCCATAGGACAACAACAATCATAATCATAGGCTAGCTTCTAGGGTTTAGCCTCTACGATCTCGTGGTAGATCAACTCTTGTAATACTCATATCATCAAGATCAATCAAGCAGGAGTAGTAGGGTATTACCTCCATCGAGAGGGCCCGAACCTGGGTAAACATTGTGTCCCCTGCCTCCTGTTACCATCAGCCTTAGACACACAGTTCGGGACCTCCTACCCGAGATTCGCCGGTTTTGACACCGACAGCCGGCCTCCAGGATCCCAACCGCATGGCGAACACGTGGCTGGCGGCGGACCAAGTCATGCGCCGGGTCAATGACATCTCCAATGCCAACTTGGGGGTTGAGTGGGTATTCCGGAAGGCCCCGTATAGCCATGCGAACCCGGCACCGTTGGTGTGACGCCCCGAGACCGATATGCCATGTGTCTTCCAGTTATTCGCTGATGTTGCCATGTCATTTGCTTGCGTGTTGCATTTCATCATGTCACCTCTTGCATCGCATCATGTCATCATGCCATCATACCATCAATCTTATAACTTTTTAAATAAATTGTATGGATCTTCGATCCATTTAAACCGAGGGAATTCACATGGTGATTCTCTTTATAACATATCCTCCCGATATTAGGGAGCTATTATAAATATTCCATTAACTTGGAATCACCCATAACACAATTGCACTACTCTTCACTTCTTCTTTTATCCGACCCAACTTCATATTTTTCCTTGTCATCTCTCTCTCAAGCCACACCCATGCATCATCACATCTCACTTCCTTCTTTTTTTCATGTCTTTGCAAGTGACTTTATTCCTTCTCCTTTAATGTTCATCTTTTCCCTATAAATCTTGCCTCTTTCCTACACCCTCTCTGTCAGATTTCATCCCATTCGAAGTTGTTTTGGTCAGATTCAAAAATGATTGAAGTTTGAGAATAATTCAAACTCTAATTATTTTTCTACCTTGTAAAAATGCCAGTGCAATTTATTCAAACCCTACATAAATCCAGGGTTCGAGGTATATATTTATATATCTCATATCCCTAACCAAAAACCCTGGATTTCCCCCCTTGTTGATTGTTTGTTTATATAAACAATAAATTAAATAAATGAAAGAATTTGGAAGGAGAGAGAGCCAGCAGCCAGGCCGGCCTGCTTACTCGAGGCCCAGTAGGCCCATCTATTCCCCGGTTAACCCTAGGCCCAACTGACACATCTCCCTCGAACCCCTCCTCCTCCTTCATTCCTCCAAGCGCTGCTAGGAAAGCGCCGCACGCACATGCAACCATTGCTTGATCCTCCTCCTCTCGCTCGTCTCCTTTCTCCTCCTTCCACCTAGCGTCCTCACCGCCCGAGCCGCAACCACGACGCCCGAGCTCCACCTCCTCGTCTCCACCACCCGATTCGGCCGGCCTCCGCCGCCTTTGCCCGTTCCCGGCCGGATCTCGCCAGCAGGGCCCCGTCCCCGCCTCTGTTTCTTCCACTACCATCGCCTCCGGGTGCCGCACCGGAGTTCCACCTCGTCGAAGTAGCCTAGCGGACCAGGACGCCCCTGCTGCACCTCTCCTTTGTAACCCTGGTTCCCTTTCTCTTTGGCCCTCTCTCTCCCGACTCAAATCCCTCCCTCTCTCGTCTCAGGAACAGGGAGCCCCGAGGAGCCGCCCTCGTCCCTGACGCCGACAAGCTCACTGCTGTCCTTGTGCAGCAACACTGGTGCGCCCACCTCCGCACACCTGCCTCGTTGGACCCCTACCCCGGCTCCATCTCCACGCGAAGACCGTCCGCCTCTGCTCATGGCGAAGCTCCTCCTGCAGCTCTGCATCACTTGTGCCTCCTTCCTGGGCAGAGAAGCTCTTGATTGAGCCATCCCCTTCGATCAACCCGGTTGCTACTGCCACTGCCTTAAACTTCCCTGGTGCAGCTCATTTTCAATGAATGGCGGTCTGAGCTTTACCTCCACGCCAAGTACCACGACCCGCAAGACCGAGAACGCTAAGCACCCCTTCGAGCTATCAAGACCGCAAGCGCCAAGTAACACGATGACCCTTGAAGACTTTGGATTCGACAAATCCGGTGACGTTCTTGTACAACTACATTGCCGAGACCGGAACCGGCAAGACCGACAACGCGGAAACGCCAAGTACCCCTACGCACGAAAACGCCAAAGACCGTTTCGGGTTTCATCAAGTACCGCTACCGATGACTCGAACACCTACGAAAACGTGTTCCACTACCGTCGCCGAGATTGCGAGAACCTCTACCGACGACCTCGGAGCGTGAATGAGGACAGTTATCGAAGACCCGTACCTCTACGGCCATCCCGAGAACGCCTACTTCCTCTACTTGCACCGAACCCGAACCAGAACCGTCCCGCTTGCATGCTTCGAAGGTATAACCCCGAGACGACCGCCCGTGAACGGATTTATGTGTTGTATGAGATGATCGTGGTTGTACGGTGTCCGATGTTGTTCTTTGCGAGTTCCTCATTGCCTTGTCGTCAACAGGTGGGAACCCGGTATCCGGAAGCACCCCATCTTCTTGCATGACACACTCACACCCACTTCCTTTTGCACCGGTATCCCCGTGACCCGTTGCCTGCGAGGGTGGACGGACCTGATCCAAGCCTTCGCCCAGGCCAAGGTCGAGGCGATGCAGGAGCTGGAGCGTGCCGTCTTCGTAAGTTCCCGTTTGCACTCTGCCTTTTCTTTTTCCATCGTTTTCTTCTTTGTGAGGGCACGCCAGCGCACCCACTGGGTGTAGCCCCCCCGAGATTCGGGCCAACTGCGTGACAGTTGGGTCGAATCTTATATTGTTGTCTTGTGCTGATTGTTTCCTCTTGTAGCAACTTGACTCCTACCGGGTCAACGTCTTCAACCGGCTCCTTGAGACGCATCGTCGTCTCAAGGAGAGGCTCGCCGCCAAGGAGGAGGAGCTCCGCGTCACGACATGTATATCTTCTTCATGCTCTTTTCTAGTGGGGGCACACTAGCGCACCCACTGGGTGTAGCCCCCGAGATTCGGGCAACTGCATAGCAGTTGGTACGAATTTTAAAACAGTATTTTATCGCTGAGTTTTTTCTTCCGCAGCCGAGGTACTGTCTTGGAGGACCCGGCTGATTTGGGCCGGTTTTCACTATGACCGGCTCATCGTAGACGTCGGCCGGCTCAGGGCCGAAGTGGAGACGGCGAAGGCGGAGGCGATGGGAGCCCAGCAGGCGCTTGACGAAGCCAGCTGGCTGCGGGAGCAACTAGCGGGCGACAAGAGCCGTCTCGAGGCCGAGGTGGAGCGCCTCAAGGCGAAGGTCGCCAAGGTCATGGAGGCGCAGCAGGCCCTTGCCGAGGCGGACCAGTAGCACGCCAAGCTGGCCGACGACAAGGGGCAGCTCCAGGCAGAGGTGGAGCGCCTGAAGGCGCTGGTGGCCACGGCGGAAGAGACCTGGCAGGGGGAGACCTCACTCCACGACCAAGCCGTGAAGTCGGCCGAGGACAAGGACGCCGAGCTGAAGGCGGCCCTTGCCAAGGTCGCCGACCTGGAGAAGGCGTTGGAGGAGCGTGATAGCACCATCGCCCAAGAGCGGCGCGGTACGTTGCATGAAGCGCAACACCTGGAAGAGTCCTTCTCCAGTAAGTGCTTTCCTTTGGTTTTGTTGTTGTTGCCGGGTTGGGACTCTGGCTTCTCTTCCTTAGTAATTTTCTTCGGACTTGCTTTTCTTCTCGGTCAGGGGCCTTTCTGAAGACGCGTCCGCTGGAGGGGGAGGTGGTCCGCTTCCAGCGCGACCCGCAAGGGATCATCGGCTCTGGGACCGACCCGCGGGTGGCCTGGACCTTCCCGGAGATCATTCCCACTGCCGAGGCATGAGTCTTGAGCGAGCAGATGGGACAGCTCTCTGAGGCCGGCACTGCGATGACGACGGCCCTCTGGCCGGGTGCCATCGCGCCGACCAGCTTCACGCGGTGGTTGGAGGCGGGCCTGGACCGCCTTCACGAGTGGCAGGTCTTTGCCGCCCGGGCTGGTGCTGAGATGGTGCTTCGGTTCGCGATGTCCTGGCACCCGGACTTGGGGATGGACATGCTGATGGGCTAGCGGGCCGGCTCAGAGAGCCAGCTGCAGGCAGAGGCCGTACGGATCGTCGCTCGGGCGAACTACATCGTTGGGTTTGCCTTTCCACGACGAGTTCCAGCTGGAGCTGACGGAGGATGGCGGAGTCATGCCTGCTGAGGACTACGGCCTTCTTCTGGACGACCCGGAGGGCTGCACTGAGGAGACGGGCGTCTACCACGATGCGGACAACGAGGAGGAGGATACCGGCACCTCTGCGGACCCGGCGGCTGCGCGCTCAGGCGGAGGTGATGCCTGATTTCTTTTAACTTGTAGAAAATTTCTATTAGGTAGCAGGTCCACCCACCCACTCGGGGTTGACTGGGTGTAATGAATTCTGGCCTTGGGCTTGCTTAAATTTATGATGTATGAGTTGTGTGAATGTTTGCGCCTTTGCTTCTCGTTTTTGGAGCTGTTTTCTTGCGATTGCCTCCCTTTGGGTTTCACCCCCGCGAGTCTGATGGCCAGGGCTCTGGTCCGTGACAAGGGGTTCGGCCTTTGGGAGGGACGCACAGTACTTGGGCTTTTGAAACATTGAGCGTGAGTGAAACACCCATTGGGCCGCTGGCGGCAATCCGGCAGGCCGGGTTGGCGAGCAGCCGGTCGTGCGGGAACTTAAAGTGGTGGGGCCGGGTCGAGCGATCCGGTGATATATAGAAACTTCATGGATGCCTGCGCTTTCACTTTTCGTTTTTAGAGCCATTTTCTTTTAACTCTCCCTCTTTGGGCCTCCCCCCGCGAGTCTGACGGCCAAGGCTTTGGTCCGTGACAAGGGGTTCGGCTTTTGAGAGGAGCGTTCAATACTTAGTCTTTCAAAACATGGAGCGCGAGCTAAACACCCACTGGGCCAGCTGGCGGCCATCCGGCGGGGCCCGGTTGGCGAGCAGCTGGTCATGCGATGACTTAAAGTGGCAGGGCCGGGTTGAGCGACCCGGCAGTTCTTGACTTAGTGTTCGTGGCGCACTGCTGCTTTTGTTCTCATGTGCTTGCCAGCCCATAGCCGAATCCGGATCTACAGCTTAGGGGGAAGCGAGAAGCTATGGCAATCCAATGCGTTGAGAGCTGCTAAGAAAAAACGACAAGTGGCCAAGCTGGCCAGCCCCCGACCCCCCGGGTCGAGCGAGTCGACCCGGTGGCCGGGTTCGGCTTAAGATTTAAAGTAGTGCACAAATGTAGGAGACACAATAGCTTGGTCGCAAAAGGGGCAACCCCCGAGCGTCGTTCGGGGACCCCATAGTTTCAGATGGTTACAAAAGGTAGCGATACATATGTGCATTCGGCTAACTGTAAAATAGGCAGAGGAGCTCTGCATTCCATGGCTGGGTTGTTTCTTCGCCGGCGGTGTCCCTCTTGCGCTTGTTTGTCTTGCGGGCGTCGATGAGGTAGTATGCGTTGCGGTCGCATAAGGCCTTCTTGACGATAAAGGGGCCCTCCCAAGGGGAGGACAGCTTGTGTTGGCCAGTCTGCTCTTGGATGAGTCGGAGGACCAGGTCTCCCTCTCGAAAAGCGAGGGGCTTTTATCTTCTTGGTGTTGTAGTGCCTCGGACCTTACTGGTAGATGGCTGAGTGACTGAGCGCTAGGAGACGTGCTTCTTCGAGTAGGTCGACGCCATCTTCACATGCTTCCTTTGCTTGGGCTTCCGTGTACATCATGACGCGTGGTGAGTCAAACTCGGTGTCGGTCAGGATGACGGCTTCTGCTCCGTAGACGAGGAAGAACGGGTTGAACCCAGTCGACCTGTTTGGCGTGGTGCAGAGACTCCAGAGGACGGCTGGAAAGTTGTCGAGCCAACTGCCAGGCGAGCGGATGAGCGGCTCGACGAGTCGCGGCTTGATGCCGGATAGGATGAGGCCGTTGGCTCGCTTGACCTGGCCATTGGACTGTGGATGTGCAACGGAAGCCAGGTCGAGGCGGATGTCGGAGACGGAGCTGTACTGCGCAAGCGCGCCCTTGGCGAAGTTGTTGCCATTGTCCGTGATGATGTTGTTCGTTATGCCATAGCGCACCGCGATGTCCTTGATAAATCGAACGACCATTGGACCATCCAGCTTCTTGATCGGCCTTGCCTGGATCGACTTCGTAAATTTGTCCACCGCCACCAGCAAGTGCGCCATGCTACCTTTAGCGGTCTTGAAGGGTCCCACCATGTCGAGTCCCCAGACCGCGAAGGACCAGGCGATCGGGATGGTCCGAAGTGCCGACACAGGCTGGTGGCTGCGCTTGCTGAAGCGTTGGCATCCCTCGCACTTGAGGACGAGCGATTCTGCGTCTTCGAGGGTCGTGGGCCTATAGAAACCGTGGCGGAAAGCCTTGGCCAGCATGGACCGCGAGGCGGCGTGGTGCCCGCACTCGCCCCGGTGTATGCTGAGGAGGATCTCAATGCCCTGGTCCTGCTCGACGCAATGTTGGAACACGCCGGTGGAGCTGTGCTTGATGAGCTCGTTGTTGATGATGTTGTAGGCGGGCGCTCGGCGCTGTACTAGCCGAGCCTCGGTCTCGTCCATGGGGAGGACCCCGTTTTCTAGGAACTTTGAAATGGGTAGGGCCCAGGATGGTGTCGCGACCCTGGTGAGGGCGGCTATCCCGACGGGTTCCGGCGTGGCAGCCCCCGAGCCGAGTTTAGCGGCCCAGGGCCCGGTTGGGGTACGTCTTGTCGGATGGAGCAGTCCTCGGGACAGATTGAGGCGCGGCCGAGTCGGTCGGAGCAGTCCTTGGGCCGGGTTGAGGCGCGGCCGGGTCGGTTGGAGCAGTCCCCGGGCCGGGTTGTGGCGCGGCCGGGTCATCTGGGAGATGGATGGACTTGGAGTCCGGAGGCGGCTTGATGGACGGCTTGTGTAGGTGCTCGAGGGAGATGCCGGACGGGATGGACTGCCGAGACGAAGCGATTTTGGTGAGCGTGTTGTCCGCTTCATTCTCTGCGTGGGGGATGTGGAGGAACTCGCAGCCCGCGAAGAATCCGGACAGCTTCTATAAGAGGAAACGGTAGCTCGCCATGTTGGAGTCGTGGGTGTCCCACTCGCCGGAGCTCTGCTGCACCACCAGGTCCGAGTCCCCGTAACACAGGATGCGCCGGATGCCAAGTTCCTTGGCAGCTGGAGGCCGTGCACAAGGGCTTCGTACTCGGCGACGTTGTTGGAGGTGGCGAAGTGGATCTGGAGCACGTACTTGAGCCGGTCGCCCTTGGGGGAGGACATCACGATGCCAGCCCCCAGGCCGGGTCACATCTTTGAGCCGTCGAAGTGCATGCGCCAGTGCGTCGAGTCCGGTGGTGGTGGCAGGTACTGGGTCTCGGTCCAGTCGATGAGGAAGTCGGACAAAGCCTGGGACTTGATCGTGGTGCGGGGCTCATAGAAGACTGTGTGACCAGCTAGCTGAGCGCCCACTTGGTGACCCGGCCAGAGGCATCCCGGCACCCGATGATCTCGTCGAGAGGGGCTGTGCTGACAACGGTGATGACGTGCTCTTGGAAGTACTGCTTCAGCTTCTTGGCGGTGAAGTACACGCCGTAACACATTTTTTGGTAGTGTGGGTAGTTCTACTTCAAGGTGGAGAGCACTTCGCTCACGTAGTAGACGGGGCGCTGGACGGCTTGGACCTTGTCCTTCTCTGGTCGCTCGACCACCATCACCGTGCTGACCGACTGCGAGGTCGCGGCGACATAGAGCAACAGCAGCTCCTTCTCGGCAGGTACGGCCAGAACTGGTGCGGTGGAGAGCACGCGTTTGAGATCCCAGAAGGCTTCATCCGCGTGGTCGTTCCACTCAAACGGCGTCGTCTTCTTCATCACCTGATACACGGGCAAGGCCCTCTAGCCCAGCCGGCTGAGAAACCGGCTGACCGAGGCCAAGGAGCTGGTGAACTTCTGGACATCGCGCAGCCGAGCCGGCTTGCGCATGCGCTCAATGGCCTTGATCTTCTTTGGGTTCGTCGCAATGCCGCGCTTCGAGATGAGGAAGCCGAGTAGCTTTCTGGCCGGGACGCTGAAAACGTATTTTTTCGGGTTGAGCTTGACCTTGTATTCGCGCAGGTTGGCGAAGGTTTCCTTCAAATGTCAAGGAGCATGAGGTGCTGCTTGGTCTTCACCATGATTTCGTCCACGTAGACGTGGATGTTGCGGCCGAGTTGCGGCAGCAAGCATTTCTGCATGCAGCGTTGGAAGGTGGCGCCGACGTTCTTCAAGCCGAACGACATGGTGATGTAGCAATACGCCCCAAAGGGTGTGATGAAGGACATTTTTAGGGCGTTGGTCTGGTCTAGCTTGATCTGATGATAGCCAGAGTAAGCATCCAGGAATGACAGGAGCTCGCACCTGGCGGTGGAGTCGATGACTTGGTCGATCCGCGGAACGGGTCTTTGGGCCAGGCCTTGTTCAGGCTGGTGTAATCGATACACATGCGCCATGTATTGTTTTTCTTCAGGACAAGGACTGGGTCGGCCAGCCACTCGTGGTGAAATACTTCCATGATGAAGCCGGCCGCCAAGAGCTTGGCGACCTCTTCACCGATGGTCCTTCTCTTCTCTTTGGAAAAGCGTCGTAGGGGTTGACAGACAGGCTTGGAGTCCTTGCGGACGTGGAGTTTGTGCTCGACGTACTTCCTCGGGATACCCGGCATGTCCTTGGGGGTCCATGCAAAAATATCCCGATTCTCACGGAGGAAGTCGACGAGCTCGCCTTCCTATTTGCTGTCGAGGCGGGTGCCCACGACAACGTACTTGCTGCAGCTGGGGTCCTCCGGGTTCAGCTTCACCTTCTTGGTATCCTTGGAGGGCTTGAATGCGGCCTCAACGGCCAGCTCCTTGGTCGGGATCTGAGTGGTCGATGCCTCCTGGGCCGAGGCGACGATCCGGTCAAGTTGGCACCGCTCCTCGGCTACGACCAGCGACTCGGCTAGCTTGGCGCCGTCTCGGGCGCACTCCAGGGACTTGCGGTAGTCGCCAGTGATGGTGATGAGGCCCTTTGGACCCGGCAGCTTCATCTTTAGGTAGGCGTAGTGGGGGGCCGCCATGAACTTGGTGAGCGCGGGCCTACCCAGCAGCGCGTGGTACGCGCTGGACAGGTCCACCACCTCGAACTAGATCGGCTCGCGTCGTAAGTGGCTGTTGTCGCCGAACAGGACATCGAGCCGGATCCGGCCGATCGGGGGGCAGGAGAGGCCGGGAACGATGCCGTGGAAGACCATCCGGGTCAGCTCCAGGTCCTTGGCCTCGAGGCCGAGTTTGGTCTTGGTGTCGCGGTAGAGAATGTTGATGTTGCTGCCGTTGTCGACGAGAACCCGGGAGAACTTGCACGTGCACCGGGGCACGACGATGGTGGGGTCGAGGACGAGAGCGTAACCACCCGGGTTTGGCATGACGGACGGGTGGTCTTCCCGGGTCCAGGTGATCGGGCGCTCCGACCAATGCATGTACTCCGTCTTGGTTGGGATGACGGTGTTCACCTCCTGCTGAAGGAAGCGCTTGTTGCACTTGTCGTTGCCGAGGCTGGTGAAGACGACGTAGGTCATGTTCTGGGCCGGGTAGGGGTCGTCGTGCATCGTGCTGCCGGCTGGAGGTGGTGGCAGAGGCGGCTGCACTGCCCCCGGAGCCGGAGCCAGAGGTGATGGGATGTCGCCCGTGGCGATGCGCTTGGTGATGGCGCACTATCGGAGCGTGTGCGTAGACGGCCTCGCGCCACTGTGGTGCTTGCAGGGAGCGTCGAGCATCTCCTCGAAGCTCATGGTGGGCTGCCATGCCATTTTGCTGCTGTTCCGACGTTTGGCGGTCGGGTCAGCCGCGGGCTCCTGCTCGGCAGCCGCGACAATCCGGTTGCGTAGCGCTGAGCTAGTTGATCGGCTTTGCGCTTGTTGTTCTGCTGGTTGTGCTGTCGCCGGCTTCCCTCACTGGCTGGCTTAGGAGGCAGCACCGGCTTAGCCTTGCCGGCTTCATCTAGTGCCACATGGATCTTCATGGCGGAGTCGGCGTTGGCGTACTTACCCACCGTTACCATGAGCACAGCCATGGTGGCCGGCTCGGAGCGCAAGAGCTTGTGCTTGAGGAGGGTGCAGTCTCGGCACCCGTTGATGAAGTACTGGATGGCTTAGACTTCGTGGACGCCCTCGCAGCTGTTCCGGAGCTCGGTCCAGCGTGCGAGGTACTTGCGGCCAGTTTCTGCCGGCCCCTGCACGCACATGGCAAGCTGACTGGGGCGGCTGGGTCGCTTGTAGGTGCCGATGAAGTTACGCACAAAAGCCTACTCGAAGTCGACCCACGCGTTGATGCTGCTCTCCGGCAGGTTGTTCAACCAGGTGCGGGCCGACCCCTGGAGCATGAGAGGCTCGTAGCGCACGGCGAGGCGGTGGTCTAGTCTGTGCGCCAGTCCTCCGGCTTCACGGTGCCGTTGTACTTGGGGTGTCGCGAGGGAGCGTGAACCCTTTGGTGAAGGGCTCACCCTGGATGCGTGGTCCGAAGAACGGCAGTCCGACAGGGCCGGTCTCCTCCAGCTCCTGGGAGAGGGCGAGTCGGTCGAGGTGGTGATGGGCATCGGCGTTGTCGATGGCGCGTGGGCCCAGCCGGTCAGTGACTGTGCCTCGGGGGGGGGGGGGGGTCGCCTGCAGCGGGACGTCGGCCGGGTTGGAGCAGGGGGTCGAGGCGGCGCCGGGCCTCGGAGGTCGGCTCGTCCGCCAAGCTGCCAGCAGTCGTTGGTGCGGGGTTGCGCCAGGTCCGGATGCGGCCGGAGTGCACCTCGCCGGGTGGCGAAGACGCCGTGTGCTGCTTGTCGCCGGATCCGGCGACTCGGATGGAGCCAGAGCCGGTCGGCTTGGCGAGCTGGATGAGGCGGTCTTGCTGCACGTTGGCCGCGGCGAGGAGGTCGCTCACCTTCTTGAGACAATCCTGGAGCTCCTCGCCCGCGAGCTGATCCATGTCGGCCGCGGCCTCCTGGGCGGCGCGCATGTTCTTCGTGGGAGTCTCGTAGACGGGAGGGAGGGCGCCGAAAGCGCGCCCGATCGCGCCACCCCGGGCTCACATGTCGGAGACCCGGCTTGGCTCGGGGGCGGTAGGCGTGAAGCCATAGGCGGCGTTGCGCTCCAGCTGGGCGGAGTCGAGGCGACGTTGTGTGGTGGCGAGTGTCTCGGTGAGGTCCAGCAGGCGCTGGCGATCGTCGTTGAGGTGAGTCCGGACCTCGGCAATGTTGGAGGCGTCAACGTCGGTGTCGATGGGAACGCAAAGGCTCTGTATTGTGGCGCGCAGCGGGTTGGGCGAGCCGGCCCTATCCGTCGCGGCCTTAGCTTCGGCGGCCATCCTTGTCGCGCTCGACGATGAGGATGCGTCAATGTCAGTGACGAAAACCTCCACGCAGAGGTCCATTGCGCCGGCGGGAGCGCCGGCGTTGATGGGGAGTGGGGAGTTGGAAAAGCCAAGTACCTCGTGAGGGTACTCGTCGTCTGTAGGTGCATCGGAGATGCATAGCGTGGAGAAGGAGGCGGCGAGCGCGTCGATGACGTCGTCCGCCAGCGTGACGGGCTCGTTGGAGTTGGAGAAGATCCCCGTCTGAAGCATGCTTCCAGCAGGACCTCGAGCTGCCCCACGGTGGGCCCCAGCTATCTTGGTGGGTGCACGGCAGATGCCAAGGGATGGCTAAAGATAGGAGGAGGCTCGAGGGCACTGGTGGGCTCCAGAGGCGAGGTTGGCATGAGCAAGCGCGGGCCGCAAGACATACCCAGGTTCGGGGCTCTCCGAAGAGATAACACCCCTAGTCCTGCCGAGTGTGGTTTATATGTAACAGTACAGGGCTGCTCCTAGAGCTGTATGGAGGAAGAAGGAGGTCTGGCCAAGGCTTAGGCTGCTCCCTCTCCTCGGGTGTTGCTGGCTAGGTGTGTGTGTGTGTGTGTGTGTGTGTGTGTGTGTGTGATCGCCTATGCAAATGAAGTGGTCGCCCGCATGCATGGGGCTCTTGGGGGGTTTTATAGGTCAACCCCTAGGGGTGCAAGGGTAATGTTACAAGGCCGTAGGGCCGGGTTGTCGGTGTCCGAGAACCCGGTGCTGGGACCCGCCGGGTAACAGGGCTCGCCGGGTTCTCCGGGCGCGGGCCCCATGCGCCTAGGGGGCACTGTGCGCCGTCTTATCGATCGTCAGGGCGTGGCCGAGTGGAGTCGGCTACAGTAACGCTCCGTCAGGTCACGGCTTGTTGGCGTCATGGGTCATGTCGTGTGCACTGTTGCTACGCCAGCCTTGGTCAGCGGGTAGGTGAGAGGCACCGTTGCTTCATCCGGCTGACCAGCGGCACGGGCGGGGTACTGTGGCTTCGGTCATCAATTGGTGGAGACTCGTCCCATCGTACGGCTGGGATGGGACGGCCGCTGACCCTCGGCCGGGTTTTGAGAACACGCCGAGGGTGGTGCTAGCTTGCTGTGGAAGTCTTGAGCTTGGTTGTTGGGGCCGAATTGAGGAGTCTGGCCGGGTTCCAGAGCTCGGCCGGGTTGCAGGGCTTGGCTGGGTTGAGCGACCCGGCTAAGCGCGAGCCGGGTTACGGGGCGATGCTAGCCCCGTTGTTTTGAAAAGAATCTGGGTTCCGTTGCTTGCCTGGGGTCCATCCCCCCGACACCACCGTTGAAAGCCAGGGCCATCTCCCGCTCCGCCGCCGTGGCCCGTAGGCAGGAGGTGGCAGTTCTTGGTGTTAAAATCGGCGGATCTCGGGTAGGGGGTCCCGAACTGTGCGACTAGGATCGATGGTAACAGGAGACGGGGGACACGATGTTTACCCAGGTTCGGGCCCTCTCTATGGGGGTAATACACTACGTCCTGCTTGATTGATCTTGATGAATATGAGTGTTACAAGAGTTGATCTACCATGAGATCGTAATGGCTAAACCCTAGAAGCCTAACCTATATGACTATGGTAATGAATATATCCTTTCCGGACTAACCCCTCCAATTTATATAGACACCGGGGGGATCTAGGGTTTATATAGAGTCGGTTACAGAAGAAGGGATCTTCATCTTCGGTCACCAAGCTTGCCATCCACGCCAAGGAGAGTCCAATCCAGCCACGGGTACGCTCTTCGGCCTTCATGTCTTCACAACCCATCAGTCCGGCCCATGGATAACAAGCCGGACGTCCGAGGAGCCCTTAGTCCAAGTCTCCCTTAGTAGCCCCTGAACCTAAATTCAATGACGAGGAGTGCAGTGCGCAGATTGTCTTCAGCATTGCAAGGCGGGTTCCCCCTTTCGAACTCCCAGTTGATCTTCAGATGTGATGATTGTATCCGGACTTGTATACACAACCGCAGAGGACATAATATTTTACGAGTTCAACCCATCGACCACTTTTTGGTAATATGACACCACGCCTGCCCGACCACTACTTGCGAACCGTTTTAGCCGGCCCATCGACCCACGTCCCAAGACGTGGCTTTATTGGCGCGTCTTATCCAAGCGGAGATCATGCCTCCTTTTTAAGGGATTCCTATCAACCCGGACGTGGGTAACCCAACCGTTGTTGGGGTACAACTCCTTGGAAACAAGCAAGTTTTTGAGGCCCAAGAGGAGACATTTGATATTTGTAGCCTTTATACGGGGGTACAGACCCGTCTTTTTCTTCTATGCTTGCCTCTTCCTCGGGCCCTGCAACCCCAAGTTCCAACACCCGGGTTTTGTTCGCCACCAGCCCCAATCATGTCCGGATCTAGCCGTCAAGGTCGGTGGGTAGCTTCTTCTGTTGTGGAGGAAGACATTGCAAAGCTTCAAGCAGCGAGGTATCTAACCGCTGAAATCCATCATCGGCTTCCTGCCGAGGGGCAGGTTATTCCCACCCCAGATCCGGCGAGAGGGTCGTGTTCATGTCCCACTTCCTCCGCGGGTTGGGGTTTGCTCTTAACCCCTTCGTACGAGGGCTCATGTTCTATTACGGGCTAGACTTTCACGATTTGGCCCCGGACTCTATTCTTATCTCGGCGTTTATTATCACGTGCGAAGCCCTCCTCCGAACTCCTCCGCACTTCGGCTTGTGGCTCAAGACCTTCGATGTGAAACCGCAAGTGGTAGAGGGGGAGCAGGCCGAGTGCGGCGGCACTACAGTGAGCAAGCTTGCTAGCGCCGTTTGGCTGAAAAGATCCTTCGCCAAATCTTCCGATTTGTGGCAGCAAGGGTGGTTCTATATCACCAAGCCCCGCAGCTCCAAGTGGGTAACTGCGCCTGCATTCCCATCCAGCCCCCCAATTCAGCTTGCATCATGGATTAACAAGGTGCTGGATTGGGGATCAACTAATGATGTGCGAACTCTGCAAAGTCGCATCCGAAGCCTCATTGAGAGGGACATCAACATAGCCAACGCCGTTCAAGTTATGATAGTTCGTCGGACCTTGCCGTGCCAGCGATGGCCTCTCCGCCTATGGGAGTCAATCCAGAAGGGCTACGGACTCTTCAACACTTCTTCGGCACAACGCACGAAGGAATGTGAAGATTATTCTTCGGGAAACAAAGGAAATGGTAGAACACCACCGCAGATGTCGGCCTAGACTGTAACCATCCGGATAACCTAGTAAGTACCCGTTTACCGAATACCTTATAGTCAGATATCCAGTGGCAAGATACCAACAGTATCATCCTTTTTCAGGGCTGGATAAAGAAGGTGTAACTGATCAGGTGCCCGGCTCCCCTTCCCGAAGACTCAACTACTCCTGTGTTAACAAGGATGTTGGCTTCGGCGCCATACCAGGCACCAGCAGGGGAGGGCGAGAAGGCCCAAGATGGCATTGGTTCCAGAGGTAAGTTGGACACCGAGTCCGGAGAAATCGACCTTTCTTCGCCCGAAGACGGAGGCGAAAACGGACCCAATATCCCTTCTGCAAGCAGGAGAAAAAGTGTCGCCTCCGAAGATTAGGAGGGGCGGTCTTCCAAGAAGGGCAAGATGCCACCGTCGAACGCCCTGAGTTTGGAAAGTAACGTCGTTAAACAACTCCGACAAGGGGACAAGCCCTCGACCAAACCGTAAGAGAATCCGGAGTACTTTGATAGCATCCTTCTCCGTTGCTATTACCGAATATATACGTAACGCATTCATCCATTTTTACAGGTCGACACAGAGTTTTTCTGGACGATCCTCTTCTTCGGGGAGTCTCCTCCCAGATATGATGGAGAGCGAGACGCCTCCTCCAACCTCCTTGCCCAACAAAGTGGATGACTCTGAAGTGTCATCGTGGAGGGTCCCTTTTGACCAACAAGTTACACGGGGGACAGAAGAGACAGTACCCGAAGGTGGAGCACCGACCATCCGGGATTCCGGGGCTGATGATAACAAAGGTCCCGGACTGACTGGTTCACAGCCGACAGTGATTCTAGAGATGGGTGAGCAGATTCCTTCAACGGATGATTGTGCTCCTGGAGCAGCTTCGAGAAACCCAGAGACTCTGGATATATTGCAGGACATGTTGTGGAAAGCATCTGTCTCGGGGGAACAATGTACCTTGATGGGTACAGTGATTGATAAGATTTCGTCCGCGAAGAGCGGATTAAATGAATCCTTCATGAGCTACTGATGGGCTTTTAGGTTTGTGACATAATGTTTTCGGCTATGTTTCATTTGCAAAGATGTGCATGTGTATAGGTAGTAGCCCCTGATACTCGAGTTGGCTTCCACCGGGAAGCAAACGGAGGATTGAAAAAGGATCGTTCGAGGACTAACCGGATGAACCTTGAACACAGGCTGCTTCCCCCTTGGCCACTTCCCGGACTATGGAGATTGCCGATTTGCAGCAGAAGCTTGATGTGGCAAGGGATGATCTTCCTTTAATCAATATGCGTATGGACGAGTGGCAAGGTATGTATTCAGGGCAATCCTCATACAATTTTGTGGTATAAGCATGATGTTGAGATTTGGCTATAGATGGTGCTACCGCCGTTGAAGTTCTTCGAGCGGAGCTGGCCCGGGCCAAGGAGCAGGCCCAGCGTAGCAATGCTGTTGCCGAAAAGGCATCAGCTGAATTAAAAGCCGAACAAGCTACACGGCGCCAAGATGAGGAGAAGATATCCACGATGACACTCGCACTATAGAATACTACCGGCCGCTGTGAATTTTTGGAGAAGGAGAGTAAAGACTTAACGGCTGATCTGGACAAGGCCTTACAAGAGGCGAGAGAAGCGCGGTCAGAATGTAGAGCAACCCGTGAGGAGGTTCGATAGGCGAGGGAGATTGCGATTGGAAAGCCCTTTCTACTGCAAACTAAGTTCGGTGACCCGAACTAAGCCCAGCTTAACCAAGTATGGAGTTCTCCGGACGAGTTCTTGGACTTGCCGAAGAGTTCTGTCGATGCGGCGCAGTATTACGAAGCGCGAGATGGACATGCAACAGAGAAAAAAATTTGGTCGTAGTTTGGCGCATCAAAGCGCCCTCTGTTGCCCAATGAACAAATGTCCCAATGGGCCGAACATCATAGGATATCCGGCGGTGCCATGAAGGATGTCGTAATCCAGTTGTGGCCAACCGAGCCTGTTCTGAATAGCTGTTTCGGTTTGGTGCAAAGGCTTGTTGACACGGTGCCGCGTATCAATGCTCTGAAGCGGTCAACGTGCACTGAGGGTGCACGGATGGCTTTTTCCTGAGTCAAGACGTTCTGGGGGAAGATGAAGGTCATTGATGTTGCGACGAAGGGTGCACCCAAAGCAAGGACCGTCCGGAATCGGAGCATTATTTTGAAGACATCCTAGAGGTCGCCCTCTTGATAGAGGGTCAGTGCTCAAAAGACATAATGTTCAAGTGAGGTGTACGAGAATTGTAAAAGACAATTTTATAGTTAATCTATTTATGTTTTGCTGGAAAGCTTGAATTCCTCTTGTGCGGCCGTTTTGATATAATCTGAAAGTTTTCCAGTCGTCGGCTTCAGCCCCCTCGTAGGAAGTACGGGGGTGTTCATAAAAGCATTTAATCACTCTTTATCCAATGTCTTGGTCCATGAAGGAGGTGATAATGCGGCGAACCAGGCAATCGGACTATAAAGCGTTAACACTTTCACTTAGCCATAGGAGTTTTATGGTGGGGCTACGACCTAGCCCCTGGAATGGATGCGGCGCATGGTGCCTTACATATTTGATCTGAAAAAGATCCCTCGTGTGACACGGAGAATCGCTAAAGATTCCAATAAGTCGTCAAGTGCTTGACCAGCTCACGTCGCATCATGACAGTCAGTTTTAGGCTTTCTCTACTGAGGTGCTCGTCCGGTTTAGACCAGGTCACAATCGCAGTAGTTCTCCCTTTACTACCCTAGCCGATAGAGCGGAACGTAGGGTAGCAAGCACAAGACCCGGGCAACCCAACTATTGACCCAAGACAATGATTCGGAGCTGATGCATATAAGGCCAAACTTGCGACGCCAAAGTATGCTATAGAGCTATTCGGACTTTTACTGGCAACTCATTTGTTCCTACACCGAGCCCCTGGCAGGTTATGCCAAGGTATTTCTGTGAAATAACCGTAGGTGCCATATTTGTCGGGAAAACAATACGGATGATTAGTTCGGATATTTGTTTACTAGTAACTGAGCGATATGCCAATGATTACTTATGATATATATATATATATATATATATATATATATATATATATGTTACTATTCATCACCCAGGGTGCAGAATAAGTTATTCCTCACCCGAGGTAATCTTACGATCATTTCATAATTAAATTACATTTGGAATTCAAATAGTTACATTCCTATTGATTCACTACGTAAAATTTGACATCAGAAAATAAAAATATAGGTCATAAGACAAGAAAATTTGCAGTTTATGTGTATTTTAGACTATGTTTTGACGTTTGTAATTTTGTATAACATAAAATATTTTTACGGCGATTATATATTTTCTTACGGTCTCTTTTTGCATTGGAAATAAAACAAAACTTTCGGAACGTAAAATTACGGTGCATTGATGATAAAATAGAGGGGGGTGAAAAATAACTATTCCTCACCAAGGGTGACAAATAGCGCGACCCTATATATATACTAGCAAAAAGGCCCATGCGTTGCAATGGGTGAAAATCAATATCAAACGCCCCTTGCCTTTTTGCACCTTATCTTCTTCCCCGCGCTTGTCCAAGATAGTTGTGATGTGTATGTGATCACAATGCATCCAATTGTGATCAATCTCAAGATGATGAGTTGATCCACAACATAACACACTCTCTATGTAGGCTAGCATTAACTAACAAGCTCATGTGGAATCAGTTATCATACACGAACATCATTAATAGCTAATAACCAACATATGACAAGGTTAAAAATATCAACCTAAGGCCGGCTCCAATGCAACAACGTTTAAAATCTTGAGCAAATTAACATGCACAATCATATAGCCCTAGCAGCTACATTGTGTATACTTTTTTTAGTGTTCGACTCTAGGTTATGTGTTGAGGCCGAAAGTAGCCGGGACGATGCAAGAGTTGCCAGGATTTTATTCCTAGCGCCTGCATTGTACGTTCCCTAACCAAGTTTTAGGTGACAAAACACTTTTAGTTTTCTGGAAAAAAATGAAATGGTTCTTTTTGAACTATTCTTGATCATCTACATCCATACGGCAGAGGGCCTCCCAAGCTCACAAGCAAAAGAGCAATTGGGGCGAGGCAACATATGTTTGTTTCATTGGGGTCATTTTATTGTGGTGATGAAGAAGCTCCTCGATCTGCATGGGTTGGTTCCGTTGAAAATTGAGCATAATAAAAATAAAGTTGCTCATAATTTAGCTAATATTGATTGCTACATAGCACCGCTAGTTCGTTGCGCCGGTTTCAACCAGCGGGTCTAAGTTTCTACTATAGAACACTATTACATTTATCCCACGAATAAATTTGTTTGTTGGCAATGGGTGCATGAAGCAACAATGATGACTGGAAAAGAACGTCAAGGAAGTGGAAAAAATAAAAGACGCTCAACACAAAGTCTGAGTATGCGCATCATTTACTTTCTTTATTTCTGTCATGCCACTACTCTTTCCTTCTTTTATTTTCATATATGGAAGGCCTTTCTCTCCTTCCTAATTTTTGTCCTCCATTTTATTACATGGAGCGCATATATAGAAGGTATCTTTCCTTTTATCTTTCCCTCCATTTCCGGCCTACTCTTTCCTTTTATCTTTCCCTCCCTTTCCTTCCTGCCTTCATCTCCTTCCTAATTTCTGTCCTGAGCTTATATATAGAAGGCCTACTCTTTCCTTCTATCTTTCCCTTCCTTTCCTTCCCTTCCTTACACTACAAAAAAATACACTTCCGTGATGATACGTGTTTGACACAGTAGGTCGCTTTTTTTGTCATGCATGTACGTCCATGACAAATTTATGACAGAATCAAGATAGTCATACATGTGCTGTCGTAGAAGTGTTCCATGACATTACCAAAATTATCATCACGGAAGTGTCCACTTCCATGACGATAAATCGCGCGTCACAGAAGTGCTTTCGTCAAGGGTGACCGACACGTGGCATCCACTGTAACGGAACGCCATTAAGCTATCGGGTCGGGTTTTGGATCCGATAACCCGTTAACAGCCCCGACCAATGGGGATTTTCCATGTGTAAAATCATTATTGGCTAGAAGAAACATGTGTCGGCTCATCGTTTGGACAGATGTCATCCACTCACTGGACAGAAGGCGCCTATGATACGTCGACATGTGGCACGACCCAACAAGTTTAAATGGGCCGACCCAACTAAAGGCCCACAAGATTTTGCGGACCATAATGGGCCGGCCCAGCTAAAGGCCCATGAGATTTTGCGGACCATAATGGGCTGGCCCAGCTAAAGGCCCACAAGATTTCGCGGGCCATAATGGGCTGGCCCAGGTAAAGGCCCACAAGATTTTTGTGCGCCATAATAGGCCGACCCAGGTAAAGGCCCACAAAATTCTTGCGGATCATAATGGGCCAGCCCGGCTAAAGGCCCACGAGATTTTGCCGACATTAATGGGCCGGCCCAATTGTAGGCCCACAAGATTTTGAGGACCCTAGTAGGACGCCCCGTTAACTGTCTGCCATGTTTTGGGCCAAATGCCGGCCCATATTCGATCCGGTCTATTAATGGCCTGCCACGCTCCGGGCCTAATAGTGGCCCATATGAGATCCGGCCCGTTAAAAGCCTACCACGTTCTGGGCCAAATTACGGCCCAGATCAGGTCCGGCCCTTTAAGAGGTTTTGGGCCTAATTATGGCCCATATCAGATTCGGCCCGTCAACTGGACACTATGCTTTTGGGCCCACTTGCTAAAGGCCCACTTAGTAATTCGACCTGATATTAGTTTTGGCCTGTTAAGGGCCTATTTAACATTTCGGCCCTATATTAATTTCAGCCTGTTAAAAGCCCGTCATATAGTTGGGCCTAACTATGACCCGGTTTGCATCCGGCCTGCTCGCAGCCGATATCTGATTGGGCCAAACAAGGACCGAGACAATTTTTCGGCCTGTTAAAAGCCCGTGATTTGATTCGCACAATCATGGGCCGGGGTTCATTTCGGGCTGCCGCCGGCCCATGAGATGATCGGCACGTGTCAGGCCCAACCTACATCATGATTGCATGAGGGCCTGATTATGTACCGTAATTTTACGGTTTGGCCGGTTTACTGTGAAGACAGGATATATATACAGTAAAATAACTGCAGCATCATGAATAAGAAAAAACCTATACTATACAATAAAGAAATTACGGCATATTACATCCACTGGGCATCAAAGTTCGCCACTATGATAATAAAGAACAAGCAGATAGCAGATTACATACACTGGGCATCAAAGATCGCCACTAGTGCAAATAAACACGCCGACAAAATAATATACAAACCGACAGCACTTCAATAGAGTTCAAGAAAGTTTAGCCCTGCTGGGGAGCTGCAGCGCAAGCAGCTGAGCAAGATGATGAGACTGCGCTTGTTCAACACTTATATCTTCCTCACTCTGAAAGATAAACAAGCAGACAGATGACATGTTTTGCACATAAAAGTATCAGTGCTCACAGTTCATCACATTTCTTACTGACGAATAAAGTGACACAGTTTAAATTTGCATTAACACAATATGGTATTGTTCAGGTCAAGACATGGCAGGGAATGACATTGTGAAGGAGTTGGCAGCTTCACGACACCACTGAATTACAGATCAAGAACGCATAAGTATCAATGGTTAGTGTGCTGTCAATTTATACCATTTCAGATTGGCAAATAAAGAGATGGTTTAAATTATATTAGAATGATATGACATTGTTCGTAGTTAAGACATTGCAGAATATGACATTGTGCTGTAGTGGGTAGGTTCACCACACCACTAGATTACGGATGAAGAACAGCAGCATACATGCAGTGCAAAAGAAGATCACTTGCTCTGTATAGTTTAATTTACATGGTATGAAGAAGGAACTTGGTTGTACAACTGAAAACTTAAATTGAGAAAGGACGAACTTTTGTTTATGAACTACATATAATAAACTTTAAACAAGCAATTTGATGCAAACACCAAAAATAAACAGTTGTTGCAGTCATGCCTAACCAAATATATACAACAAAGTTTGAAGGCTTGAGATGGACAAACTTACATTATTGGTGAAGACAGGTTCTATAAAGGCCTTGTCCATGCTGATGGGGGGGGGCAATTCAAGAAGTTTACCAAAGAATCTGCTTCAAAAGCATTGCCTTTATTCTACATTTTGTTAAGAGTAAATATAGATGTGATAATATACGAAAAATGGAGAATATTTAAGATAAGATGAAGAGTGATACTACATAACCAAGTAGCTATAAATGTAAGTGCAGCGATATAGGCAAAAGGTACAGCCAAGAGCAATGCACAGCTAAACTTCTTCAGTACCAACCTTATGGTAAGAGTAAATATAGATCTGATGTGTACAAAATGGAGGGTAAAGGAAAATAAGCTGCAGAGTGATAGTACATGAACAACTACATGTCATTATAAGTACACTGATAAAGGACAACATGTACTTACAAGAACAATGCAGAGCTAAAAAACATTGGCATTGGATATATTCTACACTAATGTAACCATTCATACAGATCAGATAATTTGGAGCGAACAATTGATAAGCAAGCTATCATGCATACTGCTGTCACATAATGAACCAGGTATGTATGCAAGTATAGTGATACAGGACAACACGTACTAACAAGAGCAAAGCAGCGGGCAGCATATTTGCGATATCCTGTCGTTCTTGTCAAACCGGAATTCTTCTTCGAGCAGATTTCCTGCAAAAAAGACCCATAAGGCACATGCGGAAAAGTAGAAGTTCAAATTGTCATGTGATTTTATAGACAGTACCTCATCCTGGGAATGAGACCAGCGCATAACAAGGTTTTTCCATTCAATGTCTTCTAAATTTAGCACAGGAGACTTCACCAGAAATTCGTTTATAGACTTGCCATCAAAGTGTGATTTCCTCAGGTAACACCGATACTGCTGCAATGCTTCCTTTAAAAGCACAAGCAAGCTTTGCTCGTCATGACTATCCAGATTGACCCTCGCCTAGTTACAACAATGTAATGTAAATCATTGATGTGTTCAATCAGCAGAAAACAGGAAAATAATAACCATGAATAATAGCACTTACACGTAAGTTGGACAGGAAGATGTGAAAATGGTGTTTGTCTTCACAATAATCTTCCCATGATGGGAATATATGCATGTAGTACCTAACAACATTGAAAGCATTGTCTTTTAAACTGGGAATAAATGGAATGGGGTTCCAATATGCAGGAATTGGCCGTCTTTGCAGTTGGGATAGGTCTTCGGCTGGTGGACTTGCTGTACTTTTTGCTGGAGTGAGATTTTTCTGTGCTACAGCTGGTGCTATGGCAAATGAAATCGGTATACCTTTTGCTAGAGTGCAGGTCCTGTGTGGTGGGCTAGTGGTGTGGCCAGTGAAGTATGGGTACAGCCTACTGGAGTCGGTCCTACATTTTGTGTCACTGGTTGTACAGCCAATATAAGTGGGGTGTTTTATGATTTCTCTAGCACCACCATGTTTTTCAAGGACTTTGCTGGTGCTCCTTGAGGTTCGGCAATCACCCTCTTCCTTTTTGATGTCTGATGCACAAGAACAACATTTGAGTGGAAAAACATGGTATGATGATAGATGGAATATGTATTGATAATGGATGGGCATGGCATCTCGACATATATGATGAGTAAACTAAGCAGATGGTGGTGCAACAAAGTAGAAGAAATGCAAGACAACATATGCAAGATACCCGCAATCAATAAAACATTGCCAAATTAGAACAGGCACCTTGATGGGTGAACAGGACAGGCCATCTGCCTTTGACTCCTCGAGGTTAGAATAGTCATTAGGATCATATTCTGAACAAGAATCAACAGGTGGGGAGCATATGAGTTTCATTGCATCTAGAATGGCACTCAATTCCTTGGTGCCAATTTTGTAAGTCATTGCAGTGTTTAGCTTCAAGAGTGGACTGCTGCTAGTGCGACACAAAGCAGCTACACAGATCATAGTGTAGATATAACGGGAAAACCTTAAGCATGAGAGTAAAATCAGCAAAGTGGAACTTGCTGGAATATATGTGCTAGTATTGCTGGTACGGCTAGAAAGGCTTTGGATACCAGCTCTCTTCAAGTGAAGGTGCGGTACTGTTAATATCAATGTAACTCTCAAAGGCGACACAGCTCCCTGCATTTCCTTGTTATTCTTATAGGATTCAAGTGGGCAGGCCACTACAAATCCTATTCCTATGTTTACAAGATCCTACGAATCAAAGAGGCTCAAAGTGTCCATCACAACCGACCGTATAGACCTCTACACTGCAAATGTCCCTGCTCATCTTCAGTACAAGGAACATACTGTACTACTATCATACTCCCTCCATTCCAAAATATAAGTCTTGGTAGAGATTTCCACTATGGATCACATACAGATGTATCTAGGTACATTTTAGAGTGTAGATTCACTCATTTTGCTCCATATGTAGTCCATGGTGGAATCTATACAAAGACTTGTATTTAGGAATGGAGAGAGTACATATTAAAGAAGAACGGAAGAGGAACACGGTAAAGAAGAGCAAGCAGATTTTGGATAATAAAATGTTGGTTGCGCAGTGCCCACACATGATGAACCAGAGCACATTAAGAATGCAACTCCTAGCTCTCTCTCGACCATTTCAGGCGGTTGGATGAAGATCCTACGTCTCCTAACCCTTCTTCTTCCTCGTCTCTGATTCTTCCCATACAGAACACCTCACGGGCCGCCGGCCGGACAACCGGCCCCCACCGCCTGTGTTCCTCCCCCACCCCCACCCGCGTCAAGTTTTCTTCATTCGGTGAGGCCCCACAACCACCCGAGCCCCTCCGATCGCACCGGCGAACTCCGGCGAGCTCTGAAAAATCGACTGACCCAATTTTGAAATTTAGTCTATTGTGATTAAACTAGTGTGGAATATAAAATGGGAAAACCATAAGCATTGCGAGTATGGTGTTGAGCGTGCCATGGCAGATCTGAAGGTGCAAACCGGACAAAGGCAACTCCGCAACCAAGACAAGAAATCAGAGTAAAGAAGTGGCGATCTATTTTCTTGCTGCGATAAATAAGTTGAGCAGATACGAAAGAGTACTGCCTCTGGTGCGGCGACGTGTACGCATCTACTGAGAATTTGATGGTGCTGCGGTAGTGATGGCTGTCGGTGGCGTGGAAGCAGATCTAGGAGGGTAGATGGTGGCGGCGGGGCGCGGTGGACGAGACGGTCGTAGGAGCGGCGTCGGCAAGGTGGACGATGGCGGGGATGAAGCAAGAGGACAGGATGCAAGGATCCTGGTCCGAAGCCGTGGATGAGAGAGGTCGATCTCTTGTAGTGGACGGCGGCGTCGGGGTATCAGCTCCAGCATGGTGGAGGAGGACGGCGGTGGATGGGGTGGCAGACGGCGGCAGACGGAGGAGGGTGGGGTGGGGAGGGTGTTTTGGCGCCCACGGAGTATGAATGGGGAAAAGGGAGGTAGAGAGGAAGGGGGGAACCATGTATTCAGGGCGCGCTTGTCTCAAATGCGAGGAAATTTACAAACTTAGCCCCCGTTTCAAATTTCCACTACATCACAGCAACACTAGTCAGTTGGGGATAGGACGGTAATCTCGCATACACCGAATATTTGCCGACGAGAGTTTGTTTTTGGCGCCCACCGTGTATGAATATGAATCGGGGAGGGAGTCGATTTCGGCCGAGGAAACACTGTGTTCTGGCGCCCACCGTGTATGAATCCGGGTGAGAGGCGGTTATGTCACGTTTGGGTGAAATTACAAACCTACCCCTATCGAAACCTATAGAAATCCAGCATATAGGCTTTGCGTGGTAGGGATAGGCAGCAGCGATTTCCATCTCGCAGATTTTGGTTTCGGGCGGTTACTGCGACTTTCCCCGCTTCGTTCAAATTTTGCAAAGTGCATGTTTACCGTACCAACTCAATTCGAATCCCGTTTGTATTCTATTTTTTTGGGCGGGATCCATTTTCAATTGGAATTACATTCTATATACATCATTTTTTTATATATACTTTCAAAAGCACAACACCATTTATACATAAATGTGGTTTACAAACGGCATGATCTCAGATTCATAAGGTTGTATCCATCAATTTGGATTTTCAAATATTTGAAACCACTTTATGTTGAAATCCAACGTATGCATTCCTTGCTAACTGTCTCCAATTAATGTGTGTTTCATGCGGGTTTTTTTACTTCTCAAACATGTATAATGTGTTTCACACACGCAACATATAGTGTAATCCCGTTTAGACATTAATTGCATATAAACCATGCATTGTTTGTAATTGAAGAATCTATGGATCACCAATATTGATAAACTATATAACATTACACGTGTGCCCAAATTCAAATGAATATGCATGTTTGATACACCAATTTGCGTTATGGTATTATCGATGTCGTGATCTCCAGTTTAAATATTTGAATTCCCTTTAATCCAGATATTCGTCTCATATATCTATCACTCATGCTTATATAGGACAATCTCTCTGGACCTATACGCGTTCATCGTCTCTCAGGTATCTCTCGTGCTACCTGTATGTCGACAATGATCTTTTATCTTCGTAACACACTGACGGTACTCTCTTCCTCAACCTTCATCACTCTATCTCTCTCTAAGTATATCTCGCTCCCTGCTATGTGTCTCTAACTGAAAGTGCGTTATATCGACTAGAGGGGGGTGAATAGGCGATTTTTATGAAAGTCTTCAAAACGTGGAAGTTATGAAGACAAACAGAGTGGATAAGCCTATCACTATGCAGCGGAAGTTAGATTACACAATGCAAGCCATAGTCAAGTATACAATATAGTGAAAGCACAGTGACAAACAGCTTCAGTGTAATGAGGATCAGGTAGGAAGAAGTTATGAAGCCAAACAGATCATACAGTCAAGTTGTGAAGACAGTAGATAAAGCAAGCATGCAATGGCTTCACAATGTGTACTGGTAAGTAAAGGGAGGTGAAGATGAAGCCAGTGACACGTTGAAGACAATGATATGTTGGACCAGTTCCAGTTGCTGTGACAACTGTACGTCTGGTTGGAGCGGCTAGGTATTTAAACCAAAGGACACACAGTCCCGGACACCCAGTCCTGAACACGTTGCTCAGGACACCCAGTCCTCACCGTTTTCTCCTTGAGCTAAGGTCACACAGACCTCGCCCAATCACTCTGGTAAGTCTTCAAGGTAGACTCCCAAACCTTCACAGACTTCGTTCACTGGCAATCCACAATTTCTCTTGGATGCTCAGAACGCGACGCCTAACCGTTTGGAGGATGCACAGTCCTCAAGTGTAATAAGTCTTCAGATCACTCAGACAAGAAGACTTAAGTGATGCCCAATTACTCTGGCTCTGGGTGGTTAGGGCTTTTCTCCTCGCTAGGGATTTTCTCTCAAAGGCTTCGAGGTGGGTTGCTCTCAAACGACAAAAGCCGTGCACTGAAAACTGAGCAGCCAACCGTTTATGGTTGTAGGGGTGGACTATTTATAGCCACTTGGCAACCCGACCTGATTTGTCCGAAATGACCCTGGGTCACTAAGGAACTGACACGTGTACTAACGGTCGGATTTCGAACTCATGCGGCAACTTTACTTGGGCTACAAGTAAAGCTGACTTGTCTGACTCTGGACAAGATTTTCTCTCATTGTCTTCACTCGAAGACATAGGATTTGAATTAGGCATCACTTCAGTCATCCTGACTGGTTCTCTTGGACCCCACTTAACAGTACGGTGGTTCCTATGACACAACATGAATGAAGTAAAAACTACGAAGGATCTAAGTCTTCGAGTTCCATACGCTTCATGGGGAGTCTTCACATGTCATTGTCTTCGACATGAATGTCTTCATAAACCACCATTGTCTTCAATGTCTTCGTACATTTTTAGGGGTCATCTCTGGTAGCTAAACTGAATCAATGAGGGACTACTACCTGTGTTAGCCTGCAATTCTCACAAACACATTAGTCCCTCAACTAGGTTTGTCGTCAATACTCCAAAACCAACTAGGGGTGGCACTAGATGCACTTACAATCTCCCCCTTTTTGGTGATTGATGACAAACTAGTTGAAGTTTTCAACGGGGAATATAATTTGTGAAATTGTAAAGGAATTGTCTTCATAAGCTGCAAGGGCTCCCCCTGAAGATGCGCATATGAGTGATTTGCTTCTGGAACGCAAATGCACATGGAAGGTTGTACTTGTGGAGATCCACTTCAACTTATGTTGACAATCCACTATGCATGTAAAAGTATATGAAGATAATGACAAGCATAGTGAGAAATGGACGTCTGCGAAATGATATAAGTGCGGAAATTATCGTCGTACATGCGGAATTTATCTTCGCAAAAACATAGTGGCAAACAAGTAGCAGACGACCATCAAGTTTAAGTGTTACAACTCGAAGAACCAAATGTAGCAAAACGTGAGTTGTAAGCACGAAGCAAAATGCAAAATATAAAGCACCCGCCCATATTATTGACCCGCTTGAAGACTATAAACATCATATGCTTCTCCCCCTTTTGTCAGTGATGACCAAAAAGGTTTGAAGACATAGAGTTTTCTACACGTTCCCAGGCGCTGAAGAAGGTGGTGGTGATGTAGCATCGTCTTCTTCCTCAATGATTTTTCCAGTCACTATGGCAGCAGAGGAAGAGAACTCTGATTCTTCAAGCGACGGAGTTCCGCGCAACACAGCTCTTCTGGGGGGTGTGGAGTCAAACTTGAATCTTTCTTTGAAGCCATCGTGGTGAGGCCTTTCCAAGTGCGGCGACAGGTTTCATGTGCGACAAAGGCATTCTTGGTAGCCAGATTTCTGATGCGATTGACGTCTTGCATGATACTGCGCATCTGCCTTTTGAGCCAGTCATGATGCCTATCTTGCTTTTGGTGTAGAGCCACAAGAAGTTCACGGTCAGTGAGTGTACGAGCGCGTTTCTTGGGTCTCTGTGCAGCTATGCTGTCAGTGGCTTCAGTTGATGCAGGGGCACGTGTGGTGCCAGCCATTGGATACACTCGGGAGATGGCTTCAACACCTTCATCATGCTGAGTGAAGCTCTGGTGTTCTGCATTCTGAACACTGAGTGGTTGCTTGGTAGGCTCAGGATATATGGCTTCAACAGAGGTGTCCACATCAGGTAAGAAGATTCTATGGTTGCGGGCAGAGGGCTAATAGGAGATAGCAGAGTGGAGCTTGATTAGCCTCATAACCCATGGAGCATAAATCTTCAATCCGAAGAGATCTGAGCCATACGCTGCAAGTTGGCGTATAAAGAGATCCTGAGCGTTGAAGCATTTGCCATGCAGGATACAGAAGATGAGAGTCTTCATGGCACCTTCAACCTTGGCATATCGAGAGTGCCCCTTAATGGGCCATAGAGTCCGCCTGACGATGTGATATATAGTTCTAGGCAGGTATTCTAAGTCTTCAACGAAGAACTCAGTTGGGTAAGGTGCATCAGGAAGCAATGGCTTCATGATTGAGAGCATCTGACTCATATTTGGCTCAGGTCGCTGAAATATGCTCTCAATTGCTTCAGCATGGAGTTGGCAGCCTTCTTCGAAGAGTTCGCCAGGAGTGGGTAGGCCGGTAAGCTCAATGATATCGAATGCATTGGCTTCATGATGGACATTGCCGGTCATCCACTCCAGGACCCAAGTCTTCAGCTCTCTGTTGTAGCCTTTGATGTGCAGTGTGGCATAGAACTGGAGCAGAAGCTCTTCATTCCAGTGCTCTTCATCTGTGATAAACGGCAACAGGCCAACTTGCTTGAAGCAGTCCATTGCTTCTTCCAGACCAGGCAGACCGACAACAGCTTCAACCTCAAGGCGCTGGTGAGGAAAGATACGGCCTTGGTTGTATAGGACGCAGGAGTAGTAGCTGCGCTATGGGTAGCTCCAGAACCTATCTGATACAATCCGTTCCCGTGAATAAGGGTTCTTGGAGCTGTTGAAGAAAGTGTTGTCTGCCTTGAAGCTATTGACGTTAAAGGAGCCAGGAGCTGATGCAGGACCTGGGAACCTTGGCAGTCATGGGATTGGCTTCTGGACCTGGGGCCTGTGCGCAACATGATAGTTGAACTGTGGACCGGCAGCAGACTCAGGCCCAGAAGGTTCACAGGCAGTAGCTTCAGTGTCTCTTGAAGCTGTTGGTTGGTCGGGCTCCACAATGGCTTCAGTGTTGGTTGTGGCAGCCGCAATAGTTTCAGCCTCAACACGTGTAGTGAGAGGGACGGAGTCAGGTACGTTCTCCTTGAGAACTTCTTATTGGTGCGGGGGAGATGGAGCTTGAGGTTCTTCTTCATGCTCTTCTTCATGTTCTTCGGCTGATGCAGCCGGAATGTCATCAGTAGCCTGAGCCCTTGGCCCTTTGCGAAGCCTACGGAATGCAGGCGACGCTGGTGGAGTTGCAGTGGGCTGGGGCTCATTCTCTTCCTCCTGCGGGCGATCTGCCCACGATGCATCTTGGGTGATTGGCGTCAAGGGACGACCAATGCTGATCATTTCACTTGTTTCAAGCTGAGGAAGGACTACATCACCTTGCACATTGTCTTGGAGACCAATGTCTTCAGCAGCGTTGGGGTCGGCTGCTGGAATGTCTTCAGTGTGCGGAGCCTCTGTGAAAGCAGGCTCATGCACGGTCAGCTGACGATCTTCGTTAGGAAAGTGGATGGAGAGGGGTTCGACTATCAGGGGCTCTGTGGGAGCAGCCCGAGATTTCTTGGTCTTGCGCTTCTTGATGGTGGGGTCAGAAGGAGAGGCTTCAGGGTGTTTCCTCTTCCTTGCTTTAGCTTCGGCTGTCCTTGTCTTCTTAAGCTCTGAAACGGTCGAGCGGTGCTTTGGCTTCGAGCCAGTCTTGGCAGTGGGGAAGACAATCGGAATAGCTTCTTCCCTTGGTGCCTCTTGTTCAGCCACAGTGGGCTTCTTCTTTTTCTTCGCGGCCATCCTGGGGTCGATGCCGGGACGCCCAAGTGCCTTGCGCTTCTCTGCCTCATTGTAGGCCTGCACACAGAGGTCAGCCAAAGTCTTCATGCGCTCACGCAAACCCTGAGCTTCTGCACGTTTCTTCATAAAGTTTTCCTTCAACTCGTGCAGCATGACCTTGAAGTCCTTGACTTCTTGGACGCTGAGCTTAGCCATATTCTATTTGAACTGAGCCTTTTCAAAATCTATCTTCTGCTTCAGTTCAACTATGCGCTGGGCAATTGCGAGTTCTGAAGCAATAGCGCCTTGGAAGGCTACGCTGAGGCCAATGGGAAGCTGCAGATCATCGAAGCTGATGTTGGGTGTATCAAACCACTCATCAATGAAGTTGTGGATGATTGCTGCATCAAACAGAGGCAGATTGTTGAAAATTTCAGCCTCCTCCTTGCTCTTGATGAGCTGCTCAAGAGCGTCATCGGCAAGATCTTCGTCACTTGACAGATCAATGGCCTCGCAGCGCAGAATGGCAGCGGCAGTGAGCTCTTTGCCAGTGTGTGGCTGAGGCTTCTTGGCTTCCTGGGGTTTGGAGACTCGTGATAAGTCTTCAGACTGCACACTTGCTTCAGGAGGTGCAGTGGCCAATGGCTTCGCTCTGGAAATTTTGGGAGAAGCGGCTGGCTTTGAAGCTTTTGGCTTCTTCGTCTTCATTGGCTTCGGTGCAGCAGGAGCGTCATCGGACTCAGTGTCTGCTGGAGGGTCGTTCACGGCAGTCCCTTGGACTAGAATGCGAGTGATGAGGCCTTCGAGATTGGCATACGGCCCGATGACATTGGGATTTGCGTCGCGTGTGCCATCTGCCCTTGGTTTAGATGGACCAGGGTTGAAGTCCAATCCAAACTCCTTCTTGTTTTGCTTCGCAGAGTTCTGAGCAAATTGGAAGTTGCGCTTGAATAGATTTTCATCGCGACACCAGAGAAGTGATGACGGATGTGCTTCAGCTGGCTGTGGTCCTCTGACCATGCACGGATAGAAGCCTTGAGCAATGGCTTCGTCTCTGGACCGGGGTATGAGATTTTTGTACAAGACATCTCCCCATGGTCGCTTGATGGCGCACTTCTCTGCATATTCCTTAGTGACGAAGCGGTATTGGAACCACTGCTCTGCCCAATATCTTCGAATCCATTGGATTCGTGTCTTGCGCTGACCATAGCTTTCTTCAGGATCAGTTTGGTACATTTCTGCCAAGTCTTCAGGCAGATCTTTAGACGTTTCACCACGTCTCTGTCTGCCTCCCTTCCTTGCTGGTTTTTCTGCTGCCATGAAGCTTAACTTGGAAGGCTTCAAGAGATTCAAAGTCTTCAAAGGCTTCCTTTTGCTTGACCAACAGGAACTTGCTTCGGGAGAATTGATGTGACGCTGTAAGAACTCTGCAAATGAATGCAGACTATGAGAACCAAAAGATTCTCCCACAGACATGTACCTGTGACAGCATTAAGGTGCGAGGGAAGGGGAAGAGGCCATATGCATTCTCAGAACATTTTGAAGATAAATCAGTTTAGAAGATATTGACCTCATCATGCGAAGACATTCACTGTAGAGAAGAGAAGTTGGTTCCAGATTTGTACGAACCCATAGATCAGTACAAGTGAGGAATCTAACTACTTCATGAAGAACAAGCACTACAGGAATCAGCTACTTTGCCGTCTGCCACGGCGGACGGCAAAGGCCTTTGCCGTCAGCGGCGGACGGCAAAAGGCTCCGGCAAAGCAGGCTTCGGTAAACAGGTTCTTTGCCGTCTGCTACTGACGGCAAAGTCTTTGCCGTCTGCGGCTGACGGCAAAGAGAGAGCGGCAGACGGCAAAGACGGCGGACGGCAATAATTGCGCTATCAGTCCGTTAAGTGGCTAACGGAAGGCCTTTGCCATCCGCCGCTGACGGCAAAATTTCTAGGGTCTTTGCCGTCCGCCGTATGATGTCATCTACACGTCACTACGTGGCAGGTTCTTTGCCGTCTGCCACTGTAGGCAAACTGACCAAATGGGTCAGCTCCCAGGAAGCACAGGTGGACGCCACGTGGCTTCTTTGCCGTCCACGGCAGACGGCAAAGAGCCCGTTGCCATCGGTGGCAGACGGCAAAGAGCCTGCATATTGGCTCTTTTTTCTGTTTTTTCATATACCCAACCATTTTCACAGCAAATAGATGATACATATATATTTTTCACATGGCAAGTTCACAGCAAACATATGAGATATCCAACACATATAATTTCATCATACATGCATAGTTCCATCAACCATACATAGCAAGTTTGACATACATGCATCCAACCATACATATTACAATAGTGTCATCCTACCATACATGCATAGTTCATAGATACAAAGGAAACATAGTTCATCCAAACAAGCACTCCATCTATGCAAGCTTCCGTGAAGTGAATGAATTCTGCAAAATGGGAAATAAGAAAGTTAGAAGAAGAAGATTAGAAGAAGAAGAAGAAGAAGAAGAAGAAGAAAATGAAGAAGAAGAAGAATATATATGACATTTACGAGCTAATTTAGGTGAAATTGATCATTTGTGAGCTAACTTAGGTGAAATGGATCGTTTATGAGCTAACCTAGGTGCAATGGATCACTTATGAGCAAACTTAGGTAAAATGCATCATTTTAGAGGTAACCTAGGTAAGATGGATCATTTTGGAGCTAACCTAGGTAAAATGGGTCATTTTAGAGCTAACTTCGGTACAATGGATCATTTATGAGCTAAGTAAGGTTAAATGGATCATTTTAGAACTAACTTAGGTAAAATGGATCGTTTATGAGCTAACTTAGGTAAAATGGATCATTTTTGAGCTAACTAAGGTGAAATGAATCGTTTTTTAGCTAACTAAGGTGAAGGGCATCATTTTTGAGCTAACTAAGGTGAAATGGATCGTTTTTGAGCTAACTAAGGTGAAATGAATCGTTTTTGAGCTAACTAAGGTAAAATGGATCGTTTTTGAGCTAACTTAGGTGAAATGGATCGTTTTTGAGCAAACTTAGGTGAAATGGATCATTTAAGAGCTAATTTAGGTGAAATGGATCGTTTTTGAGCTAACTAAGGTGAAATGGATCGTTTTTGAGCTAACTAAGGTGAAATGGATCGTTTTTGAGCAAACTTAGGTGAAATGGATCATTTAAGAGCTAATTTAGGTGAAATGGATCGTTTTTGAGCTAACTAAGGTGAAATGGATCGTTTTTTAGCAAACTTAGGTGAAATGGATCATTTAAGAGCTAATTTAGGTGAAATGGATCATTTTTGAGCAAACTTAGGTGAAATGGATCATTTAAGAGCTAATTTAGGTGAAATGGATCGTTTTTAGCTAACTTAGGTGAAATGGATCGTTTAGGAGCTACTCTAGGTAAATTGGGTCATTTTAGAGCTAACTTGGATAAACTGGATCATTTATAAGCTAACCTAGGTAAGATGGGTCATTTTGGAGCTAACTTGGGTAAAATGGATCGTCTATGAGCTAACTAAGCTAATTATGCAATTTTTGACATAAGTAAGCTAAGTATAGATCGTTTTAGAGCTAACTTAGGTAAAATGGATGGTTTTGGAGGTCAGTAAGCTTATTAAGTCATTTTGGAGGAGAAGAAGCTAAGTCTACGTCATTATGGTAAGCATTGGAGGAAATAAAGCTAAGTCTAGGTCTTTATGCATGTGTTAAGCAAAACACTAGATAAACTTACCAAGATCCAGGAGGTGTAGGAGCGGGGTGGCTCGTGTCGGTAGCTGGAGAAGGATCGTGCGATGCTTGTCTAGAGTTACGCTGCACCAAAGATCATTTCCAATGTCTTGTTAGCATGATGACACTCAAATGTTAAGACTAGCAAGTAATGTCCATTCAAATAAAACTCACCGTGTTCCCAGGAGCAATCACTGGCATCGGCGGAGCGGTCTGACCTGTCTTCTCGCACACAGACTGCACATTTGGTTTTGACGACTCAGTCATACTAGTTAGTAATGAGACAAACACTACATGAATGTTTTGGCTAATCTGCAGAAGAAACTTACCACAAGGAGCTCGTACATGGCCCTTGCCTGCATGTCATTCTGTGCCCTCTCCTCCTCCAACATCTTTGTCGTCCTCTCCTCCAACTCCCGCTGCCTCTCCGCCGCCTCCACCAGAAGTTTCTCCGTTCTATCTCTCTCACTCTGTATAGCAGCCTGCAACACCACTCACATGACCATTTGTAATCATTGATTGAAGCGCACACAATGTAATGGAGAAAGATAACTGAGTACGTATCACTAACCTTGATGGCGAGTTGCACTGGCCGTTCACGAGGCCTTATCTCAGGAGCGGAGCTCGACTGGCGCGCCTTGATCTCCGGGAGAGTGCTAGGACAACGGATAAGTCCATCTCCAATGGCTATGGAGCCATGGGACCTCCCGCCACCAGATATCATCAACAGCTCTGGATCAATGGGACCCTGGCTTGGGTTAAAGTCCTCCCCTTTCCTCGCCTTCCCCTCATCTCTATATCTCACGAGCTTGTTGTGGGAGGAGATGTTGGTGAAGTTGTTTGCATCATCGAGGTTAGACTGAGAGAAAGCCTTGACTTTCTTGAAAGAGGCAGTGTGGGCCATGGCATATAGGTCGTACACCTCTGGCACCTTATCATCCTTATTGTAGCGTGCCTGAAAGAGAGAAACAATGAAAATTAGTAATTAAAGGGCTCAAGCTAGCATGATGAATGAATTGCATGAATCATGAAGCAAACCACATACCCAGTTGCGCCCGAACTGATATAAGTTGGAGCTGCCTTGATGGTGTGGCACACCTTCCATTTGGGCACATTTGTCCTTGGCCTCCTTGTGGAGGGCTAGCCATCGTTGTGAGCACCACTCATCGACCAACACCTCCCAACAATCCATCCGATCCGCACACCATCTCGGAGGCGCCTAAGTTAGCAAATAGAAACTTGAGTGCTACGGCTAAGAATTACTAAATGAAGGAACTTAAGTAGAGAAGGCCTTCAAAATTACCTTCATGTACTGCTCCTTACTCAGGAACTTATCGCGGCACGCCGGCTTGGTCTTCTTGATACCACGCAAGGCGTAGTAGTCTCGAACAGCCTGCACCCGAGCCTCGTGCCGTAAGTTCTGGAGTAGGCGCTTGCAGACGTTCTCGATAACATGTGCCGCGTCCTCCTCATATCCCTCCTCACACCTGTAGAATGTCTGCAATCAAATGAGACAATGTTGATTAGTACAATTAATAACTAGCTAGTTGAAGATTTTTAAATGTGTAAAGGAGAAATTACCCAGAACTTTCTGATCACCATGTCTGCCCTCGTGTCACACACGACACCGTCGATAATCTCATTTGGCGGAGCCGGGGCAGCCACGTAGTGCTCCCAGCTCAATCCAAGCTCTGGAAGCCGACCCTCACCAGGCAACGTGACAAACCCCGGGAAGTTTTGCCGGCAAAGAACTCCAAGGACGGAGTTGGGCCGGCAGACACTATGATGGTGGTCCCAACCCCTGCAGCATGACAAGGCCAACGCATTAGTTATTTGAAAAAACGTGAATGCACAAGGTACAAAAATATTAAATGCACTTACGTACCTCTCCCCATCAGGGAAAATCAACCACCTTTGCTCGCGGGTCACCGGCACGGACGGGAGCCGTGTAGCACCAAGCTGGTAGACGGTGCCCCCCTTCTCCTCAAGATCAGTCGGCTCCCCGCCATCATCAGCATGGCCACTCGGCTCCTCGAGCTGATCCGGCCAGGTACCCCATCCGGACATGTGCTCCTCCGGGGTCACGTGGGCCGAACTCTCGTGGGCCGAAGACCCGTGGACCGGAGGCTCATGGACCGGAGTCCGTGTAGCCTCCTCCTCGGACGAGTCCACCCTAGCAGTCACGTGCTCGGGTGAAACGGCTGGGGGTGGCGGCGAGGAAGGCACCCTAGCAGTCACCCTACCTCCTCTCCCACGACCACGTGCCCCACCTCCTCTCTTCCTACCTCGTCCCCTGCTGGGCACCATGATCGATGAAGAAGGGCCCGGCGGTGTGGCCATACTGTCCAGCAACGCTCGGCGTAGAGGTGCGTCTGGAATGGAAGACCTCAGACTACGCTCCCGACCAGCGCCCACCATCTTTCAACACCTGCCATGACAAACAGTAAACGAAATTAGTACAACATAAAAAAAGACCGACATGAATAATAATATGTGTATCACTTAAGTGTATCATCATCAAGTACAACATAAAAAATGTAATACCTGACACTAATAATAATCTCGATCAGTATCATCAATAAATGCATAATCATCATCATCACTATAATCAATGACGGGCTCATAGGGTTCATTGGCATCAACATGTGCAAGGCCACCTTGACGTAATCGGTCAAGCATTGACAGGTCATCCACAGCAGTAACCTCTTCTTGTTCCGCCTCTTCTTGTTCCTCCTCTGGGGTGATGTCAGATTCATTGTCGCTGTCTACTTCAATGTTTTGGGGTGAAGTATAGCGGTTCTTGAAACGCTTTTTGGAAAGACGTGTCTCTTGGAAGAATTCTCCTTCATATGTGTCTGGGTTAATGTGAGGTTCATAATCCTCTTCCTTTGGGGGAGAAAGTCTAGCACGTGGCGGCACTTCATAAATGACATCCCAACCTTTCAGATTTGGATTAGTTTGGCAGGCCCACGGTAGATAGAATACTTGGGTCGCCTGTTGAGCCATAATATAGACATCAGGAACATCTAAATGAGTGCTTTGGTTGATTTCAACTAGCCCTACATGTTCATGAGTCCATCTAGTCTCCTTCGGCTGAAACCAATAACATTTGAAGACTACGACATTCGGTGGGTTTTCACCATAGAACATAAGTTCATAAATTGCTTCAACTCTCCCATAATACTCGGTACCTCCTTCGCCGATAGCAGATACACAACAATTTGTTGACTTTCGGTCCGCCATAGATAGCTCTTTGCCATAGGTACGAAAGCGATACCCGTTGATGTCGTACTTGTCAAATGAACGGACCTTATAGTCAAAACCATTAGCGACTTGTCTCAATTCAGCGTCCATAGACTCTGAATTAGCCTACAGGTTTAATATGAAAGGATTGTTACATTATGCACAAATTAGCGAATGAAATGAAATTGTCTAATAGAAATTACCGTTTGTTTGAACCAAGAGATGAAACCGGGATAGCCACCTCCTTGCTTTGCGAGAAGCTCATACTCTTCGAAGGAATCCTTTTGGATCTCCGCTCCATACGAGAATATGGTGATGTATCGACTGTATGACATATCCAGGAATAAGAGTAGTTCAAAGGAAATAGAAGTTGCAAAACAATGTACCGAGAACTTACTCGATGTACGGCCGCACTTCTATTAGGTTGTTGAAGATATACAACGAAATGGTCCGCCATTCTTCGTTATCCAAAGATACTGGATGTGAAACACTAGCTGGTGCGAGATTCCCTTTGAATAGGCTAAGGTTGGATCCACCCTTTTTAGGCTCGTCAGCATTGTACCGAGGCTTCGGATTATGCAAATGACGATTTTTGGCTTCGCAGTGCGCTGTTACGAAGTTTGCCGCCTCCTCTGTAATGAATGCCTCAGCCATCGATGCTTCAATTCTATGTTTATTTTTACATTTTTCTCGAAGCGTCTTCTGCATCCTCTCAGTTGGGTAGCACCAACGATTTTGCACGGGCCCCCCCAATCTTGCCTCGGTCGGGAGATGCAAAATCAAATGCTGCATTGGATTAAAGAAGCCCGGTGGAAAGATCTTCTCTAACTTGCAGATCAACTCCGGCACCAACTCTTCCATTTCTTCTAGCACGCCAGGCGATAGTTCTTTCGCACAAAGAACACGGAAGAAATAGCTGAGTTCTGCCAGTACTAGCCATTCATCCTCAGGGATGAAGCCACGCAACATCACCGGCATTACCCGCTCAATCCATATGTGCCAATCATGACTCTTGAGACCAAATATCTTCAGTTTATCAAGATTCGCTCCCCTCTTTAGATTCGCTGCATACCCATCAGGAAACATCAACTGCTGTTGCACCCACAAGAGAATTTCCCTCATAGCTGGCCTTCCAAGATTGAACAATGCCTTTGGCTTCGTCCAGTTATGCTTTCCTTTCGGTTCTTTCATGTTTTGTAACGGCCTATCACATAGCGCCTCCAGATCGACTCTAGCCTTAGTATTATCCTTTGACTTCCCATCTATGCCGAACAATGTACCAAAAAGTGCCTCGGCGATATTCTTCTCAGTGTGCATCATGTCGATGTTGTGTGGGCAAAGGAGGTCCTTGAAGTAAGGCAGATCCCATAAGCATGTTTTGTGAGTCCACGCGTGCTTAGTATTATACCCCTTGAAGTACCCTAGACGTTGTGGATCTGGCTCGAGAGCGTTTAACTGATCCAGGGTCTGTTGGCCTGTCAATGCAGGTGGTGCAGAGTTTTTGACAACTCTACCCCTGATGAAGTTCTTCTTGTCTTTCCTGAACTTATGGCGAGGATCCAGGAACTGTCTATGCATGTCGAAGCAAGAAAACTTGCGACCGGCCTGAAGCCAACGAAACTCAAGAGCTCCCTTGCATGTGGGGCACGGGAACCTTCCATGCACACACCAGCCAACGAATAGCGCATACGCCGGCAAGTCATGCGTCGAGTACATGTACCAGACACGCATTATGAAGTTCCGTTTGCTAAAGGCGTCGTATGTCTTGAACCCATTATCCCAGGCTTCTTGCAATTCGTCCTTAAGCGGCTGCATGTACACATTCATATTTTTGCCCGGATAGTTGGGTCCTGGAATTATCAACGTCAGGAAAATGTTCTTTCTTTGCATAATCTGTCCGGGGGGGAGATTGAGTGGAAAGACAAATACGGGCCAACAACTATATTGGGCTGCCGTCATACCAAACACACTGAACCCATCCGTGCTGATGCCGACTCGAGGATGCCTCGAATCTGCCGCTTTGTCAGCATGTAATTCATCAAACGTTTTCCACGCAACACCATCCGATGTGTGTACCATCATCAGATTCCCATCTGCATCTAGTTCGGTTCTTTTGCCTGTTTTGTGCCATGTCATCTGTCTGGCCGTCTCTTCGACCATGAAAAGACGTTGAAGTCTTGGTACGATTGGCATATACCGAAGAACACTAACGGGGATTTTGGTCTGTGTCTTCTCACCCATACCGTTGTCTACCACAATATACCTGGAAGACTTGCAAATGGGACAATAGTTCAAGTCCACATAGTCAAGCCTAAATAAGGCACATCCTTTCTCACAGGCATGTATCTTCTCATAGGGCATCTTCATTGCACGGAGGATTTTGTCCGACTGGTACAGGTTTGCAGGCATTACATGGCCTTTGGGTAGAAAGCATCCAAATACTGTCATAATTGCGTCATAGCATTCTCTGCCCAAGTTGAACTGAGCCTTCAGAGCCATTACTTGTGAGATGGCATCCAACTGACAAAGCTCAGTGTGCTCGTGGAGCGGACGTTTCGAAGACTCCAACATTTCATTGAAGGCCTTTGCAGATTCCTCCATCTCCTCATCCGAATCCCGAGCATCATCATAGTCTTGCACCATGTTTTCCATCCCGGTACCATGCTCGTCGGTGCGACGACGATCCACCTCAGCTCGGTCACGTTGGGCAGACTCACCATGAAATGTCCACACCGTATAATCGAGCGTAAAACCACTCTTCTGCAGGTGTTTGCCCATTTCAGCCTCTGTCTTCTTTTCCCAATTGCCGCACCGGAAACAGGGGCACCAGGTTTTCTTTTGGCCATTTGCAAATGCGGCTTGCACAAACCCCTTAGTTTTTGTGAACCATTCAGCGCTCCGTTTGTTCTGACCAGTGTGACCGGTATACATCCAAGCACGGTCACTCATCTTGACTTTCAGAGCTACTGGACACACAACAATTATATATGTAATTCACCATGTATATATTCATCAGTTGATCTACTTTGTCAATTTTATTACGTCCATGCAACCTACACACTAATAGGTAATGATAGGTCCTAATCCCACCCATGTATGTTTAGATTGGGTTCATTTTCCCATGCTATGCTCCGGATCCGACGAAAAATTTCGGCAGCACCTCCCCGTTGTTCTCCTGATACACGTCTCTGCAATAAACAGAGAGGATGTGTACCCGGAGAACAACAGGGGAGGCACTGACGAAATATATGCGTCGGATCCGGAGCAAAGCATATGGGAAAACGAACCCAATCTACACATACTCGGGCTGTCCATGGATAGCGTGGGACAATTCGAAAGAATCAAGGTTATAAATATGCAAATGCATGCATATTTATAACTATGACGCTTTCGAACGGGAGACACATATTGGTTACGCATACTGATGATTCAAAACGCATATATAGCTAGCTATCAAGTTTCATCGGAATAGATCAAATAATTAATGGGGGAGGAGGACTTGTCATTTGTGCTCACCCACGAACGAAGGGGCAGAGCTCGTCAAACGAACGGCGAGGTCGTCGAACACCAAACCTCGCAGCGATGAAACAACTGCACATTTAAAACTACATGATCGACACAATTATATATGATGTTTTTCATAACTAAATCGAAAAATATATGACCTAACTAATAATTCACAAATATATGACCCCGTCGGCCTCTGGAAGGCCAAAGAACACCTTAATTTTCGGGAGGTATCGGTGGTCGGGGTGCCCTGTCGGTGTCGGGGTGCCGTGTCGGGGTCGGGGTCTCGGGTCGGGGTGTCGGCTCGGGGTGCCGGGTCGGGGTCGGGGTGCCGTGTCGGTGTCGGGGTCGGGGTGTCGGGTCCGACTCACGGTCGGGGTCGGGGTCGGGGTCTCGTGGTCGGGGTGTCGGGTCGGGGTCGGGGTGCCGTGTCAGTGTCGGGGTCGGGGTGTCGGGTCAGGTCCGGGGTCTCGGGGTCGGGGTGTCGGGTCAGGCTCGGGGTCGGGGTCTCGGGGTCGGGGTGTCTGGTCGGGGTGCCGGGTCGGGGTCGGGGTGCCGTGTCGGTGTCGGGGTAAGCGTGGGTGTGGTGTCAAGGTGTTGGTGTCGGGGTGTCGTGTCGGTGTCGGGGTCGGGGTCTCGGGGTCGGGGTGTCGGGTTGGGGTCGGGGTGCCGTGTCCGTGTCGGGGTCGGGGTGTCGGGTCAGGCTCGGGGTCGGGGTGTCGGGGTCGGGGTCGGGGTCGGGGTGTCGGGGTCGGGGTCGGGGTGTCGGGGTCGGGGTCTAGGGGTCGGGGTGCCGGGTCGGGGTCGGGGTGCGGTGTCGGGTCGGGGTGGCGTGTCGGGTCGGGGTGCTGTGTCGGGTCGGGGGTTTTTCCTCTTTTTTTTTTCCTTTTCTTCTTCTTCTTCCTTTTCTTCCTTTTCTTCTTTTTTTTCCTTCTTCTTCTTCTTCCTCCTTTCCTTTTTCCTCTTCTTCTTCTCCTCCTCTCCTCTTTTTTCTTCTTCTTTTTCCTCTTCTTCTTTTTTCTTCTCCTCCTCCTCGTCTTCTTCTTCCTCTTCTTCTTCCCCTCCTCTCCTCTTTTTCTCTTCTTCTTCTTCTTCTTTCCTCAAACTAAACTAAACCTAAAACTAAAACTAAAACTAAAACTAAATCTAAACATAAACCTAAAACAAATAAAACAGGAAAAAGGAAAAAACTAAATCTAAACCTAAAACTAAACTAAAAATAAACCTAAAACTAAAACTAAAACTAAATCTAAACTAAAACTAAAAAGGAAAAAAACAGAAAAACAGAAAAAAAAAAAAAAAAAAAAAAGGAGGCCGGGGCTCACCTTCTGCAGCGCCGGTGGAGGAGGGGGCGGGGCAGTGGAGGAGCTGGCCGGGGCGCGGGGCGGCCTGGGGCGGCGGGGGGCCGGGCCCGGCGTGGTGGGGCGCGGGGCGGCGGGGCGCCGGGGCGGCGGGGGGCTGGGGCGCCCGGGCGGCGGGGGGCTGGGGCACCGGGGCGGCGGGGGGGCGGGGCGGGGGGGCGACGGGGCGGTGGGGGGCCGGGGCGGCGGCGCTCGGCGGGGCGGCGGCGGCGGCGGGGGTGCGTGGTGGGGCGCGGGGCGGGACGAAGTGGTGAGAACAGAGAGGCGGGCGGGGGGCACGGGCCGTTAGATAGTGCCCTCTTTGCCGTCCGCCTCTCTTTGCCGTCCGCCACTTTGCCTCTTTGCCGTCTGCTGGCGGACGGCAAAGAGGTGGCCCATTAAGTTTTTCCCAAACGGGCGGGGGGTGGGGGCCACCTCTCTCTTTGCCGTCTGCCAGCTGACGGCAAAGATTCTTTGCCATCTGCTAGCAGACGGCAAAGAACTGGCGGACGGCAAAGAGCTTCTTTGCCGTCTGCCAGTTCTTTGTCGTCTGCTTTTTGGTAGCTGATGGCAAAGAGCTGCGTTGCCGTCAGCTAGCAGACGGCAAAGAGCTGGGAGATGGAAAATTAACTGATTCCAGTAGTGAAGTGAATATACTAGGCAAGTTATGAGATGCAGATGAGAGAGATGAAACTTGTGTGAATAGAAACCTCTTATGGCAGAAAGTGACTAAGCTATAGGATCAAAAGAGGCTATAAAAAGAGGTGTTATTTACCACACTTGGAACTGCTAGACGAAGTGAGAGTTGAGGCCGAGCAGTTCGATCCTCCGTGCCCTAACTTGGCGACGGAAGACACCTACGGCGACGGCGGAGAGACGGATGTCCGCAGTCGGCGTGAAAACGGCGTCGGAGAGGTTGCGGCAGTGAAGCACTTCATCGCCGGCATCGTTGAGAGTTAGCGGTGGCGCTAGGGTTCGTGCGAGGGTGGAAGAAGAGATAATGACCGCAGTGAATCGTGTATTTATAGGGATATGGGCGGCACTGCGCTATTACTCAGGTGCCCCTAGCGATTCGCATCTGATCAGTACGTGGCCAGCATGCGGTATTGTGGGGGCTGTTCCACCCCCCACGCACGCCTTGTTTGTCGGGTTCCGTTCCTACTTCTCCGGATTTCTTGTTGATGTAATAACTTTGAAAACGGTTTTAAAGTTTGTCTCCGTGTCTTCAGCTGACAAGGATGTAGTGAAGACATTCGACAGTTTCAATAGAATGCATATGACTTGGAGAGATAGAGTTTGAGGTAGGAAGCATGGAGAGGTTAGGGTCCGGTCACATTCACTTAGTTCAAAAGATTCAAACAAGAAGACATAGCTATAAGTGAATGCTGTAGAGGACAGAACACCAGTACATATATAATCATAGTGAAGATAATCATGAAGACAAATTGAGATTGAAGCCAAACCAAATGTGAAGACATAGCAAATGTATCGCCATGAGTGAGACACTCCAAGCAGGAATTTTGGTGGTGGCGTTACCCACCGTATAGGAAGTATTAGACCCAGACACGGCGCACAATTATCGTGGCGCTCCGAAGTCAAATTCCATGTTAATGTATTCACACTTAGAATGTATGTCTTCATTGATTGAAGATATACGTTACTTTGTGTGTTGCACATCTAAGTCATCAATATGCATAAGTGTTAGGATGTGTGCCTGATCACAGGACATTTGAGGATTCCAGGATATTTAGCTCACACTGTAACTTGCAAAATCTCTTCTCATCCAAGGGCTTGGTGAAGATATCTGCCAATTGCTCTTCTGTGTTGACGTGTATGATATCAATATCTTCCTTTGCAACATGATCTCTGAGAAAATGATGACGAATTTCAATGTGCTTTGTCTTCGAGTGCTGAACTGGGTTGTTGGCGATCTTGATGGCGCTTTCGTTGTCGCAGTAAAATGGCACTTGCTTCAGATGAATGCCATAATCCTTGAGGGTTTGCTTCATCCGTAGAAGCTGAGCGCAGCAGGATCCAGCAGCAATGTATTCAGATTCAGCAGTGGAGAGAGATACACAGTTCTGCTTCTTTGAAGACCAACATACAAGTGATCGGCCCAGAAAGTGGCATGTGCCTGACGTGGACTTCCGGTCAACCTTGTCACCAGCATAATCAGCATCCAAAATCCAACCAGATCAAACTCTGAGCCCTTTGGATACCATAACCCTAGAGTTGGGGTGTGAGCCAAATATCGACGAATTCGCTTCACAGCTAAGTGATGCGACTCCTTTGGTGCCGCTTGGAATCGAGCACACATGCAAATACTAAGCATAATATCTGGCCTAGATGCACATAAATAAAGCAAAGAACCAATCATGGAGCGGTATACCTTTTGATCGAACTCTTTACCATTCTCGTCAGGACCCAGATGATGTTTGGCTGGCATTGGTGTTGTGAAGCCTTTGCAGTCTTGCATACCGAACTTCTTCAGGCAATCTTTGAGATACTTCTCTTGAGATATGAAGATGCCATTGCGTTGTTGCCGTATCTGAAGACCGAGGAAGAATTTCAGCTCCCCCATCATAGACATCTGATATTGCTCTTGCATCATATATCCGAATTCCTCACTATACTTCTGATTGGTGCAGCCGAAGATAATGTCATCCACATATATTTGGCACACAAACTGTTCACCATCATATGTCTTCGTGAAGAGAGTGGGATCTAGGGAACCAGGTATGAAGCCTTTGCTCTTCAGGAAGTATTTGAGTGTATCATACCAGGCCCGAGGGGCTTGTTTGAGGCCATATAGTGCCTTATTGAGCTTGTAAACCATGTCGGGATGTTTTGGATCTTCAAACCCAGGTGGTTGTGCAACATACACTTCTTCAATTTTGCCATTGAGAAAGGCACTCTTCACATCCATTTGATACAGAAATATGTTGTGATGATTTGCATAGGCCAGCAGTATACGGATGGCTTCAAGTCTGGCAACAGGAGCAAATGTTTCATCGAAGTCAATGCCTTCCACTTGAGTATATCCTTGAGCAACGAGACGAGCCTTGTTTCTGACGACTTGGCCATGCTCATCTTGCTTGTTGCGGTATATCCATTTGGTACCTATTATGTTATGCTTCCGTGGATTAGGACACTTAACCAACTCCCATACATTGTTCAGCTCAAACTACTGAAGCTCTTCTTGCGTAGCTTGAATCCATTCAGGTTCCATAAAAGCTTCATCAACTTTCTTGGGTTCCGTGATTGAAACGAATGCGAAGTGTCCGCAGAAATTTGCCAGTTGAGTTGCCCTTGAACGAGTCAGTGGACCAGGTGCATTGATGCTATCAATTATTCTGTCAATCTGCACTTCATTGGCAACACGAGGATGTAGGGGTCGAAGACTTTTCTCTTGCTGATCTACGTTGTCATGGGGAGGAATGTCTTCAGGCTGAGCATTGTCTTCGTGTGGATCAGGTGCTGAGATGATGAGTTCTTCTTCAGGATGAGCTTCAGAAGGTATAATTTCTCCAGTTCCCATTAGCTTGATTGATTCACTGGCTGTAACTTCATCTAGCACATTTGGCAGTTGCTCTCTTTGTGACCCATTGGTCTCATCGAACCGCACATCCACTGTTTCAACCACTTTGTAGTGAAAGAGATTGAAGACTCTGTAGGAGTGCGAATCCTTTCCATATCCAAGCATAAAGCCCTCATGTGCTTTTGGAGCAAATTTTGAGGTGTGGTGAGGGTCCTTGATCCAGCATCTTGATCCAAATACTCTGAAGTAACTGACATTTGGCTTCTTGCCAGTTAGAAGTTCATAAGATGTCTTGTTCAGTAGCTTGTGAAGATATACAAAGTTGATAGTATGGCATGCAGTGTCAATGGCTTCAGTCCAGAATTTTCTTGGTGTCTTGTACTCATCTAACATTGTTCTGGCCATCTCAATGAGTGTTCTGTTCTTGCGTTCGACGATGCCATTCTGCTGTGGCGTGTACAGAGCTGAGAATTCATGAGTAATGCCCAATGTATCAAGATATGTGTCAAGGCCAGTGTTCTTGAACTCAGTGCCATTGTCACTTCTGATGTGCTTTATCTTGGCGCCATAATTGTTCATAGCCCGATTTGCGAAGCGTCTGAAGACATCCTGCACTTCAGTCTTGTAAAGGATTATGTGCACCCAAGTATATCTAGAGTAATCATCAACAATGACGAAGCCATAGAGGCAAGCAGTAGTGGAAAAAGTTGAGTAGTGAGTGGGACCAAAGAGATCCATGTGAAGCAGTTCGAAGGGTTGAGTAGTGGTCATGATTGTCTTCGAAGGATGTTTTGCCCTTGTCATCTTCCCTACTTCACAGGCACCGCATAAGTGATCTTTCTTGAACTTGACGCCCTCGATGCCTATGACATGCTTCTTCTTCGCAAGGGTGTGGAGGTTCCTCATGCCAGCATGCCCAAGTCTTCGATGCCAAAGCCAGCATTCTGAAGCCTTTGCGAGAAGACATACTGCAAGCTGTGGCCCTGCTGAGAAATCTACCACGTACAAATCATCTTTCCGATACCCTTCAAACACTAGAGACTTGTCAGATTCCATTAGTACCAGGCAACGATATTTTCCAAAGATTACAATCATGTTCAAATCGCAAAGCATTGAGACAGACATTAAGTTGAAGCCAAGGGATTCAACAAACATGACTTTATCCATGTGTTGATCCTTTGAGATTGCAACTCTACCTAGACCCAGTACCTTACTTTTACCAGTGTCAGCGAATGTGATGTGGCTCTTGTCAGATGGACGTAAGGTTGAGTCCATAAAGAGACTTCTTTTGCCAGTCATGTGATTTGTACACCCACTGTCAATAATCCATTCTGAAGACTCTGAAGTCACTGGTGTCGTACCCTACAGTGCAGTTAGGGGGATAGGCTTCACGAAGAGTGTTGTGAAGCAAAAACATTTGACGAACCAGTGGATTATGAAAACTTAGATCCAGGTTAGGACAAGTAGGGAGAGTAGCATGCGATTCAGGTATGAAATACATAGTGATGCCATTCGGGCATTTGATCTTGCGCCCCACAAGATTTTTAAGGTCCCCAGCAATAGCGTCAGAAGATTTTGGTTTTCTGCTGGAGACCTTTCCCTGCAAAAGAGAGTTAAGCTTTCTTAACCACCCACATCTTCAAGGGTGGCTTAGAAGCAATAAGTCTAAGTGCAGCATCTGAGAATTTTGGCTTTGGAGCCCTAGCAAACAGTCTAGCAGGTGGGCAATAGTACTCATAAGAATAAGCAGAATAGTTCTTGGTCATATGAGCATGACGGTTTGAAGAACCGCTCTCATATGCCTGAGCATGGTTTCCCTGCAAAACATTTGCGTTAGTGCGACTCAGGTGAGTCCTCTGCCTGTATGAAGCCTTTGGACCATATGAAGCATTTGGTCTGAGGTTTGTCTTCTTCATGTGAGGTGTCATGAGGACATTCACTGGAAGATTCTCCAGACACGTTTTTAGAACCCAGATCTTCTTCATAGGCGGTCCATTCCTGCAGTTAGTACCAATGTACCTGGCAAATACTTGACCATTCTGATTTTTAAACAGTTTATAGTTTGCATCAAAGGATTCATCAATGATAATAGGATCAGCACAAGTGAAGCCAGATAGATTGGACGGATCTGGTGAGGATTCCTTTGCAGCAACCCATGTGGTTTTGGGGTACTGGTCAGGTTTCCAGTAAGATCCATCTGCATTAATTTTCCTCACGAACCCAACACCCTCTTTCCTAGGGTTTCGGTTCAGAATCTGCTTCTTGAGGACATCACATAATGTCTGATGTCCTTTGAGACTTTTGTACATCCCTGTTTCAAGCAATGTCTTCAACCTAGCATTCTCATCAGCAATAGCAGTGGTATCCTCAGCAGAGGGGTTAGTTACCACTTCAACAGTTGAAGATATTGCAACAGCAGTAGCAGTGGAACATTCAGCAACCGAAGTAGCATTATCACGCTCAATGCATTTAAGGCATGGTGGTTCAAATCCTTCCTGAGCAGAACTGATCTGTTCGGCTCGAAGTGACTCGTTTTCCTTTTGAAGATCTTCATGATCCGCTCTCAACTTCTCAAGATCTTGCTTCTTTTGAAGATAATCATAGGAAAGCTTTTCATGAGTAGTTGAGAGAGTCTCAAGACGATCTTCGAGTTCCTGATACTTAACATGAAGATTTTTTATGTCTTCAATTAAGGATTCAGAACGAGTCATTTCAGCACCCAACAGATCATAGCTTCTGTCTAACAGTTTTTGAATATGTTCCATGGCCTTTTGTTGTTCAGTTGCAATTTTAGCAAGTGTTTTGTAGCTGGGTTTTGAATCACAATCAGAGTCATCGTCACTGGATGTTTGATAGTGAGTAGTGCGTGTGTTTACCTTGGCACCATGTGCCATGAAGCAGTAGGTAGGAGTAGAGTCGTCCTTGTCATTTGCATCGGTGTTGGTGATGAAGTCATTGTCTTCAGTGTTGAAGATGGACTTGGCAACGTAGGCTGTAGCCAGACTCGCAATGCCTGAATCAGACTCCTCCTCAGACTCCACCTCTGCCTCCTCAGAAGTGGACTCCTCCTCTGAATCCATTTCCTTGCCAACAAACGCACGAGCCTTGCCAGATGAACTCTTCTTGTGTGATGAAGACTTTGAGGAAGACTTGGAAGAAGACTTTGAGTATTTCTTCGTCTTCTTATCGTCAGAGTCATATTCCTTGCTCTTCTTCTTCTTTCTGCTCTCATTGTCCCACTGTGGACACTCAGAGATGAAGTGTCCAGTTTTCTTGCACTTGTGACATGTTTTCTTCTTGTAGTCATGAGCAGAAGCTTCATCATTCCTTGAGCTTGACCGTGAAGACTTTCTGAAGCCTTTCTTCTTGGTGAATTTCTGGAACTTCTTCACTAGCATTGCAAGTTCCCTTCCAATGCCTTCAGGATCATCAGAACTACTGTCAGATTCTTCTTCAGATGAGGACACATCTTTTGCCTTCAAGGCATGAGTTTGCCCATAGTTTGGACCGTAGATATCTCTTTTCTCAGAAAGCTGAAACTCATGTGTGTTGAGCCTCTCAAGTATGTCAGACGGATCGAGTGTCTTGAAGTCTGGACGTTCTTGAACCATCAGGGCTAGGATGTCAAACGAACTGTCAAGTGATCTTAGCAGCGTCTTGACGATTTCATGTTTGGTGATCTCAGTGGCGCCGAGGGCTTGAAGCTCATTTGTGATGTCAGTGAGCCGGTCAAATGTGTGCTGGACATTCTCATTGTCATTTCGCTTGAAGCGGTTGAAGAGGTTGCGAAGAGCACTTATTCTCTGAGCTCTCTGGGTTGAGATGCCTTCATTGACCTTGGAGAGCCCGTCCCAAACCAGCTTGGATGTCTTCAAGGCACTCACACGGCCGTACTGTCCCTTGGTCAGATGACCACAGATAATATTCTTGGCAGTGGAGTCCAGTTGAGTGAACTTCTTGACATCAGCAGCAGTGACACCTTCTCCAGCCTTGGGAACGCCGTTTTCGACGACATACCATAGGCGACGTCAATGGCTTCAAGATGCATGCGCATCTTATTCTTCTAGTAGGGATATTCAGTTCCATCGAAGACGGGGCACGCAGCGGAGACTTTAATTATCCCTGCAGTCGACATAGCTAAAACTCCAGGTGGTTAAACCGAATCACACAGAAAAAGGGAGCACCTTGCTCTGATATCAATTGAAAGTGCGTTATATCGACTAGAGGGGGGGTGAATAGGCGATTTTTATGAAAGTCTTCAAAACGTGGAAGTTATGAAGACAAACAGAGTGGATAAGCCTATCACTATGCAACAGAAGTTAGATTACACAACGCAAGCCATAGTCAAGTATACAATATAGTGAAAGCAAAGTGACAAACAGCTTCAGTGTAATGAGGATCAGGTAGGAAGAAGTTATGAAGCCAAACAGATCATATAGTCAAGTTGTGAAGACAGTAGATAAAGCAAGCATGCAATGGCTTCACAATGTGTACTGGTAAGTAAAGGGAGGTGAAGATGAAACCAGTGACACGTTGAAGACAATGATATGTTGGACCAGTTCCAGTTGCTGTGACAACTGTACGTCTGGTTGGAGCGGCTAGATATTTAAACCAAAGGACACACAGTCCCGGACACCCAGTCCTGAACACACAGCTCAGGACACCCAGTCCTCACCGTTTTCTCCTTGAGCTAAGGTCACACAGACCTCGCCCAATCACTCTGGTAAGTCTTCAAGGTAGACTCCCAAACCTTCACAGACTTCGTTCACTGGCAATCCACAATTTCTCTTGGATGCTCAGAACGCGACGCCTAACCGTTTGGAGGATGCACAGTCCTCAAGTGTAATAGGGCTTAAGTGATACCCAATTACTCTGGCTCTGGGTGGTTAGGGCTTTTCTCCTCGCTAGGGATTTTCTCTCAAAGGCTTCGAGGTGGGTTGCTCTCAAACGAGAAAAGCCGTGCACTGAAATCTGAGCAGCCAACCGTTTATGGTTGTAGGGGTGGACTATTTATAGCCACTTGGCAACCCGACCTGATTTGTCCGAAATGACCCTGGGTCACTAAGGAACTGACACGTGTACTAACGGTCAGATTTTGAACTCACGCGGCAACTTTACTTGGGCTACAAGTAAAGCTGACTTGTCTGACTCTGGACAAGATTTTCTCTCATTGTCTTCACTCGAAGACATAGGATTTGAATTAGGCATCACTTCAGTCATCCTGACTGGTTCTCTTGGACCCCACTTAACAGTACGGTGGTTCCTATAACACAACATGAATGAAGTAAAAACTACGAAGGATCTAAGTCTTCGAGTTCCATACGCTTCATGGGGAGTCTTCACATGTCATTGTCTTCGACATGAATGTCTTCATAAACCACCATTGTCTTCAATGTCTTCGTACATTTTTAGGGGTCATCTCTGGTAGCTAAACCGAATCAATGAGGGACTACTACCTGTGTTATCCTGCAATTCTCACAAACACATTAGTCCCTCAACTAGGTTTGTCGTCAATACTCCAAAACCAACTAGGGGTGGCACTAGATGCACTTACACTAACTATGATTCTCCATGTGGAATCTCTTTCTCTCACACAAACACAAAACTTTGTCTCCCGGGGTCTCATTTCTCTCTACTATTCCCATGTGTGCCACTCGCACACCCCTCATACAGAGATGTCTTTCGCTCCTTAGATATGGGAACCTACGACTCTTCCTCTTCAATATCTCTTCCTCACACACAAACACAGACTCTGTCTCCCAGGGTCTCATATTTCTCCATTGTTCTCTTGTATGTCGCTCACACACACCCTCTCTCCGTAGAGATATCTTGCATTCCCTCGTATGTCTCTCTAGCTATCACTCTCGTTGTGAAATATCTTTCTCTCTCACAGGCACAAAACTCTGTCTCTCTGGATCTCATTTCTCTCTGATATCTGTTTGTATGTGACTCACACGCACCCTCTCTCTATCTCTCTCACACCCACACACATAACCCAGCCTTCTGATCCACTCGACTCTTATCTCTAACGCACACTAGCTAGCATCTTTATCTTTCTATTTATCTGTTTCTCCATCAACCTTCTTTCTCACCCTCACTCTTGATTCCTATCACACACACTACATATGTTTCTCTCTACATGCAGTCAAGTGCCCTCTCACACACATATATAACTTCACCCTTTGAACCACCCGACGGTCATCTCCAACACCCAAACTAGCGGATGTCCCTCTAGCTAGCATCTCCATCTCTGTATCCATCTGTAGTTTCTTCGTCAACATTTCTTTCTCGCACGGAGTCTTGCTTCCTATCACCCACACTATATATGTCTCTCCATACATATGCATTTATAGGTTGGTCTCTTTTGCACAATCGTTGCACCTCACTCCCTCTGCTCGCCATAGATGCATGCTCCAGCCCACGCCACTATCTCTTAAAGACAAAAACACATGCTCAATTGCCGAGACTTCTTCCATGCATTCTCACATGCATGCATATTGTCATACCGATCCGTCTCTCCCATGTCGTTGATCTTATGACTTATGTCTTCTTTCTTTTATCTCGATCATGCGCTCGCACACAGACGCACACATCCCACGTATACATATATACCTCTCACACATGCACGTTCAAGGTCTCTATGTCTCCATATGTAGTTAATTACCCTCAATCCTAACGCCACATCGAATCGTTCTCCTCTTTTGTGCAGATAACTTCCGCCTGGATGGGTAAAACACACACTCACACTTAACAATCTCCTTCTAGCTACCCCCCCCCCACCTCTCACTCTTCTCCTATATCCTCGAAACCAATAAGACCATCCCTCAGTTTAATTCCCGCCTACATGCACCATTGATATATAGTAGTCTTCCTCGGTGTCTCTCAAACAAACACGTTCTCTCGAAGTCGACTCCTCTCGCGCGCACACATCTTCTCCTCCCTCTCTACGGGCATTTTATCTCTCGCACCCCATCGTTAGTGGCCTCTACCATTACACATCACCTCTCTATGATGAAAGCCATGCACACTTAAATTACATCAGCCACAAAGGACCCCGCGACACACACACACACACACCCCAACACACACACTAAGACTCCATCTCTCTCTCTCACACACAGACACAAACACACACACACACGCAAGCACGCACGCCCACCCCCCCACAGACACACACACTAAGACTCCATCTCTCTCCCTCTCTCTCACACACACACAAACTAAGACTCCATCTCTCTCTCTCATCTCTCTCTCTCTCACACACACACCCCACACACACACTAAGACTCCATCTCACACACACATGCTCTAGGCGGAGAATTTGTTCCTACCACCCTTCATCCAAGCTTACCCGTATGATAAACAATCACCTTTATTTACTTTCATAACATGGACAAATTCCACTTTACTTTAGTAGTCAGCAAACTTATCATCTGTACCCTTATAAAAAAACGAGTTGGTGGTGATGGTGTGCCTACCATCTTGTAATACAGACCGTATGATCTATATCTGAGGATAGAAAGGAAACTATGATAATTTTACAAAAGATACCGACACCTCTCTCCACATCATTATCTCCCGCAACCTCATTGCTCAGCAATTAAAAAAGGAATAAGTCTCTGGAACAATCTAGCATGCATAGTGGCCGCTGCCGCCTGCCGGCACCTTCCATCCCCATGCCTCCGCCCATTCCGACCACCAGTCACCACCACGCTCCACTCCTCCTCACCTTATCTCTCATCTTTCATTTTTTTCGATGACATTCTTGAGATACCAGTTTTCTGATAAAATTCTTGAGATATCATTAGTTTTTACACATGGGATTACTCCTGCATGGGTCAATCACAACAGTGTTCTGTAAAAAAAATGCATATTGATGTTCCATGCAATGCACGAGAATCTTGCTTGTAATTATATAACGCAAATCACGAGCAGGAAGTGACATTTTTTTGACACAACGACATTAACATGGCCACGTAAATCACTAGCTAAAGTAAATACCATTATACTTATATCCCGATGCAAAAGCTTGAGTACATATCCGAAGAGTAGAGTCGCACACACGCACTCTGTCTCTCAGAATCTCTCACACACACACCAGTTATGTGACGTCCACTTAAGCAGACACGTATATTAGAATTTGTGCACCCGTGGGTACACGTGATGCTGCGCATTTATTTAAGCCGGAAGGCGAACCCAAACAGTAGCTGCATTCATTCCCCTCCGCCGCCTCTTCTCTGGTCGTCGTCGCCCGGTAGCCATGGGCCGGCCGAAGGTAACAACATACGCCATACTCCCGCCGGAGCGACGCTTTAATATGGAAATTTTAGTGGTCATGCATGCATCTTTTTGTGCTAGCACTCCTATATAAGGGTTGATCGGTCGCTTCCCGCGGACGTGCGCGGGAGGTAGAAGAGGAAGGAGAAGGGAAGCGGGTTGTGGAGTAACGTTTTTTTACCACAATTTCTTAGGAAACTGAGTGCAATAATTGAGTAGTTTTGCAAACTACCAGTACTACACCTGAAACAGTTCAAAACCTATACTCCCTTGCCAGCACGCGCTTCCCGCGTGAAACGGTCAGCGTCGCCCTGGAGCGTCAGTGCCGCATTACTCCATTGCAAGGCACCTAATCAGGCGCTTGATTAGGAATAAAAAATGATTTTTATCCTAGCGCCTCAGCTTGGAGTCCAGGCATGCAACGGTGAGAGCCAGCGTATGGGCGCTACGCATAAAAAATAGAACAGGCAGCTCGTTTAGCGCCAGATGACTCTTATGGCATCGATGCTAACCAAATTTCAGGATTTGGACGGGATTACAAGGAAACGGCAGGGATCCTGACCCTGGCGCCTGGCGTTAGCGCCTGCATTGTAGATGCCCTTTATGCCCGGCCAGAGCGGAGGCGACCTCTCACTGGCGCCGGCTTTGAAGTGGCGTGACGGCCAAGAGAGCGCCGCTTCCCGGTGCACGCGACTGCTCCGCGTCGAGACTAGCCATAGGCCCTGTTTGGATCCATGTGTTAGAGTTAGTTTGAGCTAGTTGGGGCTCAAATAGCCCTAAACTATCCAAGCATGAGGATTTAAGTTGGAGCAAGTTGCACCGAACCCATCAAAAAAACCATCCCACCCAAGAGGTGCTAACTGGAGATAGTTCTCATTGGGCACACTGAAAAATCACTTTTCTCTCTCCATGAAGTGCATTTTGTCAATCTAACCCTGTCACCCAAACACCTCTTTGGCTACAGTTAGTTCAGGGTTAGTCATGAGTTAGTCTAACCTCTAGCTAAGTTAGAGTATCAAACAGGAGCAGTATAGTACATGCAAGTTGCTCAAAGCATACAGGCAAATTCGTACGTGAAAGGATTTTTTCTTTTTGAAAACGGAACATGAAAGGATTTTTTTTAGAATGCTCTTGGCATGTGGCTAACATGTGATAGTTAACCGACCTCAGTAGACGGCAGAAACGCCAGCCCGCCGCACTTTGATAGAGACGAGGAGGTAGAAGCGATACAGGCTGCTGGATTACTAGAGATAGGTGTTGCACAGAAGCCAAGAAATATGGTGATAGCGTGGGTTAGCCATGTACTAGTATGATACTACACTGGGCTTCCATGTTTTGTACTCTTCCAGTCCACTGTGGAGATGATTGGTTAATTTTATATCGCTGAATATTATTAAATATTATGACTGCAGACGCTCCACCACGAGGTTCCTTGCTCCTTCTTGGTCGTTCGGAATCTATGTTCTTCCACTCTATTTTTTATGTGAGCTTTATTCATCCTTTTGCCAAGACGCGAGACATCTAGCATCAAGGTGCACGTGTTATGCAAGGATCGATCCATCTATATGAAGAACACGTGGGACTGGAACTACGAGACGAACATGTACCCAGGAGTGGACATACGAACCTGAGTAATGTAGCACAGTAAGTGAAGTAGAAAGGCACAAATGGTATGAACATGCGTGGCATATAGGGTGTGTTTGGTTGCGTTCTCATCTCAGCATAGTTGTTCCCTCTTCATGCACGCTCAACTCAACACCCCTCTTCATGCATGCTTCTAGTGTATTTGTGCTAAACTAGTGTGGACTCATTCACCCTCCATACACTCTACCAAACACCCAAAAGTAGGTCGAGAAGGGAACTCTTGGGCGGCATTTGTCTCTTACTATGTACTACCACTAAATGTTGTACGTGCAATGCACGGTGATGTTACGGAGTACGTGCCTAAGTACTCTACTACTACTATATTAGTTGGAGGCACATATTAACTTTTATATTTGTTTACGTGTATACCCATGGACCTTCCAACTAGACGTGCCTTTGTCTCCAGGTCGCACTTTGTATCATTCATACCACTAAGTACTACTACGTGTGGTCTCCGACCCAGAAGTGGAAGAAGTGGAGACACTCTACCACGCTGGTTTTTTACGCTGGGCTCTACCATGTTGTTCATGTCCCACTCCTTTCGCTGACGTGTGGGACATCCAGCACGTGCCGTGTTTGGCACCCTTCATCGTAAGAGTTGAAATGCTAGCATTCATCAGAAATAAAAAATAATTATAAATCGGGAGTGATACTATTTTTTGCGAACCAATCAGCAGTGATACTATACCATGTGGTTTCCTTGCTACTCGATATTGGAAAGAATACTTCCGTTCGCCAACATGTGGGACGTCGACCATCCTGGTCCACTTGCCATGCACGCAGAACTCCAAGGGAGTCACCCAGGTCATCGCGCCGCAGTAACAATGACTAATGAGCCGTCAAATCACAGGCCCACTTCCCACTTTGAAGTTGATTGGATGAAGGAACCATCATGACTTCGTTGAATTCTGCTTCTTGAAGAAAACTACTGTACCAGCAGTACTGCTAGCTACAGTAGTTACTCCGACAGAGGCCTCCTTTCGTTCATAGGATAGGAAGATGAAAATCATAGGAAATCAGAGAAAGAGATGCCATTTGATGCTTAGGATAGGAATTTTTCCATTTAGTCTAGGCTAATGTACTGGTAATTTACTCTAAAAACTACAGTAGTAACTAGTAGTACTAGTACATGCTCGTACTCAGACACACACACACACACACACACACACTAACTACTAGTACTACTACTTCTCACATGCTGGCCAGACGCCGTCATTCTCCTTCTCGGCTTTGTCGGCGACACCCCACCATGCTTGGATCTCCGCTGACCTCTCCACAGCAGCGCGTGCGTCCTTTTCTTTCTTGTGGTGGCGGGCCTCTCTTTTCTAGAGTGCTTTCTGACTTTTCCGCTCCCTCTGTGCGGCTTTGGCCGCCTCTTGCTCTACCGCCCATTCGGCCTTGGCATCTTGAAATTCCTCCAACATAGTTGTGAGGTCACGGGCGGCGATGAACTCTACACGGCGGGATGCCATCGCTTCCCTACCATTTTGTGTGCGGTCGTGGGCGGCGAGGAACTCGGCGCGGCAGGATGCCATCGCTGCCTTACCGGTTAGTGTGCGGCGCGGTGGCATGAACGACGCTTGGTGAGAGCTCTGGGGTGGAGTGGCTGGACAACCGTATAGTGCATTGGTTTGTCAAGAGCTCAAGGACAAAAGATGAAGCAAATTTGGAATCCCCTTCAATCCTGGTCATTTATTACCGAGTAAAATGCATTGGCGGTCATCGAACTTGTCTTGATAGCTCACTTTGATCATTGTATACGAGATATGGTGATTATACGGTCACTGGCTCAACGTATAGCTGCGTATTTATCTGGTTGACCAGTCAAACAGTCATGGCCTCATCAACTCGTGTTCTTTATCTATCTACGCAGGCCTACCTGTCAATGGAGAAAGAAATACTGTAAAAACCAAAATTATGCTAGAGTACGGACCGCTTCCGGAGCCCGCTCTCACCGCCCTGGCCCCTCAAGACGTCAGGTGCCCGCCGCATGCATGCATAGCAAGTAGTACTCCTTATGTGGAGGAGAGAGAGGCATTGACAAAGTCAAGGAGTGGGCTCTACAAGAGCCCGTCTCTACACGTGCTCCTAGGTATAAAAAATAATTCTAAAAAAGGCATAAAAACAATTGTGTCTTAAAAAAAGAAAGGTAAAAAACATTTGAGAGGAAATAGATAGAGATAAAGTGAGAAAAAAAGCTGTAACCTAGGCATTAGATGAGGAAGGAGGGAGTGGTGCACATGCCAAGTTCACTGGGTTGTCGTGTTTCACACTCCTCCGTCGTAACAGTGGAGGTAATAGCTTTCATAAAAAATAAACAATGAATACTCGTTGCTCGTCCTCTATATCGGAAAGAATACTTTCATTCACCGACATGTGGGACGTCGACCATCCTGGTCCACCTGCCATGCACAAAATTATCCTTGTCTACCCGGTCGTATCACAGGCCCAACCTTTCCCACTGTAAGTTGTTCGGACGAAGGAGCCATCATGAGTTTGTTGAATTCCGCTTCTTCAAGAAAACTTACTTTACCCGCAATACTGCTACCACACGCGAAGACTGGACGGCACTATACCACGTCATATCACCGAAACCCACTAGGCCAAACTAGCCCGCCTAGGTCATCTATTTTGGAACGGAGGGAGTACGTCTCTGCACTGCTATGATTTTGTGTTGCACGTCATATCACTGAAACCCACTAGGCCAAACTAGCCCACCTAGGTCATCGATCACTAAGCCTACAATTTTAGGAGCTAGGGCTATTGGTCGATCGACGAGGGATAAGTATAAGCGTACCACGAGCTCATCAGCCCCAACGTTTCTCTTCGGTGAGTGTTTTGCAAGTACTATAGCTCGCACAGTAGCTAGCCTAATAACACCAAGAATCATCGAGCAAGCCCTGCTGATATGATAAACAGTTCAAACATACATCTAATCATGCCATATATTACATCAAAAGCTGGTGAGGATACATCTGTTTCCATAACTCGGAGAGGGCTCACATGATTCATCGCATGATTCACTATCAAACAAAAGTAGCAAGATCCGCCCACAGAAGATAGTGCACTAGGCATAAGATGGTTTGATAACACGCATCGTTCTGGTAATTAAACATAGGGCAATGCAAACTACCCTGAAGGATTAGCGCGACCAACTATTTCTTATCATCGATCTCTTGGGCAATGACCACAGCACGGACAGCGGCACGGGAATCGATTTCTGGGGCGATGTCCGCAGGACTGACCGTGACATTGGAATCGATCTCTGGGGCGATGTCCACAGGATGGACAGCGGCATCGGAATCGATCTCCGAGGCGATGCCAACAGGACGGGCCACGACATCGGAATCATCAAGGACGTCCACTGGCACCTGCACAACCCTAACATATTAGCAAGCACATTGCAAATAATCAAAAACCACAACTATGGTGACAAGCTATTATTTTTTACCTTGTGCAGCTCACGGGGGGATCTCAACCCTCCGGGGGCCATCTCCTCATCCTCGATGGGGCCATCACCTTGCCAGGGGAATACTGCTTCTCAATGGCGACTATCTCCTCAAACTCGGTCTTGAGCCTCACATAGGTGGCAATCAGAGTTCCTAGGGTAGGCACGGTGGGGCCCTTGCTGTTCTTCCAACTTCCTTTGAGGAGTTCGTCCACCAATGTCCAAACTCTTTGGCCAATGCTTGTTTCTTGGAGTTCTTCGTCTCCATGGGTTGGCCCGCCAACATGGTCAACTCGTTGGTCGGTGCTCGCTTCCTAGAGATCGCTGTCTCCAGTGGGTTGTCCGCCGGCAACTCTTTGCCTGGTGCTCCAGGATCCATCAATGAACTGACAAACAAAAAGCAATCGAAAGGAAACCACAATCGCAATGAAAACGGGAAAAGAATAGGATGTGAGAATCGGTCGGTGCTTCGCAAAAAGAAGATTCTTGGAATGAAAATATAGCAGCATAACTGATTTGCCCACCTTTCCTTCGTTGGTACAGAAGAAAAATGGCAGAAGTGAGTAGCCTAGAGTGAGGTTTTCTTCAATAAAGGGAAGAAAGGGCTTGAACGAGCGTTCCAGTGAAATGATGGTTGCTTCGCCCAGTCCAAGTTGGAGGCCACCTTACCACTGCTGGTAAAGGTGTGGGTTTTGTGATATGACGGGTCATGATGGCCACACCGGGGTTACAGGTGAGTCTCGACTATAGCACCTCGCTGTGATTTGGTGGATGGCACGCTGGCCCCAATGCTTTGAAATGTCCCGCATGTAGATAGAGCGGCTAGTCATATAGGAGTGCTCAATATTGTGCACCGCGACCAAGGCGGAGAGGAAAACGAGAGAACTACGTAATTAATGCATGAGTTTAATTAGGGTAATTTTGTAAAGTACGAGATACATTCCTCCAATCGCAAAATGCCTTGGTTCACGAGATTTGAGATTTGAGCCCTATAAACCGAAAGGGAGTACTGCACACGGTGTAGTATAGTCACTTGTTGAAATCTCTAGAAAGGCAAATACTCCTTTCCGGTTTACAGGACTATACTGCTCCCTCCGTCTAGGTGTGTAAGTCATCTTACGAAAACCAAATAGTCCCAAAACACTTAGGCGCGGTGCATTAACTTCTACCTTGTTTCTTGTTTCTTGACATATCAACCAATAAGAGATGAGAGGTGTGCATGCTTTTAATGACTTGCAATGGCTAGTTCATTGCATGCAATGCTAGCAAATAAACATTGGTGACCCCAGGAGGAAATGGTGCTAAGCACGTGGACCTATGCAGAATTAGTATCAACCAATGCATAATGGGGTTTAATTGTTAAACAATAGCAATTTTGTCCCATGCAAGAGCCTGGCTAGTACTCCAAGGAACCGCACCACGCGAGTGTTCGCAACTGCCACGTTCGGGTTGCGCTTGGCTCTTCGCCTCTTCGAGAAGACGAACAATAATGATGTTACTCCTACTTCTACAGTATCGAATCCGCTGTTGAATGTCCGTCCACCTCGTGCGGGAGGGATAGCGAAAGCTTCAACTTACTGCTCCTGCCTTTGCATCTATGACAGGTGGGCCCAACAGGTGGTTGGCCCTCCTGTCATGCAGCCAAAGGTAGGTGTAGTTAAGGCACCGGAGTTCAGTCCTTGAGGGAGAGGGCATTGTAGTAATCAAATTTGTCGGTCTTGTACGAGTTGACGAAGATAGGGGTTGCTTGCTTGCTAGGGTTGCTCTATTGACACACTCTCATCCTCTCCAGATTTAAACAAGATAGGGGTAGTAACACTGTCTTTCTCCCTTCAAAAAACACTGGCTTTCTATCCTCACTGCTGGATAGAGATCCAGACGTATCCCCCTCCGCCGGTGAAGGGGAGGAGGGGCAGCGTTTAGGCCGTCGTCGACAGCGCGGGAGGAGACCCACTGCCAGCCACACCATTATCTCTGGCCAAGCGCCGGCGCGGGAGGTCCTCCGATCCCTTCGTTGTTGCCTGTGGGCGGATCCGGCCTCCCGCCGCCCACCTATCCACATCCCGACGACCTTCGGGTATATCTTCGTTCGAAACCGCCTTAGCTCTACTTCCCCAGCTCGCTACGTTGTTGCATGTGCATCATTTTCTACCTCTCAGCCCCTCTCGATCAGATGGTCCAATGTCACATATTTTTTTCTTCTATTGTTAGAGGTAAAGCTACTTCATGGAGTCGAATCTTGTACTCCCTCCGTCCGAAAATACGTGTCATTGAAATGGATGTATCTAGATGTATTTTACTTCTAGACACATCCATTTTGATGACAAGTAATTCCGGACGGAGGGAGTACTTGGTTCAAACAAGAAATAAAGTGAGGGTGGGGGAATTTAGTATGTACATCGGACTTGGTACAAACAGGAAGGAAAGGGGGTGAAAGTAGTACAAACTGCTCATCCAACCGGTCTCTTGGTCGAAAAGGGAAATATAGGGGTAACGCTATACACAGTGGTATGACCAGGACTAGATTTGCTATCCACACATAGGAGTAGGTGGCTAGAGTGAAAAAAATGGGACCAACCCAGATATGTTTCTTGGATGTTTGTTTCTCGGGGCAACAAACTATAAATCACCACTTTATGCCCATGTTTACGTACATGGTGCTGGACTGCTGGTGCACCCACTGTTATAAGCCATGACAAGTTTAGCCAGATGTTTTTGCCTGTAATTGTTTGAGACTCTAACTGTTTCCTATGTGCATTTTTGTGCAAACAGGGATATCCAATTCACCTGGTTGCTGTTGTGACCTTTTGGTGCACTGCACAAAACTCTTCTTAAAAGAAGTGACTTTTGTGCTATTTAACTGGAATGTCAGAATGGAACAGTTGGTTCATTTTGGTGGAACTGCACAAAGGGAGATCTGTGTTCCAATCCTCATCATCCATATTGGCGCCATAACCTTCCTTTAGGTAAGAATGATATTTAATGCATGTGTTCATCTCTATTTTCCGACTACCATGAGAAAATAATGTTGTTTTTACTAGTCTTGTACTCCCTGATTGACAAAACCAATTCTGAATTAGAAGGCCAATCATGTACTTGGTTTCACCAACTGGTGAGGAGAAAGAGAAACAGAGCATGAAGAGGAGGAGGAAGAAGAAGAATAAACAGTGCCAAGGAGATCTTGCTGAAGCCAGAGGCCTCAGTCAAGGCCATTCAAGGGCTCCGGCAATGACTACCTTACATGTGAGACGATCCTCCAGGGAGCCCTTCCACTTCTGCTGTCTCACTTAATTAATTAGGAGTACTTAAGTACCACTAATTTATTACTGCCTAATTTTCCTGTTGGAGTTAAATAAATCTTTAGTAGGACCCTATGCTGAATCATGTACGTGTGTATGTTTGTCTATGGAGGTGAATCATGTGGTGGAGCAGGGAGGGAATATTATTAGTGTCATGACATAATAGTGCTATTGTTTTGCATGTCAATTTATTTCCATTGGTTCAATGAGGCAATGTTTTGCGTATTGTCTATCATGAATTTGATGCTACTGGTTGAGTAATATGCTAATGTCTTCCTATCCTTTCTCACTAAGCTAATGAAGGTTTCACCTTGTTCCTACTTGTGCAAACAGGGATCATGTTGTGCCAATCATAGATTAAATGGAACTACACAAGACAATACAATGAACTATATCCCAGCCAGTGCTTTAACTCTGCTGGAAGTTCTTGATAATCTTTCGATATAATCTCAGCACTGGTAAACAAGAGTGATTTCAATCATACATTTGAAGTGCACAAAAATATATACTATTGTGTGATTCCAGCGAGTGCTTTATCATCTCTTATGGGAGTACATGAATAAGCTTTTTTCTCAGGTTGGTACGGGCCTAAGGCCTTCATCCATATTAGTTTGCTGTCATCTCTATTTGTATCATGCTACTGTCATGAGAAACTCCTTTATCTTTACACGTTAAAGTTTTGCAACCTATGATAAATGGCAATGCTTTGAGTGTTGAGTTGAGCTAATTGGCACTGATTAAATAAACTAATACTTCTCTTTAAGAAAGACTACTATGTTGCTAACTTTACCCATTAAGATAATGAGGGTGCTTCTATTTATTAGTGTATGTTTCATAAACTAGTCCCACTATTACAGTAATCTCACTCTCTCAATATATGTGCCAACAGGGATGCTTGATTTTGGTGGAACTGCACAAAAACTTTGGGTGCTTCATTTCCTCGATAGCTTCCATCCTTTCCTGTCAGTCGCTAAACTCCGCATGCTTTCTTCCTTTGCTGTCAGTCGCTAGGCTTATCTCGGCTTCCAGTCAAAGGAAATAGTAATTGATATGCTACCTCACACAGGTTGCTATTGGTCTTTATCTTGATTATTGTGCCTGTCATATGTATCGGTAATTTGGTATTGTGCTACTGCTTGCCGATTTCAGAAAGGAGTAACTTGGAGCCTGAACTCGCAGGCAAATCATTACATCGGGTGATTTTAGTAGAACTGCACGAAATGATCAGATGGACAGGTACTAATGCTGCTGCTATGTACTCCAAAGTTCACTCAGACAAGCATCGATTTTGACAAGAAGTGCCTATATTCATTCGAGTATCAACCGGCATCAACCAATTGTCAAACTCGAAGTGTTAGGAGAGTGAACGCCAAAAATATTGCTTGGTGCATAGCCCAGAAAAACGTAGTCCAGTCTTTGGTCCCAACTTGTGCCTTTTGGTTATCGGCACATATGGTAGCGAACTATATGGCATGGAGTCTAAAGATTCCAGACAATTTGGTTGACGCGTATATTCATCTGTCACTTAATCAGTCTACACGCCAAGGATGCTCCATTTCAGTTGAACTGCACAAAAAATTTGGGTGGTTCATTTTCGCAACCGCCTCCTTTCTCGTCTTCAATGTAGAATTTTGGCGAGATACAGGACCAAGATGACCCAGTAAACTGGTTGGATGAAAGTAGTGGCCAAGTTTCTCAAACCTCCCTCGGCACGAGGCCACTATTTGAGGATAAACCTACAAGCAAAGTTCAGATTGTCTGTGCTGCCTCTTATGTACTCGAAAGTTTACTCGTACAAGAACTAATTTTAGCAAGAAGTACCTTCGATTGAACACCATTTACCAGTCTGTACCCTAGGTAATTAAAGTTCGTCCATGGATCATATTGGTTGTGATCTCAATCATTTGGATGCATAAACATACTGAACATGTGTATATCTGAATCTTTTTGTAAATTATGTATGAATAATGTTGTGTGATCTATCAATCATTTGGATGCATAGATATGTTGAGCTTGTGTATATATGAATCTTTTGAGTTGTTGATTGTGAATGTTGGCTATGGATATGAATGTGTCCTGTGAACCTGAGTTTGATATGAATGTTTACCTTTTCTGTTGTATTTGTGTGTGAACTTGTTAGTATGCCTACTGTGGGGTATAAAACGCAGGTCTCTTATAAAAGTAATGTTGTGTCCAATTCATATTTTCCCTTCTAACCACATTATATATATTTATATTATTACTATTATCGTATATTTTATAGAGACTTATATATACATTATAAAAACATCCCAACTTATAAAAGTAAATGTTTAACGGAAGTTGGCAAGGAAAATCCTGGTTGTTTTTGACTCACAGGCAAGGAAAATCCTGGTGATTGCGTACAAAAGCTTGCGAAGATTTTAAGGACCAATTTAATAATAACACGCTCATTTTTATTTTGAGGAATAACTCGCTAATTTCTTAATTATATATATAATGTGCCTCTCCGGTTTATTCTTTGATATTAATTGCTCCTTCTAACATAACATTATACTCCCTCCGGCCGAAAATACTTGTCATCAACATGGACAAAAAGGGATGTATCTAAAACTAAAATACATCTAGATACATCCCTTTTAGTCATTTTGATGACAAGTATTTCCGGACGGAGGGAGTATATATAACGAGCCCAGCTAATATGTATATTTCGAGGAAGTGCAAATGGGCTGGGATTTCTTAGAAAATATAAATGGGCCTGATTGACGCAAAATTATTTGTTCACCCAGCCCAGCAAATGGACTGTACATTCTAGAAAACATGGGTTAAATATATGCCACATTTTTGCACGCTGACATGTGGGCCAATAGGTCGAAGCCTACGCAGGGCGTTGTCAACTTGGTCAACAAATGATTGTGTCATCCACAACCATTAGATTTATATCCAACGGCCGGCATGCACCTTCAATCTCTTGTCTTCTTCCTCCAGCGTCGCTGGGATCGCCTGGTCCGGCCTCCGGCGGCTAGCGGCTCTACTTAGCACGCATCGCTGTGAAGCGCTATCCCACCGCCGGCCAGGCTAACCCTCCACCCCTCGACACCTCATGTTATTCTCCACAGACTACAGCCCCACGCCACAACAGAACCAGTTATAACCCTTCTCCTCCTCTCAATCTGCGACTCCACTGCTGCGTTTTCCCATCTCCGAGTCGTTCCCGTCCGGGGCCTCGCCGTCGTCCACCGCCTCGCTGTGTTCGATGCGGCATGGTCAACAAACGAGAGTCATCGGAAGAGGACTTTACATGGAGAGCCTGACGGCTGGCACCCACGAGGTCCATGGTCGCACGCAAGGAAAGTTCCTTCTTATTAAGCTGGAAAAAATGTTTCCTTCACCTGACAGCTGGGACCCACCGGCTGTATCTTCGCACGGAAGGAACTGCCTCCTTGTTTTGCGAAAAAAATTATTCATCCCGTTGACAGCTGGGACCCGTCAGATTTGGTGACTGACTTGTGGGCCTACTAAGCGGACGTGTACACACGGCTTTGTCAACTTAATCAACAAATGATTGTAGCAGCTGGACCGTTGGATGTTAATCCAACAGCCGTGCTCCTTCTTCAACCTCTGTTCTTGCTCCTGTCTCCCGTGGGCGGCACCGCGGCTGTGCTGCCGCGCACCTGAACAAGTGAAGTTTCCCACTCCTCTCCATCTGCGACTCCACTCAGCTTAATAAATAGTAACGTCTTCGGTTTTAGCCTAGTTTTCCGTAGATTAACCAGGAAATTCTCTTCTTCTTAATTAATCGACGAGGCAATTCTTTTGCCTCTGGTTCAAAAAAAATAAATAGTAATGTCTAACTGAGCCAGTTAGTTAGATGCGTACACTTGGTGTAGTAGGATCTTTATTTAGTTTGATGCATACACTTGTTCTTTTTTGGTAGCCCTTTTGTAATGATGGCTGATGTTTGGTTTGGAAGAGAGAGCTACGTCTTCACTCTTCTGTCCTGCTTACTGCTTCTGTTGCACCCCCAGCCCCGGTTGCTGCTGCTGCTATTTTCAATGTACAATCAGTAGTATATTTCGTCTGTTGGTTGAATAAATGTGTTGTTAGAACGATAAACACGATGTTTTGGAAGCCGTTGCACGGTTCGATCCTTTAGTGCCCCGTACCGTACGTAGCGCATACTATTTATCGTATGGAACACATTTTTTTTGAAACTCGGAACACATTTTCCCCTTGTTGATAAGATGCAGCCCACTGATGAAGGCCCAATAGAGAAGCCCATAATTAACTGGAAGGGAGGCTCTCACATGAATCTGGCCCAGGTACGTGCTCATGGTCCCCTAAAGGTAAATAAGTAAATAAACAAATAAAGCTAAATGCTCATGCACCAGTTCTTTGGGAAAATAGGTAGCCCAGAATTTCTTTTTGAAGAATACCCAAGCTAGGCCTATTTGTTTTCTCCAAATTACTCGGCTGCAAATCTTTCAAGATGAGGAGGGACGCATTCCGTCCTGGCTTAAGAGTATGGTCAATGTCTGTTAAAAGTAATATCAAAAGGGGTTGAAAATTCCAAAAAAAATTATAGCAAATGGGATATAAGTTTCTTTTTTTGTTTTTGTTCTTCATTGATATCTTATACGTATTTCATTGGATTTAACATGACATGGTACTAATTTATTTTTAAATTTGTTTTATTATGGCTATTAATTTTTGGATTAAGAATATTTCATTCCCCAGCAAAAATTTGCGAATTTTCAAATTTCCCACAAATTTAGTTAATTTTTTGACCCTGGTACTGACCAGAAAATGGCCAGCAATTCTAAAAATGGAAAACAGGCTGCAATAAATTCCATATGAATTAGAAAATGAGTAAACATTATAAAAAAAATAGCAAGTGGGCTGTACACACCACAGATTTCGAGGCTGACTTGTTTACGCAAGGCTTTGTCAGTGAACACACGATTCTAGCAGCAGTTAGTGTTGGATGTCCATCCAATGGCAGATGTGCTTCTTCAATCTCTGATCTTCCTGCTCCAGCCGCCTAAACTAGCACCGGCGGGACTGCCTGCTCCCTCCTCTTGTGGCCCGCTGTGATGCCGCACAGACTTCCCCGGCCCACCCTACTCCCTCCGCTGGCCTAGCCGCACGCAATCAACTGCCTCCTTATTACGTGAAAAAAATGATTCCTCCCACTGACATCTGGGGCGCACCGGTTGGGAGGCTGACCTGTGGGCGTACTAAGTTGACGCGTACACAGGGCTTGTCAACTTAGTCAACAAACGATTCTAGCAGCAGTAACCGTTGGATTTGAATCGAATGGTCCTGCTGCTTCTTCAATCGCTGCTCTTCTTGCACCAGCCACCCAAACCAGCGCCGGGGAGACCGTCTGCTGCTGCCGATGAGGCCTCATCGCCCCCTACTACTCCCATCGCTAGCCAGGCCCTGCGGCGACGGCAGCCTCACACCGCAGCCGATCTAGTGAACCCTCATACTCCTCTCCGCGTGGGCATCCACTGCCGCGTCTTCCCCGTCTCCGCGTCGTCCCCTTCCTAGGCCTCGCCATCGTCCACCGCCTTGGTGCTCTTGGCGCGGCGTGGTCAACGTGGTCAACGACATTCCATCGGAAGAGTACTATACGTGGAGAGGCTGACAGCTGGGTCCACGGCCACAGCCCAGTTTTTTTTGTGATTTGCCAAGTAAGTCGCTTTGTCAGGCCTGTTGGGCTGCAAATCTTTCAAGAAGAGGAGAGCTTCCATTCGGCTGGCCGAGAAAATGGCCCATCGGTAATGAGAAATGGGTTGTACATTTTTAAAACACATCAAACCGGCAATTAGTTTCAAATATCTTTTTTTCATTTCGAGATTTCAAATTACATTAATTTTTATGCGTGGAGAATTTGTTGGATTTTATATTGATATACATTTATTTTTAAAATCAGTTTGAATGTGAGTCGAAATTTCGGGATTAAAAACAGTTCGGACTGCACCGAAATTATGCAAAATTTTGTATAATTTTTTAACCGTGGCCACAATATGGGCTGTAATGCTAACAAAAAGAATATGGGATCCAAAAAAACCTTAATAATTACCAAATAGGCTGTAAATTATTAGAAATAATGGCAGATGGGTCGTATGCTGTTTTCCACAGATTTGAGGCTTTCCTAAAAAAAGGTTGACGCACAAGCAGTGACTGTTGGATGGCCATCCAACGGCCGCCGTGCTTCTTCAATCTCTGCTCTTCCTGCTCCAGGCGCTCAAACAGACGCCGGCGGGACTGACTGCTCCCTCCTCCCCGCAGTTGGCTCTGCTGCCGCGCAGGCCTCATCGCCCCACCATACTCCCATCGATGGCCTAGCCATCCCTCTACTCACCCACACCTGCTGTTATTCTCCGGTGACGGCAGACGAACCACTAACCCTTGTACAGTCGTACTCCCCTCCGCATGGGAAACAACTGCCGAGTCTTCCCTGCCTCCGTGTCGTTCCCTTCCTAGGCCTCGCCGTCGTCCACCGCCCTGGTGCTCCCGGCGCAGCCTGGTCAACATGGTCAACGACCGACATGCATCTAAAGTGGACTTTACATGGAGAGGTCGATAGCTGGGTCCACGGCCGCACGCAAGGAAATGCCTCCTTATTACGCGCAAAATAATGATTCCTCCACCTGACATCAGGGACCCACCGAAAGGGCCTCTGTATTTCGTGAAAAAAATGTTACCGCCGCTAACAGCTCGGACCCACCAGCTATATCTTCGCATGCAAGGAAGTGCCTTCTTATTACGCACAAAAAAAATGAATACTCCCCCTGTTAGCTGGGACCCAGTATAGTGGCAGGCTGACTTGTGGGCCTACTAAGTTGACGGGGACGGAGGGCTTTGTCAACTTAGTCAATATGCACGATTCTAGCTCCAGTGATCGTACGATGTCCATCCAACGGCCGTAGTGCTTCTTCAACCTCTGGTCTTCTTGCTCCAGCCGCCCAAACCAGCACCGGTCGTGCCTCGCGCTCCTGCCTCCCGTGGCCGGCTGCGATGCGGGGAGGCCTCACCGCCACCTACTACTCCCACCGCTGGCCAGGCCATCCCTCTACTCACCCACACCCCCTATTATTCTGCGGCGACGACAGCCTCACACCGCAGCGAACCAGTGAACCCACGTACTCCTCTACGCGTGGGCATCCACTGCCGTGTCTTCCCCACATCTCTGATGATACCGGGTTTTGTCACAATTATCGTCATAGAAGTGTCATATGTATGACAGAAAAAAATATCGTTCAGCCCAAAATGTCATGGATGTGTCTTTTTTTGTAGTGTTATTTCTGTGACCTTGCTTCTCTTTCCTTCTTTTTTTCTCGTGTAATTGGCCTCATCTCATCCTTCCTCAATCAACCCAAGGCTGCTTGGTGATGTAGTAAAACTCACAGGCCTATATAAATTAGTGCACTTTAATTGAAAGGGGCAAGGTGGGACTAATTAGTTTGACAATGAACATCGTTTCTTTTTCTAGACCAGGCCCAGCTCGGCCCATGCGAAGGACAAAACAGATGAGGGACAAAAGGAGCAATTGAGATAGGAGCGTGGCCCAGGCTTTGAGAGTTGCATAGAAAGAAAAAAGAGTTTCTTTCTGTTGCAAGAAACGTCAGCTGGGGGAGTTGGCTAGCGGCTACGTGCTCTTTCCTAGACAACCTGAGTTCAAATCCACACATTAGCAATTTTTTTGGCATTCCGACAATGACCTAAAGAAACGCCCTAGATCACGGGAGGAGATCGGGATGGACATGGTCGGACGCGACGCACATGCCTATCGCTTCCTCGACCTTCTGTACCGCAGACTCTGGCCCATACGGAGGCCCAGCAAAGCGACGTACAGATTCAGGTGGAAGCCCAACATAGCGACATACCGACGCGGTATGAACAGAAGCATTAGTACCACCTAACGTATATGTTTAAAATTTAAACTGAAAGCGTAAATTCACGGAAAGAAGCGTATTGTGATGGTGAACCCGACAAACTCAATCTGTGCTTTATTATTAGGGAAAGAAAAGACATCCCCCCAGCTATTTGACATGCTCGGGGTTGGAGGCAGAGGAACAGGCATAGTACAGGCTCGAGAAATAGAGAGTGCGGTCTACAAAAAGTTATTTTGGACCTCCTGTCACGCGTCTGCGCCGCGAGTCCTCCGTGGGTGAATCCTTGATGGAAATGGCCCCTTCGGTGAGTGTGCGGATCCAGACTTCGATAGAGCCAGTTTCCGATGTTTATCCTGTTCGTCAGCTGTTTTTAAAGGATAGAGAAGGAAGAAATAAAAAGATAATAAATAATAATAATAAAGTTACTGGAGTGCTTGCAGGCTTGTCCATATTGTGCTTCCGCCAATGCCCATGGTATCTTGAGTGTGTAATGATGTATGCGCGGTGCAAACTTTGTAGGTGTACGGAGTGGGCGGCGGAAGCCGGGTTGCAATTTCTGTTCTAGGAGTAGTTGATCCTCGGGTGGAGACTGCTTCTGACCCCGGTGTTTCGTTGGTGAACCTTTCCGTCATCCCTGTCGCTTGGCGGCTTCCTCCCCCTGTGTTCGGCGTTGAGCTTGCCGGCCTATTTAAATACCCAGCAGTTTCTATTGGTATGATTAGCTGGTTTATCGGGGCAGCCATGAATCTGGCAGGGTCGGTCCAATATCCTGTCCAGGTTGGATGGTTCATCTCGATTCGCCTTGAATGGCTTCTTCCGCTGACCGGGCTTGGGGTGCTGAATCCGGCGTTGACCGTCGTGTCACTTGATCTTTCATTGTCATTGCGACTTTTGTTTTTGCTTCCTCATGGCTTGTCGTTGCCGTCTCAGATTTCGGAGGCGCCCTGGTTGCTGGCGCTATTGCTTCTATGAGCGAGCCAGTTGTCTTCTCCCGCGCAAAAGTGGGTCATCAGAGTAGTGAGGGTTGTCATGGATTTAGGTCCTTCTTGGCCAAGGTGGCGTGCAAGCCATTTGTCCCGGACGCCGTGTCTGAAAGCCGCAAGGGCTTCCGTGTCCGGACAGTCGGCGATTTGGTTATTTTTGACTAAGAACCGAGTCCAGAGCTCCTTGGCTGATTCTCCGAGCTGTTGGACAATTTGACTTAGGTCATCGGCATCCGGTGGCCGGACATATGTTCCTCGGAAGTTATCGAGGAAGGCCTCTTCCAAGTCCTCCTAGCTGCCTATGGAATTTTCACGCAGGCTGTTAACCAGTACCGAGCTGGCCTTTTAGTTTTAGTGGGAGGTATTTAATGGCGTGGAGGTCGTCCCCACGGGCCATATGGATGTGTAGGATAAAATCTTCTATCCATACCGCGTGATCGGTTGCCCCGTCGTATGATTCAATATTGACGGGTTTGAATCCTCTGGGGAATTCATGATCCATTACTTCATCAGTGAAGCAAAGCGGGTGTGCGGCGCCTGTATGTTGGGCCACACTGTGGCGTAACTCTGAAGGAGTCCCTTTGCGTTGTTTGGCTCGGGCGTGGCGAGGTTTGACGCGTCCGAATAGGTAGATGTCGTCGCGTGTCGAAGCATGCTTTCGTGATCCGTAGATCGGTCTTGCCTGTCCTGCTCTAATGTCCGAGTCTCTCTGCAAGTCGTTTGGGTAATCGTGACCTGTGTTGTTCCTACCTTTACGGTGAGGTGGGGCGGTCTGGTGTTCGGCTTGAGTTGCCTCTTTGTCTGGACAGAGTTGCCGGTGACCTGCCACATTGTGTGACGATGGTATGGGCTCCAACGCCCCTTCATCGGACTGGTATAGCAATCTGTGCTTTGGGTAGCCTTTGGCTAGGCTACTAAGGCAGTATTCTTCGACGACTAGCACTTTGGTCCATCTGTCGTTGAGTAGGTCTTTTTTAGGCTCCTTGCCGTAGCTATCAGCTTGTGCTTGAAGCGCTCCTGTTCGAGGGGATCTTCGGGTATGATGAAGTCTTCGTCGCCGAGGCTTACCTCATCATTGGAGAGCGGAAGGTAGTTGTCGTCCTGCTCGGATGTTGCTCCCACGGGGTCTTCATTGCTTTCGGCGCCGTCCGGAGTACTACTTTCTCCAGTGTCATTGTTGCTGCAGTGTGACTTGGGGCGGCGTTTGGGGTGCCAGAACTTAGACTGTGACTCAGGAGTTTTAACTGGATCTCCCTTGTCTTTGCCGCGAGGCTTTTTAAGTGCATCGATCATGTACACGTCATGTGAAGTGGTGGCCATCTCGTGCCTGATGACTGGCGGGTCTTTGCCTTGCTCCTTATCGGCATCGTCGTCTATACCGTCAATGTCTGCGGAGCCAGGAGCGGGCATGTCGGTTAAGTCCTCGACAGTGGCTATGAAGTGGGTGGCGGGTGGGAAGCAAAATTCTCCGTCATCAGCCCCTAGTTCGAGCTGGACATAGTTTGGCTGTGAGTCTCCCGTGAATGAAAGGTTATTTAAGGAGTTTAGCACATCGCCCAAAGGTGAGTGCTGAAAAACGTCTACGACGCTGAATTCGAATATCGATAACTGATCTAGTTCGGTGTCCGCAAGCGTACATGGTCCAGAACTTATAGCCGGAGACGAGTCCGGAGTTCCATTGGCGCAAATATTGCAGGGTGTCGAGTCTGTGCGCGGCTCTAGCTCCGTGGACTCTGTGGCCTCGAATGGCGTGATCTGCCCTGGTTCTAAGGCCATTGCAGCAACAGGAGACATCTCCTAAATCTGGTCTGATAACAGATTTAAGTCATGTTCATCGGGGCGAGGGGGAGCGATCGTTGCGGTCTCAAATCCATTGAAGATCAAGTCTCCACGGATATCCGCGACGTAGTTCAAGCTTCCAAATCTGACCTGGTGGCCAGGGGCGTAGCTATCAATGTGCTCCAGATGGCCAAGCGAGTTGGCCCGCAGTATGAAGCCGCCGAACACGAAACTCTGCCCGGGGAGGAAGGTTTCTCCTTGCACAGCGTCACTATAGACGATTGAAGGAGCCATCGAACCTTTTGTCGACGACATAGTGGAACTCTCAATGAAAGCACCAATGTCGGTGTCAAAACTGGCCGATCTTGGGTAGGGGGTCCCGAACTGTGCGTCTAGGATTGATGGTAACAGGAGACGGGGGACACGATGTTTACCCAGGTTCGGGCCCTCTCTATGGAGGTAATACCCTACGTCCTGCTTGATTGATCTAGATGAATATGAGTGTTACAAGAGTTGATCTACCACGAGATCGTAATGGCTAAACCCTAGAAGCCTAGCCTATATGACTATGGTAATGAATATATCCTTTCCGGACTAACCCCTTCGGTTTATATAGACACCGGGGGGATCTAGGGTTTACATAGAGTCGGTTACATAAGAAGGGATCTTCCTCTTCGGTCGCCAAGCTTGCCTTCCACACCAAGGAGAGTCCAATCCGAACATGGGTACGGTCTTCGGCCTTCATGTCTTCACAGCCCATTAGTCCGGCCCATGGATAACAGGCCGGATGCCCAAGGACCCCTTAGTCCAGGACTCCCTCAGCCATCGTGGCCGCCAACCCACTACCGGCCACTGTGGCCATCACCCGCTCCGCCACCGCGGCCCGAAGACGGAGGTGGTGGGCGTGGCTGCCAGCCCACCGTCGACTGCCGGGGTCATCACCCGCTTCGCCAGCGCCGCCCAAAGGCGGGAGGCGGAGGTGGATGCACGCACGTGCGTCAGTGACCTTGCGCGCTACACCGTGTTCCCGTGGGAGGAGGAGGAGCGCCTCGTCAAGCACACAAAGAACCTTACCGCCGCCATGGCCGCGGCACACGCTACCTCACAGGCGAGGAATCTGGATATCTACGAGGAGAACCACCGCTTCGAGAGGGGTCGTCTGGAGTGGCAGAGGGCGTTCGAGGTGAGCGCCGCTGAAGCTGCATTAGCGGCAGGCACCACATTGCGGTTGCCTAGCTCGTCGGTAGGCTCCTCCTCCTCCGCCTCTTATTGAGCGCGCTCGGTAGAGGAGAGGCAGCCGGAAGTAGTACAAAGAGGGGCTATTTTGTTCAGTTCATCGGACTATAGATGTGGTGGAACTGTACAACGTACATAAAATTAGCTAGTATATATAGTTGAACTAGCTATTTCAGTACGTGGTTGAAAACAATTGGGGAAAAGTTTGGTCGGTTCAGCTGTCGAGTTGAATTGTTTGTATAAATTAAGAACGATTGCTTAATTTATGAATGAAATATATGCTTAATTACTGAATTTTGACAAATAGCAGTGTTACAAGGATTGCCAAATCTTACCAAATTGTTTGTACATGGTTGCACACGGGTCATCCAAAACAACCGTTTGCGTTGAAGGGATGCACAAATCCTGCACTGCTCTCACTTTGCATACGGGTGTTCTATCTAAAACGTTTGCGATCAAGAGCTGCAGAAATCCTGCTCGACACATTTTCTCTTGGCTTCCTGCGGAAGCTGCCGGTTTGCATACGGGTGTTCTAACTAAAACGTTTGCTATGAGTGTTTTATATTTAAAAAGCGAATTAAACTACGGCTTGGGCACCATTAATGGAGAGGATGCGAGCAAGGCGGGCGGCCATGGAAGTCAAAGGGCTTGCTTCCGAGTGAGCCTGCGCAGCCAACAGCTCACACGCTTCCCGGTGAGCCTACGAACTCGAGGACAGCTTGCACGCCTCTCGGTCAGCTTGCGCACCGAACGGCGCTCGCATGCCTCCCATTCGTTCAAGGTCAAGCAGCTGTCCGCACGGCAGCTCCTCAGCCTTTAAAACCAAGACACGTGGCGCCACGTGAATGGTTAACAGAATTTTGGATTTACTAGAATTTAAAAACCAGGCATCTCAATGTTTTGCCGACAATCAACGGTGCCCTGGTGTTTGAAATTCATTCCCATTTCTTACATGGGACCTAACCATGCACCCAATGTCACATCCCTAGTTATGGTATGACCTAGGCTAGCCCTTCATGCTTGCATCATGTTTAAACTCCATTTAAATTTGAAATGGGGATTTGTGAAACCCTTAAAATCATTTCTGAAAATAACCCAAATAAAAAGTGCTCCAAAAGGCTCCAAGAAAATGTTCATGTTGCTCTCTGAAAATATTGGACAGAGATAAAAATCAAACCAATATTTTTAGGAGCTCACAAATATTTATTTTGGCCATTTGGAATTAATCCAGTAATTATTTGCATTGGATAAATATTTGTATATATATGAAATATTGTTCAATAATTCTGATTTTTACTGTGGGGCTTTGGAATAATCCACTTAAGTTCCTACATTAATTTTCAGAAGAAAATAAATTGGTTTAGTATGTTTATTAAATCAAAACAAATGTCAGAAAAATAGAAAAGGAAACAGAAAAGGGAGAGAGACCTACCTGGGCCACTTACCAGATCGGCCCAGCGGCTCGGCCCAGCTGACTGGCCGACGCCAGTCATCGTCTCCACCACGCCAGGAGGATGGCGCGCGTGTGCCCGACGCGCGCGAGCACGCGCGGCCACCTCCTGCTTCCTCGCCCGCCGCTGGAGGCACCTGACGACGCCACACATCCCCCTCGGCCCTCTCTCACTTCCCCCCAGCTCTCTCCTCTCCTCTCCCTCGCTTTCTCGTTCACGGCCGAGCGCTGCTGTCGCCGCCGTTCGCCATTGCCGCGGCCACCGCCTCCCCCTCGCCCTCTCTTCGAGTCCAGAAGCTCCGCCACCTCGCGCCGAAGCTCTCCGTCGAGCCACGCACCTCGGGAGGCCCTGGAGCGCCTTCATCGCCGCCGCCTTCATCTCCGACCGCCGTGGATCCCCATCGCCGCCTCGCCGTCTTCAGTGCATCCCCGAGCTCGCCGTCAAGCCCACCGAGACCACTGTGAGCTGCTGCTTCTCCTCCCTCTCTCCATTTAGCCGCCTGCACGGCGTAGCCCCTTTTCCCGCTGTGGCCGTAGCTCCTCGCCGCCGGCCACGGAGCCACCGTGGCCAGGGGCCGAGCTAGCCGCACCCGTGCACGTCACCGTGCTCCTGGTGACGCCAGGAGCCCGTAGAGCCTCTCCGCTCGCCTCCCCGTGCACCGCAACCACGCGCCCGCACCTGCCCGAACTCCGGCCGCCGCCCCGAGCTTCACTCCGGCGAGCTCCGGCCGTCCCTGCTGCTGCTGCATGCCGCCCTGGATGCGGGCGAGCCTCAGCTCCTCGCCCGTGGTCTCCGCCGCCCGAATGGTCGCCGGAGGGCGAATCCCGCGCCCTCCGCCACGTCTACTGCCGTCGGCGGCTAAACGCCAGCGTGTTAGCCCCAGTTGACCAGGGGGTTTGACCTCCCCTGGCTCAATGACAGGTGGGGCCCGGCCCTGCTAATTCTAGTTTAGGATTAGTTTAAAGTTTAATTAACCTCTGTTAATTAACCTTTGACACTGACGGGTGGACCTCGCGCGTCAGGTTTGACCTGGTCAGCGCCGTTGACCGCTGACGCGGTGCTGACGTCATACTGACACAATTATTCATTTTCTATAATTATTTTTAGACAGGAAATTCCAGAAAATGTTCAAAACTTGAAAAATTCATAGAAATTCAACCGTAGCTCAGATTGAAATAATTTATATATGAAAAATTATCAGAAAAATTAAATCTATCCATCTGTACCATTTTCATGCATGACAGACCAACCTATACATGCTGTATATGTGAAAACACACTTATGGCATAATTAAGAGCTTATTTTGGAGTTGCATTTGAATCTTTAGTTCAAATGGACTTTAACCAAATGAATGCTAGTTGCATTAGCTCCAATAACATCACATCTTCATGCCATGTTCATGCATCATAATGTTGCATATGCTTGTATTTGATTGCCGACACCGTTCCTTCTCGATAGGTCCTGCTCCGGAGACCGTTCCAGAGTACATGTCTGAGGAGCAGTGCCTTCCTTGTTGTTCTACCAGGCAAGCAAACCCCCCCCCCCCCTTGTTCATTCCGATACAATCCTACTCTCTCGCTCCTGCTCTCTTTTATTGCATTAGGACAACAACGATTCAACTGCTACTTTATGCTGCGGTAGTTGAACCCATTCCTCTGCATGACCTGTCATTGCCACAGTAAATAGTTGAAACCCACTAGCATGTGTAGGAGTTGATTGAGCCATGTTGTGTTCCTACCATGCTTTGCCTGCTATTGCTTAGAGTATGTCAGGTCTGATTCATCGGGAATGAATTGGAGTGTTATGATATGTTCTGGTGCTGAGAGTTAAGCGTGTGAACACGATTTGGTAAAGCTAGCGGTGAGAGGCCATGTAGGAGTACATGGTAGGTTGTCTCATTGGGATCGTCCTTAAGAACTGAGTTCTGTGTAAGTTGTCCAATGACTAGCTACTACCACACATTGGGCTCCGGGCGCTCCAAGCTCTCTCGACTTATTAACCGCCTTGAGCTCTGTCCAGGAGTTGCAAATAGTTTCTGGTGTTTGTAGGTAGTGCTATTTTTCTACTGAGTGGCACCCGGCAGGGTGGGCTCGGGACAGACTAGGCACACGTGGCCCGGTGTACCGAGTGGCACCCGGATGGTGGGCTCGGGAACCCTGTACACATCGTTTGGGGCCGTGAGCGAAACCTCGGCCGGATCTCCTTGCGGATGGAACCCGAATAGGCGATAAACCTGGACTAGAGTCTTGCATGGTTAGTCAGGTCGTGGCCGACACCCTCGCCAGGCTTCCGCTTGAAGGTTGCCGAGATACATGACGTGTACATGGTGATAAGTGGTGAGAGCGTGTGTGATGAAGTACACCCTGCAGGGTTATCATGATCTATTTGAATAGTCGTGTCCTCGGTTATGGACTTCTTGGATGCTTACGTGGTACATAGACAACTTAAAGTGGATACTCTAAAATGCTCAAGACAAGTGTGAGTGCTATGGATGGCCTTCTCGTAGGGAGACGAGATGAATCCATAGTAGTGTATTGATGTGGTGATTAGTGGACTCGTGTGCGCTGCCTCATCTCAAAGAAGTTTCTCGTTGTCGTAGAACAGGATAGCCACTGAGTCAAAGCTGGCTTGCTGCAACTAAACCCCACATTACCTTCTTGATACAAATGCATATATGATAGGATCTGATGTAAGTCTTGCTGAGTACCTTTGTACTCACGTTTGCTTTATTTATGTTTTGCAGATGAGACATCTGTCTTACTAATAGTTCCGCTTGGACTTTGACGAGTAGCTTGTTACCTCAGCTACGATCTTGTACCTTGGAGGGACTTGTAGATAGTCAGGCTTCTCGGCCTTTTTCTTTTGTAGTTGTCTGTACTCAGACATGTAATGCTTCCGCTTGTTGCTTGTATGCTCTGAATGATGGGTCATGTGACCCTTGCTTGTATTTAATGCTATGTGGCTCTTCTGGGCCTTTATATATATGAGTTTGTGTTATGTTGTGATGCCATGTTGTACAGCACATACTTGCATGTTATGCGTACGTGTAACGTGTATTAATATGTGTGGGATCCGACAATCTAGTTGTTTATCCTTGGCAGCCTATCATATGGGGAAATGTAGTCTAGTGCTTTCTGAGCGATAGTAGTCCGCTACAGCCCGGTCCACCGGAGTCCTGCTAGCCCAGCACTACTGCTTGGAACACTTGACTGGCCAGCATGTGTTTCACTTCGTTCCTGTGTCTGTCCCTTTGGGGAAATGTCACGCGGTGACATCTGGAGTCCTGTTAGCCCAGTGCTACAGCCCGGATTCACACGTTGATGACCGACATGCTCGATGCGATTCATGTATGCCTGTCCTCATGAGTTAGTGCTGCTTTGGGTTCACGACTAGCCATGTCGGCCCGGGTTCTCTGTCATATGGATGCTAGCAACACTATCATATACGTGAGCCAAAAGGCGCAAACGGTCCCGGGCCATGGTAAGGCGACACCCGTGGGGATATCGTGCGTGAGGCCGCAAAGTGATATGAGGTGTTACATGCTAGATCGGTGTGACCTAGGATCGGGGTCTCGACACCCAAGGACACAGATTTGATTTTTCAACCAATTTATATGCACTAGAGCATGTGCATGTAGTTCAAATTTGAATTATGCACATAAATGCATTGAAAACTCAGTTAATGCATAAAAATGTCCAAACGAACCCCAAAAAATCACAAAAATTCACACAACACTCCTGTTGTTCTATGTTGACACGACAAAAAATATAAAGCAATAAGAGGCAATGGATATCGTTTCATCCCCAAAGGTGGGACGTTCCCTACCGAAAACCATCATGCTTGTTGTGAGAAGCATATACCCAAACCTGCCCCAAATGGGACAAAAAATTTACCACGGTATATTGATGCCGCTCCATGACAGCATGCCAAGTTTCATGAATTTCAGATGAGTTTTTGATTTACTACAATTTAAAAACCAGACACCTCAATGTTTTGCCGACAATCAACGATTCCCTGGTGTTTGAAATTCATTCCCATTTCTTGCATGGGACCTAAGCATGCACCCAAGCACACATATTTGATTTTTCGACCAATTTATATGCAATGGAGCATGTGCATGTAGTTCAAAATTGAATTATGCACATAAATGCATTGAAAACTCAGTTAATGCATAAAAATGTCCAAACGAACCCCGAAAAATTTCAAAAATTCAAGCAACACTCCTGTTGTTCTATGTTGACATGAGAAAAAAATTGAAAGCAATAAGAGGCAATGGATATCATTTCGTCCGCAAAGGTGGGACATTCCCTACCGAAAACCATCGTGCTTGTTGTGAGACGCTCCGGTTTGTGAGAAACATATACCCAAACCTGCCCCAAATGGGACAAAATTTGTACCACGGCATGTTGATGCCGCTCGATGATAGCATGCCAAGTTTCATGAATTTCAGATGAGTTTTTGATTTACTAAAATTTAAAAATCAGGCATCTCAATGTTTTGTCGGCAATCAACGGTACCCTGGTGTTTGAAATTCATTCCCATTTCTTGCATGGGACCTAAGCATTCACCCAAGGACACATATTTGATTTTTCAACCAATTTATATGCACTAGAGCATGTGCATGTAGTTCAAATTTGAATTATGCACATAAATGCATTGAAAACTCAGTTAATGCATAAAAATGTCCAAACGAACCCCGAAAAATCACAAAAATTCACACAACACTCCTGTTGTTCTATGTTGACCCGAGAAAAAAATTGAAAGCTATAAGTGGCAATGGATATCGTTTCGTCCACAAAGGTGGGACATTCCCTACCGAAAACCATCATGCTTGTTGTGAGAAGCTCCAGTTGGTGAGAAGCATATACCCAAACCTGCCCCAAATGGGACAAAACTTGTACCACGGCATGTTGATGCCGCTCCATGATAGCATGCCACGTTTCATGAATTTCAGACAAGTTTTTGATTTACTACAGTTTAAAAACCAAGCATCTCAATGTTTTGTCGGCAATCAACAGTGCCCTGGTGTTTGAAATTCATTCCCATTTCTTGCATGGGACCTAAGCATGCACCAAAGGACACAGATTTGATTTTTCTACCAATTTATATGCACTAGAGCATGTGCGTGTAGTTCAACACATAAATGCATTGAAAACTTAGTTAATGCATAAAAATGTCCAAACGAACCCCGAAAAATCACGAAAATTCACACAACACTCATGTTGTTCTATGTTGACACGAGAAGAAAAATTGAAAGCAATAAGAGGCAATGGATATCGTTTCGTGCCCAAAGGTGGGATGTTCCCTATCGAAACCATCATGCTTGTTGTGAGAAGCTTCGGTTTGTGACAAGCATATACCCAAACCTGCCCCAAATGGGATAAAAAATTTACCATGGCATGTTGATGCTGCTCCATGATAGCATGCCAAGTTTCAAAAATTTCAGACAAGTTTTTGATTTACTAGAATTTAAAAACCAGGCATCTCAATGTTTTGTCGGCAATCAACGGTGTCCTGGTGTTTGAAATTTATTCTCATTTCTTGCATGGGACCTAAGCATGCACCCAAGGGCATAGATTTGATTTTTCGACCAATTTATATGCACTGGAGCATGTGCATGTAGTTCAAATTTGAATTGTTCACCTAAAATGGCTAAAAATCCAATTTAATGTATTAAATGTTCAAACGAACCCTGAATAATTCCAATTCTTTTACGACACACATATAGTTGCATGTTCACTCCAGATAAAAGCTCTAGCAATTCAAACACCGTCCATTGCCACTGTGACCCCATTGTGTAACTGAAATCAAGAAGAAAAATAAAGTAGATCGCACACAGTTTATTATCAGCAACCGTGTGATATGCAGCACAAAATATCCTGGAGCACCGTCGGTGTATAGTGTGCCTATGGCTGACGCGATAAGGTGCGTCGGTTATAGTCCACAGCCGGCGTCTCAAGCAAACTAGCTTGCTCCCCAAATATCATTTCACTGTTCAATTGTCGCCGCTGAAAGATGGGCACGTGGACCCGCGTCGTGAGGGCAATTTCGATGGCCCATTCCGGCGAGAGCGCGGCCACAGCTGCCATGCGCGTGCTAACAAGGTGCATGAGCGCGGCCGCAATCTGCGACCGGTCGGCAAAGGCATCCCAAATGGCCGTTGTTGCTTCTCAGGTGGCGGCAGCAACATCTGCCTCGGGGATAGCAATTGGCGAGAGCGGCACAGCAGTTGTCCATTCCGAAGCGGCGGCCTTAGCCCTGATGGATGCCGCCCATGACCATGTCGAGGCCGCCCACGCCCAGCTCCTGGCGGTCACCGCACAAATTGAATGAAGCTTCTCCAACAACGGTCGGCAACCCATGGCCGAATAGCTGGCAATCGCCGAGAGCGTTCGAGCAGCCGTACGTTCCTCCGTCGCATACCTTGCGACGACGGAGCCCGTCCAAGCCCAGATCGCGTCCGCCCACGCCCAGCTCATGGCGGCCTTTTCCAAAGAGATGGTGGACGCGGATGGCGAGATGCTTGCCAAGTATGGTGTGATGGATGCCATGGAGCCCCTTCCCAATGAGACCGTCGGGCGCGAGCTGGACATGGAGACGGCGACGGAGATCGACGAGCACTAGCCGTACTAGTACTCTATGTTTTGTTTAATTAAGAGTGTCGGTCTTTAATTTGTTAGAGTAATATTTAGGTCAGCTAGCTGTGTTTAATTGCTGAACTTGCTCGATTAAGAAGTGTGCGTGTGTTGTAGTCTTCTTTGTGTACCCAGATTATGCAATGACGTGGATGACCACTGTAACCATGGAAATTCGAACCAAAAATTTTGACATTCAAACTCATCACACATGGGTTAAGCTATCTGAATCGTTTGTGATGTCCACATATTGTACACAGTTCTGAATAAGGGACCGTGTCTGATGACACTTGGCGCGCCAATTTTTTCATTGAAGCGATTCCAAATTTTCGGCTTCCGCGGAAATATCTAACTCCCCGCCCCCTCCCCCCTACCAAAAGCTATATTTCCCCTCTTTCCTCCTTCCTTTCCAAGTTGAAACCCTCACACCTTTCTTGCAGCGCCGCCTCCTCGTCGGCGACCTTCCTTCACGCTGCCTGGCCTCCTCTATCCAGGCAGGTAATCCACACCCGACCCCCATCCTCCTCCTCCTTCCACATCCCACATGCCTCGACCGCCGACACGAGCGTGAAACCTTCCACCCAAATCACCGACCCCTCCACCAAATAAGTGCCGGCCTAAGCCATGGTGCATGCAGTATAGCCAGGACCTCAAGGAGCATTTGGCAGCGGAGAAGCAAATCGCGGCCGCACGCGCGGATGAGGTCGCGATGGCGGCCATTCGTGCCGACCCACAGATCTTGAAGGAGCATCTTGCCATTTGCTAGCTACGCCGGTTAAGCATGCTCGGTTTACCCGTTGCGTGTGCTGCTCCTACCTTTCCTTCACAAATTCTAGTGAATTGTGCTATCTAATTATACCATGCAATATGTTGCTCTAGTGTATATGTTCTATATGTCGTGCAGTGTGGTGCTCACTTATTAACTATTTTGTTAATTACTTGTCGTCTTCAGTTAACTGTTTGGTTCAATTCTGCAAATGTGATGTTCAATTCTTCAGGCTGCAATTTTGTATTGTCTTTCGCGTGAGAAATAAATAGAATTTATCTTTACAAAATTGTGGGTGCATTCTGTTATTGTATACCATGTGAGGAATAAATTGAATTTGGCTGTAGTAAATACATGAGAAACAAATACAATTGCTACAATTGGCTGTAGTTAACTGTTTGGTTAACTGTCTGATCTTCTATTAAGAGTATGTAATATTGTGCAATATGGTGCTCAGTTAATGTTTGGTTCATTTGTTGTGGTGTTTAGTTAACTGCTTGGTTCAATTCTATAATGCAATGTCCAATTGTCGTGTGTAGAATTTTGTATTGTTGTGCATGTGAGGAATAAATCGAATTTGGCTGCACTTAATACATGAGAAACATATACAAGTGATATATTTCCTAGTTCTTAATCAAGCTTGGTTTGGGTAATGGGTTTTCCGTGTGGCTTGAATGAATCTGATGAATCTGCAATGTGCTTATTTTTCATCAACATATTTTACTGGTAGCGTGCGAACCCCTACTTAACCTGATGACTAACTACCTTATATGTGTTGCAGGGAAACAATGGGAAGCACTAAGGTTTACAATCGAGGTTAGCACTATTGGGGAACGTAGCAGAAATTCAAAATTTTCCTACGTGTCACCAAGATCAATCTATGGAGTCATCTAGCAACGAGGGAGGAGTGGATCTACATACCCTTGTAGATCACGCGCGGAAGCGTTCAAGAGAACGGGGTTGATGGAGTTGTACTCGTCGTGATCCAAATCACCGATGATCCTAGCGCCGAACGTACGGCACCTCCGTGTTCAACACACGTACGGAGCAGTGACGTCTCCTCCTTCTTGATCCAGCAAGGGGGAAGGAGAGGTTGATGGAGATCCAGCAGCACGACGGCGTGGTGGAAGTAGCAGGATTCCAACAGGGCTTCGCCAAGCGCTGCGGGAGGAGGGAGCTGTGTCATGGGAGGGAGAGGGAGGCGCCAGGGCTTAGATGGGGCTGCCCTCCCTTCCCCCCACTATATATAGGGCCAAGGGAGAGGGGGGGAGCAGCCTTGGCCCTTCCTCTAAGGAAGGGTGCGGCCAAGGGAGGAGTCCCTCCTCCCCAAGGCACCTTGGAGGTGCCTTCCCCCTTTAGGACTCTTCCTTTCCCTCTTCTCTTGGCACATGGGCCTCTTGGGGCTGGTGCCCTTGGCCCATATAGGCCAAGGCGCACCCCCTACAGCCCATGTGGCCCCCCAGGGCAGGTGGCCCCACCCGGTGGTCCCGGTACAATACCGATGACCCTGAAACTTGTCCCGATGGCTGAAATAGGACTTCCTATATATAAATCTTTACCTCCGGACCAGTCCGGAACTCCTCGTGACGTCCGAGATCTCATCCAGGACTCCGAACAATATTCGGGTTACCGCATACTAATATCTCTATAACCCTAGCGTCACCGAACCTTAAGTGTGTAGACCCTACGAGTTCGGGAAGCATGCAGACATGACCGAGACGTTCCCTTTGTCTAGCGGTACGATACTTGCCCGAGATTCGATCGTCGGTATCCTGATACCTTGTTCAATCTCGTTACCGGCAAGTCTCTTTACTCGTTCCGTAACACATCATCCCGTGATCAACTCCTTGGTCACATTGTGCACATTATGATGATGTCCTATCGAGTGGGCCCAGAGATACCTCTCCCTCACACGGAGTGACAAATCCCAGTCTCGATTCGTGCCAACCCAACAGACACTTTCGGAGATACCCGTAGTGCACCTTTATAGTCACCCAGTTACGTTGTGACGTTTGGCACACCCAAAGTATTCCTACGATATCCGGGAGTTGCACAATCTCATGGTCTAAGGAAATGATACTTGACATTAGAAAAGCTTTAGCATACGAACTACACGATCTTGTGCTAGGCTTAGGATTGGGTCTTGTCCATCACATCATTCTCCTAATGATGTGATCTCGTTATCAACGACATCCAATGTCCATGGTCAGGAAACCGTAACCATCTATTGATCAACGAGCTAGTCAACTAGAGGCTTACTAGGGACATGGTGTTGTCTATGTATCCACACATGTATCTGAGTTTCCTATCAATACAATTCCAGCATGGATAATAAACGATTATCATGAACAAGGAAATATGATAATAATCAATTTATTATTGCCTCTAGGGCATATTTCCAACAGTCTCCCACTTGCACTAGAGTCAATAATCTAGTTCACATCGCCATGTGATTAACACTCACAGGTCACATCGCCATGTGACTAACACCCAAGAGTTTACTAGAGTCAGTAGTCTAGTTCACATCACTATGTGATTAACACTCAATGAGTTCTAGGTTTGATCATGTTGCTTGTGAGATAGGTTTTAGTCAACGGGTCTGCAACATTCAGATCCGTATGTACTTCGCAAATTTCTATGTCATCTCCTAGATGCATCTACCACGCTCTATTTGGAGCCATTCCAAATAACTGTTCTACTATACGAACCCAGTTTATTACTCAGAATAATCTGGATTAGTGTCAAAGTTAGCATCGGTGTAACCCTTTACGACGAACTCTTTTACCACCTCCATAATCGAGAAAATTCCTTAGTCCACTCGTTACTAAGGATAACTTTGACCGCTGCCCTGTGATCCATTCTTGGATCACTCTTGTACCCCTTGACTGACTCATGGCAAGGCACACTTCAGGTGCTGTACACAGCATAGCATACTGTAGAGCCTATGTCTTAAGCATAGGGGACGACCTTCGTCCTTTCTCTCTATTCTGTCGCGGTCGAGCTTTAAGTCTTAACTTCATACCTTACAACTCAGGCAAGAACTCCTTCTTTGACTGATCCATCTTGAACACCTCCAAGATCATGTCAAGGTATGTGCTCATTTGAAAGTTCCATTAAGCGTTTTGATCTATCCTTATAGATCTTGATGCTCAATGCTCAAGTAGCTTAATCCAGGCTTTCCATTGAAAAACACTTTCCAAATAACCCTATATGCTCTCCAGAAATTCTACATCATTTCTGATCAACAATATGTCAACAACATATACTCATCAGAAATTCTATAGTGCTCCCACTCACTTCTTTGGAAATACAAGTTTCTCATAAGCTTTGTATACACCCAAAATCTTTGATCATCTCATCAAACCATATATTCCAACTCCGAGATGCTTACTCCAGTCCTCAGAAGGATTGCTGGAGCTTTGCATACTTATTAGCATCTTTCAGGATTGACAAAACCTTCCAGTTGTATCACATACAACCTTTCCTCAAGAAAATCATCGAGGAAACAATGTTTTGACATCCTATCTGCAAGATTTCATAAATAATGCAGTAATCGCTAATATAATTCCAACAGACTCTTAGCATCGCTATGAGTGAGAAAGTCTCACCGTAGTCAACTCCTTGAACTTGTCAGGAAACTTCTTAATGACAAGTCGAGCTCTCTTAATGGTGACATTTATCATCATTGTCCGTCTTCCTTTTAAAATCCATATGTACCTAACAGCCTTACGACCATCAAGTAGTTCTTCCAAAGTCTACACTTTGTTTTCATATATGGATCCTCTCTCGGATTATATGGCCTCGAGCCATTTATCGGAATTCGGGCCCACCATCGCTTCTCCATAGCTCGTAGGTTCATTGTTGTCTAGCAACATGACTTCCAAGACAGGATTACATACCACTCTGAAGTAGTACGCATCCTTGTCATCCTACGAGGTTTGGTAGTGACATGATCTGAAGTTTCATGATCACTATCATAAGCTTCCACTTCAATTGGTGTAGGTGCCACAGGAACAACTTCCTGTTTCCTGCCACACACTAGTTGAAGAGACGGTTCAATAACCTCATCAAGTCTCCACCATCCTCCCACTCACTTCTTTCGAGAGAAACTTTTCCTCGAGAAAGGACCCGATTCCAGAAACAATCCCTTATTGCTTTCGGATCTGAGACAGGAGGTATACCCAACTGTTTTGGGTGTCCTATGAAGATGCATTTATCCGCTTTGGGTTCGAGCTTATCAGCCTGAAACTTTTTCACATAAGCATCGCAGCCCCAAACTTTTAAGAAATGACCGCTTAGGTTTCTCTAAACCATAGTTCATATGATGTCATCTCATCAGAATTACGTGGTGCCCTATTTAAAGTGAATGTGGTTGTCTCTAATGCCTAACCATAAACTATCATGGTAATTCGATAAGATACATCATGGTATGCATCATATCCAATAGGGTGCAGTTATGATGTTCGGACACACCATCACACTATGGTGTTCCTGGCTGTATTAGTTGTGAAACAATTTCCACAATGTCTTAATTCTGTGCCAAACTCGTAATTCAGATATTCATCTCTATGATCATATCATAGATATTTTATCCTCTTGTCACGACGATCTTTCAACTTCACCCTGAAATTACTTGAACCTTTCAATAATTCAGACTCGTGATTCATCAAGTAAATATACTCAACATCTACTCAAATCATCTATGAAGTAAGAACATAACGATATCCACTACACGCCTCAGCACTCATTGGACTGCACACATCAAAATGTGTTACTTCCAACAAGTTGCTTTTTATTTCCATTTTACTAAAAACGGGGCTTTCAGTCATCTTGCCCATGTGGTATGATTTGCATGTCTCAAGTGATTCAAAATCAAATGAGTCCAAACGATCCATTTGCATGGAGTTTCATATACACCAATAGACATGGTTCGCATGTCTCAAACTTTTCAAAACGAGTGAGCCCAAAGATCCATCAACATGGAGCTTCTTCATGCGTTTTATACCGATATGACTTAAGTGGCAGTGCCACAAGTAGGTGGTACTATCATTACTATCTTATGAACATGTGTATCACTACGATCGAGATTCAATAAACCATTCATTTTAGGTGCAAGACCATTGAAGGTATTATTCAAATAAAAAGAGTAACCATTATTCTCCTTAAATGAATAACCGTATCGCGATAGACAAAATCCAATCATGTCTATGCTCAACGCAAACACCAATCTCGATGGTAGAGGGAGCGTGCGATGCTTGATCATATCAACATTGAAAACACTTCCAACACATATCGTCAGCTCACCTTTAGCTAGTCTCCGGTTATTCCGTAGCTTTTATTTCGAGTTACTAACACTTAGGAACCGAACCGGTATCTAATACCATGGTGCTGCTAGGAATACTAGTAAAGTACACATCAACACAATGTATATCCAGTATACTTCTATCGACCTTGCCAGCCTTCTCATCTACCAAGTATCTAGGGTAATTCTGCTCCAGTGGCTGTTCCCCTTATTACAGAAGCACTTAGTCTCGGGTTTGGGTTCAACCTTGGGTTTCTTCACCAGAGCAGCAGCTGAATTGCCGTTTCATGAAGTATCCCTTCTTGCCCTTGCCCTTCTTGAAACTAGTGGTTTCACCAACCATCAACAATTGATGCTCCTTCTTGAAACTACTTTTGTGGTGTCAAACATCGCAAATATCTCAAGGATCATCATATATGTCCCTGATATATTATAGTTCATCACGAAGCTCTAGCAGCTTGGTGGTAATGACTTCGGAGAAACATCACTATCTCATCTGGAAGATCAACTCCCACTCGATTCAAATGATTGTTGTACTCAGACAATCTGAGCACAAACTCAACAATTGAGCTTTTCTCCTTAGTTTGTAGGCTAAGAAAATCGTCAGAGGTCTTATACCTCTTGACGTGGGCACGAGCCTGAAATCCCAATTTCAGCCCTCGAAACATCTCATATGTTTCACGACGTTTCAAAACGTCTTCGGTGCCTCAACTCTAAACCGTTTAACTGAACTATCACGTAGTTATCAAAATGTGTATGTCAGATGTTCGCAACATCCACAGACGACATTCGAGGTTCAGCACACTGAGCGGTGCATTAAGGACATAAGCCTTCTATGAAGCAATGAGGACAATCCTCAATTTACGGACCTAGTCCGCATAATTGCTACTATCAACTTTCAACTAAATTTTCTCTAGGAACATATCTAAACAGTAGAACTGAAGCGCGAGCTACGACATAATTTGCGAAGACCTTTTGACTATGTTCAAGATAATTAAGTTCATCTTATGAACTCCCACTCAGATAGACATCCCTCCAGTCATCTAAGTGATTACATGATCCGAGTCAACTAGGCCGTGTCCGATCATCACGTGAGACGGACTAGTCAACGTCGATGAACATCTTCATGTTGATCGTATCTTCTATACGACTCATGCTCGACCTTTCGGTCTTCTGTGTTCCGAGGCCATGTCTGTACACATGCTAGGCTCGTCAAGTCAACCTAAGTGTTTCGCGTGTGTAAATCTGTCTTACACTCGTTGTATGTGAACGTTAGAATCTATCACACCCGATCATCATGTGGTGCTTCGAAACAACGAACTGTCTCAACGGTGCACAGTTAGGGGGAACACTTTCTTGAAATTTTAATGAGGGATCATCTTATTTACTACCGTCGTTCTAAGCAAATAAGATGTATAAACATGATAAACATCACATGCAATCAAATAGTGACATGATATGGCCAATATCACTTTGCTCCTTTTGATCTCCATCTTCGGGGCTCCATGATCATCATCGTCACCGGCATGACACCATGATCTCCATCATCATGATCTCCATCATCGGGTCTTCATGAAGTTATCTCGCCAACTATTACTTCTACTACTACAGCTAATGGTTAGCAATAAAGTAAAGTAATTACATGACGTTTATGTTGACACGCAGGTCATAAATAAATAAAGACAACTCCTATGGCTCCTGCCGGTTGTCATACTCATCGACATGCAAGTCGTGATTCCTATTACAAGAACATGATCAATCTCATACATCACATATATCATTCATCACATCCTTTTGGCCATATCACATCACATAGCATACCCTGCAAAAACAAGTTAGACGTCCTCTAATTGTTGTTTGCATGTTTTACGTGGTTGCTATGGGTTTCTAGAAAGAACGTTTCTTACCTACGCAAAACCACAACGTGATATGCCAATTGCTATTTACCCTTCATAAGGACCCTTTTCATCGAATCCGATCCGACTAAAGTGGGAGAGACAGACACCCGCTAGCCACCTTATGCAACTAGTGCATGTCAGTCGGTGGAACCAGTCTCACGTAAGAGTACGTGTAAGGTCGGTCCAGGCCGCTTCATCCCACAATGCCACCGAATCAAGATTGGACTAGTAACGGTAAGCATATTGAACAAAATCAATGCCCACAACTACTTTGTGTTCTACTCGTGCATAGTAACTACGCATAGACCTAGCTCATGATGCCACTGTTGGGGAACGTAGCAGAAATTCAAAATTTTCCTACGTGTCACCAAGATCAATCTATGGAGTCATCTAGCAATGAGGGAGGAGTGGATCTACATACCCTTGTAGATCACGCGCGGAAGCGTTCAAGAGAACGGGGTTGATGGAGTCGTACTCGTCGTGATCCAAATCACCAATGATCCTAGCGCCAAACGGACGGCACCTCCGCGTTCAACACACGTACGGAGCAGCGACGTCTCCTCCTGCTTGATCCAGAAAGGGGGAAGGAGAGGTTGATGGAGATCCAGCAGCACGACGGCGTGGTGGAAGTAGCGGGATTCCAACAGGGCTTCGCCAAGCGCTGCGGGAGGAGGGAGATGTGTCACGGGAGGGAGAGGGAGGCGTCAGGGCTTAGATGGGGCTGACCTCCCATCCCCCCACTATATATAGGGCCAAGGGAGAGGGGGGCGTAGCCTTGGCCCTTCCTCCAAGGAAGGGTGCGGCCAAGGGAGGAGTCCCTCCTCCCCAAGGCACCTCGGAGGTGCCTTCCCCCTTTAGGACTCTTCCTTTCCCTCTTCTCTTGGCACATGGGCCTCTTGGGGCTGGTGCCCTTGGCACATATAGGCCAAGGCGCATCCCCTACAGCCCATGTGGCCCCGGGGGGCAGGTGGCCCCACCCGGTGGACCCCCGGGACCCTTCTGGTGGTCCCGGTACAATACTGATGACCCCGAAACTTGTCCCAATGGCCGAAATAGGACTTCCTATATATATAAATCTTTACCTCCGAACCATTCCGAAACTCCTCGTGACGTCCGGGATCTCATCCGGGACTCCGAACAACATTCGGGTTACCGCATACTAATATCTCTATAACCCTAGCGTCACCAAACCTTAAGTGTGTAGACCCTACGGGTTCGGGAAGCATGCAGACATGACCGAGACGTTCTCCGGTCAGTAACCAATAGCGGGATCTGGATACCCATGTTGGTTCCCACATGTTCCACGATGATCTCATCGGATGAACCACGATGTCGAGGATTCGATCAATCCAGTATACAATTCCCTTTGTCTAGCGGTACGATACTTGCCCGAGATTCGATCGTCGGTATCCCGATACCTTGTTCAATCTCGTTATCGGCAAGTCTCTTTACTCGTTCCGTAACACATCATCCCGTGATCAACTCCTTGGTCACATTGTGCACATTATGATGATGTCCTACCGAGTGGGCCCAGAGATACCTCTCCGTCACACGGAGTGACAAATCCCAGTCTCGATTCGTGCCAACCCAACAGACACTTTCGGAGATACCCGTAGTGCACCTTTATAGTCACCCAGTTATGTTGTGACGTTTGGCACACCCAAAGTATTCCTACGGTATCCGGGAGTTGCACAATCTCATGGTCTAAGGAAATGATACTTGACATTTAGAAAAGCTTTAGCATACGAACTACACGATCTTGTGCTAGGCTTAGGATTGGGTCTTGTCCATCACATCATTCTCCTAGTGATGTGATCTCGTTATCAACGACATCCAATGTCCATGGTTAGGAAACCGTAACCATCTATTGATCAACGAGCTAGTCAACTAGAGGCTTACTAGGGACATGGTGTTGTCTATGTATCCACACATGTATCTGAGTTTCCTATCAATACAATTCTAGCATGGATAATAAACGATTATCATGAACAAGGAAATATGGTAATAATTAATTTATTATTGCCTCTAGGGCATATTTCCAACAAGCACATGCATGGTCTATTGTCTAATAGCACATTATTATTTAGGTTTTTAACAATTTGGTCTTGCTCATGTAGGTCCTACTGTCGGAGGTTTTGACCTACTGTTCGACCCTTTTTGCATATGGGGAAATGAGTTGTCCATGAATATCAATCAAATCAAGAAACTCAGAAAGATTGTTAGGATAAAGAAATTAGTGACAAAAAACAACAAGATCTTTGTCTGCACAATGAAGAAGACATCAGTTCACTACAAGATGGTACTAACTATTAAACCTTGCCTTTTTTTATTCCTTTGCCCCATTTTCAATATAGAGAAGATATTTATGCACATCCTTGTTTTCAGGCCTTTCCAAAGCAGTTCATTGATGATTACCTCTCAAACCACCTCTATGGTCAGGAGGCGGGGAAGGTTTTCATACAACACCCACGGTTCAATATTGAAATGTTCCTAAAGAGGATGAAGGACGGACGGTCAATCATCCACAGGCACTGGCCTAAAGTTGCAAAGACCTTCAACATGAATGAAAGCTCAATATTCGCCTTCCGCTTCAGCAGTTTTCCAAATGAGATGCATCTGTCTATATACCGTCTATGATGCTAATTTCGAAAGGTTCTACATGTTGCATGTGGAACTTGCTGCTCGTGCAGTTGTGTAATGGGGTAGCTGTGTGCTAAAGCTATATCATGTTGTACTCTGATGTATTTCAATTATGAAATTATGCTTCCTTAATATGGAAATGAAATATATTGTGTGCTTAATATGAAATGTCAATTAGATTCATAAATGGATTATGAATAATCAGATAATTAGCCCGCTAATGGAGAATTTGCCTGCTAATTGGGTTTTTCTATTGCAAACGGTTGTTGAAATAATACCGTGGGCGATGACCTCCGGCAACGCACACAGTTTCTAGGAATAAACCGTGTTGGATCAATGAACAATCACACACGACTTTCTCTTGAAAACTGTTTGCGTCATGCCACCTTGCGCAAATGTTTACCACATAAAAATTGTGTGCGATGGACAGCCTTTGCCACACAGTTTCTTCTATGGACCGTGTGTGATACATTCAATAACGCAAACGATTTAACGGGAAAAATTGTGTGCGATGTACCTATGAACAGAAACGTTTTCCTTGGAGCGACTGTGTGGGATGTGCATACGAACGGAAACGTTTAGCGGGGACTGTCTGTGTGGGATGTACTTGCGACCGGAAACAATTTCACCATATAATTTTATTTTTTTAGCTCTACTGTACGTATTTCCGTATTTGAGCACTCGCCGGTCACACACGGCTTCATTTTGCCGAACATGTGTGCCAGGACGGCATATCCCTGACGGTTTCTCGGTCGTGTGGGAAGGACCCCCCCCCCCTATCGCCCACACTCACTTGGTGACGGTTCCAAATGCTGTCGCGGAAAGGGGTTAAAAACGGTTTGTTTTGGACCGACGCGCCCTAGTGGCAGGCTGCTATGTGGAGACGGAGGGCCAAGTTGAGGTGATGTGTGTGTGGCGATGAGAATCGCAAATTCTTCCATGTGGCAGCTAATTGCCAGGCACGCTGTAATAAAGTCAAGGTTCTTGTTGATGATGGTGTGCACTATTACCAAAACTGTTACAAACTTAATATGACAACTACGTACTTCGCCAATATTTTGGGTCAACCTGCTCCATCACTGCCAACAGTACAACTCTCGGCTTTGTACAACCCTGTTGATCTGTCTGAGTTGGCCAATGCTTTCTCCTGGACTGAGCTGGTTCGGGCTATTGACATGTCGCCAAATAACAGAAGCCCGGGGCTGGGTGGGTTCACAAATGAGTTCTACAAAGCCTTTAAGCACTTGATCAAAGATGACCTGCTCAAATTTTTTGGGAATTTCCATGCAAACCAGGTTGCTTTGGATGGCATCAATATTGTGTATATCACGTTGCTACCTAAGGTCGACACACCTATGGAGCTGAAGGATTTTAGGCCCATCTCTCTGGTTCATAGTGCTCCTAAGCTGATGTCCAAGGTTTTGACATGTAGACTGCAAGGGCGTATCCCAGACTTAGTGCACTCTTTGCAGTCAGGGTTCTTGAGAGGGCGCTCCATTGTGGAAAATTTTGCTTTGGCTGCTGAAATGATACAGACAACACATAAAAGGAGATTACTAGTGATTGCTTTGAAGTTGGACTTTCGCAAAGCTTTTGATTCTGTTGGTTGGGATTGCCTCACTCGGGTTTTAGAAGCCAGGGGCTTCCCCTCGCGATGGACACAGTGGATCCATGCACTCCTCTCCACTAGGGGCTCTAGGGTGCTGATCAATGGAGAACCAGGGGATCCCATCTTGGCAAAGAGAGGGTTTCGGCAGGGAGACTCATTGTCGCCATATCTCTTCATCCTTGTTGCCTACGTGCTCCAGCGTTTATGTTGCTGGCATTTTCAGAATGGTAGCTTGGTACACCCCCTTGGCTCAGCTGGTTTCTTCCCAGTCTTGCAGTATGCGGACGGCACTCTGATCATTTTTCAAGGGGAGGTGGAGCAAGCTAGAGTAATCAAGAGTATCCTCACTACTTTCTCTGAGTTCTCAGGGCTGACTATTAATTTCCACAAAAGCACATTCGTGCCTGTTTGTGTGCAACATGAGGTGGCCATGGAAATCACCCACACGATTGGCTGCCTGGTCTCCTCCTTTCCATGTACGTATTTGGGGATGCCCCTCTCTTTACACAAGATCAAGCATGGTATGTTGCTCCTGGTCATTCACAAGGTTGATCGTCACCTCTCTGTTTGGTTGGCCATGTTTCTCTCTTGGGGTGGTAGGCTAACTCTCATAAACTCCGTTCTGGCTGGCGTTCCAAGCCACTTCATGACCTGCTTTCCATGGCCCAAGGAGTCTCTTACACTAGTAGAAAAAGGGCCATTTGCCCCGGGTCATAAGGCCCATCTGTCCCGGTTGCGGAACTGGGACTAAAGGGTCGTTACTAATGCCCTTGGCCTTTAGTCCCAGTTCTTATACGAACCGGGACAGATGGGCCTCCACGTGGCCACTGTGGTGAGCCCATGCAGGAGGGCCTTTAGTCCCAGTTGGTGGCACCAACCGGGACCAATAGGCATCCACGCGTCAGCTGTTCAGGGGCTAGGGTTTTTTTTCTGAAAGAGGGGTGGATTTGGGAGTTTTGTATGGTTAATTAAGGTGTTTCATATATTGTGTTAGGTAGCTAATTAATTAATAGAGAGAAGTTTCCTCTCTTATCTCCGTGCTTGGTCGACGCTACGTACTATACGTATAGAGAGGCCCTCAACATGCTAGCTAGTAAGAAAATGAAGGAAACCATTAAGTACAGAAGTTAGTCATGCATACCGAGAGAAGTGACCGACCTCTCCTTCTCCGAGAGATTGGTTGAACAACAAGTTTTCGTATTATCTATTCGACGCTACTGGCTACATACATATACAATATGTAAGATCCATTACAATCCCCTAGCATCTGAAATCAAGTTCCACATGGTATTCTCCGGCTTTATTAATGACGTGGTCAAGAAAGAATCCTGCTAATTCCTCTTGAATTTCTTTCATGCGATCTTCTGGTAGGAGTTCATTCCGCATCTCCCATGTCTAATTTGAAGAAGGGGGTTAATACATATATATGAATGAAACTCAACAGAAATGATGGTGTAATAAAATGAAATTGTGAATATTATTGCTTACGCACATCAAATTGTCTTTTAGAGTAGCCCCGCTTATCTTTGCAAGTCACGTTGTAGATGAACTCGCACACGTCCACAGTAATCATTCCCTTGTTCCTGCCACAAGCACTTTACGAGAAAGAGAGGTCAATCAAACTGATAATGAAGCATTATAAATGGCATTGATGAAAGTAGATAGAATCAACGAGATTGAGATGCGTGGAACTAGCTAGCTAGTACTACTTACTTTCGGGTATGTCCATCGCAGCTCCCTCGGCAGTCCCGGAGCTTGTGCGGTGAATACTTTCCAAACCCTGCGAGACAAAGAAAACAATTACTTGACATCAAGAAATGAACAAAAAGTTGCCGATATGGTGCGATAATGATCGATTGAACTTACTTCTCGAGCATTTTAGTCATGTCCGCATAGGTCTCAGGAGATTTTTGTCTCGAGTCTAAGACGGTTACTAGTCCCTGCTCAAGCTTAATCTCCAGGTGAATATAGTGGAAGCTGTGCACACATGCATAACTCATCAATTACATTTCTGCTTTTCTGCACTCGACGATCTTCAATCTGCATAATATAGTGAGGATAATCATATATACATGCAACGAAAGAGCTGAGCTATATATAGAGACTTAATGACAGAAGTAGTACTTACAGACAGTAGCAAGTGACCGTTAATTTATTGAGGGCCTTTTGATTGAACCACTAGAAGAACTCCTCAAATGGAATAGTCAACAAATCAATTCCAACGAGGTCGTGCTCCTCTTTAACTCTCAGATACAAAGTATCTGTCCCCTCAGACTCTCTGCAGGTTTTCATGTACCAATCATGGAATCTTCGCATCATCATTGTTAGAGATTTTTCATCTTTGACAAGAGGCTTCCCATAATGGTATTGGTGTTCTTCCACCTCCAAGAAATCATAATGTACATCATCGGGCGGGTAATCTTCAAGATTGCTATAACCGGGCACCATCCCCGGATCATTAGTGACGATATCACTAGACACCTTGAGCGGGGGGCATGATTGGTCCGCTTGTTCGCCGAGCTGGGCAATTTTTTTTCCCAACTCGTCGTTCTGCTAACCTTCGATCACTAATAGTATTTCCCGACCGCTCCACTTCGATATATACCTTTGCAGTAATGCGCTCATAGTTGTTTTCCAGCGGAGACTTTGGTGCTTTCCTCAGGGCATCGATAGTGCGCTTTGCTTTCATCCAATCTACCTTCTCCTCCGGAGGTGGATGTCTCTTTGCTTTCACCCCTTCAAAGAAATCCTTCACTTCTTTTTCCACGATCTTCACGTTTTCTTCCATGGCCCTCTCGCATGGTAACTTCTCTAGAGGCTTGAGAGGTGGACCGAATCTGTATTGCCTCCCGCCTCTGGCTGTACATCTAGACGCCGGAGCAGATGGAGCGGCTGCGGCTGTCTTCTTTCGTGCTTGCTTACGAGGCGGAGGAGAAGGACTACGACGCGCCGGAGCAGCCAGACGGCGCGGGTCTCTTCCACCCTTGCTGGCGAGGCGGAGAAGGAGGAGGCTGGTGGCTGCTCGGGCGTGCCGGCGCAGGCGGAGAAGGAGGCGGAGTGCCGCCACGCACCGGAGAAGGAGGAGGCTAGTGGCTGCTCGGGCGCGCCGACGCAGGCGGAGAAGGAGGCGGAGTGCCGCCACGCGCCGGAGAAGGAGGCTGAGTGCGTTGTTCACTCGCCGGAGGAGGAGGCGGTGGAGGACGCGGAGTGCCCTGACTCGCTGGAGGAGGAGGAGGCGGAGGCGTCCAGTTCGGAAGGTTGATGAGCTCCTTCCGACATAGGCATGGAGTCTTCAGACAAGAACCCAGCCGAGTCTCCCCGTCACCCGTAGGGTGGTCAAGCTAGAGGTCCTCAAATCCTTCTGTGATTTCATCCACCATCACCCTAGCATATCCTTCTCGAATCGGGCGGCAGTGAACAGTTGCACCAGGTTCAGGAGGTGCAACAGAGCCAACAGCCGCCTTGACTTTCAATTCCATCCACTGCGTCATAAGGTGGCAATTCTGGGACTCCGTGATAGCATCCACGGGGTAGCTAGCAGGAGCCATGAAGACAAGCTCCTGAAGCAGCTCCATGGAAGCCACGCTACTTCTCCGCTGAGATGGCGGGGTAGCTTCGGGTGTAGCAGCTTCGGCAGGTCGCATGCTGAGGGCCTCGTCTCGTTCCTCTAGCTCTTGTACCCTTGCGTGCAGCGCCTGTAGTTGGGCAAACTCCTTTTTCTTCTTCATCTCCTGGCGTTTGTAACCGCCTGCGTCGGGAAATCCAGCCTTCCACGAAAGGGAGCCTGGCGTGCCTCGTGTCCGTCCAGGGTGCTCAGGATTCCCGAGGGCCTCTGTGAGCTCGTCGTTCTCTTTGTCCGGAACGAACGTCCCTTGCTGCGTCTTTTCGATATACTCCTGAAGCTTCTCGATGGGTGTGTTCAGCTGCTCGTTGGTCCAAACGCACTTCCCTGTTACAGGGTCCAATTTTCCCCCAACCCCGAAGAACCAAGTCTTGCAACGGTCTGGCTAACGTTGCGTCTCTGGTTCGATCCCTTTATCAATGAGGTCATTCTCAGCCTTGTCCCACAACGGCCGGGCTTTCAGGTAGCCACCTGACCCCGTGCGATGGTGATGCTTCTTCTTTGCAGCATTTTTCTTGTTTGTCGTTGACATCTTCGCTGCTCTCTCAGATTTCTTTTTGGTGACAAATGCGGGCCACTGATCTTTGATCTTCTCAAATCGGCCGATGAATTCTAGAGTCTTGTCTTGGTCGACAAACGATGATTTCAGCTCATTCTTCCACCTCCTGAATAGCTCAGCCATCTTCTTAAGAGCATAAGCCTTGATCATTGGCTTTTTAACTGGATTATCCGGATCCTCCTTTGGCGGGAAGGTGATATTTTCCTGCAGCATGGTCCAAAGATCAGCTTTCTGCCTATCGCTGACATAAGACACTTGAGAGTCTTTGTCCTTAGGCTTCAACCATTGCTCGATGTTGATCGGGATCATGTCCCTAACTAGAACCCCACACTGAGCATTAAATTTTTTCTTGGTCCGGAGGGGTTCAATCGGTTGGCCAGCATGATCAATTTTGATGATCGTGTATCTTTCACCCGCGTGCAACTTTCTCTTCGGGCCTCGTCTCGTTACCGAAGTGTTGCTCGATCCGGAGGGCTAGAAAATAAGAAAAAGAAGAGAGTTAATATGTGTACATACCAAAAACAATTAATGCATCAATTAGCTATAGTCAGCACATGCTTAATTAATTAATTAATATACATGGCCGGACTCCGTTCGGTCACCGGAGCCGTCATCACGGTGTCCTTCCCCCTCCATTCGGTCACCGGAGCCGTCATCATGGTGTCCTTCCCCCTCCATTCGGTCACCGGAGCCATCATCATGGTGTCCTTCCTCCTCCATTGTTTGATCATCGTCGTAGCCTGCTTCTTCATCCTGTCTTTCCAGACCATCGGTGCATGTGTCGTTGAGAAACGGCAAGACGGCATCACTTCCGTGTGCGATTATCTCCCACAACACCGCTTTTGTTGCTTCGTCTCGGGGGTGCGGATCCATAGTTTCTACAAATATTTACAACATGGCAATTATTATTCAAACATGACATATGGATATATTAGTGGCAAACATAGAACTAGCTAGCTAAGCACAATAAGGAATCATATTAGTGGCCTGGCCTCGACGCTTCTCTAGGGTTTGGGGTGGCCTCGGCAATGCTTCAAGGGTTTGGGGTGGCCTCAACAACGCTTCAAGGGTTCGGGGTGGCCTCGATGACAACGCTCTTTTAACTTGGTAAATTTGGGTGGCCTCAAGAGAGTTTGTCGATCGGGTAGGGGCACGGCGGGAGGGGGTAGGAGACCGACATCATTTTTTCTAGGGTTTGGGTGTCCTCGAGAGTTTTGGTCGAGCGAGAGGGCTGGGGGGTGCTCCCGTGGTATAAGTTATCATGGTAGAGAGGGGGTATATATATCGACCGCCCCACATGTCGAAGTTATCCGGGAGGGGGTTATATCGACAACGACGACATACATACATGGGAAAATAATGTTATCGGGGATGGGGTATATCGACCCCCCCCCCTCGTGTTGAAGTTATCGGGATAGAAGAGAAGAAGAAAAAAAATAGAATTTTCTTAATTTTTTTTCTTTAATCTAACTTTTGCATATATGAACATACATACATAAATTATACATACATCGGAAAAAATTGCTATGAACAAAAAAACAGCATATATGAATATTTTGTATATACATCCATATCCATCCATCCATCCATTCATACATACATACATGGACAAAAAAATGCTATGAACAAAAACATCAGTAGTAATTATTATTTTTAATGATTTGGCCTCAAAAAAAATTATTAGTATTTTCAAACTCTAGAATGACCTTTTTGCACTAGAACTATTTCAAATAATTCCTTTCAAATGCCACAAAATTTTTGAGAAGTCCTCTGATGCCTACAGGTCATTTTTATTCAAAAACCCACTTTCGTCATTTGATAATTTTGAGCACAACTTCCATTTTTCAATTTTGGTCCAATCTTGGCATTGAACTACAACCCTATATTTCCTTGCTAAAAAAATTCTGAATTTTTTACATCTTGTAGTCCTTCCTACTAAACCCTTAAGTCCAGAAGGGTAGCCCCAATTTCATCTAGCAAGTCCACCAAAAAAAATTCATGTAGTTTATGTCCAGCACTAATTTTTAATAAAACTTGCACTAACAAGTTTTTCCTTTTATCAAACCAACTTGACCATCTTCACTAACCTCCAAGGAGGCATCATCCTGCCAAGTTTCACATGAAACATAGTTCCCTAGCTAGCCCTAGCATTTCATCAAACACCTTGTGACCATGGCAGAAAACATGCAATTCTCTGAAACTATGCATTGAACCAACTTCACCATCATCACATACATGAAGGAAGGACAGAGGGGAGGGGTGGGAGGGAGGAGGGAGTACCGGCCCGTCCGGCGAGCAATGGTGCGGCGGCGTTGACGGCAGGACAGGGGCGTGGCGCAGCGTCGGGGCAGGGCAGGGGCGCGGCGACGTTGGCTTCGAGGTCGAGGCAGGGGCGCACGGCGGCGTCGTCGGGGCAGGGTAGGGGCGCGACGGCGTCGGGGCGAGGTAGGGGCGCATAGCGTCGGCGTCAGGGCAGGGCAGGGGCATACGACGTCGGCGTCGGGGCAGGGCAGGGGCGCACGATGTCGGCGTCGGGGCAGGGCAGGGGCGCACGACGTCGGCGTTGGGGCACGGCAGGGGCGCGGCAGCGTCGGGGCAGGCAGGGCGCGGCGACGGCGTCGGCGTCGATGTCCGGCAGCCTGGCGGCGTCGAGGTGTTCGTCGGTGTCGAGGCGTTCGGCGGCAGAGAGGCGGATCGAAGAACTGAATGGAAAATTTGACAAGTGCTGCTTATATACCAAGAGCATTGGTCCTGGTTCGTGGCACAAACCAGGACCAATGCCCCGCTTTAGTCCCGGTTGGTGGCACCAACCGGGACTAAAGGGGGGGCATTGGTTCCGGTTGGTGCCACAAACCGGTACCAATGCACCCTTTTACTCCCGGTTGGTGCCACCAACCGGGACCAAAGGCCTTGCACAGCGGGGTGGTGGTGGGAGTTTAGTCCCACCTCGCTAGTTGAGAGGGGCGCGCACTGGTTTATAAGCCCCACTGCCGCACCCCTCTCGAGCTCCTCTCCATTGCAGGCTTATGGGTCTAATTATAACTGCTATGCCTGATGGGCCTACTGGGCCTTCTGCGGGCCTGAATCCTGGCCCATGGATGGGTTTCTAGTCGTATTCAGGCCGTGGTGGCCCAGTAGGTGGCAATTTTTTTTATTTTTTCCCAGTTTTTTTTGTTTCTCTTTTGCTTTATTTTTTTGTTTTTTTTCTACTTACAACAAAATACTTATTTATTTTATTTTATTTTGTTTCTAATTACTTATTTATTTTATTTTATGATAATTCTTTTTGCTATTAAAGTTTCTAACAAAAAAGTTATTTATGAAAATTCTTTTTGCTTTTAATGATTTTGAACAGAAAATACTTTGATAATTTTAGTTGCATCAATTTTATATAATTTTAGTTTCACAAATTTTAGAGGTCGCTTATAATGTTTTGAACAGAAAATACTTTGATAATTTTAGTTTCAAAAATTTTATTTATGTTATTAAATTTTATTTTATTTTGTTTCTACTTATATATTTTATTAAAGTTTATATTATTTTGTTTCAAATTACTTATTTATTTTATTTTATGATAATTATTTTTGCTGAAAGACCCTGAAATTCGTATATATTATGCATTTACTGATTATTTTGAGCTATAAGACCTGAAATTGAAAAGCACTACAAATGAACTCTCAAAAGGTTGAAAGTTGGCATGGTATCATCATTTCACCCACATAGCATGTGCAAGGAAGTAGAGAGCCTTACGGCAAAAACTGGATGCACTTCGTGTACAAATCGGACAATCTCTTTCGAAGTATCAGGTTTTCATACGGAAACTCGTCTGTTACAAAGGGATTTCATTTTTTTGAACTTACTTGTACTCCATACTTTTTCTGTGTTCAAAATGCACCATTCAAAGCCACATCATCATTTTTCAACCCTTTCTGACTTCATTTGTTATTTTTCATGCATTTACTGATTATTTTGAGCTATAAGACCCTGAAATTGAAAAGCACTACAAATGAACTCTGAAAAGGTTGAAAGTTGGCATGGTATCATCATTTCACCCACATAGCATGTGCAAGAAAGTAGAGAGCCTTACGGTAAAAACTGGATGCACTTCGTGTACAAAACGGACAATCTCTTTCAAAGTATCAGGGTTTCATACGAAAACTCGTCTGTTACAAAGGGATTTCATTTTTTTGAACTTATTTGAACTCCATACTTTTTATGTGTTCAAAATGCACCATTCAAAGTCACATCATCAATTTTCAACCCTTTCTGACTTCATTTGTTATTTTTCATGCATTTACTGATTATTTTGAGCTACAAGACCCTGAAATTGAAAAGCACTACAAATGAACTCTCAAAAGGTTGAAAGCTGGCATGGTATCATCATTTGACCCACATAGCATGTGCAAGAAAGTAGAGAGGCTTACGGCAAAAACTGGATGCACTTCATGTACAAAACGGACAATCTCTTTTGAAGTATCAGGGTTTCATATGGAAACTCGTCTGTTACAAAGGGATTTCATTTTTTTGAACTTATTTGAACTCCATACTTTTTCCGTGTTCAAAATGCACCATTCAACACATCATCAATTTTCAACCCTTTCTGACTTCATTTGTTATTTGTTCATGCATTTACTGATTATTTTGAGCTATAAGACCCTGAAATTGAAAAGCACTACAAATGAACTCTAAAAAGGTCGAAAGTTGGCATGGTATCATTATTTCACCCACATAGCATGTGCAAGAAAGTAGACAGGCTTACGGCAAAAACTGGATGCACTTCGTGTACAAAACGGACAATCTCTTTCGAAGTATCAGGGTTTCATACGGAAACTCGTCTATTACAAAGGGATTTCATTTTTTTGAACTTATTTGAACTCCATAGTTTTTCCATGTTCAAAATGCACCATTCAAAGCCACATCATCAATTTTCAACCCTTTCTGACTTCATTTGTTATTTTTCATGCATTTACTGATTATTTTGAGCTATAAGACCCTGAAATTTGAAAGCACTATAAATGAACTCTGAGAAGGTTGAAAGTTGGCATGGTATCATCATTTCACTCACATAGCATGTGCAAGAAAGTATAGAGCCTTATGGAAAAAACTGGATGCACTTCGTGTATAAAATGCACCATTCAAAGCCACATCATCAATTTAGTACGTATAGCTCTAATGTATGACCAAATAAATAGAAGTTCATCATCACATTAAAAACAAAGTACATACATAGTTCTCATTGAACGACATATAGCTCTCCAGAGCATATAGTTAAACCATACATTGAAACTATGTAAAACCTTTCAATGCAAAAACAAATGCGATCATAATCACAACCAAGGTAAAAATTAATCCAACGACATAATGATACCAAGCCTCGGTATGAATGGCATATTTTCTAATGTTTCTAATCTTCAACCGCATTGCATCCATCTTGATCTTGTGATCATCGACGACATCCGCAACATGCAACTCCAATATCATCTTCTCCTCCTCAATTTTTTTATTTTTTCCTTCAAGTAATTGTTTTCTTCTTCAACTAAATTTAACCTCTCGACAATAGGGTCGGTTGGAATTTCCGGTTCTACTACCTCGTACATAAATAAAATCTATGTTAACTTGATGGGCATAATTGTCATAAACAATAAATGAACCAAATAGTTATAAAAGATAATATATATATATATACCACATCCGAATCATAGCCAGGACGAGGGCCGACGGGGGCGGATGCCAAAACCATCGCACTATATAATAACAAGTAATAATGAAAATAAGAAAATTAGACAAGTATCTATCTAAAGTAAGAATTTTTTTTTCTTTCAGAAGAAGATAAGAGGCTCACCACGGTCGTGCAGGCGACGAGATCGGCGCGGGCGATTGACGGTGGTGAGACGGGGACGGGACGTGACGGACCGCTAAACCCAGACAAATCTCGGGGAAAGTGGAGCTTGGAGGTCGAGCTTCGAGAGGAGAAAGCTTAACTAGTGTGGCTTGTGCATTTCATCGAACACCTCGTGTGCATAGGAGGTGAGCTAGAGCACCCAAATGACCTCTCCTCGTCGGCCAGAAAAAATAGAGCACTGTGGAGTGCTCTGCTGCGGCGACGGGGTATATATAGGCAACTCATTTATCCTAATTCGAGGCTGGAACCGGGACTAAAGCCCAGCCTTTTGTCCCGGTTCGAGCCAAGAACCGGGACCAATGTTTGTGGGCCAGGAGCGAGGCCCATTGGTCCCGGTTCGTGCCTAGAACTGGGACAAATGGGTCCATACGAACCGGGACCAATGCCCACGAGGCCCCGGCCGGCCCCCTGGGATCACGAACCGGGACGAATGCATCCATTGGTCCCAGTTCGTGGAAGAACCGGGACTAATGGGCTGGCCAGGCCCGAACAAAAGCCCCTTTTTCTACTAGTGCTAGTAAACTGGATGCCCTTCTTAGGGCTTTCTTCTGGCAGGGCAAGAATAAAGTTAAAGGAGATCACTGCCTCATGGCTTGGGATATGGTTACTCTGCCTTGTGCTAATGGTGGCTTGGGAGTGAGAAATCTAGAGGCCCACAGTCAAGCTATGATATGCAAGTTTGTGGCCAAAATCCTTCAGTCCTCCGATATGAAGGAAATATGCCCTAGAGGCAATAATAAAGTTATTATTTATTTCCTTATGTCATGATAAATGTTTATTATTCATGCTAGAATTGTATTAACCGGAAACATAATACATGTGTGAATACATAGACAAACAGAGTGTCACTAGTATGCCTCTACTTGACTAGCTCGTTAATCAAAGATGGTTATGTTTCCTAACCATGAACAAAGAGCTGTTATTTGATTAACGAGGTCACATCATTAGTTGAATGATCTGATTGACATGACCCATTCCATTAGCTTAGCACCCGATCGTTTAGTATGTTGCTATTGCTTTCTTCATGACCTATACATGTTCCTATAACTATGAGATTATGCAACTCCCGTTTACCGGAGGAACACTTTGGGTACTACCAAACGTCACAACGTAACTGGGTGATTATAAAGGAGTACTACAGGTGTCTCCAATGGTGGATGTTGGGTTGGCGTATTTCGAGATTAGGGTTTGTCACTCCGATTGTCGGAGAGGTATCTCTGGGCCCTCTCGGTAATACACATCACATAAGCCTTGCAAGCATTATAACTAAGATGTTAGTTATGAGATGATGTATTACGGAATGAGTAAAGAGACTTGCCAGTAACGAGATTGAACTAGGTATTGGATACCGACGATCGAATCTCGGGCAAGTAACATACCGATGACAAAGGGAACAACGTATGTTGTTATGTGGTCTGACCGATAAAGATCTTCGTAGAATATGTAGGAGCCAATATGGGCATCCAGGTCCCGCTATTGGTTATTGACCGGAGACGTGTCTCGGTCATGTCTACATTGTTCTCGAACCGTAGTGTCCGCACTTTTAACGTTACGATGACAGTTATTATGAGTTTATGCATTTTGATGTACCGAAGGTAGTTCGGAGTCCTGGATGTGATCACGGACATGACGAGGAGTCTCGAATTGGTCGAGACATAAAGATTGATATATTGGAAGCCTATGTTTAGACATCGGAAGTGTTCCGGGTGAAATCAGGATTTTACCGGATTACCGGGAGGGTTACCGGAACCCCCCGGGAGCCAAATGGGCCAACATGGGCCTTAGTGGAAAGATGAGAGGGCAGCCCACATAGGGCTGCGCCTCCCCCCTCTCCCTAGTCCTATTAGGACTAGGAGAGGGGCCGGCCACCTCTCTCTTCTCTTCCCCTTTGGGGAATCCTATTAGGAATAGGATTGGGGGGGGAGTCCTACTCCCGGTAGGAGTAGGACTCCTCCTGCGCCTCCTAGCTTGGCCGGCCAGCCTCCCCCCTTCATCCTTTAAATACGGGGGCAGGGGGCACCTCTAGACACACAAGTTGATCCTTGGTGATCGTTCCTTAGCCGTGTGCGGTGCCCCCTGCCACCAAATTCCACCTCAATCATATTGTTGCAGTGCTTAGGCGAAGCCCTGCATCAGTAGTACATCAAGATCGTCGCCACGCCGTCGTACTGACGGAACTCTTCCTCGACGCTTTGCTGGATCGGAGCCCGAGGATCGTCATCGAGCTGTACGTGTGCTAAGAACTCGGAGGTGCCGGAGTAACGGTGCTTGGATCGGTCGGATCGGGAAGAAGACGTACGACTACTTCCTCTATGTTGTGTGATCGCTTCCGCAGTCGGTCTGCGTTGGTACGTAGACAACACTCTCCCCCTTGTTGCTATGCATCACCATGATCTTGCGTGTGCGTAGGAAATTTTTTGAAATTACTATGTTCCCCAACAGTGGCATCCGAGCCTAGGTTTTATGGTTTGATGTTATTTGCACGAGTTGAACACAAGTGAGTTGTGGGCGATACAAGTCATACTGCCTACCAGCATGTCATACTTTGGTTTGGCGGTATTGTTGGACGAGACGACCCGGACCAACCTTACACGTACGCTTACGCGAGACCGGTTCCCTCGACGTGCTTTGTACATAGATGGCTTGCGGGCGACTGTCTCTCCAACTTTAGTTGAACCGAGTGTGGCTACGCCCGGTCCTTGAGAAGGTTAAAACGGAGTCTATTTGACAAACTATCGTTGTGGTTTTGATGCGTAGGTGAGATGAGTTCTTGCTTAAGCCCGTAGCAGCCACGTAAAACTTGCAACAACAAAGTAGAGGATGTCTAACTTGTTTTTGCAGGGCATGTTGTGATGTGATATGGTCAAGGCATGATGCTGATTTTATTGTATGAGATGATCATGTTTTGTAACCAAGTTATCGGCAACTGGCAGGAGCCATATGGTTGTCGCTTTATTGTATGCAATGCAATCGCGATGTAATGCTTTACTTTATTGCTAAGCGGTAGTGATAGTCGTGGAAGCATAAGATTGGCGAGACGACAACGATGCTACGATGGAGATCAAGGTGTCGCGCCGGTGACGATGGTGATCATGACGGTGCTTCGGAGATGGAGATCACAAGCACAAGATGATGATGGCCATATCATATCACTTATATTGATTGCATGTGATGTTTATCTTTTATGCATCTTATCTTGCTTTGATTGACGGTAGCATTATAAGATGATCTCTCACTAAATTATCAAGAAGTGTTCTCCGTGAGTATGCACCGTTGCGAAAGTTCTTCGTGCTGAGACACCACGTGATGATCGGGTGTGATAGGCTCTACGTTCAAATACAACGGGTGCAAAACAGTTGCACACGCAGAATACTCAGGTTATACTTGACGAGCCAAGCATATACAGATATGGCCTCGGAACACGGAGACCGAAAGGTCGAGCGTGAATCATATAGTAGATATGATCAACATAATGATGTTCACCGATGAAACTACTCCATCCCACGTGATGATCGGACATGGTTTAGTTGATTTGGATCACGTGATCAGTTAGAGGATTAGACGGATGTCTATCTAAGTGGGAGTTCTTAAGTAATATGATTAATTGAACTTAAATTTATCATGAACTTAGTACCTGATAGTATCTTGCTTGTTTATGTTGATTGTAGATAGATGGCTCATGCTGTTGTTCCGTTGAATTTTAATGCGTTCCTTGAGAAAGCAAAGTTGAAAGATGATGGTAGCAATTACACGGAGTGGGTCCGTAACTTGAGGATTATCCTCATTGCTGCACAGAAGAATTACGTCCTGGAAGCACCGCTGGGTGCCAGGCCTGCTGCTGGAGCAACACCAGATGTTATGAACGTCTGGCAGAGCAAAGCTGATGACTACTCGATAGTTCAGTGTGCCATGCTTTACGGCTTAGAATCGGGACTTCAACGACGTTTTGAACGTCATGGACCATATGAGATGTTCCAGGAGTTGAAGTTAATATTTCAAGCAAATGCCCGGATTGAGAGATATGAAGTCTCCAATAAGTTCTATAGCTGCAAGATGGAGGAGAACAGTTCTGTCAGTGAGCATATACTCAAAATGTCTGGGTATAACAATCACTTGATTCAGATGGGAGTTAATCTTCCAGATGATTGCGTCATTGACAGAATTCTCCAATCACTGCCACCAAGCTACAAGAGCTTCGTGATGAACTATAATATGCAAGGGATGAACAAGACTATTCCCGAGCTCTTCGCAATGTTGAAAGCTGCGGAGGTAGAAATCAAGAAGGAGCATCAAGTGTTGATGGTTAACAAAACCACTAGTTTCAAGAAAAAGGGCAAAGGGAAGAAGAAGGGGAACTTCAAGAAGAACGGCAAGCAAGTTGCTGCTCAGGAGAAGAAACCCAAGTCTGGACCTAAGCCTGAAACTGAGTGCTTCTACTGCAAGCAGACTGGTCACTGGAAGCGGAACTGCCCCAAGTATTTGGCGGATAAGAAGGATGGCAAGGTGAACAAAGGTATATGTGATATACATGTTATTGATGTGTACCTTACTAATGCTCGCAGTAGCACCTGGGTATTTGATACTGGTTCTGTTGCTAATATTTGCAACTCGAAACAGGGACTACGGATTAAGCGAAGATTAGCTAAGGACGAGGTGACGATGCGCGTGGGAAACGGTTCCAAAGTCGATGTGATCGCGGTCGGCACGCTACCTCTACATCTACCTTCGGGATTAATATTAGACCTAAATAATTGTTATTTGGTGCCAGCGTTGAGCATGAACATTATATCTGGATCTTGTTTAATGCGAGACGGTTATTCATTTAAATCGGAGAATAATGGTTGTTCTATTTATATGAGTAATATCTTTTATGGTCATGCACCCTTGAAGAGTGGTCTATTCTTGTTAAATCTCGATAGTAGTGATACACATATTCATAATGTAGAAGCCAAAAGATGCAGAGTTGATAATGATAGTGCAACTTATTTGTGGCACTGCCGTTTAGGTCATATCGGTATAAAGCGCATGAAGAAACTCCATACTGATGGACTTTTGGAACCACTTGATTATGAATCACTTGGTACTTGCGAACCGTGCCTCATGGGCAAGATGACTAAAACACCGTTCTCCGGTACTATGGAGAGAGCAACAGATTTATTGGAAATCATACATACCGATGTATGTGGTCCGATGAATATTGAGGCTCGTGGCGGATATCGTTATTTTCTCACCTTCACAGATGATTTAAGCAGATATGGGTATATCTACTTGATGAAACACAAGTCTGAAACATTTGAAAAGTTCAAGGAATTTCAGAGTGAAGTTGAAAATCATCGTAACAAGAAAATAAAGTTTCTACGATCTGATCGTGGAGGAGAATATTTGAGTTACGAGTTTGGTATACATTTGAAAAATTGTGGAATAGTTTCGCAACTCACGCCACCCGGAACACCACAGCGTAATGGTGTGTCCGAACGTTGTAATCGTACTTTACTAGATATGGTACGATCTATGATGTCTCTTACTGATTTACCGCTATCGTTTTGGGGATACGCTTTAGAGACGGCCGCATTCACGTTAAATAGGGCACCATCAAAATCCGTTGAGACGACGCCTTATGAACTGTGGTTTGGCAAGAAACCAAAGTTGTCGTTTCTTAAAGTTTGGGGTTGCGATGCTTATGTGAAAAAAGCTTCAACCTGATAAGCTCGAACCCAAATCGGAGAAATGTGTCTTCATAGGATATCCAAAGGAAACTATTGGATACACCTTCTATCACAGATCCGAAGGCAAGACTTTTGTTGCTAAATTCGGAAACTTTCTTGAGAAGGAGTTTCTCTCGAAAGAAGTGAGTGGGAGGAAAGTAGAACTTGACGAGGTAACTGCACCCGCTCCCTTATTAGAAAGTAGTACATCACAGAAAACTGTTTCTGCGACACCTACACCAATAAGTGAGGAAGTTGATGATAATGATCATGAAACTTTAGAACAAGATACTACTGAACCTCGTAGATCAACCAGAGCAAGATCTGCGCCAGAGTGGTACGGTAATCCAGTTCTGGAAGTCATGCTACTAGATCATGATGAACCTACGAACTATGAAGAAGCGATGGTGAGCCCAGATTCCGCAAAGTGGCTTGAGGCCATGAAATCTGAGATGGGATCCATGTATGAGAACAAAGTATGGACTTTGGTTGACTTGCCCGATGATCAGCAAGCAATTGAAAATAAATGGATCTTCAAGAAAAAGACTGACGCTGACGGTAATGTTACTGTCTATAAAGCTCGACTTGTTGCAAAAGGTTTTCGACAAGTTCAAGGGGTTGACTACGATGAGACATTCTCACCCGTAGCGATGCTTAAGTCGGTCAGAATCATGTTAGCAATTGCCGCATTTTATGATTATGAAATTTGGCAGATGGATGTCAAAACTACATTCCTGAATGGATTTCTGGAAGAAGAGTTGTATATGATGCAACCAGAAGGTTTTGTCAATCCAAAGGGAGCTAACAAAGTGTGCAAACTCCAACGATCCATTTATGGACTGGTGCAAGCATCTCGGAGTTGGAATAAACGCTTTGATAGTGTGATCAAAGCATTTGGCTTTATACAGACTTTTGGAGAAGCCTATATTTACAAGAAAGTGAGTGGGAGCTCTGTAGCATTTCTGATATTATATGTGGATGACATATTGCTGATTGGAAATGATATAGAATTTCTGGATAGCATAAAGGGATACTTGAATAAAAGTTTTTCAATGAAAGACCTCGGGGAAGCTGCTTACATATTAGGCATAAAGATCTATAGAGATAGATCAAGACGCTTAATTGGACTTTCACAAAGCACATACCTTGACAAGATTTTGAAGAAGTTCAAAATGGATCAAGCAAAGAAAGGGTTCTTGCCTGTGTTACAAGGTGTGAAGTTGAGTCAGACTCAATGCCCGACCACTGCAGAAGATAGAGAGAATATGAAAGACGTTCCCTATGCTTCAGCCATAGGCTCTATCATGTATGCAATGCTGTGTACCAGACCTGATGTGTGCCTTGCTATAAGTTTAGCAGGGAGGTACCAAAGTAATCCAGGAGTGGATCACTGGACAGCGGTCAAGAACATCCTGAAATACCTGAAAAGGACTAAGGATATGTTTCTCGTATATGGAGGTGACAAAGAGCTCACCGTAAGAGGTTACGTTGATGCAAGCTTTGACACTGATCCGGACGATTCTAAATCGCAAACCGGATACGTGTTTACTTTAAACGGTGGAGCTGTCAGTTGGTGCAGTTCTAAACAAAGCGTCGTAGCGGGATCTACATGTGAAGCGGAGTACATAGCTGCTTCGGAAGCAGCGAACGAAGGAGTCTGGATGAAGGAGTTCATATCCGATCTAGGTGTCATACCTAGTGCATCGGGTCCAATGAAAATCTTTTGTGACAATACTGGTGCAATTGCTTTGGCAAAGGAATCCAGATTTCACAAAAGGACCAAACACATCAAGAGACGCTTCAACTCCATCCGGGATCTAGTCCAGGTGGGAGACATAGAGATTTGCAAGATACATACGGATCTGAATGTTGCAGACCCGTTGACTAAGCCTCTTCCACGAGCAAAACATGATCAGCACCAAGGATCCATGGGTGTTAGAATCATTACTGTGTAATCTAGATTATTGATTCTAGTGCAAGTGGGAGACTGAAGGAAATATGCCCTAGAGGCAATAATAAAGTTATTATTTATTTCCTTATGTCATGATAAATGTTTATTATTCATGCTAGAATTGTATTAACCGGAAACATAATACATGTGTGAATACATAGACAAACAGAGTGTCACTAGTATGCCTCTACTTGACTAGCTCGTTAATCAAAGATGGTTATGTTTCCTAACCATGAACAAAGAGTTGTTATTTGATTAACAAGGTCACATCATTAGTTGAATGATCTGATTGACATGACCCATTCCATTAGCTTAGCACCCGATCATTTAGTATGTTGCTATTGCTTTCTTCATGACCTATACATGTTCCTATAACTATGAGATTATGCAACTCCCGTTTACCGGAGGAACACTTTGGGTACTACCAAACGTCACAACGTAACTGGGTGATTATAAAGGAGTACTACAGGTGTCTCCAATGGTGGATGTTGGGTTGGCGTATTTCGAGATTAGGGTTTGTCACTCCGATTGGCGGAGAGGTATCTCTCGGCCCTCTCGGTAATACACATCACATAAGCCTTGCAAGCATTATAACTAAGATGTTAGTTATGAGATGATGTATTACGGAACGAGTAAAGAGACTTGCCAGTAACGAGATTGAACTAGGTATTGGATACCGACGATCGAATCTCGGGCAAGTAACATACCGATGACAAAGGGAACAACGTATGTTGTTATGCGGTCTGACCGATAAAGATCTTCATAGAATATGTAGGAGCCAATATGGGCATCCAGGTCCCGCTATTGGTTATTGACCGGAGACGTGTCTCGGTCATGTCTACATTGTTCTCGAACCGTAGGGTCCGCACGCTTAACGTTACGATGATAGTTATTATGAGTTTATGCATTTTGATGTACCGAAGGTAGTTCGGAGTCCCGGATGTGATCACGGACATGACGAGGAGTCTCGAAATGGTCGAGACATAAAGATTGATATATTGGAAGCCTATGTTTAGACATCGAAAGTGTTCCGGGTGAAATCGGGATTTTACCGGATTACCGGGAGGGTTACCGGAACCCCCCGGGAGCCAAATGGGCCAACATGGGCCTTAGTGGAAAGATGAGAGGGCAGCCCACATAGGGCTGCGCCTCCCCCCTCTCCCTAGTCCTATTAGGACTAGGAGAGGGGCCAGCCACCTCTCTCTTCTCTTCCCCTTTGGGGAATCCTATTAGGAATAGGATTGGGGGGGGGAGTCCTACTCCCGGTAGGAGTAGGACTCCTCCTGCGCCTCCTAGCTTGGCCGGCCAGCCTCCCCCCCTTCATCCTTTATATACGGGGGCAGGGGGCACCTCTAGACACACAAGTTGATCCTTGGTGATCGTTCCTTAGCCGTGTGCGGTGCCCCCTGCCACCAAATTCCACCTCGATCATATTGTTGCGGTGCTTAGGCGGAGCCCTGCATCAGTAGTACATCAAGATCGTCACCACGCCGTCGTGCTGACGGAACTCTTCCTCGACGCTTTGCTGGATCGGAGCCCGAGGATCGTCATCGAGCTGTACGTGTGCTAAGAACTCGGAGGTGCCGGAGTAACGGTGCTTGGATCGGTCGGATCGGGAAGAAGACGTACGACTACTTCCTCTATGTTGTGTGATTGCTTCCGCAGTCGGTCTGCGTTGGTACGTAGACAACACTCTCCCCCTCGTTGCTATGCATCACCATGATCTTGCGTGTGCGTAGGAAATTTTTTGAAATTACTACGTTCCCCAACACGATATCCCTTGCTTCAGTTGGTTTGCCTCCCAATATTGCAAGGATTCTTTGACTCTTAAGGGACATCACAAAGATACTGCTATGTGGAAGGGTATCAAGAATTACATCCCTATGGTCATATCTTCCTTACACTGCTCTGTTGGCAGTGGCAGGCATGTTTCTTTCTGGCATGACCACTAGCTGGTAGCTGGTAGTTTGAGGCAAGTCTTCCCGGTTCTGTTCTCCTTCGCTCACAATCAGGATTGCTCTATTCAGTCCCAGTTCATAGAAGGGAGCTGGAGTGTGCAGCTACACCCAAACCTCTCACGGGCAGCCACCCAGGAATTGCAACTACTTAATCAGCTTGTTCTTCACATCGCCCCGGATAGTTCAAGCCTGGATATACGGGTCCCCGCACTTGGAAGCAACATCTTAAGTATGTGCTACTTTACAACTTGCTTACCGTCCGGGGAATTCTTTGGGCTCCTGCGCCATGGATTTGGAACTCTATTATTCCTATCAAGTGCAGAGTCTTCTTGTGGTTAGCTTTCTGGGGGCGTTTGAACACTAAGGCTAACATGGTTCGAAAGGGCTGGTCGGCAGTTGCTCCGACTGCTGGTTGCGATGTTTGCCCGCTATGGAGACAGCCGACCATCTGTTTCTTTGTTGTCGCTCCGTTAATGCCCTCTGGAGCAGACTTTTGCTGGCACCTTTGCCACGCGACTCACCCAACATTCAGCACTTTGTTTGTCAGGCGATGAACCATCTTCAGTTTAAGGACAAATGGAATGTTGCTTTTTCGGCTTGTGCTATCACACTCTGGTAGGCTAGAAATGATCGAGTTTTCAATGCTAAGTGTTGGCCAGAGTCATACATCAGGTTTCATGCAGCTAATCTGATTCGCTTAGGGAACAACAGAGCCACCAAGCAGCAGGACAAGGATGATCTGCAGACATGGGTTACCATGCTTAAGAGCATCTCCAATAGATGGTCCAAATTTTGACGGTCCAAAACCGGAGATGTAAAATTTGGACCTCCAAAAAGTGTGTTTTGGAGCTCCGAAAAAAGGCCAACTCCAACAGATGGTCCAAAAGAGCAACTCCAATAGATGGTCCAAAACCGGCCAGCAGCCGCGCGGCTGCTGTTCAGCCACTGTACAGCCACACACATTGCATAAAACATGTTTTAAAACAACATAAAACAAATTCATGTCCACAATATCAAATTATTACATGGTTCTTTAGATCCAGGAGATGAAATGCAACACAAATAGAACATAGTTTTGCACAATACATCATAGTTTTGAACAAACAAATAATGAATCTATGCGGATCTTTCGCCATGCCATTTCCAATGCTCTTCCATCAAATCATTTTGGAGTTGCTCATGCACATCGGTGTCTCTAATCTCACTGTACTCCTTCATGAAACGTCTGATGCGCTCCTCTTTGCGCATGGGATTAACACAAATGCCCATCAACTGATAGAAGTTGTAATCTAAATTTTTTCCACACTCGTTCTCAATGATCATGTTATGCATGATCACGCAAGCGGTCATGATGTATCAAAGGATCTTTTGATCCCGAAATCTAGATGGTCCTCGCACAGCAAATTGGGATTGCAAAATCCCAAATGCCCTCTCAACATATCTTCTAGCCGCCGCTTGTGCATTATGAAAGGCAAGTTCTTTCTTACCTTCAGGTTTTGCAACCGGCTTGACGAATGTACTCCACCTCGGGTAGATCCCATCTGCAAGATAGTACCCATAGTTGTAGGTGCGGCCATTTTCTTCGAAGGTCACCGGTGGTGCTTCTCCATTTGCTAAGTTGGCAAAGAGAGGTGACCGGTCGAGCACGTTGATGTTGTTGCAAGAACCGGGCATACCAAAATATGCATGCCAAATCCATGTTTCGTGATCAGCAACTGCCTCAAGAATGATAGTGGCATCCTTCCCACGACCCTTGAAGTGTGCATGCCATGCTTTTGGACAGGTCTTCCATTTCCAATGCATGTTATCCACAGACCCGAGCATACCTAGAAACCCTCGAGCTTTGTTCATCTCCAAAAGCCTTTGAGTGTCCTGAGCATTGGGTGCTCTCAAGTACCGTGGACCAAACACTTCTACCATAGTTATTGCAAATTGCTTGACATAGAAGATATAAGTGCTCTCTGCCATCGCCAAGTTGTCATCAATGTAATCTGCCGGAACACCATATGCCATCATGCGCAAAGCGGCAGTGACCTTCTGCTCAATGCTATGACCAAGAAACCCGGCACAGTTCCTTCTCTGCTTGAAGACTGGATTATGCTGCTTCACGGAATTGCAAATGCGGAAGAACGAGTCTTTCGACATTCTGAAACGGCATCGAAAGTAATTCTCCGGAAAAATAGGTGATGATGCAAAGTAGTTGCACACCAACTGTTTGTGTGCATCAATCCGTTCTCTCCGAATGGACACACGAACATAAACAAAATCACCGTGCTTCGGTTTCTTCCTCTTGTGCATGGCCACTAGCATAGCAATCTCCTCTTCTTCATGCAAATCAAATTCCTCGTTCGACGATGAATCATCTACGAAAGAGGAGTCAACCGAGCTCATCTACAATGCACACAACCATCGTCAAACATACTATCCAATCCCAAGTTAAATCATCAAGTTCATCATTTTTTTACCTTGGGGAATTCCGTCGAACACCTTGTGCGTGCGGTGGAAGAAGATGGTCGTCGGTTGGATTGGCTGCTGCGGACAGCTCCGGATGGCGGCGGTGATAAGAAATGAGCTTGGAGGTTGGCCAAGAGGAGCTCGGCGGGCGGCGAAGAATAGTTTAGCAAACGGGCAGAGGGCTTGGTGCGGCGGTCGTGTGGCCGGCGCAACGGCCGTGGACAGGCTCACGGCCGACGGGGAGGAGGACGGCGGCAGCCGGACCCCCGGAGGCGCCAAATCCCGCGTCGGCTGCCTCCCGATTCGGCGACGTCCGGGCGGCTGCGAGCCGGCTACCGGCGAGAGAGGCAACGGGGGCGACGGCGGCGGAGGGGATGTGTGGTGGTGGCGGCGCCGACGGCGAGGTTTTGGGCGGTCGCGGCGGTGGATTCCGGCCGGCTGGTCTTCGGGCGGGCGAACGGTCGCGGGCGGGAAAGGAAGTGGCGGTTGGGCATTCGCGGGTGGCGGCTAGTTTTGGACCAGATGCACCTTATGATGTAAATTTGCATCACGAGGTGTTGTATTTTACATCACGAGAAGGCCGCAGTCCAATTTTTTTTGTCCATATGGACCGTCTGTTGGAGCAGCGTTTTTTGACTCAGGCGGTTCAAAAGTTAGGTACTTTTACATTTGGACCATCTATTGGAGATGCTCTAATGGCTAGGCTTTGATTTTTCTTTTTCTTCTCTTTCTTCTCTTTTTCTTTCAAGGCTGCTTGTGGCCTTGCACCTGGGTGCACTTCACAAGTCATGTAACTGTACTTCCTCAGGCTTATGACTCTTTTGAAATATAAGGTCGGCCACGCGCCACCTTCTTATTTTCAAAAAAAAAATTAATAATAAATTCAAAGCCAAGTAAATGAGCAGCATGCAACATAAGCATGGTACACAAGAAATCTGCTTATCTTGTTTCTTGATGAATTTCATATAACAATAGCAGCCCCAACTGCCTGGGAATGTGCTGAATTTACATATACATATGCAAAAGCAAATGTGGCGGTTCTGTGAACAACCGAACCCGATTTTAGGATTATGTACAGGAGCATCTACTATAAAGATACTTGAGAGCATAGCTATTGCCATGCTGCGCCTTCTATCGTGGGTCACCAGGTGATCATTTGCAGAAGTTAACCACCATGGCCGTTGGCTGTAGGATTGTGGTGATGCAAATGTTTACGCGCTACTTTTCTTGCCGTCAGTTGCAATGACAGAGAAAGCACCGATAGGTTTGGCCAGGGTACGCCTCTGAGCCTTCACTGACAGTGGGCTGTCCTTGGCCTGTTCATGAATCAACAGAACCAATTAGAATCAGATACGTAAGACTCCTAGTTAACTTGCTAGTGATCTACATGACATCTTAACCACATTAATTGAAGAGAACATTATGAAATGGTCTGAGCTATTACCGCAAGGCAGGTTCCCTGCTGGGTGTTGCAGATGGGATAGTTATGAGGGCAGCAGCTGTAGTGATCATCGCAGCAGGTAGCACCCTCGAGTGGGCAACAGCCCCAGGCGAAGCACTCCTTGCCGTACTCGTAGATGCAGCAGCAGGTCGTGCTCGCGGGGCACTCGTTGTAGCTGTCACAGACGGAAGACGGTGGGGCAGGAGATGGTGGAGTTGGGCCGGGGTTAGGGGGGTTCTCGCCCGTCTTCGTCGGGTAGGAAGGCTCGACGGCAATACCACATTTGCCACTGGATGCCTTGATGTTACGCTCCATCCGGATGTAACCATCCTCTCCCCAGACGGTACCCCAGGAGTTCCTGACGAGCCAGTAGTCCTTGCCGTTCTCTGTACCATAACCAACGGCGGCGACACCATGGTCAAGTGCTGTTCCACAGGTTCCAGTGAAGATACCCTAAGAGAATAGGAAATGATAATCAGTAAATCGAATGCTTCCGAAAGGTCAAACTCATCGATTTCAAAAATGCTAGTTACACCTCGTTGAGGAGTTTTACTAATTGACAACAGTTTTATCTGAAGATGCTATTTGGTTATTTTCGCAGTCTGCATTTCCCTACTGTTTGATCAAAATGAGTAGCGAAAAGGGTTTAAACATCTTCAGTATCTGATGTTCTACTTTGTTGATTTCCAGCAGAAGTGGGTGATAGCTCAGAACACTTAATCCAATATGTTATAGATGTGAACACATAAAAGTGACCCGTGCACTAAAAGTGCTTCCTAAAGCAGGGACACATAGCCATGATGAGCGCATAGAAATGATACTCTAGAAGATTAGAAAAAGGTGCAAATTATATGGATGATGTCAAAGCATGCAAGAGTCAGGCTGCGTCCAAGTTAATCATAGTGGGGTAGTAGTTGCAGATTGCAACTGAGGTGAGGACAACAACAAAATTATTTTAGTGAAGGAGACGATAATAGAAGTTAGGTGTGTGGGCCTAACAGAGTAACATATTCATACCATTAAGAGAAAATGTCCCCAAGCTCTCTCAATCAGAATGATACCTATCTATTTTGGAAATAAGGAGGTACCATAACCTTTTGGCGCCTACTCATTCATCAAACCTACTGCAGAACAGTGATGTTAAAGAAGCTCACCGATTTGTAGAGCTGGAATGCCCTGCCACCAGCCTCAATCGCAACACTGATGGGCTGGTTTGCAACTGCCTTCTGCAGACTTTTCTCACTGTTCACGGGCACATCCTCGTACCCATCAATGGTAACAACCTTTGCATTTTTCTGCAAATTCCCCCCAAACACGAATGGAACAGAATATCAGTATGATGCACATTCTTAAAATTCAGAAGAGAACTACGAAGACGGATGATACCTTGTTAGCATCGCAACGGTTGTCCCTCTCCTTGTAGGGGTAGTCCTCCTCAGAGTCGATACCACCATTGTTAATGATGAACTCAAACGCATAGTCCATCAGACCTCCATTGCATCCCTCGTTGTATGAAGTGTCACAGTCAACAAGCTCTTGCTCGGACAGAGGGATCATGTCGCCCGTAACAATCTGGTTGATGCCTTCAACAGCTGCTATTGCTGAGAAAGCCCAGCAGCTCCCTGGAAAAGACAAACAAATATCAGATTCTGGTATCTTTGTGTCACGATTTTAGTTGAAGTTCAATGCACTGATACAAGTGGCAAGTAGTAACAGAGCAACAGTACATAGTACTACAAATTTCTTGAAATTGCAGGTGAAGACCTGCTACCAATCAGACGGCGAAACTTTCAAAGAGTCATGAGAGAGATGTGTACCCAAGGGCCTAATGTAATCATATCAACTAATAGTAGAGGGGGATGGTGAGACCATCCAACAAATAACAGGACAAATGGGTCCGCCAGCTTATCAACTAGACAACGACCACCACTACTTTATAATTTTCCTCTATTGCATACTCCAACAGCCTAATGGAATCATGTGAAATAATATCAGTACTAACTTAGTGTCCATGTTCAATGAACCTACTTCCAAAATACTCCTATCCAAACTCATGAAGATCATGCTAACAGAGCTCTACTGAACCTCCATATTACAGTAGCAAATCAATCAGTACTACCACTGAATTTAGCAAGTGATAAGTTCTGACAGAACCAGATACTGAAAATAAGGTGTCCCAGTTGCTGAAAACTGAATTGACTCTATAACATACTACAGAATAACTAAGACATCCTACCAAAATAAATTTTAATTTAGCAGAATTTTATTTTACTATCTGACCTTATATGCCTAACTTAGAATCAGAGATCCCCCTTTTCACTGTCCAAATCGTTTAGGTGAAGCCTCTCAACAGCACCAATTATTGCAAGTTCCCCTGCTTTCTGTTCATGTGTATACTGAACCATGGCACGTTGACCAACAAAATTCCTAATTTACGCAACAGATTGGAATATACCAGTCGCAAGAATCTTCACTTGAAACAGATGGTATCTACCGATAATATGCAAGAAGACAATTTTTACTGTAAAAAGGAAACAAAATAGAAGCAGCAGCAGCAGATCAGCCGAGGATGCTTACCGCAGCCGCCCTGGTCCTTGATGGCAGCAACGGCCCCCTTCTTCCTCCAGTCGACGGTCTCCGGCAGCTCCTCGTTGTCGTCGGCCTGGTACCTGGCGCTGAGCTTCCGCTCCCGGTCCGGCTTGGTCCGGGCGCCCAGGTACGTGCTGCGGTACTCCTCGTTGGTGAGGTCGGCGAAGCGGTTGAGGCCGAGGCGGAAGGAGTGGAGCCCGGCGTCGGCGGCGGCGTTGTGCTGGTCGATGTAGCGGAGGTTGTCCCGGAAGACCTCGAAGCGGCGCTCCTCCTCGCCGATGGCGTTGTACGTCCTGCGGTGCTCGGACATCCACTCGGCGTACATCCGCCGCACCTCCTCCTCGCTCCGCTCCCCGTACGACACGATCGACATGTCCGCCGCCGCCGCCAGCGACACCAGCAGCAGCAGCGCCGCCGCGGCCGCTAGCAGAGCCATGGAGCTCCTCATCCCCGAGACCACAAGTACACCGCCGAGCAGGAAGAGAGATGGGGGGTAGTAGATGGGATTGGGTAGCAGACTTCTTGCTTTTGTTCTCCATGGACGATGGTATCGGAGGTCGCTTTATAGGAGGGGAGACGGGGGGAGTGGTGGGCCCAGATTCTCCCAATCGTTTTGTTTTCTCCCTCTTAAGTCCGCTGGACCAATCGGATATTTCCCTCCCTTCCGGTGGGATTATTTTTTGTTGGGATTTTTCTGAAACATTTCTTTTGTTGGGATGGTGAAGGTGTCACGGACGTCGACAGGTTGGTTTTTTTTAGGGATAACTCTTTTGACGTGTTCATGTGAAATGGTTATTATAAATAAATGGTCCGTTTTACTAAAATAATGGGTTATTTGTTGGGTTTGTTTATGTTGAAGATAAGGTGCCGTGTGGATCGAGGATTGGACATGAGAAGGATGGTGGCAGGGGGTGGAAGGTGGAAGGATTCGACTCCGGTGGGTTTTTAATTTACTTGTGGGTTTTTCTTCTTCTTTGAGCTGCGGTAGTTTATTGCTCGCCAAGAAAGAAAAAGAAGATGGGTTACTCAATGTTGATATGTAAACCATCGTTCTTAGTTAGTAAGTGCCTTGCTGAGTTTTCCTGTTAGAACCACAATATAGCACCGTGGACGCGAGAATGGGCTTCTGGACTTTATTTATCGCTAATTGTAACAATGCTGCACTTTTTATGAATAAATTGTCTTCTCCTTAAAAACATATGTGCCACCTGGTGAAACTTCAGGAAGTTTCCTTGCACTTCATCGACATTAAATTTTGGGACGCAATTGTTCTCATTACGTAGTGGTTTTTCTCTCTCCCTCAATTTGTGGTAACCACGTGAGAGCCGAGACGACGTGATGGATAGCAATGGATAGATTCGATGGTAGCCATTATAGACAGGAGAGGAGGGTGTAGGCGAGGGTGGCGAAAAGAAGGAAGCAACATAGCGCAAGGCATGGTGGTGATTGTGGGAAGTGGGATAGGCTCACTAGTGCCAATTTGACGAAGACATGATCAAAGTGCAAGAATTCACATGATTTTTTTACTTAATGATGTGCATGTCATTTTCTAGAGTGACATGGTGATACTTCTCACATTCAATGTCCCTAGAAGTCGTTTCTTGCACTTAATGGAGTTGCCACCTCTCTGCGGAATTTCCCAGGATTTCCTCATGAGTGGATCTAACATTTTGCTCAGGCCCAAAGAATTATGGTCGCTTTTTTATTTTATTTTATACTCCATCGGTTCGTAAATATAAGTTTTTTTTAGACATTCCACTACAAACTACATACAGATGTATATAGACATATTTAAAGTGTAGATTCACTCATTTTTGTTTCGTATGTAATCTATAGTGGAATCTATATAAGAAAACTTATATTTAGGAACGGAAGGAGTACTAAACTAAGATAATCACTCGGCATGGAAGGTGAGCTATCTCAAAAACAATGAATATACTCCGTACTAAACTAAGATACACTTTTCTTGTTTGAAATGAAATCTTATTTCAAAATTTTGATTTAAGACTTGAGAAAAAAAAATAGCCCGTTGAGATATAGATGAATCAGTTTCCTTTATAATACTACTAAACGTATGCATGTCATTTTCTAGAGGGATTAATTAGAGGGCCGCACCTCGCATTCAAACGCGGCTAGAGGTTGTTTCTTGTAGACATCAAACTCTACAAGGTCGGACGCCGTCCCCCGTCTGTGACCGTATGGGCCCTATGGTCACTTGCAGGGCGAGAGATTCAGAAGCGAAGGTATGGAAGAGAAGGCGGCTAAGTGGAAGGAGGAGAGCCGACCAATCACAAGGCGACGTAGCCAACCAACCTACTCCAGTCCCATGGCGGGGGAGGGGACCTCCCGGAATCTGGTAGGTCCGCCGGTGGTTGGGCGTGGGGGATGATGGGAAGAGATCCCAGATCCCGGTGCTGGCTGGATGGCTTATCCCTGCGCGACTCTGCTGCTGGTCTGACGACTCCTACGCTGTGGTTGATCACAGCGTGCACATGTGCAGCGCGCTCATCTTCTGGGCGACACGAGCGATTATTCCCCGTCGCTTGTTTAGTCGGGCCGTGCTCCTCGCGGGCGCACGATTATCGACGGGATTGAGCATCCGTATACTTCTTGATTCGTTCAACTAATTAATTCAGGATTTGACATCTCCGCAACAAAAAAAATCAGGATTTGACATGGTTTCGAGGTTGGATAAGATCACTGGCGCACTGTTCCGTCCGAATATTGAGTGAAAATTGGTCGTAACGTGGATGTGTTGACTTGGAGCTTGGCTATTGCGTGTGCGCTCTGCTCCACCAGGACGATCCTGGCCGTCCAATAGGTCTGTAAATTTTTTGGCCCGATGAGGTGATACGTTGGCCACGCCAGGCGAAGCTTGTACCAGTATCTGCATTTGATCCAGTGGGACAGTGATATGACGTTTGCAGTGAGCTCCGCGCTTTCGTGTGGCCCGATCTAGTCCAAATTCTGTATGGCACGCTTCATGCGCGCAGTGAGACGCTTCCCTCCAACTCACCAGGAATACTACTATCTCGGTTATAATTATATATTAGAATCATTCACTTTTGTGTAACGTTAGGTGGGTTGTATTCTGACTTTAGGGGTTAATTGTTCGCGGCAGGCGTACAAAACTGTTGGAACGTGTGAAGTACTAGTACAAACTCTGAAGCAAGAGATTGTACCGGCAACAAGTTGAGCTACAGAGTATGGTAAAACACATGCTTGGAATTTCGGAGATTTCAGATTGACATGCGGTGCAACATCAGTGATTGGTATCGTATCATCCATGCACGGGGAGCACCGCCGTTGGCTTGATCCATTGCCAAAAAGTGCTCAAGAATTCAGTGCGCGGACTCAAAATTGTACAGTGTTTTCCATGGTATAAGAGTAATTTGGCAGCAGCTGATCTTCTAGACTGGCCTGGTCAAGTTGCATGCCAACGCGTTTATCTAAGTTGGAAATGCAAGAGGAGCTAGCTAAGCACGCTGAGAGAAAGTTTCATAGGTACCAAACCCTTTTGAACTGGCAATAGTCTATCGATCTCCTCAAGTAAGTTCTTCTCTTCTACATCAGAAAGAGTACCAGCCAGGGGCACTGTTCCCATGTTGCTGTGCCTACAGAGTCCTAGGATATACTTCTGCACATAGTATGCCAAAGAACCGGCGATGATCTCAGGCCTTATGCTTGGAGACTCCATACCAGATAGCAATCTCTTGTACATGGGAAAACTCAATGATGAACTAGAGTTACAATAATAAGCTTGAAATGTATTGAAGAACATCATATCTAATTTTTGGTATACCTCCAATATCTCAAATCCTAAGACCCTACAATCAAGAAATAGCGAGTCTTTTGTCACTCTATCATAATTTTTTTCCTTCTCTAAAAACTCCGCAAACTCTTAAATAGTGCCATCCTCAATGTGGTCACGCACTTTGTAAGAAAGCTTTTTCATCACACATTTCTGAAGCATGCCATGGAAAATGGACACATTAGCAAGTGATGATTTGATTGTTCTAGTTGAGTCATGCCAAAAAAGTGAGCTTGAATTATGAGCTTAATTCTCTCGTGTGTTACAAAATTGGTTTTCATGTCATGCACTAATTAGATTTTGTTACGTAGCAAAGCAGTGAAGGACCCGCGAATTTGTGCAGCTAGGCTTTTTGATGTTCTTGCAACTATAGTTACTTTTTATATAAGATTATACAAATTATACATATCTTATGGAATCACGGAGGTAAAACAGTAGTGGATAAAATGATCTTGATCAATCTAAGTTATTTTTTATACTCATACATCAATATCTGGCCTTAGAAAAAAAATATAGCTGCACACATTTTAAGATGTTATCTATTCCCAAACGACAAGAGTCATAGTTACCACTTTTAACTTATATGCTCCTCCCCAGTCATTCTTCCATTTAATTCACCACTATATTAGCTTCACAACCAAAATATAGAATTATTGTAGCCAAATAACTACGTTCAAAGGGACATGATAATTTTTTGGTATAACTCTTGTATTACAATTATTGTGTTTTTGTTAAGATTCTTCATGCAAAACCATATATTTTTGTATTTTTTCTTTAAATTACTCATTCCTTCCCACCAATATTTATTATAATTCTCTCAATACAAGGTAGATTACTCCAATATGACATTTTGTTCTTTTCCTCCATGTGCTTCATCATTTGGCTTGACAGAAACAATGGCATTCAATTGGTATCACTTTGTTCTTTTCCTCCATGTGCCTCATCATTTGCCTTGATAGAAATAGTGACATTCGATTGGTATCACCTTTGTAGAACCTACAAACATAATACTCAAATACACGTTGAGTTAAGAGCACCATTTTAAATGGATTGCACCTAGTATATTGTTTTAATTATATCTATTCACCTTGTGCATTCTCCTAGCATATCATTTAATCATATCTAATCATGTCATGTGTCATAACATATCATTTAATTATATATATTCACTCTGTGTGTTCTCCTATAATGGTGTCCCGCTTGTATGATTCATTGTCGATAAGTAGTTCGATCTTATTTTCTTATTGAATTCATGGTTGCATATTCATGGGACACCGATGTTTACCGCACTTATTCTGTAAGCTTATGTGTTTCCATATTTTCACCGAGAAAATATCAAGCCGCCAAAGAGCAATCCATGTGTTCTCATTGGTGTTTCCAGGCCTTTTAATTCCTCTGGCATGGCCCCGTTCATCAAGCAACAACACATAACATGTTAGAGAATTGCAATTAACCTGCACTAGTCACTAACATAATGTCATAGTCATGTTGATAACCAAATAGTGAGCTGGGCTATATGTATTATCATGAGGCAGGTTTCCAGATTAGTGTCGCAAAAGTCGCGGACAACAGTTGTAGCTATCTTCGCAACAGGTAGAGCCCCTGGAGCGGGCAGCGGGTCCAGGTAAAGCATTCCTCACCCTGCCGTTAGATGCAGCAGCAGGTCGCGCCCTGGGTTAACGAGTAGTTGTCATCACAGACAGGAGGTGTTAGGGTGAAAGTTGACGGCTCCACTGCAGCTGCCCGCACCGACAACAGTAGACACACCACCATGGGAGACGTTGTCAAGCTCCTCATCTCTGGCAACAGGGAGGTACTACTTGTGATAGGCGTTGAGATTTCTCCGAAGAGGAAGGGTGATGTAGTACATTAGCAAATAGTATTTCCCCCAGTTAAAACCAAGTTTATCGAACCCGTAGGAGACTCGCGCAAACAAATGTAAGTAGTACCTGCACACACATGCACACACAACAAATACTTGCACCCAACACGGATAAGAGGGTTGTCAATCCCCTTGTACTCGTTAGTTGCAATGATTAATTCTGATAATGATAGATAGATAAATTACAAAGGAAAATAAAATTAAATAAATTACAAAAATTATTTTTAGGGTTTTAGTATATATAAAGTGAATAGACTCGGGAGCCATAGCGTTCACTAGAGGCATTTCTCTCATGAACATAGCAACAATCGATAACAAATTATTGTTGGACAAATTGGTAGAATAGCACATAGTTATGATATTCCTTCATGGCATGATCAATATATAGACATTACGTCCGAGGCAAGTAGACTGACATCCATCTGCATCTACTACTATTACTCCATCCCAAGACCGCTACCCAGCATGCTTCTCAAAGTATAAAGTTCATAACAAAGAGAGTAATGCTTGAAGCATGATAACATAATGTAGACAAAGTAAGACCAAATAATATGTTCAAACCCCATGGTTTTCCCTTAGTAGCAACAATATAATATATGCCTTGCTACTCCTCCTGTCACAGAGTAATGACGCTACAAGATTGAATCTACTACCAAGCACTTCTCCAACTGAAGATAAATCAATCTAATTGGCCAAAAGAGATAGATAGATCGAGGAGAAATACAAGGCTATAAAATCACACATAGATAAATATCAGAAAAGACTCAAATATTTTCAATGAATGATCTGATCATAATCCACAATTCATTGGATCCCAACAAGCACACCGCAAAAGTTTACATCGGTTTGATCTCAGGTGAGATCATTGTATTGAATATCAAGAGAGAGAGAGAGAGAGAGATCTAGCTACTGCTATGGACCCGTAGGTCCCGTAGGAGCTACTCAAATTTCATCATGGAGGCAACAAGGTTGATAAAGAAGGCCTCTGTGATGGATTCCCCCTCCGACAGAGTACTGGAAAGGCCTCTAGATGGGATTGCAAAAGAATAGAGGCTTGCGGCGAAGGAAGAATTCTTTCGGGACCTCCCTCGGGGGTTTATGGATATATTGGAATTTATAGCGCTGGAATTAGGGTAAACAAAGTAGCAGGGGGTGCAAGGGGGCTGGGCGTGCCCCCTGCCTTGTCGCTCCGTCTTCTGTCACCTGGTATCCTCCCGAAGTTTCTAGGGTCACTTTTGGTCTAGAAAAATCGTCAAAAAGTTTCATCATGTTTGGACTTTGTTTTTTATTGATTTTTTGTAAAACCAAAAACAAGAAGAAAACAACAAATGGCACTGAGCACTGAGTTAATAGGTTAGTTCCCTAAAATGATATAAAATGACATATAAAGCATACAAGATTGATACTATAATATCATGAAACAATAAAAAAAATTCTAGATACCTCAAAGACGTATCAGGAGGCTATGCTACCGTTGAAGAAGCCAAGGCGACAAGAATATGACAGAGCGAGACCTGATGGGTCATGCCTTTGTCTTCCATGGATGATGGTTGCGGTTTTGGGGCCGATTTACGGAAGATGAGGAGATCTGTACAAGGAGTGGAAGCTTAGATTCTCCCTTGAGTTTCTTGTTTAGAGGCCACTTGAGAGTAGCAGAGTAGGGAGTCCGGGAGCACCTTCCCACAAGTTTGACTACTTTCGGACAATGCACACACACGTCCAATGTGATGCACCGACTTAATCGTGCACTAATCATACATGCAAATGTGCATGATCAAGATGAGAGACTTACGAGAAGATATCACAACACAACTCTAGACACAAATTAAAGTCATACAAGCCAGGGGCCTCGAGGGCTCGAATACATAAGCTCGAATAGACAAGAGTCAGCGGAAGCAACAATATTGAGTACGGACATAAGTTAAACAAGAGTGCCTTAAGAAAGTTAGCACAAAAGCAACAGCGATTGAAAAGGCAAGGCCTCCTGTCTGGGAGCCTCCTAATTACTCCTAGTCGTCGGCGGCCTCCACGTAGTAGTAGGCACCCTTGGGGTAGTAGTAGTTGGCGGCGGTGGCGTCTGGCTCCTGGGATCCATCATCTGATCACAACAAATGAGTATGGGGGGAAAGAGGTAGCAAAGAAACCATGAGTACTCATCCAAAGTACTCGCAAGACCAACATCAGATCTAAATTAAGTATGCATCAGTATCAAAGGAATGGGATGTATCTTTGGACCGAACTTCAGAATGCCAGAAGAGAAGGGGAAAGCCTAGCCTATCGAAGACTAGCATCTTTAAGCATCTTGCAGCATTTAGAAGACTACATAATAGCATATTATAATTAGCAAGCATGTTGTAGTATTAACGCCCAGAGATCCTTCCTCGACTCTCTGTGAGGAAGCAATCTCGGAGCCGTCATATCCATTTCACATCTCAGTATCCAGTTCTAGTTGTATAGATCATGATACAACTCCAAGGCATCCTATTACCATGGACACGGCTATTCGAATAGATATACTTCTCTGCGGGGGTGCACAAACTTACCCAACACGCTCGATCAACTCCGGCCGGACACACCATCAGGTCATGAACGACCTCGGCCTATCAACACACCGTAGTACTACCTAGGCTCAACAGAGAGGTCAGCACGCCGATCTACATCCTAAGCGCGAAGGGGTCTTGGGCCCATCACCCTTTGCACTCCTGCATGTTGCATACGCGGCCGTCGAGCAGACCTAGCCCCTTTATACAAGCGCGGGCTTAACCAATCCAACCCGGCGCGCGCCGCTCAGTCGCTGACGTCAGTAGAGTTTCGGCTGATACATACGACACCAAGTGCCCATAATTGTTCCTGCGTGGTGGTTAGTGCATATAGGCCAGTGGCCAACTCAGATCAAATACCAAATCTTGTTAGTGTCTTGGGAGGGCGCGGTAACGAGCAAAGACTCATGATCATATGACCCCGTCGCCCCGTCTCGTGGACTTACGGCAAGGGCCCAGAATGCCCGGCCGCGCCATTAGAATCTTGCAGGTACCCTCCAGGTCAACCCGACTACACATCAACTCGCGCCCTCATGGTCAATCCGACTCGCAAGAGACTGTCGGAAACTCAAGTCCACCTCTACTGGGTTGTACCGCCTGTCCCTCCAGCCCTGCAGTAATAGTAACTCTCGCGGGTACCCCTCAGGGCCGACCCATCTTTAACATGGTTCTGTGATAAAGTCAAAGTAACCGTGTGTCCATAACACCAAAGGGGAATCTAAGGAATCACCCTCGATGGGTTCCACTAGATGTAACCATCAAGGTAAACTAAGGAGGAATCACCCTTGATGGTTCACACTTGAGGTGTTACACGACAGAGTCGTATCGGGAGTGGTGAAGAAGGAATCACCCTCGATAGACCACGAATGATTAGCTACACTACAGAGTTATCATCAGGGGTGTGTTACGAGGTATCACCCTTGGCACTCGATAGTAGCTCTGCGGAGTCGTACAACTAAAGGGGGTGAGGTGATGTGATGTGTCGGGCTCTGGACGTCGATCACGTTGATCGAGTCATCAGTCATCAAGCGGGAGAAACTGGGACAAGGTGAGGGTTTTCTAGTGGATCACTAACCAACCAATACTCAGCATATAGGATAAGAAGGTAAGGTACAAGCAGGTTACAAAAGTAGGCTATGCATCAGAATAGGAGCAATCATTTACAGTAGAAAAATCTAATGCAAGCATGAGAGAGAATGGAATGGAATGGGCGAAATCGAAATGATCAAGGGGGGGGGGGTTGCTTGCCTGGAAGCTCTGCAGACAGACTCGACCCCTCGAAGATAAAGTAGTCGATCACCGGATCAACAACGGTCTTGGGGGTCTATGGAAAAGAAGTAACAGAGGGGGAACACAATAAATAACAGAGCAAACAAATATATCACAAAGCATGACATCACAATACGTTGTGCTAGGGGTGACCTAACGCCATGCTACATGTTGCAGACGGAGCGGGAAAATATCCAGAAATATTTTCCGAGCTCCGGGCATTTATCGGTCAGACGAACGGAGGGAAAGGTTCCATGTTCGCTGTGTTGGGAGGCATGTGGCAGGTATGTGGATGGCATATTCGGATTCGTCATATTTTTTGGATATATATATATATATATATAATTTTCATCCGAGTTACGAATTATTTCATATTAATTTTTAAAGTTTAACCATTTTTGTAATTTCTAGATTCTTTTGATTTGATAAATTTCTAAATGTTAAATGCTAGGGGTACCCAAAAAGGTGTATCCAGCACTGTGAATAGAGGCTGACAGTGGGCCAGTCAACTGTTGACTTAGTAGTCAACAGTTGACCGGTCAAATGTGAATAGTGGCCATGGGACCCATATGTCATTGTCTTAACTAGTTTTAATTTAATATAACATTTTAGTTTAATAGGGGGCATGTGTTAGTGTTACTGGGTTAATTTAATCCTTGTTATTTAGTCCTAACTAATATCATTAGTGGGGGGTTAGGCCTAAGTTAATTAACTGGCCGACCGGCCCCACTGTCATAGGGCCAGCCCGGCCTCTCTGGCATGGCATGCACGGGCACAGGGCGCCGGCAGCCAGGGCCAGCAACTCGCACGAGAGCGGCCGAGCAGGCGCTGGAGGCGGGTACGGCCGGCGCCGGGGTGGGGGCGGCGGAGTAGCGGCAGTGGGCGGCAAGGCCAGGCAGATATGGCGTGATTGGTTGTAGTCGGCCGAGGCCAGGGGAGAAATGGGCAGAGACGGGCGTGAGGCACGTCACGCGGCAGTGGGGGAAGCACGGGTGCTGCGGGCACGCGCGCGAGGGCGTGCTGGGGGAGGCCGGGGCGTGCACGGCGAGCGCGGCCGAAGGGTGCGGGCGCACAGTCAAGGGTGAGGCAGGGAAGCCCAAGGCATGGTGGCTGCGGCGAGCACTGGGCGGACGCACCCCGAGGTGGGGGCGAGCGCGGTCTATGCGCGAGGACCGCAAATGGGCACGATGGTGCACACATGAGGGGGCATGGGGGAGGCATAGCCGTGGCGCGGTGAGCTCGGGCGGTGTTTACAGCAGGGAGGAAGGGGAAAACGGGGAAGGGGCTCACATCGAGGGCGGGAGCAAGCTCGGGAAGGTGCAAGGGTGGCTGGAGATGCTCGAGGCGGCCGGTGGTGCAAATCGATCGAGGGGAGGGGGCGACGGCCATGGCGGTGAGGACGGGGCAAGGAGCGAGCAGAGAGGGAGCGACGCGCCAAGGGGGAGATGATGGAGTTAGGGTTTACGAAGGGGAACGAGGGGCGCTCTTAAGAGAGACGGGAAGGTCGAGAATGGCCGACACAACATGGCCTCCGCGTGATGGACGACGCAGGGGTGTCCACGGTGCCTCATGTGAACAGGAGGATGAGGAGGGAGGGGGAGTTGGGCCGGTTGTACCGTGCACTTGGGCCCAAGTGCACAATGGAGTTCTCTTTTCTTTTCTTTTTCTTTTTTTTCTTTTTTTGTTTTCTATTTAACTTGTGTTTACTTTTATTTACCACATTATTTTAGTTGTGTATTAGTATACAAAAGTAGCATCTTAATTAGTGTTATAATTTAGGCTACTGCCACAATGTGATTGGTCTTAAAATAAAATAATTTGTAATTCTATACAATTTAAAAAGCAATAAAAATATTGTTTTGGCCCTCTTTTAATTCTTTTAGGGCATTTAGATATTTAATTAAATGTTGGTTTCTCCTTGAAAAATACTAAGTGATTATTTGCAACACTATGAACATTTTTGTTTTACTGTTTGAAGAAATATTATTTTAACTTTATTTTTAAATTTTGAATTTGAACTCATTTTGAATCAAAGTGAAGTTCAGTAAATTAATTGCGATGACATGACACCATTAGTGTGTGATTACTATAAATGATCTACCAGGGTGTTACATCCAACATCCAGGTTCACTACACATAGACGTGATCAAGGACCCCCCCCCCCCTGGCCCCACTCCACTTTCCCCTCCTGGGCCGCTCGCGCGGGCGGCTTCGAAGGCCGCCCCCACGAGATCACCCGGCCACAAGCGACGATGTTGGTGGCAGCGGGCATGACGGGAACGTCTCGATGGGCTTCCCTCGCGCGGTGGAGCGACATCAACGGGCGGCATGGGTTGGTTTCCCTAGTGCGGTCACGCACAGCCAGGGGCGAAGCAGCAGGGAGGAGCATGCCCTGATCTCGCAGAGGAGGTGTAGGAGCGTGCTGCTACCCTGGTGACGCTGGCGTAGGAGAGGGTGGTGGCAGCGCTTGCGCTATTGTGCGGCGACGACCTCTTGGTGGTGGAAGCATGATCCCGTTGAGGTGGATGGTGTGCGGCGGAGGCATCTGCTGTTGTCGGAGCAGGTGTTGGAGATGGATGCTCATTCTGAATCCGGGCAGGCCCAGGGCCACGACCGCTGTGTTGCTGCCTGACTGGAGTTGGTGTGTTGGCTGTTGCGGGCGGTGGGGCAGTCCTTGGCCGTGCTGGCTGTGGAGGATGATTCGAAGCTGTGAGATCTTGGCCGTGCAGGAGGAGGAAGAAGGGTTGCGTGCCTTCACCTGTGGAGGGTGTCAGTGTTCCGCGACATCTTGAGAGTGATGCATCATGGACTGTGGCCTAAATCCGGTGGGGCAAAGATGGAGGTGTGCAATGTTACCTATAAAAATCATGCCTGTCTTCCGTTGATGCTAGCAGCGACGGCGTCTGTCGGTGTCATTCCCTTTCCTAAAGATTATATTCTGATTTTGGGGCTAATTGTTCATGAACAACGTACACAACTGTTTGAGCTGCCGGTGACAAAATTTCGTGTTTTGACCCTTTTCTGAAACCTATTTGAGATCTGACTCTAAGTTGACATTTTTTCGAGATCTGACTCTAAGTTGAATTTTTTTTCGAGATATGACCCTTTTGCTACCGCCAGAGTCCATGGCGGTAGGGTCTAACAGCCTACCGCCAGGGACTTTGGCGGTAGGAAACATCTCTACCGCCAAACGGGCTACCGATAGCCTGCACAACCCTACCGCCGAGATGCTTGGCGGTGGGCACGAGCACGCACTGTGTTCAATACTTAGGCAGGTTTTGACGGTAGGGCATACAATCCTACCACCAGGGTCCTTGACGGTAGGCTGTTATACCCTATCGCCATGGTCCCTGACGGTAGCAAAAGAATCAGACCTCGAAATTTTTCTAAACTAGGCTCAGATGTGAAATAGGTTTGAAAAAAGAGTCAAAACACGAAATTTAGCCGCTACCACTACAAACTCTGAGGCAAGAGATTGTACCAGCAACAAGTTGAGCTACAGAGTAAGGCGCGGTAACAAAGTCGCCATAGCGTGGGATCTTCGTAGAAGGAGGCGCGTCAGCGGGCGGCATGCCTCAGCGGGCTGGCGGGCGCATGGGTGGACAACGGGACGGGATACCCGGCCGGCCGGGAGCGTACGTATGGAATCTCTTGGTGATGGGTACCTTGCGGCGGCCGTCGGTTGGCTGGCGTGGAGCCCCGGCACACCGTACGTAGTCCTCATCATGAAAGAAAATGACGCATGCGGAAAGCGAGAGACGGGAAATGCGACAAGCTAGCGCGAGCCATCAGCGATCCAGCAGTAAATTAACCTTCGTGGTTACACGAGGCAGGACACGTTCACCGTCTCGGACCTGCCGGTTTAACCGGAGCCCGGTGTAGTATTTTCACATGAAACGCTGCACTTTTTACATGAGTTCTACTCATGTGAATCTGCAGTACGTGCATGCGCTGAAAAGAGGGCATCCTATTTGTGTTCGGCAAGTCTGCAGTACGTACATGCAGCGCGTTATCTCTGACAGCTTGTGATAAGTAGGCTGAAGCTGCTGCGCGACTTATCACTTAATCACTTGCAAGTGGTTACCTGTAGCAGTTTTCTGTACGTTTTCATTTTCGTGCGCACACGTCGCCTTCAGCTCGCCCGCGAGAACGAAAAAGACGTCGCTTTCAGCTCAGAAGCACAAGCTACCTCACTGAACGCCTCAACCGTGCAAGGTACACAAAATAAAGAATAATATACATACATACTACTCGACTCTGTATCGATATTAAAATGCAGTAGCAATGGCTGTTGTGAGGCCAACTTCACCGCGCGACCCTATCATATCCGTCCCCGTCCGTTTGAGGTAAAAGGGACAAACAAGACGGCCCAGCGCGCGGACGCAAACGGACTTTTGTCCATTTTGTGTCCGCTTTCGACCCATCCCCGGCCTAAGTTTGCGCCGGTTTTGGGGTGAAACGGGCAGCGCGCGGACGGGCGGGACGCGCGGACGGGCGGGACGCGCGCGCTTATCCTCCCCTGGCCCGCCTGTCGGTGGGAGAAACCAAACCCCCTATGCCCATTTGGCGCCATTTCCCCCAAAAACTCCCACGTCCCTCCCATCGCCTCCTCTCTCTCCCCAGTCCATGGCCGACGCCCCGCCGAGTTCCGGCGGCCTGACCGTCGACCCACCCGCAAAGGTAAAGAAGAAGGCGTCAAGGAAGCCGCGGTCGGAGTGCACGCCGGAGGAGATCGCCAAGTTGGAGGCGGAATCGGCGGAGAGAGGAAACGGAGAGCGGTCGTTAAGGTCAATGCCGCCGCGGCCAAGTTCGCCACCCAGCGCGATGAGCTGGAGGCCGCGCGGCACAAGGCCGCGGCCGACGAGAAGGAGGACCTCGTCAACAAAGCGCACGCCATCCTCATGCTTGGCATGGGCCGTCCGCCCAGGTTCCCTGGAGCGGCCGTCGGCCCGGCGAGCACAGGCTCGTCGGCCGCTCGGCCTACGCATTGCCAGTCGCCGACCTCGCATACCGCGCCCATGTCGCCCGGCTTTCCTCCGCCAAGGCACGACGGTCAGACCCGTTTCTCGGGGTCGCCAGACATGGGCTTGTTCGCGTCGTCGACACCGCACCCCGCGGCCATCATCGACCTCAACGTCACGCCTGGGTCTAGCAGCGGCGGCCGTCCATCCGTCAAGATGCAAAGAAAGCAGGCACGAGCACCATTCACGGGCACCATGCCGGCCCCCCGCGTCTTGTTTGACGGAATGTCAACCCCAACGCCAACGGTCGACGACCCCTTCTACAACCAGTACATGAAGGATGTGATCTTCGAGGGTGGGCATGGCCGTGCCTACGACCCCGAGGAGACCCAAAGTCAGGATGGCCGTGCCCAGTACGTGCCCGATGAAGAGGCTGACGACCGTGCTGACTACGACCATGGTGACTCGTGGCGTGAACACGATGACATCTATGTCGAAGGTCATGGTGATGAAGAAGAAGGCAATGACGTTGATATTAGTGGCGAGCCATTGTTCATCGACGAGCTCACCCAAAGAGCGGAAGCACAAAAGAAGAAAAAGAGCATTCGCACGGATTCATACACACAAGATGAGGACAAGTTGATTTTCCAAGCTTGGATGGAGATTAGCCAAGATCCGAGGACCGGCGTGCATAAAAAGGGCATTGTTTTTTGGACGAGAGTCCACAAAACATTCAATGAAAGGAAGATGTTCGAGCCCGACCAAATTACAAGCAACCGTGGCATCGGCTCGATTCAAAAGAGATGGTTGTTCATCCAACAAAAGTGCAACAAGTATCAAGCCGCATTTGAGAGCGTTCAATCATGGCCCGTGAGTGGTCTTGGCATTGGGGACACGGTATGCTCTCCTCTTCCTAGCCCTTTCCTTGCTACGGCCATGAGACTTCGACCTTGTATATGTTTGCATGTTCACTTCTTGTTGATCATGTGTTGTAGGCATTTCAATCTTTGGAGTCATTCAAGGCCCGGCACAATGACAGGTCATTCACTCTTACGCATTGTTGGACGCTCACCAACAATTGCCCTAAGTTCAAGGACCAATACCGTGAACTACAAAGGAAGAGATGACTGAAGACGGCCAAGTTAGCCGGAGGTGGAGATGGCGAGGCGTTGAAGAGGCCGAGGGGCAAGACCAACTCCAAGGTTGATGACATACGTGATGCCTCATCCATGGCATTGCATGACACTTTGCATGGCATGATGTCTCAAAAGGATGTGAGGGACGAGAAGAAGCGGCAAAGCAAGGACGAGCAAATGAAGCAATACCTAGACCTTGAAAGAAAGAAGCTTGAGATGGAGGAGGCGGTCAAGAAGAGGAAGATTGACATGGAGGAGACGGCCCGGCAAAGGCAGCTCGACATGGAAGAGGCCGCCCGGCAAAGGCAGCTCGACATCGAGGCCGACAACATCAAGGCCAGGCAGAGGCAGCTCGACAGCGAGGCCACCAATGCCGCCACCAAAGCGAAGGAGGTGGCCCTTGCGGTCATGAGCATGGACTTGTCGAAGATGAGCGACAAGACGAGGGCCTGGTTCGAGGCCAAGCAGAAGGAGATGCTCGACGCCGAAGGCCTGAACTAAGTCGTTCGATCGGCCGTGGCCGTTCTTTTTGGAGGCTGGCATATGTGCCGCCCGCCTGCAGGGCCGCTGTCTGTGTGCCGGCGAGAAAACATTCATTTTGGTGGCCGGCTGTGTTGCCGGCCGCTAACTATGTTGTCGGCGAGGACAACTATTCATTTTGGAGGCTGGCTGTGTTGCCGGCCGCTGGCTGATGTCGGCGATGGACGTGTAGGCCGCTAACTCTGTTGCCGACGTGATGAACCGGGGCCGCTGGCCTGAACTAGGGCTTGTCATTTGAAACGTTGTTTTTGATTTTTTAAATAAACGCGGACAGGATAGGGCAAATGAATGCGGCCGCGCGCTAGGCATACGGCCACCGCATCCTAGGACACATCCGAACACGACCTTAAATCGTTATCCAAACAGATAGAATCCGAACAAAATGGACATCCGTTTGGGGTCGCGCCGTGGAGCTGGCCTGATAGCTTTCACCGCCGCTGGTGCTAGGCCCACACGCAGGAGTAATTGCTCATCGAGTCGCTGGTACAAAATTGCAATGGCAATAGAAATTGTCGACCATCTGGACCCCGGCCACTTGATGCTGCGGCTTATCTGCTGGTAGAAGACCAAGTAGTAGCATGGCGATGGCAACAAACACCAACAAAGACTTGGATTGCTGGAGCCAACGTGGCCTACATCGAATTTATCTACTACCCGGCTCATCATGTGAATTTCGGTGATGAATAAATGAATTTTCACCCCTCAAAAAAAAAAACCTAACACCCAGTTACTATACAAATTAGAAATGATACCCGCGCGTTGTAGCTGAAACTAGATCCAATAATTCTATGAGATTTGATGATATGAATCTTTAGTGTTCTAATTAGCAATATGAAACTCAAGCATATATAATTTATTTAATATATTTGATTAGTACTCCCTCTGTAAAGTAATATAAGAGTGTTTAGATCACTACTTTAGTTATCCAAACGCTCTTATATTTCTTTACGGAGGGAGTACATAGTTGGGGAAAAGAATATTTAATATAAGTATCACGTACAATGCATGTTAAGGTGAGTCTTTTCTCATGCATAGTGACGTAGTAAATGTTGAGAGAATTAAATATAATAGGACATGCATGGCGGTACGATGATTTGGCATAGTTGCGTGTTAAGATAATTGAATTACTAAGGATCAACTATTTAGGTATACTAGATGATACCCCGCACGTTGTTGCGGGAATATTTTGTAACCATATCTCAATGTGATTCATTGTATAAAACATATATAAAAGGATAAAACTGAAACCACATATAATTTATTATGTTTGATCACTGTATAATTGTAAAATGTTTATTAAATATAAATAGAATAATAGAATAGAAATTCGCATGTTGAGATAGGTTTTTCTTCATGTATGTTTCATAATGAAGTGTTTTTTTTTGAAATGGAGGCAAAAGATTTGCCTCATCTATTAATTAAAAGAGAATAGAGTTTGTTGTGTTATAGTAGGGCATTACAACACACCATCAATACAAAAGTCATTGCTCTCCCGGCATCATAGTACCCAAGTGTTTGGCACATGCGGTGACCCAAACCGCCGCCTCAACCTTGATATTGCTAAGCAGGACCATGGGCGGGGCGCTCTTTTGACGGAAGATGCGTGCATTTCTTTCGTTCGAGATTGTCCAAGAGATAAGCATGGTTAATAAAGCCATCGCCTTCCTGTTTGGAATGTTGTTGTCAGATTGACTCACCCACCAATCGTTGGTGGACTGGAAGAGATGCCAAGTGGAGGTGTCGAGATGTCCGAGTTGTAGCCATCCCTTTATTATTGCCCACAATCTGATTGTGTATCGACACTTGTACAAGAGGTGGTCAACAGTCTCTAGTGCTTGCTTGCATAGCGGGCATGGACCAGCATTTTTCCATCCACGTTTTGCCAATCGGTCATTGGTCCTAATCCTATTTTGGTTGGCGAGCCAAGAGAAAAATTTCACCTTCGGCGGTGCCCAAGCTTTCCAAACAGTGCATATCAATGGGGACCGGATGGTGATGAAGCTATGTAGCTAGGGTAGGGACATGGATCTGTCCAACATACCCTTCCCGAGGACATCTCTACAAAGAATCAGAAGCAGTCGAAGAGAAACCATCATCCACTCGACCATGATGATGTGCTCACTCGACCACCTTGAAGACACTCGACCACCAGAAGACGAGAAACCCTCCACTCTGCAACGGTCAAGACTTAAACCATAGCTTTATGGGCATTTACAACACTTTATTGCAGACGTTACCAGTAACGCCCCTCCTTTATGAGCATTGAACCTTGTGTAACGGAGGGGAGCTGGGGTCCTGGCGTACTCTATATAAGCCACCCCCTCCTCTGGGACAAGGGTTCGCACTTTCAGTAATTCACACACATATATTCAGTCGACCGCCTCCGGGCTCCGAGACGTAGGGCCGTTACTTCCTCCGAGAAGGGCCTAAACTCGTAAAACACGTGTGTACAACTCCTCCATAGGTAGGATCTTGCCTCTACATTCCTACCCTCCTATTCTACTGTCAGTCTTAGAACCACGACAGTTGGCGCCCACCATGGGGCAGGTGTCTTAGCGACTTGTGGGAGAAGTTGCAATTTTTCCGATCCCCTTCATCATGGCTCCGGGCGGAGGTTTGGCTGAGGGCCGCAAGATCCATCTCGGTGCGCTCGTGTTTATCGCCGACGACTCCGCTTGGCTTCAGGAGGCACCACTCGATGCCGACGCGCTCCCTGCCCGCGGGGCGACGCACTTTCGCGCGTGCGTCCGCGGCGTCCTCCTGCGGCAACCGTCGACCCAGTACCAGTCGACTCCAGCAGCTTTCCCCCTCCTTGCGACCCGCTGGAGCGCACCGGTCGGTCGAGGCTTCAGCGGTGGGTGAAGCATGCGGTGGCCCGCCAGTCGGCCACCCCTCAAGTCGCGGCGATCGAGCCCGACGAAACTCTCTACGGCCTGTTCGATCTGTCGACTGGCTCCATAGAGACCGCATCCGAGTGCGACAGCAGCGAACCGGCGGCGGAAGTTTTGATGGTCAACGGACCACGCAGCCCTCCTGGCTTCAACCGCGAAGACGGAGGCGACAGGAATGGAGATCCGTCGCGCGTTCACGAGGAGTACCGCCCCGAACCCCTATCCTTGCAGCAACGGGAGGAAATTCGCCGCCGGAACATGGATGCATTGCATACTCCTATAGTTGGAGAAACCCCTGAGGCCCAAGCCTTGGAGCAGGCGTGATTGGCCAACCTGGCTGAGCGCACTCGACTGGAGAACCTCCAGCGCGCACTCGACGATCGCGCTCGACAGCGTGCTCCTGAGTCCAGTCGATGCCGTCTTTTTCCACCTCCGACTCAGGTATACCGAACACCGATCCAAAATCTACCAGCTGCTGCCCGGATAGCAGAGTCGATCCAACCTTCCCAATCAGAAGCTGGCCGAGGTCTGGTGCAGAACAGAGCCTTGCTCCGGGCAGCGGGAGAGCAGAATACAATCGTGTCTCAGTCGCGGGATAGGATCCATAGCAGATCCGTGGTCGCAGACACAGTTCAGTCGGCCCATAGCCCGAGATCGCCCCCGAGGCGTGAGGGACGTGGAGATCGGCGTGATCAGTACAGAAACCAAGAGCAGTATGATCGCTGTGCCGATCGCGATGATCGCCGTCGAGTGCCCACGCCTCCTCCAAGGAGTGGGTCATACGTGCCCCGGCCACATGAGGACAGACGCCCTCACAGTGTCGGAAGAGGTATTCCGGTCGACCCCAGGGAGCCAGGCTTTGATGCGAGATCTATTCTCGTGCAGGGCTTGGTCGACAAAAATAGAGCTCACCGAGAGGGCCATGACAGAGATCCGCAAACCAGCAACAGGGTGCATGTCTCTGGTCCAGAGTGCTTCAGCAGAGTTATCAGAGCTGCGGTGATTCCCCCCAACTTCAGGTTGGCGTCTGGAGTTAGTAAGTTCACCAGAGAGTCCAAGCCTGACACTTGGCTTGAAGACTACCGAGTGGCTGTCCAGATTGGTGGCGGCAATGATGAAGTGGCCATGAAACACCTTCCTCTGATGTTGGAGAGCTCGGCTAGAGCATGGCTGAATCATTTAGCGCCTGACAGCATCTATACTTGGGAAGATCTCGCCCGAGTGTTTGTCAGAACATTCGAGGGCACTTGCAAATGGCCGGCAGGTTTGACAGAATTACAGTGTTGTGTTCAGAAACCGAATGAAACTTTGAGGGATTATATTCAGAGATGGATCACCCTACACCACACGATAGAAGATGTGTCAGATCATCAGGCAATTTGTGCCTTTAGGGAAGGCGTCAGGTACCGGGAGTTGGATATGAAATTCGGCCGGACAGGAAATATGACTCTGTCTCGGATGATGGAAATTGCCACCAAGTATGCCAATGGTGAAGAAGAAGAGCGACTCCGGAGTGGCAAGCATAAAGCAGTCGCCCACGAAGCCGGAGGAGGAAACTCTGGCTGGAAACAGAAGCGCAAGGCCGAGCCAGCTACTCCGGGTGAAGGCTTGGTTGTGGTTCAAGGAAAGTTCAAGGGGAAGCCCAAAGGGCCATGGAACCCCAAGAAAGTAAAATATCAAGATGGAAATGACGTGTTGGATTTGCCGTGCCATATCCACACCAAAAAAGATGAAGAAGGTAATTTCATTTACCCGAAGCACACCACTCAGCAGTGTCGGCTCCTAATCCAGCGGTTCCGAGAGAAACAACCCAAGGAAAAGGAGAAGGAGGCAGACAAGGCTGCGGATGAGGGAGAGGATGATGATAGTTATCCCCACGTGAACTCCACTCTGATGATTTTTGCTGACGTCAGGAGCAAAAGTCGATTGAAAGTCATCAACAGGGAAGTGAACATGGTCGCTCCGGTGACACCCAGTTACTTGAAGTTGTCGCAGACTGCCATTACATTCGACCAGTCTGATCATCCAGCGCACATCGCCACCCCTGGAAGGCAAGCACTGGTGGTCGACCCAGTGGTTGAAGGCACTCGACTGACAAAGGTCCTGATGGACGATGGCAGTGGCCTGAACATACTGTATGCAGAAACACTGAAAGGAATGGGCATTCCGATGTCTAGACTCAGCAAAAGCCATATGAGTTTCCATGGGGTCATTCCAGGCAAGAAGGCTGCATCCCTCGGTCAGATTGCACTCGACGTGGTTTTCGGTGATTCCAAAAATTACCGCAAAGAAAAGTTGACGTTTGAAGTTGTGGATTTCTAGAGTGCTTATCATACAATTCTAGGCAGGCCAGCTTATGCACGATTAATGGCTCGACCATGTTACATGTACCTCAAACTGAAGATGCCTGGTCCCAGAGGAGTGATCACTATCTCTGGTAACCGGAAGAAGGCAGAAGAATGCTTCCATAAGGGCTCAAAGATCGCTGATGCCCAGATGGCCGTGGTAGAATTGCAAGAATACTAAAAAAATGCAGATCCGAGTGACTTACTGCGAGCCAAGAAGCCAGCCACATATTCAGCATTCCAGTCGTCTGGTGAAACGAAGTCGATTCACATCCACCCGACGGATCCCAATGCAGCTCTGAATCACATTTCAACCACACTCGACTCCAAATAGGAAGAAGCGCTCATCCAGTTCCTCCGTGAGAACTGGAACATCTTTGCATGGAAGCCTTCTGACATGCCGAGTGTTCCCAGGGGACTGGCTGAGCATCGTTTGTGAGTCGACCCGAAGGTGAAACCAGTCAAAGAGCATCTTCGACGGTCCGCCGTCCAGAAAAGAAAGGCAATCGGTGAAGAGGTGGCTCGGCTTTTGGCGGCTGAGTTTATCCGAGAGATTTATCACTCCGAGTGGTTAGCTAATGTTGTCATGGTCCCAAAGAAAGACGACTCACTTCGCATGTGTATTGATTTCAAGCATATCAATCGGGCCTGCCCGAAAGATCACTTCCCTCTCCCCCGCATTGATCAGATAGTCGACTCGACTTCAGGGTGCGAGCGTTTGTCCTTTTTGGACGCCTACTCCGGGTACCACCAGATCCGTCTGTACAGACCCGATGAAATAAAGACAGCTTTTATCACCCTGTTTGGGTGCTTCTGTTATGTCACAATGCCATTCGGCTTGAAGAACGCCGGAGCCACATTCATGCGGATGATTTAGAAGTGCCTGCTCACAGATCAGTCAGAATGTGGAAGCATACATGGATGACATTGTGGTCAAGTCACGTAAAGGTTCCGACCTACTGACTGACCTTGCTGAAACCTTTGCCAACCTCAGAAGGTATGCTATCAAGCTCAATCCATCAAAGTGCACGTTTGGAGTTCCAGGCGGAAAGTTACTCGGTTTTCTTGTTTCCGAAAGAGGAATCGATGCTAACCCAGAGAAAGTAGGTGCTATACTCCGAATGAAATGCCCTATGCGTGTGCATGCTGTCCAGAAGCTTACTGGTTGCCTGGCCGCCCTAAGTCGATTCATTTCTCGCCTCGGTGAAAAGGCGCTGCCTCTTTACCGACTGATGAAGAAATCAGACAAGTTCGAGTGGACCCCAGAAGCTGATGCAGTGTTTGCAGAGCTAAAAGCCCTGATTTCCACCCAGCTGGTGCTTGCTGCTCCAATCAGCAAAGAGCCTCTACTGCTTTATATAGCAGCCACTGGACAAGTCGTCAGTACAGTACTTACGGTCGAGCGGGAAGAAGAAGGAAAAGCTTATAAGGTTCAACGCCCAGTTTATTATATTTCTGAATTCCTGACCCCGTCAAAGCAGAGATATCCTCATTATCAGAAGCTTGTCTATGGGATTTACATGACCATGAAGAAGGTTGCACACTATTTCTCGGATCACTCTGTTACAGTCGTCAGCGACGCTCCATTGTCAGAGATTCTGCACAACAGAAATGCAACTGGTCGAGTGACCAAATGGGCGATTGAACTCCTTCCCTTGGATATCAAGTTTGAGGCAAAGAAAGCTATCAAGTCCCAAGCAATAGCAGTTTTCCTCGCCGAGTGGATCGAACATCAACTGCCGACTCAAGTTCACTCTAAGCACTGGACCATGTTCTTTGACGGATCCAAGATGCTGAATGGTTCTGGTGCTGGAGTAGTTCTGGTATCCCCCCGAGGAGACAGGCTCAGATATGTCCTCCAGATTCACTTTGATTCCTCCAACAATGAAGCAGAATATGAAGCACTCCTGTATGGGTTGCGCATGGCTATCTCACTCGGCGTCCGTCGCCTCATGGTCTATGGCGACTTAGATTTGGTAGTTAATCAAGTGATGAAGGAGTGGGACGTCAGAAGCCCAGCCATGATTGGTTACTGCAACACGGTGAGAAAGCTTGAGAAGAAGTTTGAGGGGTTAGAACTCCACCACATACCCCGGCTGAAAAATCAAGCAGCCGACAATTTGGCAAAGATAGGTTCCAAGAGAGAAGCCATTCCCATCAATGTGTTTTTGGAGCATATTCACTCGCCGATAGTTCAGGAAGATCCTTTTACTGAAGAGCCCCCGCAACCTAAGAGCGCCACTGATCCGACTGAAGTCGAGGTTCCGGCCGTGGTCGACCTGATCATGGAGGTTCTGGCCATTACTCCCGACTGGACGGTGCCCTACATTACGTACATCCTCAGGAAAGAACTCCCAGAGGATGAAGAAGAGGCTTGACAGATCGCCCATCGATCCAAGGCCTTTACTGTGATAAGAGGGCAGCTGTTCAGGGAAAGCGTCACTGGAGTTGGTCAGAAATGCATAACACCAGAAGAAGGTCGAATGATCCTCAATGACATCCACTCCGGGATCTGTGGTCATCATGCGTCCTCTCGGGCCATCGTGGCTAAAGCATACCGAGCTAGATTCTATTGGCCACGCGCAAATGAAATGGCGAAAGATATAGTCGATAGATGTGAAGGCTGACAGTTTTACTCCGACATGTCTCACAAGCCAGCGTTAGCCCTGAAGACCATCCCCCTCATCTGGCCCTTTGCTGTTTGGGGACTGGATATGGTTGGACCGCTGAGAACTAGGAGGAGCGGCTTCACTCATGTGCTTGTTGCAGTCGACAAGTTTACCAAATGGATCGAAGCTAAACCTATCAAGAACCTTGATGCTAGCACCGCTGTCAGTTTTATCAGAGAATTGACATTCAAATATGGAGTCCCACACAGCATCATCACGGACAATGGATCAAATTTCGATTCCGATGAGTTCAGAGCTTTCTGCGCCTCTCAGGGCACTCGAGTCGACTATGCTTTTGTCGCTCACCCGCAGTCGAATGGACAAGCAAAAAGAGCCAATGGCCTAATTCTCAAAGGACTGAAACCCCGACTGATGCATGATCTCAAACACGCAGCAGGCGCTTGGGTTGATGAACTTCCGTCAGTTCTGTGGGGTTTGAGGAGAACTCCTAATCGGTCGACCGGACGAACTCCTTTCTTCTTAGTATATGGAGCCGAAGCTGTTCTGCCAAGTGATCTGCTCCACAATGCACCCCGATTTGAGCTCTTCTCCGAAGAGGAAGCATAGCAGGCCCGACAAGATTCAGTCGATCTCTTAGAGGAGGAAAGAGAGATGGCCTTGATCCGCTCGACCATTTATCAGCAAGACTTGCGTCGATTCCACGCCAGAAGTGTGAGGGGTCGAGCCTTTCAAGAAGGAGACCTGGTTCTTCGAGTGGATCAACAGAAACCACACAAGCTTGCCCCGACTTGGGAGGGCCCCTTCATCATCATCGAAGTTCTCCATAATGGAGCATGCCATCTTTACAGTATTGAGCATCAGAAAGACGAGCCACGAGCTTGGAACGCAGAGCTGCTCTGCCCCTTTTATACTTAAGCACTCAGTCGAATAAAATGTAATAAGAAACACCTTTGTAATTTATTAATCAAAGACAAGAGCTTATGGTCCTACCATTCGATTGTTGTGTTCTTATTTACTTCTGAAATCCCCAAGTGGGTGGGCTTAGTCGCGAATCTGTTTCGCCTAAGTTCGAAAGAAAATCCTACCGACTGGAGAGCAATCCTCCCACTCGGGGGCTTAGTTGCAGTCCAGTACTCGCCTAAGTTCTCTCAGTAGGAGACTTAGTTGCAGTCCAGTACTCGCCTAAGTTTGAAAAAATCCTACCGAGTGGAGAGCAATCCTCCACTCGGGGGCTTAGCTGCAATCCAGTACTCACCTAAGTTTGAAAAAAATTCTACCGAGTGGAGAGCAACCCTCCTACTCGGGGGCTTAGCTGCAGTCCAGTACTCGCTTAAGTTCGCTCACTAGGAGACTTAGCTACAGTCCAGTACTCGCCTAAGTTTGAAAAAATCCTACCAAGTGGAGAGCAACCCTCCCAGTCGGGGGCTTAGCTGCAGTCCAGTACTCGCCTAAGTTCTCTCACTAGGAGACTTAGCTGCAGTCCAGTACTCGCCTAAGTTTGAAAAATCCTACCGAGTGGAGAGCAATCCTCCCACTCGGGAACTTAGTTGCAGTCCAGTACTCGCCTAAGTTCTCTCACTAGGAGACTTAGCTGCAGTCCAGTACTCGCCTAAGTTTGAAAAAAATCCTACCGAATGGAGAGCAACCCTCCCACTCGGGGGGCTTAGTTGCAGTTCAGCACTCGCCTAAGTTCTCTCACTAGGAGACTTAGCTGCAGTCCAGTACTCGCCTAAGTTTGAAAAAATCCTACCGAGTGTAGAGCAATCCTCCCACTCGGAGGCTTAGCTGCAGTCCAGTACTCTCCTAAGTTCTCTCACTAGGAGACTTAGCTGCAGTCCAGTACTCGCCTTAGTTTGAAAAAAATCCTACCGATTGGAGAGCAATCCTCCCACTCGGGGGCTTATCTGCAGTCCAGTACTCGCCTAAGTTCTCTCACTAGGAGACTTAGCTGCAGTCCAGTACTCGCCTAAGTTTGAAAAAATCCTACCGAGTGGACGGCAATCCTCCCACTCAGGGGCTTAGTTGCAGTCCAGTACTCGCCTAAGTTCTCTCACTAGGAGACTTAGCGGCAGTCCAGTACTCGCCTAAGTTCGAAAAAATCCTACCGAGTGGAGAGCTATCCTCCCACTCGGGGGCTTAGCTGCAGTCCAGTACTCGCCTAAGTTCTCTCACTAGGAGACTTAGCTGCAGTCCAGTACTCGCCTAAGTTTGAAAAAATCCTACTGAGTGGAGAGCAGCCCTCTCACTCGGGAGTCTTAGTTGCAGTCCAGTGCTCGCCTAAGTCTGACACATACCCCTATCCGCAAGGACGACAAGGTGCAGGTCGACTACAACCTTCTCCTTCGGAGCTACGGCACAAGTACAACGTCTGCTCCATCCCTATCTGCAAGGACGACGAGGTGCAGGTCGACTGCAACCTTCTCCTTCGGAGCTACGGCACAAGTACAACGTCCGCTCCATCCCTATCCGCAAGGACGACGAGGTGCAGGTCGACTGCAACCTTCTCCTTCGGAGCTACGACACAAGTACAATGTCCGCTCCATCCCTATCCACAAGGACGACGAGGTGCGGGTCGACTGCAACCTTCTCCTTCGGAGCTACAACACAAGTACAACGTCCGCTCCATCCCTATCCGCGAGGACGACGAGGTGCAGGTTGACTGCAACCTTCTCCTTCGGAGCTACGGCACAAGTACAACGTCCGCTCCATTCCTATCCGCAAGGACGACGAGGTGCAGGTCGACTGCAAGCTTCTCCTTCGGAGCTACGACACAAGTACAACGTCTGCTCCATCCCTATCGGCAAGGACGACGAAGTGCAGGTCGACTGGAGCCGCCACCTCAGAGCTGCGTCTCCAGCGCAAAGGCTATTCCAAGCAGTGAGCAAAGTCCATTCGAAGGAAAACGCAAGCACATTCGGAAATAAACCAAATTCAGATAAATCCTAAAAATTCCAAGCAGCAAATCAAAAGTACTCAGGCATCAAGCTCGAAGGAGTTCAACGGTTACATCAATCACTTGGCATTCCGAGGCAAATTTAAAGCAGATTCAAGTTTCATAAGTTTGTTCACTCGGCCGGAGGAGGGCTGGCAGGCTCCACGAATGAGTCCAGGTCGATCCCATCAACGATCCGAGTGGCGGCAGCAATGAAAGTCTCCATGAAGGACTGGAAGTCATGCTTTTTGGTGTTAGCGACTTTGATCGCAGCCAGCTTGTCTTCACGAGCCTCCTTGCAATGGACTCGCACCAAAGACAGCGCCACATCAGCACCACACCAGGCGGAGGATTTCTTCCATTCTTGCACTCGGTCAGGGATCTCATTCAGTCGAGTCATCAGGGATTCCAGGTCATTCTGAAGCGTCGCCCCCGGCCAAAGCGATGAGTCGATTCGGGAGACTACTTCCTTCAGGCGCGCGAGGTAGCTTGTGGCACTGGCGATACGGGACTCCAATCGGAGCACGTTCATCGCAGTTTCGTCACAGACTGGAGAAGCGATAGGGTCCAGACCCGTCTCGCCCCTTCCAGTTTCCTCGTCGAAGTCTTGGCAGAATTCTACAGCCAAAAATTAGTCAATCGACCGAGCAAGATTCGATCGCAAGCATCAACACAGTCGGATTAAAAGAAATACCTTCCAGCGTGAGATAAAGCTTCTTGGCAAGAGTCCTCAGATAAGCTTCCGTGTCATTCCTCTTGCGGATCGCAGACTCCAACTTTTCATTCAGGACGACCTTGTCCTTCTTCAGACTGTTCACCTCGCAGTTAGCTTCATTAAGACAAGATTTCAGTTTGTTCACCTCCCCTTCCAGCGTTCCGATTGAGGCAAGCTTCTGGTCTGCGAGAGCAGTTTTGTCTTGGGCTGCTTTTTGTGCGGCGGCAAGGTCCAAGTCCTTCTTCCCTAGAGCCAACTTCATTTTCTCTGCAAAAGAAACAATCAAATCAAAGAAGAGATCAAAGAAATATATTGAAAGTCAGTCGACAGTCAGTTACCTTCCATACCAGCGGCTCCGTCTTGAGCTTTCTTCAGATTCTGCTGAGCTAATTCCAAGTCGAGGTTGAGTTGCCTCTGCTTCTCCTCAAGTTCAGCAAACTTAGAAATAAGAGTACAAGACTTCTGCAGAAGGCAAAAGACGGATCAGTCGATAAGATCAATGGTTGTTTACTTCCGAGTGAATAAAACCTAAAGAAGTTCGCTTAGACCCCAGCCGACTGCACACAGTCGACTGCGGTCTTAGGGGCTACACCCAGCGGGTGCACTTGGCGTGCCCCCGCTGACTAAGATGCAAAAAGAAAGCTGTTCAGACCCCAGTCGACTGCCAGCAGTCGACTGCGGTCTCGGGGACTACACCCAGTGGGTGCACTTGGCGTGCCCCCACCGGTTCGAATCCCACTCAACCGGCCCGCCTGAGTCGAGTGTAAGGAGTAAAAAAGAAAAGAAAGGAGAACTCAGACCCCAGTCGACTGCCAGCAGTCGACCGCGGTCTCGGGGACTACACCCAATGGGTGCACTTAGCGTGCCCCCACCGGTTCAGATCCCACTCGCCCAGACCGAGTGGAAGATCGAAACTACCAAAAACAACAAAACACCCAGTGGGTGCTCTAATTCGATGCAAACTACAGCAGATTATGTAGAAGAAGATTTTTTCGAGTAACACTTCCTCACAGAGAAAAAACAGTCGGAAAGTCTACTCACCTGGACATTGGCCCGAAGGGCAGCACTGGTGTCGTAGGCAGCCTGGCTGTTCTCATGCACCGTCTTCACCCGCTCCATCATCATGTCAGCCTGTCAGATGGGTTCCGCAGCCGCTTCCGACTGGTTGTCTGGGACGGGGTAGCTGGTGAAAAAGTGAGCAGTGGACCCAGGTGCGGCGGCTTGGAGCTCCATGGTGTGGAGTTGGACGACTGAAGGAATCACAGGCGCAGTCGGCGGTGTGGGGTGCTCACTCGACAAGGGTGCAGCGAAGGTCACAGAAGCCCTGCCCGCGTCTTCAGGTTGACGGACGGGAGGTTTCGTAGTGGGTTCTTGCCGAGACATCCTACCAGCTGCTACCTTCTTGCTCTTCCTGGGCTTAAGAGCCACATCTTCATCATCATCTGGAAGATCGATGACATTGGGTGGAGCTGCAAGGCAGATCATTCGACCCCAAGTGAATCACCCGAACGCAATCGACCAAAGAATTAAGAACAAAATCGCAAGAGTTTATACCTGGGTTGGAGGTTACCGCATCTTCCATTTCTCGTCCCGGTACTGGAGAGAAGAGGTTCCTGACATAGCAGCACTGCAAAGACCCGCATTCAATCGGTTATGTTCGGTTAATTGAGTCGATGAAAAGGACAAGTCAGATGGTTACCGGGAGATAGTAGGAACGGTCACTTTGATCCTGGGCAAAGCTTTTGGAGGTTTGGAGGAGGTAGCTTTCGGCGCTGGAGGCGGCGCAACTTTGGACTGCTTTGGAGCCTTTTCAGTCGACGTTGGGGAAGACGTCCTAGGACGCTTCGAAGACTGACCAGTCGGCGCGGCCACCAAGTCCGGAGCGCTCGCCGGGTCGTGAGCGTGTTCGGATCTCCTCTTCCTGTGAGGAGGCGAGTCGACTTCTCCGTCATTGGTCGATTCGTCGCTCTCCTCGTCCTCCTTGGCCTCCGAATGCTCCTCGCCGCTCTCACCCCCGCTCGCTTCTTCCTCGGCGTCTTGGTCCTGCACTCCGTTGGGCATTGAGTACATGTCGATGAGGGCCTGAAAGGACAACGATCAAAGGAAATTCAGTCGACCATAAACAAGATATCATACGGTGAACTGGAAAGATACTTGATAAAACAGAATTATACCTGCTCCGACTGGTGCGAGTTGTCGAATGGAATCACCCTCCTAGACCCCCGAGGGTTGTCTTTGTTGCTGGTGATCCCCACCAACCACTTCTCCAAGGTATCCTCGCTGACATCCTCCGGGTGGATCCGAGTGGAATCCTCAAGCCCAGAGTACATCCACATCGGATGATCATGCGCCTGGAGCGGTTGATGCGTCGACCGAGAAAGACCTCCAGCAGGTCGATCCCGGTCACCCCGTCGCGGACGAGTTGGACGACCCGCTCGACCAGCACCTTGACCCGCGCCTTCTCTTCTGGAACTACCTTCAGAGGGGCGGGCTTCTCCACTCGAGCCAAAGAAAAAGGAGGAAGTCCAGTCGACTGACCCGGGGTCGGCTGATCCTTGTAGTAGAACCAAGTCGACTGCCAGCCCCGGACCGAGTCGGGAAGGATCATGGCTGGGAAGGTACTCTTGCTCCTCATCTGGATCCCCAGACCCCCGCACATCTGGATCACTTGTGTCCTCTCGTCACTTGATTTGGCCTTTTTGACCGACTGGGAGCGGCAGGTGAAGATGTGTTTGAAAAGACCCCAGTACGGTCGACAGCCCAAGAAATTTTCACACATCGACACGAAAGCGGCGAGATAGACTATGGTGTTTGGAGTGAAATGGTGAAGTTGAGCCCCAAAGAAGTTCAAAAAACCCCGGAAGAAAGGATGGGGAGGCAGTGAGAATCCGCGATCTACGTGGGTGGCGAGGAGAACACACTCACCCTCCCTTGGCCGCGGCTCGGTTTCGTTCCCCGGGAGTCGCGCCGACTTGTGGGGGATCAGTCCCCCCTCCACCAGGTCGTCGAGGTCGTCCTGGGTGATTGTCGAGCGGATCCAGTCGCCCTGGGGCGGCGGGCCGGATCTCGACGAGGATCCGCCCCGGCTGGTCCGCTTCCCCTTCGCCTTCGCGGTCGCCTTCTTCGCGCACTCCAGCGCCACCGTCCTCTCTTTCCCCATGGCGACGGGTTGAGCTCGAGCGAGAGTCCGAATACAAGAGTGGAAGCAAGAGTGGCAGAGAGATCGGGAGAACAAGAAGAGAGAATGGGAGCGCACGGGGCAGAGGCCTGGTCCGGGGCCTTTTATAAGATCGTCCCCCGAGTGACTGACTGGTGGACCCAGGCGATCTAAACAAATCCCGCAACTGTCGCGCGCGCAGTACGTGGCGAAAAAGGTGGCGCGGGGATCGAGGAGACTTGCCTAATCCGTCCTGATAACCTCGGTTCCGTCCGTCTGGCGCACTTCCCAAAATTCGAATCCCACGAAATCCGCGGAGAGCAGAGCAACTTGTCAGACTGAAGACAAACATCCTCTACATCATCATTCGGAATTCTACCGTGAAAATTCACTCGACAAAAACCAATAATGGACCAAGGCGACTGAGAAAGGAGTCAACGTCGTCACCTCAACTCATTGTTCTAGAACAGGATATACTCATAACACAAAGAATGGGTCGGAAGTGTTCCCAACTCCTTCCTCACTCAAACCCTGATCCATTCGGGGGCTAATGATGAAGCTATGTACCTAGGGTAGGGTCATGGATCTGTCCAACATACCCTCCCCGAGGACATCTCTACAAAGAATCAGAAGCAGTCGAAGAGAAACCATCATCCACTCGACCATGAAGATGTGCTCACTCGACCACCTTGAAGACACTCGACCACCAGAAGACGAGAAACCCTCCACTCTGCAACAGTCAAGACTTAAACCATAGCTTTATGGGCATTTACAACACTTTATTGCAGACGTTACCAGTAATGCCCCTCCTTTATGAGCATTGAACCTTGTGTAACGGAGGGGAGCTGGGGTCCTGGCGTACTCTATATAAGCCACCCCCTCCTCTGGGACAAGGGTTCGCACTTTCAGTAATTCACACACATATATTCAGTCGACCGCCTCCGGGCTCCGAGACGTAGGGCTGTTACTTCCTCCGAGAAGGGCCTGAACTCGTAAAACGCGTGTGTACAACTCCTCCATAGCTAGGATCTTGCCTCTACATTCCTACCCTCCTATTCTACTGTCAGTCTTAGAACCACGACAGATGGTGCCTTGAAATTGAGCATCGTAGGCGGAGGCCGTGGAGTAGGCGCCATTAGCGGTGTGCTTCCAGACAATATCATCCTCCATATCTTCCTGAAGGTGGAAGTCACGCAAGGTGGCCCAAAGGCGGATGAACTCCCGGAAGTGAGCTATCGAGAAACTTGGGGTGATGTTAATTTTAGAGATCCATGCATGATTTTTCAAGGCCTCTCTAATATTCCAACTTTTACGCATGGAGGCTGCGTAGAGAAGGGGTGCAATGTCCTTTGGCTTTTGATCATGGACCCAAGGTGCATCCCAAAAGGGGGCGCGCCCCCCATTTCCCACGACAATGTTGGTGGAGGCATAGAAAAGATTGTAGTCCATCTCGTCACATGGGTTCCTTAGCCCAATCCACATCTTTCTTGGTTCCTTCCACTCAAACCAAAGCCAGCGTAGCCTTAGAGCCCTTGCAAATTTTTTCGTGTTGAGCACGCCAAGGCCTCCAAATCCAAGAGGTCGACACACTGAATCCCAGTTTACTTTACATTTTGCACAAGTGGTCTTGTCCGTGCCCGCCCAAAGGAAGGCCCGCTCGAGCTTGTTTACATTGCGCAGGGTGCCTGACAGAACAATGAGGAAGGTGATGAAGTATAGTGACTATGAGAAGAGCACCGACTTGACAAGCGTTGCACGACCAATGGAAGTGATGTTCTGACCATCCTAGGGAACCAACTTGGAGGCCACATTGTCCACCAGGAACTGGAAGTCGGCCGCCTTGAGCTTCCACACCGATAGTGGGAGGCCCAAATATTTCAGCGGAAAGGTTGCACGGGCCACCGGAAGGTTCTGACGCAGACTAGATAAGTTGATGCCTCTACATCGGATTGGAACCACAGAGCTCTTGGTGAAATTTATGGTGTCCATGCTCTTTCGTCATCACTCTCAGACCACTGCCCGCTCTTGCTCGTGGATGATGTCGGCCCTAGGAGGTCGCGGACTTTCAAGTTCGAAATTTTTTGGGCATCTTTGCCTGGATTTGCTGAGGTGGTCAACAAAGTTTGTCTCGAGCCCACCAACCATTCTGAGCCTCACCAGGTTTTTCACCATAAGCTCAAAAAGACCGGTATAAGCCTCTCCGATTGGAGAAAAAGATTATTCTCCAAGGGTAAGCTACATCACCACGCCGCCCTCCTTGTCATCCTTCATCTTGACATGGCCCAAGATGTGCGACCCCTCTCCCGGCAGAAGTCGACCTCCACGCTAGGCTCAAAAGAAGGGTCATCGGCTTAGCGGTGCTTGAAAGGGTTAGGAAGAAGCAATGTGCAAGGCTCTCCAACCTAAAAGAAGGGGATGCAAACACCATTTTTTTTCACCGCCGGGTCAAGGCAAGGAGATGGAAAAACCACATCCATCGGATCAAGCACAACAATGGTTGGGTAACGGACCACACCCACAAGGAGAGCATCATCCACGACCACTTCTCCGGTATCATGGGTAGGGGTACCCCCGAGGACAAAGGATCTCAACTGGGAGGAGTTGGGCATCGAATGCCATGATTTGTCCTCTCTGGCGGCACCTATATCCATGGACGAGGTGCGGGAGGCCATCAATCTCATGCCTAGCAACAAGGCGCCTGGCCGGGATGGCTACACAGGGCTCTTCTTCAAGAAATGTTGGGACATTATCAAAGATGACCTCATGCATGTGATTTCCCTTTTTGGATCCCACCACACGGCCAACCTTCATTGGCTCAACTCTGCGAATGTGGTCCTCCTTCCTAAGAAGGAGGGGGCGGAAGAGATCTCCGACTACCGGGCGATTAGCCTCATCCATGCGGTCTCCAAAATTATTGCCAAGATTCTCGCCCTCCGACTCAGCCCCCACATAAATGTCCTTGTATCGCATGCCCAAAGTGCCTTCATCAAGACAAGAAGTATCCATGATAACTTCATGTATGTGTGAAATCTTGCTCGTCGACTCCATGTGCGCAAGACCTCGGCCTTGCTATTCAAGCTTAACCTCAGGAAGGCCTTTGACTCGGTGAAATGGGATTACATTCTCGTTCTCCTCCAACGACGAGGCTTCCCTGGCACGTTTCGAAACTGGATTGCAGCCCTGTTCTGCACTTCTTCCTCACGCATCCTCTTGAATGGGATTGCCGGTAACTCCATTGCGCATGGGATTGGACTACATTAGGGAGATCCGCTCTCCCCCCTGCTATTCGTGTTAGCCATCGACCCGTTACAAAAAAATCACGGAGGTGGCAACGGCTAAAGGTCTGTTCCATATGCAAGGCGGTGCTGCGAACATCTCTATACGCGAGCGATGCAGCTGTGTTTATGGCTCCTATAAAAAAGGACATTGACAACCTCTCCAACATTTTGCGCCTTTTCATGATGAAGTGTCATGCTTGCATGTTGTGAGACATATGATAGTGAGTGTGCGTCTTTTCTTGTGCATGTTGTGCGATGATGTGACATACTTGCATGTTAAGAAAAATAGTTAGATAGGGCTAACTATTTAGATATAGAAAATACAGGATTACATATCCGCAGTTGACAGTCGCTCCCGGCAGGCATGTGCAACTGGAAGTGATCATGTACGTAGAGAAATATATTCAAGAATGAGAACCATGTTACTCCAATAATGCAGAGCAGAGCCGAGTAGGCAAATTTGACAAATTTGACCTGTGGACGAAATCAAATCACAAAATAAACTGCTTGTGAAACTATTTCACGCGGGTGACCTTTTTGTGTGACGCCCGACATGAAGGCATCATACTACATTGTGCAACGCCTCACAGAAAGGCGCTACACGCCTGCCCAACGTTGCACCTCAAACTGCCTAAAAATTGCTAAGTCATTGTGCATAGCCTACGAGCTAGGCGTTGCACTGTATAGTGTGGCGCCTAACTCTCAGGCGCTGCACTAGTGGTTGCACTACAAAATGAAGCACCCACTAGTGCAACGCCTAGAAGCTAGGCGCTACACTGTATAGTGTGGCGCCTAGCTCTCAGGCGCTGCACACTGACTTAGTAATTTTCGAATCACATGGGTGCGATGTTGGCCAGGCGTGTAGCGCCTATCTGTGAGGCGTTGCACAGTGTAGTGTGACGTCTTCGTGTCGGGCGTCACACAAAAAGGTCAGCCACGTGAAATAGTTTCACGGATAGTTCATTATGTGATTTGATTTTGTTCATAGGTTAAATTTGTCAATTTTGCCAGCCGAGTACGCAAGACATGGGACACGAGGTAGAGTCGTACATCATCACGAGGCTATGTGCCCAGTCCAGGACTGTCAACTACTGCGCGGTACTCAGAATACTTCCACTTCCCTTGCACTACTCTTTCAGAACTCTTATCCTTCAGCACGGTGCACCCCTTCCCACGCACCTCCTCCGCATCACGTAGCTGCACCGGTGAAAAAGCCAGCCACGCACGTTGATCGAGCTGCCAGGCACGCAACCATGTTATTTACCACCACGTAGTCCACCGGATGATGGAGACCCGTCGTCGGACAGTTACCTAGCCCTGCACTCTTCAGCCGGTCCGACGCAATTTCTGACGGCGCGAAGGAATTGAACCACTTACCTTACCTATGGTCTGCGAACTGAAGATCGGTTGGCTCGATCGAGCTCGACGGCCGCCGGGACATTTCCGGCTCCGGCGCTAGGCGACACGGGATTTGGATTCTGGACGGCGACCGATCTGACGGGTTGTTGCTGATGCACGCACGGTCGTTAACGCTTGCTTCTTCAGAAGATGATAAGAAACGTGTGGGAGTGTGCCCCTTTCGCCGAGTCAAACGCCCCCGAGACCAAGGTTTGGAGTATGGAGCATGGACAGAACGGAATCTATCGTCAGATGGAAAATGGATACGATCTGGAAAGTTTAACCGCCCGACGTCCCAAAAGACCATCCGAGAATAGCCAACTGTATTCAGATATATGAAATGCCTGAAGTTGTGAGATTCAGACGAAGCACTGCGTGCAGACACGGACGGTTTCAGAAAGTGTTTGCTTCAGACTTTTGCAGCCACACAAAAATTATAACCCAGCAAGGGCTGAGTGGTTGGGCATGCGGCTGTACAGCCTAACAACCAACTAAAATGGCCATATGCATCTTTAGTTGGTGCAAAGGCAAGTCTCTCCCATTTTTAAAGGAGAGCTCCGTAAAAAATGATCGGAAGGAGAGAGACTCGCGACTCGATCTAGGGCCGCCACCGGATCCTTCCTCTGCCGCCATCTCCCCCGAACCTATCCCCGCTCCCGTGCGGCGCCGCTTCCCTCCTCCGGTCCTCCTGCCACCACTCTCATCTTTGCCGCCGCCAGCGACGCCGCTAGGGCAAAGCCCAAGCGGCTCGGCGGCAGCCTTCTTCTCGCGCGTCAGCCGCTCAAGATCGCTGTGGCGGTTCCGTTCTTGGGTGGCGGGTGGCGGCAGCAGCCGTATTGCAGCCGTTCAACCTCCGGTTCGGCTTAAGATCGCAGTGGAGCTCCTGGCCTTGATCTGCATCACGCGAGCGCCCGGGGCGACGACCCGGGGCTTGGCGGGTGGTGGTCATATCCTTCGTCGAAGGTGGTAGTCCTGAGGCTGGGTGGCCGGATCTCGAGATCCGTCATCTAGTCCCAACTGCGGGGAGACATAGTTGCCGGTGAAAACGAGCCGGCGGCGGCATTCTGCGCCGTTACCTTGATGAAGGCATTGTTGTGTAACTACTGTCGACCAACTCGTGCTGCTCCAGGGGAAACCCTAGGATCTGGTCTTCCATATCAGACGATGACGGCACTGCGGTGTCGTTTCTCTCTTGGGAGCATCATTTGTGGAGCACCGCTGGAAGACACAGGCAAGAGATGGAGCGGCTTCGTCTTACATGGAGTTTCGGTGGAGATGTCAAGTCATTCCAGGTCGACAAGTGCTATGTTGTGTCATGCCTTTTCGGTAGGTGCTACGCACGAGAGATCTTCCAGAGACATCAAGCTGTGGCGGCTGGTGGTACTTGGCGGCATGGTGCCGCGGTGTACCGGCGGCGACCATGACACACTAGTAGAAAACGGAGCTTTAAAACTGGTTTGTAAGGGCCTTTAGTGCCGGTTATAGAACCAGCACTAAAGTTTCGGCACTAAAGGCCCCCCCCCCTTAGTACCGGTTCGGCACCAACCGGCGCTAAAGTGCCACCACGTGGCGTGAGCTCACGCCCTGGTACTATAGGTTTTTTTTTGAAAATTTTGGAAAAAAAATTTGATTTTTTTTATTTTTAATTTTTCTGAATTATTTGATGATTTAGTCTCTAATCACCTCTCTTAACTGCTCAAGTGTGGATCAGTCATTCCAAATCATCTAACTTCCCAACCGGTCACCCATCCCATCCCTCTCACTACTTCAGCCTGAGCACGCTTAACTTTCAGGTTCTATTCTCCTTCGTTTCCAAGTCTGCACTTGTTGTTTTCTTAACAATAGTAAGATGTTAATCCTATTAACCCTCAGGAGTTTAGCTTGAGCATGAAGTCACACATTTCACCGTTTGAGTTTGAAACTATTATTCTAAAAAAACAGTAATTATTTAGTAACGCTAATATTTCTTGAATAAGTTTGACCATAGTTTGACCACAGTTTGACCAGGTTTGACCAACATTCACAAAATTGAAATAATTATTTAGTAACACTAATATTCTTGAATAATTATGTAGTAACATTAATACTTCTTGAATAAGTAGTTTGACCAGATTTAGACAATTTTTTTTAAAACTGAAATTTGACCACATCTTTTTTTCCTTTTGGAATTTGAGGATTCTAAAAAATTCCAAACAGGCCATAGGCCGTCTCCATCGGATGCGGACTTTCGTGCTGAATTTTTTGATATATTATACGTTTTTTTCTGACATCATATGCAAAAGTTATAGCCGTTTTACATTTTCCCTACACTTTTTGCAAAACATGTCCAAATTGTAGTTTTCAAATTTTCCTAACTAGTAGATGTAATAATATAACTACCTCTCGAAGGATTTTATTTTTTGAAGTTTTTATCATTTTCTTTTGATTTTTTCAGAACTGAAATGGCGACACACGGGGGGGGGGGGGGGTAGAGTTTGAAAATTGCCCTATAGTGCCGGTTTGTATCACAAACCGGTACTATAGGTCAGACCCCTTTAGTACCGGTTCATGCCACGAACCGGTACTAAAGGTTCAACACGAACCGACATTAATGCAAATCCGTTCGAACCGGCACTAATGGTACCATTAGTACCGGGCCTAAATCAAACCGGCACTAATGTGCTTCACGTTTGACCCTTTTTCTACTAGTGACATGCTCAACAGTTTATGCGTAGGGAGGTGGTGTTGTTGGGCTCCGTGGTGGCGTCAACGAATGGCCAGACTGATAAGGATGATGCGGATCTCTTTCTCGATGATGGGTCAGTGGTTCAATGATGATGACGACTTCTAAAACGTGTGCATGTGGTGTATGTTTTAGGTCCGCTACACCGGCTTCATATCAAACGATGACGGGACAACGGTATCGTTTCTCTCTTGGAGCATCGTTTGTGGAGCACCGTTGGAAGACAAAGGCAAGAGATGGAGTGGCTTCGTCCTAAACGGAGCTTCGGTGGAGATGTTAAGTCATGCCAGGTCGATAGGTGCTATGCTGTGTCATGCCTGTTCGGCAGGTGCTACGCACGAGAGATCTTCTAGAGACATCAAGCTGTGTCGGCTGGTGGTACTTGGCAGCATGGTGTCGTGGTGTACCGGCAGCGACCGCGACGTGCTCAGTAGTTTGCGCGCAGGAAGGTGGTGCCTTTGGGCTCCGTGATGACGTCAACGGATGTCCGGACTGGTAAGGATGATGCGGATATCATTTTTGAAGATGGGTCAGCGGTTCAATGATGATGACGACTTCTAAAATGTGTGCATGTGGTGTACGCTTTAGATTTGCTGCACTAGCTGTAGGTTGCATGTTATGCCGGTTTTAGATATAGAAAGTGAGAGCACTCCACATTATCGAATTTGTAGGTGTGAGTGATAGCTTCGGGTGGCTTAATTTATAATCTTGTGAGACCTTTATAGAATAATTAATAAAGATAACTGTACGCATCGATTGATGCAGAGGCAAGAGATTTTAAACTCCTTTTAAAAAAAATGCAAGTGAAATCGACGCCACTACCGGCTGAAGTGGGAATCTGCACCTACCTATTGCGTATAAAAGACAGATGTTCGGTGATGTGTGAACTCATTTGGACGCATAGAAGACAGACGTTCGGTGATGTGTGAATCATTTGGACGCATAGAGATAGCATGTACAGCTAAAAGAAAGCCAATCAAGAATGAGATGAGGAAATATCTCCAGTCGCCAAGGAAAGTGTCCAATTAAAATGTGCATTTCTTTCCCTGTTGCTTTCATTAAGGGACGCAGTTCTCCTGTTGCTTTTCATAAAGCACCACTTTTAAAAAACGTTTTTGTGTATGCAATCAAATTGTTATCAAATATCTTTTCAGTCATCTGGAGATGCTCAGAGGCACAATGCAGGTGGGCAACATTTGCAAAACAAAGTTATATTTTCACTCCATAGCAGAATCTTGCCACCATCTCAAATGATTTTGCACCCTTTGGGCATAGTTGCTATTGGTAAAGATCTCTTGTCTGATAATATAGATGGGCATGTTATTTATTTCTGTGATGAAACTGCTAGAATTGCTAAAAACAGTGATACAGATAAACCTAGACCTGTGATAGGCATGCCTGTTATTTCTGTTAAAATAGGAGATCATTGTTATCATGGCTTATGTGATATGGGTTCTAGTGCTAGTGCAATACCTATTGACTTATACAACGAAATTATGCATGACATTGCACCTATTGAGTTAGAAGATATTGATGTCATAATTAAACTTGCTAATAGATATACTATTTCACCAATGGGAATTGTTAGAGATGTTGAAGTCTTGTGTGGGAAAACTAAATATCCTGCTGATTTTCTTGTTCTTGGTTCCCCACAAGATAGTTTTTGTCCCATTATATTTGGTAGACCCTTCTTAAATACTGTTAATGCTACCATAGATTACAAAAGGGGTGTTGTTACTGTCGGTTTAGATGATATGACTCATGAATTTAATTTTTCTAAATTTAGTAGACAACACCGTGAAGAAGAATTACCTAGTAATGATGAAATTACTAGTCTTGCTTCTATTGCCGTACCTCCTAGTGATCCTTTAGAACAATATTTGGTAGACCACGAAAATGATATGTTTATGAATGAAAGAAGGGAATTAGATGAAGTATTCTTTAAACAAGAACCTATTCTAAAACATAATTTACCTGTTGAAATCCTAGGAGATCCTCCTCCATCCAAGGGTGATCCCGTGTTTGAGCTTAAACCGTTACCGGATACTTTTAAATATGCTTATCTTGATGAGAAAAAGATATATCCTGTTATTATTAGTGCTAACCTTTTAGAACATGAAGAAGAGAGATTATTGAAAACTCTAAAGAAGCACCGTGCTGCTATTGGGTATACTCTTGATGATCTTAAGGGCATTAGCCCCACTCTATGTCAACATAAAATTAATTTGGAAGAAGATGCTAAACCAGTTCGTGATCATCAATGCCGACTGAATCCTAAAATGAAAGAAGTGGTAAGAAAGAAGATACTAAAGCTCCTTGAGGCAGGTATAATTTATCCCGTTGCTGATAATAAGTGGGCAAGTCCTGTCCATTGTGTCCCTAAGAAGGGAGGTATTACTGTTGTTCCTAATGATAAAGATGAATTGATTCCTCAAAGAATTATCACTGGTTATAGGATGGTAATTGATTTCCGCAAATTAAATAAGGCTACTAAAAAGATCATTACCCCTTACCTTTTATCGATCAAATGCTAGAAAGATTATCCAAACATACACATTTTTGCTTTCTAGATGGTTATTCTGGTTTCTCTCAAATACCTGTGTCAGCCAAAGATCAATCAAAGACTACTTTTACATGCCCTTTTGGTACTTTTGCTTATAGACGTATGCCTTTTGGTTTATGTAATGCACCTGCTACTTTTCAAAGATTCATGATAGCTATATTCTCTGACTTTTGTGAAAAGATTTGTGAGGTTTTCATGGATGACTTCTCCGTCTATGGATCTTCTTTTGATGATTGTTTGAGAAACCTTGATCAAGTTTTGAAGAGATGTGAAGAAACTAATCTTGTCCTGAATTGGGAAAAGTGTCACTTTATGGTTAATGAAGGTATTGTCTTGGGGCACAAAGTTTCTGAAAGAGGTATTGAAGTTGATAAAGCCAAGATTGATGCTATTGAAAAGATGCCATGTCCCAAGGACATCAAAGGTATAAGAAGTTTCCTTGGTCATGCCGGTTGTTATAGGAGGTTCATTAAGGACTTCTCGAAGATTTCTCGGCCTCTGACTAATTTATTACACAAAGATATACCATTTGTCTTTGATGATGATTGTGTAGAAGCATTTGAAATACTTAAGAAAGCATTGATCTCTACAGCTATTGTTCAGCCACCTGATTGGAATTTACCCTTTGAAATTATGTGTGATGCTAGTGATTATGCTTTAGGTTCTGTTCTAGGACAAAGAGTTGATAGGAAACTAAATGTTATACAATATGCTAGTAAAACTCTAGACAATGCTCAAAGCTATTATGCTACTACTGAAAAAAGAATTCTTAGCAGTTGTATTTGCTTGTGATAAGTTTAGACCCTATATTGTTGATTCTAAAGTAACTATTCACACTGATCATGCTGCTATTAAATATCTTATGGAAAAGAAAGATGCTAAACCTAGACTTATTAGATGGGTTCTCTTGCTTCAAGAATTTGATTTACATATTGTTGACAGAAAATGAGCTGAGAACCCCGTTGGAGACAACTTGTCTAGGCTAGAAAATGTGCTTGATGACCCACTACCTATTGATGATAGCTTTCCCGATGAGCAATTAAATATCATAAATGCTTCTCATACTGCTCCATGGTATGCTGATTATGCTAATTACATCATTGCTAAGTTTATACCCCCTAGTTTCACATACCAGCAAAAAAAAGTTCTTCTATGATTTGAGGCATTACTTTTGGGATGACCCACATCTTTATAAAGAAGGAGTAGATGGTGTTATTAGACGTTGTGTACCTGAGCATGAACAGGAACAGATCCTATGCAAGTGTCACTCCGAAGCTTATGGAGGGCACCATGCTGGAGATAGAACTGCACATAAGGTACTACAATCTGGTTTTTATTGGCCTACTCTCTTCAAGGATGCCCGTAAGTTTGTCTTATCTTGTGATGAATGTCAAAGAATTGGTAATATTAGTATACGTCAAGAAATGCCTATGAATTATTCACTTGTTATTGAACCATTTGATGTTTGGGGCATTGACTATATGGGACGTTTCCCTTCCTCTAATGGTTATACACATATTTTAGTTGTTGTTGATTACGTTACTAAGTGGGTAGAAGCTATTCCAACTAGTAGTGCTGATCATAACGCTTCTATTAAAATGCTTAAAGAAGTTATCTTTCCAAGGTTTAGAGTCCCTAGATATTTAATGACTGATGGTGGTTCACATTTTATTCATGGTGCTTTTCATAAAATGCTTGCTAAATATGATGTTAATCATAGAATTGCATCTCCTTATCATCCTCAGTCTAGTGGTCAAGTAGAATTGAGTAATAGAGAACTCAAATTAATTTTGCAAAATACTGTTAATAGGTCTAGAAAGAATTGGTCCAAGAAACTTGATGATGCATTATGGGCCTATAGAACTGCATATAAAAATCCTATGCAAAAGTTATAGCTGTTTTACATTTTCCCTATACTTTTTGCAAAACATGTCCAAATTGTAGTTTTCAAATTTTCCTAACTAGTAGATGTAGTAATATAACTACCTCTCGAAGGATTTTATTTTTTGAAGTTCTTATCATTTTCTTTTGATTTTTTGAGAACTGAAATGGCGACACAGGGGGGGGGGGGTAGAGTTTGAAAATTGCCCTATAGTGCCGGTTTGTATCACAAACCGGTACTATAGGTCAGACCCCTTTAGTACCGGTTCGTGCCACGAACTGGTACTAAAGGTGATCGTGGGGCCCCGGCCTGACGCCAGCCTGCCACCACCCCTTTAGTACCGGTTCGTGCCACGAACCGGTACTAAAGGTTCAACACGAACCGGCATTAATGCAAATCCGTTCGAACCGGCACTAATGGTACCATTAGTACCGGGCCTAAATCAAACCGATACTAATGTGCTTCACGTTTGACCCTTTTTCTACTAGTGACATGCTCAACAGTTTATGCGTAGGGAGGTGGTGTTGTTGGGCTCCGTGGTGGCGTCAACGAATGGCCAGATTGATAAGGATGATGCGGATCTCTTTCTCGAAGATGGGTCAGTGGTTCAATGATGATGACGACTTCTAAAACGTGTGCATGTGGTGTATGTTTTAGGTCCACTGCACCGGCTTCATATCAAACGATGACGGGACAACGGTGTCATTTCTCTCTTGGAGCATCGTTTGTGGAGCACCGTTGGAAGACAAAGGCAAGAGATGGAGTGGCTTCGTCTTAAATGGAGCTTCGGTGGAGATGTTAAGTCATGCCAGGTCGACAGGTGCTATGCTGTGTCATGCCTGTTCGGCAGGTGCTACGCACGAGAGATCTTCTAGAGACATCAAGCTGTGTCAGCTGGTGGTACTTGGCAGCATGGTGTCGCGGTGTACCGGCAGCGACCGCGACGTGCTCAGTAGTTTGCGCGCAGGAAGGTGGTGCCGTTGGGCTCCGTGATGACGTCAACGGATGTCCGGACTGGTAAGGATGATGCGGATATCATTTTCGAAGATGGGTCAGCGGTTCAATGATGATGACGACTTCTAAAATGTGTGCATGTGGTGTACGCTTTAGATTTGCTGCACTAGCTGTAGGTTGCACGTTATGCCGGTTTTAGATATAGAAAGTGAGAGCACTCCACATTATCGAATTTGTAGGTGTGAATGATAGCTTCGGGTGGCTTAATTTATAATCTTGTCAGACCTTTATTGAATAATTAATAAAGATGACTGTACCCATCGATTGATGCAGAGGCAAGAGATTTTAAACTCCTTAAAAAATGCAAGTGAAATCGACGCCACTACCGGCTGAACTGGGAATCTGTGTTGGAGTTGTGTCGAATATAGTGTACGAGATAGGTTACAGTTGGACTTGTAGTTGTATTGTGTTTAGATAGGATATGGAGTCGTGTCCTAGTAGGACACTTGTATCCTAGGCCTCTCATATATAGCGGGGCTAGACACACGATGTAACCTATGCCAACATAATAGCACCGAAACGCAGGGGAAGCCGGCGGCATGTGCCGGTGTCCAGGGCGACCAGGTGCGGTATTGTAGCGGTGTCATGGGGAGGAGCGTCCATAGTCAAGCCCCGGGGATGTAGCCATATCGGTGAACCTCGTTAACAAATCTCGGTGTCGTGCCTCGTGTGATTGCTTGGTCCTCGGTAGATCGACGGAGTGCCTCGGATTTATTCTAACAAGTGGTATCAGAGCTAGGTTATTTGGAGGCTGCGGATCATTGATCTAGAGGAAGCATCGGTGGCAGCGCATTTTTTCCGGCGAGACCTGATTGATCTGGTCGGGAGCACATACATGGCGGAGGCAGCGATTGTGCAAGCAGCGGCTGGTGCAGGTCGAATTGATGGTTCAGGCAGGCGTCCGCGCTCGACCGTATGGGCTGGCGACGGCCGGTCGGGGCTAGTCGGTCTAGCCTGCTGGGTGCAGCTGACCCCAGCCTGTTGGACCAAGGCGTGAGATCATCGAGCGGAGCTGTGCACTTGGGCGCTGGACGGTGGCCATGAACGGTATATCCGAAGCGGTATACGCAGGAAGCCGTATGCGAGTCAGAGATTTGTTTGGAAACAAAAAGGACCGAGTCCTGGAAGTCCTCGTATTCGGCAACCTGCAGGTGCGCTATTACATAGCAGCAAGGGCTGGGTAGCCGTACGTGGCAAGGCATCAGATCAGATTTGTGCAGAGAAAAACCATTGTTGATTATGTGCATCCATTGGAAAGGCGTTGGCAACGCAAAGGCAAAAGCTAGCATCGTGGTTTGAGCTAAAGCAGGAGCCATCACGTGATTACCAGAAGATTTTCTTTTGGTTAGAATTTCTATTAGTATATGACGGTGTACCACGTCAGGTTTTGCTTGTGTACTTGGGCATCACGTGAGGAAAGCTTGGATAATTTTTCGCCGGGTCAGCCGTACAAAGAATTGTGGCGCCATCGGGTACCAGGTTTGAGGTGGAGAAGTTCGATGGGACTGAAAATCTTGAGTTATGGCAGACAAGGGTGAAACATTTGTTGGCACAACAGGGATGCTTGAAGGCGTTGCGGGAAGTCATGTCAGCTGTGATGGATGGAAATCCGTGGAATGATCTGGGAGCCTGGGTCGGACTAGATAGTCTGACGGATCGACGCGAGTTGGTTGGTACAGAAGACGGTGGTGGGATCAACGAGGATGACATAGGAGCGTGATGCTGATGGTGACCGACTTCTGGGCGTGAAAACATGTGGCGTAGGCTCGAGGGCTTGTGTGGCTTCGACAAGACTATGGCGCGGGATTGATTCAAGGTGGTGTATACACGGAGCTTGAAGTCGATGAGGCGCAGGGGTGGACTGATCATCTACCATGGAGTCGTGTTGAAGGTGGAGCTGGAGTCTGACGGAAGACTTCGCTCGGTGCTGATTGAGGGGCTACGGCGTAAGACGTCAGAGAGTCGAAGCCTATTTCACTGGGAAAAGCGAGGGATGCGTAATTCGGACTGGAGCCCAGTGGTCTGATGGAAGCGTGAAACTCGTCATCGGTTGGTGATGATCGGTGGTACTCTGCAGTGGGGGTTGAGTGGTGTGGTTTTGCGACCCTTGAGACTCGACCGGGACAGCGGAGGCTCGACGCGGTAATAGCGGCGAGGCATGCGGTACGCACGGGACATGGAGACGGGACAGGGCTCTGGTGGTCATACATGTGGTGAGAAAACTGCGAATTTGACTCGGGATGACTACAAGCAATGGTGAAATTCCTTCAAGTTTCAGACAGGCGGTCAAGAAAGGAGCGGTGATGTTGAGTTCAGGTAACTCTTATGTGTGACACCCAATATGTGAGTTGTTCACTTTCACGCAGGTCAGTGATCAGTGTGTGATGGCGTTGGACGGATACTCTGGAAGTTGGGAGCACAAACTAGAGTAACAAGGAACTTAATTTTGCTCGAGTGTTGACCGTGGTCAAGAAAAGAAGGGACTACAAGTTGCAGGTGGAGTCATATGGAGTCTTGGAGTAGCAGCGGTGCTCATGGGATAAGTTCAAGTCCAATGTACATGGAAGTTTGACGCATTGACGAATCCAGAATGGTGGAGAATATTCGCCAAGGTGGAGTTTGTTGGAGTTGTGTCGAATATAGTGTACGAGATAGGTTACAGTTGGACTTGTAGTTGTATTGTGTTTAGATAGGATATGGAGTCGTGTCCTAGTAGGACACTTGTATTGTAGGCCTCTCATATATAGCGGGGCTAGACACACCGGAATGCAGGGGAAGCCGGCGGCATGTGCCGGTGTCCAGGGCGACCGGGTGCGGTATTGTAGCGGTGTCATGGGGAGGAGCGCCCGTAGTCAAGCTCCGGGGATGTAGCCATATCGGTGAACCTCGTTAACAAATCTCGGTGTCGTGCCTCGTGTGATTGCTGGGTCCTCGGTAGATCGACAGAGTGCTTCGGATTTATTCTAACAATCTGCACCTACCTATTGCGTATAAAAGACAGATGTTCGGTGATGTGTGAACTCATTTGGACGCATAGAAGACAGACGTTCGGTGATGTGTGAATCATTTGGACGCATAAAGATAGCATGTACAGCTAAAAGAAAGCCAATCAAGAATGAGATGAGGAAATATCTCCAGTCGCCAGGGAAAGTGTCCAATTAAAATGTGCATTTCTTTCCCTGTTGCTTTCATTAAGGGACGCAGTTCTCCTGTTGCTTTTCATAAAGCACCACTTTTAAAAAAACGTTTTTGTGTATGCAATCAAGTTGTTATCAAATATCTTTTCAGTCATCTGGAAATGCTCAGAGGCACAACGCAGATGGGCAACATTTGCAAAACAAAGTTATATTTTCACTCCATAGCAGAATCTTGCCACCATCTCGAATGATTTTGCACCCTTTGGGATATCACTTGGTTTGATGATGCACTCTTCTTGGTCTGAAATCTCCTCGATCAAACACTTTTGGAAATGCATATTACCTTATGAAGGTGGAAAGAGATGTTCCCAACCTCCACAGTAACATCACTAGGCAGTTTTGTTGTGCATAACCTACAAGGTTCAAAAGGAAATCTGTTGAAAAACATCATTTCTATTTTTTGGTACCTCCAATTTCTCAAATCTTAAAACCCTACATTCAAGACATAGTGAACAAGTACGTCGGCTACTACACACAAGTGACCAAAAGCGCTCAAAATGGGATGAAAGTTGCAACTCACGTGAGCTCAATTGCTTCATCTTGTCATCATTTGCATGTGCTTCCTGTATCTGCATTCTCGTGCTCATACATATGTTGTTTGCTAGACTGCGGTGGCAGCCTCTTTGTATCACGAGGTGGAGAAGAAGTCATTTGCTTTTAGCCATTGTTGGATCATATTAAATGGCAACCCGAAGGGGAACCAAGTTGTGGATGATCTCAAGTCCGGCAAAAAGAGGAATGATGGCTCAAGCTCCCACCAATAAATTGGGTTGGATGATGAAGAGGACGATGCTGTCGTCATGAATGGAAGAGCCACCATGCCAAAGGATAACCGACAAGTCATGGAAAACAAGTGGGAGAAGGCATGAGCCTCCCGTGACGCCGCGGCTACAAAAATTTCGTCCACATGGACGTGCATTTTTTTGGTAAGGGAGAACAGGAAAGAGGAGAAGTACAAGCTCATGTTGGATGCACAAAAGGAAAGGATGGAGTGGCACCGGAAGAGCATGGAGAAGAAGCTTGAAATTGAGAGGGGGAAGATCGAGTTGGAGAAGTAAGTGGCAGCGGTCAAATATGAACTTGAGAAGGCCAAGACATTTGGCGAGATTGAGCTTGAGAAGGCGAGATTGCAACTCGCACGGTACGCGGAGGATGTGAAGATCATGTCGGCGGATGAAACCCTCTTGGATGAGCATGCAAAGAAGTGGCTCGCGGACAAAAAGAAGGATATCAACGATCGTAGGGAAGGCGGTGAGGGCGGCAGCGGCAACAGATCATGCAACCCGGAAGTAGACAGAGCAGGCAGCCGGGATGCAGACGGACCAGGACGAGCAGGACGCATTCCGCTCGGAGCAGGCGCCCTACCAGTGATCCGAATCCATCCATGACGCTCGTACATTGATATCATTTTGGATGTCCGGTTTGTTAAACTATGATTTGCTTTGGTTTTGTTTTGAACTGTTGAATTCAGACAATTTGTATCGTATAATCGACGTGCATGAATAGCATGGTTTTAATTATTGAAATTTAAGGTATGTAAATGTGCGGCGTAACATATGAGAAGCCGGCGGACGTGCCTGCGGACGTATAGGGGTCCGTATTTACAAAGTCCGGCCGCTCTTAGATTCCTTCACTTTTGTGTAACGTAGGTGGGCTGTAATCTGACTTTGGGGTTAATTGTTCGCGGCCGGCTTACAAAACTGCGAGAACGTGTGAGCTACTAGTACAAACTCTGAAGTAAGATATTGTACCAGCAATAAGTTGAGCTACAAAGTATAGTAAAGCAGATGCTTAGAATTTAAGAGGTTTCAGATAAACATCCAGTGCAAAATCAGTGATTAATATCATATCATCCATGCACGGGGAGCAACCGCCATTGACTTGGTCCATTGCCAAAAAGTGCTCAAGAATCCTGTGCACGGACTCGAAATTGTACAGTGTTTTCCATGGTATAAGAGTAATTTGGCAGCAGCAGATCTTCTGGTCTGGTCAAGTTGCATGCAAGCGCGTTTCTCTAAGTTGGAAATGCAAGTGGAGCTGGCTAACCAGGCTGAGCAAAAGTTTCATAGGTACCAAACCCTTTTGAACTGGCAATAATCTATCGATCTCCTCAAGTAAGTTCTTCACTTCTACATCAGAAAGAGTACCCAGCCAGGGGCATCGTTCCCATGCTGTTGCGCCTACATAGTCATGTGATATACTTTCGCGGATAGTATGCCAAAGAGCCGGAGATGATCTCATGCCTTATCCTCCAGACTCCATACTAGACAGCAATCTCTTGTACATGGGAAAACTCAACGATGAACTAAAGTTACAATACTAAGCTTGACATGTATTGAAGAACATCATATTTATTTTTTGGTATACCTCCAATATCTTAAATTCTAAGACCCTACATTCAACAATAGTGAGTCTTTTGACACTATCATAACTTCTACTTCCTCTAAGAACTATGCAAACTCTTAAATAGTGCCATTCTCAATGTGGATCACACACTTTGTAACAATGTTTTTTGATCACACGTTTCTGAAGGATACAATGGAAAATGGAGACATTAGCAACCGATGATTTGATTGTTCTAGTTGAGTCATGCCAAAAAAGTGATCTTGAATTATGAGCTTAATTCTCTCGTGTGTTACAAAATTGGTATTCATATCATGCACTAATTAGTAATGTAAGCTTTTGTTACATAGCAAAGCAGCATAGGACCCGTGAATTTGTGCGTGTAGGCTTTTTGATGTTGTTACAACTATAGTATCTTTTTATATAAGATTGTACAAATTTTATATATCTTATGGAATCATGGAGGACTGTAGTGGGTAAAATGACCTTGATCAATCTAAAACTTATATTTTACATATCAATATTTGGCCCTAGAAAAAGAATATAGTTGCACATATTTTAAGATGTTATCTATTTCCAAACGGCAAGAGTCATAGTTACCACTTGTTCCCTTCCACTTATATGCTTCTCGGCCAACCATTCTTCGATTTAATTCACCACTATATTAGCTTCACAACCAAAATATAAAAAATCACTGTAGCCAAATAACAGAACATGATAAATTTTTGGTATAACTCTTGTAGTACAATTATTGTGTTGCTGTTAAGATTCTTCATGTATGTTAAATGAAGACAGTGGGCGCCGAAGTCTGTGGCTCACTATACAAAAGCATATATTTTAGTATCTTTTCTTTAAATTACTCATTCCTTCCCATCAATATTTTGTATAATTTTCTCAATACATAACTATTCTAAAGGTACATTATCCAATATAACCTTATGTTCTTTTCCTCCACGTGCCTCATCAATTATTAGCCTAATAGAAACAGTGGCATTCAATTGGTATCACCTTGGTAGAAATTAAAAACATAAGACTCAAATACACGTTTAGTTAAGAGCACTATTTTAAATGGATTGCACCTAGTGTGTTGTTTTAATTATGTCTATTCACCTTGTGCACTCTCCTAGCATATCGTTTAATCATATCTAATCATGTCATGTATTATCATAGCATATCATTTTAATTATATCTATTCAGCCTGTGTATTCCCTTATAATGGTTCCCCGCTTGTATGCTTTTATTGCTGATAAGCAGTTCAGTCTTATATATTTTTATTGAATTCATGGCTGCATATCCATGGGACGCCGATGTCTACTGCACTTATGTTGTAAGCTTATGTGTTTCCATATTTTCACCGAGAAAATATCAAGCCGCCAAAGAGCAATCCATGTGTTCTCATTGGTGTTTTGGGGCCTTTTCCTCTGGCCTGGCCCTGTTCATCAAGCAACAACACATAACATGTTAGAGAATTACAATTAACCTACGCTAGTTACTGACATAATGTCGTAGGCATCATCATAACCAAATGATGAGCTGAGCTATATATTACCATGATGCAGGTTCCAGCTTGGCGTCGCAGAAGCCATGGGCAGCAGTTGTAGCTATCATCGCAAGTGGTGCCCCTGGAGTGGGCAGCAGGTCCAGGTGAAGCACTCCTCGCCCTGCCAGTAGATGTAGTACAAGGTCGCGCCCTCGATTCACGAGTAGTTATCGTCACAGATAGGAGCTGCCAGGGTGAAAGTCGATGGCTCCACTGCAGGTACCCGCGCCGATAGCAGCAGCCGCGTTGCCATGGGAGACGTTGTCAAGCTCCTCATCTTTGGCAACGGGGAGTGTATGCTACCGAGGAAGAAGCCCATGCGATAGGAGTGTGACAACGCGAGACTCGATGGTGCGTTCCTTTGTCTTCCATGGAGGATGGTTGTGGTTTCGGGGTCGATTTATGGAAGAAGACGAGATCTGTACAGGGAGTGGAAGCTTGGACTATCCCTTGGGTATCTTGTTTAGAGGCCACTTCAACTTGGGAGTAGCATAGCAGGGAGTCCGGGAGCACCTCCCCACAAGTTTGACCACTTTCGGACAATGCACACACACACACACACACACACACACACACACACACACACGTTCAACATCCAGGTTCACTACACACAGACGTGATCAAGGAACTCCCCTACTTTCCCCTCCCAGGTCGCTCGCGCGAGCGGCTCCAGAGGCCCTCAACCATAGTCCATCAGTGTCCGTTTGGGGGTAAACAGAAAGAACAAGCCGCCCAACACGCGGCCACGAACGGACTGTCATTCGTTTTTTGTATGCTTTCGACCCATTCTTGGTCCAAAGTTGGGCCGTGTTTGCCGCCGGAGGGACACGCGGGGTGCGCGCCCTAGTACCCCTTGGCCCGCCCGTCGGGGACACAACCACTTTTCTCTTTCCCATATTCTTCCCTTTGCCCTCCGTCCTCCACCTCCGCCGCCACCCCTATTCCCGGCTGCGTCGCCTTCCATCAAGGTCGTCCGCCCCACAACCATGCCATGCCATAGCCGTCCCATGCCCGCGTTTCAGTAGAGTTTTTTTTTGCCGACGTTCGTGGTTCCTTGTTGGGGGTGGGAGAGAGGCTATGGTCGCCGGCACCGACCGTCAACCCCAACAACTTCTGGCAGGCCCTCCATTGCCCGAGGACGCCCACCCCACTATCATCATTGCTTCGCTGCATCGACTTGCTCTTTCCGGCCGCGTCTCCAGCACGACCACAAGGTGTTTGACACGTTTCTGACAAGGTATCATGGATAGTGGGGATGAGTTTTTATTCACAACTTCATTTGTTCATCAGATGTTTGGTCATCGGATGATGAAGACATGGTGGCGGCTGCATTGGTCGTCCACGACCAGATTAGTAGGAAGCGATCTCGGTACATGGGATCAATCCCCGGCCATGTTCCGGCCTTGAACCCCAATAGGAGAAAGGCCACACCCTTCTCAATGCCGATCACTTTGAGAATAACGCACTCTTCAAACCACACCAATTTCGCCGCCGCTTCCATACGGCGAGACATGTGTTCAATCGTATTCGGCAAGGAGTGGTAGTGCTACCTCTTGAGCACTGCGTTGGTTTTCCCTTGAAGAGGAAAGGATGATGCAGCAAAGTAGTGTAAGTATTTTCCTCAGTTTTTGAGAACCAAGGTATCAATCCAGTAGCAGACCACGCGCGAGTCACCTTGTACATACACAAACAAATAAGAACCTCTCAACCAACACGATAAAGGGGTTGTCAATCCCTTCACAGCCACTTGCAAGAATGAGATCTGGTAGAGATAATAATAATAAGATAAATATTTTTGGTATTTTTATGATATAGATTGAAAGTAAAGATTGCAAAATAAAATAGATTGGAAACTTGTATGATGGAAAATAGACCCGAGGGCCATAGGTTTCACTAGTGGCTTCTCTCAAGATAGCATTAGTATTACGGTGGGTGAACAAATTACTCTCGAGCAATTGATAGAAAAGCGAATAATTATGAGAATATCTAGGTATGATCATGTATATAGGCATCACGTCCGTGACAAGTAGACCGACTCCTGCCTGCTGATACGTCCATTTTGCATCATGCTTTTATATCAATATTTATTGCATTATGGGTTGTTATTACACATTATTTCACAATACTTATGCCTATTCTCTCTTATTTTACAAGATTTACATAAAGAGGGAGAATGCCGGCAGCTGGGATTCTGGCCGGAAAAGGAGCAAATATTAGAGACCTATTCTGCACAGCTCCAAAAGTCCTGAAACTTCACGGATGATGTTTTCCCAATATATAAAAAACATTGAGCGCAAGAACTTCACCAGGGGGACACACCCTGCCCACGAGGGTGGGGGTGCGCCCTACCCCCTGGGCGCGCCCCCTACCTCGTGGGCCCCCTGGTGGCCCTTCGGTGACCATCTTCTGCTATATGGACTCTTTCAATGGGAAAAAAGTCATAAGCCATCTTCTCGGATGAAACTCCGCCGCCACGAGGCGGAACCTTGGCGGAGCCAATCTAGGGTTCTGGCGGGGCTATTCTGCCAGGGAAACTTCACTCCCGGAGGGGAAAATCATCGCCATCGTCATCACCAACGCTCCTCTCATCGGGAGAGGGCAATCTCCATCAACATCTTCATCAGCACCATCTCATCTCAAAACCCTAGTTCATCTCTTGTATCCAATTCCTGTCTCCAAGTCCGGGATTGGTGCTAGTAGGTTGCTAGTAGTGTTAATTACTCCTTGTAGTTGATGCTAGTTGGTTTAATTGGTGGAAGATCATATGTTCAGATCCTATATGCACATTAATACCCCTCTGATTATGAACATGTTTATGCTTTGTGAGTAGTTACTTTTGTTCCTGAGGACATGGGAGAAGTCTTGCTATTAGTAGTCATGTGAATTTGGTATTCGTTCGATATTTTGATGAGATGTATGTTGTCTCTCCTCTAGTGGTGTTATGTGAACGTGCACTACATGACACTTCACCATTGTTTGGGCCTAGAGGAAGGCATTGGGAAGTACTCCCTCCGTAAACTAATATAAGAGCATTTAGATCACTACTTTAGTTATCTAAACACTCTTATATTAGTTTACAGAGGGAGTAATAAGTAGATGATGGGTTGCTAGAGTGACAGAAGCTTAAACCCTAGTTTATGCGTTGCTTCGTAAGGGGCTGATTTGGATCCATATGTTTCATGCTATGCTTAGGTTTACCTTAATACTTTTGTTGTATTTGCGGATGCTTGCAATATAGGTTAATCATAAGTGGGATGTTTGTCCAAGTAAGGGAAGCACCCAGGCACCGGTCCACCCACATACCAAATTATCAAAGTACCGAACGTGAATCGTATGAGCGTGATGAAAACTAGCTTGACGATATTCCCATGTGTCCTCGGGAGCGCTTTACACCATATAAGAGTTTGTCCAGGCTTGTCCTTTGCTACAAAAAGGATTGGGCCACCTTGCTGCACCTTATTTACTTTTGTTACTTGTTGCTCGTACAAATTATCCTATCACAAAACTATCTGTTACCACTTATTTTAGTACTTGCAGAGAATACCTTGTTGGAAACCGCTTATCATTTCCTTCTACTCCTCGTTGGTTTCGACACTCTTACTTATCGAAAGGACTACGATAGATCCCCTATACTTGTGGTTCATCAAGACTCTTTTCTGACGCCGTTGCCGGGGAGTGAAGCGCCTTTGGTGGGTGGAATTTGGTAAGGAAAAATTTATATAGTGTGCTAAAATTTACTGTCACTTGTTACTATGGAAAGTAATCCTCCGAGGGGCTTGTTCGGGGTATCTTCACCCTGACCAGTAGAGCAAAGAGTTGCTCCTCAACCTACTAAACCTACTAAAAATGAAAATGCTTGCTTTGAAATTCCTTTGGGTATGGTAGAAAAACTACTAGCTAATCCTTTTTTAGGAGATGGAACAAAACATCCTGATGAGCATCTAGTATATGTGGATGAAGTTTGTGGATTATTTAAGCTTGCAGGTGTACCCGGAGATGTTGTTAAGAAGAAGGTCTTTCCTTTATCTTTGAGGGGAGATGCATCGACATGGTATAGGCTATGTGACGATATGGAGTCTTGGAACTACAAACGGTTGAAATTGGAATTTCATCAAAAGTTTTATCCTATGCATCTTGTTCATCGTGATCGTAATTATATATATAATTTTTGGCCTCGCGAAGGAGAAAGCATCGCTCGAGCTTGGGGGAGGCTTAAATCAATGTTCATGCCCCAATCATGAGCTCTCAAGAGAAATGATTATTCAAAAATTTTATGCTCGGCTTTCTGATAACAATCGCACCATGCTTGATACTTCTTGTGCTGGCTCTTTTATGATGAAGACTATTGAATTCAAATGGGATTTATTGAAAAGAATTAAACGCAACTCCGAAGATTGGGACCTCGACAATGGTAAGGAGTCAGGTATGTCACCTAGTTTTGATTGTGTTAAATCTTTTATGGATACCGATATTTTTCGTAAATTTAGCACTAGATATAGACTTGACTCTGAGATAGTAGCTTCTTTCTGTGAATCTTTTGCTGCTTATGTTGATCTCCCCAAGGAGAAGTGGTTTAAATATCATCCTCCCATAGAAGTAAAAGTAGCTGCACCTATTAAAGTTGAAGAAAAGACTATTACTTATAATGATCCTATTGTTCCTACTTCTTATGTTGAGAAACCACCTTTCCATGTTAGGATAAAGGATCATGCTAAAGCTTCAACTGTGGTTCGTAAAAGCAATATTAAAACATATACACCTCCTGAGCAAGTTAAAGTTGAACCTAATATTGCTATTGTTAAAGATCTCTTGTCTGATAATATAGATGGGCATGTTATTTATTTCTGTGATGAAACTACTAGAATTGCTAAACCCAATGATACAGATAAACCTAGACCTGTGATAGGCATGCCTGTTATTTCTGTTAAAATAGGAGATCATTGTTATCATGGCTTATGTGATATGGGTTCTAGTGCTAGTGCAATACCTATTGGCTTATACAACGAAATTATGCATGACATTGCACCTATTGAGTTAGAAGATATTGATGTCATAATTAAACTTGCTAATAGATATACTATTTCACCAATGGGAATTGTTAGAGATGTTGAAGTCTTGTGTGGGAAAACTAAATATCCTCCTGATTTTCTTGTTCTTGGTTCCCCACAAGATAGTTTTTGTCCCATTATATTTGGTAGACCCTTCTTAAATACTGTTAATGCTACCATAGATTGCAAAAGGGATGTTGTTACTGTCGGTTTAGATGATATGACTCATGAATTTAATTTTTCTAAATTTAGTAGACAACACCGTGAAGAAGAATTACCTAGTAATCATGAAATTACTAGTCTTGCTTCTATTGCCGTACCTCCTAGTGATCCTTTAGAACAATATTTGCTAGACCACGAAAATGATATGTTTATGAATGAAAGAATGGAATTAGATGAAGTATTCTTTAAACAGGAACCTATTCTGAAACATAATTTACCTGTTGAAATCCTAGGAGATCCTCCTCCACCCAAGGGTGATCCTGTGTTTGAGCTTAAACCGTTACCGGATACTCTTAAATATGCTTATCTTGATGAGAAAAAGATATATCCTGTTATTATTAGTGCTAACCTTTCAGAACATGAAGAAGAGAGATTACTGAAAACTCTGAAGAAGCATCGTGCTGCTATTGGGTATACTCTTGATGATCTTAAGGGCATTAGCCCCACTCTATGTCAACATAAAATTAATTTGGAAGAAGATGCTAAACCAGTTCGTGATCATCAACGCCGACTGAATCCTAAAATGAAAGAAGTGGTAAGAAAGAAGATACTAAAGCTCCTTGAGGCAGGTATAATTTATCCCGTTGCTGATAGTAAGTGGGTAAGTCCTGTCGACTGTGTCCCTAAGAAGGGAGGTATTACTGTTGTTCCTAATTATAAGGATGAATTGATTCCTCAAAGAATTATCACTGGTTATAGGATGGTAATTGATTTCCGCAAATTAAATAAGGCTACTAAAAAAGATCATTACCCCTTACCTTTTATCGATCAAATGCTAGAAAGATTATCCAAACATACACATTTTTTGCTTTCTAGATGGTTATTCTGGTTTCTCTCAAATACCTGTGTCAGCCAAAGATCAATCAAAGACTACTTTTACATGCCCTTTTGGTACTTTTGCTTATAGACGTATGCCTTTTGGTTTATGTAATGCACCTTCTACCTTTCAAAGATTCATGATAGCTATATTCTCTGACTTTTGTGAAAAGATTTGTGAGGTTTTCATGGATGACTTCTCCGTCTATGGATCTTCTTTTGATGATTTTTTGAGAAACCTTGATCGAGTTTTGCAGAGATGTGAAGAAACTAATCTTGTCCTGAATTGGGAAAAGTGTCACTTTATGGTTAATGAAGGTATTGTCTTGGGGCACAAAGTTTCTGAAAGAGGTATTGAAGTTGATAAAGCCAAGATTGATGCTATTGAAAAGATGCCATGTCCCAAGGACATCAAAGGTATAAGAAGTTTCCTTGGTCATGCCGGTTTTTATAGGAGGTTCATTAAGGACTTCTCGAAGATTTCTCGGCCTCCGACTAATTTATTACAAAAAGATATACCATTTGTCTTTAATGATGATTGTGTAGAAGCATTTGAAATACTTAAGAAAGCATTGATCTCTGCAGCTATTGTTCAGCCACCTGATTGGAATTTACCCTTTGAAATTATGTGTGATGCTAGTGATTATGCTTTAGGTGCTGTTCTAGGACAAAGAGTTGATAGGAAACTAAATGTTATACAATATGCTAGTAAAACTCTAGACAATGCTCAAAGCTATTATGCTACTACTGAAAAAGAATTCTTAGCAGTTGTATTTGCTTGTGATAAGTTTAGACCCTATATTGTTGATTCTAAAGTAACTATTCACACTGATCATGCTGCTATTAAATATCTTATGGAAAAGAAAGATGCTAAACCTAGACTTATTAGATGGGTTCTCTTGCTTCAAGAATTTGATTTACATATTGTTGATAGAAAAGGGGCTGAGAACCCCGTTGCAGACAACTTGTCTAGGCTAGAAAATGTGCTTGATGACCCACTACCTATTGATGATAGCTTTCCTGATGAGCAATTAAATATCATAAATGCTTCTCATACTGCTCCATGGTATGCTGATTATGCTAATTACATCGTTGCTAAGTTTATACCCCCTAGTTTCACATACCAGCAAAAAAAAGTTCTTCTATGATTTGAGGCATTACTTTTGGGATGACCCACATCTTTATAAAGAAGGAGTAGATGGTGTTATTAGACGTTGTGTACCTGAGCATGAACAGGAACAGATCCTACGCATGTGTCACTCCGAAGCTTATGGAGGGCACCATGCTGGAGATAGAACTGCACATAAGGTACTACAATCTGGTTTTTATTGGCCTACTCTCTTCAAGGATGCCCGTAAGTTTGTCTTATCTTGTGATTAATGTCAAAGAATTGGTAATATTAGTAGACGTCAAGAAATGCCTATGAATTATTCACTTGTTATTGAACCATTTGATGTTTGGGGCTTTGACTATATGGGACCTTTCCCTTCCTCTAATGGTTATACACATATTTTAGTTGTTGTTGATTACGTTACTATGTGGGTAGAAGTTATTCCAACTAGTAGTGCTGATCATAACACTTCTATTAAAATGCTTAAAGAAGTTATCCTTCCAAGGTTTGGAGTCCCTAGATATTTAATGACTGATGGTGGTTCACATTTTATTCATTGTGCTTTTCGTAAAATGCTTGCTAAATATGATGTTAATCATAGAATTGCATCTCCTTATCATCCTCAGTCTAGTGGTCAAGTAGAATTGAGTAATAGAGAACTCAAATTAATTTTGCAAAAGACTGTTAATAGGTCTAGAAAGAATTGGTCCAAGAAACTTGATGATGCATTATGGGCCTATAGAACTGCATATAAAAATCCTATGGTTATGTCTCCGTATAAAATGGTCTATGGAAAAGCATGTCACTTACATCTCGAACTAGAACACAAGGCTTAATGGGATATTAAAGAACTAAATTATGATTTTAAACTTGCTGGTGAGAAGAGGTTATTTGATATTAACTCACTTGATGAATGGAGAACTGATACGTCTCCAACGTATCTATAATTTTTGATTGCTCCATGCTATATTATCTACTGTTTTGGACTATATTGGGCTTTATTTTTCACTTTTATATTATTTTTGGGACTAACCTATTAACCGGAGGCCCAGCCCAGAATTGCTATTTTTTTGCCTATTTCAGTATTTCGGAGAAACAGAATATCAAACGGAGTCCAAACGGAATAAAACCTTCGGGAACGTGATTTTCTCACCGAACGTGATCCAGGAGACTTGGACCCTACTCCAAGGAGTCAAAGAGGCGGTCACAAGGGTGCCCCCCTAGGGCGTGCCCCCTGCCTTGTGGGCCCCTCGGTGCTCCACCGACGTACTCCTTCCACCTATATATACCTACGTACCCCCAAACGATCAGATAAGGAGCCAAAAACCTAATTCCACCGCCGCAACTTTCTGTATCCACGAGATCCCATCTTGGGGCCTATTCCGGAGCTTCGCTGGAGAGGGCCGTCATCACGGAGGGCTTCTACATCATCATAGCATCTTCGATGAAGTGTGAGTAGTTTACCTCAGACCTTCGGGTCCATAGTTAGTAGCTAGATGACTTCTTCTCTCTTTTTGGATCTCAATACAAAGTTCTCCCCCACTCTTGTGGAGATCTATTCGATGTAATCTTCTTTTTGCGGCGTGTTTGTTGAGATCGATGAATTGTGGGTTTATGATCAAGTCTATCTATGAATAATATTTGAATCTTCTCTGAATACTTTTATGTATGATTGGTTATCTTTGCAAGTCTCTTCGAATTATCCGTTTGGTTTGGCCAACTAGATTGGTAGTTCTTGCGATGGGAGAAGTGCTTAGCTTTGGGTTCGATTTTGCGGTGTCCTTTCCCAGTGATAGAAGGGGCAGCAAGGCACGTATTGTATCGTTTGAAGGAAATATGCCCTAGAGGCAATAATAAAGTTATTATTTATTTCCTTATATCATGATAAATGTTTATTATTCATGCTAGAATTGTATTAACCAAAAACATAATACATGTGTGAATACATAGACAAACAGAGTGTCACTAGTATGCCTCTACTTGACTAGCTCGTTAATCAAAGATGGTTAAGTTTCCTAACCATAAACAAAGAGTTGTTATTTGATTAACGAGGTCACATCATTAGTTGAATGATCTGATTGACATGACCCATTCCATTAGCTTAGCACCTGATCGTTTAGTATGTTGCTATTGCTTTCTTCATGACTTATACATGTTCCTATGACTATGAGATTATGCAACTCCCGTTTGCCGGAGGAACACTTTGTGTGCTACCAAACGTCACAACATAACTGGGTGATTATAAAGGAGCTCTACAGGTGTCTCCAATGGTAGATGTTGGGTTGGCGTATTTCGAGAATAGGATTTATCACTCCGATTGTCGGAGAGGTATCTCTGGGCCCTCTCGGTAATGCACATTACACAAGCCTTGCAAGCATTGCAACTAATGAGTTAGTTGCGGGATGATGTATTACAGAACGAGTAAAGAGACTTGCCGGTAACGAGATTGAACTAGGTATTGGATACCGACGATCGAATCTCGGGCAAGTAACATACCGATGACAAAGGGAACAACGTATGTTGTTATGCGGTCTGACCGATAAAGATCTTCGTAGAATATGTAGGAGCCAATATGGGCATCCAGGTCCCGCTATTGGTTATTGACCGGAGACGTGTCTCGGTCATGTCTACATTGTTCTCGAACCGTAGGGTCCGCACGCTTAACGTTACGACGACAGTTATTATGAATTTATGCATTTTGATGTACCGAAGGTAGTTCGGAGTCCCGGATGTGATCATGGACATGACGAGGAGTCTCGAAATGGTCGAGACATAAAGATTGATATATTGGAAGCCTATATTTGGATATCGGAAGTGTTCCGGGTAAAATCGGGATTTTACCGGATTACCGGGAGGTTACCGGAACCCCCCGGGAGCCATATGGGCCTTATTGGGATTTAGCGGAAAGGTTAAAGGGGCTGCCATGGTGGGATCCGCGCCTCCCCCCTCCCCTAGTCCTATTAGGACTAGGAGAGGTGGCTGGCCACCTCTCTCTCTCTCTTTCCCCCTTGGGAGTCCTATTTGGAATAGGATTGGGAGGGGGGGAGTCCTACTCCCGGTAGGAGTAGGACTCCTCCTGCGCCCTCCTCTTGGCCGGCCAGCCCCTCCCCCTTGGATCCTTTATATATGGGGGCAGGGGGCACCTCTAGACACACAATTTGATCATTGAGATCATTCCTTAGCCGTGTGTGGTGCCCCCGCCACCATATTCCACCTCGATCATATCGTTGTAGTGCTTAGGCGAAGCCCTGCGTCGGTAGAACATCAAGATCGTCACCACGCCGTCGTGCTGACGAAACTCCTCCCCGAAGCTTTGCTGGATCGGAGCCCGGGGATCGTCATCGAGCTGTACGTGTGCTAAGAACTCGGAGGTGCCGGAGTAACGGTGCTTGGATCGGTCGGATCGGGAAGAAGACATACGACTACTTCCTCTATGTTGTGTCAACGCTTCCATTGCGATCTACAAGGGTACGTAGATCAAACTCTCCCCCTCGTTGCTATGCATCACCATGATCTTGCGTGTGCATAGGAAATTTTTTGAAATTACTACGTTCCCCAACATTGGCATCCGAGCATAGGTTTTATGGTTTGATGTTATGTGCACGAGTAGAACACAAGTGAGTTGTGGACGATATAAGTCATACTGCCTACTAGCATGTCATACTTTGGTTCGGCGGTATTGTTGGACGAGACGACCCGGACCGACCTTACGCGTACGCTTACGCGAGACCGGTTCCCTCGACGTGCTTTGCACATAGATGGCTTGCGGGCGACTGTCTCTCCAACTTTAGTTGAACCGAGTGTGGCTACGCCCGGTCCTTGAGAAGGTTAAAACGGAGTCTATTTGACAAACTATTGTCATGGTTTTGATGCGTAGGTGAGATTGGTTCTTACTTAAAGCCCGTAGCAGCCACGTAAAACTTGCAAACAACAAAGTAGAGGACGTCTAACTTGTTTTTGCAGGGCATGTTGTGATGTGATATGGTCAAGGCATGATGCTAAATTTTATTGTATGAGATGATCATGTTTTGTAACTAAGTTATCGGCAACTGGCAGGAGCCATATGGTTGTCGCTTTATTGTATGCAATGCAATCACGATGTAATGCTTTACTTTATTACTAAGCGGTAGTGATAGTCGTGGAAGCATAAGATTGGCAAGACGACAACGATGCTACGATGGAGATCAAGGTGTCGCACTGGTGACGATGGTGATCATGACGGTGCTTCGGAGATGGAGATCACAAGCACAAGATGATGATGGCCATATCATATCACTTATATTGATTGCATGTGATGTTTATCTTTTTATGCATCTTATCTTGCTTTGATTAACGGTAGCATTATAAGATGATCTCTCACTAAATTATCAAGAAGTGTTCTCCCTGAGTATGCACCGTTGCGAAAGTTCTTCGTGCTGAGACACCACGTGATGATCGGGTGTGATAGGCTCTACGTTCAAATACAACGGGTGCAAAACAGTTGCACACGCGGAATACTCAGGTTATACTTGACGAGCCAAGCATATACAGATATGGCCTCGGAACACGGAGACCGAAAGGTCGAGCATGAATCATATAGTAGATATGATCAACATAATGATGTTCACCGATGAAACTACTCCATCTCACGTGATGATCGGACATGGTTTAGTTGATTTGGATCACGTGATCACTTAGAGGATTAGAGGGATGTCTATCTAAGTGGGAGTTCTCAAGTAATATGATTAATTGAACTTAAATTTATCATGAACTTAGTACCTGATAGTATCTTGCTTGTTTATGTTGATTGTAGATAGATGGCTCGTGCTGTTGTTCCATTGAATTTTAATGCGTTCCTTGAGAAAGCAAAGTTGAAAGATGATGGTAGCAATTACACGGACTGGGTCCGCAACTTGAGGATTATCCTCATTGCTGCACGGAAGAATTACGTCCTGGAAGCACCGCTGGGTGCCAGGCCTGCTGCTGGTGCAACACCAGATGTTATGAACGTCTGGCAGAGCAAAGCTGATGACTAATCAATAGTTCAGTGTGCCATGCTTTACGGCTTAGAATCGGGACTTCAACGACGTTTTGAACGTCATGGAGCATATGAGATGTTCCAGGAGTTGAAGTTAATATTTCAAGCAAATGCCCGGATTGAGAGATATGAAGTCTCCAATAAGTTCTATAGCTGCAAGATGGAGGAGAACAGTTCTGTCAGTGAGTATATACTCAAAATGTCTGGGTATAACAATCACTTGATTCAGATGGGAATTACTCTTCCAGATGATTGCGTCATTGACAGAATTCTCCAATCACTGCCACCAAGCTACAAGAGCTTCGTGATGAACTATAATATGCAAGGGATGAACAAGACTATTCCCGAGCTCTTCGCAATGCTGAAAGCTGCGGAGGTAGAAATCAAGAAGGAGCATCAAGTGTTGATGGTTAACAAGACCACTAGTTTCAAGAAAAAAGGGCAAAGGGAAGAAGAAGGGAAACTTCAAGAAGAACGGCAAGCAAGTTGCTGCTCAAGAAAAGAAGCCCAAGTCTGGACCTAAGCCTGAAACTGAGTGCTTCTACTGCAAGCAAACTGGTCACTGGAAGCAGAACTGCCCCAAGTATTTGGCGGATAAGAAGGATGGCAAGGTGAACAAAGGTATATGTGATATACATGTTATTGATGTGTACCTTACTAATGCTCGCAGTAGCACCTGGGTATTTGATACTGGTTCTGTTGCTAATATTTGCAACTCGAAACATGGACTACGGATTAAGCGAAGATTGGCTAAGGACGAGGTGATGATGCGCGTGGGAAACGGTTCCAAAGTCGATGTGATCGCGGTCGGCACGCTACCTCTACATCTACCTTCGGGATTAATATTAGACCTAAATAATTGTTATTTGGTGCCAACGTTGAGCATGAACATTATATCTGGATCTTGTTTAATGCAAGACGGTTATTCATTTAAATCAGAGAATAATGGTTGTTCTATTTATATGAGTAATATCTTTTATGGTCATGCACCATTGAAGAGTGGTCTGTTCTTGTTAAATCTTGATAGTAGTGAAACACATATTCATAATGTAGAAGCCAAAAGATGCAGAGTTGATAATGATAGTGCAACTTATTTGTGGCACTGCCGTTTAGGTCATATCGGTGTAAAGCGCATGAAGAAACTCCATACTGATGGACTTTTGGAACCACTTGATTATGAATCACTTGGTACTTGCGAACCGTGCCTCATGGGCAAGATGACTAAAACACCGTTATCTGGTACTATGGAGAGAGCAACAGATTTGTTGGAAATCATACATACAGATGTATGCGGTCCGATGAATATTGAGGCTCGTGGCGGATATCGTTATTTTCTCACCTTCACAGATGATTTAAGCAGATATGGGTATATCTACTTAATGAAACATAAGTCTGAAACATTTGAAAAGTTCAAAGAATTTCAGAGTGAAGTGGGAAATCATCGTAACAAGAAAATAAAGTTTCTACGATCTGATCTTGGAGGAGAATATTTGAGTTACGAGTTTGGTGTACATTTGAAAAATTGTGGAATAGTTTCGCAACTAACGCCACCCAGAACACCACAGCGTAATGGTGTGTCCGAACGTCGTAATCGTACTTTACTAGATATGGTGTGATCTATGATGTCTCTTACTGATTTACCGCTATCGTTTTGGGGATACGCTCTAGAGACGGCTGCATTCACGTTAAATAGGGCACCATCAAAATTCGTTGAGACGACGCCTTATGAACTATGGTTTGGCAAGAAACCAAAGTTGTCGTTTCTGAAAGTTTGGGGCTGCGATGCTTATGTGAAAAAGCTTCAACCTGATAAGCTCGAACCCAAATCGGAGAAATGTGTCTTCATAGGATATCCAAAGGAAACTATTGGATACACCTTCTATCACAGATCCGAAGGCAAGACTTTTGTTGCTAAATTCGGAAACTTTCTTGAGAAGGAGTTTCTCTCGAAAGAAGTGAGTGGGAGGAAAGTAGAACTTGACAAGGTAATTGTACCCGCTCCCTTATTAGAAAGTAGTACATCACAGAAAACTGTTTCAGCGACACCTACACCAATAAGTGAGGAAGTTAATGATAATGATCATGAAACTTCAGAACAAGATACTACTGAACCTCGTAGATCAACCAGAGCAAGATCCGCGCCAGAGTGGTACGGTAATCCAGTTCTGGAAGTCATGCTGCTAGATCATGATGAACCTACAAACTATGAAGAAGCGATGGTGAGCCCAGATTCCGCAAAGTGGCTTAAAGCCATGAAATCTGAGATGGGATCCATGTATGAGAACAAAGTATGGACTTTGGTTGACTTGCCCGATGATCGGCAAGCAATTGAGAATAAATGGATCTTCAAGAAAAAGACTGACGCTGACGGTAATGTTATTGTCTATAAAGCTCGACTTGTCGCAAAAGGTTTTCGACAAGTTCAAGGGGTTGACTACGATGAGACCTTCTCACCCATAGCGATGCTTAAGTCTGTCAGAATCATGTTAGCAATTGCCGCATTTTATGATTATGAAATTTCGCAGATGGATGTCAAAACTGCATTCCTGAATGGATTTCTGGAAGAAGAGTTGTATATGATGCAACCGGAAGGTTTTGTCGATCCAAAGGGAGCTAACAAAGTGTGCAAACTCCAGCGATCCATTTATGGACTGGTGCAAGCATCTCGGAGTTGGAATAAACGCTTTGATAGTGTGATCAAAGCATTTGGCTTTATACAGACTTTTGGAGAAGCCTGTATTTACAAGAAAGTGAGTGGGAGCTCTGTAGCATTTCTGATATTATATGTGGATGACATATTGCTGATTGGAAATGATATAGAATTTCTGGATAGCATAAAGGGATACTTGAATAATTGTTTTTCAATGAAAGACCTCGGTGAAGCTGCTCACATATTGGGCATTAAGATCTATAGAGATAGATCAAGACGCTTAATTGGACTTTCACAAAGCACATACCTTGACAAGATTTTGAAGAAGTTCAAAATGGATCAAGCAAAGAAAGGGTTCTTGCCTGTGTTACAAGGTATGAAGTTGAATCAGACTCAATGCCCGACCACTGCAGAAGATAGAGAGAAAATGAAAGATGTTCCCTATGCTTCAGCCATAGGCTCTATCATGTATGCAATGCTGTGGACCAGACCTGATGTGTGCCTTGCTATAAGTTTAGCAGGGAGGTACCAAAGTAATCCAGGAGTGGATCACTGGACAGCAGTGAAGAACATCCTGAAATACCTGAAAAGGACTAAGGATATGTTTCTCGTATATGGAGGTGACAAAGAGCTCACCGTAAGAGGTTACGTTGATGCAAGCTTTGACACTGATCCGGACGATTCTAAATCGCAAACCGGATACGTATTTACTTTAAACGGTGGAGCTGTCAGTTGGTGCAGTTCTAAACAAAGCGTCGTAGCGGGATCTACATGTGAAGCGGAGTACATAGCTGCTTCGGAAGCAGCGAACGAAGGAGTCTGGATGAAGGAGTTCATATCCGATCTAGGTGTCATACCTAGTGCATCGGGTCCAATGAAAATCTTTTGTGACAATACTGGTGCAATTGCTTTGGCAAAGGAATCCAGATTTCACAAAAGGACCAAACACATCAAGAGACGCTTCAATTCCATCCGGGATCTAGTCCAGGTGGGAGACATAGAGATTTGCAAGATACATACGGATCTGAATGTTGCAGACCCGTTGACTAAGCCTCTTCCACGAGCAAAACATGATCAGCACCAAGGCTCCATGGGTGTTAGAATCATTACTGTGTAATCTAGATTATTGACTCTAGTGCAAGTGGGAGACTGAAGGAAATATGCCCTAGAGGCAATAATAAAGTTATTATTTATTTCCTTATATCATGATAAATGTTTATTATTCATGCTAGAATTGTATTAACCGGAAACATAATACATGTGTGAATACATAGACAAACAGAGTGTCACTAGTATGCCTCTACTTGACTAGCTCGTTAATCAAAGATGGTTAAGTTTCCTAACCATAAACACAGAGTTGTTATTTGATTAATGAGGTCACATCATTAGTTGAATGATCTGATCGACATGACGCATTCCATTAGCTTAGCACCCGATCGTTTAGTATGTTGCTATTGCTTTCTTCATGACTTATACATGTTCCTATGACTATGAGATTTTGCAACTCCCGTTTGCCGGAGGAACACTTTGTGTTCTACCAAACATCACAACATAACTGGGTGATTATAAAGGAGCTCTACAGGTGTCTCCAATGGTAGATTTTGGGTTGGCGTATTTCGAGAATAGGATTTGTCACTCCGATTGTCGGCGAGGTATCTCTGGTCCCTCTCGATAATGCACATTACACAAGCCTTGCAAACATTGCAACTAATGAGTTAGTTGCGGGATGATGTATTACAGAACGAGTAAAGAGACTTGCCGGTAACGAGATTGAACTAGGTATTGGATACCGACGATCGAATCTCGGGCAAGTAACATACCGATGACAAAGGGAACAACGTATGTTGTTATGCGGTCTGGCCGATAAATATCTTCGTAGAATATGTAGGAGCCAATATGGGCATCCAGGTCCCGCTATTGGTTATTGACCGGAGACGTTTCTCGGTCATGTCTACATTGTTCTCGAACCGTAGGGTCCGCACCCTTAACGTTACGATGACAGTTATTATGAGTTTATGCATTTTGATGTACCGAAGGTAGTTCGGAGTCCCGGATGTGATCACGGACATGACGAGGAGTCTCGAAATGGTCGAGACATAAAGATTGATATATTGGAAGCCTATATTTGGATATCGGAAGTGTTCCGGGTAAAATCGGGATTTTACCGGATTACCGGGAGGTTACGGAACCCCCCGGGAGCCATATGGGCCTTATTGGGCTTCAGTGGAAAGGTGAAAGGGGCTGCCATGGTGGGCTGCGCGCCTCCCCCCTCCCCTAGTCCTATTAGGACTAGGAGAGGTGGCCGGCCACCTCTCTATCTTTCCCCCTTGGGAGTCCTATTTGGAATAGGATTGGGGGGGGGGGGGAGTCCTACTCCCGGTAGGAGTAGGACTCCTCCTGCGCCCTCCTCTTGGCCGGCAGCCCCTCCCCCTTGGATCCTTGATATACGGGGGCAGGGGGCACCTCTAGACACACAAGTTGATCATTGAGATCGTTCCTTAGCCGTGTGCGGTGCCCCCTGCCACCATATTCCACCTCGATCATATCGTTGTAGTGCTTAGGCGAAGCCCTGCGTCGGTAGAACATCAAGATCGTCACCACGCCGTCGTGCTGATGGAAATCCTCCCCGAAGCTTTGCTGGATCGGAGATCGGGGATCGTCATCGAGCTGTACGTGTGCTAAGAACTCGGAGGTGCCGGAGTAACGGTGCTTGGATCGGTCGGATCGGGAAGAAGACGTACGACTACTTCCTCTATGTTGTGTCAACGCTTCCGTTGCGATCTACAAGGGTACGTAGATCAGACTCTCCCCCTCGTTGCTATGCATCACCATGATCTTGCATGTGCGTAGGAAATTTTTTGAAATTAGTATGTGCCCCAACATCGTTGCCATCGAGGATAACAAGATGGGTTTTATTTCATATTGCATGAATTTATCTCTCTACATCATGTCATCTTGCTTAAGGCGTTACTCTGTTTTTAACTTAATACTCTAGATGCATGCCGGATAGCAGTCGATGAGTGGAGTAATAGTAGTAGATGCAGAATCGTTTCGGTCTACTTGTCACGGACGTGATGCCTATATACATGATCATGCCTAGATATTCTCATAACTATGCTCAATTCTGTCAATTGCTCAACAGTAATTTGTTCACCCACCATAGAATACTTATGCTCTTGAGAGAAGCCACTAGTGAAACCTATGGCCCCCGGGTCTATTCTCATCATATCAATCTCCATCACTTTAATCTTGTTTTGCTTTTTTACTTTGCCTTTTACTTTTCACTTTGCATCTCTATACCAAAAATACCAAAAATATTATATCTATTAGATCTCACTCTCGTAAGTGACCGTGAAGGGATTGACAACCCCTAATCGCGTTGGTTTTGAGTAGCTATCGTTTTGTGCAGGTACGAGGGACTTGAGCGTGGCCTCCTACTGGATTGATACCTTGGTTCTCAAAAACTGAGGGAAATACTTACGCTACTCTGCTGCATCATCCCTTCCTCTTCGGGGAAATCCAACGCAAGCTCAAGAGGTAGCAAGAAGAATTTCTGGCGCCGTTGCCGGGGAGTCTACGCAAAAAGTCAACATACCAAGTACCCATCACAATCCCTATCTCTCGCATTACATTATTTGCCATTTGCCTCTCGTTTTCCTCTACCCCACTTCACCCTTGCCATTTTATTCGCCCCCCCTCTCTCTCTCTATCCTTACTCTCTGTTTGCTTCTTTTTGCCCGCTTGCATTTTGTTTGCTCGTGTGTTGGATTGCTTGTTTGTTGCAATGGCTCAAGATACTACCAAATTGTGTGACTTCACCAATACCAATAATAATGATTTCCTTGGCACTCCGATTGCTCCTCTTGCCAATACTGAATCTTGTGAAATCAATACTGCTTTGTTGAATCTTGTTATGAAAGATCAATTCGCCGGCCTTCCTAGTGAAGATGCCGCCACTCATCTAAATAGCTTCATTGATTTATGTGATATGCAAAAGAAAAAAGATGTCGATAATGATGTTGTTAAATTGAAGCTATTTCCTTTTTCGCTTAGAGATCGTGTTAAATCTTGGTTTTCGTCTTTGCCTAAAAATAGTATTGATTCTTGGAACAAGTGCAAAGATGCTTTTATCTCTAAGTATTTCCCTCCCGTTAAGATCATCTCTCTTAGAAACGATATTATGAACTTTAAGCAACTTGATCATGAACATGTTGCACAAGCTTGGGAGAGAATGAAATTAATGATACGTAATTGCCCTACTCATGCTTTGAATTTGTGGATGATTATACAAAAATTTTACGCCGGATTGAATTTTGCTTCTAGAAATCTTTTAGATTCGGCCGCGGGAGGCACTTTTATGGAAATCACTTTAGGAGATGCTGCTAAACTCCTAGATAATATTATGGTTAATTATTCTCAATGGCATACTAAAAGAATTTCTAATAAAAAAGTGCATGCGATAGAAGAAATCAATGTTTTGAGTGGAAAGATGGATGAACTTATGAAATTATTTGCTACTAAGAGTGTTTCTTCTGATACTAATGATATGCCTTTGTCTACTTTGATTGAGAATAACAATGAATCTATGGATGTGAATTTTGTTGGTAGAAATAATTTTGGTAACAACGCTTATAGAGGGAATTTTAATCCCAGGCCATATCCTAGTAATCCTTCTAATAATTATGGGAATTCCTACAACAACTCTTATGGAAATTATAATAAGATTCCCTCTGAATTTGAGAATAGTGTCAAAGAGTTTATAAATTCACAAAAGAATTTTAATGCTTTGCTTGAAGAGAAATTGCTTAAAGTTGATGATTTGGCTAGGAACGTAGATAGAATTTCTCTTGAGATTGATTCTTTAAAGCTTAGATCTATTCCTCCTAAGCATGATATGAATGAGTCTCTCAAAGCCATGAGAATTTCCATTGATGAGTGCAAGGAAAGAACCGCTAGGATGCGTGCTTCCAAAGATGCCTTTATTAAAGCGTGTTCTTCCAATTCCTATGAAAATCAAGATGAAGATCTAAAAGTTATTGATGTGTCTCCTATTAAATCTTTGTTTTGCAATATGAATCTTGATGAAACTGAATATGATCTTCCTTTACCTAGAAGGCGTTCTAAAAATTCGGAGTATTTAGATCTTTATGATGAAATTGATGAAAGCGGGATTGAAAGAAATAAAAATCTAGATGTTGCTAAACCCACTATATTGGATTTCAAGGAATTTAATTATGAAAGTTGCTCTTTAATTGATTGTATTTCTTTGTTGCAATCCGTGCTAAATTCTCCACATGCTTATAGTCAAAAGAAAGCTTTTACCGAACATATTGTTGATGCCTTGATGCAATCTCATGAAGAAAAACTTGAGTTGAAAGTTTCTATCCCTAGAAAACTCTATGATTAGTGGAAACCAACTATTAAAATTAAAATTAAAGATCATGAGTTTTATGCTTTTTGTCATTTGGGTGCTAGTGTCTCCACTATCCCCAAAACTTTGTGTGATTTGCTAGATTTCCGCAATTTTGATGATTGCTCTCTAAACTTGCATCTTGCAGACTCTACTATTAAGAAACCTATGGGAAGGATTAATGATGTTATTATTGTTGCAAATAGAAATTATGTGCCTGTAGATTTCATTGTTCTTGATATAGATTGCAATCCTTCTTGCCCTATTATTCTTGGTAGACCTTTCCTTAGAACGGTTGGTGCGATTATTGATGTGAAGGAAGGGAACATTAGATTTCAATTTCCATTAAAAAAAGGGCATGGAACACTTTCCAAGAAAGAAAATAAAATTGCCATATGAAACTATCATGAAAGCCACTTATGGATTGCCTACCAAAGATGGCAATACCTAGATATATCCTCGCTTTTATGCCTAGCTAAGGGCGTTAAACGATAGCGCTTGTTGGGAGGCAACCCAATTTTATTTTTATTCCTTGCTTTTTGCTCTTTTTTAGTAATAAATAAATTTTTTAGCCTCTATTTTGGTTGTGTTTTTTGTGTTTAATTAGTGTTTGTGCCAAGTAGAACCGTTGGGAAGACGTGGGGAAAGTCTTGTTGAACTTGCTGTAAAAAACAAAAACTTTAGCGCTCACGAGAACTGCTGTCAATTTATTTTAGAATTTTTGGGGTTCCAGATCTTGCGCTAGCTACAGATTACTACAGACTGTTCTGTTTTTGACAGATTCTGTTTTTCGTGTGTTGTTTGCTTATTTTGATGAATCTATGGTTAGTAAAATAGTTTATAATCCATAGAGAAGTTGGAATAAAGTAGGTTTAACACCAATATAAATAAAGAATGAGTTCATTACAGTACCTTGAAGTGGTCTTTTGTTTTCTTTCGCTAACGGAGCTCACGAGTTTTCTACTTTAAGTTTTGTGTTGTGAAGTTTTCAAGTTTTGGGTGAATTCTTGTGATGGATTATGGAACAAGGAGTGGCAAGAGCCTAAGCTTGGGGATGCCCATGGCACCCCCAACATAATCTAAGGACACCAAAAAGTCAAAGCTTGGGGATGCCCCGGAAGGCATCCCCTCTTTCGTCCACTTCCATCGGTAATTTACTTGGAGCTATATTTTTATTCACCAACATGATATGTGTTTTGCTTGGAGCGTGTTGTATTATTTGTGTCTTTGTGTTTTAGTGTGCCACAATCATCCTTGCTGTACACACCTTTTGAGAGAGCCATACATGAATTAAAATTTGATAGAATACTCTATGTGCTTCACTTCACTTATATCTTTTGAGCTATGTAGTTTTGCTCTATGTGCTTCACTTATATCTTTTGAGCTATGTAGTTTTGCTCTATCTGCTTCACTTATATCTTTTAGCGTTATAATTTTGCTCTATGTGCTTCACTTAGATCTTTTAGAGCACGGTGGTGGATTTGTTTTAAATAAACTATTGATCTCTCATGCTTCACTTAAATTATTTCGAGAGTCTTAATAGCATGGTAATTTGCTTAATAATAATATGCTTGGTATTCAAGATTTGTGAAACTTTCTTTTGAGTGTGTTGAATACAAAGAAAAGAGTGAAACATGATAATTTTTTTGAGATATGGAGGTGATAATATTAAAGTCATGCTAGTTGAGTACTTGTGAATTTAAAGAATACTTGTGTTAAAGTTTGTGATTCCCGTAGCATGCACGTATGGTGAACCGTTATGTGATGAAGTCGGAGCATGATTTATTTATTGATTGTCTTCCTTATGAGTGGCGGTCGGGGACGAGCGATGGTCTTTTCCTACCAATCTATCCCCCTAGGAGCATGCGCGTAATACTTTGCTTTGATAACTTCTAGACTTTTGCAATAAGTATATGAGTTCTTTATGACTAATGTTGAGTCCATGGATTATACGCACTCTCACCCTTCCACCTTTGCTAGCCCCTCTAATACCGTGCACCTTTCGCCGGTATCATACACCCACCATATACCTTCCTCAAAACAGCCACAATACGTACCTATTATGGCATTTCCATAGCCATTCCGAGATATATTGCCATGCAACTTTCCACCATTCCATTTATTATGACACATTCATCATTGTCATATTGCATATCCCGGTACACCGCCGGAGGCATTCATATAGAATCATATTTTTTCTAAGAATCGATTTGTAATTGTTGAGTTGTAAGAAAAACAAAAGTGTGATGATCATCATTATTAGAGCATTGTCCCAGTGAGGAAAGTATGATGGAGACTATGATTCCCCCATAAGTCGGGATGAGACTCCGGATGAAAAATAAATAAAAGAGGCCAAAGAAGCCCCAAAAAAGAGGCCATAAAAAGAAAGAGAAAAGGCCCAAATAAAAAAAATGAGAGAAAAAGAGAGAAGGGACAATGTTACTATCCTTTTACCACACTTGTGCTTCAAAGTAGCACCATAATGTTCATAGTAGAGAGTCTCTCATGTTATCACTTTCATATACAAGTGGGAATTTTACATTATAGAACTTGGCTTGTATATTCCAATGATGGGCTTCCTCAAATTGCCCTAGGTCTTCATGAGCAAGCAAGTTGGATGCACACCCACTTAGTTTCTTTTTGATGAGCTTTCATATACTTATAGCTCTAGTGCATCCGTTGCATGGCAATCCATACTCACTCACATTGATATCTATTGATGGGCATCTCCATAGCCCGTTGATACGCCTAGTTGATGTGAGACTATCTTCTCCTTTTTGTCTTCTCCACAACCACCATTCTATTCCACCTATAGTGCTATATCCATCGCTCACACTCATGTATTGCGTGAAGATTGATTTGTTTTTTTGAAAAAGTTAGAGTATGAAACAATTGCTTGGCTTGTCATCGGGGTTGTGCATGATTTAAATACTTTGTGTGGTGAAGATAGAGCATAGCCAGACTATATGATTTTGTAGGGTTAACTTTCTTTGGCCATGTTATTTTGAGAAGACATAATTGCTTTGTTAGTATGCTTGAAGTATTATTATTTTTATGTCAATATAAACTTTTGTCTTGAATCTTTTGAATCTGAATATTCTTATCACAATTAAGAAGATTTGCATTGAAATTATGCCAAGTAGCACTCCGCATAAAAAATTCTCCTTTTATCATTTACCTACTCGAAGTTGGGGACGTTGGGGATGCCTGATACGTCTCCAACGTATCTATAATTTTTGATTGCTCCATGCTATATTATCTACAGTTTTGGTCTATATTGGGCTTCATTTTCCACTTCTATATTATTTTTGGGACTAACCTATTAACCGGAGGCCCAGCCTAGAATTGCTGTTTTTTTTTCCTATTTCAGTATTTCCGAGAAACAGAATATCAAACGGAGTCCAAACGGAATAAAACCTTCGGGAACGTGATTTTCTCACCGAACGTGATCCAGGAGACTTGGACCCTACTCGAAGGAGTCAAAGAGGCGGTCACGAGGGTGGGGGCTCCCCCCTAGGGCGCGCCCCCTGCCTCGTCGGCCCCTCGGCCCCCAGGTCTATTCTCATCATATCAATCTCCATCACTTTAATCTTGTTTTTCTTTTTACTTTGCCTTTTACTTTTCACTTTGCATCTCTATACCAAAAATACCAAAAATATTATATCTATCAGATCTCACTCTCGTAAGTGACCGTGAAGGGATTGACAACCCCTAATCGCGTTGGTTGCGAGTAGCTATCGTTTTGTGCAGGTACGAGGGACTTGAGCGTGGCCTCCTACTGGATTGATACCTTGCTTCTCAAAAACTGAGGGAAATACTTACGCTACTCTGCTGCATCATCCCTTCCTCTTCGGGGAAATCTAACGCAAGCTCAAGAGGTAGCAAGAACCCAAGCCTACGAAAATGCCAAGTTGTTTAAAGAAAAAGTTAAAAGATGGCATGATAAAAGAATACAAAAGCGTGAGTTTAATGTAGGTGATTATGTATTGCTATACAACTCTCATTTAAGATTTTTTGCAGGAAAACTTCTCTCTAAATGGGAAGGTCCTTACGTTATCGAGGAGGTCTACCGTTCCGGTGCCATAAAAATCAACAACTTCGAAGGCACAAATCCGAAGGTGGTGAACGGTCAAAGAATCAAACACTATATCTCCGGTAATCCCATAAATGTTGAAACCAATGTTATTGAAACCGTAACCCCGGAGGAATACATAAGGGACACTTTCCGGAAGGTTTCAGACTCCGAAAAGGAATAGGTATGTGGTATGGTAAGTAAACCGACTCCAAAATAGTTTTAAGGCAATATTTCTCCGTTTTGGAATATTTAGAAAAATAGAAAAATAAGCAGCAGTCTGGGAAGGACACAAGGGCTCCACGAGGGTGGAGGGCGCGCCCTACCCTACTGGGTGCGCCCCCTACCTCGTGGGCACCTCGCGTGCTCTCCGGACTCCGTTTTCGTACAGGACACATATTTTGGTCGGTAAAAATTCATTATATAATCTTCTGGGGGTTTTGACTCCCGTATCATGCAAAAATCTCTTGTCTTTGTTTTGAGCTGTCCTACTGCAGACAGAGCAACATGTCGTCCCAGGATTCGGAAGGAGAAAGCTATGTGGTTGATTACCTCGCAGATCCTAAGGTCTATGGAGCACTGTGGTTGGACTACGGAAGAAGAAGAGGACTATGAACCCAAAGGGAAGGAGGAGACGAGCTCAGATGAAGATGAAGTCCCACTACCTCAACCTGGGGACATGCATGTGGAGTTCAAAAAGTCAAGCCTCCCGGATAGGGTAAAGAAACCTAAGATCGAGTTTATCCCTTTCTGCCTCTTGCAGGAGAACAAGCAGGAACTATGCAAAAAGATACTGAGCTTGGAGTAGGAGATCGAGGACCTAAGGGACCAAAATTCTGTCCTCAAATGCAAATTAAGGAAGAATCCCATGCCATCAACAAAATCACCACCGTCTCCTCCAACAAAGAAGAATTGAGTATCTAGTATGGGCACTCCACTTGGCAACTGCCAAGCTTGGGGGAGTGCCCCGGTATCGTATCACCATCACTTTTATCTTTACCGTTTTTCTTAGTTCGATCCTTTTGGCAATTTCTTTATCTAGTAGAATAAAAGTTCTTAGTATGATCTAGTTGTGAGTTTTGCTTTACTATCCTTCTATGTAATCGAGTCCGTGAGCTATATAATAAAGATTAGTGTTGAGTCAAGGGCTTGATTATTTTTCCATGATCCTAAGTGGATAAAAGAAAAGAGAAAGAAATAAAAAGAAACAAAGAGATCATGTGACTCTTATGGAGAGTAATGAGCTCACATAGAAAGAGTATGATGAATAAAAGTTATTGAGGGTTGACAAACATAGTTTTGGTCATCGTTGCAATTAATAGGAAGTAATAAAGAAAGCGAGGTCTACACATATAAATATGCTATCTTGGACATCTTTTATGATTGTGAGCACTCATTAAAATATGACATGCTAAAGAGTTGACATTGGACAAGGAAGACAACGTAATCGGTTATGTTTTCTTACATCTGAGATAAATTACATTGTCTTGGATCCTCCAACATGTTGAGCTTGCCTTTATCCCTCATGCTAGCCTTATTCATTGCACCAAGTAGAGATACTACTTGTGCTTCCAAACACCCTTAAACTAGTTTTGCCATGAGAGTCCACCATACCTACCTATGGATTGAGTAAGATCCGTCAAGTAAGTTGTCATCGGTGCAAGCAATAAAAATTGCTCTCTAAATATGTATGATTGATTGGTGTGGAAGAAATAAGCTTTATACGATCGTGTGATATGGAAGTAATAAAAGCGACAGACTGCATAATAAAGGTCCATATCACAAGTGGCAATATAAAGTGACGTTCTTTCGCATTAGGATTTTGTGCATCCAACCATAAAAGTGCATGGCAACCTCTGCTTCCCTCTATGAAGGGCCTATCTTTTACTTTTACCTCCTACACTGCATAAGAGTCATGGTGATCTTCACCCTTCCTTTTTACATTTTATCCTTTGGCAAGCACAATATGTTGGAAAGATCCTGGTACATATGGCTAATTGGATATGGGTTTTCATGAACTATTATTGTTGACATTACCCTTGAGGTAAAACGTTGGGGGGCAAAACTATAAGCCCCTATATTTCTCTGTGTCCGATTAAAACTCCATACCCATAAGTATTGCGTGAGCAGCAATTGTGAAAGACTATATGATAGTTGAGTATGTGGACTTGCTGAAAAGCTCTTATACATTGATTCTTTCCTATGTTATGATAAATTGCAATTGCGTCAATGACTGAGATTATAGTTTGTTCGTTCTCAATGAAGTTTACGATTCATACTTGATATTGTGATTGAATTATTACTCTAGCATAAGATATCATATGACAAGAATTATATAAGTTGCTGCACTAAGAATGATCATGATGCCCTCATGTCCATATTTTATTTTTATTGACACCTTCATCTCTATACGTGTGGACATATTTTTCGATTTCGGCTTTTCGCTTGAGGACAAGCGAGGTCTAAGCTTGGGGGAGTTGATACGTCCATTTTGCATCATGCTTTTATATCAATATTTATTGCATTATGGGCTATTATTACACATTATGTCACAATACTTATGCCTATTCTCTCTTATTTTACAAGGTTTACATAAAGAGGGAGAATGCCGGCAGCTGGGATTCTGGCTGGAAAAGGAGCAAATATTAGAGACCTATTCTGCACAGCTCCAAAAGTCCTGAAACTTCACGGATGATGTTTTCCCAATATATAAAAAACATTGAGCGCAAGAACTTCACCAGGGGGCCACACCTTGCCCACGAGGGTGGGGGCGCGCCCTACCCCCCCTGGGCGCCCCCCTACCTTGTGGGCCCCCTGGTGACCCTCCGGTGACCATCTTCTGCTATATGGACTCTTTTGATGGGAAAAAAATCATAAGCCATCTTCTCGAACGAAACTCCGCCGCTACGAGGCGGAACCTTGGCGGAGCCAATCTAGGGTTCTGGCGGGGCTGTTCTGCCGAGGAAACTTCCCTCACAGAGGGGGAAATCATCGCCATCGTCATCACCAACGCTCCTCTCATCGGGAGAGGGCAATCTCCATCAACATCTTCATCAGCACCATCTCATCTCAAAACCCTAGTTCATCTCTTGTATCCAATTCTTGTCTCCAAGTCCGGGATTGGTGCTAGTAGGTTGCCAGTAGTGTTAATTACTCCTTGTAGTTGATGCTAGTTGGTTTAATTGGTGGAAGATCATATGTTCAAATCCTATATGCACATTAATACCCCTCTGATTATGAACATGTTTATGCTTTGTGAGTAGTTACTTTTGTTCCTGAGGACATGGGAGAAGTCTTGCTATTAGTAGTCATGTGAATTTGGTATTCATTCGATATTTTGATGAGATGTATGTTGTCTCTCCTCTAGTGGTGTTATGTGAACGTTGACTACATGACACTTCACCATTGTTTGGGCCTAGAGGAAGGCATTGGGAAGTAATAAGTAGATGATGGGTTGCTAGAGTGACAGAAGCTTGAACCCTAGTTTATGTGTTGCTTCGTAAGGGGCTGATTTGGATCCATATGTTTCATGCTATGGTTAGGTTTACCTTAATACTTTTGTTGTATTTGCGGATGCTTGCAATGGAGGTTAATCATAAGTGGGATGTTTGTCCAAGTAAGGGCAGCACCCAAGCACCGGTCCAGCCACATACCAAATTATCAATGTACCGAACGCGAATCATATGAGCGTGATGAAAACTAGCTTGACGATATTCCATGTGTCCTCACGAGCGCTTTACACCATATAAGAGTTTGTCCAGACTTGTCCTTTGCTACAAAAAGGATTGGGCCACCTTGCTGCACCTTATTTACTTTTGTTACTTGTTGCTCGTACAAATTATCCTATCACAAAACTATCTGTTACCACTTATTTCATTACTTGTAGAGAATACCTTGCTGGAAACCACTTATCATTTCCTTCTGCTCCTCGTTGGGTTCGACACTCTTACTTATCGAAAGGACTACGATAGATCCCCTATACTTGTGAGTCATCACCTGCATCTACTACTATTACTCCACACATTGACCGCTATCCAGCGTGCATCTAGAGTATTAAGTTCATAAGAACAAAGTAACGCCTTAGGCAACATGACATGATGTAGAGGGATAAACTCATGCAATATGATATAAACCCCATCTTTTTATCCTCGATGGCAACAATACAATACGTGTCGTTTCCCTTTCTGTCACTGGGATCGAGCACCGCAAGATTGAACCCAAAGCTAAGCACTTCTCCCATTGCAAGAAAGATCAATCTAGTAGGCCAAACCAAACTGATAATTTGAAGAGACTTGCCAAGATAAACCAATCATACATAAAAGAATTCAGAGAAGATTCAAATATTGTTCATAGATAAACTTGATCATAAACCCACAATTCATCGGATGAAAGTGATGATGAAGAATCACTTGTTATTCCTGAGGGTTATTTATTTGATCAAGATGCTTCTTTGGCTATTTTAGCTTGCAAAGATATATATGAACTCAAAAGGTTATTAGCTAAATGGAATGAGCAGTCTCTAAATGCTAGGATGAGACCTGACCCTGCTTTTGCTACTTCACCTATCTGTGTTGCCGATAAGGATTATGAATTCTCTGTTGATCCTGATATAATTACTTTGGTTGAATCTGATCATTTTCATGGCTATGAATCTGAAACTGTTGTAGCACATCTTACTAAATTAAATGATATATCTACCCTGTTCACTAATGATGAGAGATCTCGCTACTTTTATATCCTTAAAATATTTCCGTTCTCATTAAAGGGTGATGCTAAGATATGGTTTAATTCTCTTGATCCTGGTTGTGTGCGTAGTCCCCAGGATATGATCTATTACTTCTCTGCTAAATATTTCCCTGCTCATAAGAAACAAGCTGCTTTAAAGGAAATATACAACTTTGTGCAAATTAAAGAAGAGAGTCTCCCACAAGCTTGGGGGAGGCTTCTCAAGTTACTTAATGCTTTGCCTGATCATCCTCTTAAGAAAAATGAAATACTTGATATCTTTTACAATGCACTAATCGATGCTTCCAGAGATTACCTAGATAGTTGTGCTAGTTCTCTTTTGAGGGAAAGAACATCGGATGAAGCTGAAATCTTATTGAATAATATGTTGACAAATGAAAATAATTGGGCACCTCCTGAGCCAGCTCTTGCTCCAATTAAGGATCCTATTTCTAAACCAACTCCAAAGAAGAGGGGTATTCTATTTCTTCGTCCTGAAGATATGCAAGAGGCAAAGAAATCTATGAAAGAAAAAGGTATTAAAGCTGAAGATGTTAAGAATTTACCTCCTATTGAAGAAATACATGGTCTTAATTTACCGCCTGTTGAAGAAACATATGATCATAATCCTTTTATTTATTGAAGAACCTCCAGACCTCGATAACCCGACACATGTAGTAAAGGTAAATTCTCTCTATAGATATGATAAAGCTGAAATCCCTCCTACTAAAATCGTTAGTCAATGCTTGGATGAGTTTGATAATTTTATGTTTAAGCAAGAAGACTTCAATTCTTATTTTGGTAGACAATTAAAACAAGATGCTTATATGATTAAATACTTGGGTGATTATATGGCTAATATTAGAGGTGAACTTAAACTTGTTAGCAAACATGCTTCTATGGTCACCACTCAAGTAGAACAAGTACTTAAAGCTCAAAAAGAATTGCTCAATGATATGAATAGTATGAAAAATAATTATGTTGTTAAAGTGGCTACTAGAACTGGTAGAATGACTCAGGAACCTTTGTTTCCTGAAGGCCACCCTAAGAGAATTGAGCAAGATTCCTAGAGAAATAAAATTGATGCACCTAGTTCTTCTAAAAAGAAGAAAAGAAAATGATAGAACTGTGCAAACTTCTAGTGAACCTATTGCTGAACCACCTGATAATCCAAATGATATTTCTATTTCTGATGCTGAAACTCAATCTGGTAATGAACATGAACCTAATGAAAATGTTAATGATGATGTTCATAATGATGCTCAACCTAGTAATGATAATGATGTAGAAATTGAACTTGCTGTCGATCTTGATAACCCACAATCAAAGAATCTACGTTATTATAAGAAAGACTTTGTTGCTAGGAAACATGGTAAAGAAAGAGAGCCTTGGGTTCAGAAACCCATGCCTTTTCCTCCCAAACCATCCAAGAAAAAGGATGATGAGGATTTTGAGCGCTTTGCTGAAACGATTAGACCTATCTTTTGCGTATGCGATTAACTAATATACTCAAAACCAATCCTTATGCTAAGTACATGAAAGATATTATTACAAATAAAAGAAAGATACCGGAAGCTGAAATTTCCACCATGCTTGCTAATTATACTTTTAAGGGTGGAATACCAAAGAAACTTGGAGATCCAGGAGTACCTACTATACCATGCTCCATTAAAAGAAACTATGTTAAAACTGCTTTATGTGATCTTGGAGCCGGTGTTAGTGTTATGCCTCTCTCTTTATATCGTACACCTGATTTGAATAAGTTGACACCTACTGAAATATCTTTACAAATGGCTGATAAATCAACTGCTATACCTGTCGGTATTTGTGAGGATGTGCCTGTTGTGGTTGCAAACATTACTATTTTAACAGTCTTTGTTATTCTTGATATTCCCGAGGACGATATTATGTCTATTATTCTTGGAAGACCTTTTCTTAATACTGCAGGGGCTGTTATTGATTGCAACAAAGGCAATGCTGAAGGAAATATGCCCTAGAGGCAATAATAAAGTTATTATTTATTTCCTTATATCATGATAAATGTTTATTATTCATGCTAGAATTGTATTAACCGGAAACATAATACATGTGTGAATACATAGACAAACAGAGTGTCACTAGTATGCCTCTACTTAACTAGCTCGTTAATCAAAGATGGTTATGTTTCCTAACCATGGACAAAAGAGTTGTTATTTGATTAACGAGGTCACATCATTAGTTGAATGATCTGATTGACATGACCCATTCTATTAGCTTAGCACCCGATCGTTTAGTATGTTGCTATTGCTTTCTTCATGACTTATACATGTTCCTATGACTATGAGATTATGCAACTCCCGTTTGCCGGAGGAACACTTTGGGTGCTACCAAACATCACAACGTAAATGGGTGATTATAAAGGAGTACTACAGGTGTCTCCAAAGGTAGATGTTGGGTTGGCGTATTTTGAGATTAGGATTTGTCACTCCGATTGTCAGAGAGGTATCTCTGGGCCCTCTCGGTAATACACATCACTTAAGCCTTGCAAGCATTGCAACTAATGAGTTAGTTGCGATATGATGTATTACGGAACGAGTAAAGAGACTTGCCGGTAACGAGATTGAACTAGGTATTGGATACCGACGATCGAATCTCGGGCAAGTAACATACCGATGACAAAGGGAACAACGTATGTTGTTATGCGGTCTGACCGATAAAGATCTTCGTAGAATATGTAGGAACCAATATGGGCATCCAGGTCCCGCTATTGGTTATTGACCGGAGAAGTGTCTCGGTCATGTCTACATTGTTCTCGAACCGTAGGGTCCGCACGCTTAACGTTACGACGACAGTTATTATGAGTTTATGCATTTTGATGTACCGAAGGTTGTTTGGAGTCCCGGATGTGATCACGGACATGACAAGGAGTCTCGAAATGGTCGATACATAAATATTGATATATTGGAAGCCTATATTTGGATATCGGAAGTGTTCCGGGTGAAATCGGGATTTTACCGGATTACCGGGAGGTTACCGGAACCCCCCGGGAGCCATATGGGCCTTCATGTGCCTTAGTGGAAAGGAGAAAAGGGGCAGCCCATAGGTGGCCGCGCGCCCCCCTTCCCTTTGTCCTATTAGTACTAGGAGAAGGGGCCGGCCCCCCTCTCTCTCTTTCCCCCTTTGGGAAACCTAGGCCAACTAGGATTGGGGGGGGGGAGTCCTACTCCCGGTGGGAGTAGGACTCCTCCTGCGCCCTCTCCCTGGCCGGCGCACCCCTCCCGCTTGGCTCCTTTATATACAGGGGCAGGGGGCACCCCATAGACACACAAGTTGATCCACGTGATCGTTCCTTAGCCGTGTGCGGTGCCCCCTGCCACCATATTCCACCTCGGTCGTATTGTAGCGGTGCTTAGGCGAAGCCCTGCGACAGTAGAACATCAAGATCGTCACCACGCTGTCGTGCTGGCGGAACTCCTCCCCGAAGCTTTGTTGGATCGGAGCCCGGGGATCGTCATCGAGCTGTACGTGTGCCAAGAACTCGGAGGTGCCGGAGTAACGGTGCTTGGATCGGTCGGATCAGGAAGAAGACGTACGACTACTTCCTCTACGTTGTGTCAACGCCTCCGTTGCGATCTACAAGGGTACGTAGATCAGACTCTCCCCTTCGTTGCTATGCATCACCATGATCTTGCGTGTGCGTAGGAAATTTTTTGAAATTACTACGTTCCCCAACAGTGGCATCCGAGCCTAGGTTTTATGGTTTGATGTTATATGCACGAGTAGAACACAAGTGAGTTGTGGGCGATATAAGTCATACTGCCTACCAGCATGTCATACTTTGGTTCGGCGGTATTGTTGGATGAAGCGGCCCAGACCGACATTACGCGTACGCTTGCGCGAGACCGGTTTCCCCGACGTGCTTTGCACATAGGTGACTTGCGGGTGACTGTTTCTCCAACTTTAGTTGAACCGAGTGTGGCTACGCCCGGTCCTTGCGAAGGTTAAAACGGAGTCTATTTGACAAACTATCGTTGTGGTTTTGATGCGTAGGTAAGATTGGTTCTTGCTAAGCCCGTAGCAGCCATGTAAAATTTGCAACAACAAAGTAGAGGACGTCTAACTTGTTTTTGCAGGGCATGTTGTGATGTGATATGGTCAAAACGTGATGAGTTATAAGTTGTTGTATAAGATGATCATGTTTTGTTGAAGTTATCGGCAACTGGCAAAAGCCTTATGGTTGTCTGTCTATTGCATAAGATGCAGGCGCCCAATAATTGCTTTACTTTATCTCTATGCGATAGCAATAGTTGCAAGAGCAATAGTTGGCGAGACGACCATGTGACGACATGTTGATATAGATCAAGATGATGGAGGTCATGATGTCATGCCGGTGACGACGGAAATCATGACGATGCTTTGAAGATGGAGATCAAAGGCACAAGATGATGATGGCCATATCATGTCACATATTTTGAATGCATGTGATGTTTATCTTTTTATGCATCTTATCTTGCTTTGATTGACGGTAGCATTATAAGATGATCTCTCACTAAATTATCAAGAAGTGTTCTCCCTGAGTATGCACCGTTGCCAAAGTTCGTCGTGCCCAGACACCACGTGATGATCGGGTGTGATAAGCTCTACGTCCATCTACAACGGGTGCAAGCCAGTTTTGCACACGCAGAATACTCAGGTTAAACTTGACGAGCCTAGCATATGCAGATATGGCCTCGGAACACGGAGACCGAAAGGTCGAGCGTGAATCATATAGTAGATATGATCAACATAACGATGTTCACCATTGAAAACTACTCCATCTCACGTGATGATTGGTTATGGTTTAGTTGATTTGGATCACGTGATCACTTAGAGGATTAGAGGGATGTCTATCTAAGCGGGAGTTCTTAAGTAATATGATTAATTGAACTTTAATTTATCATGAACTTAGTCCTGGTAGTATTAGCATATCTATGTTGAAGATCAATAGCTCGCGTTGTTGCTTTCATATGTTTATTTTGATATGTTCCTAGAGAAAATTGTGTTGAAAGATGTTAGTAGCAATGATACGGATTGGATCCGTGATCTGAGGTTTATCCTCATTGCTGCACAGAAAAATTATGTCCTTGATGCACCGCTAGGTGACAGACCTATTGCAGGAGCAGATGCAGACGTTATGAACGTTTGGCTAGCTCAATATGATGACTACTTGATAGTTTAGTGCACCATGCTTAAAGGCTTAGAATCAGGACTTCAAAGACGTTTTGAACGTCATGGACCATATGAGATGTTCCAGGAGTTGAAGTTAATATTTCAAGCAAATACCCGAGTTGAGAGATATGAAGTCTCCAACAAGTTCTATAGCTAAAAGATGGAGGAGAATCGCTCAACTAGTGAGCATGTGCTCAGATTGTCTGGGTACTACAATCGCTTGAATCAAGTGGGAGTTAATCTTCCAGATAAGATAGTGACTGACAGAATTCTCTAGTCACCATCACCAAGTTAGTAGAACTTCGTGATGAACTATGATATGCAAGGGATAACGGAAACGATTCCCAAGCTCTTCGTGATGCTGAAATCGATGAAGGTAGAAATCAAGAAAAACATCAAGTGTTGATGGTTGACAAGACCACTAGTTTGAAGAAAAGGGCAAAAGGGAAGAAGGGGAACTTCAAGAAGAACAGCAAGCAAGTTGCTGCTCAAGTGAAGAAGCCCAAGTCTGGTCCTAAGCCTGAGACTAAGTGCTTCTACTGCAAAGGGACTGGTCACTGGAAGCGGAACTACCCCAAGTATTTGGCGGATAAGAAGGATGGCAAAATGAACAAAAGTATATTTGATATACATGTTATTGATGTGTGCTTTACTAGTGTTTATAGCAACCCCTCAGTATTTTATATTGGTTCAGTTGCTAAGAGTAGTAACTCGAAACAGGAGTTGCAGAATAAAGAGAGACTAGTTAAGGGTGAAGTGACGATGTGTGTTGGAAGTAGTTCCAAGATTGATATGATCATCATCGCACACTCCCCTATACTTTCGGGATTAATGTTGAACTTAAATAAGTGTTATTTGGTTTTTGCGTTGAGCATGAATATGATTTGATCATGTTTATTGCAATACGGTTATTCATTAAAGTCAGAGAATAATTGTTGTTCTGTTTACATGAATAAAACCTTTGATGGTCATACACCCAATGAAACAAGTTTGTTGGACCTCGATCGTAGTGATACACATATTCATAATATTGAAACCAAAAGATGCAAAGTTAATAATGATAGTGCAACTTATTTGTGGCACTGGCGTTTAGGTCATATTGGTATAAAGTGCATGAAGAAACTCCATGCTGATGGGCTTTCGGAATCACTTGATTATGAATCACTTGATGCTTGCGAACCATGCCTTTTGGGCAAGATGACTAAAATGCCGTTCTCTGGAACAATGGAGCAAGCAACAGATTTGTTGGAAATCATACATACTGATGTATGTGGTCCGATGAATGTTTAAGGCTTGCAGCGGGTATCATTATTTTCTGACCTTCACAGATGATTTGAGCAGATATGGGTATATCTACTTAATGAAATAGAAGTCTGATACATTTGAAAAGTTCATATAATTTTAGAGTGAAGTGGAAAATCATCGTAACAAGAAAATAAAGTTTCTATGATCTGATCGTGGAAAAGAGTATTTGAGTTACGAGTTTGGTCTTTAGTTAAAACAATGTGAAATAGTTTCACTACTCATGCCACCTGGAACACCACAGCATAATGGTGTGTCCGAACGTCATAACCGTACTATATTGGATATAGTGCAATCTATGATGTTTCTTACCGATTTACCACTATCGTTTTTGGGGTCATGCATTAGAGACAGCTGCATTCATGTTAAAAAAGGGGCACCATCTATATCCGTCGAGACGACGCCTTATGAACTATGGTTTGGCAAGAAACCAAAGTTGTCGTTTCTTGAAGTTTGGGGTTGCGATGCTTATGAGAAAAAGTTTCATCCTGATAAGCTCAAACCCAAATCGGAGAAATATGTCTTCATAGGATACCCAAAGGAGACTGTTGGGTACACCTTCTATCACAGATCCTAAGGCAAGACATTCGTTGCTTATAATGGATCCTTTCTAGAGAAGGAGTTTCTCTTGAAAGAAGTAAGTGGGAGGGAAGTAGAACTTGATAAGGTAATTGTACCTTCTCCTTGTTGGAAAGTAGTTCATCACAGAAATCTGTTCCTATGACTACTACACCAATTAGTGAGGAAGCTAATGATGATGATCATGTAACTTTAGATCAAATTACTACCAAATCTCGTAGGTAAACCAGAGTGAGATCCGCACCAGAGTGGTACGGTAATCCTGTTCTGGAAGTCATGTTACTAGACCATGACAAACCTACGAACTATGAGGAAGCAATGATGAGCCCAGATTCCGATAAATGGCTTGAGTCCATGAAATCTGAGATATGATCCATGTATGAGAACAAAGTATGGACTTTGGTTGACTTGCCCGATGATCGGCAAGCAATTGAGAATAAATGGATCTTCAAGAGGAAGACGGACGCTGATAGTAGTGTTACTATCTACAAAGCTAGAATTGTCGCAAAAGGTTTTTGACAAGTTCAAGGTGTTGACTACGATGAGATTCTCTCACTCGTATCTATGCTTAAGTCTGTCCGAATCATGTTAGAAATTGCCGCATTTTATGAAATCTAGCAAATGGATAAACAAAACTGCATTCCTTAATGGATTTATTAAAGAAGAGTTGTATGTGATGCAACAAGATGGTTTTGTCAATCCTAAAGGTGCAAACAAAATATGCAAGCTCCAGCGATCCATTTATGGACTGGTGCAAGCATCTCGGAGTTGGAATATACGCTTTGATAAGTTGATCAAAGCATATAGTTTTATACAGACTTGCGGTGAAGCCTGTATTTACAAGAAAGTGAGTGGGAGCACTACAGCATTTCTGATAAAGTATATGTGAATGACATATTGTTGATCAGAAATAATGTAGAATTATTCTGTAAAACATAAAGGAGTGTTTGAAAGGAGTTTTTCAAAGAAAGACCTCGGTGAAGCTGCTTACATATTGAGTATCAAGATCTATAGAGATAGATCAAGACGCTTGATAAGTCTTTTCAATGAGTACATACCTTGACAAGATTTTGAAGTAGTTCAAAATGGAACAGTCAAAGAAAAAGTTTCTTACCTGTGTTACAAGGTATGAAGTTGAGTAAGACTCAAAGCCCGACCACGGTAGAAGATAGAAAGATAATGAAAGTAATTCCCTATGCCTTGGCCATAGGTTCTATAAAGTATGTCATGCTGTGTAACAGATCTATTGTATACCCTGCATTGATTTGGCAAGGGAGTACAATAGTGATCTAGGAGTAGATCACTGGACAGCGGTCAGAATTATCCTTAGTGAAATAAGGATATGTTTCTCGATTATGGATGTGACAAAAAGGTTCGTCGTAAAGGGTTACGTCGATGCAAGTTTTGACACTGATCCAGATGATTCTAAGTCTCAATCTGGATACATATTGAAAGTGGGAGCAATTAGCTAGAGTAGCTCCATGTAGAGCATTGTAGACATAGAACTTGCAAAATACTTACGGATCTGAATGTGACAGACCCATTGACTAAAATTATCTCACAAGCAAAACATGATCACACCTTAGTACTCTTTGGGTGTTAATCACATAGATATGTGAACTAGATTACTGACTCTAGTAAACCCTTTGAGTGTTGGTCACATGACGATGTGAACTATGGGTGTTAATCACATGGTGATGTGAACTATTGCTGTTAAATCACATGGCGATGTGAACTAGATTATTGACTCTAGTGCAAGTGGGAGACTGAAGGAAATATGCCCTAGAGGCAATAATAAAGTTATTATTTATTTCCTTATATCATGATAAATGTTTATTATTCATGCTAGAATTGTATTAACCGGAAACATAATACATGTGTGAATACATAGACAAACAGAGTGTCACTAGTATGCCTCTACTTGACTAGCTCGTTAATCAAAGATGGTTATGTTTCCTAACCATGGACAAAAGAGTTGTTATTTGATTAATGAGGTCACATCATTAGTTGAATGATCTGATTGACATGACCCATTCTATTAGCTTAGCACCCGATCGTTTAGTATGTTGCTATTGCTTTCTTCATGACTTATACATGTTCCTATGACTATGAGATTATGCAACTCCCGTTTGCCGGAGGAACACTTTGGGTGCTACCAAACGTCACAACATAAATGGGTGATTATAAAGGAGTACTACAGGTGTCTCCAAAGGTAGATGTTGGGTTGGCGTATTTCGAGATTAGGATTTGTCACTCCGATTGTTGGAGAGGTATCTCTGGGCCCTCTCGGTAATACACATCACTTAAGACTTGCAAGCATTGCAACTAATGAGTTAGTTGCGAGATGATGTATTACGAAACGAGTAAAGAGACTTGCCGGTAACGAGATTGAACTAGGTATTGGATACCGACGATCGAATCTCGGGCAAGTAACATACCGATGACAAAGGGAACAACGTATGTTGTTATGCGGTCTGACCGATAAAGATCTTCGTAGAATATGTAGGAGCCAATATGGGCATCTAGGTCCCGCTATTGGTTATTGACCGGAGAAGTGTCTCGGTCATGTCTACATTGTTCTCGAACCGTAGGGTCCGCACGCTTAACGTTACGATGACAGTTATTATGAGTTTATGCATTTTGATGTACCGAAGGTTGTTCGGAGTCCCGGATGTGATCACGGACATGAAAAGGAGTCTCGAAATGGTCGAGACATAAAGATTGATATATTGGAAGCCTATATTTGGATATCGGAAGTGTTCCGGGTGAAATCGGGATTTTACCGGATTACCGGGAGGTTACCAGAACCCCCCGGGAGCTATATGGGCCTTCATGGGCCTTAGTGGAAAGGAGAAAAGGGGCAGCCCATAGGTGGCCGCGCGCCTCCCTTCCCTTAGTCCTATTAGGACTAGGAGAAGGCCCCCCCCCCTCTCTCTTTCCCCCTTTGGGAAACCTAGTCCAACTAGGATTGGGGGGGGGGGGAGTCCTACTCCGGGTGGGAGTAGGACTCCTCCTGCGCCCTCTCCCTGGCCGGCGCACCCCTCCCCCTTGGCTCCTTTATATACAGGGGCAGGGGGCACCCCATAGACACACAAGTTGATCCACGTGATCGTTTCTTAGCCGTGTGCGGTGCCCCCTGCCACCATATTCCACCTCGGTCGTATTGTAGCGGTGCTTAGGCGAAGCCCTGCGACAGTAGAACATCAAGATCGTCACCACGCCGTCGTGCTGGCGGAACTCCTCCCCGAAGCTTTGCTGGATCGGAGCCCGGGGATCGTCATCGAGCTGTACGTGTGCTAAGAACTCGGAGGTGCCGGAGTAACGGTGCTTGGATCGGTCGGATCGGGAAGAAGACGTACGACTACTTCCTCTACGTTGTGTCAACGCTTCCGTTGCGATCTACAAGGGTACGTAGATCAGACTCTCCCCTTCATTGCTATGCATCACCATGATCTTGCGTGTGCGTAGGAAAAATTTTGAAATTACTACGTTCCCCAACAAATGCCACTTTTCATGTTAATGGCAATGAGCATACGGTACACTTTCCGAGAAAACAACCTCAAGTTCATAGCATCAATTCTATCGGAAAAATTCCATCGATTATATTTGGAGGTTTTGATTTCCTCTTCCTACTGTCAAGAAGAAATATGATATACTTATTATTGGGGATGTGCATATCCCCGTTGAGGTAACCTAGTGTTATTCGAAATTTCTCCGGTTTCATGTTAATCGGAATGAATTTGTTAACAAGACTTGATCAACCTTGTTAGTGGATTCCTTTTGATGAGCATGAGATGGATGAAACTAGAAGCACAACCTTCTGTACCCTCTCTATACTTTCTGTTATTTAGGTGAAATAAAGTGAAAATAAATAATTTTCTGTCTGTTATCTGATTATCCGTGCAATATAAAATACCTCGAAAATAAAAGTTCTTCAAATGCCCTGAAAATTAAATATGATTTTTTATAGAATATTTGAGGATTTATGGAACAAATTACACACCAGGGGGGCCAACCACCTTGCCACGAGGGTGGAGGGCGCGCCCACCCCCTAGGGCACGCCCCCTGCCTCGTGGGCCCACGGTGGCCCTCCTCCACTTATTCTTTTAGCCGCACACTTCATCTTCCACCCCCAAACACGAAAAACCAGCTCAAACCCGAGTCCAAGCTCGTTTTGCTGCCATTTTCGATCTCCTTGCTCAAAGCACCTGTCACAAAACTGCTTGGGGAGATTGTTCCTTGGTATGTGACTCCTCCATTTGTCCAATTAGTTTTTGTTCTAGTGCTTTATTCATTGCAAATTTGTGTTGCTTAGGTGACCCTGTTCTTGAGCTTGCATGTCAAATTTATATGGTCAAAAGTAGTTTTGATGCATGATATAGGCCCTAGGCACTTGTAGGAGTAGTTGCTATCAATATTATTGAGTTTGGTTTACTTTTATTTTGAAGTTACTAAAAATTTCAGAATTTTTCAGAAAATGATGAAGAGATTATTGAGGGGCTCATTGAGCCAAAGCTCGAAGGAAAAGGCACCGAAGCCTAAGTATAATTTGCCGCGCACCGCGGAGGTTCGGGCGTGTGAATGGCCTTCCGAGGATTTCTTGAGAGCAGCCGGGATTTATGAAGATTTTCATGAGTTGGCTCATAATGCAGGCCTCACCGCTTTCCTCCACGACCAATGCGATCGGTATCTCTTGCTCACAAATACCTTTGTGCAAAAATTTCATTTTCATTCTAGGAACTCACCACCTACGGTGGAGTTTCATTTATATGATGAGCATAAGGAGATGTCACTTTATGATTTTTGTCGGATTTGTTTAGTCCCTTTCGAGGGAAAGATATAAGAACCACATCGTGATGATGTGGAGGGATTTATTAATACTATTACGGTAGGGGAAACTAGGAAGGTTTCCGATGCACGAATCACTAGCATACATTTTCCTGTCTTACGTTACTTTGCATTATTTGCTAGTCGTTGCTTAATTGGTCGCGGAAACTGTGGAAACCTTAGTATCCCTGATATTATTATTTTGCTCCAAGGTTTATACAGTGATAACACTTTTAGTATGGGCGGCATTATTGCTACATGGTTAAGTATGAACCGTACTAAGGGTCCCATCTTTGGAGGCATCTATGCTACACGCCTAGCTCCACATTTTAACATAGCTATTAGGCATGCTGAGAAGGAAGAAAAAGTGCTACCCCTTGTTTATTTAGATTATAAAAGTATGGTGGCACATGATTTTATTGTTAAGAATAGGGCGGGAGAGCTTAAATATCAATTGTTCTTTAATAAACATCATCCTGAGACTATTACCTTGCCTGCTCCTGCTTTGTTTGATTTGACTGTAGGCAAGTACCTTGTTCCGTTGACGGCTATCCACGCCTACCGGAACCCTGCACCAGCCGAGGAGCCAGAACCGGAACCACAATTTGATCCTTCACGACAGTCTAACTATCAGTGGGATCCGGAGATGATTGCTAGCCAGTGGCAATCGAATCCTTCTTCTTCCTCATCGCAGTACGACCCCAACTATTATTATGGATATCCGCCAAGCCAGCCGTGGCCATAGACCAACTTAGGCCAAAAGCCTAAGCTTGGGGGAGTACGTATTTCTCACCGACATTACATTTATGTTCACACACACTCATTGCTAGATGTCGGTGCTCATACTTTTTCATTGTATCATCCATGCAAGTTTATTTTCCTTTTTATGCTTTCTTCTTGTGTGTTTAATAAACCTTAAGAAAAACCAAAAAAAATAGTTTTAGCTTTTAATTAATTTACTTTCCATGCTTGTAAAAAGAAAACCCAAAAATATTTCCTGTTCTTCTTTTGCTTGTTGCGAGCTTTCCCATGTAAATAGTTTTATTTCTTTTCTTTCTTTGGAGTGTCAGTAGGAGAAGACCATAATTAAATTGTTGAAGTGGCTCTTATATGCATTATTGTCAAAAGAGCCCATATTGCTTTGTCTTCTCCTGTTTATTGAATGCTCGCAGATTCCAGCTTAGTCCAATGCACGTGCACTCTTATTATTATTCACATCGTTCGGTCGTGCAAGTGAAAGGCAATTATGATGATATATGATGGACTGACTGAGATGAGAAAAGCTGGTACGAACTTGACCTCTTTTGTTTTGTAAATATGATGAGTTCATCGTTCTTGATTCAGCTTGTTATGAATAAACATGTTTGCAATGACAATTAGAGATCATAGTTGCTTGTGTCATGCTTGATTAGCTATGAGTTATAATGGTTTACCTTGCGTGCCAACATGCTATTAAAATGGTTGTGATGTGGTATGATAGGGTGGTATCCTCCTCTGAATGATTTAAGTGACTTGACTTGGCACATGTTCACGCATGTAGTTGAAACAAATCAACATAGCCTTCACGATATTCATATTCATGGTGGATTATATCCTACTCATGCTTGCATCCAATGTTTATTAATTTTAATGAATGTACATGACTGTTGTCGCTCTCTAGCTGGTCGCTTCCCAGTCTTTTGCTAGCCTTCACCTGTACTAAGCGGGAATACTGCTTGTGCATCCAATCCCTTAAAACCCCAAAGTTATTCCAGATGAGTCCACTATACCTTCCTATATGCGGTATCTGCCCGCCGTTCCAAGTAAATTTGTATGTGCCAAACTCTAAACCTTCAAATTAATATCCTGTTTTGTATGCTCGAATAGCTCATGTATCAACTAGGGCTGTCTGTATATTCCATGTTAGGCGGGTTATTCTCAAGAGGAGTGGACTCCGCTCCTCACTCACGAGATAAATGGCTGGTCACCGGGATGCCTAGTCCCATGCTTTATGTAAACTAAATCAAAATAATTGCAAACAAAACTCCCCCTGGGACCTGATGTATGTTGGAGGCACTCGTTGTTTCGAGCAAGCCATGGATTGATGTTTGTTGGTGGTGGGGGAGTATAAACTTTACCATTCTGTTTGGGAACCGCCTATAATGTGTGTAGCATGGAAGATATCGCTATCTCTTGGTTGTTATGTTGACAATGAAAGTATACCACTCAAAATATTATTCACCTCTATTTCAAAACCGAGCTCTGGCACCTCTACAAATCCCTGCTTCCCTCTACGAAGGGCCTATCTATATACTTTTATGTTGAGTCATCACCCTCTTATTAAAAAGCACCAGTTGGAGAGCACCGCTGTCATTTGCATTCATTACTGTTAATTTATATTCGGTGTGACTATGATTGGATCTCTTTTACCATGAATTACAATGTCTAGTCAGTCCTTGATCTTTAAAGGTGCTCTGCATTTATGTTTTGTGGTCTCAGAAAGGGCTCGCGAGATACCATCTTGTTATATCATATTATGATTGTTTTGAGAAAGTGTTGTCATCCGAGTTTTATTATTATGGCTCGCTGGTTGATTATGCTATTGATATGAGTAAACATGAGACCTGAGAATTATTGCAAATGTGGTTAGTTATAATCTTTGCTGAAAACTTGAATGCAAGTTTGACATATTTACAACAACAAGAGCAAACATAGTTTGTAAAAGTTTTTCTTTATTTCTTTAAGTTTTTCACCTGAATTGCTTGAGGACAAGCAAGGGTTTAAGCTTGGGGGAGTTGATACGTCTCCAACGTATCTACTTTTCCAAACACTTTTGCCCTTGTTTTGGACTCTGACTTGTATGATTTGAATGGAACTAACCCGGACTGACGTTGTTTTCAGCAGAATTGCCATGATGTTGTTTTATGTGCAGAAAACAAATGTTCTTGGAATGACCTGAAACTCCACGGAAGATCTTACAATAAATAATAAATAATCCTCGCCAAAGATGAAGACCAGGGGGCCCACACCCTTCTCACGAGGGTGGGCGGTGCCCCCCTAGGGCGCTCCCCCTACCTCGTGGGCCCCCTAGAGACCCCCCGACTCCAACTCCAACTCTATATAACTGCTTTTGGGGATAAAAAATAAGAGAGAAGAAATCATCGCGTTTTACGATACGGAGCCGCCGCCAAGCCCTAAAACCTCTCGGGAGGGCTGATCTGGAGTCCGTTCGGGGCTCCGGAGAGGGGGATTCGTCGCTGTCGTCATCATCAACCATCCTCCATCACCAATTTCATGATGCGCACCGCCGTGCGTGAGTAATTCCATCGTAGGCTTGCTGGACGGTGATGGGTTGGACGAGATTCACCATTTAATCAAGTTAGTTTTGTTAGGGTTTGATCCCTAGTATCCACTATGTTCTGAGATTGATGTTGCTATGACTTTGCTATGCTTAATGCTTGTCACTAGGGCCCGAGTGCCATGATTTCAGATCTCAACCTATTATGTTTTCATCGATATATGAGAGTTCTAGATCCCATCTTGCAAGTCTATAGTCACCTATTATGTGTTATGATCCGTTAACCCCGAAGTGACAATAATCGGGATACTTACCGGTGATGACCGTAGTTTGAGGAGTTCATGTATTCACTATGTGCTAATGCTTTGTTCCATTTCTCTATTAAAAGGAGGCCTTAATATCCCTTAGTTTCCATTAGGACCCCGCTGCCACGGGAGGGTAGGACAAAAGATGTCATGCAAGTTCTTTTCCATAAGCACGTATGACTATATTCGGAATACATGCCTACATTACATTAACAAACTGGAGCTAGTTCTGTGTCACCCTATGTTATGATTGTTACATGATGAACCACATCCGGCATAATTATCCATCATTGATCCGATGCCTACGAGCTTTCCATATATTGGTTTACGCTTATTTACTTTCCCATTGCTATTGTTACAATCACTACAAAATACCAAAAAGATTACTTTGCTTTCATTACTCTTTTGTTACCGTTACCATCACTATCATATTACTTTGCTACTAAACACTTTGCTGCAGATACTAAGTTTTCAGGTGTGGTTGAATTGACAACTCAGCTGCTAATACTTGAGAATATTCTTTGGCTCCCCTTGTGTCGAATCAATAAATTTGGGTTGAATACTCTACCCTCGAAAGCTATTGCGATCCCCTATACTCGTGGGTTATCAGTGAGCCATGGATATAGCACTATGGGTGGAATAGAATATAATGAAGGGGGTTATGTGGAGAAGACAAAAAGGAGAAAGTCTCACATCGACGCGGCTAATCAGTGGGCTAGGGAGATGCACATCAATTGATGTCAATGCAAGGAGTAGGGATTGCCATGCAACGGATGCACTAGAGCTATAAATGTATGAAAGCTCAATAAAAGAAACTAAGTGGGTGTGCATCCAACTTGCTTGCTCACAAAGACCTAGGGCACTTGAGGAGGCCCATTGTTGGAATATACAAGCCAAGTTCTATAATGAAAAAATTCCCACTAGTATATGAAAATGACAAAACAAGAGACTCTCTATTATAAAGATCATGGTGCTACTTTGAAGCACAAGTGTGGAAAATGGATAGTAGCATTGCCCCCTTTTTTGGGCCTTCTTTTTTTTATTTGGCCTTTTTTTATGGGACAATGCTCTATTAATGATGATCATCACACTTCTATTTATTTACAACTCAATGATTACTACTTGATACTAGAGCTAGATATGACTCTATATGAATGCCTCCGGTGGAGTACCGGGATGTGCAATGACTCATGAGTGACATGTATGAAAGAATTATGAACGGTGGCTTTGCCACAAATACGATGTCAACTACATGATCATGCAAGGCAATATGACAATGATGATGTGTGTCATAATAAACGGAATGGTGGAAAGTTGCATGGCAATATATCTCGGAATGGCTATGGAGAAATGCCATAATAGGTAGGTATGGTGGCTGTTTTGAGGAAGATATAAGGAGGTTTATGTGTGATAGAGCGTATTGTATCACGGGGTTTGGATGCACCGGCGAAGTTTGCACCAACTCTCAAGGTGAGAAAGGGCAATGCACGGTACCGAAGAGGCTAGCAATGATGAAAGGGTGAGACTACGTATAATCCATGGACTCAACATTAGTCATAAAGAACTCACATACTTATTTCAAAAATCTACAAGTCATCAAAAACCAAGTATTACACGCATGCTCGTAGGGGGATAGATTGGTAGGAAAAGACCATCGCTCGTCCCCGACCACCACTCATAACGAAGACAATCAAATAACACCTCATGTTTCAAATTTGTTACACAACGTTTATCATATGTGCATGCTACGTGACTTGCAAACTTCAACACAAGTATTTATCAAATTCACAACTACTCAACTAGCACAACTTTGATATCACTATCTCCATATCTCAAAACAATCATCAAGTATCAAACTTCTCTTAGTATTCAATGCACTTATATGAAAGTTTTTATTATGCCTAAAAGAAAATTTCCATGTTGTTCTAAAGGACTCTCAAAATAATATAAGTGAAGCATGAGAGATCAATTATTTCTATAAAATAAAACCACCACCGTGCTCTAAAAGATATAAGTGAAGCACTAGAGCAAAAACTATATAGCTCAAAAGATATAAGTGAAGCACATAGAGTATTCTAATAAATTCCAATTCATGTGTGTCTCTCTCAAACAAGGTTGTCAGAATCGCGATTTTGAATCGGATCGGAGCTCTGATGGTAGAATCGTAAATCGTAGAATCTTCACTGCCAGGATCGTAGAAACGTAGATTTTATGAACTAAAATCGTAGAATTAGATGGGTAAGTTTGGATCGTAAAGTCGTAGAATCGTATAACAGAATTGCGATTCTAACAACCTTGCTCTCAAAAGGTGTGTACAGAAAGGATGATTGTGGAAAACTAAAAATCAAAAACTCAAATCATACAAGACGCTCCAAGCGAAACACATATCATGTGACGAATAAAAATATAGCTCCAAGTAAAGTTACTGATGAACGAAGACAAAAGAGGGGATGCCCGGGATGCCTTCCGGGGCATCCCCAAGCTTAGGCTTTTTGGTGTCCTTGGATTTAACTTGGGGTGCCTTGGGAATCCCCAAGCTTAGGCTCTTGCCACTCCTTGTTCCATAATCCATCAAATCTTTACCCAAAACTTGAAAACTTCACAACACAAAACTTAACAAGAAAATCTCGTGAGCTCCGTTGGCGAAAGAAAACAAAACACAAATTCAAAGTACTGTAATGAAATCATTATTTATTTATATTTGTGCTAAACCTAATGTATTCCAACTTCTCTATGGTTTATAAACTCTATTACTAGCCGTAGATTCATCAAAATAAGCAAACAACACACGAAAAACAGAATATGTGAAAAACAGAACAGTGTGTAGTAATCTGTAACTAATGCAAACTTCTGGAACCCAAACAATTCTAAAATAAATTGCTGGACATGAGGAATTTATCTATTAATTATCTGGAAAAAAATTAACTAAATAGCACTCTCCAATAAAAAAATGGCAGCAATTCTCGTGAGCGCTAAAGTTTCTGTTTTTTACAGCAAGATTAAAAAGACTTTCCCCAAGTCTTCCCAACGGTTTTACTTGGCACAAACACTAATTAAACACAAAACACACAACAAAAACAAAGGCTAGATAAATTATTTATTACTAAAAAGGAACAAAAATAAAATTGGGTTGCCTCCCAACAAGCGCTATCGTTTAACGTCCCTAGCTAGGCATAAAAGCGAAGATAGATCTAGGTATTGCCATCTTTGGTAGGCAATCCATAAGTGGATCTCATAATAGATTCATATGGTAATTTAATTTTCTTTATAGGAAAGTGTTCCATGCCTTTCCTTAACGAAAATTGGAATCTGATATTCCCTTCCTTCATAGCAGTAACTGCACCAATCGTTCTAAGGAAAGGTCAACCAAGAATAATAGGACATGGTGGATTGCAATCTATATCAAAAACAATGAAATCTACGGTCACATAATTCCTATTTGCAATAATAAGAACATCATTAATCTTTCCCATTGGTCTTAATAGTGGAATCCGCAAGGTGCAAGTTTAAAGAACAATCAGCAAATTCACGGAAACCTAGCAAATCACACAAAGTTTTTGGGATCGTGGAAACACTAGCACCCAAATCACACAAAGAATAGCATTCATGATCTTTAATTTTTATTTTAATAGTAGGTTCCCACTCATCATAAAGTTTTCTAGGGATAGAAACTTCCAACTCAAGTTTTTCTTCATAAGATTGCATCAAAGCATCAACAATATGTTTAGTAAAAGCTTTATTTTGACTATAAGCATGAGGAGAATTTAACATGGATTGCAACAAGGAAATACAATCTATCCAAAAGCAATTATCATAATTAAATTCCTTGAAATCCAAGATAGTGGGTTCGTTGGTATCTAAAGTTTTGACCTCTCCAATCCCACTTTTATCAATTTTTGCATCAAGATCTAAAAAGTCCGAATTTTTGGGACGCCTTCTAACTAAAGTTGACTCATCTCCAGTCCCATCATTATCAAGATTCATATTGCAAAACACAGATTTAATAGGGGACACATCAATCACTTTTAGATCTTCATCTTTATTATCATGAAAACTAGAAGAACACGCTTTTATGAAGCAATCTTTTTTAGCACTCATCCTAGCGGTTCTTTCTTTGCACTTGTCAATGGAAATTATCATGGCTTTGAGAGACTCATTGATATCATGCTTAGGTGGAATAAGTTTCAAAGAATCAACATCAAGAGAAATTCTATCCATGTTCCTAGCCAATTCATCAATTTTAAGCAATTTTTCTTCAATCAGAGCATTGAAAATCTTTTGTGAACCAATAAATCCTTTACTACTAGATTCAGAATAAAAGGGCATCTTATTATAATTTCCATAAGAATTGTTGTAGGAACTACCATAATTATTAGAGGAATTACTAGGAAACGGCCTAGGATTAAAATTACCTCTATACGCGTTATTACCAAAATTATTCCTACCAACAAAATTCACATACATAGATTCATTATTATTCTCAATCAAAGTAGACAAAGGCATATCATTAGGATCACTAGGAGCACTCTTATTAGCAAACAATTTCATAAGTTCATCCATCTTTCCACTCAAAACATTAATCTCTTCAATTGCATGCACCTCTTTACTAGTAGATCTTTCAGCGTGCCATTGAGAATAATTAACCATAATATTATCTAGGAGTTTGGTAGCTTCTCCTAAAGTGATTTCCATAAAAGTGCCTCCCGCAGCCGAATCTAAAAGATTTCTAGAAGCAAAATTCAATCCGGCATAATTTTTTTGTATAATCATCCATAAATTCAAACCATGTGTAGGGTAATTACGTATCATTAATTTCATCCTCTCCCAAGATTGTGCAACATGCTCATGATCAAGTTGCTTAAAATTCATAATATCGTTTCTAAGAGAGATGATCTTAGCGGGAGGAAAATACTTAGAGATAAATGCATCTTTGCACTTATTCCATGAATCAATACTATTTCTAGGAAAATACGAAAACCAAGCTTTAGCACGATATCTAAGCGAAAACGGAAATAGGTTAAGTTTAACAATATCATTATCAACATCTTTTTTCTTTTGCATATCACACAAATCAACAAAGTTGTTTAGATGGGTAGCGGCATCTTCACTAGGAAGGCCAGAAACGGATCTTTCATGACAAGATTCAGCAAAGCAGTATTAATTTCACAAGATTCGGCATCGGTAAGAGGAGCACTCGGAGTGCTAATAAAATAATTATTGTTGGTATTAGCAAAGTCACATAATTTAGTATTATTTTGAGCCCATCGTGACAAGCAAGCAATCCAACACACAAGCAAACAAGCGAAGAGGCAAAAGAGGCAAATGGAAAGAGAAGGGGAACGGAAAAAGAAGGCGAATAAAACGGCAAGGGTGAAGTGGGGGAGAGGAAAACGAGAGGCAAATGGCAAATAATGTAATGCGAAGGATAAGAGTTGTGATGGGTACTTGGTATGTCTTGACTTGGCATAGATCTCCCCGGCAACGGCGCCAGAAATCCTTCTTGCTATCTCTTGAGCACTGTGTTGCTTTTCCCTTGAAGAGGAAAGGGTGATGCAGCAAAGTAGCGTAAGTATTTCCCTCAGTTTTTGAGAACCAAGGTATCAATCCAGTAGGAGACCACGCACGAGTTACCTCGTACCTACACAAAAATATAAGAACCTCGCAACCAACACGATAAAGGGGTAGTCAATCCCTTCACGAGCACTTGCAAAAGTGAGATCTGATAGAGATAATAATAATATAAATATTTTTGGTATTTTTATGATATAGATTGAAAGTAAAGATTGCAAAATAAAATAGATTGGAAACTTGTATGATGGAAAATAGACCCGGAGGCCATAGGTTTCACTAGTGGCTTCTCTCAAGATAGCATAAGTATTACGGTGGGTGAACAAATTACTGTCGAGCAATTGATAGATAAGCGGATAATTATGAGAATCTATAATACTGTTCATTCCCACTACCTTATTTCTCTTGACATGCACACTATCCACATCAACAACATGCCACCTCAGCAATTTTTTCCACAAATCATGTGATGAAACTCTGGTAATTAGTCGAAGCGGGCATGTTTTGTCTTCCATTGTCGCTGAATCGGTGTAAAAAACTGATAAAAGAAGCCCATCGGTCCATCTCCCGTATCTATATACTTTTCCATCTTGGTAGAGCAGGCGACGCCCTCAACCCGCACCTACGCACCACCGGACGGCGCCCCAGCCAGATCCTGTGCATGAACACCGCCGCCTCCGACAGACAAGGATTGAGCTTCTCTGTTTGTTCTCCACGGATACAGGTGCCCGGTCAGATCCGCCGCCAGGAGGTGTAGACCGGCAGCCACGACGCGCTCAACCTCGGCGACCTCCTCAAGAGCGGCCGCCACCACCGCCCGGTTACCCAGAAGCATGCGGATCCGCCCATCTACGCCACAGAAGAGCATGCAGATCGCTATCCCCGTTGAGAAGTGGAGCAGCTCCGTTCCCATTGGCCGTCATCTAAGGTATTGGTGCCAACGCCCCTGGTTGAGTTTCCCTCCCCCTCATATTCTCCATTCCCTTCATCCTCACCACATCAAGCTTTTTGTGTCCTTCTCGAGATTTGTTCATTTCCGGCCCTAAAAATCATCGCCGTCGATGTGTATCTCCTGCTGGTATTACATGTATCGAACATGGTGAATTTCAAGTCCTCTTCGTTGCCACTGCACCGTCATTGCCGCCTGCTCGGCTAATCTGAAATTAGCTCATCTTGATCTGCCACCTCTGTCAGGTTTGATATAAATTCAGATAGCTATGTTTATGCTCTTCCATCTACACATAGTTGGTTGAAAGTGTCAGATCTGTACTACTACATTTTTTAATGGATCATGTCCTATAAGGGGCTATCTGGAGCTAGATTATGGCAATACTGCTCCATGTACTCTTATTTAGGATCAATATATCTCTATGTAATAATTGTGACATTATGCTCTTTCCTGTATTATGCTCTTTTGATGTGCTAAAATGTTATGCAGCTGCTAGATTTGACTGATCCTATTACATTGTGCATGCATCCATTGTTACATATGTCCCAGGTTAACAAGAAACATTGTATTCGCATTTGTTTTTAACTAGGATGTGCCCTCCTATGGCATGATCTGTAAGTAACCTCTATGTTTTCGATCAATTTTTGTTAGAAATCTTGATGTATACACAAAAAGGGGTACTGAAGTCACCTCAGTTATGTCATTTTTTATGAAGGTAATGCAAGATGACTAGATGTTTATTTTTCTGCATAGTTCTAATCCATAATATTATAGATATGTTTAGAAGTTGAAACCTCAGATATGTTTAGAAGCAGGAACCTTATGATTCTATCTGGACTAATGACATTTATTTACCTACTTTTTGAGATGAGTCAAAGTAAATGCGCATGTGAGTTCTGATGAAGATTTTGCACAAGCAAGACATGGGTAATTGCTAAGTGGTGATGTTTCAGTTGAAGCTTTGGAAGGATGTCCACGGGTTATTATGACCATGTAATGCATAAATTTGATTGTTCGTCTATTCTTCAAACTTTGAATGATATAAGCAGGAGGATCAGTCTTTCCTGTGTACCACTACAGTAATATCATTCTAATGTATGGCGTCAAAAGAGAATCATTTATTTATTATTCTGCTAATCCTTTTTAAGAGACAGTTGGTTTGTGGAGTAAAACATCAATTTTAGGCAATAGTTTTCGCAGCAACGCGCGGGAAATCATATCTAGTATCTAGGTATGATCATGTATATAGACATCATGTCTGTGACAGGGAGACCGACTCCTGCCTGCATCTACTACTATTACTCCACACATGGCCGCTATCCAGCATGCATCTCGAGTATTAAGTTCATAAGAACAGAGTAACGCCTTAAGCAAGATGAAATGATGTAGAGGGATAAACTCATGCAATATGATATAAAGCCCATCTTTTTATCCTCGATGGCAACAATACAATAAGTGTTGTTTCCCTTTTTGTCACTGGGATCGAGCACCGCAAGATTGAACCCAAAGCTAAGAACTTCTCCCATTGCAAGAAAGATCAATCTAGTAGGCCAAACCAAACTGATAATTCGAAGAGACTTGCAAAGATAAACGAATCATACATAAAAGAATTCGGAGAAGATTCAAATATTCTTCATAGATAAACTTGATCATAAACCCACAATTCATCGGATCTCGACAAACACACTGCAAAACAAGATTATATCGAATAGATCTTCAAGAGAATCGAGAACTTTGTATTGAGATCCAAAGAGAGAGAAAAAGCCATCTAGCTACTAGCTATGGACCCGAAGGTCTGAAGTAAACTGCTCACATATCATCGGAGGGGCCATGGAGTTGATGTAGAGGCCCTCCATGATCAATGCCCCCTCCGGCGGAGCTCCGGAAAAGGCCCCAAGATGGGATCTCTTGGGTACAGAAGGTTGCGGTGGTGGAAATAGGGTTTCGTGGTGCTCGTGAATGTTTGCGGGGTATATGAATATATATAGGGGGAAGAAATAGGTCGGTGGAGCAACGAGGGGCCCACGAGAGTGGAGGGCGCGCCCAGGGGGTAGGCGCGCCCCCTGCCTCGTGGCCTCCTCGATTGTTTCTTAACGTCCACTCCAAGTCCCTTGGATCACATTTGTTCCAAAAATCACGCTTTCGAAGGTTTCATTTCGTTTGGACTCCATTTGATATTCCTTTTCTGCGAAACACTGAAATAGGCAAAAAAACAGCAATTTGGGCTAGGCCTCCGGTTAATAGGTTAGTCCCAAAAATAATATAAAAGTGTAAAATAAAGCCCGTTATTATCCAAAACAGATAATATAATAGCATGGAACAATAAAAAATTATAGATACGTTGGAGACGTATCAGGTAGCATATGAACCTTACATTGAAATGCATTGCGGCTATCCGCATGCTTGCGTATGGAATTCCTGGTGATCTTGTGGATGAGTATGTTCGTATGAGTGAGTCCACATATCTCCTGTCAATGTATAGTTTCTGCAAGGCCGTAGTGGCAGTGTTCGGCCCTGAGTACGCCAGAGAGCCAACTAACGCTGATACAGACAGGTTGTTGGAGATCAACGCCGAGAGGGGCATTCCGGGCATGCTTGGTAGTATTGATATTGATTGTATGCACTGGAAGTGGAAGAACTGTTCATGTGCTTGGCAGAGGCAATACAAAGGGCATGTGAAAGGTGCTACTGTCATGCTTGAAGCGGTGGCTTCACAAGATCTGTAGATATGTCATTCTTTCTTTGTCATGGCTGGTTCTTACAATGATATCCGTGTTCTTCAGTGATCTCTGATATTTGCAAGGCTTGCAGAAAGTCATTCCCTGAAAGTGAACTTTAAGGTCAATGCCCACCAGTACAACAAGTGATTTCACCTTGCTGATGGAACATGGACGGAACGGAATCCATCGTCAGATGGAAAGTGGATACGATCTGGAAAGTTTAACCGCCCGACGTTCCAAAAGACCATCCGAGAATAGCCAACTGTATTCAGATATATGCAATGCCTGAAGTTGTGAGATTCAGACGAACCACTGCATGCAGACACACACAGTTTCTGAAAGTATTTGCTTCGGACTTTTGCAGCCACGCAGAAATTACAAGCCATCAGCTGAAACTGAGGCCACGCTGCCGGGCATCTCAACGTCGACCAGCGTTGACTTGTATCGATTCGTGGAACGGTCTAGACGCAATTTCTTCCGTAAACCAGAGACACAAGTGGGCTGGTTTGCGGGAGTCCGAAACGACCTCAAGCCCGCTTCTAACCGTCTTAGCCCATCAAAAAGCCGTCATCTACCTCTCCCGTGCTTTCCTTCCGATACATGCGCCGTTTATCGTGCCGCATTCATTCCTGCCCAAAGCACGCGTAGGCCGGCGTTGATGCCAAGATGTGTTCGGGGAAGGAAGGGCGGTGCTGACCGTCGTGACCTCTCAGAAGCCGCCACTTCAATGCAGACGTAGATTCCCGAGTAACAAACTGCATCCGCTGCGTCGAATTGAAGTGTCTGGCCGGTCCTTCGCATGGCCTGCCCGCGGCTATTTAAGCCGCGCTCCGGCGCCGTCCACATCACATCCTTCCCCTCCTTCTCCTCCTCTCACCCATCTCCCTTCACATCTCCGGCGATGGGCAAGTCCTGGGCGTTGGCGCCGCCAGGTGGTTCCGGGGCGGGATTTGGCGGCTCGTCGAGATGCCGCCCTCGAACCCCAGGGTCGTCATCCTCATGGGCTGGCGGCGACTCAACGCGAGCGGAGATCGTCATCCCCTCCGGTGATGAGGAGGACCAGCAGCAGCCACCGCCGCAGTCCACGCCAGCAGTGCCGGGCCAGGTCTACGCTGGCATGGACGCAGAGTTCGAGGAGCAGATAGAGCTGATGCTTTATCGCTCCATCGTCCACACCAACGACCTGAGTCTGCCACCGACGGTGCTCCTCCCCGTGAAGCCGGAGCTGGCACCCCTCCACGCTCTCCACCGCTGCGTAGCCGCAGCGTCCAAATCGGATGCTGCGTCAAGGAGGAGCGGCTCTTGTCGCCGCCGCCCCGATGCGTCAAGGAGGTGCGGCTTTCGTTGCCGCCTCGGCACTTTGTCAAGGAGGAGCGCCGCTCGCCGCCGCCGTGGCCCAAGGCACGCGGGCGCACTCTGCACTACCTTCGCAGCGGCGGCTCCTCGTCGTCGTCTCGAAGCGCCATGACGGCGGATGAGTACGTTGGACAGGAGCAGCGCCAATGGGACAGCCACAACGCGCGCGTCGATCCAAGTTCGCGGACTCGGATGTCCCGCTGCCACACATCGCGGCGGACCCGGACCTGGCGTATACCAGGGCCTTGGACCGCTCCTTGACAACGTCGGAGACGGCCAAGCACCGCCTCCACCGCCTCGATGGGGAGATGGCCAGGTACGGCAAGGAATAGTCTCTCGCTGAGATCGCCACCGCCGCCCTCTCCCCCAGCCCATGTCCTCGGTGGGCGCGACCGCACTTCGCACGGCGCAGGAGGAGGCTCAGAGGATCATCCGCGAGTATCATGCGGCCGACGGGAAGCCCTGCCACGAGTATCATGCGGCCGCCGGGAAGCCCTGCCGCGACGACGCCAGCTTCCGCCACCCAAGCCCGACGACGACGGCTCCAATGCTAGGTCGGGTAACAGTGACGGAAGTGGAGCCGCCGGCTAGCTCGGCATGGCCTACGAGGTCATCGTGAAGTATATGATGGTTTAGGGTTTTAGTTTTAGGTTTTTAGTTCACCGAACGAAATATCGTCCGGTTTTATGTATAAATGATCCTACTTTCAACGAAACTTGCCATGTTTATATCAAAATTCGTCCGGTTTAATCGAATTTCGTCCAGATGATTTGAATTGTTGTGAAAATGTATGCGGCTACGGTTTGATGGCTGCCTCCCTCATACGTGTCTGCGGACTGATCCTTCCATGTCCGCAGACGGGTTCAGAAAAAAATTGCAGGTTGCCGTTGGAGGTGCTATAACTTAACCGGGAATCAGCAGCTACCTGTTGCGTATTAAAAACAGGCGTTCGGTGATGTATGCACTCATTTGGACGCATAGAGATTCCAGCATTACGCGCAGCTAAAAGAAAGTCAATCAAGAATGGGATGGGGAAATATCTCCTGTCGCCAGGGAAAATGTCCAATTAAAACATGCATCTCTTTTCCTGTTGCTTTCATTAAGGGACGTAGTTCGCCTGTTGTTTTCCATTAAAGCACCACTTGATTAGAAAAACATTTCTGTGTATGCAATCAAGTTGTTATCAGATGTCGTTTCAGTCATCTGGAGATGCTCAGATGCACAGGTGGACAACATTTGCAAAATAAAGTCATATTTTCACTTCATAGCAGAATCTTGCCACCATCTCAAACGATTTTGCACCTCCTGGGACATCATTTGGTTTGATGATGCACTCTTCTTGGTCTGAACTCTCCTCGATCAACGGTTCAAGAACAACACTTTTGGAAATGCATATTACATTATGAAGGTGGAAAGAGATGTCCCCAATCTCCACAGTAACATCACTGGGCAGTTATGTTGTGCAGAACTTAGAAGGTTCAAAAGGAAATGTATTGAAAAACATCATATCTATTTTTTGGTACCTCCAATATCTCAAATCTTAAAACCCTACATTCAAGAACTAGTGAGTCTTTTGGCACTGAATTTTAACCTTTACTTTCTGAAAGAACTCTGCAAACTCTTAAATAGCGTCACCCTTAATGTGGTCACACACTTTGTAGCCAAGCTTTTTCATCACACGTTTCTGAAGGGTACCATGGAAAATAGACACATTAACAAGTGATGATTTGATTGTTCTTGTTGAGTCATATCAAATAAGTGATCTTGAATTATGAGCTTCTCTCATGTGTTACAAAATTGATATTCATATCATGCACAAATTAGTAATTTAATTTTTTGTTACACAACAAACCAATGAACGACCTGTGAATTTGTGTTACAACTATAGTTACTTCTCATATAATATTTAAAAAATGACCTTGATCAATCCAAGTTATTTTTTATACATCAAGATCTGGCCTTAGAAAAAATATAGTTGCACACTTTTTAAGATGTTTTCCTTCCAGACGACAAGATTCATAGTTATCACCTTTTCTCTACCACTTATATGCTTCCCAACCATTCTTCGATTTAGTTCACCACCATATTAGCTTGCCAACCAAAATATTGAAAATTGTTATAGCCAAATAACTACGTTTCAAAGGAACATGATAATTTTTTGGTATAACTCTTGTATTAGAATTAGTGTGGTGCTGTTAAGATTCTTCTCGTGTGATAAATGAAGACAATAGGCACCGAAATCTATGGCTCTCCATGCAAAAGCATGTAATTTTTATTTTCCTTTATTTTACTCATTCTTTTCCACCAATGTCTTTTTTTATTTTCTCAATACAAAACTATTCTAAATGTCGATTACTTCCATGTAAACTTTTCTTCTTTTCCTCCATGTGCCTCATCATTTGACCTGATAGAAACAGTGAAATCAATCGGTACCATCTTTGTAGAACTTAAAGCATAATACTCAAATGCACGTTGAGTTAAGAACACTATTTTGAATGGATTACACCTAGTATATTGTCTTAATTATATGTATTAACCTAGTATATTGTTTAATCATATCTAATCATGTCATGTATTATCATAGCATATCATTTTAATTTTATATATTCACCTTGTGTATTCTCCTACAATGGTATGCTTCATTGTCAATAAGCAGTTAGTCTTCTAGATTTTTTTTATATTGAATTCATGGCTGCATATCCATGGGACTAATGCAGTGTAGCATGACATTCCCGATGTTTATCACACTTGGAGCATCTCTAGCCAAGCGCATAAACTTTAGAGGAGTAAACCGTCGAGTATCTTTAGATGTGTAAAATTTTACTCCTCTAAAGGTGGCCGGACCTAGCCAATCCCCTAAAGTTAGAGGAGTAGTTTTTTTCCATCAATTATTTCAGCCAAGCCGCATGTATTTCCAACAATTTCACATTCAATCATCAGTCATTCAAATATTTTAAGATTAGCATGCATAACATATCAACCGTTAACAAGCAATCTGTTTCATGGATTGAGGTATTCAAATTTAAACATGCATAGTTCATCCAAAATGCATCACATAGATCAAGTTTGATCCAAAATCACCACAGCATCGACCAATTTTTTTCTTCTTCTTCGCCACCTCCTCAGCAAGGGCTGATGCGGCCGCCGTCGGCTTCCTAGCACCCTTGCTGCTGGTAAGAGCAGCAGTAGGGCAGCCTACAGACGTTGGAGACCCAGTGGCCACCCCCGCTGACCTTGCTACCGGGCTTAGTTACCGGCGTTGTGGACTAGACAACATATTTTGTCCCCAACCAATTTTTTGGTGCGGACGGTGCCGTGGGGGTGGTTTCCGACGTCGACGCGCCCACTGCGGTGGCCGGCAGGGTGGCGGAAGGTGTAATGTCCCATAGTTTTTAGAGAAAAGGGATTTTTTTTTTCATTTGTGCATTGCATTCATGCATCTAGAATTTGGGGCAAATTTAAAACTTCATTTAAAATTAGTAAAAGACTTTAGGAGTTGTACCCAATTACAAAATTGAACATGACCTTTGCTCTTTTCTAGATTTTTGGGTTTAATTGCATTAGAGAAATAAGTGAAAGGAATTAAGTGCTAAAAGTAAAACCCATTATGAATTGGAAATGCATCTATACTAATTCACAAGTGATAAAGGAAATTCAAACTTTATTAATAATTGGAATTAATAATACAAAGTTGTCTTACAATAAAAGAATAAAGAAATAGTTCATCTAATTACATTCTTGAGTTACAAAACTTGAGAAAGAAAAGAAACCTAAACTAAAACTATCTATTTCCCAAAAACTATTCCTATCTAAGTCTTCAAGATCTTCTTCTTTCCAAGCCTAAGAAATAAACAACCAAAAACAAAGAGTCATTGATTGCTAGGAATGTAGCATTTCCATTTCTGGAAATGCATAGTTTATATAGGAGCCAGCACTATGAATCTTTGAAAATAGTGGTCAAGATCCATTTGAATGAGAGAGGTTGATCAAAGAGAAGCCACCAGAACCAAATTCATGGGACAATAGGCAGCCAAGCAAGTTCAGTAAGTAAAGCTAGCCACTGTAGCAAAACTAGTAAGCAATAGAGGTATGCCTCTAAAGCCAAATCAACCATAAATAGTACTAGCTCCTTGTAATGACAAAACCCTCAAATGTAGTGTTTAGTGTTATTAGTTGATCACTGTCAATGTAGTTGGTCTACTATCAAAGTGACAATAAGAAAATCCACTGCTCACCATCCAAATACAGCCCGGGCTGATAAACATCGAGGCAAGCCTGCCAAGGTGTAAGTCCCACCCAATTAGCCACCTAGTAGCTTATGTGGATTACCACAAGCAGAACTTTGTTGCTGTCAGCACCACCGTCACCAGAGTCTCATGCCGGGACAATACAAGCAACACACACAAACTGGCAACCAACTGAATCACAGGTGAGGTGTCAACACCCCAGGACACCCATGAGGCTATAAATAGAAGACGAGTCGCACCACAAGAACCTTTAGCAGCACCTAGTACTCTTGTACCAAAAGCAGGAGACCCCCAAAATTGTTATAACTCAAGCAGCGAGGAGGTGAAGGCTAAACACAAGAAGGTTAACCAGAGCCACAAGACCTAGCTACAGAAGACTACCACGTAGGATTTGATAGGGAGAATTGTAAGGGAAGAATAATGATACTTGATATTAAAATGCAGTAGTAATGGCCATCATGATAGCTCTCACCGCCACTGGTGCAGGGCCCACACGCACGAGTGATTGCCTACATTCCACGGATAGTTCAGAAAGCGCACACATCCAACCAGATACGGCCCCGATACAGCCCGATATTCATCCCATAAGTATCCCTCGATTTTTTATTTAAAATAAAGAAAATGATGTTTGATACTCCTGGGATACTGCTGCGATACGTTTTGGATACCCGAAACCCCTCGTTCGGCGTGAAGTCTCCTCAATAGTAAAGGCACACCTTTTGAAGATTTCCACAACATGAACGTGAGTTCATGTAAAAACATGACTATCAATGTTCTTGTTCAAATGAAAGGTGAGCAAGAGAAAGTCGATGCACTGATTGCGGCATCAAACCTAGGGAAATCCCAATGCCAATTAGGAAAATCCCACTGCCAATTGATGGAATGGAGGTAGACCAAGTGCAAGAAAAGAAAAGAGATAATACTATTGAGGTATGCTTTGACCTAGAAGCTCCTTATATGTTTTTTACTTTTTTAATATTTAATACATGTAATATCTATATATAAATGTATCCCTGTATCTATATTTTTAGAAAATTAACGTATCGGACGTATCCCTTTATCGCATATCCGATACGCATCCAAATGTGCGTGCAATGTAGATGATTGCTTATCGAGTCGCTCGTATGAAATTGCAGTGGCAATAGAAATTGTCGACCCATGTGGACCCACCAACTTGAGGAGCAGGTAGTGGCATGGCGATGGTTACAAGTACCAACGTGGCCTGACCCCAATTTATCTACTGCCTGGTTGATCACAATCACCCAACATCGAGTTAGTAGCATCACATGTCCGACAGTCGCTCCCGAGAGGCATGTGCAAGTGTAACTGATCATGTACGCAGAGAAATATATACTCCTATATTCAAGAATGAGAGCCATGTTACTCCAATTATTATATGCAGAGTAGAGCAGAGTACGTACTACTCCTACGTAGCGCATGTGACACGAGGTAGAGCCGTGGATCATCGCGAAAGCCGTGTGTACAGTCCAGGACTGTCAACTACTGCACGGTACTCAGGCTACTTCCCCTTCCCTTGCACTACTCTTTCACAACTCCCATCTACTCCTTGGGCACGTGCACCCCCTCCTCGATCCCATCCCCACGCACCTGCTCCGCATCACGCAGCTGCACCGGTGAAAATCCCAGCCACGCACGCACGTCGATCGAGCTGCCCGGCACGCGACGATGTTATTTACCATCATGTTAGAGCAACTTCAATGGAGCGATTCATTTCGTCCGCCCGCGTTTGTTTGCCTTGACGCGGATAAAAATAACGGTCGAACGCGCCGACTCAAATTTAAATCGTGTCTGTCCGGTGTTCGCGCCAACCCATTTCCGGCCTAAAATTGCGCCTGAAATGCGTCGGCGCGGACGCGAAGCGGACGCGCCACGCGTCTCCTTGTCGTCCGCCGCGTCCCCACCTGGCAGCCACCCAACCGCCACGGTTAACATAATTTATGACGACCGCTCATCTTGGGCCCACGCGTCAGCGACGGCGGTCGTTCTTTTTTAAGCCGGGCGTGCGGCGGGGCCGTCCTCATCCACTACCACTCGCCTCCATCTCCATCTGATCACCCCTGCCCCCACGCCGGCGACAACCCTAGCCACCGCCAGCATGGGTTTCTTCTCCGGCATCGGCAGCAGCTGCAAGGGCAAAGCCCCCGCCCTCCATTCCCCCTCCCTCCCCGCCGTCCCCGCGCCGGCGCGCGCTCCCTGGCAGAGGCAGCGCATCAACGCGCCGTTGCACCAGGCTGAGTGGCATTGGCACCACCACGTGCCTCTGCCGTACTCGGACGTCATGCTGCCGCATGACTGGCATTTGGATCCGGAGAGGATCCCAGTGTCGGCGGCGCCGCGGACGGCGAGGGCCCATGCGGAGGAGGTGCGGCGCCGGCGGACGTTGCTGACGTCGGAGCAATGCGCCGACCCGCACTACGCCGTCGACTCGCCCAACTGGGCTCGATGGTTCGCCTTCGAGTACGAGGAGGCGAGGCGACGTGGTGTCCGCGGCGTCGACCACAGCCTACCGCCGCCCGCGCTCGTCGTCCGCGACGGGGACCAGGAGGCCGAGGGCGCCTACCAGGCGGCCATCAAGGAGAGCGAGGAGGAGCGGTGGAGGGAGGCGGACGAGGTGGCTTTCGAGGCTGCCATGGCGGAGGCCATGGCCCTCTCCGCGGCGGGCGACTACGTCGTGCCGCCGGTGGCCCCGCCGTCTCCGCCCAAAGCCGAGCCGGTGGAGCCGGCCTACCGCGAGCGCTACTCCTGTACCGGAGTAGTGCGCGAGTGGGTCAGCGTTTCGCCGATCTGACTCGGGGCGACGGAGAAGCAGGAGGCGGCCTACCTCGACCACTGGCGCCGCGTTTGGCTGGCCGAGGAGTGACGGGAGAGCGAGCGTCTGCAGATGCTCGAGCGCGAGGCCGACGAGGAGGCGCGCTAGGCCCAGGCAGCGGCGGCAAAGCCCGACATCGCCACCGTCTGGAACACGGCGTTCCGCTGGGCCGGCCCTGTGCCGACGTTGATCGACCTCACCGGTCCCGACGCAGACGCCGCTGCCGCCGAGGACGCCTAGGACAGCGCATCGTTTAGTTTTTAGTATTTTTATTAATGTAATGTGGACTTTCGCCGCCCTTCGTGGCCGGCTTTTATATTTAATTAAATGCATGTATTTATTTTCAAACTGCACGCAATACTTTTTTTGGCGCGCTGACGAAATGGGTCATGCCAGTGTTGGGCGCTCGCGCCGACCCAAACACCGCGCCGGACGTTTGTGTCCGCCGGGCCAACTCAAACGGACAAAAGCGCCGCCCGTTTGGGTCGGCCAGTTGGAGTTGCTCTTAGACCCGTCGTCCCACAGTTATCTAGCCCTGCACTCCTCGGCCGGCTCCGGTTCAGCGGGTCGACGTACTTCCAACGGTGCCATGCCAACGAATCGAACCACTTACCTACCTTCTTGGCGTGTGGGAAATGAAGATCGGGTGGCTCGATCCAGCTCTAACTCTATGGCCGCCGGGATATTTCCAATTCCAGTGCTAGGCGAGACAGACACGGGATCTGGATTCTGGACGGCGATCGGTCTGACGGATTGTTGCTGATGAACGCATGGTCGTTAAAGCTTGCTTGCTGAGAAGATGAGATGAAACGTGTGGGGGTGCGCCCCTTTCGCCGAGTCAAAAGCCCCCAAGCCCAAGTTATGGAGTACTACGGAGTATGGACGGAACGGAACGGAATCCATCGTCGCAAAAGAACATCCGAAAATAGCTTGTCCTGATATATATATATATATACATGAAGTACTGTACTAATGGCATTCAGATGACGCGCCGGGTGCAGACACGGACAGTTTTTTTTTCGAAAAGGACACGGACAGTTTTTGAAAGTGTTTACTTCAGAATTCTGAATGTGAAACTGTACACAGTTCCAGCTTAACTGGGAATCTGCAGCTACCTGTTGCGTTCGGTGATGTGTGAACCCATTTGGACACATAGAGATTCCAGCATCACGTCTGGCTAAAAGAAAGCCAACCTACAATGGTGGGAGAGAGAAATCTCATCTGTCGCCAGGGAAAATGCCTAAAAACAGGCATATCTTTCCGTGTTGCTTTCATCTAGGGACGCAGTTCTCCTGTTGCTTTCGTCTATTTTCTTTTCAAGGATATATAATGGATAGTACATCTATTATTGGAACTCGTCCTGGTCAGATCTAACATGATGTCATCCTGCCATACATTAGTCCCATGATGAATATTGGAGTTTTCATGATATTGCAAACAGGTTTCATGCGCCAAAGCGATTTGGAAGAGCCAGTCCCCTCTTTACTGTAAGGTTTTTATCTGGCTCGCTCTATTTATCTGAGGCTTTTGACACTGGATCACCATTTTTAGGAGAGGCTTGCAGGCGCATAGTAGGTGATAGGGTTAAATGGTTCGGTTCTGTTGATAAACTAACAAAGTACATTAGATCATCTAAAGAAACAAGTACTGGTGATAAAGATCAGTGGTAAAGTGAAAATTACACGAAGGTTTTTCCAGTTCGTCATCTCCGGTTTCATTTCTTGCATCTTAATATAACACCATGACTCCAATAAGAGAACTACAAAATAAACTCACACAAGCTAGACCGAACACAACGAAGCGTCGAAGAGCGAAATGTGCCATCCAAAACGATAGGCGTGAACTTAAGATATTGATCATGATATGTTTGAAGATAAACCTTGGCGAAACAAACCATTAAACTATTGACGCCATACTGTCAGGGTAGAGGAACATGAGCACAAAATAGCGAAATAGGAACTCATAAACCAAAATACTTTTGATACATTCATTGGCAGCGCTAGAACCAAATCAGGCTGAAGCGTCACACAACCGTTGGACCGAGTGCCATTGATATGTGACTGACACATGCTGATATATTACGGGGAGTCGACCATGATGATAAAGAACCATGATATTTTTCTTTTTCATGAATTCCTAGATGTGCCAATGCAAGGGTAGGGAGTTTCAACCCTCTCTTCTAATGTGGCAGTATGCATCGTTCTGATGCAGAGGCCGGAGATCTCCCTCTTAAAAAAAACCCTCTATTCTAATGAAAACTTTTTTTCTCCTGCAATGCCCAATTGGGAAGTCCGATGTTGCTATGAAAGACACATGAATCTAAACATGTAATAAAAATAGGTTACGCTTCAACATTGATCCATGGCCCCCGTCTACGGCAGGAGGCAAGGAAAAAGAGCCGAAAACACAGGTGAGTACACATGGATTGCTCTTTGGTGGCTTGATGTTTTCTCGGTGAAAGAATGGAAACACAGAAGCTTACAACATTAGTGCAGTAACGCCGGCAATGCCATGCTACCATGCATTAGTCCCATGGATATGCAACCATGACTTCAATAAAGAAAACTGTAGAGGACTATCTGCCTATCGACAATGAAGCATACAAGTGAGACCCCATTATAGGAGAATACAGAAGGTGAATAGATATGACTAAAATGATATGCCATGATAGTACATGACGTGTGTAGATATGATTAAACGATATGCTAGGAGAATACACTAGGTGAATAGGTATTATGAAAACAATATACTAGGTGCAATCAATTTAAATAGTGCTCTTTAACTCAACGTATGTTTAAGTATTACGTTTTCAGTTCTACAAAGGTGATACTAATTCAATGCTACCGCTTCTATGAGATCAAGTGATGAGGCACATGGAGGAAAAGAACATAATGTTATATTGGAGTAATCTGCATTTAGAATAGATTTGTGTTGAGAGAAAAATGTTATTGGTGCAAAGGATTGTGCGAAAATAAAAAGGAAACTACAAAAATCTATGCTTTTGCTTGGTAAGCCACAGACTTCGGTGCCCATTGTCTTTATTTTTCACAGATGGAGAATCTTAACAACGACACGATACTGTAATACAAAAATTATATGAAAAAATCACCATGTTTCTTTGAAACGTAGTTACCTGGCTACAATGATTTTCTATATTTTGTTTGATATATGGAGGCTAATAATAGTGAGGAATTAAAGCAAAGAGTGGCTGTGGGAGGAGCATATAAGTGGTAGAAAAAAGTGGTAACTATGACTCTTGTCCTTCGGAAATATACGACATCTTAAAATGTGTGCAACATAATGTTTCCTAAGACCAAATCTTGATGTATAAAAAATAACTTAGATTGATCAAGTTAAGATAGTGTCATTTTATCCACCATGTTTTTTACCTCCATGTCTATATCATTCATATAATTTGTGCATTCTTATATACAAAATTCTTGTACTTATAGCGATATCAAGAGAATCTAGCCACACATATTCGCGGGTTGTTCACTTGTTTGCTACGTAAAAATAAATAAATTATTAATTAGAGCATGATATGAATATATATCTTGTAAAATACGAGGAAGCTCATAATTTGAGATCACTTATTTGATATGACACAGTTAGAACAATCAAATCATCACTTGCTATTGTGTCCTTTTTCATGGTATCCATTTTGGACAGACGCTGACAACGACACCAACAACTCGCGTTGCGGCTACCGAGCTTCCACCTAGACTATGCGGGAGAGTGCGATCACCGCCGAGGCTACTGTGAAGTGACAACCATTGTTTCCACTCGGAGGGCAATCTTTATGAATCGTTTCGGCATGGAGAGCCATCGTCACGCGAATGGAATGTTTCCAGTTTCCGTGAGAGAGGATTTTTCTAGCGGCACCGGTTACTACCGAGTAGTGTGATGCCTCCCATTTCATTTGGGGATGTGTGCATGTATTGCCCTATCATTGCTACACCATGCATTGTCTGACACAAATACCATGCGTGAGTTTATGTATTGCCCTATCATTTCAGTTTAGCTAACTTTCTTATACAACTCTATGATGTGTGGGACAACTAGCGAGGAGGCCCCACAACAGAGTGACTAATGGGTATGTTTGAAGTAAAAGGTAGTATTACACCCCACACACTCATGCTTTCCAGTCTGATTATATAGTTTGTATCAGTTATATCTTTTGAACAAACTATCTAATTGACAAACCGTCTAGATATTAGTACTCATGATATTTAAATCTTCCAAACAAGATCAGTTTTGGATGATGCTGATTTTTTTAAAATTCAATTTTTTTCGTTGCATGTCTTATTGCTTTTTCATTCCGGATATTGGTACTATTCCATTCAGGTTTCTTCCGACTTTTGGAGTTTTCATGTCATTTTGTTAAATTATCTTCCATGTTGGATCGAGCTCTAAAAGTATTATTCCGCATTTGTTTTCCATATGATTTCTTTTCTGTGTCATTGCTATTCCACATGTTTTCATTATTATTTTTCATGCATTTCCTTTTGCGTATTTTCGGCATTGTTTCATTTCATATATCATTAATGTTTCATCTCAGATTTTATAGAAGTTTCATTATGGTTTATTAATTTCTTTTTGAACTTTAATTATTGGTTCATTCCCGTTTCATTAATGTATCCCACACACTCATGCTCGTTCTGATGTGTCCGACGGGTCTTCGTGTTGTTCTTCCCTTGCTAGAAGTCGGAGCTGCCGTGTATTGTGTGGTAATGATGACCTGCTCTGGGCGGTCCTGTCGTGATGATCTTCATTGGCACGAGTTTTACTTCTCTCCTCTTCAGATCTCGTCATCAGAATCGGAGCTGCCAGTCCTCTACGCGATGAGTCGATTCTTTGGCATGGGCTGGCGTGGGCTTCGCAAGGCCACTACGGCGAGGCTATCTTTGGTGTGCTTCGGTGAAGTCCGAGTCGCTAGATCGAGGAGGAGTGGTGTGTGTGCGCGGTTTGTGTTGGTAGACAGGTTGGCTATGTGTTCCCTCGAGGCTGTCGTGTTTCATGATGGTCGGCGAGGGTGTTTGTGCCGGTTTTCTGCCAATTAAGCGGGCAATTCTCTTTTTCTGTATTAATGATATGAGGCAAAGCTTTTGCCTCCGTTTCGAAAAAACACACACCACATCTTATGGGGAGTCGGCCACCATAATATAGAACCATGACATTTTCTTTTTCATGAATTCATGCATCTACCTATGCATGGGCAGGGGGTTTTAACCCTCTCTTCGAAAGAAAAATATTTCATCCTGCAATGCTCAATTGGTAAGTCGGAGGTTGCCTTGAAAGATCCTTAATGTGGTCACACACTTTGTAACCAAGCTTTTTGATCACACTTTTCTGAAGGGTGCCATGGAAAATGAACACATTAGCAAGTGATAATTTGATTGTTCTAGTTGAATCATATTAAATAAATGATCTTGAATTATGAGCTTCTCTCGTGTGTTACAAAATTAATATTCATATAATGCACAAATTAGTAATTTAAGCTTTTGTTACATAGCAAACAAATGTACGACCTGTGAATTTGTGCGGCCAAACTTTCTTGATGTTGTTACAACTATAGTTACTTTTTATATAAGACTTAAAAATGACCTTGATCAATCCAATTTATTTTTATACATGAAGATCTGGCCTTAGAAAAAATATAGTTGCACACATTTTAAGATGTTTTCTTTCCAGACGACAAGAGTCATAGTTACCACTTTTTCTCTACCACTTAAATGCTCCTCCCCAACCATTCTTTGATTTAGTTCACCACTATATTAGCTTGCCAACCAAAATATTGAAAATTATTGTAGCCAAATAAATACATTTCAAAGGAACATGATAATTTTTTGGTATAACTCTTGTATTAGAATTAATGTGTTGCTGTTAAGATTCTTCTTGTGTGATAAATGAAGATAATAGGCACCGAAGTCTATGGCTCGCCATGCAAAAACATGTAATTTTTATTTTTTTTCCTTTATTTTACTCATTCTTTTCCACCAATATTTTTTTTATTTTCTCAATACAAAACTATTCTAAATGTAGATTACTTCAATATAACCTTTTGTTCTTTTCCTCCATGTGCCTCATCATTTGACTTGATAGAAACAATGGCATTAATCCGTACCATCATTGTAGAACTTAAAACATAATACTCAAATGCACGTTGAGTTAAGAACACTAATTTGACAGGATTACACCTAGTATATTGTTTTAATTATATCTATTAACCTAGTATATTGTTTAATCATATATAATAATGTCATGTATTATCATAGCATATCATTTTAATTTTATATATTCACCTTGTGTATTCTCCTATAATGGTATGCTTCATTGTCAATAAACAATTAGTCTTCTATATTTTTTTATATTGAATTCACGGCTGCATATCTATGGGACTAATGCAGGGTAGCATGGCATTCCCGATGTTTATCACACTTAAAGCATCTCTAGCCAGGCCCCTAATTAAACTTTAGAGTAGACCGCCGAGTATCTTTAGAGGAGTAAAATTATACTCCTCTAAAGGTGGCCGGATCTAGCCAATCCCCTAAAGTTAGAGGAGTAATTTTTTTGTTAATTAGTTTAGCCATGCCACATCTATTTCCAACAATTTCACATTAGATCATCAGTCATTCAAATATTTTAAGATAAACATGCATAACATATCAATCGTTAACAAGCATAATGTTGCATGGGTCGAGATATTCAAATTTGAACATGCATAGTTCATCCAAAATGCATCACATAGACCAAGTTTGATCCAAAATCACCATAATATCGACCAGATTTTTGTTCTTCTTCTTCGCCACCTCCTCGATGAGGGCCGACGAGGCCACCGTCGGCTTCCTAGCACCCTTGCCAGTGGCAAGAGCAGCGGGAGAGCAGCCTATCAAGGTCGGAGACCCAGTGACAACCCCGCCGACCTTGCTGATGGGCATAGTTACCGGCGTGGTGGACTAGACAACATATTTTGTCCCCAACCATTTTTTGGGCGCGAACGGTGCCGTGGGGGTGGTTTCCGACATCGATGCACCGGCTACGGTGGCTGGCGGGGTGGCAAAAGGTGTAATGCCTCATAGTTTTGAGAGAGCGGGGATTTTTTTTTCATTTGTGCATTGCATTCATGCATCTAGAATTTGGGGCAATTTAAAACTTTATTTAAACGTAGTAAAAGACTTTAGGAGTTGTACCCAAATACAAAATTGAACATGACCTTTGCTCTTTTCTAGATTTTTGGGTTCAATTGCATTAGAGAAATAAGTGAAAGGACTTAAGCGCTAAAAGTACAATACATTATGAATTGGAACTGCATTTATAATAATCCACAAATGATAAAGGAAATTCAAACTTTATTAATAATTGGGATAAATAATACAAAGTCACTTTACAAAGAAAAGAATAAAGAAATAATTCATCTAATTGCATTCTTGAGTTACAAAACTTGAGAAAGAAAAGAAACCTAAACTAAAGCTATCTATTTCCCTAAACTATTCCTATCTAAGTCTTCAAGATCTTCTTTTCCATACCTAAAAAATAAACAACCAAAAACTAAGAGTTGTTGATTACTAGGAATCTAGCATTTCCATTTCTGGAAATGCATAGTTTATATAGGAGCCAGTACTATGAATCTTTGACAATAGTGGTCAAGATCCATTTAAATGGGAGAGGTTGATCAGAGAGAAGCCACCAGAACCAAAATCATGGGACAATAGGCAGCCGAGCAAGTTTAGTAAGTAAAGGTAGCCACTGTAGCAAAACCAGTAAGCAATAGAGGTATGCCACTAAAGCCAAATCAAACCATAAATACTACTAGCTCCTTGTAATGCCAAAACCCTCAAATATAGTGTATAGTGTCATTAGTTGATCACTATCACTGTAGTTGGTCTACTGTCAGAGTGACAATAGGAAGATCCATTGTTCACCATCCAAATAAAGGTTAGGAAGATAAACATCAAGGCAAGCCGGCCAAGGTGCAAGTCCCAACCCAATTAGCCACCGAATAGCTTTGGTGGATCACCACAAGCAGTACTTTGTTGCTGTCAACACCACCATCACCAGAATCTCATGCGAGGACAACACAAGCAACATACAGAAACAGACAACCAGCTGAATCACTAGTGAGGTGTCAACACCCCAGGATACCCAGGGTTGCATAGAAACTCGTTGAGGTGCCTCAGATCAGCATCAATGGCAAGCTAAGATCAGGCAGCTTATGTTCTTATTCCAGGGACAGAAAGATTGACAAGAAGTAGAGGACAGGGGTCAAGATCAAGTGGTATATGTTCATACCAGTAAGAGGAGAAAGAAAAGGAAGTAAAACTAAGTCAAGATAGTATATGTTCTTCCCAGTTTATAGGAAGAGTGAACTATGAATAGACGAGTTATTGTTCATAATATAGGATAGAAGAAATAAGCCATGTATATCACCCATATCAATTATCTCCTCTTGCAAGTGGTATATGTCTGCAGTTTGTGATAAGTAGGCTGAAGCTACTGCACGACTTATCACTTATTCACTTGCAAGTGATTACCGGTAGCATTTTTCTGTACATTTCCATTTTCGTGCGTAGACGTCGCCTTGAGCTCGATCGCAAGAAAAAAGAATGACGTCGCTTTTAGCTCAGAAGCACAAGGTACCTCACTGAAGGCCTCAACCATGCAAGGTTTGCTACTACTAGACACAAAAGAAAGAACAATAATGCTCGATATTGAAATGCAGAAGTAATGGCCGTCACGATAGCTCTCACCGCCGCTGGTGCTGGACCCACACACAGGAGTGATTGCTCATCGAGTCACTGGTACGAAATTGCAATGGCAATAGATTTTGTGGACCCATGTGGACCCACCCACTTGAGGAGCAAGTAGTGGCATCTGGCATGGCGATGGTTACAAGTACCAACGAAGACTTGGATTGTGGGAGCCAACGTGGCCTGACCCCAATTTACCTACTGCCCGGTTGATCGCAATCACCCAACATCCAGTTAGTAGCATCACATGTCCGACAGTCGCTCCCGAGAGGCATGTGCAAGTGTAAGTGATCATGTACGTAGAGAAATATATTCAAGAATAAGAGCCATGTTACTCCAATTATGCAGAGCAGGAGCAGAGTACGTAAATACAGTACTACGTAGCGCATGTGACATGTGCACATGACTGTCAATTACTGCACGGCACTCAGGCTACTTCCCCTTCCTTTGCACTACTCTTTCAGAACTCCCATCTACTCCTTCGGCACGTGCACACCCTCCTGGATCCCCTTCCCACGCACCTCCTCCGCATCACGCAGCTGCACCGGTGAAAAAGCCAGCCACGCACGCACGTCGATCGAGCTGCGCTGCCCGGCACGCAACCATGTTATTTACCACCACGTATTCCACCGGATGAGCGAGGCCCGTCGTCGGACAGTTATCTAGCCCTGCACTCCCCGGCCGGCTCCGGTTCAGCGGGTCGACGTATTGGCGCTGCGTCCTCCTCGCGGCGCCGCTTCTTCTTCTACCTCCCAACTTTTTTTCTTGTGGTTTCTCTCTTATCTTATAAACACACACCATAAAAGGAACATACACGTATACACAGCTCACCATGGAGAAAATTGGCTTTGACTCGTTCTCCCGATGAGAACACATGGGCTACATTTTCCTCCTCTTCTCATTAACAGAACCAAGCTGATTACAACGCTTAAGTAGTACCTGCACACGCATAGTCCAGCCACCACGCTCGGCCACTAGCCCCACTAACAGACGCACAATACTAGCCAACTACTTGCATGCATCTAATCTGTTTCCTAATTCTTTCCTACGTCCCAAAGACTAGGCCATCAACGCATGCAGCTAACAAACTCACATATGCATGCAAGTAACCATCCTATGTACAGCCGCTTCCGTACGTGCAATACTGCCACATGACACGGCACTACACATGCACACACATACGCCACGCCGCTGGGCACGTCCCGCGCGCACCGGACGCGCCCGACGAGCCCAACTACACTAGACGCCGTGGCTTTTATTTCCAACGGCGCCATGCCAACGGAATCGAACCACTTACCTACCTTCTTGGCGTCTGGGAACTGAAGATGGGTTGGCCAGATCGAGTTCTACCTCTACGGCCGCCGGGATATTTCCAATTTCAGTGCTAGGCGACAGACACGGGATCTGGATTCTGGACGGCGATCGGTCTGACGGATTGTTTCTGATGCACACCCTTTCGCCGAGTCAAACGCCCCCAAGCCCAAATTATGGAGTACGGAGTATAGACGGAACGGAACCGAATCCATCGTCGCAAACGAACATCCGAAAATAGCAAACCGTATTCAGACAACCAGCTTGCTCTGGTATGTATACCTGAAGTGCTGTACTGGTGCGTGCAGACACGGAGAGTTTCCGAAAGTGTTTGCTTCAGAATTCTCGATGTGAAACTGAACCCAGTTCCAGCTTAATTGGGAGTCTGCAGCTACCTGTTGCGCATGAAAGGCATGCCTTCGGTGATGTGTGAACCCATTTGGAGACATAGAGATTCCAGCATTACGTACGGCTAAAGGAAAGCCAGCCAGCAATGGTGGGGAAGAGAAATATCTCCTGTCGCAAGGGAAAACGCCTAAACAAAACAGGCATATCTTTCCGTGTTGCTCTCATCTAGGGACGCAGTTTTCTTGTTGCTTTCGTCTTTTTTCTTTTCGGTGATATAATGGATAGTACATCTATTATTGGAACTCGTCCTGGTCAGATCTAACATGATGTCATGCTGTCATACATTAGTCCCATGATGAATACTAGCACATATGCCCATGCGTTGCAACGGGGAAAATTAATGTTTTGCACAAGCATAATATCACACAGCATCGGATTCATTATGAAAAATATATTGCAACGCAGCATCGTCCTTCTACAAAATGAACATAAAGAAATACGTTGCAATTTAGTCGTGTTCATATTTTCTTTGCGGGGCGTAATGTCCAATTGATTTCATTTAAATACAATTCTTTTTAATGGCATTTAAGTATGATCCTTTCATTAATTACCATAAAATCCTCACCCGTTTTAGTCGGGAATCAAATCCTTCCTTTTCTAATTTAGTAGCCCCAACACATTAAGGCCTATAGATCCTTTCTTTTAATTATCCTACCTTTTTACCTCAAATCCTTCATGTAGAATTTATTAAGACCACAATCTTTCTAATAGTTATTTCACCGATTTACCCACAATTCTTTCTTTAATTAGTCACATTCGTTTAAATATTATATTTAAGCCCACAATCCTTCCTTTATTAGCTCATTCGCTTAATTAGCTCTCCCTAAACATGAGCCTTGGACCTCACCCTTCTCCATCTACACGAACGAAGGGCGATTTGTGCGAACCCCGGGCTCTCCACCTCGCCGTTGCCGAATCGGCGGCTCCCTCGCCCTCCACTACAAGAAATATGCCAACTTATGACCTTCTGTTAGTGACCCTCGAAGAATTGGTCATAAATTTATGACCATTTTAGACCAATTGGTCAAAAGCTGTTCAGGGGGCTCCAAACCCTAAACCATTGCGACCATTTTGATTAGAAAGGTCGTAATTTGCTTACACGAAATGGTCACAAAGCAAACAGTGCTAGTCCGCTGCCTTATTTCTAGTTGTTAATGACCAATATAGATGGTCGTAGCCTTGTAGATTATGGTGGGTTGTGATGACTAGGCGCCATCTCATCAGTTTTGCCTATGTGTCATGTCCATGTGGCAGTTTTTGCCCTAGGTTGTGAAGCAACCTATATTTCTATCATTTCCAAAATTCCCAAAAAAATCTCATAAATTCTTTGGGGCATGTCTTCATCAAATATGTAAAAATCCTTCCTTTCCCAGTTCAAAACTAATTCAACAATATTCGTTTTCCTATTCTGTTCACAACAACACTTTATGAAGAAAGTGCTATTTATATATTCTTGATTGCCCTCGGAATTTTTGGGCACTCTTTCCTATCCAAATCATTATCGCATGACAAAATTCAGCTCCATTTGCCTAGCAAATCTTCCTCGGCAAATTTCCAAAGTTTTTGTCCACCTAGAAGCATTGTGAAGGAAGTACCTTTTTTATATCTCTAAATGACATGAAATTTATACAGTTCCTTCATATGCCCAAATTATCATCATCCTCCAAATTGCAGCTCAGTCAAATCATCTATGTGAGCCCAGGTTCAATTTATATTTTATGGCCAAATTGGCACGTTGCAAAGCAAGTGTTATATAGACCCCTCCTATTACCCTCAAACTTTTCGGGCACTCTTCCATACCCAAATCATTGCCACATGATAATATTCAGCTCAATTTTCCTAGTAAATCTTTCTCAGGAAATTTCCAAAGTTTCTACCTCGAGAGAAGCTTTGTGAAGTAAGTACTAGCTAGGCTTACCCAAATGATCGGAAAATTTACCAGCGCATGACCATACCTATGTAACTTACCTACACAAATTTTTAGCTCACTTCATTCATCCAATGTCTCTCACTAGTTTTCCCAAGTTTTTGTCCATAGAAGAGCATTGTGAAGGAAGTACTACTTTGGCATGTCAAAATGATATCAATTTTCTACAATGCTTTCTTATGCCCAAATAACCATCCTCCACCAAATTTTAGCTCAATCCATTCATTATTTTGAGCCGAGCTTCAACATTCGTATTTATGTCCAGTGTGGTACTTTGCAAAGCAAGTACCACCTAGGATCCTCCTTTTGAGCTGAAAATTTGTGAATACATTCTCCTTAGTAGATGATCATCCTTGGCCAAAACTCACGCCCATTGGCCATGTGCATTTCCCATACCGCTAATCAAACACTTGGCTGCTTATTCATGTTTGAGCATCGATCGGTCTCCTCATGAGAATATTATGTTGTGATTTTCTTCCTAGCACCTACCTGGGGAGTGCCCAACCCACTAGACATTCCTAGGCCGCCCAGAACACATGGCAACGCCACAGCCACGTGGTGACCACGCGGCGGGCATGCGAGTTTACGCGCTCTAGAGTTGGGGGCCTCGGCCACCGCCCAAACCTCGACATACCGCCACCAAACCATGTATTTATGATTAAATAGGTACTTATGTAACTAGAAATGATTTTTGGACAAAATAAATAGCAAACTATGAGGCAGCTGCAGTTCAAATTTGACCCGCTTCCTACTGAATCGACGGGAATTTGTCTTTTTCACCAGAGGTGGATCAAAACTTTTGACATCCAACCATTTTGTCAATTGTGCATTAAATATGGCCTAGTATTTTATAAAATTGATTAGGTCTAATTTTGCAACAAATATATGGTAGATCCTTCACAAAAAACTCATTTCAGGCACTCGGAAAATCGTCCAAAGAAAATGAAAACTTCCTTAGGAAACATTGTTTGCCATTTCAATATGCACCCTTGTGCACAATAGGAGATCATTTGAACAAACTATGCCATGAATGTGGGCATAGGTTGATCATTTGGCTTGAAAGCCATGAATCTTCACGCATGATAGCTCATTTCTAATAGCACTTTTTTAAAAGAATTGCCGTATTACAAGTTTATTATTTTTCCTGGTAACTTGGTCATATATAATGACACAATGCGAAGGTTTTCTAATTTTTTGATTTTTTTGAATTTGTTATGCCCGTTTCAAAATGCAGTCAAAACGGCGGGAATGACCGTTCCTAGCTAGTGGCTGAATCTTGGAATTTTTTTGGTGTTTCTCTGATTAAATATATACTTATGTACCTAGAAATGATTTTTGGAAAAAATAAAGAGCAAACTACAAGGCAGCTACAGTTCAAATTTGACCCACTTCCAACTGAATCGGCGGAAGTTTGTCTTTTTCACCAGAGGTGGATCAAAACTTTTGACACCCAACCATTTGGTCAATTGTGCATTAAATATGTCCTAGTATTTTATAAAATTGATTTGGTCCAATTTTGCAACAATTATTTGGGAGGTCCTTCACAAAAAACCCTCCTTTTGGGCACTCGAAAAATGAAAAATGATTTTTTCGTCTAAAGAAAATGAAAACTTCCTTAGGCAACATTGTTTGCCATTCCAATATGCACCCTTGTGCACAATATGAGATAATTTGAACAAACTATGCCATGAATGTGGGCATAGGATTGATCATTCGGCTTGAAAGCCATGAATCTTCACGCATGATAGCTCATTTCTGATAACACTTTTTTAAAAGAATTACCGTATTACAATTTTATTATTTTTCCTGGCAACTTGGTCATATATAATGACACAATGCGAAGGTTTTCCATTTTTTGATTTTTTTTGAATTTGTTATGCCCGTTTCAAAATGCGGTCAAAACGGCGGGAATGACCGTTCCTAGCTAGTGGTTGAATCTTGGAATTTTTTTGGTGTTTCTTTGATTAAATAGATACTTATGTATCTAGAAATGATTTTTGGAAAAAAATAAAGAGCAAACTACAAGGCAGCTACAGTTCAAATTTGACCCATTTCTAGCTGAATCGGTGGAAGTTTGTCTTTTTCACCAGAGGTGGATCAAAACTTTTGACACCCAACCATTTGGTCAATTGTGCATTAAATATGTCCTAGTATTTTATAAAATTAATTTGGTCCAATTTTTCAACAATTATTTGGGAGGTCCTTCACAAAAAACCCTCCTTTTGGGCACTCGAAAAATGAAAAATGGTTTTTTCGTCCAAAGAAAATGAAAACTTCCTTAGGCAACATTGTTTTCCATTCCAATATGCACCCTTGTGCACAATAGGAGATCACTTTTTGAATTTTTCATGTGAAAAAGTAGAAAAAAAGAATGCTCATCGATTCTTTTTTGAAACATAAATTGTCTTTTTGATGAGAGGTGAATCAAAAGCATTTTACATTTTAAGATTTGGTCAATTGTACATAAAATGTTGTCTTATAGTTTTGGAAAATGGTGTGTTGCCATTTTGAAAGAAATATTTGGTAGATTCTTCACAAAAAAGAATTTTGTCACTCCGAAAATAGAAAATGATTTTTTCCCCTAAAAACTCATTTCTCATAACACTTTTTAAAGATATTTGTCTTATTCCAATTCCAAGTTTGTTAGTTTTCCTAAAAAACTAGGTCACATTTGCTGACACAATGAGAATGTTTTTATTTTTTTTGAATTCTCATATCATAAAACTGTTTATATGATTCAACATCTTATTTTTATTGATTAAGACCAATTTAGATGGTCATAACGTGTACTCGGCTCTATTGGTCCATGAGCATGTCACGCGGATCGTGCCTTCAGCGCCGTCGGATGCTCCTCTCCAGATCCAGATCCGACGGCAGCCCTTTCTCCCTCACCCCGCTCTTTGTCTGAAAAAAAGGAAACTCCCTCCCGCACGCGAACCCTAGCGTCGTCTCCCAACCCCTCTCCAGATCTAGATCCGCCACCCCTCTCCCTCTCCCCTCTCCGCCTCGCCTCCCCTCTCCCTCTCCCCTTGTCGCCTCGCCTCCCCTCGCCGCCGCACCGCCCATCGCCTCCCGCACCCCCTCCCCTCCCCTCCCGTGTCCCCATCTCGTCGAAACCCTAAGCGGCGGCAGCCGCCATGGTGAAGGGACACACGGGGCAGCGCGTCAGGCTCTACGTCCGGGGCACCATCCTCGGCTTCAAGAGGTGAGCAGCCCCGTTCTTGGCCATGCTCTCGCCGGATCTGGCGATTCATTTCATGGTGAGATTGGGCGGCGCGCTGATGGCGATGTGGGGGTTGATCTGCAGGTCGAAGTCGAACCAGTACGCGAGCACGTCGCTGGTGCAGGTCGAGGGGGTGAACACCAAGGAGGACGTGGCGTGGTACGGTGTCACCGCGACGGAAGAAGCCTCCTCCGCTCTGCTCTGCTCGCCGGTACGGACTCCCCCCAACCCCTTCCTCCCGCCCCGGCCGGCCGGCCGAGGTTCCGATCGGATCCCCTCTCGCGCTTCAGGGAGACGGCGCGAGAAGCTCTTCAGTCAAGCTTAGCTGTCAAGGATTGATTTATGGACGATTCCTTTGGGAACCTTGTTTAAGTTACATTCTTGACACAGTAGCTCTTACTCTACCTGTGTGGCAATCATATTGTGTTTGAATGTAGCATAGTATTTGATTATGGTGTTTTTTTAGGTATTTATCTTCAGAAAAGGCATGTGTACAGTATTAGTATTTCCAAGAATCTGATTATGACACCCTGCTATCATGCCCCCCTAAAACACATGAATTTGTTTTACCTTTCCCCCTTCGTGGTTACTGGTTTTGGACTTAAGGACACACATGCGTTAGTCGTTAGTATTCACGTTTTATTTCTTTTTGCAGGATAGTTTAGTATTCACTTTGCTGTTCTGCTTTATACCTGTGGTTAGTCTACTTACTGTTTCTGGACTTGAGGGCACACTTGTGTTGTGTGGTGGTATTTTACTTTTCTGTTTGGTTTTATACCTGTCCACGGTGTATATATGAATGTCCTGAAATCAAATAACCTTCATAGATAGGAAATTGGTAGTTTAGCTCATATAGATGATCTTATAGTGAACAGCTTCAGTTGTTTGATGCATGTCGCTGTCGTTTATCGCTGCATCTATGTTCATTCAGTATTAGTAGCTCCTTGGATCTGTGCCCATGCATTGTATGCTCTTCTTTCCATATATGTACTGCATTTCTATATGGCAATGAGCTTACCCTCTGCTGTCCTATTTCCATGGCGCGCGCAAACTGTGCAGTGCTGCTGTGGCTCCTGGTGGCGGTGAGCGTGAAGCTGGGGCGGCGCCACATCGCCCACAACATGGTGGAGCTGATGGAGAGGCGTCTGGCCAAGGACGACTTCCCCGAGTACTACGACGTCAAGACGGGGCGGTACATCGGGAAGCAGTCGCGCAAGTTCCAGACGTGGTTGGTGGCGGGCTACCTGGTGGCCAAGATGCTCCTGGACGACCCCTCCAACCTCCGCGCCATCTCCCTGGAGGACGACGGCCACATCCGAGAGGGACGACACCCACTACCGCTGCCTCTGGGGCAAGATCACCCGCCCGCACGGCAACTCCGGCGTCGTCCGCGCCTAGTTCAAGTCCAACCTCCCTGCCGAATCCATGGTCAGTGCCTGCCCGCCCTTAGTTTTCTTGATGGTGCTTTTTTGCTGAGGTTGTTTGTTGCTTTGCGTTGTGTGCAGGGGCGCAAGGTCAGAGTGTTCATGTACCCGAGCAGCATCTAAAGTTAGCATCTGCTGCACTATCGCTGATGATGTTTGTTTAAGGCTGTTGCTTTGCTCTGTCTGATTTTACTCTAGCATGTGTGTTGCATTTTGTCCTGCGCCTTGAGAATGACTAGGATTTATGTTATAGAATTCCAAGTGTAGTCGCAATATATAACATGCCTAAAGTATATGGACTTGTGCAGTGTTTCCATCGAGAGTAGATAGACTATTTCTTTCATGATTCATCTATATATGCTGCTCTTATATGCAAGTTTGTATCTGGATGTCTTATGCATGACAGAAGTTTGTGAAATGCAATGTTTTTTTGTTGTGGTTTGTTTGATGGGGATTGATGCACATGTAGGTCATATCTCTGTGTGTTTGGACCGAGGGAACAACACTATCTTATTAGCTTACTTTTCATCAAGTACTAGTATTAGTTGAGATGTAGATGGACTGTTTCTTTCACGATTTTATCGATATACAGTTGTTTACATGTTTTTATCTGGATGTCTTATACATGACAAAAGCTTGTGAATTGAAATGTTTCTTTTGTGGTCTGTCCGATGAGGATCGATGCATGTGTGGATCATATCCTTGTGTGTTTTGGATCTAAGAACTAGCTTATTAGCATACCTTTTTATCAAGTACTACTAATTTAGGTGTAGATGGACCTTTTCTTGCATGATGCATCAATATGCAGATATTCTGCTGTTACATGCATGCTTGTATATGGATGTCTATTGGTGTATATGGACTATTTCTTTCAACATCCATCAATATGCAGTTATATACATGTTTGTATCTGGATGTTTATATTACATCATGAGGTTTTCTACAAATTAGTAAGGTAGTGGTTTCAGCTGCTGCATTGTTGCTTATATTTGATACTACACAATGTGACTGGAGTTTATTGTGATTTGCAGAAGATAGAATCTGGATGCAATTGCTTTGATATTCCTGTTTGGCCCCCAGGCATGCTCATGAAGTACAATGAGGTGTCCTCATCTGACTATTTCGCCAATGGGTAACCTCACTGCCAATCTTTCAAGTAGTAGTAGTACGGTGTCGCTATCATCTCTGTTTGTATATAAGTACGCCACTGTTGAGGTTTAGCAATCTCTGTTATGGTGTTGATCTGAATCATGCTTTTCTGTATGTGACAGCGAACTGGCTACCCTCGTGTAGTTGAGCAATTAGTATCCATACATGCCCAGTGCATGCCTAAATCCTGAGTTTTACTTTTAAACACCTCTCCATATATGTGCAGTGCCTATTGTAATTGTCAAGTGTGAATTCTGTATAAGAGGTGTGTTCTCCTTGTAGTAATTTCTAGTAGCCTGCTTGTTATGTGTAGAGTGCACAACACATTACGTGTACTGAGGATGAAATGGTCTGAGTATGGCATTTTCAATTTAACTTACTTTTTTGGTGTTGAGCTGTCGATAAATTGGTGTTGGTACCATGATGCTTGAACTGTTATTTTCTTTTGGTAATGAACTGCTGCTTTGGTGCATCGATGTATCTTCACGAGTCACAAAACTCCTGACATGTAGGCGACTGGAGCGCACCAGAAGCATTGACGGCGACTCAGTCCTCAGTGCCGCCCTCTGCTAGAGCGGTGCGTCCCCTCTCTGTTCTCCCAGCCACCCCTAAGTTTTGGATTTGGATCGTTTCTGTGAACTCTAGCCATGTTCACTTGTAAATCTGGTTTGATGTTTAAACCGTGACTTATGATAATTTGGTTTCATCACCTTCCAGGGACAACATATATATGCTCAATACACTCTACTTGTTTTCCTGTATAGTTTTCTTACTTGTTTTCCTTTATGCGTTTACTCTTTTTCAGGAGCTCCAAGCCTAATTTTTTTCCTTTATGTTCGCTCTTTTACAGGAGCTCCATTCCTAATTTTTCTGAGTGTGAAGCTGTGAAGCCAAGTGCGAAGCAGTGAATGCTGGAGAGAGATGATGCTGGAGAGATGCCCTTCCTGTAGGTCTACACATAAGCGGAAGTTCCTGGGTATACAAGATTCGATGGTTAAATTGGTTGATGTGATGTGAATGAGTGTATGGAAACTGATTGTGTGATGTGAATGAGTGTATGTAGTTTCATGTGTTCTGTTCTGTATAGCATATTGTAATAAACTTATTTTAGCTGTTATTTGAAGATTTTCATATGCTTTCTCTCTTATGTCTGTTTGATATATACATATATATTGCTTATTAATAAGCTGTGAAAAATCTGACATTTGGCACCCATCTGTAAACTGGAGCTGGGAAAAAAGCTGGAAATAAAAAATAAATTGACTGCAAAATGTTGTGCGCTAGAAAATAAAAAGGCCAAATTGTAAGCCAGGCCCATGTAGCTAACCAAAATTAGCATAAAATACATATATTAAAAGGGCTTACCTAAAAAAATACATGGCCCGAATTACTGGGTCAGACCCATGTAGCTAACAAAAGCACAGGAAAAAAAAATCATAAATGGGCCGAATTGTTGGGCTAGGCCCATGTAGAAAATCGAGTTGGACCGAGCTGAATCTTGTGCCACATCAGCTTGCCACGCTGGATGCCTACGTGGCCTGGGGAGGTTGGTAGTGACCAAAACGCCACAGTAGACATATTTTGGTCGTAAACGTCTTCGACCATTCCAGAAGAAAGGTCGCTATAGTCAGTTTATGACGGCCAGCTTTTGACCTTATGTTTTTGGTCACAAAAAGGTCACAAATGGAAATTTGTGACCATTCAGTGACCAATATTGGTGGTCACAAGTTGACACATTTCTTGTAGTGCTCCGCCGGACGCTCCGGCGGCGCGAGGACAGGGGAGGCCCGATTTGCAGCGTGTACATAGTGTAGGAGTGCATAGGGAGCCAGCCGACGCCCTCGTGGAGGCGGCGGTGTGACTGGATCGGCTTTTTGCAGGTGTTGGTCTCCCCTTCAACGGCGAAGTTCCGGTGGAGCTCCGCGGTGGACCAACTCCTTTCTTCGTGCTCGCTGCTCGGTGGAGAGGCCGTGCACGGTTCCCCCGTGCCGGAGATCGAGTGATGACGATTCCGGCGGTTGAAGATCTGGAGAAGGAAGGCGATGTTGAGCGGTGCGACGACGACGACGCCCATGAGTGTAGGTCCTCAGGGACCGTTGATCGGAGACTTCCCGTTTCTCCCGGGGGCTGCTTCGATCCAAGGCGTCAGCGAGCAGCGGCGAACGGCGCGTCACCGGCTCGTCCATGGCGCCGGCGTAGTCGGGTTGCAGGGGGGCTTGGTTGTAATTTCCTTTTCTATGTGGACCTTTCAATAATTTGGCCGTTTTAATATCAACTCCTTTTCTTGCAAAATAAATAAATAAACATGATGACTGCTACTCGTATATTTAGAGTGAGTTGGGATTAGTAAATATGAAAGGTGCATAAGTCTTTGGTTGTTACATCTAAGAGATAGACAGGAGGTCTTGTGTTCAATTCCCACAATGTTGATTTATTTTGACCCAATTATTTTTCACGGTCTCTCTATGAAAGCCCATAAAGGCCCATCAACATACAAGTAACTGGCCTAGATCGCTTAACGTGTGTAAACCAATAGTAAAGGACTAAACCAAACCAAGAATACCTATTCCCTTTAATAGTAGGTATAGATTGGAGTTTTCATGATATTGCAAACATGTTTCATGCGCCAAGGCGATTTGGAAGAGCCGGGCCCCTCTTAATTGCAAGATTTTTATCTGGCTCGCTCTATTTATCTGAGGCTTTGGAAATTGGATCGTCATGTGAGAGAGGCTTGCAGGCGCAGAGTAGGCGAACAAAATACTCCATCCGTAAAGAAAATCTTAAGTTTCCTGTTTATCAAAGAAAAATTCCATTATCAGCTCACTCTTCATCAATCCCTATGGATCGATCTAGCAATCATGGAATCTATATTCTATTTACTGAAAGAGCTTTTAGATCAATAGGGTTAAATGATTCGTCTTTATTGATAAACTAACAATGTACATTAGATCATCTAAAGAAACAAGTGCTAGCGGCAAAACTCAGTGGTTATTAGAGAAGAACTTTAAAGAAACAAGTAGTAGTGGCGAAGGTTCTTCGAGTTTACCATCCCCGGTTTTTCTTCTTGCATCTTAATATAACACCACGACTCCAATAAGAGAACTACAAAATAAAACTCACACGCTAGACCGAATGCAGCAAAGCTTTGAAGAGCGAGATGCATGTGCCATCCAAACCAGTAGGCATGAACTTGAGATATTGATGGCTCTATGTTTGAAGATAAACCTTGGCAAACAAACCATTAAACAATTGATGCCATACTGTCAGGGTAGAGGAACATGAGCACAAAATAGTGAAATAGGAAATCATGAACCAAAATACTCTTGACACGATCATTGGCAGTGTTACAACCATATCAGGTTGAAGCATCACACAACCATAGGACCGAGGGCCATTAGTATGTGACTGAGACATCACATCTTATAGAGAGTCGGCCACGATGATATCGAACCATGATATTTTTCTTTTTCATGAATTAATGCATCTACCGATGCAAGGGTAGGGGGCGTCAACCCTCTCTTCGAAAGGAAAATATTTTCCTCCTGCAATGCCCAATTGGTAAGTTGGATGTTACCATGAAAGACACATGAATCAAAACATATAATAAAATATGGTTATGCTTCAACATTCATCCACGGCCCCCATCTATGGCAGGAAGCAAGTAAAACGCACCGAAACCTCCGATGAGTACACATGGATTGCTCTTTGGTTGCTTGATTTTTTCTCGATGAAAGAATGGAAACACATAAACTTACAACGTAAGTGCAGCAACACCGGTGATACCATGATATCATGCATTAATCCCATGGATATGCACCCATGACTTCCATAAAGAAAATTGTAGAAGACTATCTACCTATCGACAATGAAGCATATACAAGTGAGACACCATTACATATAGGAGAATACACAAGGTGAATAGATATAATTAAAATGATATGCTATGATAATAAATGATGTGTGTGTGTGTATATGATTACATGATAAGCTAGGAGAATCCACTAGGTTAATAGATATTATGAAAACAATATAATAGGTGCAATCTGATAACCCACAAGTATAGGGGATCATAACAGTTTTCGAGAGTAGAGTATCGTTCTTGTTCTTGTTCTTGTTCTTGTTCTTTTTCTTTTTAGAAGGACTAGGTGCATCAGTGTTAACTCTTTGAGAGTCTTGCTCAATTCTTTTTGGGTGTCCCTCTGGATAAAGTGGTTCCTGAGTTATCCTACCTCCTCTAGTTGTTACTCTAACATCATGATTATTGATATTATTATTCATTTCATCTAACAACTCTCTTTGGGATTTAGCAACTTGTTCTAGAGTTTGAACCATAGAAGCATGCTTCCCCACACCTCTAACATCATTTGAGATTCTAAATAACAAGTCACTCAAGCAAGCAATCATATCAGAATTGTATTTCAATTGTTTCATAACATTTGCATTGAAGTGATATTGCTTTCTAATGTAATTTTTGTTGGGGAACGTAGTAATTTCGAAAATTTTCCTACGCACACGCAAGATCATGGTGATGCATAGCAACGAGGGGGAGAGTATTGTCTACGTACCAACACAGACCGACTGCGGAAGCGATCTCACAACGTAGAGGAAGTAGTCGTACGTCTTCTTCCCGATCCGACCGATCCAAGCACCGTTACTCCGGCACCTCCGAGTTCTTAGCACACGTTCAGCTCGATGACGATCCTCGGGCTCCGATCCAGCAAAGCGTCGAGGAAGAGTTCCGTCAGCACAACGGCGTGGTGACGATCTTGATGTACTACCGACGCAGGGCTTCGCCTAAGCACTACAACGGTATGATCGAGGTGGAATTTGGTGGCAGGGGGCACCGCACACGGCTAAGGAACGATCTCAAGGATCAATTTGTGTGTCTTGGGGTGTCCCCTGCCCCCGTATATAAAGGATGGAGGAGGAGGAGCTGGCCGGCCAAGGTGGGAGGCGCAGGAGGAGTCCTACTCCTACCGGGAGTAGGACTCCCCCCTCCAATCCTAGTCCAACTAGGTTTCCTCAAGAGGGAAGTGAAAGAGAGAGGTGGCCGGCCCCTCTCCTAGTCCTAATAGGACTAGGGAGAGGGGGGGAGGCGCAGCCCTATGTGGGCTGCCCTCTCATCTTTCCACTAAGGCCCATGTTGGCCCATTTGGCTCCCGGGGGGTTCCGGTAACCCTCCCGGTAATCCGGTAAAATCCCGATTTCACCCGGAACACTTCCGGTGTTCAAACATAGGCTTCCAATATATCAATCTTTACGTCTCGACCATTTCGAGACTCCTCGTCATGTCCGTGATCACATCCGGGACTCCGAACATCCTTTGGTACATCAAAATGCATAAACTCATAATAACTGTCATCGTAACGTTAAGCGTGCGGACCCTACGGTTCGAGAACAATGTAGACATGACCGAGACACGTCTCCGGTCAATAACCAATAGCGGGACCTGGATGCCCATATTGGCTCCTACATATTCTACGAAGATCTTTATCGGTCAGACCGTATAACAACATACGTTGTTCCCTTTGTCATCGGTATGTTACTTGCCCGAGATTCGATCGTCGGTATCCAATACCTAGTTCAACCTCGTTACCGGCAAGTCTCTTTACTCGTTCCATAATACATCATCTCACAACTAACATATTAGTTGCAGTGCTTGCAAGGCTTATCTGATGTGCATTACCGAGAGGGCCCAGAGATACCTCTCCGACAATCGGAGTGACAAACCCTAATCTCGAAATATGCCAACCCAACATCTACCATTGGAGACACCTGTAGTACTCCTTTATAATCACCCAGTTACGTTGTGACGTTTGGTAGTACCCAAAGTGTTCCTCCGGTAAACGGGAGTTGCATAATCTCATAGTTATAGGAACGTGTATAAGTCATGAAGAAAGCAATAGCAACATACTAAACGATCGGGTGCTAAGCTAATGGAATGGGTCATGTCAATCAGATCATTCAACTAATGATGTGACCTCGTTAATCAAATAACAACTCTTTGTTCATGGTTAGGAAACATAACCATCTTTGATTAACGAGCTAGTCAAGTAGAGGCATACTAGTGACACTCTGTTGGTCTATGTATTCACACATGTATTATGTTTCCGGTTAATACAATTCTAGCATGAATAATAAACATTTATCATGATATAAGGAAATAAATAATAACTTTATTATTGCCTCTAGGGCCTATTTCCTTCAGTCTCCCACTTGCACTAGAGTCAATAATCTAGATTACACAGTAATGATTCTAACACCCATGGAGCCTTGGTGCTGATCATGTTTTGCTCGTGGAAGAGGCTTAGTCAACGGATCTGCAACATTTAGATCCGTATGTATCTTGCAAATCTCTATGTCTCCCACCTGGACTAAATCCCGGATGGAGTTGAAGCGTCTCTTGATGTGTTTGGTCCTCTTGTGAAATCTGGATTCCTTTGCCAAAGCAATTGCACCAGTATTTTCACAAAAGATTTTCATTGGACCCGATGCACTAGGTATGACACCTAGATCGGATATGAACTCCTTCATCCAGACTCCTTCGTTTGCTGCTTCCGAAGCAGCTATGTACTCCGCTTCACATGTAGATCCCGCTACGACGCTTTGTTTAGAACTGCACCAACTGACAGCTCCACCGTTTAAAGTAAACACGTATCCGGTTTGCGATTTAGAATCGTCCGGATCAGTGTCAAAGCTTGCATCAACGTAACCTCTTACGGTGAGCTCTTTGTCACCTCCATATACGAGAAACATATCCCTAGTCCTTTTCAGGTATTTCAGGATGTTCTTGACCGCTGTCCAGTGATCCACTCCTGGATTACTTTGGTACCTCCCTGCTAAACTTATAGCAAGGCACACATCAGGTCTGGTACACAGCATTGCATACATGATAGAGCCTATGGCTGAAGCATAGGGAACATGTTTCATTTTCTCTCTATCTTCTGCATTGGTCGGGCATTGAGTCTGACTCAACTTCACACCTTGTAACACAGGCAAGAACCCTTTCTTTGCTTGATCCATTTTGAACTTCTTAAAAATCTTGTCAAGGTATGTGCTTTGTGAAAGTCCAATTAAGCGTTTTGATCTATCTCTATAGATCTTTATGCCTAATATGTAAGCAGCTTCCCCGAGGTCTTTCATCGAAAAACTTTTATTCAAGTATCCCTTTATGCTATCCAGAAATTCTATATCATTTCCAATCAGCAATACGTCATCCACATATAATATCAGAAATGCTACAGAGCTCCCACTCACTTTCTTGTAAATACAGGCTTCACCGCAAGTCTGTATAAAACTATATGCTTTGATCAACTTATCAAAGCGTATATTCCAACTCCGAGATGCTTGCACCAGTCCACAGATGGATCGCTGGAGCTTGCACATTTTGTTAGCACCTTTCGGATTGAAAAAACCTTCTAGTTGCATCACATACAACTCTTCTTTAATAAATCCATTAAAGAATGCAGTTTTGTTTATCCATTTGCCAGATTTCATAAAATGCGGCAATTGCTAACATGATTCGGACAGACTTAAGCATAGATACGAGTGAGAAAAACTCATCGTAGTCAACACCTTTAACTTGTCGAAAAACTTTTTCGACAATTCTAGCTTTGTAGATAGTAACACTACTATCAGCGTCCGTCTTCCTCTTGAAGATCCATTTATTTTCTATGGTTTGCCGATCATCGGGCAAATCCATCAAAGTCCATACTTTGTTCTCATACATGGATCATATCTCAGATTTCATGGCCTCAAACCATTTCGCGGAATCTGGGCTCATCATAGCTTCCTCATAGTTCGTAGGTTCGTCATGGTCAAGTAACATGACCTCCAGAACAGGATTACCGTACCACTCTGGTGCGGATCTCACTCTGGTTTACCTACGAGATTCGGTAGTAACTTGATCTGAAGTTACATGATCATCATCATTAGCTTCCTCACTAATTGGTGTAGTAGTCACAAGAACAGATTTTTGTGATGAACTACTTTCCAATAAGGTAGAAGGTACAATTACCTTATCAAGTTTTCTACTTTCCTCCCACTTACTTCTTTCAAGAGAAACTCCTTCTCTAGAAAGGATCCATTATAAGCAACGAATGTCTTGCCTTAGGATCTGTGATAGAAGGTGTACCCAACAGTCTCCTTTGGGTATCCTATGAAGACATATTTCTCCGATTTGGGTTTGACCTTATCAGGATGAAACTTTTTCTCATAAGCGTCACAACCCCAAACTTCAAGAAACGACAACTTTGGTTTCTTGCCAAACCATAGTTCATACGGTGTCGTCTCAACGGATTTAGATGGTTCCCTATTTAACGTGAATGCAGCTGTCTCTAATGCATGATCCCAAAACGATATTGGTAAATCGGTAAGAAACATCATGGATTGTACTATATCCAATAAAGTACGGTTATGACGTTCGGACACACCATTATGCTGTGGTGTTCCAGGTGGCGTGAGTAGTGAAACTATTTCACATTGTTTTAACCGAAGACTAAACTCGTAACTCAAATACTCTTTTCCACGATCAGATCGTAGAAACTTTATTTTCTTGTTACGATGATTTTCCACTTCACTCTGAAATTATATGAACTTTTCAAATGTATCAGACTTCTATTTCATTAAGTAGATATACCCATATCTGCTCAAATCATCTGTGAAGGTTAGAAAATAATGATACCCGCTGCAAGCCTTAAATATTCATCGGACCACATACATCAGTATGTATGATTTCCAACAAATCTGTTGCTTGCTCCATTGTTCCGGAGAACGGCGTTTTAGTCATCTTGCCCAAAAGGCATGGTTCGCAAGCATCAAGTGATTCATAATCAAGTGATTCCGAAAGCCCATCAGCATGGAGCTTATTCATGCGCTTTATACCAATATGACCTAAACGGCAATGCAACAAATAAGTTGCACTATCATTATTAACTTTGCATCTTTTGGTTTCAATATTATGAATATGTGTATCACTAAGATCGAGATCCAACGAACTTGTTTCATTGGGTGTATGACCATCGAAGGTTTTATTCATGTAAACAGAACAACAATTATTCTCTGACTTTAATGAATAACCGTATTGCAATAAACATGATCAAATCATATTCATGCTCAACGCAAAAACCAAATAACACTTATTTAAGTTCAACACTAATCCCGAAAGTATAGGGGAGTGTGTGATGATGATCATATCAATCTTGGAACTACTTCCAACACACATCGTCACTTCACCCTTAACTAGTCTCTGTTTATTCTGCAACTCCTGTTTCGAGTTACTACTCTTAGCAACTGAACCAATATAAAATACTGAGGGGTTGCTATAAACACTAGTAAAGCACACATCAATAACATGTATATCAAATATACTTTTGTTCATTTTGCCATCCTTCTTATCCGTCAAATACTTGGGGTAGTTCCGCTTCCAGTGACCAGTCCTTTGCAGTAGAAGCACTTAGTCTCAGGCTTAGGACCAGACTTGGGCTTCTTCACTTGAGCAGCAACTTGCTTGCCGTTCTTCTTGAAGTTCCCCTTCTTCCCTTTTGCCCTTTTCTTCAAACTAGTGGTCTTTCCAACCATCAACACTTGATGTTTTTTTTTATTTCTACCTTCATCGATTTCAGCATCACGAAGAGCTTGGGAATCGTTTCCGTTATCCCTTGCATATCATAGTTCATCACGAAGTTCTACTAACTTGGTGATGGTGACTAGAGAATTCTGTCAATCACTATCTTATCTGGAAGATTAACTCCCACTTGATTCAAGCGATTGTAGTACCCAGACAATCTGAGCACATGCTCACTAGTTGAGCGATTCTCCTCCATCTTTTAGCTATAGAACTTGTTGGAGACTTCATATCTCTCAACTCGGGTATTTGCTTGAAATATTAACTTCAACTCCTGGAACATCTCATATGGTCCATGACGTTCAAAACGTCTTTGAAGTCCCGATTCTAAGCCATTAAGCATGGTGCACTAAACTATCAAGTAGTCATCATATTGAGCTAGCCAAACATTCATAACGTCTGCATCTGCTCCTGCAATAGGTCTGTCACCTAGCGGTGCATCAAGGACATAATTTTTCTGTGCAGCAATGAGGATAAACCTCAGATCACGGATCCAATCCGCATCATTGCTACTAACATCTTTCAACTTTGCTTTCTCAAGGAACGCATTAAAATTCAACGGAACAACAGCACGAGCCATCTATCTACAATCAACATAAACAAGCAAGATACTATCAGGTACTAAGTTCATGATAAGTTTAAGTTCAGTTAATCAAATTACTTAGGAACTCCCACTTAGATAGACATCCCTCTAATCTTCTAAGTGATCACGTGATCCAAATCAACTAAACCATAACCGATCATCACGTGAGATGGAGTAGTTTTCAATGGTGAACATCATCATGTTGATCATATCTACTATATGATTCACGCTCGACCTTTCGGTCTCTGTGTTCCGAGGCCATATCTGCATATGCTAGTCTCGTCAAGTTTAACCTGAGTATTCTGCGTGTGCAAAACTGGCTTGCACCCGTTGTAGATGGACGTAGAGCTTATCACACCCGATCATCACGTGGTGTCTGGGCACGACGAACTTTGGCAACGGTGCATACTCAGGGAGAACACTTCTTGATAATTTAGTGAGAGATCATCTTATAATCGCTTAGTAATAAAGTAAAGCATTACATCGCGATTGCATTGCATACAATAAAGCGACAACCATATGGCTCCTGCCAGTTGCCGATAACTCGGTTACAAAACATGATCATCTCATACAATAAAATCAGCATCATGCCTTGACCATATCACATCACAACATGCCCTGCAAAAACAAGTTAGACGTCCTCTACTTTGTTGTTGCAAGTTTTACGTGGCTGCTACGGGCTTAAGTAAGAACACATCTCACCTACGCATCAAAACCACAACGATAGTTTGTCAAATAGACTCCGTTTTAACCTTCTCAAGGACCGGGCGTAGTCACACTTGGTTCAACTAAAGTTGGAGAGACAGTCTTCCGCAAGCCATCTGTGTGCATAGCACGTCGAGGGAACCGGTCTCGCGTAAGAGTACGCGTAAGGTTGGTCCGGATCGTCTCGTCCAACAATACCGCCGAACCAAAGTATGACATGCTCGTAGGCAGTATGACTTGTATCGCCCACAACTCACTTGTGTTCTACTCGTGCAAATAACATCAAACCATAAAACCTAGGCTCGGATGCCACTGTTGGGGAACGTAGTAATTTCGAAAATTTTCCTACGCACACGCAAGATCATGGTGATGCATAGCAACGAGGGGGAGAGTATTGTCTACGTACCAACGCAGACCGACTGCGGAAGCGATCTCACAACGTAGAGGAAGTAGTCGTACGTCTTCTTCCCGATCCGACCGATCCAAGCACCGTTACTCCGGCACCTCCGAGTTCTTAGCACACGTTCAGCTCGATGACGATCCTTGGGCTCCGATCCAGCAAAGCGTCGAGGAAGAGTTCCGTCAGCACAACAGCGTGGTGACGATCTTGATGTACTACCGACGCAGGGCTTCGCCTAAGCACTACAACGGTATGATCGAGGTGGAATTTGGTGGCAGGGGGCACCGCACACGGCTAAGGAACGATCTCAAGGATCAACTTGTGTGTCTTGGGGTGTCCCCTGCCCCCGTATATAAAGGATGGAGGAGGAGGAGCTGGCCGGCCAAGGTGGGAGGCGCAGGAGGAGTCCTACTCCTACCGGGAGTAGGACTCCCCCCTCCAATCCTAGTCCAACTAGGTTTCCTCAAGAGGGAAGTGAAAGAGAGAGGTGGCCGGTCCCTCTCCTAGTCCTAATAGGACTAGGGAGAGGGGGAGGCGCAGCCCTATGTGGGCTGCCCTCTCATCTTTCCACTAAGGCCCATGTTGGCCCATTTGGCTCCCGGGGGGTTCCGGTAACCCTCCCGGTAATCCGGTAAAATCCCGATTTCACCCGGAACACTTCCGGTGTCCAAACATAGGCTTCCAATATATCAATCTTTACGTCTCGACCATTTCGAGACTCCTCGTCATGTCCGTGATCACATCCGGGACTCCGAACATCCTTCGGTACATCAAAATGCATAAACTCATAATAACTGTCATCGTAACGTTAAGCGTGCGGACCCTACGGTTCGAGAACAATGTAGACATGACCGAGACACGTCTCCGGTCAATAACCAATAGCGGGACCTGGATGCCCATATTGGCTCCTACATATTCTACGAAGATCTTTATCGGTCAGACCGTATAACAACATACGTTGTTCCCTTTGTCATCGGTATGTTACTTGCCCGAGATTCGATCGTCGGTATCCAATACCTAGTTCAACCTCGTTACTGGCAAGTCTCTTTACTCGTTCCGTAATACACCATCTCACAACTAACATATTAGTTGCAGTGCTTGCAAGGCTTATGTGATGTGCATTACCGAGAGGGCCCAGAGATACCTCTCCGACAATCGGAGTGACAAACCCTAATCTCGAAATATGCCAACCCAACATCTACCATTGGAGACACCTGTAGTACTCCTTTATAATCACCCAGTTACGTTGTGACGTTTGGTAGTACCCAAAGTGTTCCTCCGGTAAACGGGAGTTGCATAATCTCATAGTTATAGGAACATGTATAAGTCATGAAGAAAGCAATAGCAACATACTAAACGATCGGGTGCTAAGCTAATGGAATGGGTCATGTCAATCAGATCATTCAACTAATGATGTGACCTCGTTAATCAAATAACAACTCTTTGTTCATGGTTAGGAAACATAACCATCTTTGATTAACGAGCTAGTCAAGTAGAGGCATACTAGTGACACTCTGTTGGTCTATGTATTCACACATGTATTATGTTTCCGGTTAATACAATTCTAGCATGAATAATAAACATTTATCATGATATAAGGAAATAAATAATAACTTTATTATTGCCTCTAGGGCATATTTCCTTCAATTTTTAAACTCATAAAGGCATTGGGTAGGGTGCATATTGTGAGGATTATCATTATCATTGAATTTAATTAGAAAATTCACCTCTACCACCTTAGGTGGTGGTGGTGTATCAAGCCCATGTATTTCTTCAATAGGAAGTAAATTTCTGACATCCTTAGCTTTAATACATTTTTCTCTCATAGATTTCTTTGCCTCTTGCATGTCTTCTGGACTGAGATATAAGATACCCCTCTTCTTCGGAGTGGGTTTAGGCGGTGGTTCAGAAAGAGTCCTATCATCATAATCTTTCAATATGTTATTCAATAATTCTTCAGCTTGCCCAATAGTTTGTTCCCTGAAAACACAACCAACATAACTATATAGGAAATCCGTAGAACCATCGGTTAGTCCATTATAGAAGATATCGAGTATTTCATTTTCTTAAGAGGATGATCCAGCAAAGGATTAAGCAATTGGAGAAGCCACCCCCAAGCTTGTGGGAGACTCTCTTTAATTTGCACAAAGTTAAATATTTCCTGTAAGGCAGCTTGTTTCTTATGAGTAGGGAAATATTTTTTAGAGAAGTAATAAATATTGTATCAAGCTTTAGAATCACCCTTTAATGAGAACGGAAATAATTTGAGAATGTAATAATAGCAAATGTTCTCATCATGAGCAAAAGGGGTGGCTATGTCACAAAGGATCCTATTCAACCAAAGTAATCAACTCTGGGTTGACAGAGAATTCATAATCCTTATCGTCAACAATGATAGGTGAAGTAGCAAACTGAGGATCACGTTTCATTTTAGGATTCAAAGTCTTTTCTTTATACTTGCATAATAATTTTTTCTAGATCATCTCTATCCTTACAAGCAAGAATATCCCTAGTTACCTCCTCATCCATAACATAACCTCCCGATACCTTTGGAAATTCTTATCTAGGAGGGCTAGTTCTAATAAGTGTTTCAAGATTTTTAGTTCCAAGCTCTTCATCAGTTTCAACATTCTCAAAAGCTTTAGTTATATCAAGTAATTCATCGAGAAATTCACCTAGGGCACATTATCATCAAGCAAGGTACTAGCATCATCATCAATATCATTCATAGCAGAAGTAGCATCATCAATAACTTGCGACATGTCAGGATTAATAGCATGTGGTGGTGGTGTTGCAAGTCTACTTATAACAGAAGATGAATCAAGTGCAGAGCTAGATGGTAGTTCCTTACCTCCTCTTGTCTTAGAGGGAAAAATCGTAGTCTTAGTGTCCTTCAGATTCTTCATAGTAATAATTTGATAATAATACGAAGTGACTCAACAAATATAGCAATGCTCCCCGGCAACGGCGCCAGGAAAAGGTCTTGATAACCCACAAGTATAGGGCATCACAATAGTTTTCGAGGGTAGAGTATTCAACCTAAATTTATAGTTCGACACAAGGGGATCCAAAGAATATTTGCAAGTATTAGCAACTGAGTTGTCAATTCAATCACACCTGAAGATTAATTATCTACAACAAAGTGATTAGTACCATAGTAATATGATAGCTTTGATAGTAGTGGTAGCAGCAACAGTAACGGTAACAATGGTAGTAATAGTTTTGTAGCAGTGACGATAGTAACAACAACAGTAGTAACTTAGCAAGATCAATATGTAGGAAAGTCGTAAGCATTGGATCGACGATTTGTTGGATGATATTCATCATGTGACAGTTACAACGTAAGGCGATACAGCACTAGCTCCAGTTCATAAATATAATGTAGGCATGCATTCCATAAATAGTCATACGTGCTTATGAAAAGAACTTGTATGACATCTTTTGTCCTACCATCCCGTGGCAGCGGGGTCCATAAGGAAACTAAGGGATATTAAGGCCTCCTTTTAATAGAGTACCGGAACAAAGCATTAGGACATAGTGAATACACGAACTCCTCAAATTACGGTCATCACCGAAAGTATCCCGCATATTGTCACTACATGGTTTACGGATCATAACACGTAATAGGTGACTATGACTTGCAAGATCGGATATAGAACATAGATATAATGGTGATAACATAAACGGTTCAGATCCGAATTCATGGCACCCGGGCCCAAAGTGTCAAGCATTAAGCATAGCAAAGTCATAACAACATCAGTCTCAGAACATAGTGGATACTAGGGATCAAGCCCCAACAAACTAACTCGATTACGTGATGAATCTCAGCCAACTCCTCACCTACCAGCGAGCCTACGAAGAAATTACTCACTCCCGGTGGAGAGCATCATGGAATTGGTGATGGAGGGGGGTTGGTGATGATGAAGACCGAAGATTTCCCTCTCCGGAGCCCCAAACGGACTCCAGATCTTGCCTCCCGACGAAGAACGGGAGGTGACGGCGGCTCTGTATCGTGAAACGAGATAATTCTTCCTCCCTGATTTTTTCCTCTGAAAATAGGATTTTATAGCATCGGAGCTAGGGTCTGCAGGGCCACCAGGTGGGCATAACCCATTTGGGCGCGCCTGGAAGGGGGGGGGGGGGTGGTGGGTTGTGCTCACCCAGGGGCCCCCCCTGCGGTGGTTCTTGGCTCTGTTCATTAAGAAGCGAGCTACGAGCTTAACGAGCCGAACTATCGAGCACTCATTAAGCTCGCGAGCTAAGAGCTTTTGGTCCAGCCCTAATGGCGAGCCACAAACCTTGGTGCTAATTGTCTTCATTTTCACACATAAAGAATCTTAACAACAACTCGATAAGTATAATTCACGAATTATACCAAAAAAATCACCATGTTTCTTTGAAACGTAGTTATTTGGCTACAATGTTTTTCTATATTTTTGTTGATATATGGAGGCTAATATAATGATCAATTAAACCGACAAGTGGTGGCGGAAGGAGCATATAAGTGGCAGAAAAAAGTGGTAACAATGACTCTTGTCGTTCGAAAATAGATGGCATCTTAAAAGATTATCCACCATGGTTTTAACCTCCATGAGTCTATATCATATATATAATTTGTGTAGTCTTATATACAAAATTATTGTACTTGTAGCAACATCAAGAAAAATGTGGCATAGCATATTCGTGGGGCGTTCAATGGTTTGCCACGTAAGAAAAGTTTAAATTATTAATTATTGCATGATATGTATATATATATATTTTGTAAAACACGAGGAAGCTCATAATTTGAGATCACTTATTTGACATGACACATCTAGAACAATCAAATCATCACTTGCTAATGTGTCCATTTTGATGGTACCCTTCCAAAACGTGTGATAAAGAGCTTAGTGAGGAAGTGTATGACCACAGTAAAGATGGCCCTATTCAAGAGTCCGCAGTGTTCTTAGAGAACGTAGAAGTTGTGATAAAGTGCTAGAATACTCACTTTTTCTTGAATGTAGGGTTTTAGGATTTGAGATATTGGAGGTACCATAAGCTAGATATGTTGTTATTCAATACACTACAAGCTTAGTATTATATCATACCCCACATATTATATTCGTCAACTTTGTAAATTGCTCCTGCTTGGAGGTGACGAGGGACTATGGAAGCAGCTTGGTGTTAGTCGTCAGCCAACGGTGTAGGCCCAAGCATCGGGCAACATCGTGCAACAAAGGAGTCCCCCGATTGCAGACGCAGCAGTGGTGTGTTTCCGGCTTGACGCCGCATAGTCTAGGCGGAAGCTCGATCGGGTAGCCACAACGCAAGTTGTTGGAGTCGTTGCCGGCGTCTGTCCAAAACGGATACCAGATTTCCACGCCGTGGCCACATTTGTAGGACGGGCATCCGACAGTGTTGTCCATAATCGTCTGTGACCTCGCCATGATGCCGCCGGCCGTGACAATGATGATGAGGAGAAGAGCCACCATCGTTTTGAGCTGGCTGGAGAGTGCGGTCATTGCTGAGGCTAGTGTGAAGTGAGAGCCATCGTTTCCGCTGGAAGAGCCATCGTCACGCGAATAGAATGTTTCCAGCTTCCGCGAGAGAGGATTTTCTAGCGGCACCGGTTACTATCGAGTAGTGTCATGTCGTACATTTTTGTTGGGGATGTGTGCATGTATTGCCCTGCCATTATTATACCATGCATTGTATGACATATATACATCACACTACTTTCATTATCCATATTTTCAGCTAGCTTTCTTAACCAGCTTTATGACGTATGGGACAGGTAGCGAGGATGCCCCATAATAGAGTGACTAATCGGTATGATTGAAGTAAAAAGGTTGTATTACATCTCACCCATCCATGGTTTCCACTCTGATTACATAGTTTGTATCAATTATATCTTCTGAACAAAATATCTTATTGACAAGCCGTTTGAATATTAGTACTCACTAGCACACATGCCCGTGTGTTGCACCGGGGTAATAAAATTACATGCATCTGGCTAAATATAAAAATGGATCATGACCCTCAAATGTCTGTATTCTCTAGTTCAACACGGCACCATTTAATTAAAGCCAAACCAATATATTCTTTTTTATTGGCACGTGCCCACAATTTCCTTCAATTATAAATAACCAGCATATTCTCTTTTATTGTCACATGGAAGCTAGCACCCAATAATTTATGGTGTCCCTTATTCTGAACAAGCGGAATTAGCTAGATATGCCAGATGTGCAGTAGGCCCAATATGGAAGTGATCGAACTCATGACCTCAAAGAACGACTACATGTTGCTAGCCACACAAACAAATGCATCCTGCTAACCAACGCGGAGCAGGCCCAGTATGAGAGTGAATATTTAAAAATATATTAGAATGTCACATTCCAATCATGTTTTTATTTTTTTGAACTTTTCAAAAATGATAAGTATGAACTGATATATATGCTTGGCAAAATGAACAATTTTCCAAATTACGAACAGTTTTTTGCCATTCCATATATGAAAAACTAAACGAACAAAAATTTTGAACGGATTATTTTTTTGAAATTCACATACATTTCTCAAAAGCTTGAAACATTTATAAAAATACGAACATTTTATAAATCTGTGAACATTTTTTGGAAATGCGAGGATGTTCTGAACATTTAGAAGAATAAAAAATTAGAAAATGTGTTTTAATGCGAAAATAATATTCAATTTTGAATATCTCACTAAAAAAGTATCATATAAAAATTTAACATTTTTTAAATGCAATTTTCAAATCTTGAACAAAATTGGAAGAACCCTAGCATTAGTTTTGAAAAAATAAATGATTTTTTTAAATTACTAACATTTAAAAATAGGATTAAAATTTTGGAATTAGTACATTAAAAAATGAAATTCCACTTTTTTTGAAACTTTCTAATTTCGGAAAAAAGAAAAAATATACTTGGAATGGAAAATTAAAAAAGAAACAGGAAACAAAAAGAGAAAGAAGAATAAGAAGAAAAATAAAAATTAAACACAGAAAAATGGGTGGCCCAATCTTGGCTGCCTTGTGCGTACATTAAACTATTAGCCGCACTGGGCGGAAAATATGATTTTATATTACCGCCTGGGCAGGAAAAATTAGGCTGAGTTTACTGGGCCATAGCGCGCATGGCCTATGTACGTAATTCCGAAAAAAAATATTTTTTTCCATGCTAATAGACGGATTACAAAAGTTTAGTACCACCTTGGATAGAAAAGATTTTTTTATGGTGAACAGATGAGAAAAAATCAGAAAAACGCACCTTGATTTATTAGTAGGTATCGATAATATTTACATCCTCAAAACAATATCCATTTTGGACACGGCTGATTTGTTTTCAAATTCAATTTTTTGTTGCATGTTCCTATTGCTTTTTCATTCCGGATATCCGTACTATTTCGCTTCAGTTTTCATTCTTATTCTTGGAGTTTTGAAAAAAAGTTCACGTTATTTTGTTAAATTATCTTCCAGGCTGGGCTGAGTTCTAAAAGTGTTATTTTCACTTTTTCCTATATGATTTCATTTCTATGTCATTGCATTTTCACGTGTTTTCCTTATTTTTTGATGCATTCCTTTTTGTATGTTTTTGTTGTTTCATTTCATATATCATAAATGTTTCATTATCTTTTATTAATTTTTTTGTATATTTTTATTATTGGTTCACTCCTATTTCATTAATGTATCATCTCGTATATCATATAAGTTCCATTATTGTATCAACATTTGAATTTGAACTTATTGAAAACATGTTCGAGATTGATCTTTCTATAGATTTAAATACCAGGAATCCAAATCTGCAAACAGATTGTGAATTGGACCATTTGTTCAGAAAGTAAAAAGTGTTTCAAAGTGTAGAATCAAACTAAAAAAATGGGTGAATGGATCGTGGAGTGAAAGAATAAAGTATAGTTGGTGGAATAAAGTCCGGCTGCTAAACAATGGCTGGACATAGAAAAAATAGGGAGAAATCACTTGTGATAAAGGAAATGAGTGAAATACTTTGCATCTGATATATATACGCACACATCTCCAAACGATAACCCGGTAGAGGCCGGTTACGCTGCGAACCAACCTGTGGTTGGATGGTTAGAGGGACTGTGGTATTCCCAGCCCATCAGGATTCAAATGCCGGTGCTCGCATTTATTCCTATATTTATTTCAGGATTTCCGGCAATGAGCATTCAGTGGGAGGAGACGTTCCCGTCGACGACGAGGTGCCTACGGTGACTTCATAAATTTCAAGATGATATGCCGGCTCAGTCTTTCGGAGGTGCTCATAGGGGTAGGTATGCGTGTGTGCGTTTATAGGGGTGAGTGTATGCACGTGTATATGAATGCTTGTGTCTATACTGATGTTCAAAAAAAAGGGCCGGTTTCGCTAGAATGTTGTTTCGCCAACTTCCGCGGGTTCAAGAACAGATGTTGGACACGTCACAATTGCTGTTCCGTGCGGAAAAGAAAGATAGGTGGGTTGCGGCGGGAAGGCAGCTGCACAGAGCGCCAGCTCGAGCACACTAAACCAAGAGAAGATGCGACCGCTCATTGGAACCAGCATTGAATCCCCTCTCCGACTCAGAGCGATGCCCGCGCCGCGTCCCTAGTGTCTGCACATGTTCAATGCAGGAGAGACATTTATTGTTTCCTCAACGAGACAATCTCGACACCAGAGATCTGTTATCGTTGTCCGACCAAAAGGACACAGACGGCGAATTGACCTCTCTAGAGATGGCCGCGGCCAAAAATATCGGGAGTTGGCCGCGTTGGTGGGATAACGAGAGTGTCGGCCCCTCCATTTTCATTGTGGACGTCACGTCCACCGCGACGGACAGGTTGCGGACTCCACCGAGAATGAGTAGGGCATGAGAGGCGGCAAGGGGCTTGTGTCACAAGTGGGCAGGTCCGTCTCCCATGTTCTATTCTTTCTCGCCGGTGACCACACCTTCACTTCACGTGTCTTATCGCTGCCGCTCATGGGACGACAGATAGAGGATGTGGTCACCGAAAGGGAACAACAAGGACTGGGACAGTGGATGCCGTCGTACTCTAGGTTTAGGTCCGGTCCCCTTTTGTCAAAACTGTCCAAAATGCAATGAATGTGCTCCGGTTTGTATGAAAATCATCTGGTTTGCACAAGTTTCGTCCGGTTAGTTGAAATGCGGTTTTGAAATGTATGCAAATAGAATTGGATAGACGGCTCCCCATCCGTGTCCACGAACTAGCCCCCTGTCCGCAGAAGGATGCGATATGCGGTTTGCGTGTCAGCGTTGGAAATGCCCTAACCAAATCTTTGGAGTACTCTTTAATCGGCTTTATTATATCCACAGGCAAATCATTGTGGTGAAAGTAAAAAAGTAGTTAGTGAAAAATGAAGAACAGCTGAAGGTGAAAGCTAAAAAGAGAAAAAACTTTCCTCAAAAAAGAAATGAAGAGAAAACTGAATCTATGCCATCAGATTGTCCTTCATAATATCCCAGCCGTTCACTGAACCGTTATAATGTGCTACAAATCTGACCACTGCTGTCGCAAGTGTTGAATTCTTGGGTAGATTCATACATGGTAGTCTTGGATCCTGAATCCTCAAAAAAAAAAAGTCTTGGATCCTGACGAGAAAGCCCGGTGCAGCTTTGGCCATGGTACGCTTCAGGGAAAATAATCCTATACGACCGGTTCGTACAGACCCAAACCGGAGACCCGCATCCCCGCATGACATCTGGCAACCCAAAATTCAGTAGAAGAATAAATGCATTTGTTCAGATTCACCAGGAAACTTGCCGCCGTCCAACGGGTGCTTGTAGCCTGAGACTGCGTCGGTGGTGCCGCAAGTGATGGCGCCGAGGAGCATCTCCATGGCCGGCGGGGATAAGCAGCTGGGGCATGCCGCGAGCTGGGCCTCACACGACTTGGCTGTTTCCGAAAGGCATGGAGCACCACGGGTATGAGAGATTCCGACCAACATGGCCGTTTCCAAGGTCGACGGGCGTGTCCATGGCCAGATCTGGCGAGCAACAAGGAGGCGGCGAGCCGGGCCGCCAGGAATGTGGTAATTGCCGGTGGGGATGGTGCGCGCCGAGCAAGGGAGTTGGTCCTGGCGTAGAGGAACACGCCGGCGGTGATTTGGCGAGCAGCCCGGGCGGATCAGACCGGGCCGGCGGCGGCTGGACATGTCGAAGAACACTAGCCACAAAAATCAGAATAGGTAGAAGGATCGATGGGATGCTTTGAGATTCGGTTTGCCAGTTGTCACACATGGAAGAGGGTCTCCAGTTTAGGTCCACACAGTCTTCACTCACAACAGGTTGTCCTGGCCCTGTGTTCATCATCAAGCAGCAAAACAAATTAGGGAACTGAAACTAACCCTTCCTAGTTATTGACATGGTTTGTAAGCACGTTGATGAGAGCACAACAAAATGGTGAGCTGATCTATATGTTACCATGAGGCAGGTTTCAAGATTGGTGTCGCAGAAGCCGTAGTCATGGGGGCAGCAACCGTAGTTGTCGTCGCAGCAGGTGGTGCCTTGGAGCGGGCAGCAGGTCCACGTGAAGCACTCGTCGCCCTGCCGGTAGATGCAGCAGCAGGTCTAGGTGAAGCACTCGTTGCCCTGCCAGTAGATGCAGCAGCAGGTTGTGCCCTCTGGGCATGAGTAATTGTGGTCACAGACGGTAGGTTCCGGGGTGGGAGTCGACGGCTCCGTCACAGCTGCCCGCGTCGACAGCAGCAGCAACGCCGCCACGAGAGACGTCGTCAAGCTCCCCCCAAGTTGGACCACTTCGGGACGATGCACAAACACGTATAGCATCCATGTTCACTACACATAGCTTTGACATATATGTATTTGTAAGTCTCAAAATCCAACATTCCCTGAACATTTTTTTGTTTCATTTTAGGCTTTTAGCAGTTCTAGATGGGAGACGACGGCTCAGCCAAACAGACAAGACAGGTCTCATCGACAGCAGCAGCAGCGCCGCCTCCGCCACGATAGACAAGACAGGTCATCTCTGAACTCTCCCACCTCCTAGTAGGTTTAAACATATCATCTCCCCATGTGTGTGCACGCTCATCTTACGTCGCAACGACGGGTTGTTGACTTGCTTCTGTTAGTGAAGCAGTATCCCATTCCCATCACGCATGTTTTTCCACACGTGAACAGGGTTGACCTACGCCTGTTGCTCCGTTCCAACATGTAAGCTAGCCCACTCAAGTCAAACGGTTGGGAATTTTAGGTGCCATTTCTATCAAACCATGGCTCAGCTCTACCTAAAATCTAGCGCCATTTCGCTGTTGATACGAGTGATGCCATGTGGATGTAGCGCATGCGCGCCACCTAAGAGGAAGGGAAACGAAGAGTGGATGACTGGCTCCCACCAAGACATCAATACGAGTAACAACCGAACTGTACATGTCTCAGGCTATTCTCATTTCTCACTCAAACTGGCATCATAAGGTGTGCACAAACTAAATAGGTTCCAAGTTAACTTCCAATCACAGCCAAGATCAACAAATGACTGGTACAAATGAAGCGTCTAAAAAGATAACAACAGACGGATAACACGACACCAGCGTTCTTTATCAGCATACACTAGGCACAAATAACTGACACACTTACTCAATACCCGCTGATCAACACGAAATCATCGTCGTCCAGAACCCGGGCCTCCTTCTGTCCCACAAAGTTCGCCCACCCGATGGCTTTGACAGTCTGGACAAACCCAACCCTCTTCTCAGGAGGGAGGGGAGTGTATGGCAACCTCAAAACAGGCCGCACTACACCGAGCTAGTCTAGCGCAGTGTTGAGAACAATCAGGTTATGCTCGCAGAAGAGCCATTTCATCAGAGGTAGTAGCTTCTCGTTCAGTGCCGTGTTCTCCCCTTCAAACATCAGGTTGTGCATGAGACCACGGACGAGGTTAGTTGCTACAGAAATGACTCCAATAGCGTCGTATTTCCACCTTGAGTTGTCATTGTTGCCTCTCCATATTGTTGTGCCTTTGTGAGTGTAGCAGTTAACCCGCTCATGTCCAACACATTCTTTTTTTCTTTCAAGAATACACATAAGCATGTGTATCATCTTTTATTGAAGAAAGGGTTGAAGAAACCCAACCACCAAGAATACAAAGTGACCTTACGGTTGTCCATGGTTGCAAAACAAGATGACTACTCAATTGTATCCCACCTAATGCACCTAAAAGGTTCTTGGAAGAAACATTGTAGGACCCCTTTGATCAGCCCTACCGTGGACCATGCTTTACACTCCTCAGTGATCTTGTGAACCAGGAGTTGCACTATAACGCCCTCGATGCGACTATATCTCCCACGTGTCGAGGCATGACTTAGAGACATAGGCGCATTGAAAGCAATGTCGCAAGTCGGAAAATCATCACACATCCCATGTACATATATAATATAAAGGGGAATAGCATATTTGGCTTACACTCGCCACGTCACATCAAAGTACATAAATAACATCCATCATACAATCACTCATGGCCCGACTACGGCGCCAAAATAGAAAAGACCCCCAACAAGCGACAAGGCCCTGAATCTAACCCCGAATAGGTACCACTACTAATCATCAGGAAAAGACACATAGTAACGCTGAGAGTCCTCGTCGTACTCCCACTTCAGCTCGAGCGCGCCATCGGAAGCGGTATCATCTGTCCCTGCATCTGGTGTAATAGTAATCTGTGAGCCACAGGGACTCAGCAATCTCGCACCCTCGCGATCAAGACTATTTAAGCTTAATAGGCAGGAAATGGGTAATGTATAAGTGGAGCTGCAGCAAGCGACTAGCATGTATGGTGGCTAACTTATTCGCAAAAGAGAGCGAGAAGAGGAGGCAAAGCGCGAGCGAGGAACTAGAGAGCAACCTGCGCAAACATAACTCCAACACCGTGTCCACTTCCCGGACTCCGCCGAGAAGAGGCCATCACGGCAACACACTCAGTTGATTCATTTTAATTAATTAAGGTTCAAGTTATCTATAACCGGACATTAACAAATTCCCATCTGCCCATAACCGCGGGCACGGCTTTCGAAAGATCAATCCCTGCAGGGGGGGTCCCAACTTAGCCCATAACAAGCTCTCACGGTCAACGAAGGAATAGACCTCCACCCAAGACACACCGACCAGACTCGGTATCTCGGTACAACAAGATGATTCGACACGTCAAAACTAGTCTAGCAACACCGCCCGAATGTGCCGACAAATCCCGATAGGCGCTGCACATATCTCTTTCTCAGGGCACACTCAGATGAACACTACATACAACTAAAACCAACCCTCGAGTTGCCCCGAGGTGGCGCTGCAAGTGGCTCTGTTCGGACCAACACTCAGAGGATCACTAGCCCGTGGGGGGCTAAAATAAAGATGACCATCGGGCTCCGGAAACCCAAGGGAAAAGAGGCTAGGTGGCAAATGGTAAAACCAATCTTGGGCATTGCTGGAAAAGCTTTAATCAAGGCGAACTATCAAGGAGTTCCCATTATAGCCCAACCGCATAAGGGACGCAACAATCCGGGAACATAACACCGATATGACGGAAACTAAGGCGGCAAGAGTGGAACAAAACACCAGGCGAGAGGCCGAGCCTTCCACCCTTTACCAAGTATATAGATGCATTAAGATAACATAGCAATATAATGATATCCCAACAAGTAAATAAATGTTCCAACAAGGAACGCTCCAATCTTCACCTGCAACTAACAACGCTATAAGAAGGGGCTGAGCAAAGCGGTAACATAGCCAATCAATGGTTTGCTAGGACAAAGGTGGGTTAGAGGCTCAATCATGGCAATTGGGAGGCTGACAAGTAAGTGGTAGGCATCATAGCATTGGCAAAGCAAAAGAGCGAGCAAACTAGCATAGCAAAGATAGTAGTGATTTCGAGGGTATGATCATCTTGCCTGCACAGTTGTCAGAGTTGACTGGATCCTCAAAAGCAAACTCAACGGGCTCCTCGTTAGCGAACTCGTCTCTCGGCTCTACCCAACAACACAAACAAGCAACAAGGATACAATCAACCACGTGCAAGGGCAACCAATAATATGCAAAGATGATATGCTATGCGGGATACGATGCGGGATGCAAAATGCAAGACGTGACAGGAAATGCATGAACCTGGCCTCAACTTGGAAAACCAAGTGTGCCACTGGATAGAGGGGAAGAAATCCCCTGAAAACGATATAAAGATCAAAGGAATCGGAGCCACAGTTTGGAAATGGCAAGCGTTTTACTAAACGAGCCGATCTGCGATTTACAACAAATAGGCTCCTAAATGCAACGAAATGAACATGCTACAGCCACCAAACATGAAAACAAATTGCATGGCAGGGATGTACACAAGATGCTTAACAAATCACCAGGACTGAGGCGTAGGCAAAATCATCCATTAAGGGGTTCAAACAAGCATGGCGAAACTGAATAAGCAAAACAGATTTCAGACTTAGCGAAATTAACGCTAGTCTGGAATTTCAGACCACGATGCTCTCTTCGGAGCAGCAAAACAACATGAAGCATAACCTGAACATGGCAAGTAAGATCATGGCATGGAGCTACTCAACAAGCTTAACAAAACACCCAAAATGACCTGGGGCCAAAAGGGTTCACAAAATACTCTAACGAGCACACGAACATCGATGAAACACAATCAGTTTTCAGACAGTGAAAACTGGGACATGCTGGAATTATAACTCACGGAGGCATGTAAACGAGCTCGATGCTCTCACTACGGTGCAAGTCATGGCAAGGCAAGCATATATCCATTAATAAGGCACAAAATGCTAGCTAGACATGGCAAGAACAATGGCATAGCATGCATGGATCACTAGCAATAGCTCCGGCAAAATCGCAAAAGAGTTCACGATCTGCCCAAATTAACAACTATGCAAAAGTTGAGCTCGATTGAGTCAACCTAGGGTGCTCCAACATAACAAGTAAAGACATGGATGGATTAAGCATAACAAGCATAACAAATCACTCTTACTGATCATCCTCAAAAGAGGCACGGATCACTAGGAAACAAGCTGGAGATATAGCATCATGAACTAAAACATCCCAGACAGTGATTTTCACGAAGTCCCTGAAATCAGCAAACTCAGGTACCCCTCTTTGCAAGCTTGCACAAGACAACACACACATCCGAAATATGCATGGGAGGCACCTCTGGAAAGAAGACAACATGCTTAACAATTCATCCCAAAGGGGCACAGGCATATCGTGCACACAATAATCATGGCAAAAATGACAAAAGTCAATGTAGGGCTAACGGATTTGCAATTTAACTCATGATGCCTCCTTCTAACAGCATTTAGGGCAACAGGATGACCTCAAATGCAAATGATGCAATGGAATGAAATGATGTACTCGTTGAGACAAAGATTTTGATATATCATATGTCCAAAACAGAGCCACTGATGCGGAGATATGATGCGTCAAAGAATAGATAAAAATTCAGGAATTAGGGTTTCGGGGGAGAGGGGGGTCAACCCCAGATCTAGATCCGGGTACTGTAGCATACGCGGGCACTGTAGCACCGAGTGGATCCGGCGATGTCGGCCGGCACCGGCGAGACCGGTCGGCGGCGAGGGGAGGCGGGGCCCACCCGGAGATGGCCGGGGGACGGCGGGGCGGCGCGGACAGGACGCCGGGGCGGCGCGGGCCGGCGTTGAGGAGGCGCGGCGAGCCTCGGGCGAGGCGGCGGCGAGCTCCGGCGTGGAGGACGGCGACCGGCGAGGCGGCTGCGGTGGGCCGGGTTGCCGGAGAAGACGGCGGGCGGCGGCGGAGGGAGCCGGGCGCGGGGAAGACGCGGGCGGGCGGCGGCGCGCGCGGATGGGCCGGGCGGGCCCGCTGCGGGCTCGCCGGGCCGCGACGGCGGTGGGCGGCGGAGTGCCACGTGGCGGCACAGGAGTGGGCGCGGGCGGACCGGACAATGTCCGTCGGCGGGGAGATTTGTCCGGCGCGCGCGCGCGGGGGGGGGGGGGGGTGGATCTAGGGTTTGGACGAGGGGGATCCGGATTTGGAATGGGGGTCTATTTATAGGCATAAGTGGAGCTAGGAGAGTCCAAATGAGGTGCGGTTTTCGCCCACACGATCGTGATCGAACGACCGAGACGATGGAGCAGAGTTCGGTGGGTTTTGGGCCAAATTGGAGGGGTGTTGGGCTGCAACACACACGAGGCCTTTTCGGTCCCTCGGTTAACCGTTGGAGTATCAAACGAAGTCCAAATGACCCGAAACTTGACAGGCGGTCTACCGGTAGTAAACCAAGGCCGCATGGCAAGTCTCGGTTCAATCCGGAAATGTTTAATCCCCACACACAAAAGAAATCTAGAAATGGCCACCGGAGGAGAACGAAGCGCCGGAATGCAAAACGGACAACGGGGAAAAATGCTCGAATGCATGAGATGAACATGTATGCGAATGCAATGCACGTGATGACATGATATGAGATGCACGAAAATGAAACAACACACGGAGACAAAGACCCGAACCCGAGGAATAAATATAACTTAATGCTGGAAACGGCAAGAGTTGGAGTACAAATTGGGAAAGTTACATATGGGGCGTTACAACACTCCACCACTACAAAAAGATCTCGTCCCGAGATCTAGGACTGAAAGAACTCCGGGTACTCAGAACGGAGGTGATCCTCACGTTCCCAGGTAGCTTCACGGTCGGAATGGTGTGACCACTTGATTTTGAGAAATTTGATTGACTTGTTGAGAGTTCTGCGTTCAGTCTCTTCAAGGATTGCAACTGGGTGCTCACGGTAGGAGAGATCTTCTTGGAGCTCAATGTCCTGGAAGTTGACTGTGCGTTCAGGCGTCTTGAAGCTCTTTCGGAGTTGGGAGACATGGAACACATCATGAACATTGGCAAAGTTTGCAGGAAGCTCGAGTTGATAGGCGAGGTCGCCTCTCTTGCTGACGATCTTGAAAGGCCCGACGTATCTGGGGGCAAGCTTCCCTTTGATACCGAAGCGACGAGTCCCTTTCATAGGAGAGACGCGGAGGTAGAAATGATCTCCGATCTCGAAAGCCAAATCACGGTGCTTGCTATCATAGTAGCTCTTCTGGCGGGATTGGGCTGCTTTGAGGTTATCACGAATGACCTTGCATATTTCTTCTGCCTCTGTGATTAGGTCATTACCCAGCAGCTGACGTTCACCGGTTTCAGACCAGTTGAGAGGTGTACGGCATTTCCTACCATACAGAATTTCAAATGGGGCCTTGCCCGAACTTGCTTGAAAACTGTTGTTGTACGAGAATTCAGCATAAGGAAGACAATCCTCCCACTTCATGCCGAAGGAGATAACACAAGCCCTGAGCATATCTTCAAGAATCTGGTTGACACGCTCGACTTGACCGCTTGTTTGAGGATGGAAAACAGTGCTGAAGCGAATGTTGGTGCCCATGGCCTTCTGAAAAGAATCCCAGAACTTGGAGGTAAAGATGCTGCCACGGTCTGAAGATATCACTTGAGGAATACCGTGCAGAGAGACAATTCGAGAGGTGTATAGCTCCGCCAATTGAGCTGCAGTGATTGACTCTTTGATAGGCAGGAAATGAGCCACTTTGGTGAGCTTGTCGATGACAACGAATATAGCATCATTGCCATGCTTGGACTTAGGAAACCCAGTCATGAAGTCCATTTCAGTGTGGTCAAACTTCCATTCTGGAATGGCAAGTGGTTGGAGGAGAGCTGCTGGCCTTTGGTGTTCTGCCTTCACTCTTCTGCAGACATCACATTCATTCACAAATTAAGCGATCTCGCGCTTCATTCGAGTCCACCAATAAGTTTGCTTGAGATCCTGATACATCTTCGTGCTCCCAGGGTGGATGGAGAGGAGAGAGTTGTGAGCCTCATTCATCATCACTTTACGAAGTTCACCTTTGGACACAACAATTCGATCCTCGAAGAAGAGAGTGTCCTTGTCATCAAGTCGGTAGCACTTGTACTTGTACTGACTCTTTACAATACCGATCTTCACCTTTTTCACCATAGCATCAAGAAGCTGGGCTTGGCGAATCTGGTCTTCCAAGGTAGGAGAAACTTGAAGGTTGGCGAGGAAACCTTGAGGAACAACTTGCAGATTAAGTTTGCGGAAAGCTTCACAAAGCTCGGGTTGATAAGGCTTGAGAATCAGACTGTTGCAATATGCTTTTCTGCTCAAAGCGTCAGCAATCACATTAGCCTTGCCTGGAGTATACTCGATACTCGGATTGTACTCTTGAATCATTTCGACCCATCGAGTCTGCCTGAGGTTGAGATTAGGATGAGTGAAGATGTACTTGAGACTCTTGTGATCAGTGAAAATGTCCACTTTCCTTCCCAAGAGAAGATGTCTCCAAGTCAGCAACGCGTGTACAACTGCCGCCAACTCAAGATCATGAGTGGGGTAGTTCTTCTCATTAGGCTTCAACTGGCGAGAGGTATAAGCAACAACTTTCTTCTCTTGCATCAGTACAGCACCGAGACCTTGGAGAGAGGCATCACAAAAGACCTCGTACGGCTTGGTTTCATCAGGCGGAGTTAGAACTGGAGCAGTGATCAATTTCTCTTTCAAAGCATTGAAAGCAATATCACACTCCGGAGACCAAACGTACTTGACGTGCTTCTGAAGAAGATTTGAGAGAGGCTTCGCGATCTTGGAAAAGTTTTCAACGAATCTTCGGCAGTAGCTTGCAAGACCGAGGAAGCTACGGAGTTGCTTCACGTTCTGAGGAGGTTCCCAATTAACAATTGCAGACACCTTTTCAGGATCCATGGAAATGCCCTTGGAAGAGATGATATGGCCAAGATAAAGCACTTCATCGAGCCAAAATTCACACTTGGAGAACTTGGCGTAGAACTGATGTTCCCTGAGTTTGTTAAGAACCAAACGCAAGTGCTTGGCATGATCTTCCTTGTTCTTTGAGAAAACCAGAATGTCGTCGAGATAGACCAAAACAAAGTCATTGGTGTAGGGGTTGAAGATGAAGTTCATCATGCGAGAGAACGTCGGAGGAGCGTTGGCGAGGCCAAAAGACATGACAGTGTATTCATATGACCCATAGCTTGTTCTGAACGCCGTCTTGGGAATATCTTGCTCACGAATGCGAATTTGGTGATAACCCATACGGAGATCCAGCTTGGAGAATACTTGGGCACCCTTGAGTTGTTCGAATAGCTCATTAATGTTGGGAAGTGGGTATTTGTTCTTGATGGTCTTCTTGTTCAATGGACGGTAATCAACACAAAGTCGGTCCGTTCCATCCTTCTTCTTCACAAAAAGAACACCACAACCCCACGGAGAAGTACTAGGCCAAATGAGACCCATTCTTTCTTGAACATCGAGTTGTTTCTTCAACTCCTTCAACTCTTCGGGGCCGAGCTTGTAGGGACGTTTGCACACAGGTTTCGTACCGGGCTCAAGTTCAATAACAAATTCAACCGGCCGGTTTGGAGGCATGCCTGGGAGTTCTTCTGGGAAGACGTCTTGATACTCACAAACAACCGGAATCTGCAAAATAGCATCCAATTCACCCTTCTCATTGAGAGAGAACAACCGGATGGTATTATCCCGAGCGGCAAAGACAATGACATCCTCAGACGAATGAGTCAGTTGAATCTGCCTGGCTGCACAATCGAGGTGAGCCTTGTGTTTAGAGAGCCAGTCCATCCCAAGAATAAGATCGATATCAGAATTACCAAGAACCACCAGAGAAGAGAGAAACTTGTAATCGCCCAATGTGATAGAAATATCCGGGACACAATTGTTAGAAGTCATTTGCTTGCCCAGAGACACAATCTTCAACGGAACAGGAATCCTTTCGGTCACAAAATCATGCTTGGCCACAAATGGAGTTGAAATAAAAGAAAGCGATGCACCAGTATCAAAAAGTACTTTAGCGGGACATCGTTAATAGGAAGGTTACCCATAATCACATCTGGCGAGTCCTCTGCCTGAGCTGCATTCAGCAAGTTGACCTTGGCGGACTTGGGGTTATGCTTGACCACAGCTGTACTTGCCGATCTGACAGGAGGAGGAGGAAGACGCCTCTGGTTGAAACACTTGTTGGCGCAGTGACCCTTCTGTTGGCACTTGTTGCACGTGACCTCTGAGAGCGGACGGTGGTACAGAGCACTCGATCTTGAAGCTTGAGATGAAATCTTGTTCTAAAAGCCTGGGTTGGATGGGTGGGATGAACCACTGCCACCTTTGCTCTTCTGCTGATACAGCTGACGGAACGGAGGAGGAGGAAGCCAATGTTGGGGAACGCAGTAATTTCAAAAATTTTCCTACGCACACGCAAGATCATGGTGATGCACAGCAACGAGAGGGGAGAGTGTTGTCTACGTACCAACGCAGACCGACTGCGGAAGCGATCACACAACGTAGAGGAAGTAGTCGTACGTCTTCTTCTCGATCCGACCGATCCAAGCACCGTTACTCCGGCACCTCCGAGTTCTTAGCACACGTTCAGCTCGATGACGTTCCTCGGGCTCCGATCCAGCAAAGCGTCGAGGAAGAGTTCCGTCAGCACGACGGCGTGGTGACGATCTTGATGTACTACCGACGCAGGGCTTCGCCTAAGCACTGTAACGGTATGATCGAGGTGGAATTTGGTGGCAGGGGGCACCGCACACGGCTAAGGAACGATCTCAAGGATCAACTTGTGTGTCTTGGGGTGTCCCCTGCCTCCGTATAGAAAGGTTGGAGGGAGGGGGGCTGGCCGGCCAAAGAGGTGTAGGCGCAGGAGGAGTCCTACTCCTACCGGGAGTAGGACTCCCCCCTCCAATCCTAGTCCAACTAGGAAACCTTCAAAGGGGAGAGAGAGAGAGGTGGCCGGCCCCTCTCCTAGTCCTAATAGGACTAGGGAGAGGGGGGGAGGCGCAGCCCTATGTGGGCTGCCCTCTCACCTTTCCACTAAGGCCCATGTTGGCCCATTTGGCTCCCGGGGGGTTCCGGTAACCCTCCCGGTAATCCGGTAAAATCCCGATTTCACCCGGAACACTTCCGATGTCCAAACATAGGCTTCCAATATATCAATCTTTACGTCTCGACCATTTCGAGACTCCTCGTCATGTCCGTGATCACATCCGGGACTCCGAACAACCTTCGGTACATCAAAATGCATAAACTCATAATAACTGTCATCGTAACGTTAAGCGTGCGGACCCTACGGTTCGAGAACAATGTAGACATGACCGAGACACGTCTCCGGTCAATAACCAATAGCGGGACCTGGATGCCCATATTGGCTCCTACATATTCTACGAAGATCTTTATCGGTCAGACCGCATAACAACATACGTTGTTCCCTTTGTCATCGGTATGTTACTTGCCCGAGATTCGATCGTCGGTATCCAATACCTAGTTCAATCTCGTTACCGGCAAGTCTCTTTACTCGTTCCGTAATACATCATCTCACAACTAACATATTAGTTGCAGTGCTTGCAAGGCTTATGTGATGTGCATTACCGAGAGGGCCCAGAGATACCTCTCCGACAATCGGAGTGACAAACCCTAATCTCGAAATACGCCAACCCAACATCTACCATTGGAGGCACCTGTAGTACTCCTTTATAATCACCCAGTTACGTTGTGACGTTTGGTAGTACCCAAAGTGTTCCTCCGGTAAACGGGAGTTTCATAATCTCATAGTTATAGGAACATGTATAAGTCATGAAGAAAGCAATAGCAACATACTAAACGATCGGGTGCTAAGCTTAATGGAATGGGTCATGTCAATCAGATCATTCTACTAATGATGTGACCTCGTTAATCAAATAACAACTTCTTGTTCATGGTTAGGAAACATAACCATCTTTGATTAACGAGCTAGTCAAGTAGAGGCATACTAGTGACATTCTGTTGGTCTATGTATTCACACATGTATTATGTTTCCGGTTAATACAATTCTAGCATGAATAATAAACTTTTATCATGATGTAAGGAAATAAATAATAACTTTATTATTGCCTCTAGGGCATATTTCCTTCAGTCTCCCACTTGCACTAGAGTCAATAATCTAGTTCACATCGCCATGTGATTTAACAGCAATAGTTCACATCACCATGTGATTAACACCCATGGTTCACATCGTCATGTGACCAACACTCAAAGGGTTTACTAGAGTCAATAATCTAGTTCACATCTCTATGTGATTAACACCCAAAGAGTACTAAGGTGTGATCATGTTTTGCTTGTGGGATAATTTTAGTCGACGGGTCTGTCACATTCAGATCCGTAAGTATTTTGCAAGTTCTATGTCTACAATGCTCTACACGGAGCTACTCTAGCTAATTGCTCCCACTTTCAATATGTATCCAGATTTAGAATCATCTGGATCAGTGTCAAAAACTTGCATCGACGTAACCCTTTACGACGAACCTTTTTGTCACGTCCATAATCGAGAAACATTTCCTTATTTCACTAAGGATAATTTTGACCGCTGTCCAGTGGTCTACTCCTAGATCACTATTGTACTCCCTTGCCAAATCAGTGCAGGGTATACAATAGATCCGGTACACAGCATGGCATACTTTATAGAACCTATGGCCAAGGCATAGGGAATGACTTTCATTCTCTTTCTATCTTCTGCCGTGGTCGGGCTTTGAGTCTTTACTCAACTTCACACCTTTGTAACACAGGCAAGAAACTTTTTCTTTGACTGTTCCGTTTTGAACTACTTCAAAATCTTGTCAAGGTATGTACTTATTGAAAAACTTATCAAGCGTCTTGATCTATCTCTATAGATCTTGAAGCTCAATATGTAAGCAGCTTTACCGAAGTCTTTCTTTGAAAAACTCCTTTCAAACACTCCTTTTATGCTTTACAGAATAATTCTACATTATTTCCGATCAACAATATGTTATTCACATATACTTATCAGAAATGCTGTAGTGCTCCCACTCACTTTCTCGTAAATACAGGCTTCACCGCAAGTCTGTATAAAACTATATGCTTTGATCAACTTATCAAAGCGTATATTCCAAGTCCGAGATGCTTGCACCAGTCCACAGATGGATCGCTGGAGCTTGCACATTTTGTTAGCACCTTTCGGATTGACAAAACCTTCTAGTTGCATCACATACAACTCTTCTTTAATAGATCCATTAAGGAATGCAGTTTTGTTTATCCATTTGCCAGATTTCATAAAATGCAGCAATTGCTAATATGATTCGGACAGACTTAAGCATAGATACGAGTGAGAAAAAACTCATCGTAGTCAACACCTTGAACTTGTCGAAAACCTTTTGCGACAATTCTAGCTTTGTAGATAGTAACACTACTATCAGCATCCGTCTTCCTCTTGAAGATCCATTTATTTTCTATGGCTTGCCGATCATCGGGCAAGTCAACCAAAGTCCATACTTTGTTTTCATACATGGATCCCATCTCAGATTTCATGGCCTCAAGCCACTTTGCGGAATCTGGGCTCACCATCGCTTCTTCATAGTTCGTAGGTTCATCATGATCTAGTAGCATGACTTCCAGAAAAGGATTACCGTACCACTCTGGCGCGGACCTTACTCTGGTTAATCTACGAGGTTCAGTAGTATCTTGTTCTGAAGTTTCATGATCATCATCATTAGCTTCCTCACTAACTGGTGTAGGTGTCACAGAAACAGTTTTCTGTGATGTACTACTTTCCAATAAGGGAGCAGGTATAGTTACCTCGTCAAGTTCTACTTTCCTCCCACTCACTTCTTTCGAGAGAAACTCCTTCTCCAGAAAATTTCCGAATTTTAGCAACAAAAAGTCTTGCCTTCGGATCTGTGATAGAAGGTGTATCCAATAGTTTCCTTTGGATATCCTATGAAGACGCACTTCTCCGATTTGAGTTTTGAGCTTATCAGGATGAAACTTTTTCATATAAGCATCGCAACCCCAAACTTTAAGAAACGACAACTTTGGTTTCTTGCCAAACCATAGTTCACACGGTGTCGTCTCAACGGATTTAGATGGTGCCCTATTTAACGTGAATGCAGCTGTCTCTAATGCATAACCCCAAAAACGATAGTGGTAAATCGGTAAGAAACATCATAGATTGCACTATATCCAATAAAGTACGGTTATGACGTTCGGACACACCATTACACTATGGTGTTCGTTGTGGCGTGAGTAGTGAAACTATTTCACATTGTTTTTAACTGAAGGCCAAACTCGTAACTCAAATACTCTTCTCTACGATCAGATCATAGAAACTTTATTTTCTTGTTACGATGATTTTTCACTTCACTCTGAAATTCTTTGAACTTTTCAAATGTTTCAGACTTATGTTTCATCAAGTAGATATACTAATATCTGCTCAAATCATCTGTGAAGATCAGAAAATAATGATACGTGTCACGAGCCTCAATATTCATCGGACCACATACATCAGTATGTATGATTTCCAACAAATCTGTTGCTCGCTCCATTGTTCCGAAGAACAGAGTCTTAGTCATCTTGCCCATGAGGCATGGTTCGCAAGCATCAACTGATTCATAATCAAGTGATTCCAAAAGCCCATCAGCATGGAGTTTCTTCATGCGCTTTACACCAATATGACCTAAACGGTAGTGCCACAAATAAGTTGCACTATCATTATTAACTTTGCATCTTTTGGTTTCAATAATATGAATATGTGTATTATTAATATCGAGATCCAATGAACTATTTTCATTGGGTGTTTAACCATATTAGGTTTTATTCATGTAAACAGAACAACAATTTATTCTCTTACTTAAATGAATAACCGTATTACAATAAACATGATCAAATCATATTCATGTTCAACGCAAACACCAAATAACACTTATTTAGGTTCAACACTAATCCCGAAATTATAGGGAGTGTGCGATGATGATCATATCAATCTTGGAACCACTTCCAGCACACATCGTCACTTCACCCTTAACTAGTCTCTGTTTATTCTGCAACTCCCGTTTCGAGTTACTAATCTTAGCAACTGAACTAGTATCAAATACTGAGGGTTTGCTATAAACACTAGTAAAGTACACATCAATAACATGTATATCAAATATACTTATGTTCACTTTGCCATCCTTCTTATCCGCCAATCACTTGGGGTAGTTCCGCTTCCAGTGACCAGTCCCTTTGCAGTAGAAGCACTTAGTCTCAGGCTTAGGATCAGACTTGGGCTTTTTCACTTGAGCAGCAACTTGCTTGCCGTTCTTCTTGAAGTTCCCCTTCTTCCCTTTGCCCTTTTTCCTTGAAACTAGTGGTCTTGTCAACCATCAACACTTGATGTTTTTCTTGATTTCTACCTTCGTTGATTTCAGCATCACGAAGAGCTTGGGAGTTGTTTCTGTTATCCCTTGCATATTATAGTTCATCACGAAGTTCTACTAACTTTGGTGATGGTGGCTAGAGAATTCTGTCAATCACTATCTTATCTGGAAGATTAACTCCCACTTGATTCAAGCGATTGTAGTACCCAGACAATCTGAGCACATGCTCACTAGTTGAGCGATTCTCCTCCATCTTTTAGCTATAGAACTTGTTGGAGACTTCATATCTCTCAACTCGGTTATTTGCTTGAAATATTAACTTCAACTCCTGGAACATCTCATATGGTCCATGACGTTCAAAACGTCTTTGAAGTCCCGATTCTAAGCCATTAAGCATGGTGCACTAAACTATCAAGTAGTCATCATATTGAGCTAGCCAAACGTTCATAACGTCTGCATCTGCTCCTGCAATAGGTCTGTCACCTAGCGGTGCATCAAGGAAATAATTCTTCTGTGCAGCAATGAGGACAAACCTCAGATCACGGATCCAATCCGCATCATTGCTACTAACATCTTTCAACACAATTTTCTCTAGGAACATATCAAAAATAAACACAGGGAAGCAACAACGCGAGCTATTGATCTACAACATAATCTGCAAAATACTACCAGGACTAAGTTCATGATAATTTTTAAGTTTAGTTAATCAAATTACTTAGGAACTCCCACTTAGATAGACATCCCTCTAATCCTCTAAGTGATCACGTGATCCAAATCAACTAAACCATAACCGATCATCACGTGAGATGGAGTAGTTTTCAATGGTGAACATCAATATGTTGATCATATCTACTATATGATTCACGCTCGACCTTTCGGTCTCCGTGTTCCGAGGCCATATCTGTATATGCTTGGCTCGTCAAGTATAACCTGAGTATTCCGCGTGTGCAACTGTTTTGCACCCGTTGTATTTGAACGTAGAGCCTATCACACCCGATCATCACGTGGTGTCTCAGCACGAAGAACTTTTGCAACGGTGCATACTCAGGGAGAACACTTCTTGATAATTTAGTGAGAGATCATCTTATAATGCTACCGTCAATCAAAGCAAGATAAGATGCATAAAAGGATAAACATCACATGCAATCAATATAAGTGATATGATATGGCCATCATCATCTTGTGCTTGTGATCTCCATCTCCGAAGCACCGTCATGATCACCATCGTCACCGGCGTGACACCTTGATCTCCATCGTAGCATCGTTGTCGTCTCGCCAATCTTATGCTTCCATGACTATCACTACCGCTTAGTAATAAAGTAAAGCATTACATCGCGATTGCATTGCATACAATAAAGCGACAACCATATGGCTCCTGCCAGTTGCCGATAACTCGGTTACAAAACATGATCATCTCATACAATAAAATCAGCATCATGCCTTGACCATATCACATCACAACATGCCCTGCAAAAACAAGTTAGACGTCCTCTACTTTGTTGTTGCAAGTTTTACGTGGCTGCTACGGGCTTAAGTAAGAACTCATCTCACCTACGCATCAAAACCACAACGATAGTTCGTCAAATAGACTCCGTTTTAACCTTCTCAAGGACCGGGCGTAGTCACACTTGGTTCAACTAAAGTTGGAGAGACAGTCTTCCGCTAGCCATCTATGTGCAAAGCACGTCGAGGGAACCGGTCTCGCGTAAGAGTACGCGTAAGGTTGGTCCGGATCGTCTCGTCCAACAATACCGCCGAACCAAAGTATGACATGCTGGTAGGCAGTATGACTTGTATCGCCCACAACTCACTTGTGTTCTACTCGTGCATATAACATCAAACCATAAAAACCTAGGCTCGGATGCCACTGTTGGGGAACGCAGTAATTTCAAAAAATTTCCTACGCACACGCAAGATCATGGTGATGCACAGCAACGAGAGGGGAGAGTGTTGTCTACGTACCAACGCAGACCGACTGCGGAAGCGGTCACACAACGTAGAGGAAGTAGTCGTACGTCTTCTTCTCGATCCGACCGATCCAAGCACCGTTACTCCGGCACCTCCGAGTTCTTAGCACACGTTCAGCTCGATGACGTTCCTCGGGCTCCGATCCAGCAAAGTGTCGAGGAAGAGTTCCGTCAGCACGACGGTGTGGTGACGATCTTGATGTACTACCGACGCAGGGCTTCGCCTAAGCACTGTAACGGTATGATCGAGGTGGAATTTGGTGGCAGGGGGCACCGCACACGGCTAAGGAACGATCTCAAGGATCAACTTGTGTGTCTTGGGGTGTCCCCTGCCTCCGTATATAAAGGTTGGAGGGAGGGGGGCTGGCCGGCCAAAGAGGTGTAGGCGCAGGAGGAGTCCTACTCCCGGTAGGAGTAGGACTCCCCCCTCCAATCCTAGTCCAACTAGGAAACCTTCAAAGGGGAGAGAGAGAGAGGTGGCCGGCCCCTCTCCTAGTCCTAATAGTACTAGGGAGAGGGGGGGAGGCGCAGCCCTATGTGGGCTGCCCTCTCACCTTTCCACTAAGGCCCATGTTGGCCCATTTCGCTCCCGGGGGGTTCCGGTAACCCTCCCGGTAATCCGGTAAAATCCCGATTTCACCCGGAACACTTCCGATGTCCAAACATAGGCTTCCAATATATCAATCTTTACGTCTCGACCATTTCGAGACTCCTCGTCATGTCCGTGATCACATCCGGGACTCCGAACAACCTTCGGTACATCAAAATGCATAAACTCATAATAACTGTCATCGTAACGTTAAGCGTGCGGACCCTACGGTTCGAGAACAATGTAGACATGACCGAGACACGTCTCCGGTCAATAACCAATAGCGGGACCTGGATGCCCATATTAGCTCCTACATATTCTACGAAGATCTTTATCGGTCAGACCGCATAACAACATACGTTGTTCCCTTTGTCATCGGTATGTTACTTGCCCGAGATTCGATCGTCGGTATCCAATACCTAGTTCAATCTCGTTACCGGCAAGTCTCTTTACTCGTTCCGTAATACATCATCTCACAACTAACATATTAGTTGCAGTGCTTGCAAGGCTTATGTGATGTGCATTACCGAGAGGGCCCAGAGATACCTCTCCGACAATCGGAGTGACAAACCCTAATCTCGAAATACGCCAACCCAACATCTACCATTGGAGACACCTGTAGTACTCCTTTATAATCACCCAGTTACGTTGTGACGTTTGGTAGTACCCAAAGTGTTCCTCCGGTAAACGGGAGTTGCATAATCTCATAGTTATAGGAACATGTATAAGTCATGAAGAAAGCAATAGCAACATACTAAACGATCGGGTGCTAAGCTTAATGGAATGGGTCATGTCAATCAGATCATTCTACTAATGATGTGACCTCGTTAATCAAATAACAACTTCTTGTTCATGGTTAGGAAACATAACCATCTTTGATTAACGAGCTAGTCAAGTAGAGGCATACTAGTGACATTCTGTTGGTCTATGTATTCACACATGTATTATGTTTCCGGTTAATACAATTCTAGCATGAATAATAAACTTTTATCATGATGTAAGGAAATAAATAATAACTTTATTATTGCCTCTAGGGCATATTTCCTTCAGCCAATACTTCTGCTGCTTGGCCACTTGAGTAGAGGAAGAAGGTGTAGTGTCTCTGACTCGCTTCCTAGAAGCATCACACCTTAACTGAGCAGCCTCTTGCTTCAGTGCCATGTTGTAGAACTCATCGTATCTCAGCGGCTCGAAGAGGACAAGAGCGAGCTGAATTTCTTCACGGAGACCACCTCTGAACTGATAGATCATGCTCTTCTCATCAGGAACATCCTGCTTGGTAAAACGGGCGAGCTTCTGGAACAACTTGTTGTAGTCATAGACAGACAAAGAGCCTTGCTTCAGATTGCGGAATTCTTCACGTTTGCTTTCAGTCACACTTTGAGGGATGTGATGAGCTCGGAAATCACGACGGAAATCATCCCAAGTGATCAAACGTCCACCTCTGGAATCCCGGTACTGCTGAAACCACTCTGCGGCCTGATCTTTGAGCTGGAAAGACGCAAACTTGACGAAATCTTCAGGTCTGACGTTGATGCATTCAAAATGCTTGCCCAGATCGACTAACCAATCATCAGCATCGGTAGCCTCAATGAAGTTGCTGAACGTCTTTGGACCATTTGCGAGGAACTGGTTCAGAGTTGCAAAATGGTTCTGGTTGTTGCCTTGATTTCCTTGACTGCTTTGATTCCGCTCTTGGATGATCTGCATGATTAGCTATGTATTTGCATTAGTAGCAGCCATCACAGCTTGCCATGCTTCCGGAGGAGGCGGAGGTGGCGGCGGATCTTGATTCTGGTTCTGACTGGTGCTCTTAGCGGGAGCCATCCTGAAGAGGTTGACCACCGTTAGCACACAAATAGAGAAATATTGAAGGTGAATCCAACGGAATGAAAATTGCAACATAAAGTCTTCACATCCGAACAAAATGAACGAATGCACTTCTCTTGAAGTGGTCACATATTCCTAAATTGCGAAGCCACGAAGAATCAGGTAGAAGAGGTACATCAACGAGGGATGGAATCAACATATGACGTCGAAGCAGAACAAATACCACAACTCGAAATAAAACCAAGGGTTGGCTTGCGGAATAAGCCGGTGAAGGAAATATGCCCTAGAGGCAATAATAAAGTTATTATTTATTTCCTTATATCATGATAAATGTTTATTATTCATGCTAGAATTGTATTAACCGGAAACATAATACATGTGTGAATACATAGACAAACAAAGTGTCACTAGTATGCCTCTACTTGACTAGCTCGTTAATCAAAGATGGTTATGTTTCCTAACCATGAACAAAGAGTTGTTATTTGATTAACGAGGTCACATCATTAGTTGAATGATCTGATTGACATGACCCATTTCATTAGCTTAGCACCCGATCGTTTAGTATGTTGCTGTTGCTATTCTTCATGACTTATACATGTTCCTATGACTATGAGATTATGCAACTCCCGTTTACTGGAGGAACACTTTGGGTGCTACCAAACGTCACAACGTAACTGGGTGATTATAAAGGCGTACTACAGGTGTCTCCAAAGGTAGATGTTGGGTTGGCGTATTTCAAGATTAGGATTTGTCACTCCGAATGTCGGAGAGGTATCTCTGGGCCCTCTCGATAATGCACATCACATAAGCCTTGCAAGCACTGCAACTAATATGTTAGTTGTGAGATGATGTATTACGGAACGAGTAAAGAGACTTGCCGGTAACGAGATTGAACTAGGTATTGGATACCGACGATCGAAACTCGGGCAAGTAACATACCGATGACAAAGGGAACAACATATGTTGTTATGCGGTCTGACCGATAAAGATCTTCGTAGAATATGTAGGAGCCAATATGGGCATCTAGGTCCCGCTATTGGTTATTGACCGGAGATGTGTCTCGGTCATGTCTACATTGTTCTCAAACCGTAGGGTCCGCATGCTTAAGGTTTTGATGACAGTTATTATGAGTTTATGCATTTTGATGTACCGAAGGTTGTTCGGAGTCCCGGATGTGATCACGGACATGACGAGGAGTCTCGAAATGGTCGAGACGTAAAGATTGATATATTGGAAGCCTAGGTTTGGACATCGGAAGTGTTCCGGGTGAAATCGGGATTTTACCGGAATACCGGGAGGGTTACCGGAACCCCGCGGGAGGCAAATGGGCCTATTGGGCCTGAGTGGAAAAGTGAAAGGGGCTGCCATAGAGGGCTGCGCACCTCCCCCCTTTTCCTAGTCCTATTAGGACTAGGGAAGGTGGCCGGCCACCCCTTCTCTCTTTCCCCCTTGAGGATTCCTATTAGGAATAGGATTGGGGGGGAGTCCTACTCCCGGTGGGAGTAGGACTCCTCCTGCGCCCCTCTCCCTTGGCCGGCCGAACCCCTCCCCCTTGCTCCTTTATATACAGGGGCAGGGGGCAACTCTTAACACACAATTGATCATTGTTGATCGTCCCTTAGCCGTGTGCGGTGCCCCCTGCCACTAAATTCCACCTCGGTCATATCGTTGTAGAGCTTAGGCGAAGCCCTGCGTCGGTGAAACATCAAGATCGTCACCACGCCGTTGTGCTGACGGAACACTTCCTCGACGCTTTGCTGGATCGGAGCCCGAGGAACGTCATCGAGCTGAACGTGTGCTAAGAACTCGGAGGTGCCGGAGTAACGGTGCTTGGATCGGTCGGATCGGGAAGAAGACGTACGACTACTTCCTCTACGTTGTGTCAACGCTTCCGTTGCGATCTACAAGGGTATGTAGATCAGACCCTCCCCCTCGTTGCTATGCATCACCATGATCTTGCGTGTGCGTAGGAAATTTTTTGAAATTACCACGTTCCCCAACAGTGGTATCGGAGCCTAGGTTTTATGGTTTGAAGTTATTTGCACGAGTAGAACACAAGTGAGTTGTGGGCGATACAAGTCATACTGCCTACCAGCATGTCATACTTTGGTTTGGCGGTATTGTTGGACGAGACGATCCGGACCAACCTTACGCGTACTCTTACGCGAGACCGGTTCCCTCGACGTGCTTTGCACATAGATGGCTTGCGGAAGACTGTCTCTCCAACTTTAGTTGAACCAAGTGTGGCTACGCCCGGTCCTTGAGAAGGTTTAAACGGAGTCTATTTGACAAACTATCGTTGTGGTTTTGATGCGTAGGTGAGATGAGTTCTTACTTAAGCCCGTAGCAGCCACGTAAAACTTGCAACAATAAAGTAGAGGACGTCTAACTTGTTTTTGCAGGGCATGTTGTGATGTGATATGGTCAAGGCATGATGCTAATTTTATTGTATGAGATGATCATGTTTTGTAACCAAGTTATCGGCAACTGGCAGGAGCCATATGGTTGTCGCTTTATTGTATGCAATGAAATCGCGATGTAATGCTTTACTTTATTGCTAAGCGGTAGTGATAGTCGTGGAAGCATAAGATTGGCGAGACGACAACGATGCTACGATGGAGATGAAGGTGTCACGCCGGTGACGATGGTGATCACGACGGTGCTTCGGAGATGGAGATCACAAAGCACAAGATGATGATGGCCATATCATATCACTTATATTGATTGCATGTGATGTTTATCCTTTTATGCATCTTATCTTGCTTTGATTGACGGTAGCATTATAAGATGATCTCTCACTAAATTATCAAGAAGTGTTCTCCCTGAGTATGCACCGTTGCAAAAGTTCTTCGTGCTGAGACACCACATGATGATCGGGTGTGATAGGCTCTACGTTCAAATACAACGGGTGCAAAACAGTTGCACACGCGGAATACTCAGGTTATACTTGACGAGCCAAACATATACAGATATGGCCTCGGAACACGGAGACCGAAAGGTCGAGCGTGAATCATATAGTAGATATGATCAACATAATGATGTTCACCATTGAAAACTACTCCATCTCACGTGATGATCGGTTATGGTTTAGTTGATTTGGATCACGTGATCACTTAGAGGATTAGAGGGATATCTATCTAAGTGGGAGTTCTTAAGTAATATGATTAATTGAACTTAAATTTATCATGAACTTAGTCCTGGTAGTATTTTGCAAATTATGTTGTAGACCAATAGCTCGCGTTGTTGCTTCCCTGTGTTTATTATTGATATGTTCCTAGAGAAAATTGTGTTGAAAGATGTTAGTAGCAATGATGCGGATTGGATCCGTGATCTGAGGTTTATCCTCATTGCTGCACAGAAGAATTATGTCCTTGATGCACCGCTAGGTGACAGACCTATTGCAGGAGCAGGTGCAGACATTATGAACGTTTGGCTAGCTCAATATGATGACCGCTTGATAGTTTAAGTGCACCATGCTTAATGGCTTAGAATCGGGACTTCAAAGACGTTTTGAACGCCATGGAGCATATGAGATGTTCCAGGAGTTGAAGTTAATATTTCAAGCAAATACCCGAGTTGAGAGATATGAAGTCTCCAACAAGTTCTATAGCTAAAAGATGGAGGAGAATCGCTCAACTAGTGAGCATGTGCTCAGATTGTCTGGGTACTACAATCGCTTGAATCAAGTGGGAGTTGATCTTCCAGATAAGATAGTGATTGACAGAATTCTCTAGTCACCATCACTAAGTTAGTAGAACTTCGTGATGAACTATAATATGCAAGGGATAACGGAGACAACTCCCAAGCTCTTCGTGATGCTGAAATCAACGAAGGTAGAAATCAAAGAAAAACATCAAGTGTTGATAGTTGACAAGACCACTAGTTTCAAGAAAAAGGGCAAAGGAAAGAAGGGGAACTTCAAGAAGAACGACAAGCAAGTTGCTGCTCAAGTGAAGAAGCCCAAGTCTGATCCTAAGCCTGAGACTAAGTGCTTCTACTGCAAAGGGACTGGTCACTGGAAGTGGAATTACCCCAAGTGATTGGCGGATAAGAAGGATGGCAGAGTGAACATAAGTATATTTGATATACATGTTATCGATGTGTACTTTACTAGTGTTTATAGCAAACCCCTCAGTATTTGATGCTAGTTCAGTTGCTAAGATTAGTAACTCGAAACGGGAGTTGCAGAATAAACAGAGACTAGTTAAGGGTGAAGTGACGATGTGTGTTGGAAGTGGTTCCAAGATTGATATGATCATCATCGCACACTCCCTATAATTTCGGGATTAGTGTTGAACCTAAATAAGTGTTATTTGGTGTTTGCGTTGAGCATGAATATGATTTGATCATGTTTATTGTAATACGGTTATTCATTTAAGCAAGAGAATAAATTGTTGTTCTGTTTACATGAATAAAACCTTATATGGTTACACACCCAATGAAAATAGTTCGTTGGATCTCGATCGTAGTGATACACATAATCATAATATTGAAACCAAAAGATGCAAAGTTAATAATGATAGTGCAACTTATTTGTAGCACTGCCGTTTAGGTCATATTGGTGTAAAGCGCATGAAGAAACTCCATGATGATGGGCTTTTAGAATGACTTGATTATGAATCAGTTGATGCTTGCGAACCATGCCTCATGGGCAAGATGACTAAGACTCTGTTATCCGGAACAATGGAGCGCGCAACAGATTTGTTGGAAATCATACATACTGATGTATGTGGTCCGATGAATATTGAGGCTCGCGACAGGTATCATTATTTTCTGATCTTCACAGATGATTTGAGCAGATATGAGTATATCTACTTGATGAAACATAAGTCTGAAACATTTGAAAAGTTCAAAGAATTTCAGAGTGAAGTGAAAAATCATCGTAACAAGAAAATAAAGTTTCTATGATCTGATCGTAGAGAAGAGTATTTGAGTTACGAGTTTGGCCTTCAGTTAAAAACAATGTGAAATAGTTTCATTACTCACGCCACAAGGAACACCATAGTGTAATGGTGTGTCCGAATGTCATAACCGTACTTTATTAGATATAGTGCGATCTATGATGTCTCTTACCGATCTACCACTATCGTTTTGGGGTTATGCATTAGAGACAACTGCATTCACGTTAAAAAAGGGGCACCATCTAAGTCCATTGAGACGACACAATCTGAACTGTGGTTTAGCAAGAAACCAAAGTAGTCGTTTCTTAAAGTTTGGGGTTGTGATGCTTATGTGAAAAAGTTTCATCCTGATAAGCTCAAAACCAAATCGGAGAAACATGTCTTCATAGGATACCCAAAAGGAGACTGTTGGGTACACCTTCTATCACAGATCCTAAGGCAAGACATTCATTGCTTATAATGGATACTTTCTAGCGAAGGAGTTTCTCTCGAAAGAAGTGAGTGGGAGGAAAGTAGAACTTGATAAGGTAATTGTACCTTCTCCTTTATTGGAAAGTAGTTCATCACAGAAATCTGTTCTTGTGACTCCTACACCAATTAGTGAAGAAGCTAATGATAATGATCATGAAACTTCGGATCAAGTTACTACCGAATCTCGTAGGTAAACCAGAGTGAGATCCGCACCAGAGTGGTACGGTAATCCTGTTCTGGAGGTCATGTTACTTGACCATGACGAACCTACGAACTATGAGGAAGCGATGATGAGCCCAGATTCCGCGAAATGGTTTGAGGCCATGAAATCTGAGATATGATCCATGTATGAGAACAAAGTTTGGACTTTGGTCGACTTGCCCGATGATCGGCAAGCAATTGAGAATAAATGGATCTTCAAGAGGAAGACGGACGCTGATAGTAATGTTATTATCTACAAAGCTAGAATTGTCGCAAAAGGTTTTCGACAAGTTCAAGGTGTTGACTACGATGAGATTCTCTCACTCGTATCTATGCTTAAGTCTGTCCGAATCATGTTAGTAATTGCCGCATTTTATGAAATCTGGCAAATGGATAAACAAAACTGCATTCCTTAATAGATTTATTAAAGAAGAGTTGTATATGATGCAACCGGAAGGTTTTGTCGATCCAAAGGGAGCTAACAAAGTGTGCAAGCTCCAGCGATCCATTTATGGACTGGTGCAAGCATCTCGGAGTTGGAATATACGCTTTGATGAGTTGATCAAAGCATATAGTTTTATACAGATTTGCGGTGAAGCCTATATTTACAAGAAAGTGAGTGGGAGCACTACAGCATTTCAGATAAGTATATGTGACTGACATATTGTTGATCGGAAATAATGTAGAATTATTATGTAAAGCATAAAGGAGTGTTTGAAAGGAGTTTTTCAAAGAAAGACTTCGGTGAAGCTGCTTACATATTGAGCTTCAATATCTATATAGATAGATCAAGACGCTTGATAAGTTTTTTCAATGAGTACATACCTTGACCAGATTTTGAAGTAGTTCAAAATGGAGCAGTCAAAGAAAGAGTTCTTGCCTGTATTATAAGGTGTGAAGTTGAGTAAGACTCAAAGCCCGACCACGACAGAAGATAGAAAGAGAATGAAAGTCATTCCCTATGCCTTGGCCATAGGTTCTATAAAGTATGTCATGCTGTATACCAGATCTATTGTATACCCTACACTGATTTGGCAAGGGAGTACAATAGTGATCTAGGAGTAGATCACTGGACAGCGGTCAGAATTATCCTTAGTGAAATAAGGATATGTTTCTCGATTATGGACGTGACAAAAAAAAGGTTCGTCGTAAAGGGTTACGTCGATGCAAGTTTTTGACACTGATCCAGATGAATCTAAAGTCTCAATCTGGATACATATCGAAAGTGGGAGCAATTAGCTAGAGTAGCTCCGTGTAGAGCATTGTAGACATAGAACTTGCAAAATACTTACGGATCTGAATGTGACAGACCCGTTGACTAAAATTATCTCACAAGCAAAACATGATCACACCTTAGTACTCTTTGGGTCTTAATCACATTGATATGTGAACTAGATTACTGACTCTAGTAAACCCTTTGAGTGTTGGTCGCATGACGATGTGAACTATGGGTGTTAATCACATGGTGATGTGAACTATTGCTGTTAAATCACATGGCGATGTGAACTAGATTATTGACTCTACTGCAAGTGGGAGACTGAAGGAAATATGCCCTAGAGGCAATAATAAAGTTATTATTTATTTCCTTATATCATGATAAATGTTTATTATTCATGCTAGAATTGTATTAACCGGAAACATAATACATGTGTGGATACATAGACAAACAGAGTGTCACTAGTATGCCTCTACTTGACTAGCTCGTTAATCAAAGATGGTTATGTTTCCTAACCATGAACAAAGAGTTGTTATTTGATTAAAGAGGTCACATCATTAGTTGAATGATCTGATTGACATGACCCATTTCATTAGCTTAGCACCCGATCGTTTAGTATGTTGCTGTTGCTATTCTTCATGACTTATACATGTTCCTATGACTATGAGATTATGCAACTCCCGTTTACCAGAGGAACACTTTGGGTGCTACCAAACGTCACAACGTAACTGGGTGATTATAATGGAGTACTACAGGTGTCTCCAAAGGTAGATGTTGGGTTGGCGTATTTCAAGATTAGGATTTGTCACTCCGAATGTCGGAGAGGTATCTCTGGGCCCTCTCGATAATGCACATCACATAAGCCTTGCAAGCACTGCAACTAATAAGTTAGTTGTGAGATGATGTATTACGGAATGAGTAAAGAGACTTGCCGGTAACGAGATTGAACTAGGTATTGGATACCGACGATCGAATCTCGGGCAAGTAACATACCGATGACAAAGGGAACAACGTATGTTGTTATGCGGTCTGACCGATAAAGATCTTCGTAGAATATGTAGGAGCCAATATGGGCATCCAGGTCCCGCTATTGGTTATTGACCGGAGACGTGTCTCGGTCATGTCTTCATTGTTCTCGAACCGTAGGGTCTGCACGCTTAAGGTTTTGATGACAGTTATTATGAGTTTATGCATTTTGATGTACCGAAGGTTGTTCGGAGTCCCGGATGTGATCACGGACATGACGAGGAGTCTCGAAATGGTCGAGACGTAAAGATTGATATATTGGAAGCCTATGTTTGGACATCGGAAGTGTTCCGGGTGAAATCGGGATTTTACCGGAATACCGGGAGGGTTACCGGAACCCCCCGGGAGGCAAATGGGCCTATTGGGCCTTAGTGGAAAAGTGAAAGGGGCTGCCATAGAGGGCTGCGCACCTCCCCCCTTTCCCTAGTCCTATTAGGACTAGGGAAGGTGGCCGGCCACCCCTTCTCTCTTTCCCCCTTGAGGATTCCTATTAGGAATAGGATTGGGGGGGGGGAGTCCTATTCCCGGTGGGAGTAGGACTCCTACTGCGCCCCTCTTCCTTGGCCGGCCGAACCCCTCCCCCTTGCTCCTTTATATACAGGGGCAGGGGGCACCTCTTGACACACGCTCATTGTTGATCATCCCTTAGCCGTGTGCGGTGCCCCCTGCCACTAAATTCCACCTCGGTCATATCGTTGTAGAGCTTAGGCGAAGCCCTGCGTCGGTGAAACATCAAGATCGTCACCACGCCGTCGTGCTGACGGAACTCTTCCTCGACGCTTTGCTGGATCGGAGCCCGAGGAACGTCATCGAGCTGAACGTGTGCTAAGAACTCGGAGGTGCCGGAGTAACGGTGCTTGGATCGGTCGGATCGGGAAGAAGTCGTACGACTACTTCCTCTACGTTGTGTCAATGCTTCCGTTGCGATCTACAAGGGTATGTAGATCAGACTCTCCCCCTCGTTGCTATGCATCACCATGATCTTGCGTGTGCGTAGGAAATTTTTTGAAATTACCACGTTCCCCAACAGCCGGAACAAACACATGATAGAAATTTCGTCCGAAGTTTTCGTGGTGGGACCTACACGGGCTCGACCGTACAGCACCATCATGTACAAGGCAGTGCACATGACATACGAAGCGTCCCCGAGTCAGCATAGCCAAGGACTCTTTAAGACACAACGAGGCCACTGTAAAATCGACCGTGAATAGGCGAACCACTAGACATCGAACCCCAATTTCATATCACACATCTGTTGGAAAGATATCCTAAGAGCTACTAGAATTCCGACCTATGAAACTCCCGAAACTTTCCGGTTATGCAATCAGGTGTTGGGGATACAGGGGAAGCATAATATCTCACCCAAGCTAGCAAATCCTACATCCAGCTGCATCCATCCTTCAACACATAACCAAGAAACCTTCAGAAAACATCTATCTCAACCTTCGAAAAGCATCCGTTATACAAGTTATGGCGATACTCCCGAACTCCCGCCCCAGTACTGGGTGGCGTCGAGGTTATCTCACCAACGAACTGCATAAAGGAGATTTTCGATGTCGCGCACATATCTCAAGTATATCAGAATTGCAACGATAGAATTATGATGACAACACCTCAGAGCTCAACTCCCCGGGACACTTCCACTAAACCCCTGACAGGAGGCACCAAGACAGTATTCTCATCATAAGCCATCGGAACAAAACCAAGATACCCGCGTGATCCTAAATTTTTTTTTGTGAAATTTGAGAAGAGAAGAGTCAAAACTCTACGTCAGGATGCCTTACCAGAGCGATGAGGAGACTTGGAAGTAAAAAGAATTCCTAAGCTCTCCGATATATAATTCCTAAGGACTCAAAACATTTTTCTAGACACAACTCGGCTGCTAAAAACGATCAAGCAATGGGGGGCTCCTAAGGTCGGGGAAGGCTCTGATTACCAACTTGTAACGCCCTCGATGCGACTATATCTCCCACGTGTCGAGGCACGACTTAGAGACATAGGCGCATTGAAAGCAATGCCGCAAGTCGTGAAATCATCACACATCCCATGTACATATATAATATAAAGGGGAATAGCATAGTTGGCTTACACTCGCCACGTCACATCAAAGTACATAAATAACATCCATCATACAATCACTCATGGCCTGACTACGGCGCCAAAATAGAAAAGACCCCCAACAAGCGACAAGGCCCTGAATCTAACCCCGAATAGGTACCACTACTGATCATCAGGAAAAGACACATAGTAACGCTGAGAGTCCTCGTCGTACTCCCACTTCAGCTCGAGCGCGCCATCGGAAGTGGTATCATCTGTCCCTGCATCTGGTGTAATAGTAATCTGTGAGCCACAGGGACTCAGCAATCTCGCACCCTCGCGATCAAGACTATTTAAGCTTAATAGGCAGGAAATGGGTAATGTATAAGTGGAGCTGCAGCAAGCGACTAGCATGTATGGTGGCTAACTTATTCGCAAAAGAGAGCGAGAAGAGGAGGCAAAGCGCGAGCGAGGAACTAGAGAGCAACCTGCGCAAACATAACTCCAACACCGTGTCCACTTCCCGGACTCCGCCGAGAAGAGGCCATCACGGCAACACACTCAGTTGATTCATTTTAATTAATTAAGGTTCAAGTTATCTACAACTGGACATTAACAAATTCCCATCTGCCCATAACCGCGGGCACGGCTTTCGAAAGATCAATCCCTGCAGGGGGGTCCCAACATAGCCCATAACAAGCTCTCACGGTCAATGAAGGAATAGACCTCCACCCAAGACACACCGATCAGACTCGGTATCTCGGTACAACAAGATGATTCGACAGGTCAAAACTAGTCCAGCAACACCGCCCGAATGTGCCGACAAATCCCGATAGGAGCTGCACATATCTCTTTCTCAGGGCACACTCAGATGAACACTACGTACAACTAAAACCAACCCTCGAGTTGCCCCGAGGTGGCGCTGCAAGTGGCTCTGTTCGGACCAACACTCAGAGGAGCACTGGCCCGTGGGGGGCTAAAATAAAGATGACCCTCGGGCTCCGGAAACCCAAGGGAAAAGAGGCTAGGTGGCAAATGGTAAAACCAATGTTGGGCATTGCTGGAAAAGCTTTAATCAAGGCGAACTATCAAGGGGTTCCCATTATAGCCCAACCGCGTAAGGGACGCAACAATCCGGGAACATAACACCGATATGACGGAAACTAGGGCGGCAAGAGTGGAACAAAACACTAGGCGAGAGGCCGAGCCTTCCACCCTTTACCAAGTATATAGATGCATTAAGATAACATAGCAATATAATGATATCCCAACAAGTAAATAAATGTTCCAACAAGGAACGCTCCAATCTTCACCTGCAACTAACAACGCTATAAGAAGGGGCTGAGCAAAGCGGTAACATAGCCAATCAATGGTTTGTTAGGACAAAGGTGGGTTAGAGGCTCAATCATGGCAATTGGGAGGCTGACAAGCAAGTGGTAGGCATCGTAGCATTGGCAAAGCAAAAGAGCGAGCAAACTAGCATAGCAAAGATAGTAGTGATTTCGAGGGTATGATCATCTTGCCTGCACAGTTGTCAGAGTTGACTGGATCCTCAAAAGCAAACTCAACGGGCTCCTCGTTAGCGAACTCGTCTCTCGGCTCTACCCAACAACACAAACAAGCAACAAGGATACAATCAACCACGTGCAAGGGCAACCAATAATATGCAAAGATGATATGCTATGCGGGATACGATGCGGGATGCAAAATGCAAGACGTGACAGGAAATGCATGAACCTGGCCTCAACTTGGAAAACCAAGTGTGCCACTGGATAGAGGGGAAGAAATCCCCTGAAAACGATATAAAGATCAAAGGAATCGGAGCTACAGTTTGGAAATAGCAAGCGTTTTACTAAACGAGCCGATCTGCGATTTACAGCAAGTAGGCTCCTAAATGCAACGAAATGAACATGCTACAGCCACCAAACATGAAAACAAATTGCATGGCAGGGATGTACACAAGATTCTTAACAAATCACCAGGACTAAGGCATAGGCAAAATCATCCATTAAGGGGTTCAAACAAGCATGGCAAAACTGAATAAGCAAAACAGATTTCAGACTTAGCGAAATTAACGCTAGTCTGGAATTTCAGACCACGATGCTCTCTTCGGAGCAGCAATAACAACATGAAGCATAACCTAAACATGGCAAATAAGAGCATGGCATGGAGATACTCAACAAGCTTAACAAAACACCCAAAATGACCTGGGGCCAAAAGGGTTCACAAAATACTCTAACGAGCACACGAACATCGATGAAACACAATCAGTTTTCAGACTTAGTGAAAACTGGGACATGCTGGAATTATAACTCACGGAGGCATGTAAACGAGCTCGATGCTCTCACTACGGTGCAAGTCATGGCAAGGCAAGCATATATCCATTAATAAGGCACAAAATGCTAGCTAGACATGGCAAGAACAATGGCATAGCCTGCATGGATCACTAGCAATAGCTCCGGCAAAATCGCAAAAGAGTTCACGATCTGCCCAAATTAACAACTATGCAAAAGTTGAGCTCGATTGAGTCAACCTAGGGTGCTCCAACATAACAAGTAAAGACATGGATGGATTAAGCACAACAAGCATAACAAATCACTCTTACTGATCATCCTCAAAAGAGGCACGGATCACTAGGAAACAAGCTGGAGATATAGCATCATGAACTAAAACATCCCAGACATAGTGATTTTCACGAAGTCCCTGAAATCAGCAAACTCAGGTACCCCTCTTTGCAAGCTTGCACAAGACAACACACACATCCTAAAAATGCATGGGAGGCACCTCTAGAAGGAAGACAACATGCTTAACAATTCATCCCAAAGGGGCACAGGCATATCATGCACACAATAATCATGGCAAAAATGACAAAAGTCAATGTAGGGCTAACGGATCTGCAGTTTAACTCATGATGCCTCCTGCTAACAGCATTTAGGGCAACAGGATGACCTCAAATGCAAATGATGCAATGGAATGAAATGATGTACTCGTCGAGACGAAGATTTTGATATATCATTTGTCCAAAACGGAGCCACGGATGCGGAGATATGATGCGTCAAAGAATGCATAAAAATTCAGGAATTAGGGTTTCGGGGGAGAGGGGGGTCAACCCCAGATCTAGATCCGGGTACTGTAGCACCGGGTGGATCCGGCGATGTCGGCCGGCACCGGCGAGACCGGTCGGCGGCGAGGGGAGGCGGGGCCCGGCCGGAGATGGCCGGAGGACGGCGAGGCGGCGCGGACAGGACGCCGGGGCGGCGCGGGCCGGCGTTGAGGAGGCGCGGCGAGCCTCGGGCGAGGCGGCGGCGAGCTCCGGCGTGGAGGACGGCGACCGGCGAGGCGGCTGCGGTGGTTCGGGTTGCCGGAGAAGACGGCGGGCGGCGGCGGAGGGAGCCGGGCGCGGGGAAGACGCGGGCTGGCGGCGGCGCGCGCGGATGGGCCGGGCGGGCCCGCTGCGGGCTCGCCGGGCCGCGGCGGCGGTGGGCGGCGGAGTGCCACGTGGCGGCACAGGAGTGGGCGCGGGCGGACCGGACAATGTCCGTCGGCAGGGAGATTTGTCCGGCGCGCGCGGGGGGGGGGGGGGGGGGGGTGGATCTAGGGTTTGGACGAGGGGGATCCGGATTTGGAATGAGGGTCTATTTATAGGCATAAGTGGAGCTAGGAGAGTCCAAATGAGGTGCGGTTTTCGCCCACATGATCGTGATCGAACGACCGAGACGATGGAGCAGAGTTTGGTGGGTTTTGGGCCAAATTGGAGGGGTGTTGGGCTGCAACACACACGAGGCCTTTTCGGTCCCTCGGTTAACCGTTGGAGTATCAAACGAAGTCCAAATGACCCGAAACTTGACAGGCGGTCTACCGGTAGTAAACCAAGGCCGCATGGCAAGTCTCGGTCCAATCCGGAAATGTTTAATCCCCACACATGAAAGAAAGCTAGAAATGGCCACCGGAGGAGAACGAAGCGCCGGAATGCAAAACGGACAACGGGGAAAATGCTCGAATGCATGAGATGAACATGTATGCGAATGCAATGCACGTGATGACATGATATGAGATGCACGAAAATGAAACAACACACGGAGACAAAGACCCGAACCCGAGGAATAAGTATAACTTAATGCCGGAAACGGCAAGAGTTGGAGTACAAATTGGGAAAGTTACATATGGGGAGTTACATGCACATTGGGTGCCATTCTCAAAGACGATGGCGTTGTGATGCTTCCTCTTCCTGATTTCGGGTTTTGATGCGTTGCACCACTCCACGAGCTCGTCCTTATGCCTTGGAGGCATGAATCCATTCCTCTAGGACAAAACCACCCCTTGCCAAATGGAGAGCGCAAAGACGTAGGATACCAACAAGTGGTTCATGGTTTCTGGATCAAAAGGTGCAAAGGAACCACACGGGCACCAACAAATGTCTGTTGAGAAATGAAGCGTCTAAAACAATAACGGCAATGGACAGTGTGACACTACTGCGTGCCGCCGTTCGCCAACTAACACCGGGGCACAAAGAAGTCACTTGTTCGATACCTGCTGATCAACACGAAATCATCGTCATCCAGAACCCATGCCTCCTTGTGTCCAACAAAGATCTCTCATCCGATAGGTTCCGCACTCCGGACAAACTCCACCCTCTTTTCAAGAGGAAGGGGTGTGTATGGTAACCTGAAAACTGGCCTCACCATGCCGAGCGGGTCTAGGGCGCTGTTGAGACCGATCGGATTTGGCTCGCAGAGAATAACCATTTCATAAGACGCATCAGCTTCTCATTTCATGTCGCATTCTCCCTTCAAACATCAGAGGCATCATAACTATGTGCCGTGATATTGTGTTCGATGTCATCATCCATCAAATGGAGATTGTCGCTGCGGTCCGCCTCACCGCCGCTATCTGCAACAAACGGATCGCCATACCCCCCGTCGGTTCTTATGGTCAAGCTGAAACATGTGGATCCTATTCCATGCGTAACGCGGACAATGTCAATGAATGAACACCCCCGCTGACACATAGACCGGGCCAACAAAGAGAGAGTTTGTGTTTTTTTTGTTTATTTCGTTTCTTTTCCTTATGTTATTTTTCCTTTTTAATATTTTTGTGAATCTTTTCCTTTTGTATTACTTTGTTTCAAAATTGATGAAAACTTAAAAAATAGATATTTATTATTTATGATTTTATTGATTGTGATTTTTCAAAATTTTCAAATTTTGCAAGTATTTAATTTATTTTGTAGGATCTTATAAAGTAAAGGAATTTTAAAAATTCACGAATGTTTTTTTAGAAATTGCAAACTTTTTGTAAATTGTGACCATTTTTAGATTTGCGAATATATTTTTAAACTAAGGAATACTTTTAAAATTTGCGACCACATTTTTCAACTCAGGAATATTTTGTAAATCACGAACATTTTTAGAAAAGTCACTGCCATTTTTGGAAATTTCTAAAGATTTATTTAATATTTCAGGAAACTATTTTTAGTAAAATTGTGAACATTTTTATGAAATAGGATGAGTCATCAACGTGGCATATGGCATAAGCATCTCCAAAGGCAATGACTATACATACGTCACCAAATGTTCACCACCCGCAAAAAAACAAAAAACAAATGTTCACTTACACGTACGGATGTGTCCTCCGAAATCGAGTCATGCGGACACCATCCAACCATATCCCTCATACAAGGCGGAGACCGAGTCGTTTAATGTTGATTCATACTAGTTCATAGGTTAGATATCAAGCCGGGAGGATGCCATCCAATGGACACCGAGTATTTCTATGTTGATTCATACTAGTTCGCAGGTCTTTTACCATGAAAAAGATCCCTAAAGAACTATCCTACTCCTCCCAGTCGGAGGTGAGGTTGCCGACCCCCCACGCTGGTGCCGGCAGCCTCGGCATTGTTTGCGGCCAACACGAACTAGTCGGAGCCGCCGGCGTGTACATATTTGGCACCGTTGTCGTTCTGCTCTAGCGCCTCGTCGTTCTAGGCCTCGAGTACTGCGAAGAGGAGTACATGTCGCACCTTGTCAATGCGGACCAGACAACGCTCGAAGTGGAGTGTGATGGCACTTTACATGGATGTGTAGACTGTCCCATTCATGCCGATGAGCTCTGGCACATCAACGAGTGCCGCGACGGCAGTACCATCCGCGCCCTCCGCATCCGGTTGTACCACAACCATGCGGTGCTCCTTCACAAGTGCCATGGAGAAGATGTCGCCTAGACCGCCAGCCGAAGCTGTGGCGTCAATGACCAACGCCTCCTCTTCCTGCTCCGTGACCTCCACCATGGCCATGTGGTTGCCCCCCTCCTCCTTCTCCTAGCTTGGAGGTTGCCCGTCACAATGCAAGCCTTGCGTCGGCCGTCCGCGGAGTGCAGACATCAACATCTTGTAATAGGTGATCTAGGACCGCACTGTAGCGATGAGGAATGGCTGATGATGAACTAGGGGGGCTTGAACGGCGTCAAAGGGATGTGAAGAAAATGGGAAGAATGGGAGGCAGGGTTTGGGAGTGGTCGGCTGGCTGTTTAAATAGTTGGGTAGGCTTCTCGGGTGGCTCACCAACTGCCCGGCCATGAATGCATCACGGCCGGTAGCTAGTGTGAATGCGAATAGGCGTAAGGTTGGTAGCCGGTGTGAATGTTGCGACGATTTTGAACACGAAGATGGTTTTGGATTGGATCCGGATTGTCGTACGCCAACGTGATGGACGTACGGACTCCCCAAGACCGCTCCAAGATTGATCAATTTGATCAAATATGTGAATCTAAAGTTTGTTAGTTCTTTTAAACAGGATGTATATTTAATCATTTTGATTTTCAAGAGGTATAACTATTTAGATTAGTCAAGTGAATACAATGTCATTTTTTTTTCATTATGGTTTTTACCTCTATGTTACTATATAACATATAGTACACTATATGAGTTTTTATATGGACACGGATTTGGTGAACATGGTTCCACGCGCACCCCTTATGGATAGTAAATTCATAAAAAATACTAGAAGAAAACAAAAAATATCTGAATATTTTTTGTAACATACTTATTCAACCGACATACCCATGCATGAAGTTTCGCAAAGAACTTACATCCTTATTATTTTGGGAAAAATGACAAAACCAAAGCTATATTAATAAACACTATTTAATGAGCAGTAAGGTCCCAATTGTATTTCCTTCACTAAGAATACCACTGGTGTCAATACTTCATGAAACTTCACACGTTAGTAGAATGGTCGACCAAGCTTGTTACCCCAAAACTTTAGATTTTTTTTCAATTTTCTAGTATATTTTTTAATTTACTATTCATGTGGGTGGGCATGGAACTATGTTCACCTTTATATTTTGGTTTTTATATCTATTAATGATCAATTATATATGAAAACACTAATAAAATCTTGCCACACAAATTTGTGCAACACCCTCTAGTTTGTTATGTATAAAAGCTTAAACTATTAATTGGTGGACGCTTTAATATCACTTTGTCAAAACGTGAGAAAAGTTCATAATTGGAGATTACTTATTGGGAAATGGATCATCAGTTTTAGCACTTTTTTGATAGAACACTATGACTCAACTAGAACAACAAAATCTTCACGAAAATGCGTTTGCACCCCATTTTGTGTGACACCTTCTAAAACGTGTGATGCCAAAATGAGTGAAAAATTGTGTGACTGCATAAAGCATGGCACTATTTAATAGCCTGCAAAGTTCTTAGACAAAGGAGCAGTCATGATAAGAATATCAAAAGACTCACTGCTTCTTCAGTAGGATTTTATTAGGATATTGGAGGTACCAAAGACAATATATGATGCCCGTTTATGTATTTACAACCGAGCTTCACTCGCGGCCGCATTAGTAAACATCTCCTAGCAATTTTATATGTTTAAGTCTGAGTCTGGCTGGACCATACAGAGTCCGCCTCGTCCATGGCAGATTGGTGAGAGTTTGCAAAGAAACTTGATATCCGGCGAGGATTTGACTCTCATCTGATGGCATTTGTGGAAACAGTGCAACGCGAGAGTGTTGAGGGACCTTGGTGGTCTGGCGGGCAGGAGGCGTGGCGAGGGGGGGCGGGACGGCGGCCTGCAATGTAAAACCCTGCTTCTGCTAGCGGACTGGAGCTCAAAGTGTTGCGGAGTGTCCGGAGGATTGGTCCCGCCAAGAGTGCATGACCATTGGGTTTAGAGCCTAGCACGAAACTCCATGAGTTGGTCACTACGCAAGTGTGTGGGACGTGTGCCCTGCATGGCCAGCCGCTAGCCCGGCGTCGGCATCCCGCAAGACTCCCGGAGTGGACTACTGAAGCGCCGGCTGAATCACTTCCTGGCCACTGTTAGTAGTAATAATTAATATGTAGTAATTATGTAATTAATCAATGCTATGTCGGTTGTCTTTTTGGCAACCATCCCTAATAAACGGCCATGTACTGGATATATACCCCTAATTTTCATCAATGAGATGATGATTTTTATTGAGCTTTGCTACACCTACGTAAATTCTTTATGTAAAGTTACGTACTAATTGATCTGGATTAATTGGATTGGATTAGAAAGAGGCCCTGGCCCACCCCCGAAAATCAGGGGATGATTAGTTTTATATATCTATTAATAATCAATATAAAAAGACCCAAAGAGGCAGATCCAATTGAGCTCGGTCATCAAACTAAGTCAATCCAACAATCTAGACTGCTCCAATGACGAGCGTTTAACATGCAGTTAACACCATACCAAATATTGCACAAATCAAGAATTAACATACAAATAATAGCATACCTAATATCCGCATGCAATTAATATATTGCCTAAATATTAATGTGTATTGCACGTGCGCATTTACTAGTAGGAAGGAAAAGAACGTAAGTTTATGTAGGTCTAGTGTTTTTGTTGTTTATTCCAATCGTTCGCTCTTTTCTCTCTAAGTTTCCCTCTTTACACATTATTATCAGCATGCTCCTAGCGAAGCGATCCCATCGGCCTCATCGTCCGACCCGGAAGACCAAGGCCGGCGACGTCCCGAAGAGCATCAATGGTGACTCATGGTTGCACCACCACGACCACTCACGCACGACGCTCCCCGGTGGTCGACGCGGCCCTCTCGTCCCGCATCCACGTAGATTAGCAGGGCTCGAGGCCACACCCAAGGCCAGCCCTCTGCAGCGATGCTGTCGGCCCATCCTTATCGCCGGCGAGGCCTCTCCCACGAGCGGCGCTCGCGCGCCCGCAGTCCTAGGGGAGGCCACGGCCACGGCCGCTCACGGCGCTGTGGGTATATTTACTTAATGAAACACAAGTCTGAAGGATCGCCAAAAACACATGGAAAAACCCTGATGATGGAGAGCTCCACCCCCACCCCACCATAACCCTAGCCGCCACCCTCCGGTGATCTCCACCTCCAACCGTGGAAATCACCATCCAACCCACCATTCTCTCCGGCGTACTGGTTTACCCCCTTGGGGACTCATCTCCATGGCGGTCCAGGCCTCCATTGCTCTTGGTTTTGACTTTTCTCATGGGATGGGTCTCTCGCAAGAGATCTGGCGATCCATGAGGCGCACGGTGCACCCCAATGATGGCTTTGGTCATTCCATCATGGTGGTTTCTTTTGCAAGGCATAATTTTCGGCTGATAAGGAGAATGTTGCCCTAGCTCTTGAGGCGGCGATCGATGGATATTGTTCTTCGTTGAAGGTATCATGTTTACGTGATCGTGTTTTCTCCTTTCATGTTTCATGCAAAAGAGGTGGGTTTTTTCATCTTGCGTCAACGCAATCATGTCTACCCTCAATTCAAGTGTCATCTTTGGGGTCATGGAGGACCAGATTGGATTAAGGAGTTTAAATCTTAGCAAATTGAATGCAATGATGAATGGATTCTAGTTAGTCCTTCAAAGCGTAGGGCACGTCTAGGCCTTGCTGCCATGTTACATGCCCCCTCTAGATCTTGTTTGCGTTCTAAGGATGCTAATCATCCTCACAAGAGTCTGCGCTTTGCTAGTTTTCTTAATTATGATGCATGCAAAGGTTATCGCTTTAAGGCTACTACTGGAGACATTCTCGCAGTGCAACAAGATGCGGGTTATGATCTTGATCCCTAAGAATTGATAGTTCCAACTAGCAGTCCATTAGATCATGAACATGTTTCACGTGTTGCTTGCTCACCGCCGGTAGCCTCTTTGCCGGCGATGGAGTTAGGCCTACAGTTTGGATCTGTTTCACCAGCTGCCCGCCTTTCTCGGGATTCGGTTCCTGATAATAACCGTGGGATAACCATCTCGCCTGATATTGTTGCTGCCAAGTTGCCTTCTACGGGTTCTATGCAAAACCCTTTAGTCCTCTTGGACGATGATTCTGATGATGATGGGCTTTGCTCTACCCCTCCTAGTACCTTATTGGGCCCTGAGGCCGCAGGCAGCCCGGTTCCATCACCATGCAAGTCTCCTGTAGAAATTGTCCGTGATTTACAAGGTTTGGATGAATTGGTTGAAGAGATGGCGGCACAAGTTTGGGAATGCCCATGTTGTTTGGGTATGGGACATACCCTAGAGCGATGCATGAATGAAGTCCGGTGTCGTCGGTCTTTCAGGCTCGGTCACGTTAAAAAAGGTTGCACAAGGTCACCTCCCAATTTAAACATTTGGGTTCCCAAACGCAGCAGCCCAACTACCAACCTCGAGTCTCGCGCCTTCAAGCATAACCCGGACTCTTCGTGCTCCCAAACAGTGCAAAGATCCCCTGCAAAAAACCTTGCCCCCTCTGCTCTGCCGCTTGGTTATTCCACATCTTCATCGTCAAGTCGCTCACCACCCGATACCTCTGTTCCGCCACATCCGTCACAACCCATGGCGAACTATGAGCTTGATCCGCGTCGCTTCTTGCCGGCGGGTCATGATATTGTGGATGTTGGTCCGCAGCGGCTTCCCCGCCGCCTCGCTCCCTTCCCCGGCTCGCTCCCCTCCCCGCCGCCATGAATCTTACATGGTGGGGATTGTTGAGCCCATACCGCCACCAAAGGATGTGCCCTTTCTTCGTCAACATGTCAGAGATTTCATCACCGATGAGTTGCAGCTGCCAGTTTTATCCTCCCAGACTTTGTTTCAAGGTGTCGGGCTATATCAGATGCAAGACCCAGTTATTCGTAGTGCTCTTGTTAACCACGCGCCCTGGCCGCTTGGTTTAGATCAGCATGGGGAAGAGATTTTTGTTAGATTCATTAACCATGATGATGGAGAGGGTTATCGGGCACTACAAGGACGGCTGGTCAATGTTTATTGGTGTCCCCCTGGATTATCGCAATGAGGAGATCCTTTCCGAGGTTGTGGGCACTTTCGGTCAATTTCATTATTGGAACCATGAAGATGATCGTCTAGTTCGTTCCTTGGTTTATGCATCCTTTCCTGACAATCTGCTAGTACCAAGGGATGTGTTTTTTTTGCAAGTTTGCTAATGTGGGGGTGCTGTTGTTTCATGGACTGCCTCTTGCCACATCCTCACGGCCGCTTTCGCTGAACAATTGCCACAAGATGAAGATGTTATGCCAGTTGATGGCAACCCTCATCCCATGCCAGGACAACTTCAACCTATGGAGAATTTTTGGGCAGTGCCACCATATCCAGCCTTGGGCTAGAATGATATACCTCAGCCTTTGCATCATGATCAACCACAGCACCCACAGCCTAAGCAACACGATGGATGGGGGCCATGGGAGGCACCAGTGGAGGAACCAGCTGTTGAGCAGCAGCAAGTGCAACAAGATCAAGCATCCATGATTTTGAATCCTTCATTGGGCTCCAATGACTCCCCTCAGCACAATAATCACTTTGTAGTTGATGGCCCCCCAATGGACCATGTTCAATTGCTTGAGCCGGGGCAAGAAGGAGTTGGGCCTGTTGGCCTAGTTGCTCAGATTCAGGAGGATGAGCTTGTTGTAGCTCAGGATCCAGCTGGCCCATTACATCTTCACAATGAGCCTATTGCTGAAAATGTTGTTGAGAATGTGTTGATTGCCAGTGCTGCTATTGGTGCTGAACACTTTGTCGGGGTAAATAGCCATGGGTAGCCCAGCGGGCTTCCCCTGGCCCCTCAAAAAAAATTATGAGCCCATCCGGCTCATAAGGAGACTCAAGACCTGGGCCGCCTCCCCCTAGCCGACTGCCATCCTAGCCGGCTTGGGGGGCGGCCTGCCCTTTTTACCCCCATGAAGAAAACTATGGAGGGCCGGCTATGGCAAGGCCGGCTATGGCACGGCCGGCTACCGCCGGGTCGGCTCCGATAAAGCGGTCAACGCCGTACCCGCAATGTATGCGTCCACTCTGCGATGATGAAGCGGGGCGTGGCTACAGTGGAGCCTGCCACCCCCAAAACCCGGAGCACGCCTAGTACAGCGCGACGTGCGGGCAACTGCAGCCCGCCCGGCGCGGCACTGTAGCCTCGGCGGCTCCGACGCCGTCCTCGATGGGCCACCAGCGAGGCCCCCGAGGCGGTGGGCCCCTTCGGGCAGAGAGATGCCGAAGGCGGCCGCACCCCCTCTCAAGCCGGCGAGACAGAGGGCCGGCTTCGCGTAGCCGGCCTGCCGCCTTCCTCGAAGGAGACGCCCATTAAGGAGACAAGGTGCGGCGGGGCTACAGTGATCGCCCGCCAGGGCGGCGTTACTGTAGCCACGCTTACCCCGACCAAGCCTGCGCCAACAAACACGGAGCAACAGTAACCGGCCGCCGACAAGGCCCTGGCCGGTGGGGCCGGCCTGTCGACCCAGGAGCCAGCAGTCGGCGGGACCCACCAGCCGGCGGGCCCCAGAAGCCGGCGAGCATAGTCACCGACAGCTGGGCCCCGCGCCCAGTCGGATTACCATTGTACCCCCGGGAGGTAGGCCTATATAAACCCCCCGGTGCACCCATGCAAAGGGTTGAACTCTCTTTCTAGACATAGACACTCACAAGGAGAAGAAGCAGGCTGAGCTAAGCCCTTCTTCCTCCTCTCGCCCCCAAACAGCTCAAGGAGCATTGTAGCCACCTGTGAACTTAGTGACCATGCGGAGACCCCGTAGAGCAGCAGTAGGGGTGTTATCTCCTCGGAGAGCCCTGAAGCTGGGTAAGATTCGCCGGCGTGCATGTCTACGCCTCATCCCGTTTCCAGGCACCGGCGACGTCCTATTGGCCCCCGCAATGATAAGCCACCCGTTGGCATATGTCGATCCTACCACCCGAAATTTGGCGCCCACCGTGGGGCCAGGTGCACCATCGTCCGGAGACCTGATTTGGACGGGAACCCTTTTCCATCCTCGCGGGCGCAGCCAGCCTGGCTCGCCCGATGGCGCTTGCCGCGACGCGCTGCATGGCATCACCAACATCTGCGCGGCTAGCTGCCTCGCCAGCCTCTTCGACAAGGCCCGCCTCTCCGACGAGCTCGCTTCCGATGCGGGCACAGATCACCTCGCCAACCTCCTCAGCCGGCTCCACGTCTCCCGCGAGCCCGCTGCGGACTTGGAGTCGGTTGGCTCCACCGACCCGATGCACGTCGACTCCGACACGGCATCCTACGACACCTTCCCCACCAACGTCACGGTCTACAACGACCCGCTCCCTCCGGCTGGCGATCGCGATTCTGACGCCCCCGAGGTGATGGTTATCGGCCTCGACGGCCCGACTGACGAGGGCGCCCGCGACTCCCCGCGCGCGGCAGCCCAAGACTTGTCCGCCCCCTTCCGGCTGACGCCAGCGACGAAGTTCTGGAGGCACGCCGCCTCGCTCTCCTCGCGGAGGGCCGGCGGCTGGCCTCCGTAAGACGCCTCACCGAGGCCTACCAGCGCGAAGCTGATCGCGCCGCCTTCGGCACGCCGGCTCCGGCTGGCCCTAGCCGGGCCGGCACTGTCAGGCAACGCGGCGCCGTCATCGCCGACATGCTTGGCGTGGATCGCCCGGTCTACGCCACCCCGCTCGAGAACCTGCGCGCCGCCCAGGCGGCCGTAGACGAGCTAGATGGCTTGGAAGCCGAAGATCTCCCCCATATGACGCGGCGCATCCAGCAACTAATCGATGCGGCCGCACAACGGCACGAGGCCGACGCCTGCGCGGGGAGCCCTCCCCCGCGCCGCGAACACGGTGCGACCTCCCGGTCGCCAACTACCAGCTACACCCGCGCGCGGCGCGAGAAAGAGCCGGCTTCCAGCCGAAGCCGGACCCAAGTCTCCATCGAGCGAGACGCGGACGGCCGCCCCCGAGCCATGGAATGGCGGGGCACCCCGCCTCCGCCTCGAGCTTGCGGAGAAAGATATCCTACCCCGCCCCCAGTGGCTCACCCGACTCTCAGCGGCCGGCTTGGTCGCCGGGAGGGAATCGGCGAAAACGACGCCCGCCACCGGATCGACCGCCTGGCCCGATCCCTGGCGCTAGAAGAAGAAGACGATGTCGGCCCGCCTTGCTTCGGCCCCCGCATCCGCGACGAGCCCTTCCCCAAAGGGTTCTCGCTCCCAAGAGACACACCCAAGTATAACGGCTCGGTGAAGCCGGAAGACTGGCTGACCGACTACTCCACAGCCGTCAGCATCGCCAATGGAAACCGGCGCGTTGCCGTAAAGTACGTGCCCCTCATGCTGCAAGGCACGACGCGGACCTGGCTTAACAGCCTTAAGCCGCTCAGCATCAACAGCTGGGTGGACTTCACTGAAGCCTTCGTTCGCAACTTCACCAGCACCTACAAGCGGGCTCCCAAGCCCAGACAGCTCTCCCTGTGTGTACAGGGCCCAGCCGAGTCCACTCGCGACTACCTGACGCGTTGGGCCGAGCTCCGCAATTCCTGTGAGGGGGTGCACGAGGTGCAAGCCATCGAATACTTCACAGCCGGGTGCCGAGAGGGTACCCTCCTCAAGCACAAGCTTCTCTGCGATGAGCCGACTACCCTCGACGAGCTCCTAAACATCACCGACAAGTACGCCACCGCCGACTCCTCGATGAAGACCGAGCTCCGGGTGGACGCATCCGGAAAGGTGCTCAATCCGGCGCCCAAAGCGCCGGCTGGAGACGGCGGCCGACGCCAACACCAGAACGATCAAAAATGCAAGGGCCCTGCGCCGCCTCCCGCCAGTCGGCAGGTGGCCACGGTCGAAGACGCGCCGCCCGAAGGGCGGCCCGCACCCAAGAAGCCCAAGGGCGGTCGGCCGGCTTGGCAGCCGGCCTTCTCCTACGAGCAAACCCTTGATGCCCCGTGCAAGTTCCACAGCGGCGCGAAGCCGTCCAACCACACGACCCGCAAATGCAACTGGCTCGCCCGAATCTCGAAGGGCGAAGGGCTCACGCCGACTCCGCCTGCCGGCCCGCCGCCGCCGGCTCCGCCGCCCAAAGCCGCCCGGCCCGCGGTCGACGCCGTGCAGGACGAGTTCCCCGACGAGCAAGCGTCTTATGTCATCTTCACGAGCCAGCCCGAAGACCGGCGCAGCAAGCGCCGAGAGCAACATGACGTTAACTTGGCCGTCGCTAGCCCAGCCGGCCACATGCACTGGTCGGAGAAACCCATCAGCTGGAGCCGGGCCGACCACCCAGAGGTGATGCCATCCCCCGGTTCCTACGCATTGGTCCTGGAGGCCACCCTCGCAACGGATACGCGCGCCGCACGCTTCTCCCGCGTGCTGATCGACGGCGGAAGCAGCATCAACATCCTGTACCGCGACACCATGGAGAAACTGGGCGTCAAGGCCAAGCAACTTGCGCCGACTCGAACGGTGTTCCACGGCATCATACCCGGACTGTCCTGTGCCCCCATCGGCAAGCTCAAGATCGATGTACTCTTTGGGGGCAAGGATCATTTCCGCCGGGAAGCAATCTGGTTCGAGGTGGTGGACCTGGATAGCCCTTATCATGCCTTGCTTGGCCGACCCGCCTTGGCCAAGTTCATGGCGGTCCCCCACTATGCTTACCTCAAGATGAAGATACCGAGCTCCAAGGGTGTCATCACCATCGCCGGCGACTACAAGAAGTCCGCCAACTGCGCCGCGGCCAGCAGCCGGCTGGCCGAATCCCTCGTGATCGCAGCCGAGAGGAAGACGCTGGACCGGGTCGTGGCCCTGGCCAGCAAGCAGCTAAACCAACCCGCCGACTCCAAGGAGTATGATGCCCAAGGATCTTTCCAGCCGGCCAAGGAGACCAAGAAGATACAGCTCGACCCTGAGCACCCCGAGAGGTTTGCCGTCATTGGGGCGAGCCTGGATAGAAAATAGGAAGGCGAGCTCGCCGATTTCCTCCGTGAGAATCGGGATATCTTTGCATGGTCCCCTAAGGACATGCCGGGTGTTCCGAAGGATTTCGCTGAGCAGAAATTACACGTGCGGGAGGATGCTAAACCAGTCAAGCAGCCCCTCCGCCGACTGTCAAAAGAGAAGAGAAGGATCGTAGGGGAGGAGATAGCCCGGCTCCTTGCAGCCGGCTTCATCATGGAAGTATTCTTCCCCGAATGGCTCGCGAACCCGGTTCTCGTGCTGAAAAAGAATAACAAGTGGCGCATGTGTATAGATTACACGAGCCTCAACAAAGCCTGCCCAAAAGATCCCTTCGCTCTGCCCAGAATTGATCAAGTGATAGACTCCACAGCCGGATGCGAGCTGTTGAGCTTTTTGGATGCCTACTCTGGATACCACCAGATCAAGCTGAACCCGGATGACCAACTGAAGACCGCCTTCATCACGCCGTTTGGAGCCTTCTGCTACCTGACTATGACGTTCGGCTTGAGGAATGCCGGCGCCACGTTTCAGCGTTGCATGCAGAAGTGCCTCCTCACGCAGCTCGGCAAGAATTCCCACGTTTACGTGGATGATGTTGTGGTGAAGACGAAGAAGCGTGGCACTCTGCTGGAAGACTTGAAGGAGACGTTCGAGAACCTGCGCCGGTTCCGGATCAAGCTCAACCCAGAGAAATGCGTGTTCGGAGTGCCAGCCGCGACGTTCAGCTCGCCGCTCCCTCCGCTGGGAGTCCAGCCGGACGTAGCGGAGCTGGCCGCCTCCAAGGCGTCTACCGTCCGCTCGGCCCCCGCAGCTCGGCGCGTGTACGGTGGGGCCATGCTCCCTCCGGCGGGCCGGCTCGCCGCCGGCTCGATCTCAAGGCCGGCTCCGGCCTCGGGTGCGGCCCGGGCCGGCTCCTCCGGCACCGCCGACGATCGGCCGCCTTCGCCTGCTCCGGCTGGCGCTGCTGGCGACGTCCTCTCAGCGGATCCCTCGAAGACCTCGTCCCTCTGCACCGGCGGCTGCTTGGGGATGATCTCCTCCGCCGTGGGCAGAGGGATGTCCAGATCCAAGGTCTGGAGGGGGATGGCGAGCAGCGGAGTCTGGCTGCGCGCGCCTTCCACCTCTGTCTCCACGGCCGCCCGCTCCGACAGAGTCTCGGCCACCGCGCTCGCTCGCCCTGGCGCCGTCTGGGCGGCCTCCCGCTCCGCCGCCTTCCGCTCCGCCGCCTCCCTCTCTCGGCGTGCCTCGCGAGCGTTGCGCTCCGTGGCTGCGTCAAGATTGGCGCGGGGGTCCACTCGGCGGGACCCTGAGGATCCGGCACTCGGCCCGACTACGGAGCCGGCCGGGCCTCGCTCGAGGGAGAGCGGCGCCCTGCTCAAGAAATCAGAAAAGCATTCAAGAAAAGAAGACTTCAGAATAACAAGCATGCAGGCGGCTACTAGACTTACGCGGAAACTGACGGGGGCTTCTTCACCTCCTTCTGGAAGCGGGCCGCCTTCGCCGCCGCCTCCTCGCGCTTTGTGTCCGCGGCGGCGGCCTTCGGCTTCTTCGGCCGGCTTCCGAAGAGCGAAAGCGCGGCCCGGCGCTTCCCCTTCTCGCCATCGGCAGTCGGCGCGGCAGACGAGCTCGCGCCGCGGCGGTCGGTTGCCGGCTGGCGGCGCGGAAGTTCTTCGGCTTCAAAATCGTCCGGCCAGTCGTCGAAACTGGCTGAAAGCCCGGTGCCGCCGAGCTCGGCGGCATCCCCCGTGGCGGCGTCCTCCATGGCGACGGCGGAGAGATCCGGGTCGTCGGGGTCGTCCACCGTGCGGTCCGGGGCGTACTCTCGGTCGACTCCGGCTGCCCCGGCTGGCAGCGGGAGGAGAGGATTCTGATGAAAAGAAAAACAAGAAAAAATAGCCGCCTGGTCAGAGGCCGGCTAACCCAAGCCGGCAGACGACGAGAGGAAAAGCTTACCACAGGCGGAGGCTGGGCGCGGGAGTACGGCGCCTTGCCGAATTGCCACTCGTCGGTGAGCTTCAAGTTGGCGACGTAGTACGCCATCAGAGCCACCTCAGCGTGGGGCATCTCCCAGGTGCTCAGTCGGCAGGGATCGAACCGGCCGCTCATCTGGCACATCATGTGCGGCCGGCTTTGAAGAGGCAAGATCCGGCGCTCGACGAAGGCGGTCACCAAGTCGGACGCGAGAAGACCTTCCGACTGGATCATCACCCGAAGCCGGGAGATGGAAGCGTTCCCCGCTGGAGACAGGGATTTTGACCGGTAGCCCCAGGTCCGCCGCTTCCCAGCCGGCGGGCCGGCTACGTAAGCCGGCAGGTTGACGTAATCGCCGTGCCGGGCGACGTTCTTGACGTAGAAGTAAGACTTCTGCCACAGCTTGACCGACTGGATCAGAGGAATGTGGGGGAAGGGGTTGTCATCGCTGGCCCTCTTCATCGCGATGAAGGCGCCGCAGGGAGCCGGCACGCCGGCAGAGGCGGTGCCGAGCTTGTTCTGGAACAGTTCCGCCCAGAGCTCCAGCGTCGGCAGCACCCCCAAGTACCCTTCGCAGAGCGTGACGAAGGCCGAGAGTTGCAGCACTGCGTTGGGCGTAACATGGTGCGGTTGGAGGTTGTAGAACTCGAGAAAGGACCGCATGAAGCTGCTCGCCGGGAAGCCGAAGCCCCGGAGGAAGTGCGTGCGGAAGACGACGCGCTCGCCTTCCTCCGGCGCCGGCGAGACCTCCTTCGCGGGCGCCAGGCGCACCTGCATGAGGTCGGCGGCGGGCAGACGCCGGGTCTGGCGGAGGAACTCGATGTGCTCGTCGTGGACGTTGGACCCGTCCCATGAGCTCGACAAAGCCAGCGACATGGCGGCGTGGGAGGGCTACGGCGCGAACTGCATCGGGCGCGAGGAAGAAGAAGAAGAGCAAGAAGAAGAAGAGCAAGAAGAAGAAGAGCAGGAGGGATGGGGAGCGGGGGAGCGAACAGGCCCGTGCCTCTCCCCCTCCCCCCATACTTGTAGGCGCGTGCGCCGGAGACGAGGAGGCGCGGCGTGGGGGATCGTGGGGATCGATCGTGCCCATCTCCCCCACGCCCGCGTTAATTACGCGCCTTGATGACGCGAGGTAACGGCCGCGGGGAGGCGAGCAGCCCCCTCGGGCCACAGAGGATCTGCGCCCGGGCCGAGGCCAGGGAGTGGCGGGCCCGGGCCTATGGCGGCGTCCCATCGCGCGCGTGCGACGGCAGGACTTCCCCGCCACATGGCTCGTCGTGGGGCCCGCGGCCGGTCCGCGGGTCAACCATGGTCGCCCTAATAAAGAAAAAATGCTCTGAAGTCGGCTGCATCGACGCAGTCGGCCCCTCACGGTATGAAGCCGGCCAAGCTTCCCGTCCTTCCGTCCGCACTGAAGCTCGCCCGCCTTCGGGGACTACTGTCGGGGTAAATAGCCATGGGTAGCCCAGCCGGCTTCCCCTGGCCCCTCAGAAAAAATTATGAGCCCATCCGGCTCATAAGGAGACTCAAGACCTGGGCCGCCTCCCCCTAGCCGACTGCCATCCTAGCCGGCTTGGGGGGCGGCCCGCCCTTTTTACCCCCATGAAGAAAACTATGGAGGGCCGGCTATGGCAAGGCCGGCTATGGCAAGGCCGGCTATGGCACGGCCGGCTACCGCCGGGCCGGCTCCGATAAAGCAGTCAACGCCGTACCCGCGATGTACGCGTCCACTCTGCGATGATGAAGCGGGGCGTGGCTACAGTGGAGCCTGCCACCCCCAAAACCCGGAGCACGCCTAGTACAGCGCGACGTGCGGGCAACTGCAGCCCGCCCGGCGCGGCACTGTAGCCTCGGCGGCTCCGACGCCGTCCTCGACGGGCCACCAGCGAGGCCCCCGAGGCGGTGGGCCCCTTCGGGCAGAGAGATGCTGAAGGCGGCCGCACCCCCTCTCAAGCCGGCGAGACAGAGGCATAGCCGGCCTGCCGCCTTCCTCGAAGGAGACGCCCATTAAGGAGACAAGGTGCGGCGGGGCTACAGTGATCGCCCGCCAGGGCGGCGTTACTGTAGCCATGCTTACCCCGACCAAGCCTGCGCCAACAAACACGGAGCAACAGTAACCGGCCGCCGACAAGGCCCTGGCCGGTGGGGCCGGCCTGTCGACCCAGGAGCCAGCAGTCGGCGGGACCCACCAGCCGGCGGGCCCCAGAAGCCGGCGAGCATAGTCACCGACAGCTGGGCCCCGCGCCCAGTCGGATTACCATTGTACCCCCGGGAGGTAGGCCTATATAAACCCCCCGGTGCACCCATGCAAAGGGTTGAACTCTCTTTCTAGACATAGACACTCACAAGGAGAAGAAGCAGGCTGAGCTAAGCCCTTCTTCCTCCTCTCGCCCCCAAACAGCTCAAGGAGCATTGTAGCCACCTGTGAACTTAGTGACCATGCGGAGACCCCGCAGAGCAGCAGTAGGGGTGTTATCTCCCCGGAGAGCCCTGAAGCTGGGTAAGATTCGCCGGCGTGCATGTCTACGCCTCATCCCGTTTCCAGGCACCGGCGACATCCTATTGGCCCCCGCAATGTAAGCCACCCGTTGGCATATGTCGATCCTACCACCCGACACACTTGGTTGAAGATTTTCAAGTTCCGAATGCTGCTGTTTATCATATAGGTGATAACTAGGTTATGGATAACCCTGTTTTGCCTGCACAGAATGACAATCTTGCCATTGTTCCTTACCAGCCACCTCTACAACCACCTCTACAGCCACCTCTCTTTGTTGGTGCTGCTAGGATTATCTATGGCCATGTTCTACCACCCGCAATGATCTGGCAGAGGACTTTTGAGTCATTGATGCCATCTTTTCTGACCTCAACCCTGCCCAAAGAAATGCCAATCATGCTGGATTGTTCTACCTTAACGAGATCGTGGCTGCAAGCTTTCTTTGAAGATCTGGCCTTTTCTTGGCCATCCACTCTGGTGCAAAGTGAGGAGCAGACCTTGCCAAGATTGCCCTCTCCCTCTAGGCCAGTGGCCCGAAAGCTGACTTTTGGAGAGGATCCCAATACTCTCTTTCTGCCATCTGTCTATACTGATAAAGTTCAGACTCCACTTGCTTTTGCTAGTGTGTCTGCTGTTGCAAAGAAGAGAGGCAGAAAGCCTAAGTCCATTGTAGCTCCAATGGTTGATTTCTCTGTCAGAAGAATGACCAGGAGTGCTGCAAAACTGCAGGGTTTCAAGCTTGCATTTGCGACTCCAATCAAGCCAAGGCCACCTAGGCAGCCACGTGCAAAGAAGCCCAGACTCCAGGCTGACAAGGATAATCAACCTGACCCCATGTCGGCTGATGATGGCCTTGCTCCAACTCCTATTCTTGTTATGCAGAACCTTGGCGCATCCCTGGGCATCCCACCTGAGAAGCTTTCACTTGAGCAGCTTATGGCTGACCCGAAGGAGACTCCAAACAGTGATGTGTCTAATGATGAGTAAACTTTGTTATTATAATCCAGCGAGGCAGGCCCTTTGTCCTGCCATTTGTTTTCTTTTGGGGTTGCTTTTTGTTTCAACAAACTTCTGTGTGTGCTCAGTGGACCTTGTGGATCATCTGAAGTATTTTCTGCACTATTATGGTTATGCTGTGTGCCAGTATTATTATGTGATGCTGTGCTTCTACTATTATCCTATAGTGTTTTATAATGAGTGCAAATGTTAATAAGGATTGGAAGGTACTGTGCTGGAATGTTAGAGGGCTTAATTCTGAAATTAGGCAGCGGGCTGTCAGAGCTAAAATTGAGGGAAGTCAATGTTCAGTTGTTTGCTTACAAGAAACAAAGTGTGATTTCTTTGACCAAAGATCTATCGGGAAAGATTGTCCTAAAAGGTTTGATAACTTTGCATATTCTCCTTCTATGGGTGCTTTTGGTGGAATTATTGTCCTATGGTGTTCCTCTGCACTAACTGGTACTTTGGTTGAACTGCAAAGTTTTGGCATCATCATTAATTTCACCTCAACCCAAAACAACCAATCTTGGACCTTGGTTAATGTTTATGGGACTTGTCAGGGGGAGCTTTGAGATGCTTTTGTGCACTGGTTATATCATATTCAAATTCCTCTAGATGATCTCTGGTTATTTCTGGAAGACTTCAACTTTATTAGATCATTGGATAATAGGAATTTGCCTGGAGGAGACATTAATGATATGTTCATTTTCAATGAAATTATTGTCCATTTGGGGCTAATTGAACTGGCATTAAAAGGAAGGTCGTACACTTTGTCAAACATGCAGGAAACACCTCTTCTAGAGCAGCTTGATTGGTTTGTTACTACACCAACATGGACTGGGGAGTACCCTAATACAATGGTGTATCCTCTAGCTAAAACTAGCTCTGATCATGTGCCATGTGTGGTCTCCATCTCCACTTCCATACCTAAAGCAAAGATTTTTCATTTTGAAAACTGTTGGGTGGACATGCCTGGGTTTCTGGAGTGTGTGGAGCTTTCTTGGTCTGCCCGCACTAGAAAATCTAATTCTACTACCGTTCTAACTAAGAAATTCAAAAGGTTGATGACTGATCTTAGGAAATGGCAGAGTGGTCTCTCTAGGCTGAAGTTGCTGATGGATGCCTATAATGCAGTTATTCTACCTTTTGACAATTTGGAAGACCAGAGGCCATTATCTAGGTCAGAATTTAATTTCAGGAAAATAGTCAAGATGCACCTTGAAGAGTTGCTCCATCTTCAGTACATTTATTGGAAGCAGGGATGCACCATCAGATGGATAAAGGCGGGGGAAGAAAATTCCAAATTCTTCCAAGCTATGGCAAAAGAGAGATTCAGAAGGAATACTATTTCCAGTCTAATTAATGATGAAGGTTTGGCCCTCCTCCTCACACAATGACATGGCTGGTCTCCTTTGGTCTTCGTATAAGGATAGAATGGGAGTTTCTTATGGGATTGACATGTTATTTGATCTGGAGAATCTAATCCAACCTGTCCCTAACCTTGAGTGCTTGTCTAAACCTTTCTCAGATGAGGAGATCAATGATGTGCTCAAACATTTACCTCTTGACAGGGCACCTGGACCAGATGGATTTACTGGTCTATTTGTGAAGACGTGTTGGCACATCATTAAAGATGACTTCCTAAAGTTAATCACTGATTTCTATGAAGGAAGAATTTCCTTGCAAAGCATAAATGGTTCCCTAGTGACCCTAATTCCGAAAGTCCTGTCTCCTGAAGGCCCCAATGATTATAGGCCAATCTCTCTCACAAATACATGCCTCGAATTCCTCACTAAACTCCTGGCAAATAGATTGTAGAAGATTATCCTCACATGCATCCATAAGAACCAGTATGGTTTTCTAAAGTCAAGGTCCATTCAGGATTGCATTGCCTGGAGTTTGGAATACATTAATCAGTGTCTACAGTCCCAGAGACCCATCCTCATCCTTAAGCTTGACTTTGCAAAAGCTTTTGACACCGTGGAGCATGATTTGATCTTGCTTATGTTGAAATATAAGGGTTTTGATGCAAAATCGATTGGTTGGACTAAAGAGCTTCTTTCTTTTGGATCCTCTTCTATCCTTCTAAATGGTGTTCCTGGTAAGCAATTCAATTGCAAAAGAGGTGTAAGACAAGGAGATCCTCTCTCACCACTCCTCTTTGTTATTGTTGCTGATCTCTTGCAATCAGTGGTTAATCAAATGCTCCAACAAGGGTTACTGTCACTTCCAATACCTTCTAATGATCATGACTTCCCTATAGTCCAATATGCAGATGATACCTTGTTGATTGTCCAAGCTGATGAAACCCAGCTGCTAGCTCTAAAGAACATGTTGGTTGCCTTCTCCAAATCAACTGGGCTCAAAGTTAATTTCCATATGTCCTGCATCTTACCCATCAATGTTACACAGGAGGAAACAGTTAGGTTGGCTGCTATTTTTGGCTGTCAAGTTGGGTCTCTTCCTTTCACATACCCGGGTCTGCCTATGGGTACCACAAAGCCTAGAATCCAAGATCTGGTGCCTGTTATTGACAGAGTTGAGAGGAGGCTTTCTGCTAGTTCCTCCCTGCTTTCCCAGGGTGCCAGGTTACAACTTCTGCAATCAGTTCTCTCCTCCTTGCCCATTGATTTCCTTTGCAGTCTGAGTCTGCCAGCTACTATTATTAAGCAGTTGGAAATAATAATGAGGCAATGTTTGTGGAGAGGAAATTCTGCCACCCCAAAACAATCTCTAGCTGCCCGGCCAATGGTTTGTAAACCAAAAGATAAAGGGGGCATGGGGATCATTAACCTTGCATTTCAAAATAAGGCCTTGCTCACAAAACACTTGCATAAGTTCTACAACAAAGCAGATATACCTTAGGTCTCCTTGATTTGGGACACTTACTACAATGCAGTGGTTCCACATGCAACTGTCTAGTGTGGTTCCTTTTGGTGGGATATGATGAAGCTAAATGAGGTTTATAGATCACATTCTGTTATCACCATCAATGATGGCAACAACTCATTTTTGGCATGATGCTTGGATCTTGGGTGGAAGCCATCTGCCTATTAAGGATAGATTCCCCAGAATTTTCTCCTTTGCTCTAGATGACAAGATTTCTGTCAAGGACTTTATAGAAGATTTTGATATTGGTACTTATTTTCAGTTACCATTATCTTTGGAAGCAATGGACGAGCTGGTTTCCCTTAGCACAGATTTAAGTGGGCTACAAAGGTGCCCTCAGGAACCTGACTCTTGGTCATGGACACCTGGAAAAGGAACTACTCTGCTAAAAGTTACTATTCTGTGGCCCATGCGCATCTGCCTGATGTTGGTCCCTGTAAATGGATTTGGAGAAGTAAATGCATAATGAAAATCAAGGTTTTTGCCTGGTTAATGCTGAATGATAGACTCAATTCCAGAGATATGCTTGTTAGAAGGCATTGGAGATCTGAGGATGAGGACAATTTATGCCCTATGTGTGTGGCTAATATAGATGAGGACAGAGATCATTTGTTCTTCAAGTGCATTTTCAGCACCAGAGTTTGGAATTACCTTCAGATTACCTGGATTGCAGGGTTATCTCCTAAGGAATGTATCTTGGCAGCAAAGAGGAGTTTCAATCACCCTTTCTTCTTTGAGGTAGTTTACCTTGGTGCTTGGAGCATCTGGACCACAAGGAATGACAAAATCTTCAGACATATCAGGCCAACCTTTGGGGGATGGAAGGCCAAATTCATACATGACATCACCTGCACTCCCATAGGATGAAGGCTTTGATCGAGCCACTACTCCTTCAATGGATTAATGCGCTGCCATGATCTATGTGGCATGTTACTCCTCGGTATATTTGTATATACGATGTTGTTGTATCTTCATATGTAGGTTCTTTGTAACTCCTAGATAGTTTTATTTTTCCTCCTTTTAATTTTGTAATACTTGGGATCCTATTTTAATAAAGGGCCGTGGGGCTTTTTCCTCACAGTATTCAGTAAAAATAACACAAGTCTGAAACATTTGAAAAGTTCAAAGAATTTCAGAGTGAAGTGGAGAATCATCGTAACAAAAAAATAAATGTTCTATGATCTGATCACGGAGGCGAATATTTGAGCTACGAGTTTGGCCTTCATTTAGAACAATGTGTAATAGTTTTACAACTCACGCCACCTTGAACACCATAGCGTAATGGTGTGTCCGAATGTCATAACCATACTTTATTAGATATGGCGCGATCTATGATGTCTCTTACCGATTTACCACTATTGTTTTGGGGTATGCATTAGAGATGACTACATTCACATTAAATAGGGCACCGTCTAAATCCGTTGAGATGACACCGTATGAACTATGGTTTGGCAAGAAACCTAAGCTGTCGTTTCTCACAGTTTGGGGTTGCGACACTTATGTCAAAAGGCTTCATCCTGATAAGCTCGAACTCAAATCAGAGAAGTACGTCTTCATAGGATACCCTAAGGAAACAATTGGGTACACCTTCTACCACATATCCGAAGGCATGATCTTTGTTGCCAAGAATAGGACATTTCTATAGAAGGAGTTTCTCTCGAAAGAAGTGGGTCGGAGGAAAGTAGAACTTGATGAGGTAATTATACCTTCTCTCAATTTGGAAAGTAGCACATCAGAGAAATCAGTTCCCGTGATGTCTACACCAACTAGAGAGGAAGCTAATGATGATGATCATGAAACTTCACATCAAGTTAATACTGGACTTCATAGGTCAAACAGAACACGTTTCGCACCAGAGTGGTACGGTAATCCTGTCCTGGAAGTCATGTTACTTGACCATGGTGAACCTACGAACTATGAAGCAGCTATGATGAACCCAGATTCCGATAAATGGCTTGAGGCCATGAAATCTGAGATAGGATCCATATTTGAGAACAAAGTATCACTACAAAAAAAGACACATACGTGACATTTTGGGCCGAACGAATTTTTTCTTCTGTCATACTTATGACACTTCTATGACGATAATTGTGACAAAACCAGGTATCATCATAGATGTGGTGGGATCCTACTTCTATGACAAAAAATCATGACAGAAAATGGGCTTTTCGTCCTGGGAGGGCCGTAGACGCAGCTGCATGACATTCTTTGGGCCGTCCATGACGGAGAAAACCATGGTAGAAGCGAGGGCGAGGAAAATATCGGGGGAATTCCCGGTTACGGTGGGTGGTCGGGGGCCGAGAGATACACATTTCTCTCGTACGTATGCATCTGTGTGCGAGGCGTTGGGCTCCAACTGAACCCGAGCGAGGCATTGGGATCTAAGTGAACCCGAGCGATTGCACTACAGGCTACGCATTACTGAACCCGAGCGATCGATCGATCCCTTGCTGTTAACTGAACCCGAGTGATTCCTTCGCTACTACTACTAACTGAAGCCGACCGAACACTGCTGCCCCCTTCCCTTGATGAACAGTGAGCGTTGTTGAGGGGGTTTGGATGAACAGTTCCCGGTGGGGGGTTGGATGAACAGTTCCCGGTGGGGGGTTGGATGAACAGGACCCCGTGGTAGTAGAGGTTGTTGCCGCTGGATGAATAGTACCCCGATCGATCGAGCCGGTGGATGAAGAGGACCCTGCGGAGGGCTGGATGACCAGGACCCCGTGGAGGGCTGGTTGAACAGTAGCCGGTGGAGGGCTGGTTGAACAGTAGCCGGTGGAGGGATGGATGAACAGTAGCCCGTGGAGGGGTGGTTGAACAGGACCCCGTGGAGAGGGCTTGTTGAACAGTAGCTGGTGGAGGAGCGCGCGGTGGAGGCTAGATGAACAGGAGCCCGTGGATGAACAGTCGTGGGTGGAGGCTGGAGGAGGTCGATGTTGGATGAATAGTAGCCCGTGGAGGCTGGAGGATGTCGACGGTGGAGATGAACTATATCCCGTGGAGTCCCATTTTGCGGTACGCCACACCCTTCCCGATGAACAAGACCCCCGTTTCGACCGTAGCGCTCCAACACAAGTCCGTTTCCTCTGTTTTGCAGTATGCCACACCCCCCGATCAACAGGACCCCCTTTCGACCGTTTTGCGATACGCCAGACCCCTCCTGATGAACAGGATCCCGTTTCGACCGTGGCCAGTCGAACACAAGTCATTTCCTCTGTTTTGTGGTACGCCCTGCCTCGTTTCCATCGCCTGTTCCATCCAAGTCGGTTGGCTCCCGATGAACACGATGACGCATTCCGTTCCGACCCAGCCGGTTGCCTCCCCATGAACACAACGACGGCACAGCTTCTCCGTTCAGACCCAACCATGTACACGAGCCCTGGCCGTACGTATGCGAGAGTAGGCAATCGAGACCCTGCCCGTATGTACGTACGTGGCCGTATTTTCTTTCTTGCACCCTGGCCGTTGTACGTACGTGTACATGGTACGTGGGCGCCTCTACTACGACACGTGCACGTGTCTACATCGACCAGTATGTACATACACGTTCGCGACCAGAATGACAACGCTACGTACGCTTTGACGAGGTGGGTCCCGACTGTCAAGCACTTCCTTCCGTGCGAAGATGTAGCTGGTGGGTCCCAGCAGTCAGGGAGCGAATATTTTTTTTCCCGTAATATGGACGCACTTCCTTGTGTGTGAAGATATAGCTGATGGGTTCCAGCAGTCAGGGGAAACGTTTTTTTTTGCGAAATACGGTGGCCCGTCCGGTGGGTCCCTGCTGTCAGGTGGAGGAATCATTATTTTTCGCGTAATAAGGAGTCACTTCCTTGCTGCGGCCGTGGACCTAGCTGTCAGCCTCTCCATGTACAATACTCTTCTGATGGAAGTCGTTCCTTGACCACGTTGACCATGCCGAGATCACCAGGGCGATGGATGATGGCGAGGCCTAGGAAGGGGAAGACGCGGCAGTGGTTGCCCACGCAGAGAGAAGTATGAGGGTTCGCTGGATCGGCTGCGGTGTGAGGCTGCCGTCGATGCAGAATAACAGGGGGTGTGGGTGAGTAGAGCGATGGCCAGGCCAGCGGTGGGAGTAGTAGGGGGCGGAGAGGCCTCAACGGCAGCATAGCCGGCCACTGGAGGTAGGAGAGTAGGCGGTCTTGCCGGCGCTGGTTTGGGCGGCTGGTGCAAGAAGAGCAGTGATTGAAGAAACAACAAGACCGTTCGATTCAAATCCAATGGTCACTGCTGCTAGAATTGTTTGTTGACTAAGTTGACAAAGCCCTGCATACGTGTCAACTTAGTAGGCCCATAGGCCAGCCTCCGAACCGGTGCGCCCCAGATGTCAGTGGGAGGAATCAATTTTTTTTCGCATAATAAGGAGGCAGTTGATTCCGTGCGGCCAGGCCAGTGGAGGGAGTAGGGTGCGCCGATGAAGCCTATGCGGCATGACAACGGGCCACAAGAGGAGGGAGCAGGCAGTCCCGCCGGCGCTGGTTTAGGCAGCTGGAGCAGGAAGATCAGAGATTGAAGAAGCACGTCGGCCGTTGGATGGACATCCAACAGTCACTGCTGATAGGATTGTGTGCTGACTAACAAAGCCTTGCGTAAACAAGTCAGCCTCAAAATTTGGGGTGTGTACAGCCCATTTGCTATTATATTTATAACTTTTACTCATTTTCTAATTCATATGGAAGTTATTGCAGCCCATTTTTCATTTTTAAAATTGCTTCCCATTTTCTGGTCAGTACCAGGGTTAAAAATTGAACTAAAAATGTGCGAAATTTTGAAAATTCGCAATTTTTTCTGGGAACAAAATATTCTTAATCCAATAATTATTAGCCTTACTAAATCAAATTTAAAAATAAATTAGTACTATGTCATGTTAAAATCCAATGAAATATAAAATATCAGTGAAGAACAAAAACAAAAAGAAACTAATTTTCCAATTTACTTTTAACAAATACTGACCAAACTCTTTGGACAGGCCGGAATACATCCCTCATCGTCTTGAAAGATTTGCAGGCCAGTAAGTCGGAGAAAACAAATAGGCCTAGCTTGGGTATACTTCAAAAAGAAATAGTGTCCTACCTATTTTCCCAAAGAAAAAACTGTTGGACTGGTCATGTTGTTAGACAGGCCACAGAGACCGCACAACCCAGTTTATAGCCTGCTCCTCCGAACAAATCCTCAAAAAAAATTGTGCAATTCTGTCATTAATTGACTATACGTTGAAAATGATGTGGGTCCCAGATATCAGCAGGGTGGATTAGAGTAGAAAAACGATGGGTGCATCTGAGTAGTAAAAGAGGGGCTTCGCTTGTGTTCGGGAGTGGATCTGGTGGGTCCGTAATGTCATACTCACATCTACAGTGATGTCCCGATTCACATTGTTTACAGGGCCGGACGGTGGTGCTGCGGCGAGCGCACCAAGGTGGAGGATAAAGTGTTGTCGCCAATGTGCTGGGCTGGGTTGGACATTCTTATTGAAAAATAAAAATGGACCGGAACTATTTACGATGTTGACTACGATTTGCATGGGTCCGCTGGTTCAGGAAGAAAATGGTGGGAGAAATAAGACTTGTCGCTATCTTTGCCTAAGAATTATATCGACTGAATGTAACGACACTATCATAGGAAATAATATCCTCCTGCTAAATCGTGAATTTAAAGAACTGGTGCATGAGCATTTAGCTTTATTTATTTACTTATTTATGCTTAGGGGACCATGAGCATGTACCTAGGCTGGATTCAAGTGAGAGTCTCCCTTCCACTTAATTATGGGATCCTCTATTGGGCCTTCATCAGTGGGCTGCATGTTATCAACAAGTGGAAAATGTGTTTATGAAAAATAGTATGCGCTACATACGGTACGGGGCACTAAAAGATCGGACCGTGCAATGACTTCGAAAACATTGTGTTTGTCGTTCTAACAACACATTTATTCAACCAACAGACGAAATATACTACTGATTGTATGTTGAAAATAGCAGCAGCAACAACGAGGGCTGGGGGTGCAACAGAAGCAGTAAGTAGGCCAAAAGAATAAGGACGCAGCTCTCTCTTCCAAACCAAACATCAGCCATCATTACAAAAGGGCTACCAAAAAAGAACAAGTGTATGCATCAAACTAAATAAAGATCCTACTACACCAAGAGTACGCATCTAACTAACTAGCTCAGTTAGACGTTACTATATATTAAGCTGTGGAGATTGGCTGACGGCTTGAACCAGATGGGTGCCTGACGGGGGAAACTCCAGCCAGCAGGTTGAAGTCTGATACTTGCGACCCTCTCTCCTACTTTGGGCTACAGAGCGTGGCGGCACATATCAGGGTATGGTGCATGCAGAGACGCATAGTACGTTGTGTCACAGTTTTGCCTGATGAACGAAACCGCACTGCCGTCATGATCCTTGCTGTCGGTTATCTCCTGGTTAATCGGATAATTCAGTCTGAGAAACAGAGAGCGTGTACCAAGGCTACTTACCACCCTCCAGTAAAAAATTCCTAAAGGCCCAGAGAAGCTGGGATCCTGCTCAAAGACCTTGCAGTGACTGTGATTGTATTCCGCGAAACAACACATCCGGCACGTGCGAACGATCATCAATCATTCGCCATCGTCTGATCGAGCCAGGAACCACCTGCAACTGCCATGCCACTTTTCTTTGAAAGGTTCTAGGATTAGGAAGGGTAGGGACACTAGGCGGCCTACAACATCATATCAAGTTGGAGTCAAATAAAAAAGGTCTCTTAATGTAGTCAATCTTAAGAACAACATGTTATGAGCATGAATATTTTTTCAGTAAATGTTGACAGTAATATAAGCAAGCCATCATGATATCATAGGAAAGTAACATACTGATGTCAGAGCCGTTTTTAGCGATGACTGGAGTAGGCCAGCAATACGTCCAGCCATAGAAGGAGTCAACAGCGTAAATGAAGCCCTTGTGTTCAATGGCATCAGAGAACCATGGAGGATGTATGATCCTGCGATGGACATGCAGATTTATCCACTTACCGCAGTGACCTATCAGATAGGCGAGACCGCGGTTGAAGAACGCAATTAGCCTGAAGTCTTCATAAATCGCAGATCATTTGGGCACTTGGCAGATTACAACCTTGAGCAAATCAAACTTGTTATCATGTTGGCTACTGTAAGATTCCGAGTATTCTGGGCCACTGTGCCAAAGCAGTGCAGTGTTAATCGAAGGAAGGGGGTCAATCACCGGGTGTAGAGCTCCACGAGCATCCAGCTGCCACCACCATCGACGAGTACCATCCAAGATGTGCTCATGCCCCAGTACATATCGTTAATGTAGTTTAGGGAGACGGGGATCGGATGATAGTCAAGAGGGTTGATGCTCGCCACCCTACGATCGTTATGCTATGTGACATGCCGTTTCTGAAGATCAGGAGGCATCAACTGAAGGAAATATGCCCTAGAGGCAATAATAAAGTTATTATTTATTTCCTTATATCATGATAAATGTTTATTATTCATGCTAGAATTGTATTAACCGGAAATATGATACATGTGTGAATACATAGACAAACAGAGCGTCACTAGTATGCCTCTACTTGACTAGCTCGTTGATCAAAGATGGTTATGTTTCCTAGCCATAGACAAAGAGTTGTCATTTGATTAACGGGATCACATCATTAGGAGAATGATGTGATTGACTTGACCCATTACGTTAGCTTAGCACTTGATCGTTTAGTTTGTTGCTATTGTTTCTTCATGACTTATACATGTTCCTATGACTATGAGATTATGCAAATCCCGTTTACCGGAGGAACACTTTGTGTGCTACCAAACGTCACAACATAACTGGGTGATTATAAAGGTGCTCTACAGGTGTCTCTGAAGGTACTTGTTGGGTTGGCGTATTTCGAGATTAGGATTTGTCACTCCGATTGTCGGAGAGGTATCTCTGGGCGCACTCAGTAATACACATCACTTAAGCCTTGCAATCATTGCGACTAATGAGTTAGTTGCGGGATGATGTGTTACGGAACGAGTAAAGAGACTTGCCGGTAACGAGACTGAACTAGGTATTGAGATACCAACGATCGAATCTCGGGCAAGTAACATACCGATGACAAAAGGAACAACGTATGTTGTTATGCGGTTTGACCGATAAACATCTTCGTAGAATATGTAGGAGCCATTATTGACCAGAGACGTGTCTCAGTCATGTCTACATAGTTCTCGAACCAGTAGGGTCCGCACGCTTAAAGTTCGATGACGGTTATATTATGAGTTTATGGTTTTTGATGTACCGAAGGTAGTTCGGAGTCCCGGATGTGATCACAGACATGACGAGGAGTCTCGAAATGTTCGAGACGTAAAGATCGATATATTGGACGACTATATTTGGATACCGTACTGGTTCCGGGTGAGATCGGGATAATACCGGAGCACCGGGAGGTTATCGGAACCCCCCGGGAGGTATATGGGCCTTAATGGGCTTTAGTGGAAAGGAGGGGAAAGGAGCAAGGGAGGGGGCGCTCCCCCCAAGCCCAATCCGAATTGGGAGGGGGCCGGCCCCCCTTTCCTTGCTCCCTCCTTCCTCTTCCTTCCCTCTCCCTCTCCAAATAGGAAAAGGAGGAGCCTACTCCCCCCCTTGGACGCGCCTCCTCCCCTTGGCTGGCCCTCTCCTCCCCTCCTTTATATACAGAGGAGAGGGGCACCCCATAGACACAACAATTGGTCTCTTGGATCATTTAGCCGTGTGCGGCGCCCCTCTTCACCATAGTTCACCTCGATAATATTGTAGCGGTGCTTAGGCGAAGCCCTGCGACAGTAGAACATCAACATAGTCACCATGCCGTTGTGCTGATGACTCTTCCTCAAAGCTCGGCTGGATCGGAGTTCGAGGGACGTCATCGAGTTGAACGTGTGCAGAACTCGGAGGTGTCGTGCGTTCGGTACTTGATCGGTCGGATCATGATGACGTACGACTACATCAACTGCGTTGTGCTAATGCTTCTGCTTTTGGTCTACGAGGGTACGTGGACACACTCTCCCCTCTCGTTGCTATGCATCACCATGATCTTGCGTGTGCGTAGGATGTTTTTTGAAATTACTACGTTCCCCAACAGTGGTATCCGAGCCAGGTTATATGCGTTGATGTTATATGCACGAGTAGAACACAAGTGAGTTGTGGGCGATACAAGTCATACTGCTTACCAGCATGCCATACTTTGGTTCGGCGGTATTGTTGGATGAAGCGGCCCGAACCGACATTACGCTTACGCTTAGGTGAGACTGGTTCTACCGACGTGCTTTGCACACAAGTGGCTGGGGGGTGTCAGTTTCTCCAATTTTAGTTGAACCGAGTGTGGCTACGCCCGGTCCTTGAGAAGGATAAAACATCACTAACTTGACGAACTATCGTTGTGGTTCTGATGCGTAGGTAAGAACGGTTTGTGATGAATGTCGCGGTAAATAGCCATGGGTAGCCCAGCTCGCTTCCCCTGGCCCCTCAGAAAAAATTATGAGCCCGTCCGGCTCATAAGAAGACTCAAGATCTGGGCCGCCTCCCCCCTAGCCGACTACCTTCCTAGCCGGCTTCGGGGGCGGCCCGCCCTTTACCCCCATGAAGAACGTTGTGGAGGGCCGGCTACAAGAGGCCGGCCACAACAAGGCCGGCTACAGCCAGGCCGGCTCCCATAAAGCAGTCAATGCCGTACCCGCAATGTACGCGTCCACTCTGCGATGATGAAGCGGGGCGTGGCTACAGTGGAGCCTGCCACCCCCAAAACCCGGAGCACGCCTGGTACGGCGCGCCGTGCGGGCAGCCATGGCCCGCCCGGCGCGGCACTGTAGCCGCGGCGGCTCTGACGCCGTCCATGACGGGCCGCCAGCGTGGCCCCCGAGGCGGTGGGCCCCTTCGGGCAGAGAGATGCTGAAGGCGGCCGCACCTCCTCTCAAGCCGGCAAGATAGAGGGCCGGCTTCCCATAGCTGGCCTGCCACCCTCCTCGAAGGAGATGCCCATCAAGGAGACAAGATGCGGCGGGGCTATAGTAATCGCCCGCCAAGGCGACGTTACTGTAGCCACGCTTACCCCGACCAAGCCTGTGTCAACGACACGGAGTAACAGTAACCATCCGCCGACCGGGCACTGGCCGGTGGGGCCGGCCTATCGACCCAGGAGCCGGCAGCCGGCGGGACCCACCAGCCGGCGGGCCCCAGAAGCCGGCGTAGAAGCCGGCGAGCATAGTGACAGACAGCTGGGCCCTGCGCCCAGTCGGATTACCATTGTACCCCCGGGCGGTAGGCCTATATAAACCCCCCGGTGCACCCATGCAAAGGGTTGGACTCTCATTCTAGACCTAGACACCATACAAGGAGAGGAAGCAGGCTGAGCTGAGCCCTTCTTCCTCCTTCCACCCAAAATAGCTCAAGCAGCATTGTAGCTACTTGTTCACTTAGTAACCATGCGGAGACCCCGCAGAGCAGCAGTAGGGGTGTTATCTCCCCGGAGAGCCCTGAAGCTGGGTAAGATTTGCCGGCGTGCATGTCTTCGCCTCATCCCGCTTCCAGGCACCGGCGATGTTCTACTGGCCCCCGCAATGATAAGCCACCCGTTGGCATATGTCGCTCCTACCACCCGACATTTGGCGCCCACCGTGGGGCCTGGTGCACCGTCGTCCGGAGACCTGTTCTGGACGGGAACCCTTTTCCTTCCCCGCGAGCGTAGCCAGCCCGGCTCACCCGATGGCGCTTGCCGCGACGCGCTGCATGGCGTCACCAACATCCGCGCGGCGAGCGGCCTCGCCGACCTCTTCGACAAGGCCCGCATCTCCGACGAGCTTGCCTCCGATGCGGGCACTGATCACCTCGCCAACCTCCTCGGCCAGCTCCACGTCTCCAGCGAGCCCGCTGCGGATTTGGAGTCGGTTGGCTCCACCGACCCGATGCCTGTCGACTCCGACACGACATCCTACGGTACCTTCCCCACCAACGTCACGGTCTACAACGACCCGCTCCCTCCGGCTGGCGATCACGATTCTGACGCTCCCGAGGTGATGGTTATCGGCCTTGACGGCCCGACTGACGAGGGCACCCGCGATGCCCCACGCGCGGCGGCCCACGACTTGTCCGCCCCCTTCTGGCTGACGCCAGCGATGAAGTTCTGGAGGCACGCCGCCTCGCCCTCCTCGCGGAGGGCCGGCGGCTAGCCTCCGTAAGACACCTCACCGAGGCCTACCAGCGCGAAGCTGACCGCGCCGCCTTCGGCACGCCGGCTCCGGCTGGCCCAAGCCGTGCTGGCGTTGTCAGGCAATGCGGCGCCGTCATCGCTGACAAGATTGGAGTGGATCGCCCGGTCTACGCCACCCCGCTCGAGAACCTGCGCGCCGCCCAGGCGGCCGTAGACGAGCTGGACGGCTTGGAAGCCGAAGACCTCCCCCACATGATGCGGCGCATCCAGCAACTAATCGATGCGGCCGCATGACGGCACGAAGCCGACGCCTGCGCGGGGAGCCCTCCCCCGCACCGAGACCACGGCGCGACTTCCCGGTCGCTGACTACAAGCAACACCCGCGCGCGGCGCAAGAAAGAGCCGGCTTCAAGCCGAAGCCGGACCCAAATCTCCATCGAGCGAGACGCGGACGGCCGCCCCCGAGCCATGGAATGGCGGGGCACCCCGCCTCCGCCTCGAGCTCGCGGAGAGAGATATCCCACCCCGCCTCCAGTAGCTCACCCGACTCTCAGCGGCCGGCTTGGTCGCCGCGAGGGAATCGGCGAAAACGACGCCCGCCACCGGATCGACCGCCTGGCCCGATCCCTGGCGCTAGAAGAAGAAGACGATGTCGGCCCGCCTTGCTATGGCCCCCGCATCCGTGACGAGCCCTTCCCCAAAGGGTTCTCGCTCCCAAGAGACACACCCAAGTACAATGGCTCGGTGAAGCCGGAAGACTGGCTGACCGACTACTCCACAGCCGTCAGCATCGCCAATGGCAACCGGCGCGTTGCCGTAAAGTACGTGCCCCTCATGCTGCAAGGCACGACACGGACTTGGCTTAACAGCCTCAAGCCCCTCAGCATCAACAGCTGGGTAGATTTCACTGAAGCCTTCGTTCGCAACTTCACCAGCACCTACAAGCGGGCTCCCAAGCCCAGACAGCTCTCCCTGTGCGTACAGGGCCCAACCGAGTCCACTCGCGACTACCTCACGCGTTGGGCTGAGCTCCGCAACTCCTGCAAAGGGGTGCACGAGGTGCAAGCCATCGAATACTTCACTGCCGGGTGCCGAGAGGGCACCCTCCTCAAGCACAAGCTTCTCTGCGATGAGCCGACTACCCTCGACGAGCTCCTGAACATCGCCGACAAGTACGCCACCGCCGACTCCTCCATGAAGACCGAGCTCCGGGTGGACGCGTCCGGAAAAGTGCTCAATCCGGCGCCCCAAGCGCCGGCTGGAGACGGCGGCTGACGCCAACACCAGAACGATCAGAAGCGCAAGGGCCCTGCGCCGCCTCCCGCCCGCGCCCAAGAAGCCCAAGGGCGGCCGGCCGGCTTGGCAGCCGGCCTTCTCCTACGAGCAAACCCTTGATGCCTCGTGCAAGTTCCACAGCGGCGCGACGCCGTCCAACCACACGACCCGCAAATGCAACTGGCTCGCCCGAATCTCCAAGGGCGAAGGGCTCACGCCGACTCCGCCTGCCGGCCCGCCGCCGCCGGCTCCGCCGCCCAAGGCCGCCCGGACCGCGGTCGACGCCGTGCAGGACGAGTTCCCCAATGAGCAAGCATCTTATGTTGTCTTCACGAGCCAGCCCGAAGACCGGCGCAGCAAGCGCCGAGAGCAACAAGAAGTCAATGTGGCCGCCACCAGCCCAGCCGGCCACATGCACTGGTCAGAGAAACCCATCAGTTGGAGCCGGGCCGACCACCCAGAGGTGATGCCGTCCCCCGGTTCCTATGCTTTGGTCCTGGAGGCCACCCTTGCAACGAATACGTGCGCCGCACGCTTCTCCCGCGTGCTGATCGACGGTGGAAGCAGCATCAACATCCTGTACCGTGACACCATGGAGAAGCTAGGTGTCAAGGCAAAGCAGCTTGCGCCGACTCGAACGGTGTTCCATGGCATCGTACCCGGGTTGTCCTGTGCCCCCATCAACAAAATCAAGATCGATGTACTCTTTGGGAAGCAATATGGTTCGAGGTGGTGGACCTGGAGAGCCCTTACCATGCCTTGCTTGGCCGACCCTCCTTGGCCAAGTTCATGGCGGTCCCCCACTATGCTTACCTCAGGATGAAGATACCGAGCTCCAAGGGTGTCATCACCATCGCCGGCGACTACAAGAAATCCGCCGACTGCGCCGCGGCCAGCAGCCGGCTGGCCGAATCCCTCGTGATCGCCGCAGAGAAGAAGACGCTGGACAAGGTCGTGGCCCTGGCCAGCAAGCAGCTAAACCAACCCGCCGACTCCAAGGAGTATGATGCCCAAGGATCTTTCCAGCCGGCCAAGGAGACCAAGAAGATACAGCTCGACCCCGAGCACCCCGAGAGGTTTGCCGTCATTGGGGCGAGCCTGGATAGCAAATAGGAAGGCGAGCTCGTCGATTTCCTCCTTGAGAATCGGGATATCTTTGCATGGTCCCCCAAGGACATGCCGGGTGTTCCGAAGGATTTCGCCGAGCACAAATTGCACGTACGGGAGGATGCTAAACCAGTCAAGCAGCCCCTCCGCCGACTGTCAGAGGAGAAGAGAAGGATCGTAGGGGAGGAGATAGCCCGGCTTCTCGCAGCCGGCTTCATCATGGAAGTTTTCTTCCCCGAGTGGCTCGCGAACCCGGTTTTCGTGCTGAAAAAGAATAACAAGTGGCGCATGTGTATAGATTACACAAGCCTCAACAAAGCCTGCCCAAAAGATCCCTTCGCTCTGCCCAGGATTGATCAAGTGATAGACTCCACAGCCGGATGCGAGCTGTTGAGCTTTTTGGATGCCTACTCGGGATACCACCAGATAAAGCTGAACCCGGATGACCAACTGAAGACCGCCTTCATCACGCCGTTTGGAGCCTTCTGCTACCCGACTATGATGTTCGGCTTGAGGAATGCCGGCGCCACTTTTCAGCGTTGCATGCAGAAGTGCCTGCTCACGCAGCTCGGCAAGAACGCCCACGTCTACGTGGATGATTTTGTGGTGAAGACGGAGAAGCGTGGCACTCTGCTGGAAGACTTGAAGGAGACCTTCGAGAACCTGCGCCGGTTCCAGATCAAGCTCAACCCGGAGAAATGCGTGTTCGGAGTGCCAGCCGGCCAGCTCCTAGGCTTTCTGGTCTCCGAACGCGGCATAGAGTGCAACCCTGTGAAGATCAAGGCCATCGAGAGGATGGCGGTCCCAACCAAGCTCAGAGAGATTCAGAAGTTCACCGGGTGCCTGGCCTCTCTGAACCGCTTCATCAGCCGGCTTGGAGAAAAAGCTCTCCCTCTCTACCGCCTCATGAAGAAGAGCACTCACTTTGAGTGGAACGACCAGGCCGACCAAGCTTTCCACGAGCTGAAGAAAATGCTGTCCACGCCGCCTGTCTTGGCGGCACCGACTGAGAAGGAGCCCATGCTCCTATATATTGCCGCCACTAGCCGGGTGGTCAGCACCGTCATTGTGGTTGAACGCCCCGAAGAAGGACGAGCCCAGCCGGTCCAGAGGCCGGTTTATTACCTGAGCGAGGTGCTGTCCGCCTCGAAACAAAATTACCCGCACTATCAGAAGATGTGCTATGGCGTGTACTTCGCCGCCAAGAAGCTGAAGCTGTACTTTCAAGAGCATCCCATCACGGTCGTATGCACTGCCCCGCTGGCCGAGATCATAGGCAGCCGGGATGCATCCGGCCGGGTGGCTAAATGGGCCATCGAGCTGCCCCCCTACACGATCTTCTACCAACCCCGCACTGCCATCAAGACGCAAGCGCTGGCCGACTTCCTCGTCGACTGGGCCGAGACCCAGTACTTATCACCAGCGCCCGACTCCACCCATTGGCGCATGCACCTTGACGGATCAAAGATGCGCACTAGCTTGGGAGCCGGCGTCGTCCTTACCTCTCCAAAGGGCGACAAGCTTAGATACACGCTGCAGATCCACTTCGCCGCCTCCAACAACGTAGCCGAGTACGAAGCGCTCATACACGGGCTCCGGCTTGCCAAGGAACTTGGCATCCGCCGGATCCTGTGCTATGGCGACTCGGATTTGGTGGTGCACCAATCTTCTGGCGACTGGGACGCCAAGGACGCAAACATGGCGAGCTACCGCTTCCTAGTGCAGCAAATCAGCGGATATTTCGACGGGTGTGAATTCCTTCATGTGCCGCGAGCCGACAACGAGCCAGCAGATGCTCTCGCCCGAATAGGCTCCACGCGGCAAGCAATACCAACCGGTGTCGCCCTACAGCGCCTCCTCAAGCCATCAATCAAGCCGTCTCTGGAATCCGACTCCATCTTCGTGCCGCCTAACCCCGAGGAGGCCGGGTCCGGTTCGAAGAATTAAGCAGCCGGCCCGGGGACTTCAATATTCGGCTCGGGGACTGCGGTAGCCGGCCTGGGGACTGCGGTAGCCAACTCGGGGACTGCGGTAGCCGACCCGGGGACTTCGGTAGCCGGCCCGGGGACTTCTTCAGCACAGCAAGCGGCGGCCGACTGCAGCACTGCATTACCCAGCCCGCCCACCCTGGTGGCTGTAGCCACATTGGTAGCAGAGGAAGTCGCTGCTCCATCATGGGCCCAAACCATCCACAACTTTTTGGTGAACCAAGATCTGCCGGCTGACAAAAACGAAGCAAGACAAGCCCAGCGCCGGGCTGGAGCATACACAATCGTCAACAGAGAGCTTGTCAAGCGCAGCGCCACCGGAGTCTTGCAGCGATGCGTCGAGCAGGAGAAAGGCATCGCGATCCTCAGGGATATACACCAAGGAGAATGCGGCCACCACGCTGCATCAAGATCACTTGTCACCAAAGCCTTTCGCCACGGCTTCTTCTGGCCGACTGCTTTGGACGACGCCAAAGAGCTAGTCAAACACTGCAAGGCTGCCAGCTTTTTAGCTCACAGCAACACATGCCGGCTTCGGCACTCAAGACCATTCCCATCACCTGGCCCTTTGCCGTCTGGGGATTGGATATGGTGGGCCCATTCAAGACGGCGCGCGGCGGCATGACACATTTGCTCGTCGCCGTCGACAAATTCACCAAGTGGATCGAGGCAAAGCCGATCAAGAAGCTGAATGGGCCGACTGCAGTGACTTTCATTGCATATATAACAACCCGGTACGGCATACCGCACAGCATCATCACCGACAACGGCACGAACTTTGCCAAAGGTGCCTTGGCACGGTTCTGCGCCGCGCAAGGTATCCGGCTGGACCTTGCGTCGGTTGCCCACCCGCAGTCAAACGGCCAAGTGGAGCGGGCAAATGGCCTCATTTTGTCCGGCATCTAGCCCCGACTGGTCGTACCTCTGGAGCGTTCAGCCGGCTGTTGGCTCGATGAGCTGCCGGCTGTCCTATGGAGTCTGCATACTACCCCCAACAGATCAACCGGCTTCACTCCCGAGCCTGGCCAGGTCTTCGGTCCTCCGGCTCAGCTCCCGAGCCTGGGAGTTGAAGGCGGCGGCACGAGAATTGTGATAATCCTAGAGATCAGAAAAAACAGTCAAGATAGTCGTCGAGTAAGATCCGACCCGACTGCGCTGCAGTCGGCCCGGATCTCGGGGACTACACCCAGTGGGTGCGCTAGCGCGCCCCCACGGAAAAAATTCAGAGGACCAGAACGGTCAACCAATAAAGACTTACCCGGATTGCAGACCGCGTCGACAGAAACTCCTGAGTGAATTGCCTCAGGAGGCCGGCCTGTGCCTGCAGCCGGCTCCGAACCCCTTGGGCCGCGACGTTCAGCTCGCCGCTTCCTCCGCTGGGAGTCCACCCGGACGTGGCGGAGCTGGCCGCCTCCAAGGCATCTGCCGTCTGGGCGGCACCCGCAGCTCGGCGCGTGTCCGGCGGGGCCGTGCTCCCTCCGGCATGCCGGCCCGCCGCCAGCTCGATCTCAAGACCGGCTCCGACCTCGGGCGCGGCCCGGGCCGGCTCCTCCGGCACCGCCGACGACTGGCCGCCTTCGCCCGCTCCGACTGGCGCTGCCGGCGGCGTCCTCTCCGCGAAGATCTCGAAGAGTTCGTCCCTCTGCACCGGCGGCTGTTCGGGAGTGATCTCCTCCGCCGTGGGCAGAGGGATGTCCGGATCCAAGGTGTGGAGGGGGATGGCAAGCAGCGGAGGCCGGCTACGTGCGCCCTCCGCCTCCGTCTCCGCGGCCGCCCGCTCCGACGGAATCTCGGCCGCCGCGCTCGCTCGCCCCGTTGCCGTCCGGGCGGCCTCCCGCTCCGCCGCCTCCCTCTGTCGACGCGCCTCGCGAGCGTTCCGCTCCGTGGCTTCTGCAAGATCGGCGCGGGGGTCCATGCGGCGGGACCTTGAAGATCCAGCACCCGGCCCGACCACGGAGCCGCCTGGGCCTCGCTCGAGGGAGAGCGGCGCCCTACTCAAGAAATCAGAGAAGAATTCAAACAAGGGAAGACCACAAAATAACAAGCACGTAAGCGGCTAGAGGGCTTACGCGGAAACTGATGGAGGTTTCTTCACCGCCTTCCAGAAGCGGGCCGCCTTCGCCGCCGCTTCGTCTCGCTTCGTGGCCGCGGCGGAGGCCCTCGTCTTCTTCGGCCGGCTTCCGAAGAGTGGAAGCGCGGCCCGACGTTTCCCCTTTCCACCACCGGCAGCCGGCGCGGCGGACGAGCCCGCGCTGTGGCGGTCGGTTGCCGGCTGGTGGCGTGGGATTTCTTCGGCATCGAAATCGTCTGGCCAGTCGTCGAAACTGGCCAAGAGCCCCGTGCCTCCAGGCTCGGCGACGTCCCCCGTGGCGGCGTCCTCCATGGCGACTGCGGCCAGGTCCGGGTCGTCGAGGTCATCCACCGTGCGGTCCGGGGCATACTCGCGTTCGACTCCTGCCGCCCCGGCTGGCGGCGGGAGGAGAGGGTTCTGATAAAAGAAAAAAGAGAAGAGCCGCCTGGTTAGAAGCCGGCTGACTCAAGCCGGCCGACGACAAGAAGAAGGACTTACCACAGGCGGAGGATGGGCGCGGGAGTACGGCGCCTTGCCGAATTGCCAGTCGTCGGTGAGCTTCAGGTTGGCGATGTAGTTCACCATAAGTGCCACCTCGGCATGGGGCATCTCCCATGTGCTCAGCCGGCAAGGGTCGAACCGGCCGCTCATCTGGCACAGCATGTGGGGCTGGCTTTGAAGGGGGAGAATCCGGCGCTCGACGAAGGCGGCTACCAGGTCGGCTGCGCGCAGGCCTTCCGACTGGATCATCACCCGAAGCTGGGCGATGGAGGCGTTCCCAGCCGGAGACAAGGACTTAGACCGGAAGCCCCAAGATGGCCGCCTTCCAGCCGGCGGGCCGGCTACGTAAGCCGGCAGATTGACGTAGTCGCCGTGCGGGGCGACGTTCTTGACGTAGAAGTAGGATTTCTGCCAGAGTTTGACAGACTGGATTAGAGGGATGTGAGGGAAGGGGTTGTTGTCGCTTGCCCTCTTCATCGCGATGAAGGCCCCGCAGGGAGCTGGCACGCTGGCGGTGACGGTGCCGAGCTTGTTCTGGAAGAGCTCCGCCTAGAGCTCCAGCGTCGGCAGCACCCCCAAGAAACCTTCGCAGAGGGAAACGAAGGCCGACAGCTGCATCACCGAATTGGGCGTGAGGTGATGCGGCTGGAGGTTGTAGAATTCGAGGAAGGATCGCATGAAGCCGCTCGCCGGGAAGCCGAAGCCACGCAAGAAATGCGTGCGGAAGACGACGCGCTCGCCTTCCTCCGGCACCGGCGAGACCTCCGTCTCCGGCGCCAGATGAACCTGGACGAGGTTGGCGGCGGGCAGGCGCCGGGTCTGGCGGAGGAATTCGATGTGGTCCTCGTGGACGTTGGACCCGTCCCACGAGCTTGACAGCGCCAGGGACATGGCGGCGTGAGCGGGCTGCGGCGCGAGACTGCGTCGGGCGCGAGGAAGAAGAAAGGGAAGAAGAAGAGCAAGGAGGGATGGGGAGCGGGGGAGCGAACGAGCCTTTGTCTCTCCCCCTCCCCCCTACTTGTAGGCTCGTGCACCAGAGCCGAGGAGGCGCGGCATGGGGGATCGTGGGGATCGATCGTGCCCATCTCCCCCACGCCCGCGTTAATTACGCGCCTTGATGACGCAAAGAAACGGCCGCGGGGAGGCGAGCAGTCCCCTCGGGCCACAGAAGATCTGCGCCCGGGCCGAGGCCAGGGAGTGGCGGGCCCGGGCCTGCGGCGGCGTCCCGTCGCGCGCGTGCGATGGCAGGACTTCTCCGCCACGTGGCTCGTCGTGGGGCCCGCGGCCAGCCCGCGGGTCAACCACGGTCACCTTAATAAACAAAAAAGTTCTCCGAAGTCGGCCTGCGACTGCGAGGTCGGCCCCTCTGGGTATGAAGCCGGCCAAGCTTCCCGTCCTTCCGTCCGCTGTGAAGCTCGCCCGGCTTCGGGGACTACTGTCGGGGTAAATAGCCATGGGTAGCCCAGCCGGCTTCCCCTGGCCCCTCAGAAAAAATTATGAGCCCGTCCGGCTCATAAGAAGACTCAAGATCTGGGCCGCCTCCCCCCTAGCCGACTACCTTCCTAGCCGGCTTCGGGTGCGGCCCGCCCTTTACCCCCATGAAGAACGCTGTGGAGGGCCGGCTACGGCAGGGCCGGCTATGGCAAGGCCGGCTACGAGAGGCCGGCCACAACAAGGCCGGCTACAGCCAGGCCGGCTCCCATAAAGCAGTCAACGCCATACCCGCAATGTACGCGTCCACTCTGCGATGATGAAGCGGGGCGTGGCTACAGTGGAGCCTGCCACCCCCAAAACCCGGAGCACGCCTGGTATGGCGCGCCGTGCGGGCAGCCACGGCCCGCCCGGCGCGGCACTGTAGCCGCGACGGCTCTGACGCCGTCCATGACGGGCCGCCAGCGTGGCCCCCGAGGCGGTGGGCCCCTTCGGGCAGAGAGATGCTGAAGGCGGCCGCACCTCCTCTCAAGCCGGCAAGATAGAGGGCCGGCTTCCCATAGCCGGCCTGCCACCCTCCTCGAAGGAGACGCCCATCAAGGAGACAAGATGCGGCGGGGCTACAGTAATCGCCCGCCAAGGCGGCGTTACTGTAGCCACGCTTCCCCCGACCAAGCCTGTGTCAACGACATGGAGTAACAGTAACCAGCCGCCGACCGGGCCCTGGCCGGTGGGGCCGGCCTGTCGACCCAGGAGCCGGCAGCCGGCGGGACCCACCAGCCGGCGGGCCCCAGAAGCCGGCGTAGAAGCCGGCGAGCATAGTCACAGACAGCTGGGCCCTGCGCCCAGTCGTATTACTATTGTACCCCCGGGGGGTAGGCCCATATAAACCCCCCGGTGCACCCATGCAAAGGGTTGGACTCTCATTCTAGACCTAGACACCATACAAGGAGAGGAAGCAGGCTGAGCTGCGCCCTTCTTCCTCCTTCCACCCAAAAAAGCTCAAGGCGCATTGTAGCTACTTGTTCACGTAGTAACCATGCGGAGACCCCGCAGAGCAGCAGTAGGGGTGTTATCTCCCCGGAGAGCCCTGAAGTTGGGGTAAGATTCGCCGGCGTGCATGTCTTCGCCTCATCCCGCTTCCAGGCACCGGCGATGTTCTATTGGCCCCCGCAATGATAAGCCACCCGTTGGCATATGTCGCTCCTACCGCCCGACATTTGGCGCCCACCGTGGGGCCTGGTGCACCGTCGTCCGGAGACCTGTTCTGGACGAGAACCCTTTTCCTTCCCTGCGAGCGTAGCCAGCCCGGCTCGCCCGATGGCGCTTGCCGCGACGCGCTGCATGGCGTCACCAACATCCGCGCGGCGAGCGGCCTCGCCGACCTCTTCGACAAGGCCCGCATCTCCGACGAGCTTGCCTCCGATTCGGGCACTGATCAACTCGCCAACCTCCTCGGCCAGCTCCACGTGTCCAGCGAGCCCGTTGCGGATTTGGAGTCGGTTGGCTCCACCGACCCGATGCCTGTCGACTCCGACACGGCATCCTACGATACCTTCCACACCAACATCACGGTCTACAACGACCCGCTCTCTCCGGCTGGCGATCACGATTCTGACGCTCCCGAGGTGATGGTTATCAGCCTCGACGGCCCGACTGACGAGGTCGCTTGCGATGCCCCACGCGCGGCGGCCCACGACTTGTCCGCCCCCCTTCCGACTGACGCCAGCGACGAAGTTTTGGAGGCACGCCGCCTCGCCCTCCTCGCGGAGGGCCGGCGGCTAGCCTCCATAAGACGCCTCACCGAGGCCTACCAGCGCGAAGCTGACCGCGCCGCCTTCGGCACGCCGGCTCCGGCTGGCCCAAGCCGGGCTGGCGTTGTCAGGCAACGCGGCGCCGTCATCGCCGACAAGCTTGGAGTGGATCGCCCGGTCTACGCCACCCCGCTCGAGAACCTGCGCGCCGCCCAGGCGGCCGTAGACGAGCTGGACGGCTTGGAAGCCGAAGACCTCCCCCACATGACGCGGCGCATCCAGCAACAAATCGATGCGGCCGCACGACGGCACGAAGCCGACGCCTGCGCGGGGAGCCCTCCCCCGCGCCGTGACCACAGCGCGACTTCCCGGTCGCCGACTACAAGAAACACCCGCGCGCGGCGCGAGAAAGAGCCGGCTTCCAGCCGAAGCCGGACCCAAATCTCCATCGAGCGAGACGCGGACGGCCGCCCCCGAGCCATGGAATGGCGGGGCACCCCGCCTCCGCCTCGAGCTCGCGGAGAGAGATATCCCACACCGCCTCCAGTAGCTCACCCGACTCTGAGTGGCTGGCTTGGTCGCCGTGAGGGAATCGGCGAAAATGACGCCCGCCACCGGATCGACCGCCTGGCCCGATCCCTGGCGCTAGAAGAAGAAGATGATGTCGGCCCGCCTTGCTTTGGCCCCCGCATCCGCGACGAGCCCTTCCCCAAAGGGTTCTCGCTCCCAAGAGACACACCCAAGTGCAACGGCTCGGTGAAGCCGGAAGACTGGCTGACCGACTACTCCACAGCCGTCAGCATCGCCAATGGCAACCGGCGCGTTGCCGTAAAGTACGTGCCCCTCATGCTGCAAGGCACGACACGGACTTGGCTTAACAGCCTCAAGCCCCTCAGCATCAACAGCTGGGTAGATTTCACTGAAGTCTTCGTTCGCAACTTCACCAGCACCTACAAGCGGGCTCCCAAGCCCAGATAGCTCTCCCTGTGCGTACAGGGCCCAACCGAGTCCACTCGCGACTACCTCACGCGTTGGGCCGAGCTCCGCAACTCCTGCGAAGGGGTGCACGAGGTGCAAGCCATCGAATACTTCACTGCCGGGTGCCGAGAGGGCACCCTCCTCAAGCACAAGCTTCTCTGCGATGAGCCGACTACCCTCGACGAGCTCCAGAACATCGCCGACAAGTACGCCACCGCCGACTCCTCCATGAAGACCGAGCTCCGGGTGGACGCGTCCGGAAAAGTGCTCAATCCGGCGCCCCAAGCGCCAGCTGGAGACGGCGGCCGACGCCAACACCAGAACGATCAGAAGCGCAAGGGCCCTGCGCCGCCTCCCGCCCGCGCCCAAGAAGCCCAAGGGCGGCCGGCCGGCTTGGCAGCCGGCCTTCTCCTACGAGCAAAGCCTTGATGCCCCGTGCAAGTTCCACAGCGGCGCGAAGCCGTCCAACCACACGACCCGCAAATGCAACTGGCTCGCCTAAATCTCCAAGGGCGAAGGGCTCACGCTGACTCTGCCTGCCGGCCCGCCGCCGCCGGCTCCGCCGCCCAAGGCCGCCCGGCCCACGGTCGACGCCGTGCAGGACGAGTTCCTCGATGAGCAAGCATCTTATGTTGTCTTCACGAGCCAGCCCGAAGACCGGCGCAGCAAGCGCCGAGAGCAACAAGAAGTCAATGTGGCCGCCCCCAGCCCAACCGGCCACATGCACTGGTCAGAGAAACCCATCAGTTGGAGCCGGGCCGACCACCCAGAGGTGATGCCGTCCCCCGGTTCCTACGCTTTGGTCCTGGAGGCCACCCTTGCAACGAATACGCGCGCCGCACGCTTCTCCTGCGTGCTGATCGACGGTGGAAGCAGCATCAACATCCTGTACCGCGACACCATGGAGAAGCTAGGTGTCAAGGCAAAGCAGCTTGCGCCGACTCGAACGGTGTTCCATGGCATCGTACCCGGGTTGTCCTGTGCGCCCATCGGCAAAATCAAGATCGATGTACTCTTTGGGGGCAAGGATCATTTCCGCCGGGAAGCAATCTGGTTCGAGGTGGTGGACCTGGAGAGCCCTTACCATGCCTTGCTTGGCCGACCCTCCTTGGCCAAGTTCATGGCGGTCCCTGTTGGGGAACGTAGTAATTTCGAAAATTTTCCTACGCACACGCAAGATCATGGTGATGCATAGCAACAAGAGGGGAGAGTGTTGTCTACGTACCAACGCAGACCGACTGCGGAAGCGATCACACAACGTAGAGGAAGTAGTCGTACGTCTTCTTCCCGATCCGACCGATCCAAGCACCGTTACTCCGGCACCTCCGAGTTCTTAGCACACGTTCAGCTCGATGACGATCCTCGGGCTCCGATCCAGCAAAGCGTCGAGGAAGAGTTCCGTTAGCACGACGGCGTGATGACGATCTTGATGTACTACCGACGCAGGGCTTCGCCTAAGCACTACAACGGTATGATCGAGGTGGAATTTCGTGGCAGGGGGCACCGCACACGGCTAAGGAACGATCTCAAGGATCAACTTGTGTGTCTTGGGGTATCCCCTGCCCCCGTATATAAAGGTTGGAGGAGGGGGGGGGGCGGCCGGCCAGAGAGAGGGAGGCGCAGGGGGAGTCCTACTCCTACCGGGAGTAGGACTCCCCCCTCCAATCCTATTCCAATTAGGACTCTCATGGGGAAAGGAGAGAGAGGGGGGCCGGCCCCTTCTCCTAGTCCTACTAGGACTTGGGGAAGGGGGGGGGGGCGCCGGCCAGCTATGGGCTGCCCCTTTTCTCTTTTTCCACTAAGGCCCAATAGGCCCATTAGTCTCCCGGGGGGTTCCGGTAACCCTCCCGGTATTCCGGTAAAATCCCGATTTCACCCGGAACACTTCCTATGTCCAAACATAGGCTTCCAATATATCAATCTTTACGTCTCGACCATTTCGAGACTCCTCGTCATGTCCGTGATCTCATCCGGGACTCCGAACAACCTTCGGTATATCAAAATGCATAAACTCATAATTACTGTCATCGTAACGTTAAGCGTGCGGACCCTACGGTTCGAGAACAATGTAGACATGACCGAGACACGTCTCCGGTCAATAACCAATAGCGGGACCTGGATGCCCATATTGGCTCCTACATATTCTACGAAGATCTTTATCGGTCAGACCGCATAACAACATACGTTGTTCCCTTTGTCATCGGTATGTTACTTGCCCGAGATTCGATCGTCGGTATCCAATACCTAGTTCAATCTCGTTACCTGCAAGTCTCTTTACTCGTTCCGTAATACATCATCTCACAACTAACATATTAGTTGCCGTGCTTGCAAGGCTTATGTGATGTGCATTACCGAGAGGGCCCAAAGATACCTCTCCGACAATCGGAGTGACAAACCCTAATCTCGAAATACGGCAACCCAACATCTACCATTGGAGACACCTGTAGTACTCCGTTATAATCACCCAGTTACGTTGTGACGTTTGGTAGTACCCAAAGTGTTCCTCCGGTAAACGGGAGTTGCATAATCTCGTAGTTATAGGAACATGTATAAGTCATGAAGAAAGCAATAACAACATACTAAACGATCGGGTGCTAAGCTAATGGAATGGGTCATGTCAATCAGATCATTCAACTAATGATGTGACCTCGTTAATCAAATAACAACTCTTTGTTCATGGTTAGGAAACATAACCATCTTTGATTAACGAGCTAGTCAAGTAGAGGCATACTAGTGACACTCTGTTGGTCTATGTATTCACACATGTATTATGTTTCCGGTTAATACAATTCTAGCATGAATAATAAACATTTATCATGATATAAGGAAATAAATAATAACTTTATTATTGCCTCTAGGGCATATTTCCTTCAGTCTTCCACTTGCACTAGAGTCAATAATCTAGATTACACTGTAATGATTCTAACACCCATGGAGCCTTGGTGCTGATCATGTTTTGCTCGTGGAAGAGGCTTAGTCAACGGGTCTGCAACGTTCAGATCCGTATGTATCTTGCAAATCTCTATGTCTCCCACCTGGACTAAATCCCGGATGGAGTTGAAGCGTCTCTTGATGTGTTTGGTCCTTTTGTGAAATCTGGATTCTTTTGCCAAGGCAATTGCACCAGTATTGTCACAGAAGATTTTCATTGGACCCGATGCACTAGGTATGACACCTAGATCGGATATGAACTCCTTCATCTAGACTCCTTCGTTTGCTGCTTCCGAAGCAGCTATGTACTCCGCTTCACATGTAGATCCCGCTACGACGCTTTGTTTAGAACTGCATCAACTGACAGCTCCACCGTTTAAAGTAAACACGTATCCGGTTTGCGATTTAGAATCGTCCGGATCAGTGTCAAAGCTTGCATCAACGTAACCTCTTACGGTGAGCTCTTTGTCACCTCCATATACGAGAAACATATCCTTAGTCCTTTTCAGGTATTTCAGGATGTTCTTGACCGCTGTCCAGTGATCCATTCCTGGATTACTTTGGTACCTCCCTGCTAAACTTATAGCAAGGCACACATCAGGTCTGGTACACAGCATTGCATACATGATAGAGCCTATGGCTGAAGCATAAAGAACATCTTTCATTTTCTCTCTATCTTCTGCAGTGGTCGGGCATTGAGTCTGACTCAACTTCACACCTTGTAACACAGGCAAGAACCCTTTCTTTGCTTGATCCATTTTGAACTTCTTCAAAATTTTGTCAAGGTATGTGCTCTGTGAAAGTCCAATTAAGCGTTTTGATCTATCTCTATAGATCTTTATGCCTAATATGTAAGCAGCTTCCCCGAGGTCTTTCATAGAAAAACTTTTATTCAAGTATCCCTTTGTGCTATCCAGAAATTCTATATCATTTCCAATCAGCAATATGTCATCCACATATAATATTAGAAATGCTACAGAGCTCCCACTCACTTTCTTGTAAATACAGGCTTCTCCAAAAGTCTGTATAAAGCCAAATGCTTTGATCACACTATCAAAGCGTTTATTCCAACTCCGAGATGCTTGCACCAGTCCATAAATGGATCGCTGGAGTTTGCATACTTTGTTAGCTCCCTTTGGATCGACAAAACCTTCTGGTTGTATCATATACAACTCTTCTTTCAGAAATCCATTCAGGAATGCAGTTTTGACATCCATCTGCCATATTTCATAATCATAAAATGCGGCAATTGCTAACATAATTCTGACGGACTTAAGCATCGCTACGGGTGAGAAGGTCTCATCGTAGTCAACCCCTTGAACTTGTCGAAAACCTTTCGCGACAAGTCGAGCTTTATAGACAGTAACATTACCGTCAGCGTCAGTCTTTTTCTTGAAGATCCATTTATTCTCAATTGCTTGCCGATCATCGGGCAAGTCAACCAAAGTCCATACTTTGTTTTCATACATGGATCCCATCTCAGATTTCATGGCCTCAAGCCACTTTGCGGAATATGGGCTCACCATCGCTTCTTCATAGTTCGTAGGTTCATCATGATCTAGTAGCATGACTTCCAGAACTGGATTACCATACCACTCTGGTGCGGATCTCACTCTGGTTGATCTACGTGGTTCAGTAGTATCTTGTCCTGAAGCTTCATGATCATCATCATTAGCTTCCTCACTGATTGGTATAGGTGTCGCAGAAACAGTTTTCTGTGATGTACTATTTTCCAATAAGGGAGCAGGTACAGTTACCTCGTCAAGTTCTACTTTCCTCCCACTCACTTCTTTCGAGAGAAACTCCTTCTCTAAAAAGTTTCCAAATTTAGCAACAAAAGTCTTGCCTTCGGATCTATGATAGAAGGTGTATCCAATAGTTTCCTTTGGATATCCTATGAAGACACATTTCTCCGATTTGGGTTCGAGCTTATCAGGTTGAAGCTTTTTCACATAAGCATCGCAGCCCCAAACTTTAAGAAACGACAACTTTGGTTTCTTGCCAAACCATAGTTCATAAGGTGTCGTCTCAACGGATTTTGATGGTGCCCTATTTAACGTGAATGCGGCCGTCTCTAAAGCATAACCCCAAAACGATAGCGGTAAATCAGTAAGAGACATCATAGATCGCACCATATCTAGTAAAGTACGATTACGACGTTCGGACACACCATTACACTGTGGTGTTCCGGGTGGCGTGAGTTGCGAAACTATTCCACAATTTTTCAAATGTACACCAAACTCGTAACTCAAATATTCTCCTCCACGATCAGATCGCAGAAACTTTATTTTCTTGTTACGATGATTTTCAACCTCACTCTGAAATTCTTTGAACTTTTCAAATGTTTCAGACTTATGTTTCTATAAGTAGATATACCCATATCTGCTTAAATCATCTGTGAAGGTGAGAAAATAACGATATCCGCCACGAGCCTCAATATTCATCGGACCACATACATCGGTATGTATGATTTCCAATAAACCTGTTGCTCTCTCCATAGTACCGGAGAACGGTGTTTTAGTCATCTTGCCTATGAGGCACGGTTCGCAAGTACCAAGTGATTCATAATCAAGTGGTTCCAAAAGCCCATCAGTATGGAGTTTCTTCATGCGCTTTACACCGATATGACCTAAACGGCAGTGCCACAAATAAGTTGCACTATCATTATTAACTTTGCATCTTTTGGCTTCTACATTATGAATATGTGTATCACTATCATCGAGATTCAACAAGAATAGACCACTCTTCAAAGGTGCATGACCATAAAAGATATTACTCATATAAATAGAACAACCATTATTCTCTGATTTAAATGAATAACCGTCTCGCATCAAACAAGATCCAGATATAATGTTCATGCTCAACGCTGGCACCAAATAACAATTATTTAGGTCTAATATTAATCCCGAAGGTAGATGTAGAGGTAGCGTGCCGACCGCGATCACATCGACTTTGGAACCGTTTCCCACGCGCATCGTCACCTCGTCCTTTGCTAGCGTCCGCTTATTCCGTAGTCCCTGTTTCGAGTTGCAAATATTAGCAACAGAACCAGTATCAAATACCCAGGTGCTACTGCGAGCTCTAGTAAGGTACACATCAATAACATGTATATCACATATACCTTTGTTCACTTTGCCATCCTTCTTATCCGCCAAATACTTGGGGCAGTTCCGCTTCTAGTGACCAGTCTGCTTGCAGTAGAAGCACTCAGTTTCAGGCTTAGGTCCAGACTTGGGTTTCTTCTCCTGAGCAGCAACTTGCTTGCTGTTCTTCTTGAAGTTTCCCTTCTTCTTCCCTTTGCCCTTTTTCTTGAAACTAGTGGTTTTGCTAACCATCAACACTTGATGCTCCTTCTTGATTTCTACCTCCGCAGCTTTCAGCATTGCGAAGAGCTCGGGAATAGTCTTGTTCATCCCTTGCATATTATAGTTCATCACGAAGCTCTTGTAGCTTGGTGGCAGTGATTGGAGAATTCTGTCAATGACGCAGTCATCTGGAAGATTAACTCCCATCTGAATCAAGTGATTATTATACCCAGACATTTTGAGTATATGCTCACTGACAGAACTGTTCTCCTCCATCTTGCAGCTATAGAACTTATTGGAGACTTCATATCTCTCAATTCGGGCATTTGCTTGAAATATTAACTTCAACTCCTGGAACATCTCATATGCACCATGACGTTCAAAACGTCGTTGAAGTCCCGATTCTAAGCCGTAAAGCATGGCACACTGAACTATCGAGTAGTCATCAGCTTTGCTCTGCCAGACGTTCATAACATCTGGCGTTGCTCCAGCAGCAGGCCTGTCACCCAGCGGTGCTTCCAGGACGTAATTCTTCTGTGCAGCAATGAGGATAATCCTCAGGTTACGGACCCAGTCCGTGTAATTGCTACCATCATCTTTCAACTTTGCTTTCTCAAGGAACGCATTAAAATTTAACGGAACAACAGCACGAGCCATCTATCTACAATCAACATAAACAAGCAAGATACTATCAGGTACTAAGTTCATGATAAGTTTAAGTTCAGTTAATCAAATTACTTAAGAACTCCCACTTAGATAGACATCCCTCTAATCCTCTAAGTGATCACGTGATCCAAATCAACTAAACCATAACCGATCATCACGTGAGATGGAGTAGTTTTCAATGGTGAACATCGTTATGTTGATCATATCTACTATATGATTCACGCTCGACCTTTCGGTCTCCGTGTTCCGAGGCCATATCTGTATATGCTTGGCTCGTCAAGTATAACCTGAGTATTCTGCGTGTGCAACTGTTTTGCACCCGTTGTATTTGGACGTAGAGCTTATCACACCCGATCATCACGTGGTGTCTGGGCACGACGAACTTTGGCAACGGTGCATACTTAGGGAGAACACTTCTTGATAATTTAGTGAGAGATCATCTTATAATGCTACCGTCAATCAAAGAAAGATAAGATGCATAAAAGGATAAACATCACATGCAATCAATATAAGTGATATGATATGGCCATCATCATCTTGTGCTTGTGATCTCCATCTCCGAAGCACCGTCATGATCACCATCGTCACCGGCGCGACACCTTGATCTCCATCGTAGCATCGTTGTCGTCTCGCCAATCTTATGCTTCCACGACTATCACTACCGTTTAGTAATAAAGTAAAGCATTACATCGCGATTGCATTGCATACAATAAAGCGACAACCATATGGCTCCTGCCAGTTGCCGATCACTCGGTTACAAAACATGATCATCTCATACAATAAAATCAGCATCATGCCTTGACCATATCACATCATAACATACCCTGCAAAAACAAGTTAGACATCCTCTACTTTGTTGTTGCAAGTTTTACGTGGCTGCTACGGGCTTAAGTAAGAACTCATCTCACCTACGCATCAAAACCACAACGATAGTTCGTCAAATAGACACCGTTTTAACCTTCTCAAGGACCGGGCGTAGTCACACTTGGTTCAACTAAAGTTGGAGAGACAGTCTTCCGCAAGCCATCTATGTGCAAAGCACGTCGAGGGAACCGGTCTCGCGTAAGAGTACGCGTAAGGTTGGTCCGGATCGTCTCACCCAACAATACCGCCGAACCAAAGTATGACATGCTGGTAGGCAGTATGACTTGTATCGCCCACAACTCACTTGTGTTCTACTCGTGCAAATAACATCAAACCATAAAACCTAGGCTCGGATGCCACTGTTGGGGAACGTAGTAATTTCGAAAATTTTCCTACGCACACGCAAGATCATGATGATGCATAGCAATGAGAGGGGAGAGTGTTGTCTACGTACCAACGCAGACCGACTGCGGAAGCGATCACACAACATAGAGGAAGTAGTCGTACGTCTTCTTCCCGATCCGACCGGTCCAAGCAGCGTTACTCCGGCACCTCCGAGTTCTTAGCACACGTTCAGCTCGATGACGATCCTCGGGCTCCGATCCAGCAAAGCGTCGAGGAAGAGTTCCGTCAGCACGACGGCGTGATGGCGATCTTGATGTACTACCGACGCAGGGCTTCGCCTAAGCACTACAACGGTATGATCGAGGTGGAATTTGGTGACAGGGGGCACCGCACACGGCTAGGGAACGATTTCAAGGATCAACTTGTGTGTCTTGGGGTGTCCCCTGCCCCCGTATATAAAGGTTGGAGGAGGGGGGCCGGCCGGCCAGAGAGAGGGAGGCGCAGGGGGAGTCCTACTCCTACCGGGAGTAGGACTCCCCCCTCCAATCCTATTCCAATTAGGACTCTCATGGGGAAAGGAGAGAGAGGGGGGGCCGGCCCCTTCTCCTAGTCCTACTAGGACTTGGGGAAGGGGGGGGGGGGGGCGCCGGCCAGCTATGGGCTGCCCCTTTTCTCTTTTTCCACTAAGGCCCAATAGGCCCATTAGTCTCCCGGGGGTTCCGGTAACCCTCCCGGTATTCCGGTAAAATCCCGATTTCACCCGGAACACTTCCTATGTCCAAACATAGGCTTCCAATATATCAATCTTTACGTCTCGACCATTTCGAGACTCCTCGTCATGTCCGTGATCTCATCCGGGACTCCGAACAACCTTCGGTACATCAAAATGCATAAACTCATAATAACTGTCATCGTAACGTTAAGCGTGCGGACCCTATGGTTCGAGAACAATGTAGACATGACCGAGACACGTCTCCGGTCAATAACCAATAGCGGGACCTGGATGCCCATATTGGCTCCTACATATTCTACGAAGATCTTTATCGGTCAGACCGCATAACAACATACGTTGTTCCCTTTGTCATCGGTATGTTACTTGCCCGAGATTCGATCGTCGGTATCCAATACCTAGTTCAATCTCGTTACCTGCAAGTCTCTTTACTCGTTCCGTAATACATCATCTCACAACTAACATATTAGTTGCAGTGCTTGCAAGGCTTATGTGATGTGCATTACCGAGAGGGCCCAGAGATACCTCTCCGACAATCGGAGTGACAAACCCTAATCTCGAAATACGCCAACCCAACATCTACCATTGGAGACACCTGTAGTACTCCTTTATAATCACCCAGTTACGTTGTGACGTTTGGTAGTACCCAAAGTGTTCCTCCGGTAAACGGGAGTTGCATAATCTCATAGTTATAGGAACATGTATAAGTCATGAAGAAAGCAATAGCAACATACTAAACGATCGGGTGATAAGCTAATGGAATGGGTCATGTCAATCAGATCATTCAACTAATGATGTGACCTCGTTAATCAAATAACAACTCTTTGTTCATGGTTAGGAAACATAACCATCTTTGATTAACGAGCTAGTCAAGTAGAGGCATACTAGTGACACTCTGTTGGTCTATGTATTCACACATGTATTATGTTTCCGGTTAATACAATTCTAGCATGAATAATAAACATTTATCATGATATAAGGAAATAAATAATAACTTTATTATTGCCTCTAGGGCATATTTCCTTCAGTCCCCCACTATGCTTACCTCAGGATGAAGATACCGAGCTCCAAGGGTGTCATCACCATCGCCGGCGACTACAAGAAATCCGCCGACTGCGCCGCGGCCAGCAGCCGGCTGGCCGAATCCCTCGTGATCGCCGCAGAGAAGAAGACGCTGGACAGGGTCGTGGCGCGAAGCCGTCCAACCACACGACCCGCAAATGCAACTGGCTCGCCCGAATCTCCAAGGGCGAAGGGCTCACGCCGACTCCGCCTGCCGGCCCGCCGCCGCCGGCTCCGCCGCCCAAGGCCGCCCGGACCGCGGTCGACGCCGTGCAGGACGAGTTCCCCAATGAGCAAGCATCTTATGTTGTCTTCACGAGCCAGCCCGAAGACCGGCGCAGCAAGCGTCGAGAGCAACAAGAAGTCAATGTGGCCGCCACCAGCCCAGCCGGCCACATGCACTGGTCAGAGAAACCCATCAGTTGGAGCCGGGCCGACCACCCAGAGGTGATGCCGTCCCCCGGTTCCTATGCTTTGGTCCTGGAGGCCACCCTTGCAACGAATACGTGCGCCGCACGCTTCTCCCGCGTGCTGATCGACGGTGGAAGCAGCATCAACATCCTGTACCGTGACACCATGGAGAAGCTAGGTGTCAAGGCAAAGCAGCTTGCGCCGACTCGAACGGTGTTCCATGGCATCGTACCCGGGTTGTCCTGTGCCCCCATCAACAAAATCAAGATCGATGTACTCTTTGGGAAGCAATATGGTTCGAGGTGGTGGACCTGGAGAGCCCTTACCATGCCTTGCTTGGCCGACCCTCCTTGGCCAAGTTCATGGCGGTCCCCCACTATGCTTACCTCAGGATGAAGATACCGAGCTCCAAGGGTGTCATCACCATCGCCGGCGACTACAAGAAATCCGCCGACTGCGCCGCGGCCAGCAGCCGGCTGGCCGAATCCCTCGTGATCGCCGCAGAGAAGAAGACGCTGGACAAGGTCGTGGCCCTGGCCAGCAAGCAGCTAAACCAACCCGCCGACTCCAAGGAGTATGATGCCCAAGGATCTTTCCAGCCGGCCAAGGAGACCAAGAAGATACAGCTCGACCCCGAGCACCCCGAGAGGTTTGCCGTCATTGGGGCGAGCCTGGATAGCAAATAGGAAGGCGAGCTCGTCGATTTCCTCCTTGAGAATCGGGATATCTTTGCATGGTCCCCCAAGGACATGCCGGGTGTTCCGAAGGATTTCGCCGAGCACAAATTGCACGTACGGGAGGATGCTAAACCAGTCAAGCAGCCCCTCCGCCGACTGTCAGAGGAGAAGAGAAGGATCGTAGGGGAGGAGATAGCCCGGCTTCTCGCAGCCGGCTTCATCATGGAAGTTTTCTTCCCCGAGTGGCTCGCGAACCCGGTTCTCGTGCTGAAAAAGAATAACAAGTGGCGCATGTGTATAGATTACACAAGCCTCAACAAAGCCTGCCCAAAAGATCCCTTCGCTCTGCCCAGGATTGATCAAGTGATAGACTCCACAGCCGGATGCGAGCTGTTGAGCTTTTTGGATGCCTACTCGGGATACCACCAGATAAAGCTGAACCCGGATGACCAACTGAAGACCGCCTTCATCACGCCGTTTGGAGCCTTCTGCTACCCGACTATGATGTTCGGCTTGAGGAATGCCGGCGCCACTTTTCAGCGTCGCATGCAGAAGTGCCTGCTCACGCAGCTCGGCAAGAATGCCCACGTCTACGTGGATGATTTTGTGGTGAAGACGGAGAAGCGTGGCACTCTGCTGGAAGACTTGAAGGAGACCTTCGAGAACCTGCGCCGGTTCCGGATCAAGCTCAACCCGGAGAAATGCGTGTTCGGAGTGCCAGCCGGCCAGCTCCTAGGCTTTCTGGTCTTCGAACGCGGCATAGAGTGCAACCCTGTGAAGATCAAGGCCATCGAGAGGATGGCGGTCCCAACCAAGCTCAGAGAGATTCAGAAGTTCACCGGGTGCCTGGCCTCTCTGAACCGCTTCATCAGCCGGCTTGGAGAAAAAGCTCTCCCTCTCTACCGCCTCATGAAGAAGAGCACTCACTTTGAGTGGAACGACCAGGCCGACCAAGCTTTCCACGAGCTGAAGAAAATGCTGTCCACGCGCCTGTCTTGGCGGCACCGACTGAGAAGGAGCCCATGCTCCTATATATTGCCGCCACTAGCCGGGTGGTCAGCACCGTCATTGTGGTCGAACGCCCCGAAGAAGGCCGAGCCCAGCCGGTCCAGAGGTAGGTTTATTACCTGAGCGAGGTGCTGTCCGCCTCGAAACAAAATTACCCGCACTATCAGAAGATGTGCTATGGCGTGTACTTCACCGCCAAGAAGCTGAAGCCGTACTTTCAAGAGCATCCCATCACGGTCGTATGCACTGCCCCGCTGGCCAAGATCATAGGCAGCCGGGATGCATCCAGCCGGGTGGCTAAATGGGCCATCAAGCTGGCCCCCTACACGATCTTCTACCAACCCCGCACCGCCATCAAGGCGCAAGCGCTGGCCGATTTCCTCATCGACTGGGCCGAGACCCAGTACTTACCACCAGCGCCCGACTCCACCCATTGGCGCATGCACTTTGACGGATCAAAGATGCGCACCGGCTTGGGAGCCGGTGTCGTCCTTACCTCTCCAAAGGGCGACAAGCTCAGATACACGCTGCAGATCCACTTCGCCACCTCCAACAACGTAGCCGAGTACGAAGCTCTCATACACGGGCTCCGGCTTGCCAAGGAACTTGGGATCCGCCGGATCCTATGCTATGGCGACTCGGATTTGGTGGTGCACCAATCTTCTGGCGACTGGGACGCCAAGGACGCAAACATGGCGAGCTACCGCTTCCTAGTGCAGCAAATCAGCGGATATTTCGACGGGTGTGAATTCCTTCATGTGCCGCGAGCCGACAACGAGCCAGCAGATGCTCTCGCCCGAATAGGCACCAAGCGGCAAGCAATACCAACCGGTGTCGCCCTACAGCGCCTCCTCAAGCCATCAATCAAGCCGTCTCCGGAATCTGACTCCATCTTCGTGCCGCCTAACCCCGAGGAGGCCGGGTCCGGCTCGAAGAATCAAGCAGCCGGCCCGGGGACTTCAATATTCGGCTCGGGGACTGCAGTACCCGGCTCGGGGACTGCCGCACCCGGCTCGGGGACGGCGGTAGCCGGCCCGGGGACTGCGGTAGCCGACCCGAGGACTGCGGTAGCCGACCCGGGGACTTCGGTAGCCGGCCCGGGGACTTCTTCAGCACAGCAAGCGGCGGCCGACTCCAACACTGCATTACCCAGCCCGCCCACCCTGGTGGCTGTAGCCACATTGGTAGCAGAGGAAGTCGCCGCTCCATCATGGGCCCAAACCATCCGCAACTTTTTGGTGAACCAAGATCTGCCGGCTGACAAAAACGAAGCAAGACAAGTCCAGCGCCGGGCTGGAGCATACACAATCGTCAACAGAGAGCTTGTCAAGCGCAGCGCCACCGGAGTCTTGCAGCGATGCGTCGAGCAGGAGAAAGGCATCGCGATCCTCAGGGATATACACCAAGGAGAATGCGGCCACCACGCCGCATCAAGATCACTTGTCGCCAAAGCCTTCCGCCACGGCTTCTTTTGGCCGACTGCTTTGGACGACGCCAAAGAGCTAGTCAAACACTGCAAAGGCTGCCAGCTTTTTAGCTCACAGCAACACATGCCGGCTTCGGCACTCAAGACCATTCCCATCACCTGGCCCTTTGCCGTCTGGGGATTGGATATGGTGGGCCCATTCAAGACGGCGCGCGGCGGCATGACACATATGCTCGTCGCCGTCGACAAATTCACCAAGTGGATTGAGGCAAAGCCGATCAAGAAGCTGAATGGGCCGACTGCAGTGACTTTCATTGCAGATATAACAACCCGGTACGGCATACCGCACAGCATCATCACCGACAACGGCACGAACTTTGCCAAAGGTGCCTTGGCACGGTTCTGCGCCGCGCAAGGTATCCGGCTAGACCTTGCGTCGGTCGCCCACCCGCAGTCAAACGGCCAAGTGGAGCGGGCAAATGGCCTCATTTTGTCCGGCATCAAGCCCCGACTGGTCATACCTCTGGAGCGTTCAGCCGGCTGTTGGCTCGATGAGCTGCCGGCTGTCCTATGGAGTCTGCGTACTACCCCCAACAGATCAACCGGCTTCACTCCCTTCCTCCTTGTATATGTTGCCGAGGCAGTCATCCCAACAGATATCGAGTTCGACTCGCCTCGGGTAACCATGTACACGGAAGCGGAAGCCAAAGAAGCAAGAGAAGACGGCGTCGACCTGCTGGAAGAAGGCCGGCTATTAGCCCTCAGCCGGTCTGCCATCTACCAGCAGGGTTTGCGCCGCTACCACAACCGGAGGGTCCGACCAAGATCCTTTCAGGAGGGCGACCTTGTGCTCCGGCTGATCCAGCGAACAGCCGGCCAGCACAAGCTCGCAGCCCCCTGGGAAGGCCCCATCATCGTCAGCAGAGCCTTAGGCAACGATGCCTACTACCTCATCGACGCGCAGAAGCCGAAGGCACGCAAGAGAGACGACTCCGGCAAGGAGTCGGAGCGACCATGGAATGCAAATCTTCTTCGGAAGTTTTACAGTTAAAATGCAGTATGTATTATGCCCACTTTTGTATTAAGTACGAAACAGTAGGCTCCCCGAGAAAGACTCGGGGACTGCCATCCTTTATTTTATGAATGAAAGTTATCATGCGTATGATATGACCTGTTCATTTATTTTGTCCGGTACCGGGTTCGACGAGTCGGCCCGGGGACTAGCCAACTGGAGTTATATTAGGAGCCCTACCCGCAGTCAGACAAGTAATGTGCCGACACCCAGGCTTGGCTCTTGCCAAAATCTCAGCTCGAAGAACCGACTGCCCGGCTGGCAAGATTCACAAGCCGGAAAGGGTGCGCACACGAAAAACGGCTAGGGACTAAACAGGCTTATATATAACAAAAGCCGGCTTGCTGCCTCCCGCCGACAGACTACCAGAGTAGCCGGCCGGCTGGCTTACATTCAGTCTGCTTCAAATCCAAGAAAGCTCGAGTACTTGCCTTCCCAAAGAGGGAAGGCGGCAAAGGAAAGAGCCTAAGGACAAAAAAGTGCACTTGAATAAAAGCCAACACATGCATATATTAATATTTACACAAAGGACCTCCAGAGAGGTCGACATCCAACATTGTTCGATACACCCCAGTGGGTGGAATTGCGGAAACTTAAAATTGTTCGAAAAAGCAAAACAGGGACAATAGGAACGGCAGATCAAGCCGGCGGGGCCGCTGACGAGCCAGGCTGGGCGGTGGAGGCGGTCGTGCCGGCTGGAGGAGCGGCCGGCTGGCCAACCTCGGCTTGATCATCGCCTCCGGCAGAGGGCGCGCTCCCGCGTGGCTCGTTGCTGGAGGCACGGTCGGCTTGAGGGTGGTCGGCCGTCTCACCAGTCGGCTCGGCGTCTTCGCCGTCTTCCTCCTCGTCGTCCTCGCCCTCGTCGCTGGAGGCGATCTCCTCGGCCGAGTCCTCGCCGTTCGCCGGATTCAGCCCGAACCATTCCTCCGGCTGGGCGGCGCCATCATCATTGAGCTCCGGCGCGAAGACGCTGGTGTCGGTGCACTCGGCGATCGTCGAGGCGCGTTGCCTGATCGCCGGCCGCACCTCCTCCAGCTCCGCGTCGGCTTCCGACCGCCAAGTCCGCAGCTGGTCCAGGCTTAGCCCTGGGTACCACGCGCGGACGAACTCCAGCGCACGCTCGGCTCCAAGACGGGCTGCGGACGCCTTCCAAGCCTCGAGGCGGCCGACTGCGACTTCTAGCCAGTCGGCCGTCCGGCTTGGGGTGCGGGGAATCGTCTGGCCGGGCCAGAGCGCGGCCAGCACCATCGCCCCGGCACGTTGGAGCCGGCGGAGCAGCCGATGGGCCGGCTGCAGTCGCGCCTGGATGGCGATGAGCTGCTCCGACAGCGTCCGATTCGCATCCGGTGGAATCACATCCCCGGCCTGACGGCGCGCCTCGCGGTGAGCCTCGATGGCTTGGGCGGCGAGGACGGATTGGCCGGGAAAGTACTCTACGCAAGATAGCAAACACAAGTCAAAACAAAACCGCAGGCGGCCGGCAGATGGAAGAAGGGCAAGAAAGACGGCCTACCATCGATAAGATCCTCGATCAGCCTTCTTCCAGCGCCTGGCGCGTCTCGGCCCAGCCCGCCTCCCTGGTCTTGAAATCCGCCTTCAGGGCAGCCTCGCCGTCCTGCGCCTTTTGCAGGGCCGCCTTATGGCTTTCCTCCTGGTCGGCCAATTTCTTGGCCAGGCGGTCGCGCTCCTGAACCAAGTCAGCGTACTCGGCGTCCCTGGCACGAAGAGAGGCCTGCACTTTGCCGAGTTCCCTCCACAAGTCGGCGTTGGCCTCTGCGCGAGCAAAAGACAAAGAGAAAAAGTCAGCAAGGGAAAAGTCGTCAAGGAAGATCCGACCCGACTGCGCTGCAGTCGGCCCGAATCTCGGGGACTACACCCAGTGGGTGCGCTGTCGCGCCCTCACGAGAAACAAATAAAGACAATACACTTACGCCGGCTACTGGCCAGGTCGTCGGTCCTCCGGCTCAGCTCCCGAGCCTGGGAGTTGAAGGCGGCGGCACGAGAATTGTGATAATCCTAGAGATCAGAAAAAACAGTCAAGATAGTCGTCGAGTAAGATCCGAACCGACTGCGCTGCAGTCGGCCCGGATCTCGGGGACTACACCCAGTGGGTGCGCTAGCGCGCCCCCACGGAAAAATTCAGAGGACCAGAACGGTCAACCAGTAAAGACTTACCCGGATAGCAGACCGCGTCGACAGAAACTCCTGAGTGAATTGCCTCAGGAGGCCGGCCTGTGCCTGCAGCCGGCTCCAAACCCCTTGGGCCGCGACGTTCAGCTCGCCGCTTCCTTTGCTGGGAGTCCACCCGGACGTGGCGGAGCTGGCCGCCTCCAAGGCGTCTGCCGTCTGGGCGGCACCCGCGGCTTGGCGCATGTCCGGCGGGGACGTGCTCCCTCCGGCATGCCGGCCCGCCGCCAGCTCGATCTCAAGACCGGCTCCGACCTCGGGCGTGGCCCGGGCCGGCTCCTCCGGCACCGCCGACGACTGGCCGCCTTCGCCCGCTCCGGCTGGCGCTGCCGGCGGCGTCCTCTCCGCGAAGATCTCGAAGAGTTTGTCCCTCTGCACCGGTGGCTGTTCGGGGGTGATCTCCTCCGCCGTGGGCAGAGGGATGTCCGGATCCAAGGTGTAGAGGGGGATGGCGAGCAGCGGAGGCCGGCTACGTGCGCCCTCCGCCTCCGTCTCCACGGCCGCCCGCTCCGACAGAATCTCGGCCGCCGTGCTCGCTCGCCCCGTCGCCGTTCGGGCGGCCTCCCGCTCCGCCGCCTCCCGCTCCGCCACCTCCCTCTCTCGACGCGCCTCGCGAGCGTTCCGCTCCGTGGCTTCTGCAAGATCGGCGCGGGGGTCCACGCGGCAGGACCTTGAAGATCCAGCACCCGGCCCGACCACGGAGCCGCCTGGGCCTCGCTCGAGGGAGAGCGGCACCCTACTCAAGAAATCAGAGAAGAATTCAAACAAGGGAAGACCACAAAATAACAAGCACGTAAGCGGCTAGAGGGCTTACGCGGAAACTGATGGAGGTTTCTTCACCGCCTTCCGGAAGCGGGCCGCCTTCGCCGCCGCTTCGTCTCGCTTCGTGGCCGCGGCGGAGGCCATCGTCTTCTTCGGCCGGCTTCCGAAGAGTGGAAGCGCGGCCCGGCGTTTCCCCTTTCCACCACCGGCAGCCGGCGCGGCGGACGAGCCCGCGCTGTGGCGGTCGGTTGCCGGCTGGTGGCGCGGGATTTCTTCGGCGTCGAAATCGTCCGGCTAGTCGTCGAAACTGGCCGAGAGCCCCGTGCCTCCAGGCTCGGCGACGTCCCCCGTGGCGGCGTCCTCCATGGCGACTGCGGCCAGGTCCGGGTCGTCGAGGTCATCCACCGTGTGGTCCGGGGCATACTCGCGTTCGACTCCTGCCGCCCCGGCTGGCGGTGGGAGGAGAGGGTTCTGATAAAAGAAAAAAGAGAGGAGCCGCCTGGTCAGAAGCCGGCTGACTCAAGCCGGCCGACGACAAGAAGAAGGACTTACCACAGGCGGAGGATGGGCGCGGGAGTACGGCGCCTTGCCGAATTTCCAGTCATCGGTGAGCTTCAGGTTGGCGATGTAGTTCACCATAAGTGCCACCTCGGCATGGGGCATCTCCCATGTGCTCAGCCGGCAAGGGTCGAACCGGCCGCTCATCTGGCACAGCATGTGGGGCTGGCTTTGAAGGGGGAGAATCCGGTGCTCGACGAAGGCGGCTACCAGGTCGGCTGCGCGCAGGCCTTCCGACTGGATCATCACCCGAAGCCGGGCGATGGAGGCGTTCCCAGCCGGAGACAAGGACTTAGACCGGAAGCCCCAAGACAGCCGCCTCCCAGCCGGCGGGCCGGCTACGTAAGTCGGCAAATTGACGTAGTCGCCATGCGGGGCGACGTTCTTGACGTAGAAGTAGGATTTCTGCCAGAGTTTGACAGACTGGATTAGAGGGATGTGAGGGAAGGGGTTGTTGTCGCTTGCCCTCTTCATCGCGATGAAGGCCCCGCAGGGAGCCGGCACGCTGGCGGTGACGGTGCCGAGCTTGTTGTGGAAGAGCTCCGCCCAGAGCTCCAGCGTCGGCAGCACCCCCAGGAAACCTTCGCAGAGGGAAACGAAGGCCGACAGCTGCATCACCGAATTGGGCGTGAGGTGATGCGGCTGGAGGTTGTAGAATTCGAGGAAGGATCGCATGAAGCCGCTCGCCGGGAAGCCGAAGCCACGCAAGAAGTGCGTGCGGAAGACGACGCGCTCGCCTTCCTCCGGCACCGGCGAGACCTCCGTCTCCGGCGCCAGACGAACCTGCACGAGGATGGCGGCGGGCAGGCGCCGGGTCTGGCGGAGGAATTCGAGGTGGTCCTCGTGGACATTGGACCCGTCCCACGAGCTTGACAGCGCCAGGGACATGGCGGCGTGAGAGGGCTGCGGCGCGAGACTGCGTCGGGCGCGAGGAAGAAGAAAGGGAAGAAGAAGAGCAAGGAGGGACGGGGAGCGGGGGAGCGAACGAGCCTTTGTCTCTCCCCCTCCCCCTACTTGTAGGCTCGTGCGCTAGAGCCGAGGAGGCGCGGCGTGGGGGATCGTGGGGATCGGTCGTGCCCATCTCCCCCACGCCCGCGTTAATTACGCGCCTTGATGACGCGAAGAAACGGCCGCGGGGAGGCGAGCAGTCCCCTCGGGCCACAGAAGATCTGCGCCCGGGCCGAGGCTAGGGAGTGGCGGGCCCGGGCCTGCGGCGGCGTCCCGTCGCGCGCGTGCGACGGCAGGACTTCTCCGCCACGTGGCTCGTCGTGGGGCCCGCGGCGAGCCCGCGGGTCAACCACGGTCACCTTAATAAACAAAAAAGTTCTCCGAAGTCGGCCTGCGACGGCGAGGTCGGCCCCTCTGGGTATGAAGCCGGCCAAGCTTCCCGTCCTTCCGTCCGCCGTGAAGCTCGCTCGGCTTCGGGGACTACTGTCGGGGTAAATAGCCATGGGTAGCCCAGCCGGCTTCCCCTGGCCCCTCAGAAAAAATAATGAGCCCGTCTGGCTCATAAGAAGACTCAAGATTTGGGCCGCCTCCCCCCTTGCCGACTACCTTCCTAGCCGGCTTTGGGGGCGGCCCGCCCTTTACCCCCATGAAGAACGCTGTGGAGGGCCGGCTACGGCAGGGCCGGCTACGGCAAGGTCGGCTACGAGAGGCCGGCCACAACAAGGCCGGCTACAGCCAGGCCGGCTCCCATAAAGCAGTCAACACCGTACCCGCAATGTACGCGTCCACTCTGCGATGATGAAGCGGGGCGTGGCTACAGTGGAGCCTGCCACCCCCAAAACCCGGAGCACGCCTGGAACGGCGCGCCGTGCGGGCAGCCACAGCCTGCCCGGCGCGGCACTGTAGCCGCGGCGGCTCTGACGCCGTCCATGACGGGCCGCCAGCGTGGCCCCCGAGGCGGTGGGCCCCTTCGGGTAGAGAGATGCTGAAGGCGGCCGCACCTCCTCTCAAGCCGGCAAGATAGAGGGCCGGTTCCCATAGCCGGCCTACCACCCTCCTCGAAGGAGACGCCCATCAAGGAGACAAGATGCGGCGGGGCTACAGTAATCGCCCGCCAAGGCGGCGTTACTGTAGCCACGCTTACCCCGACCAAGCCTGTGTGAACGACACGGAGTAATAGTAACCAGCCGCCGACCGGGCCCTGGCCGGTGGGGCCGGCCTGTCGACCCAGGAGCCGGCAGCCGGCGGGACCCACCAGCCGGCGGGCCCCAGAAGCCGGCGTAGAAGCCAGCGAGCATAGTCACAGACAGCTGGGCCCTGCGGCCAGTCGGATTACCATTGTACCCCCGGGGGGTAGGCCTATATAAACCCCCCGGTGCACCCATGCAAAGGGTTGGACTCTCATTCTAGACCTAGACACCATACAAGGAGAGGAAGCAGGCTGAGCTGAGCCCTTCTTCCTCCTTCCACCCAAAACAGCTCAAGGAGCATTGTAGCTACTTGTTCACTTAGTAACCATGTGGAGACCCCGCAGAGCAGCAGTAGGGGTGTTATCTCCCCAGAGAGCCCTGAAGCTGGGTAAGATTCGCCGGCGTGCATGTCTTCGCCTCATCCCGCTTCCAGGCACCGGCGATGTTCTATTGGCCCCCGCAATGATAAGCCACCCGTTGGCATATGTCGCTCCTACCACCCGACAATGAACTATAATATGCAAGTGATGAATAAGACAATTCCCGAGCTCTTCGCAATGATAAAGGCTGCGGAGGTAGAAATCAAAAAGGAGAAATCAATAAGACCGCCAGTTTCAAGAAAAAGGGCAAAGGGAAGAAGAAGGGGAACTTCAAGAAGAACAGAAAACAAGTTGCTGCTCGGGAGAAGAAACCCAAGTATGGACCTCAGCCCGAGACTGAGTGCTTCTACTGCAAACTGACTGGTCACTGGAAGCGGAACTGCCCCAATGTAGCGACCAGACCTCAAACAGTCTGATCTCTGTGCTCAGGTGTCATCCCTGGATCAGTAATGCTGACACCACACAGTACTTGAAGGATTTATAACAGAGTAGCAATCACACACTTATTACACCGAGTGTCTCAATAGAGAACTTATTACAATAAATATGGCTTAAGGCCATCTAATAACGATAATGGCAGAAGGCTTGGAAGATAAGTGAGTCCATCAACTCCAACGGCATCACTGAGTATAGAACCACGACCTAAAACTCCTTAATCGTTCTCTGAAAAGTCTGCAACATTAACGTTGCCGCCCGAAAATGGGTCAGCACATGGAATATGCTGGCAAAGTAACACATAGAGAGTAATGGAATGGAACAGCTATACTATATGCATATTTGGCTGGTGGGAAGCTCTATGGTCACAGTTTTGCATAAAGCTGATTTTTCCCTACTGCAAAGGAATAAATTTTATTTAACTATCATGGTAGTTGTTAAACATTGAGAATGGTTGACAGCATTCTCAATCCCAATTAAGCATCATCATTAAACAAAACCCATCAAAATTAAATTTTGGTGTAACATGTTGGGATTCACATGATAATCCAAGTACTAGATACTCAAAACGTCCATAACTGAGGACACGGCTAATCATGATTAGTTTATACACTCTGCAGAGGTTTGCACACTTTTCCCCATAAGACTCGATCGCCTCCGTTTGGTTTCTCGCACTACATGGCGTTTGAGAAACGGATGACCGAGACATAGTCTTTCAGAAGCGCTACCACCGTACGATGGATAGACCGTTACACCTACTTTCCCCTACATCTGCTAGTCTACCCTGTAAGAGTTCGCACGACTTAATCAACTATGCTAGAGCCCATAATAGCTTGTGGCTGCACACGGAAGTTTCTAGTATGAAAAAGCTCATGATCCCTTTGGGCCTGGGTGGTGGTCCATAAAAAATAGGCAATCCTGGAATACCCAGGTACCTCAATCCACCCAGATGTGTGTTTAAGTTGCCACCTTAGATAAACCATTAATTAACAAACTCACATATGTCATGGATATCACTCACCCAATCCACGTCTACTAGCATAGTATGGTATAATAGGCAAACGTAGAAGTAACTGCCAAAGGTTTGATAATACAACAGGTAATAGGTACTACCTCAACTACTTCCCATCCCACAATTTAATTAGATCCTAATCTTGCAATGTTTGAGGATTGATCTAATGCAATAAAACTGGGTAGTAGGAGGTATGATCAAAGTGTTACTTGCCTTACTGATGATCCGCGAAACCTAGAGATTCGAAGTAACAGGCGGCACACTCCGGGTATTCTATCACAGACGAACAAATAAGCATACAATAAATATTCATCTAATGCACAGTAAAACTAAAATAAGAGATCTAACCAAAAAAGTCAACTTAAGAACTCCGGTTTGCAAAAAGAATCAAATCAAACGAAGCAACGAAAGTCAAACGGCAAAAGAAACAGGCTTCGTTTACTATTCTGGATCTATGGCAATTTTTATAGTGGCAAAAACTTGTTTAAGTTGGTTAAACGGATAGAGGGTTCGAGACGAAACTCCAGGCGCTTGAATCGACTGATTCCGATAAACGAGCGAAAAGTTATACTAAACCGAAAATCGGATCAGGAATCGCGATCAGACAAATCGCGGATTCAATCCGAGAAAAGAAAAACGACGAACATTCGCTAGAACGAATGAACGCTCGCTATTTAAATAAATCTGAAAAACCGATCTATATAAAAAAACCGAAACTAAAAAAAAACGAAAAAACCGTGGGAAAACCGAACGGTTTTTCGGGAAAAACCGGCATCTAAAAGAAACTACCCGACAACTCCGGCAAGGCTCCGGCGGCGGCGGCACGGTGCGGCGGCGGCGGCGGCGGGGTGGCGCGCTAGGGTTTGGGGAGGTCCCGGGCTGGGCTCCCCGGCTTATAAAGCCTGGATGGGTCTGGTGTCCAGGTCGGACACGGCCCGTAGGTCGGTTGCGTTTTTTTAATTAATTCCGCACAGAAAAACAAATAAAAGAAATACTAAACAGACTCCAAAAATCTCAAAATAAATTTTCCCCGGCTTCTAAAATCAAGCCGCACGAGGTGAACATTTATTTGGGGCCTAAATGCAATTTTGAAAAACGCACATTTTTCCTAAATTCAAATAAAATATCGAAAAACTCTGAAATAAAATCTTATTTGATTTTATTATTAAATCCTCAATATTTCTTTATTTTGGGAAAGTCATTTTATTCCCTCTCTCATATTTTTGTTATAGAAATAATTGATGATAAAATAATTAAAATCAAATGATCCTATTCTCAAAATTTGAAAAAACTCAAATATGAAAATAACGAAATCCCCAACACTCTCCGTGGGTCCTTGAGTTGCGTAGAATTTCTAGGATCAAAACCAAAAGCAAATAACTTATGATATGCAATGATGATCTAATGTATAACATTTCAAATTGAAAATTTGGGATGTTACAAACCTACCCCCTTAAGATGAATCTCACCCTCGAGATTCGGGTTGGCTAGAAAATAGGTGAGGGTGGTCCTTGAGCAAATCTTCCTCTCGCTCCCAGGTGGCTTCATCCTCCGTGTGGTGGCTCCACTGAACCTTACAAAACTTGATAACCTTGCTGCGGGTGACTCGGCTGGCAAACTCGAGAATCTTAACTGGTTTCTCCTCATAGGTCAAATTGTTATGCAACTGAATTGCTTCCAATGGCACTGTGTCTCTCAAGGGTATGTCAGCCATCTCCGCGTGGCACTTCTTCAGCTGAGAAACGTGGAACACATCATGAACTCCTGACAATCCTTCGGGCAATTCCAACTTGTAGGCCACTTCTCCCATATGTTCCAATACTCGGTATGGTCCTACAAATCGTGGCGCTAACTTTCCCTTAACACCAAAGCGCTTTATTCGCCAAAGTGGGGATACTTGAAGATAAACTCTGTCTCCGACTTCGTAAACTGTCTCCTTGCATTTTGAATCTGCATAACTCTTCTGCCTGGATTGAGCTACCTTGAGCCTATCGTGAATCAATTTTACCTTCTGTTCAAACTCTTTAATCAAATCAGGTCCAAACAACTGGCGGTCTCCAACTTCATCCCACGACAACAGTGTCCTGCACCTCCTTCCGTACAAGGCTTCGAAAGGGGCCATCTTTAAACTGGATTGATAGCTGTTGTTGTAAGAGAATTCTGCATATGGCAAATTGTCGTCCCAACTAGATCCATAATCTAGCGCACAAGCTCTCAGCATGTCCTCCAAAATCTGATTGACTCTCTCGGTCTGTCCATCTGTCTGTGGATGAAAAGTTGAGCTGAACTCTAGCCTGGTACCCAAAGTTTTGTGCAACTGATTCCAGAACTTTGAGGTAAACTAGGTTCCTCTATCTGATACTATACTCCTCAGAACTCCATGTAAGCATACAATCCTGGTCATGTATATCTTTGCCAACTTAGCACTGGTGTAAGTGGTCTTTACCGGGATGAAATGAGCTACTTTCGTCAACCGATCAACAACAACCCAAATTGAGTCATAGCCTGAATGAGTCCTGGATAATCTCGTGATAAAATCCATGCCTAACTTATCCCACTTCCATTCGGGTATCGACAATGGCTGTAGCAATCCTGATGGCTTCTGATGCTCTGCCTTTACTTTCTGACATACATCACAAACTGCTATATACTCCGCAATATCTTTCTTCATTCTGGTCCACCAGAAGGTATCCTTCAAATCCAAATACATCTTGGTATTTCTTGGGTGAATCGAATATGGTGAGTCGTGTGCCTCTTGCAGAATCAACTTCCTGATCTCCGGGTCATTGGGCACATAATCACGGTCTTCAAACCATAGGGTGTCGTGCTCATCCTCACGAAATCCTTTAGCCTTTCCTTCGCTCATTTTCTCCTTTATAGAGGCAATCTCCTTGTCAGTCTTCTGAGCTTCTCTGATGCTATCCATCAAAGTTGACTGAATCTCCAATGCTGCTACGTACCCTCTCGGAACTATTTCCAGACATAGCTCATGAAGATCCTCGGCTAACACCTTTGGTATTTCTCCCGTCATTAGTGTATTGACATGGCTCTTACGGCTCAATGCGTCAGCTACTACATTAGCCTTTCCGGGATGGTAATGCAATCTCATATCATAATCCTTGATGAGCTCCAACCATCTCCTTTGTCTGAGGTTTAACTCCTTCTGCTTGAAAATGTATTTCAAACTCTTGTGATCCGTGTACACTTCACAATGATTTCCAATGAGGAAATGTCTCCATGTTTTCAATGCATGCACTACGGCTGCTAACTCCAAATCATGCGTGGCATAATTCAATTCGTGGGGTTTCAGTTGTCGTGAGGCATATGAAACAACTCTCCCTTCCTGCATAAGCACTGCTCCAAGTCCTCGTCGTGAAGCGTCGCAATACACCTCATAATCCTTGGTCTGGTCTGGCAAAATCAACACTGGTGAAGTAACCAAGTGTTTCTTCAACTCTTGGAAACTAGCCTCACACTCCTCAGTCCATATGAACTTGGTATCCTTCTTTAACAACTCCGTCATAGGTTTTGCAATTTTGGAGAAATTCTCAATAAATCTCTGGTAGTATCCTGCGAGTCCAAGAAAACTCCGGATCTCTCCAACTGTTGTTGGTGCCTCCCACTTGGTCACAGTATCAACTTTTAGTGGGATCAACTGCTATTCCTTCTCCGGATATAACGTGTCCGAGGAATCCTACTTCCTTCAACCAAAACTCACATTTGCTAAACTTGGCATATAGTTGATTTCCCCTGAGCTTTCCAAGAACCAAACGCAAATGTTCCTTATGCTCCTTTTCATTCTTCGAGTAAACCAGAATATCATCAATGAACACCACGACGAACTTATCCAAGAACACCATAAACACCTTGTTCATCATGTTCATAAAATAGGCAGGTGCGTTAGTCAAACCAAATGACATAATGGTATACTCATACAGCCCATACCTGGTGGTAAAAGCTGTCTTAGGTATATCCTGTTCTCGAATCTTCAACTGGTGGTATCCTGATCGCAGATCGATCTTGGAAAATACCTTAGCTCCTTGCAATCGATCAAACAGATCATTGATCATTGGTAGTGGTGTTGGGGAACGTAGTAATTTCAAAATTTTCCTACGCACACGCAAGATCATGGTGATGCATAGCAACGAGGGGGAGAGTCTGATCTACGTACCCTTGTAGATCGCAACGGAAGCGTTGACACAACGCAGAGGAAGTAGTCGTACGTTTTCTTCCCGATCCGACCGATCCAAGCACCGTTACTCCGGCACCTGCGAGTTCTTAGCACACGTTCAGCTCGATGACGTTCCTCGGGCTCCGATCCAGCAAAGCGTCGAGGAAGAGTTCCGTCAGCACGACGGCGTGGTGACGATCTTGATGTTCTACCGACGCAGGGCTTCGCCTAAGCACTACAACGGTATGATCAAGGTGGAATTTGGTGGCAGGGGGCACCGCACACGGCTAAGGAACGATCTCAAGGATCAACTTGTGTGTCTATGGGGTGCCCCCTGCCCCCGTATATAAAGGTTTCAAGGGGAGGGGCTGGCCGGCCAAGGTGGGAGGCGCAGGAGGAGTCCTACTCCTACCGGGAGTAGGACTCCCCCCTCCAATCCTAGTCCAACTAGGTTTCCTCAAGTGGGAAGTGAAAGAGAGAGGTGGCCGGCCCCTCTCCTAGTCCTAATAGGACTAGGGAGAGGGGGGAGGCGCAGCCCTATGTGGGCTGCCCTCTCACCTTTCCACTAAGGCCCATGCTGGCCCATTTGGCTCCCGGGGGGTTCCGGTAACCCTCCCGGTAATCCGGTAAAATCCCGATTTCACCCGGAACACTTCCGATGTCCAAACATAGGCTTCCAATATATCAATCTTTACGTCTCGACCATTTCGAGACTCCTCGTCATGTCCGTGATCTCATCCGGGACTCCGAACAACCTTCGGTACATCAAAATGCATAAACTCATAATAACTGTCATCGTAACGTTAAGCGTGCGGACCCTACGGTTCGAGAACAATGTAGACATGACCGAGACACGTCTCCGGTCAATAACCAATAGCGGGACCTGGATGCCCATATTGGCTCCTACATATTCTACGAAGATCTTTATCGGTCAGACCGCATAACAACATACGTTGTTCCCTTTGTCATCGGTATGTTACTTGCCCAAGATTCGATCGTCGGTATCCAATACCTAGTTCAATCTCGTTACCGGCAAGTCTCTTTACTCGTTCCGTAATACATCATCTCACAACTAACATATTAGTTGCAGTGCTTGCAAGGCTTATGTGATGTGCATTACCGAGAGGGCCCAGAGATACCTCTCCGACATTCGGAGTGACAAATCCTAATCTCGAAATACGCCAACCCAACATCTACCTTTGGAGACACCTGTAGTACTCCTTTATAATCACCCAGTTACGTTGTGACGTTTGGTAGCAACCAAAGTGTTCCTCCGGTAAACGGGAGTTGCATAATCTCATAGTCATAGGAACATGTATAAGTCATGAAGAATAGCAATAGCAACATACTAAACGATCGGGTGCTAAGCTAATGAAATGGGTCATGTCAATCAGATCATTCAACTAATGATGTGACCTCGTTAATCAAATAACAACTCTTTGTTCATGGTTAGGAAACATAACCATCTTTGATCAACGAGCTAGTCAAGTAGAGGCATACTAGTGACACTCTGTTTGTCTATGTATTCACACATGTATTATGTTTCCGGTTAATACAATTCTAGCATGAATAAACATTTATCATGATATAAGGAAATAAATAATAACTTTATTATTGCCTCTAGGGCATATTTCCTTTCAGTCTCCCACTTGCACTAGAGTCAATAATCTAGTTCACATCGCCATGTGATTTAGCAGCAATAGTTCACATCACCATGTTATTAACACCCATAGTTCACATCGTCATGTGACCAACACTCAAAGGGTTTACTAGAGTCAGTAATCTAGTTCACATCTCTATGTGATTAACACCCAAAGAGTACTAAGGTGTGATCATGTTTTGCTTGTGAGATAATTTTAGTCAACGGGTCTGTCACATTCAGATCCGTAAGTATTTTGCAAAATTCTATGTCTATAATGCTCTGCATGGAGCTACTCTAGCTAATTGCTCCCACTTTCAATATGTATCCAGATTGAGACTTTAGATTCATCTGGATCAGTGTCAAAAACTTGCATCGACGTAACCCTTTACGACGAACCTTTTTGACACGTCCATAATCGAGAAACATATCCTTATTTCACTAAGGATAATTCTGACCGCTGTCCAGTGATCTACTCCTAGATCACTATTGTACTCCCTTGCCAAATCAGTGCAGGGTATACAATAAATCTGGTACACAGCATGGCATACTTTATAGAACCTATGAATGAGGCATAGGGAATGACTTTCATTCTCTTTCTATCTTCTGCCGTGGTCGGGCTTTGAGTCTTTACTCAACTTCACACCTTGTAACACAGGCAAGAAACTTTTTCTTTGACTGTTCCATTTTGAACTACTTCAAAATCTTGTCAAGGTATGTACTTATTGAAAAACTTATCAAGCGTCTTGATCTATCTCTATAGATCTTGAAGCTCAATATGTAAGCAGGTTTACCGAAGTCTTTCTTTGAAAAACTCCTTTCAAACACTCCTTTTATGCTTTACAGAATAATTCTACATTATTTCCGATCAACAATATGTCATTCACATATACTTATCAGAAATGCTGTAGTGCTCCCACTCACTTTCTCGTAAATACAGGCTTCACCGCAAGTCTGTATAAAACTATATGCTTTGATCAACTCATCAAAGCGTATATTCCAACTCCGAGATGTTTGCACCAGTCCACAGATAGATCGCTGGAGCTTGCATATTTAGTTAACACCTTTAGGATCGACAAAACCTTCTAGTTGCATCGTATACAACTCTTCTTTAGCAAATCCATTAAGGAATGCAGTTTTGTTTATCCCTTTGCCAGATTTCATAAAATGCGGCAATTGCTAACATGATTCGGACAGACTTAAGCATAGATACGAGTGAGAAAATCACATCGTAGTCAACACCTTGAACTTGTCGAAAACCTTTTGCGACAATTCTAGCTTTGTAGATAGTAACACTACTATCAGCATCTGTCTTCCTCTTGAAGATCCATTTATTTTCTATGGCTTGCCGATCAACGGGCAAGTCAACCAAAGTCCAAACTTTGTTCTCATACATGGATCCCATCTCAGATTTCATGGCTTCAAGCCACTTTGCGGAATCTGGGCTCACCATCGCTTCTTCATAGTTCGTAGGCTCGTCATGGTCAAGTAACATGACCTCCAGAACAGGATTACCGTACCACACTGGTGCGGTTCTCACTCTGGTTTACCTACGAGATTCGGTTGTAACTTGATCTGAAGTTACATGATCATCATCATTAGCTTCCTTACTAATTGGTGTAGTAGTCACAGGAACAGATTTCTATGATGAACTACTTTCCAATAAGGGAGAAGGTACAATTACCTTATCAAGTTCTACTTTCTTCCCACTCACTTCTTTCGAGAGAAACTCCTTCTCCAGAAAGTTTCCGAATTTAGCAGCAAAAGTCTTGCCTTCGGATCTGTGATAGAAGGTGTATCCAATAGTTTCCTTTGGATATCCTATGAAGATGCACTTCTCCGATTTGAGTTTTGAGCTTATCAGGATGAAACTTTTTCATATAAGCATCGCAACCCCAAACTTTAAGAAACGACAACTTTGGTTTCTTGCCAAACCATAGTTCATAAGGCGTCGTCTCGACGGATATAGATGGTGCCCCTTTTTAACGTGAATGCAGCTGTCTCTAATGCATGACCCCAAAAACAATAGTGGTAAATCGGTAAGAGACATCATAGATTGCCCTATATCCAATAAAGTACGGTTATGACGTTCGGACACACCATTATGCTGTGGTGTTCCAGGTGGCGTGAGTAGTGAAACTATTTCACATTGTTTTTAACTGAAGGCCAAACTCGTAACTCAAATACTTTTCTCTACGATCAGATCATAGAAACTTTATTTTCTTGTTACGATGATTTTTCACTTCACTCTGAAATTCTTTGAACTTTTCAAATATTTCAGACTTATGTTTCATCAAGTAGATATACTCATATCTGCTCAAATCATCTGTGAAGATCAGAAAATAATGATACCTGTCGCGAGCCTCAATATTCATCGGACCACATACATCAGTATGTATGATTTCCAACAAATCTGTTGCTCGCTCCATTGTTCCGAAGAACAGAGTCTTAGTCATCTTGCCCATGAGGCATGGTTCGCAAGCATCAACTGATTCATAATCAAGTGATTCCAAAAGCCCATCAGCATGGAGTTTCTTCATGCGCTTTACACCAATATGACCTAAACGGCAGTGCTACAAATAAGTTGCACTATCATTATTAACTTTGCATCTTTTGGTTTCAATATTATGATTATGTGTATCACTACGATCGAGATCCAACGAACTATTTTCATTGGGTGTGTAACCATATAAGGTTTTATTCATGTAAACAGAACAACAATTTATTCTCTTGCTTAAATGAATAACCGTATTACAATAAACATGATCAAATCATATTCATGCTCAACGCAAACACCAAATGACACTTATTTAGGTTCAACACTAATCCCGAAATTATAGGGAGTGTGCTATGATGATCATATCAATCTTGGAACCACTTCCAACAGACATCATCACTTCACCCTTAACTAGTCTCTGTTTATTCTGCAACTCCCGTTTCGAGTTACTAATCTTAGCAACTGAACTAGCATCAAATACTGAGGGGTTTGCTATAAACACTAGTAAAGTACACATCAATAACATGTATATCAAATATACTTATGTTCACTTTGCCATCCTTCTTATCCGCCAATCACTTGGGGTAGTTCCGCTTCCAGCGACCAGTCCCTTTGCAGTAGAAGCACTTAGTCTCAGGCTTAGGATCAGACTTGGGCTTCTTCACTTGAGCAGCAACTTGCTTGCCGTTCTTCTTGAAGTTCCCCTTCTTCCCTTTGCCCTTTTCTTGAAACTAGTGGTCTTGTCAACCATCAACACTTGATGTTTTTCTTGATTTCTACCTTCGTTGATTTCAGCATCACGAAGAGCTTGGGAGTTGTTTCTGTTATCCCTTGCATATTATAGTTCATCACGAAGTTCTACTAACTTGGTGATGGTGACTAGAGAATTCTGTCAATCACTATCTTATCTGGAAGATTAACTCCCACTTGATTCAAGCGATTGTAGTACCCAGACAATCTGAGCACATGCTCACTAGTTGAGCGATTCTCCTCCATCTTTTAGCTATAGAACTTGTTGGAGACTTCATATCTCTCAACTCGGGTATTTGCTTGAAATATTAACTTCAACTCCTGGAACATCTCATATGGTCCATGACGTTCAAAACGTCTTTGAAGTCCCGATTCTAAGCCATTAAGCATGGTGCACTAAACTATCAAGTAGTCATCATATTGAGCTAGCCAAACGTTCATAACGTCTGCATCTGCTCCTGCAATAGGGCTGTCACCTAGCGGTGCATCAAGGACATAATTCTTCTGTGCAGCAATGAGGATAAACCTCAGATCACGGATCCAATCCGCATCATTGCTACTAACATCTTTCAACACAATTTTCTCTAGGAACATATCAAAATAAACACAGGGAAGCAACAACACGAGCTATTGATCTACAACATAATTTGCAAAATTCTACCAGGACTAAGTTCATGATAAATTTAAGTTCAATTTAATCATATTACTTAATAACTCCCACTTAGATAGATATCCCTCTAATCCTCTAAGTGATCACGTGATCCAAATCAACTAAACCATAACCGATCATCACGTGAGATGGAGTAGTTTTCAATGGTGAACATCGCTATGTTGATCATATCTACTATATGATTCACGCTCGACCTTTCGGTCTCCGTGTTCCGAGGCCATATCTGTATATGCTTGGCTCGTCAAGTATAACCTGAGTATTCCGCGTGTGCAACTGTTTTGCACCCGTTGTATTTGAACGTAGAGCCTATCACACCCGATCATCACGTGGTGTCTCAGCACGAAGAACTTTTGCAACGGTGCATACTCAGGGAGAACACTTCTTGATAATTTAGTGAGAGATCATCTTATAATGCTACCGTCAATCAAAGCAAGATAAGATGCATAAAAAGATAAACATCACATGCAATTAATATAAGTGATATGATATGGCCATCATCATCTTGTGCTTTGTGATCTCCATCTCCGAAGCACCGTCATGATCACCATCGTCACTGGCGCGACACCTTGATCTCCATCGTAGCATCGTTGTCGTCTCACCAATCTTATGCTTCCACGACTATCACTACCGCTTAGTAATAAAGTAAAGCATTACGTCGCGATTGCATTGCATACAATAAAGCGACAACCATATGGCTCCTGCCAGTTGCCGATAACTCGGTTACAAAACATGATCATCTCATACAATAAAATCAGCATCATGCCTTGACCATATCACATCACAACATGCCCTGCAAAAACAAGTTAGACGTCCTCTACTTTGTTGTTGCAAGTTTTACGTGGCTGCTACGGGCTTAAGTTAGAACTCATCTCACCTACGCATCAAAACCACAACGATAGTTCATCAAATAGACTCCGTTTTAACCTTCTCAAGGACCGGGCGTAGCCACACTTGGTTCAACTAAAGTTGGAGAGACAGTCTTCCGCAAGCCATCTATGTGCAAAGCACGTCGAGGGAACCGGTCTCGCGTAAGAGTACGCGTAAGGTTGGTCCGGATCGTCTCGTCCAACAATACCGCCGAACCAAAGTATGACATGCTGGTAGGCAGTATGACTTGTATCGCCCACAACTCACTTGTGTTCTACTCGTGAAAATAACATCAAACCATAAAAACCTAGGCTCGGATGCCACTGTTGGGGAACGTAGTAATTTCAAAATTTTCCTACGCACACGCAAGATCATGGTGATGCATAGCAACGAGGGGGAGAGTCTGATCTACGTACCCTTGTAGATCGCAACGGAAGCGTTGACACAACGTAGAGGAAGTAGTCGTACGTTTTCTTCCCGATCCGACCGATCCAAGCACCGTTACTCCGGCACCTCCGAGTTCTTAGCACACGTTCAGCTCGATGACGTTCCTCGGGCTCCGATCCAAGCACTACAACGGTATGATCGAGGTGGAATTTGGTGGCAGGGGGCACCGCACACGGCTAAGGAACGATCTCAAGGATCAACTTGTGTGTCTATGGGGTGCCCCCTGCCCCCGTATATAAAGGTTTCAAGGGGAGGGGCTGGCCGGCAAAGGTGGGAGGCGCAGGAGGAGTCCTACTCCTACCGGGAGTAGGACTCCCCCCTCCAATCCTAGTCCAACTAGGTTTCCTCAAGTGGGAAGTGAAAGAGAGAGGTGGCCGGCCCCTCTCCTAGTCCTAATAGGACTAGGGAGAGGGGGGGGGGAGGCGCAGCCCTATGTGGGCTGCCCTCTCACCTTTCCACTAAGGCCCATGCCGGCCCATTTGGCTCCCGGGAGGTTCCGGTAACCCTCCCGGTAATCCGGTAAAATCCCGATTTCACCCGGAACACTTCCGATGTCCAAACATAGGCTTCCAATATATCAATCTTTACGTCTCGACCATTTCGACACTCCTCGTCATGTCTGTGATCTCATCCGGGACTCCGAACAACCTTCGGTACATCAAAATGCATAAACTCATAATAACTGTCATCGTAACGTTAAGCGTGCGGACCCTACGGTTCGAGAACAATGTAGACATGACCGAGACACGTCTCCGGTCAATAACCAATAGCGGGACCTGGATGCCCATATTGGCTCCTACATATTCTACGAAGATCTTTATCGGTCAGACCGCATAACAACATATGTTGTTCCCTTTGTCATCGGTATGTTACTTGCCCGAGATTCGATCGTCGGTATCCAATACCTAGTTCAATCTCGTTACCGGCAAGTCTCTTTACTCGTTCCGTAATACATCATCTCACAACTAACATATTAGTTGCAGTGCTTGCAAGGCTTATGTGATGTGCATTACCGAGAGGGCCCAGAGATACCTCTCCGACATTCGGAGTGACAAATCCTAATCTCGAAATACGCCAACCCAACATCTACCTTTGGAGACACCTGTAGTACTCCTTTATAATCACCCAGTTACGTTGTGACGTTTGGTAGCACCCAAAGTGTTCCTCTGGTAAACAGGAGTTGCATAATATCATAGTCATAGGAACATGTATAAGTCATGAAGAATAGCAATAGCAACATACTAAACGATCGGGTGCTAAGCTAATGAAATGGGTCATGTCAATCAGATCATTCAACTAATGATGTGACCTCGTTAATCAAATAACAACTCTTTGTTCATGGTTAGGAAACATAACCATCTTTGATCAACGAGCTAGTCAAGTAGAGGCATACTAGTGACACTCTGTTTGTCTATGTATTCACACATGTATTATGTTTCCGGTTAATACAATTCTAGCATGAATAAACATTTATCATGATATAAGGAAATAAATAATAACTTTATTATTGCCTCTAGGGCATATTTCCTTTCAATTGGGTACTTGTTCTTGATCGTTACTTCATTCAACCCACGATAGTCAACAACCATCCTTAACGATCAATCTTTTTTCTCCACTAGAAGTACTGGTGATCCCCAAGGCGACGAACTTGGGCGAATGTAACCCTTATCCAGTAACTCCTTAATTTGCTTCTTAATTTCCACCAAATCCTTTGCAGGAATCCTATATGGTCTCTTTGATATTGGCCCTGTGCCTGGCAATAGCTTAATCAAAAACTCAATATCTCTATCCGGTGGCATGCCTGGCAACTCTTCGGGAAATACGTCAGGGAAATCCCTTACCACTGGTACTGCCTCTTGCACAACTCCTGATAAGGAATTTACTTGTGTCCTATTTGGCGCATGCCGGGATACATACTTGATCCTTCTTACTTCTGGCGTCGTAAGCAAAATTGTCTTACTGGTGCAATCGATGTTTCCCCCATACATTGACTGCCAATCCATACCGAGAATTACATCCAAACCTTGGGATTCCAGAATACTTAAATCCGTTGGGAAAATATGCCTTCCTATACTTAATGGCACTTGGAAACATCCTTGACTGGCCATATACTCCGCTCCTGGTGAGCTTACTAGCATAGGTGTTCTAAGAACCTTAGTGGGAAAGTTATACTTATCCATAAATCCCCTTGATATGTATGAATGCGATGCACCAGTATCAAAAAGAACGAGTGCAGTAAATGACCTAACCAAAAACTTACCGATTACTGCATCCGGCTGCTCTTCAACCTCCTCCACATTAACGTGGTTCACCTGTCCCCCGTTGAAAGGGTTCAGCTTCTTCCCAGAGCTTCCATTGCCATTCTGGCCTTCAGGACATTCATTGGCATAATGTCCGGTCTTCTCACACTTAAAGCAAGTGACTTGGCTCAGGTCTTTCTTGGCTGGGGTTGATGGGTTGGTACGGTTCTAGCCGTTGCTTCCTCCATTACCATTACCATTCTTGGTGCTATTGTGATTGTGCGAGGTACCTCCTCCATGAGTATGCTGAAAATGTCCTCCCGATCTAGGGGTAAATCTTGGCTTCTGCTGAGCTCCTGAATTGTACTTTCCTTGTGCATACTTCCTCTTGCGATTTTCAATTTGCTGCTGCTTCCCTTCAATCATAAGAGCACGATCTACCAACTCCTAGTAGTTGTTGAAGGTTGCTACCATCAACTGCATGCTCAAATCATCATTCAGTCCTTCCAGAAACTTCGCCTGCTTAGCTACATCCGTAGCAATGTCATCTGGGGCATAACATGCTAATTTACTAAAGTCCTCCACATACTGGCCAACTGTCCGTCCTCCTTGGCCCAAGTTGCGAAACTCTCGCTTCTTCAAGGCCATAGCTCCTGCTGAAACATGGGCAGTTCAAAAAGCCTACTGAAACTGGTCCCATGTGACAGTGTCGACAGGGAAAGTGGCTGCGAAATTCTCCCACCATGATGCTGCGGGTCCTTCAAGGTGATGTGCGGCAAACTTCACCTTCTCCACATCTGTGCATCCTGATGTGGTCAACTCTCTAGCTATCTTGTGGAGCCAATCATCTGCTACTATCGGCTCGGTGCTACTGGAAAACACCGGTGGATTCAGCCTAAGAAAATGGGCTAAGTGATCAACAGGTGGTGGTGGTGGTGGGTTGTTGTTGTTGTTCCCCTGATTTTGATTCTGGACTAGCAACTGCATCAATGTGTTCTGCTGTTGGATCAACTGGGTGAGCCCCGATGGGAAGGTAAATCCGGGGTCACGTCTCGGAGGCATCTGAGGGTTTTAGAAAAGATGAGATTTAAGAATAGAGAGGGTCTAAAGAGAAAACACTACCCATATGCACATGAGGCAAAAGCAAACAATTCACTTCATTCAATCAAACAAGGGCATACAATCGATCTAACTATCGCAAAAGTGCTCGGACTACTATATTTACATGGTGCACTACTACTACTACCGATGAGGTGGTCTACTAGAAATATTCTTCGGTTGCAGACTCCATGATATCTGCTCCGGCTTCATCAACATAGTCATCATCGCTATCATCTGGGTCTGAGTCGGTGTCGTCGATGATGATGTAGTCTTCCAGGCGAATCTCCTTGGGTTCTTCGTCTTCATCTACTGGTGTAGGGCCTCCCATAAATATCCCGATCTTCATTGTTAGGTCAGCATTCTTATCCGCTAATACTTCAATTTCTTCATCATAATCTTCACGTGTAGCCTTGAGTTCTTCCTCCAGTTCCTTGATTCTTGTCCTTGCCTTCTTCAGGTCTATCATGTCGGTGCACATCTGGTTCTCCTGACGTCGAATGTGCTGGTTTAATTCCTGGATAAAAGCTGCAATTGATCTATCCTTTCTAGTGCTGATCATCTCCCAGTGCTCATCTCGGCGCCCACAAATCCGGTAGACAGTATCCTTGAGATCATTGTGGTAGACTTCTCCAATGCGTCCCATGGCGATGTGAGCTGCCATGCTCCTTCCTAGACTCCAAGTTGGTGCATCAAAAGAAAACTCTGTGGGCTCAGTGACTGGCATGAACGTCCTTCCTGGAACTTGAACTTGAATCATCTAGCGCTCTTCTTCAGGTAAGGTGGCGTTGTAGGTTCCGGTGAAGCTTGGTACTCCTTTGTTCAGGTATCTAGTGACTTCCTTCAGGTGACGTCCAAAGGGTGTATCTTCATCCGGTTGCGTGAACTTGTTCCTTGCATCCGCCATCCTAAATAGTGATCTAGGTCTTTAGCTTAGTGGTCGTGTCCTACAGTCAGCGTGTGCTCTGATACCATCTTTGTAGCGACCAGACCTCAAATAGTCTGATCTCTGTGCTCAGGTGTCATCCCTGGATCAGTAATGCTGACACCACACGGTACTTGAAGGATTTATAACAGAGTAGCAATCACACACTTATTACATCGAGTGTCTCAATAGAGAACTTATTACAATAAATATGGCTTAAGGCCATCTAATAACGATAACAGCGGAAGGCTTGGAAGATAAGTGAGTCCATCAACTCCAACGGCATCACTGAGTATAGAACCGCGACCTAAAACTCCTTAATCGTCATCTGAAAAGTCTGCAACATTAACGTTGCAGCCCGAAAATGGGTCAGCACATGGAATATGCTGGCAAAGTAACACATAGAGAGTAATGGAATGGAACAGCTATACTATATGCATATTTGGCTGGTGGAAAGCTCTATGGTGACAGTTTTGCGTAAAGCTGATTTTTCCCTACTGCAAAGGAATAAATTTTATTTAACTATCATGGTAGTTGTTAAACATTGAGAATGGTTGACAGCATTCTCAATCCCAATTAAGCATCATCATTAAACAAAACCCAACAAAATTAAATTTTGGAGTAACATGTTGGGATTCACATGATAATCCAAGTACTAGATACTCAAAATGTCCATAACCGAGGACACGACTAATCATGATTAGTTTATACACTCTGCAGAGGTTTGCGCACTTTTCCCCACAAGACTCGATCGCCTCTGTTTGGTTTCTCGCACTACACGGCATTTGAGAAACGAATGACCGAGACATAGTCTTTCAGAAGCGCTAGCAACTTATGATGGATAGACCGTTACACCTACTTTCCCCTACATCTGCTAGTCTACCCTGTAAGAGTTCGCATGACTTAATCAACTATGCTAGTGCCCATAATAGCTTGTGGCTGCACACGGAAGTTTCTAGTATGAAAAATCTCATGATCCCTTTGGGCCTGGGTGGCGGTCCATAAAAAAAACAGGCAATCCTGGAATACCCAGGTACCTCAATCCACCCAGATGTGTGTTTAAGTTGCAACGTTAGATAAACCATTAATTAACAAACTCACATCTGTCATGGATATCACTCACCCAATCCATGTCTACTAGCATAGCATGGCAAAATAGGCAAACGTAGAAGTAACTCCCAAAGGTTTGATAATACAACAGGTAATAGGTACTACCTCAACTACTTCCCATCCCACAATTTAATTAGATCCTAATCATGCAATGTTTGAGGATTGATCTAATGCAATAAAACTGGGTAGTAGGAGGTATGATCAAAGTGTTACTTGCCTTACTGATGATCCACGAAACCTAGAGATTCGAAGTAACAGGCGGTGCATTCCGAATATTCTATCGCAGACAAACAAACAAGCATACAATAAGTATTCATCTAATGCACAAGTAAAACTCAAATAAGAGATCTAACCAGAAAATTCAACTTAAGAACTCCGGTTTGCAAAAAGAATCAAATCAAACGAAGTAACGAAAGTCAAACGGCAAAAGAAACAGGCTTCATTTACTAAACGGATATAGGGTTTCGAGACGAAACTCCAGGCGCTTAAATCGCCTGATTCCGATAAACAAGCGAAAAGTTATACTAAAACGAAAATCGGATCAGGAATCGCGATCAGAAAAATCACGGATTTAATCCGAGAAGAGAAAAATGACGAACGTTCGCTAGAACGAACGAACGCTCGCTATTTAAATAAATCAGAAAAACCGATCTATTTAAAAAAACCAAAACTAAAAAAAATGAACAAACCCGTCGGAAAAACCGAACGGTTTTTTGGGAAAAACCGGCGTCTAAAAAAAACTACCCGGCAACTCCGACGAGGCTCCGGCGGCGGCGGCGGGGCTCCGGCGGCGGTCAGCGACGGCAGACGGCGGCAGAGCGGTGCGGCGGCGGCGGGGCGGCGTGCTAGGGTTTGCGGAGGTCCCGGGCTGGGCTCCCCGGCTTATAAAGGCTGGACGGGCTTGGTGTCTGGGTCGGACACGGTCCGTAGGTCGGTTGCATTTTTTTAATTAATTAACTCTGCGCAGAAAAACAAATAAAAGAAATACTAAACAGACTCCAAAAATCCCGAAATAAATTTTCCCCGGCTTCTAAAATCAAGCCGCACAAGGTGAACATTTATTTGGGGCCTAAATGCAATTTTGAAAACACACATTTTTCCTAAATTCAAATAAAATATCGAAAAACTCCGAAATAAAATCTTATTTGATTTTATTATTAAATCCTCAATATTTCTTTATTTTTGGAAAGTCATTTTATTCCCTCTCTCATATTTTTGTTATAGAAATAATTGATGATAAAATAATTAAAATCAAATGATCCTATTCTCAAAATTTGAAAAAACTCAAATATGAAAATAATGAAATCCCCAACTCTCTCCGTGGGTCCTCGAGTTGCATAGAATTTCTAGGATCAAAACCAAAAGCAAATAAATTATGATATGCAATGATGATCTAATGTATAAAATTTGGGATGTTACACCCAAGTATTTGGCGGATAAGAAGGATGGCAAGGTGAACAAAGGTATATGTGATATACATGTTATTGATGTGTACCTTACCAGAGCTCGCAGTAGCACCTAGGTATTTGATACTGGTTCTATTGCTAATATTTGTAACTCGAAACAGGGACTCTTGATTAAGAGAACACTGGCTAAGGGCGAGGTGACGATGCACGTGGGAAATGGTTCCAAAGTCGATGTGATCGCCGTCGGCACGCTACCTCTACATCTACCTTCGGGATTAATTTAGACCTAAATAATTGTTATTTGGTGCCAGCATTGAGCATGAACATTATATCTGGATCTTATTTAATGCGAGACGGTTATTCATTTAAATCTGAGAATAATGGTTGTTCTATTTATATGAGTAATATCTTTTATGGTCATGCACCCTTAAAGATTGGTCTATTTTTGATGAATCTCGATAGTAGTGATACACACATTCATAATGTTGAAGCCAAAAGATGTAGAGTTGATAATGATAGTGAAACTTATTTGTGGCACTGCCGTTTGGGTCATATTGGTATAAAGTGCATGAAGAAACTCCATACTGATGGACTTTTGGAATCACTTGATTATGAATTACTTGGTACTTGCGAACCATGCCTCATGGGGAAGATGACTAAAACGCCGTTCTCCGGAACTATGGAGCGAGCAACTGATTTGTTGGAGATCATACATACTGGTGTATGTGGTCCAATGAATGTTGAGGCTCACGACGGGTATCGTTATTTTCTCACCTTCACAGATGATTTAAGCAGATATGGTATATTTACTTAATGAAACATAAGTCTGAAACATTTGAAAAGTTCAAAGAATTTTAGAGTGAAGTTGAAAATCATTGTAACAAGAAAATAAAGTTTCTACGATCTGATCATGGAGGAGAATATTTCAGTTACGAGTTTGGTCTACATTTGAAACAATGCGGAATAGTTTCACAACTCACGCCACCCGGAACACCACAACGTAATGGTGTGTCCGTACGTCGTAATCGTACTTTACTAGATATGGTGCGATCTATGATGTCTCTTACTCATTTACCGCTATCATTTTGGGGTTATGCTTTAGAGACGGCCGCATTCACGTTAAATAGGGCACCATCAAAATCCGTTGAGACGACACCTTATGAACTATGGTTTGGCAAGAAACCGAAGTTGTCGTTTCTTAAAGTTTGGGGCTGTGATGCTTATGTGAAAAAGCTTCAACCTGATAAGCTCGAACCTAAATCGGAGAAATGTGTCTTCATAGGATACCCAAAAGAAACAGTTGGGTACACCTTCTATCACAGATCTGAGGGCAAGACATTCATTGCTAAGAATGGATCCTTTATAGAGAAGGAGTTTCTCTCGAAAGAAGTGAGTGGGAGGAAAGTAGAACTTGATGAGGTAACAGTACCTGCTCCCTTATTGGAAAGTAGTTCATCACAGAAACCGGTCCCTATGACGTCTACACCAATTAGTGAGGAATTTAATGATGATGATCATGAAACTTTAGATCAAGTCGTTACTGAACCTCGTAGGTCAACCAGAGTAAGATCCGCACCAGAGTGGTACGGTAATCCTGTTATGGAGGTTATGTTGCTAGACCATAACGAACCTACGAACTATGAAGAAGCGATGGTGAGCCCAGATTCCGCAAAATGGCTTGAGGCCATGAAATATGAGATGGGATCCATTTATGAGAAGAAAGTGTGGACTTTGGTTGACTCTCCCAATGATCAGCAAGCCATCGAGAATAAATGGATCTTTAAGAAGAAGACCGACGCTGATGGTAATGTTACCGTCTATAAAGCTCGACTTGTTGCAAAAGGTTTTCGACAAGTTGAAGGGATTGACTATGATGAGACCTTCTCACCCGTAGCGATACTTAAGTCTGTCCGAATCATGTTAGCAATTGCTGCATTTTATGATTACGAAATTAGGCAAATGGATGTCAAAACTGCATTCCTGAATGGATTTCTGGAAGAAGAGTTGTATATGATGCAACCGGAAGGTTTTGTCGATCCAAAGGGAGCTAACAAAGTGTGCAAGCTCCAGCGATCCATTTATGGAATGGTGCAAGCCTCTCGGAGTTGGAATAAATATTTTGATAGTGTGATCAAAGCATATGGTTTTATACAGACTTTTGGAGAAGCCTGTATTTACAAGAAAGTGAGTGGGAGCTCTGTAGCATTTCTGATATTATATGTCGATGACATATTATTGATTGGAAATGATATAGAATTTATGGATAGCATAAAAGGATATTTGAATAAGAGTTTTTCAGTGAAAGACCTTGGTGAAGCTGCTTATATATTGGGCATCAAGATCTATAGAGATAGATCGAGACGCTTAATTGGACTTTCACAAAGCACATACCTTGACAAAGTTTTGAAGAAGTTCAAAATGGATCAAGCAAAGAAAGGGTTCTTGCATGTGTTACAAGGTGTGAAGTCGAGTAAGACTCAATGCCTGACCACTGTAGAAGATAGAGAGAAAATGAAAGATGTTCCCTATGCTTCAGCCATAGGCTCTATCATGTATGCAATGCTATGTACCAGGCCTGATGTGTGCCTTATTAGTTTAGCAGGGATGTACCAAAGTAATCCAGGAGTGGATCACTGGATAGCGGTCAAGAACATCCTGAAATACCTGAAAAGGATGAAGGATATGTTTCTCGTTTATGGAGGTGACAAAGAGCTCGTCGTAAATGGTTACGTCAATGCAAGCTTTGACCCTGATCCTGACGATTCTAAATCGCAAACCAGATACGTGTTTTTATTAAACGGTGGAGCTGTCAGTTTGTGCAGTTCTAAACAAAGCGTCGTAGCAGGATCTACATGTGAAGCGGAATACATAGCTGCTTCGGAAGTAGCAAATGAAGGAGTCTGGATGAAGGAGTTCATATCCGATCTAGGTGTCATACCTAGTGCATCGGGTCCAATGAAAATCTTTTGTGACAATACTGGTGCGATTGCTTTGGCAAAGGAATCCAGATTTCACAAGAGAACCAAGCACATCAAAAGACGCTTCAACTCCATCCGGGACCAAGTCCAGGTGGGAGACATAGAGATTTGCAAGATACATACAGATCTTAATGTTGTAGACCCGTTGACTAAGCCTCTTCCACGAGCAAAACAAGATCAACACCAAGGCTCCATGGGTGTTAGAATCGTTACTGTGTAATCTAGATTATTGACTCTAGTGCAAGTGGGAGACTGAAGGAAATATGCCCTAGAGGCAATAATAATGTTATTATTTATTTATTTATATCATGATAAATGTTTATTATTCATGCTAGAATTGTATTAACCGGAAACATGATACATGTGTGAATACATAGACAAACAGAGCGTCACTAGTATGCCTCTACTCGACTAGCTCATTGATCAAAGATGGTTATGTTTCCTAGCCATAGAGAAAGAGTTTTCATTTGATTAACGGGATCACATCATTAGGATAATGATGTGATTTACTTGACAAAATCCGTTATCTTAGCACTTGATTGTTTAGTTTGTTTCTATTGCTTTCTTCATGACTTACACATGTTCCTATGACTATGAGATTATGCAACTCCCGTATACCGGAGGAACACTTTGTGTGCTACCAAACGTCACAACGTAACTGGGTGATTATAAAGGTGCTCTACAAGTGTCTCCAAAGGTACTTGTTGGGTTGGCATATTTCGAGATTAGGATTTGTCACTTCGATTGTTGGAGAGGTATACCTAGGCCCACTCGGCAATACATATGACTTAAGCCTTGCAAGCATTGCAACTAATGAGTTAGTTGAGGGATGATGTGTTACGAAACGAGTAAAGAGACTTGCCGATAATGAGATTGAACTAGGTATTGAGCTACCGACGATCGAAACTCGGGAAAGTAACATACCGATGACAAAAGGAACAACGTATGTTGTTATGCGGTTTGACATATAAAGATCTTCATAGAATATGTAGGAGCCAATATGAGCATCCTGGTTCCGCTATTGGTTATTGACCGGAGACGTGTCTTGTTCATGTCTACATAGTTCTCGAACCCGTAGGGTCCGCACGCTTAAAGTTCGATGACGGTTATATTATGAGTTTATGGTTTTTGATGTAGCAAAGGTAGTTCGGAGTCCCGGATGTGATCATGGACATGACGAGGAGTCTCGAAATGTTCGAGACATAAAGATCGATATATTGGACGACTATATTTGGATACCGGAATGGTTCCAGGTGAGATCGGGATAATACCGGAGCACCGGGAGGTTATCGGAACCCCCCGGGAGGTATATGGGTCTTTATGGGCTTTAGTGGAAAGGAGGGGAAATGATCAAGGGAGGGGGCACACCCCCCAAGCCCAATCCGAATTGGGAGGGGGGGCGGCCTCCCTTTCCTTGCTCCCTCCTTCCTCTTCCTTCCCTCTCCCTCTCCAAATAGGAAAAGGAGGAGTCCTACTCCCGATGGGAGTAGGACTCCCCCTTGGACGCGCCTCCTCCCCTTGGCCGACCCTCTCCTCCCCTCCTTTATATACGGAGGAGAGGGGCACCCCATAGACACAACAATTGATCTCTTGGATCTTTTAGCCGTGTGCGGTGCCCCTCTCCACCATAGTTCACCTCCATAATATTCTAGCGGTGCTTAGGCGAAGCCCTGCGACAGTAGAACATCAACATCATCACCATGCCATCATGCTGACGGAACTCTCCCTCAAAGCTCGGCTGGATCAGAGTTCGAGGGACGTCATCAAGTTGAACTCAGAGGTGCCGTGTGTTTGGTACTTGATCGGTCGGATCGTGAAAACGTACGACTACATCAACCGCGTTGTGCTAACGCTTCCGCTTTCGGTCTACAAGGGTATGTGGACATACTCTCCCCTCTTGTTGCTACGCATCACCATGATCTTGCGTGTGCGTAGGAATTTTTTTGAAATTACAATGTTCCCCAACATCAGCAAGCAAGGAGCAGGCTTAAAAAGCTCCGGCTTGAGGGCTTTGAGTAAACGGTACAGCCCCGACGAGCACGCATGAGCGGCATGTGATACATCTCCATCGTATGTACTTTTCCAAACACTTTTGCCCTTGTTTTGGACTCTAACTTGCATGATTTGAATGGAACTAACCCGGACTGACGCTGTTTTCAGCAGAATTACCATGGTGTTATTTATGTGCAGAAACAAACGTTCTCGGAATGACCTGAAGCTTCATGAAGCAACTTTTTGGAAAATATAAAAAATACCTGCAAAAGATGAAGGCCAGGGGGCCCACCACCTGCCCACGAGGGTGGGGGCGCGCCTGCCCCCTTAGGGCGCGCCCCCTACCTCGTGCCCCCATGGAGCTCCTCCGACTCCAACTCTATATATTGTGTTTCGGGGAGAAAAAAATCAGAGAGAAGAATTCATCGTGTTTTACAATACGGAGCCACCGCCAAGCCCTAAAACCTCTCGAGAGGGCTGATCTGGAGTCCGTTCGGGGCTCTAGAGAGGGGAATCCGTCGCCATCGTCATCATCAACCATCCTCCATCACCAATTTCATGATGCTCACCGCCGTGTCATAGGCTTGCTGGACGGTGATGGGTTGGATGGGATCTATCATGTAATCGAGTTCGTTTTGTTAGGGTTTGATCCCTAGTATCCACTATGTTCTGGGATTGATGTTGCTATGACTTTGCTATGCTTAATGCTTGTCACTAGGGCCCGAGTGCCATGATTTCAGATCTGAACCTATTATGTTTTCATCAATATACGAGAGTTCATGATCCTATCTTGCAAGTCTATAGTCACCTATTATGTGTTATGATCCGTTAACCCCGAAGTGACAATAATCGGGATACTTACCGGTGATGACCGTAGTTTGAGGAGTTCATGTATTCACTATGTGCTAATGCTTTGTTCCGGTACTCTATTAAAAGGAGGCATTAATATCCCTTAGTTTCCATAAGGACCCCGCTGCCACGGGAGGGTAGGACAAAAGATGTCATGCAAGTTCTTTTCCATAAGCACGTATGACTATATTCAGGATACATGCCTACATTACATTGATGAACTGGAGCTAGTTCTGTGTCACCCTAGGTTATGACTGTTACATGATGAACCGCATCCAGCATAATTCTCCATCACCGATCCATTTTCTATGAGCTTTCCATATATTGTTCTTCGCTTATTTACTTTTCTGTTGCTATTGCTATCATCACTACAAAATACCAAAAACATTACTTTTACTACTATTACATTTAGCTACCGTTACCACTACTATCATATTACTTTTCTACCAAATACTTTGCTGCAAATACTAAGTTTCTAGGTGTGGTTGAATTGACAACTCAGCTGCTAATACCCGAGAGTATTCTTTGGCTCCCCTTGTGTCGAATCAATAAATTTGGGTTGAATACTTTACCCTCGAAAACTGTTGCGATCCCCTATACTTGTGGGTTATCAAGACTATTTTCTGGCGCCGTTGCCGGGGAGCATAGCTCTATTCTTTGAGTCACTTGGGATTTATATCTGCTTATCATTATGAAGAACTTGACAGATCCGAGAACTAAGATTTATCCCTCAACTACGAGGGGACGTAAGGAACTGCCATCTAGCTCTGCACTTGATTCACCTTCTGTTTTGAGTAAGCTTGCGACACCTAAACCTGCTTCCGCTATTCGTTCTGATATGTCGCATTTTATTGATGATGCTACTTCTGCTATACATGATACTTATGATGAAACTACTTCTATGCTGGATACTACTGTGCCACTTGGTGAATTTCTTGATGAACAACTTGCTAGGGCTAGAGAGATTGAAAATATTGAATCTGATAATACTGATGAAATTGATGATGAAGACTTGCCTGTTATTCCTGAGGGTTATGTTTTTGATAAAGATGCTTCTTTAGCTATTTTAGCTTGCAAAGATAGATACGAACTTAACAGGTTATTAGCTAAATGGAATAAGCAATCTCTAAATGCTAGAATGAAACATGACCCTGCTTTTGCTACTTCACCTATCTGTTTACCGATAAGGATTATGAATTCTCTTTTGATCCTGATATAATTATTTTGGTTGAATCTGATGCTTTTCATGGCTATGAATCTGAAACTGTTGTGGCACATCTTACTAAATTAAATGATATAGCTACCCTGTTCACTAATGATGAGAGAACTCACTACTTTTATATCCTTAAAATATTTCCGTTGTCATTAAAGGGTGATGCTAAGATATGGTTTAATTCTCTTGATCCTGGTTGTGTGCGTAGTCCCCAGGATATGATTTATTACTTGTCTGCTAAATATTTCCCTGCTCATAAGAAACAAGCTGCTTTAAGGGATATATAATTTTTTGCAAATTGAAGAAGAGAGTCTCCCACAAGCTTGGGGGAGGCTTCTCCAATTACTCAATGCTTTGTCTGATCATCCTCTTAAGAAAAATGAAATACTTGATATATTTTACAATGGACTAACTGATGCCTCCGGAGATTACCTGGATAGTTGTGCTGGTTCTGTTTCAGGGAAAGAACACCGGATGAAGCTGAAATTCTATTGAATAATATGTTGACAAATTAAAATAATTTGACACCTCCGGAGCCTATTCCTAAACCAACTCTGAAGAAGAGGGGTATTCTATTTCTCAGTCCTGGAGATATGGAAGAGGCAAAGAAATCTATGAAGGAAAAAGGTATTAAAGCTGAAGATGTTAAGAATTTACATCCTATTGAAGAAATACATGGTCTTAATTTGCGCATGTTGAAGAAACATATGATCTTAATACTTTACCTATTGAAGAAACTCATGGTCTTGATAACCTGACACAGGTAGTAAAGGTAAATTCTCTCTATAGATATGATAAAGCTGAAATCCCATTTACTAAGTTTGCTAGCCCATGCTTAGATGAGTTTGATAAATTTATGGCTAAGCAAGAACATTTTAATGCTTATTTTGGTAGACAATTGAAATACAATTCAAATATGCTTGAACACTTGGGTGATTGTCGGTGTACTAAAGTAGGGGTACCTTAGTATCCCGAACTTGTGCACAGGCAGTCGCAGCATCCCGCGGTAAGGCTTGCCGGGTGACCGCCAAGATCCTCCATGATTCCTTTGGAGGCATTCAAGAACAAAGTATCCAAAACCCCGGCAAGAGGAGCTTGCCGGGAAGGAATCAAGACCCCGGTGAGAGGAGCTTGCCGAGAAGGCCAACCAAGGCCCGGTGAGCGACAAGCTCTCGGATGCGACAAGACAACAACCGTGGCAAGGCACTTGCCGCGGCAAGCTTCCACTATGTACCTGTGCTCCAGCACATCCACCAACGTGTCGCCCTGGGACCCTTCCAGAGCGTACGTGGCGGAAAGCTGTGCAGCCAGAGGTACACGGTGGCAAGCGGCACTGACAAGATCGCCATCGTGGCAGGCAATGGCGTCCCTAGCGGTCCCTTTCTGCACCGTCTAGGCGACACAGACAGGCATTTAATGCCTTTGTCCCCTGCCGTCAAGGTTAGGTACAATAGCACTCTAGTAGGCGGCGGTGCCAACTGCCACGCCTTTTACATTTTTACCCTCATCTACGTTGCCACCTGTCGGTGACCCCTTAGACATATAAAAGGAGGCCCATGCGCAACGTAGAGGGGGTCGGACAATCTTTCTCGGGCTCGGTCTGGCTAGCTGCTGGTGTGTACTGTAGCAATCAACGCTCCCGAGCAAGAACACAAATACAAACCAAAGCAGGAGTAGGGTTTTACGCATCCGTGCGGCCCGAACCTGGGTAAACTGATCGTGTCGCTCGTGCACATCGCCTCGATCTGCTCTTTGTGCTTTCTCCGCCCCCTGCCGAACCACAAGGGGCTCGGTCCTCCGATCCCCATAGGTGTCCATGGGATCAGCAGCCCCGACATCTTTGGCGCGCCAGGTAGGGGGGTGCGTCAAGGTTGTGCGAACCTGATCCGGCGTTCGCACGAGCCAGATCTTCATCGTCTTCATCAACATGCCGTCGAAGAAGAAGATTTCGGAGGCAGCTGCTCCGTCCGCGCCAAGCCCACCATCGCCAGAGCGAACGGCTGGTGGGGTAGACGCCGGCGGAAGAGCGGGCGGCGACGGGGGAGCACACAGTGTTGCCAGGTCCAAGGACAAAGCTGCGCTGCACATCGGCGGCGCAGTCGGCTCCCACAACGACCGGGCGCACTCCAAGACCTCGGCATCCGTACACGCACCGCGCCCATCTCAGGAGGCGTGGGACCAACAGCGTTATGGTACTCATGGTACCATACGTTTGCTGGGCCAAGATCAAGCTGGTGGATCCCGGAGTGCTCAAGACCAGCATGCGCGCCAACATGCTGGCGCGAGCGGGGCATGGTCGCCTGGACGAGGTACTGCTCCTTCTAACGCAGTTAGAAGTCCGAGCATATCTTGCACCTCGCACCGTTTGCCGCCGCCGCCTGCCACTCCAGCAGAAGCTTTGGCACAGGCCCAACTGCTTCTAGATTACCCTCCGGCGGCAGACAAGATCGACGACTGGAGGGCCACCATTCAGAGCCTCATCGGCTTCGCCAACGGCGACAACCCACGGCAGCCGAGTACTTCGCTGCCGCGGCAAGTCAGCCAGACGCGAGCCGGTGGTGACAAGACTGGTGGGGGTGCAACCACTATGCACTCTCCGCCCAGAAGGCCAAGATCGCCGACTCGCCGGATCCACCACGACAGCGACTCTACCGCGTCATCGGATCCATGAGCTCGTCGCGATCAGCGCCAAGTTCTGCACGAACGACAGCACGAAGATGCTCGTACTCGCATCGAGCGCCGAAGAGAAGCGCGGCGTCAATCAGACCTGCGCACTGGGCCCTCTGTTGACATGCATGCGCCCGGAGAACCAGGCGACTTGCCGTACGCGGTAGGTTGTCCTGCGTTTACCCGTAAGCTGCGGCAAGTCCAGTGGCCCAGCCAGAAGCATTTCAAGCCAGACGTACCGGAGAAGTATGACGGCAAGTCGCACCCGTCGGAGTTCCTCAGCATCTACACCACTGCGGTGCAAGCTGCCGGGGGGCGAGACGACAAGGTCCTTGCCAACTACTTCCCGCTGGTGCTCAAACCCGAAGTCAGGTCCTGGCTCATGCACTTGCCGGACAACTCCATTTCCTCTTGGGCAGACCTGTGCCATCAGTTTGTCGATGCCTTTATAGGCGGCCACAAACCTCATGGCCAGGAAAGTGATCTTCACATGCTTGCCCAGAAGGAATGAGAACCCCTGCGCAAGTATATTCAGAGATTCAGCCGTGTACAGCGCAACATCCCAGACATCCACCCTGCCGCGGTTATCAGCGCATTCCATTAGAACGTGCGTAACCGCAGGATGCGGGAGGAGATGGCGATGAGCAGGATCAGAGACGTTAGTGAGTTATACGCCCTGGCCGACAAGTGTGCATGTGCTGAGGAAGGGAGGAAACTCCCCGGAGAGAATACTGGTGCAGGAGGATCTGACAGGCCAGATGCTGCCCCGGCAAAGAAAAACCAGCGGCGCAACAACAGGAAGAAGAAGAAGGGAAAAGAGGTGCTAGTCGTTGAGCAGTCCGGCAACGACGGTGGCGCCAAGCAAGCCAAAGTTGGTAGCTCCGGCAAGGAGGTTGCCGCATGCACCAACTGCCAAGCTGTGGCAGCTGCCGACAAGCAGGACGACACCGACAAGCAGTATTGCAAGATCGACCGCACCAAGGGCCATGACCTCCAGAGCTGCAAGAAAGTCGAGCAGCTTGTCCAGCAACAAAAGGCTGAGTACGAGCGGCGCGACAAGGAGAGGGCCCAAGGAGGCGGTGGAGAAGCCGGCAAGAAGCGCGCTGGCCGGGGAGGACGCCGCGGCAAGGCCAAGCAGCGGCAAGGAGACAGACCTCCCCGCGGCCGCGACAAGGATGAAGACGATGACGATGACGAAGACATGGATGATGTTGAGAACAGCGAGCAGGAGTTTCAGAAAGCCACAGAAGTTCTGTGTGTTGACGGCGGTGCTTCTCTACATACTTCCCACCGCCAACTCAAACAGTGGTTGCGGGAAGTTAATGCGGCAGAGCCACCTGTCGAATCGCGCAAGCTTCTGAAATGGTCGGGTGCTTGCCGCTGTTGGTTTCACCAACTATACGCAACCTCAAGGCCACTAAGATGTTAGTTGACGGCGGGGCCGGCTTGAACCTGATCTCCTCTGCTGTACTCGAGAAACTCTAGATCCCTGACAGTGAGCAAGCCGAAAGGGAAGGTCACGCTGCCGGTAACATTTGGCAGCGAGATGAACTTCAGGACTGAGAGGGTCACTTTTGACGTTGCCGATTTCCCATTGCCCTACAATGGAATACTCGGCCGTCCCGCACTCGCCAGGTTCATGGCAGCCTCTCATTATGCGTACAACATGCTCAAGATGCCAGGCCCGATAAGCGTCATCTCTGTCCCTGGCGACAAGAAGGATGCTCTTATCTGCGCCGACAAGATCTACTGGGAAGCAGCAGCCGCAACAGATAGCAAGACACTTGCCGCTGAAGCTCCCGGGGGGAAGAAGAAGACTAAGACCGGCAAGAGCTCTGATGCCCACTCCGGCCAGCGCACCTCTTTGGAGTGCTGCACTACCGTCGAGAACGCACCGTCGAGCTCCACCGGCAAGTGTAAGAAGGCAATGGCAGCTCCGCCACATACCAAGAAGGTATCCACCGAGGAGGACGGCACTGGTGGTACCTTCACCATCAGTGCCACACTTGACCCTAAATAGGAAATCGTGCTCATTGCTTTCCTGCGGGCGAACATCGACGTGTTTGCGTGGCAACCGTCTCACATCCCCGGTGTTCCCAGGAAAGTAATTGAGCACCACCTTGCCGTTTGTCCTCATGCGCGGCCCTTCAAGCAGAAGGTTAGGAAACAAGCAGTGGAGCGCCAAGAATTCATAGCAGAAGAAATCAAGAAGTTGGAAGCAGCAGGCCTTGTACGAGGAGTGCTCCATCCCACGTGGTTGGCCAATCCTGTACTCGTGCGCAAGGCAAATGGAAAATGGAGGCTTTGTATTGACTTTACTGATGTTAATAAAGCTTGTCCCAAAGACCCATTTCCCTTGCCATGCATTGACCAGATTGTTGACTCCACAGCTGGATGTGATTTACTTTCATTTCTTGACGCATACTCAGGATACCACCAAATCTTCATGGCAGAAGAGGATGAGGAGAAAACCGCATTCATTACTCCATGTGGCATGTACAATTTCATACGGATGCCTTTCGGATCAAAGAATGCTGGTTCAACATTTGCAAGGGTAGTCCATGCCGCTTTGAAGCCACAAATACACAGAAATGTAGAAGCTTACATGGATGATATAGTGGTCAAGAGCAAGGATAGGGTAACTCTGATTCCAGATTTAGAAGAAACTTTTGCAAATCTGCGCAAGATCAACCTCAAGCTCAACCCCGAGAAGTGTGTGTTTGGAGTCCCTTCCGGCAAGCTTCTTGGGTTCTTTGTGTCTCAGCGAGGAATTGAAGCCAATCCCGACAAGATCAAGGCCATTGAGCAGATCGAAGCACCAAAGCGCATCAAGGATGTATGAAAACTTGCCGGTTGCGTGGCTGCTCTCAGCAGGTTTATTTCTCGGTCTGCTGAGCGCGCCCTGCCATTTTTCAAAAATTTTAAAAAGGCAGGTCCAATGAAATGGACTCCGGAGGTGGAGGCTGCGCTGCAGGACTTGAAGAGATACCTGTCATCCACTCCAACACTTGTCGCACCTAAGCCGCAAGAGAAGTTGCTGCTGTACATAGCGGCAACCAATCAAGTGGTTAGTGCTGCGTTAGTGGCGGAGAGGGAGGTAGACGACGAGCTAGCAACCGCGGCAAGCGCATCCAGCGACAAGCAGGGGGCTTCCCCGACAAGCTCTGGTCTCGACAAGGATGGAACTGCGCAGGTGCGCGAAGAGATACAGAAGAAAATGGTGCAGCGCCCAGTTTACTTTGTTAGCTCCCTTCTGCAGGGGGCTAGGTCAAGGTACTCTGGTGTGCAAAAGTTGCTTTTCGGCCTTCTCATGGCCTCGAGAAAGCTGCGCCATTACTTCCAAGCACATGAGATAACAATTGTCACTCGCTTTCCGCTAAAGAGGATACTGCAGAATCCAGAAGCGACAGGCAGGATTGTCGAGTGGGCACTGGAACTGTCAAGCTTTGGTCTCAAGTTTGAGAGTACATCAACTATCCAAAGCAGAGCATTGGCAGAATTCATAGCAGAGTGGACGCCAACACCAGATGAAGAAATTCCAGAAACGAGCATCCCCGTCAAGGAAGCAGGCAAAGAGTGGTGCAAGGCGCCGGTGCTGGCGTGCTGATTGTCGCACCCACCGGAGAGCACCTCAAGTACGTAGTCCAGATGCACTTTCCCAAGGAGCAAGCGACAAACAATACTGCAGAGTATGAGGGCTTGCTTGCCGGTCTCAGGATCGCGGGAGACCTTGGGATCAAGAAGCTCATTGTCAGGGGTGACTCGCAGCTTGTCGTCCGCCAAGTGAACAAGAATTATCAAAGTCCGTTGATGGAAGCCTACGTTGATGAAGTGAGAAAGCTAGAAGAGCACTTTGACGGCCTGCAAATGGAGCATGTCCCAAGAGCTCAGAACGACATTGCCGATGGCCTGTCAAAGTGCGCCGCACTTAAGTTACCTGTGGAACCAGGGATTTTTGTGCTCAAGCTGACTCGGCCGTCCGTAACTCCGTCGACTGGACAGAGTAAGAAGAGGAAGTTGATTTCTGGCAACTATTTTCCGGCAGAGCTTCCCGAAGCCGCCGCCAAGAAGGTCCCCAAGATCAACACCAACAGTGTTGAGGAGCAGTCTGCTCCGGCAAGCCCCAGGGTTTGTTCCGTCGAAGCAGACGGTCCCGACAAGTTTTGCTCCGGCAAGCTTGCCAGGGAACGTCAAGCTCCGGCAGAGCCGCAGGCTCTTGCCGTAGAAGCGGGTGTTCCCGCAGCAGCAGATGTGCCTTTAGTCCTTGTTGTCGAGCCACAAGCTCTAGCATGGGCGCAGCAGATTGTCCGTTTCCTTCAAACAGGAGAACTTCCCGAAGGGCAAGAAGAAGCGGAAAGAGTAGCCCGGCAGTCTAGTATGTACCAGTTTGTCGACAACACGCTATGCAGAAGAAGACTGAACGGTGTAAAATTGAAGTGTATTCCCCGAGAAGATGGACAGAAGCTGTTGGCAGAGATACATGGAGGCATATGTTGTCACCACATTGGCGCAAGAGCACTTGTCGGCAAAGCATTCCGGCAAGGCTTCTTCTGGCCGACAGCCCTCCAGGATGCAACTGCACAAGTAACCAAGTGTGAAGCGTGCCAGTTCCATTCCAAGCAGATACACCAGCCAGCTCAAGCTCTCCAGACGATCCCTTTATCCTGGCCATTTTCGGTCTGGGGGCTCGATATCCTCAGTCCTTTTCCCCGAGCAGTCAGGGGCTTTGAGTACTTGTACGTTGCAATCGACAAGTTCACAAAGTGGCCGGAAGTGGAACCAGTGAGGAAGGTGACAACACAGTCAGCAGTCAAGTTCTTCAGGTCGATTGTTTGCCGTTTCGGGATCCCTAACAGGATAATTACCGACAATGGTACGCAATTTACGAGCCGCACCTTCATGCAGTACGTCCAAGATCTTGGCGCCAAGGTCTACTTTGCTTCTGTTGCTCACCCGAGAAGCAACGGTCAAGCGGAGAGGGCAAACGCTGAAGTGCTGCACGGGCTCAAGACCAGAACTTTTGACAGGCTCCACAAGTGCGGAAGAAACTGGATCGAGGAGCTGCCGGTGGTTCTTTGGTCGATCAGGACGACACCAAATCGAGCCACTGGCCATACACCTTTCGCTCTAGTCTATGGAGCAGAGGCAGTTCTCCCCACGGAACTCATATATGGGTCGCCTCGAGTGCTCGCTTACGATGAGCTTGAGCAAGAGCAGCTGCAGCAAGATGACACGCTGCTCCTTGAGGAAGACCGTCTTCAGGCTGCTGTGCAAGCGGCTTGCTACCAGCAAGCTTTGCGCCGCTACCATAGCTGCAAAGTTAATGCCAGAAGTCTCGAGGAAGGCGTCCATGTTCTTCGGCGCGTTCAGTCCGCTAAGAATTCATACAAGTTGACGCCGAAGTGGGAAGGCCCTTACCGGGTGAAACGAGTCACTAGGCCTGGCGCAGTCCGCCTGGAGACCGAAGATGGCACACCAGTGAGCAACTCCTGGAATATCGAGCATCCTCGCAAGTTTTACCCGTAGGGCGCGGTTGCCGGAACCCGTTCCGGCAACCACCTTTTGTACAAGTCTTGCCGCTGTTGCATGTAATCCTTTGTACAAAGCCGGGCGCAGATCCCGTGCATAAAGAGAGCCAGGCACAGATCCCGTGCATAAAGCTTATGTGCTCCGCACACCTTGTCGATTTCACGCTTTTTATTATTTTGCATATGTTATCTGACATTTTGTGCAACACTTACCCCCGGTAAGCAACAACGAGCCATAAGGCCCCATATTTTTATTTCATCCTCTTTATTTTTCGCAAAGAAAAGAAGGTTCCCTTGTGCACAAGTAATGATATGGACCGATATGGACCAGGCGTCGTTCAAGAAGGTTTCGCCGAAAAGAAGGTTCCCTCGGGGGGGGGGGAGAAGATAATGATATGGACCAGGCGTCGTTCAAGAAGGTTTCGCCTTGCCGGGAAGCAAGTAACAGAAAAGATAAGTTGCCAAAGTTTGAGCAATCAAATTCCCTTTAAATTTTTAAGTTATTTTCCTTGAACGACCGTGCTTTGTATGGAAAACCTGTGCGCAGAGGAACCAACTCGTAGCTAGTTGCGCCCTTACTGTTGTTTCGAGTCCGCTCAACAACTTAAGTGAGCTGCGACTAGCTGCGGACAAGGTTTCTTGTCGGCTGCGGCACCGCCAGCAGGCTACTGACGTTCCGCACTCAGCGATCGCGGCAAAGGTGCCTGCGCCGGCAAGTTCCCTAAAAGCGTAGGGTAAAAACATACAAAGGAAGGAATCAAGTAAAGGAAATAACATTGCAATCATTGCACAGAATAAAGTTATATTACAAGATAAGCTTGTCGCAGCTCTAATAGATTGTTTTCATAACATGACTAACAGCGACAAGGAAAGAAGAAAACAGGCGGCCTAATCTACGCGGTCGCCCTCGACCCTCTTGATCCCGCTCACCCTGTCCACAATGGGTGCGACAAGGGTCTTGAGCGCCTCCAAATCAGCATCCGGCGGCAAGGACCTGAGGACGTTGCTAAGGTTGAGGCCCGGATTGCGGAACACCACCTTCATCAGCACTTTTTGAAGAGCTCCCACGTAGATCTTGCGCGACTCGTCGGCAAGCTGCTTCGGGATCCCTTCCCGGAGTCGCCGGAGTGCCGTCACCACGCCCTTGAAGAACGGAGTAAGCTTGGCGCTGGGTTGCAGGTTCTCGTCGGAGGAGTACCCGAGATCCACCATTCCCAGCTGCGCCATCTCCTTGTCGATGTCGGCGGCAACATCCACGAGCCCCTCCGTCCAGTGCTCCACATTCTCCTGGAATGTGCTCTGGGCGGCAGCAGCGCTCGCCAACAGCGCCTTGCCAGCCTTAACTTCCTCCTTCAGGGCCGTCTCCTGCTCCTTGGTGCCGTCCAGCGCCTTGGTCGAAGCGATCAGCTTCAACTCCAGATCTGCATTGGAGTCCTTGGCGGCGTCAAGCTCCTTTCCCTTCTCGACGAGGCAGGTCTGCAGCTCTGAGTAGCTGGCGGCATCCTTCTCGCGCTCCAGCTTGAGCGCGGCAAGCTCGTCGCCGCTCGCCTTGAGATCCGCCTCCAGCTACGTCACCTTCTCCTCCAACTCCTTCTCAGCGGCCTCTGCAGCTGCAGCAGCGTCTTTGGCTTGCTTGAGAGCTCCGCCAACCGTTCGCTCGTGCGCGGCAAGCTCCTCCTCGTGGCTGTCAAGATCAACTTTCCGCTGCACCAGCTCGCCCTCTTGCACGGACAGCTTCTCAGCGGAAAGCCTATGTTGCTCTTCGATTTCGGCCTTCTCGAGGAGGAAGGCCCTCTACTCTTCGGCAAGCTGCTCCTGCTCCACTGCCAAGGACCGGAGAGTCTCTTGATTTTGGCCCCGGAGCTCTTCCGCGTGCTTCTCAATGTCAACTCCCGCCTTGGCGACAAGCGCTTCATGGGCCTCCAGCTTGGCTTGCCGGGCGCGGTAGAGGGACAGCAGCTTCCACAGCAGCCGCTCCTCCTCAGGCTCGCCACCGCTGCTGCTTGGTGCGTCGACAAGCGCCAGCCCGGCGGAGGCAAGCACTTCTCCGTCGAAGATCTCCCCCTCGACCGGCGCGCTGGAGCTTGACGCCTAGGGAAGATTGATGAATATATCGTCGCTGGCCTTCAAGTAGATGCCAGGCTAGGGCTCCTCGGAGCCTGGCGCTGCGGCAGCGGTGGAGGGATCGGCGGTCGGTGCAGCGCCTGGTGCTCCTGCGGCCTCCGGGTCGTCAGTGCGATCGCCTGATCCCCCACCTACTTCTGCAGCGGCAGCCCTGGCGGCCTCTTCGACGGCGGGCTCGCCGGCGCCGGCTGCTTCCTCGGCGGCAATGGCATCGCCGGCGGCAGCTTCGGTCTCCATTGGCTCGGCAGCAGATGGATCTGACAGCCGGAAGAGGGGAGAAGAGTCAAGCAAAAATCCAAGAAGAAGAAAGAAAAAGAAGATCCAGAAGAAGAAAAACCCAAGGGAAGTTTGAAGCAAGAAGAATACCAGTGCCAGGATCTGCAGCCGTGGTCTCCGTCGCCGGGGTGCCGCTGGTGCTGTCCCTTGCCGGAGACCCCTCCCTTGCCGGGGGCTCCTCCCTTGCCGGAGTCTCCTCCCTTGCCGGAGAGCGCTCCCTTGCCGGGGACCTCTCCCTTGCCGGAGGACTCTCCCTTGGCGCTTCGGGGGGGGCATCTGGGCTCTCCTAGTGAGGCTGCTCTGCTCCTGCAAAAGTCAACAATCAAATATCAGCAAAGCAAGGATCTTCGTGCGCGTCCGACAGCGGAAAGCAAACAAGATAGTTACGCTGGGGGCTGCTCTGGAGATCAGCCGCCGGGTCCGGCAAGGTTGTCTCGGGCGCGTCCCCTGCTGACGCGGTGGGTTCGTCCTCGATGACAATCACCGGCGCCTTGGCCCTCTTTGCCGCTCTCTGAGCCAGAGTCCTAAAAAAAGGAACAGATTCAGAGAAAAGCAAGTGAGATGCAAGACAAAATAAGCAAGGATTGGAGGACTGCAAGTACAGTATGAGAAATTTAGTCTTCTTCTTCTTCCTCGTCGCAGCTGAACGCGGAGAAGTCAAAGTCTGGCTCGCATCCGGTGCGGGAAGGTGGAGGAGTGGGTTCCCTTGGCCGCTTGGCGGGAGCAGAAGCAGTGGTCCGAGAAGACCCTGCTCCAGTTGTCGCTGCAGCGTGAGGCGCTCCCGCGGCAACGGTGCTTGCCGCGGTGGAGCGTGTCACGCGGCGCGGCAACTGTCGGCTCGCCTGCCGCCTCGCCACGTCCCCGGCCTTGCGAAGACGCCTTCTTGGTGGAGACGGAGGCTCTGCTTGTGGCGTGCTGTCCGAATATGAGGAGGAGGAGGAGTTGATATCCAGCGAGCCGCTCGTCTCCTCGGCGGGTTCGCTCGGCTCGGCGTCATGCCCGACAAGCTCTTTCTTGCCGGCAGTCTCCCCTTGCCCGGCAAGCTCTTTCTGCCGGCAAGCTCCTCTCGCTCGGCACGGTTTGCCGCCTCTGCTGCCGCTGCCTCCTCCAAGGTGAAACCAAACTCGCCTGCCGCTGCGGCTGCCACTGCCTCTTCGAGTCTGGTGGCAATGCGCTTCAACTCCGCCTCAGTGGCGTCGCGAGTGAGGCCATCCTTCTCGTCGAGGCGGATCGGCACTTCCACCAAGTTGTCGAAGAACTGCTACATGACGTCGTCTTCAGGCTCCTGCCAAGTTGGCACGATTCCATGCGAGTCGCACAACGGCATCATTGCCCTGATGCGGTCGAGCGCGGAATTGTTGCACAACGGGACGACGCCCTGCGGCAACCTAAAGACTTCTGGGTGGTCACGATCATACTTGAAGAGCTCCTGCAGCATTGCATTGAGCTCCAAGACAGTGAAGTTGTAGTTGAGGCCCGGGCGCAGCCTCATGATATCCGCCGCGTTCTTGAACTCCCAGGCGGGCCTCCCCCGTTCCTGCAGTGGGGCGATGCGGCGGCGAAGGAAGTCTGCGCCAACGGCGCCTATAGTGAGTCTGGCAAGCCTGGGGCGCTGGATCCTGGTGACGGCAATCCTCAACCTGCTGTCCTCCGGGGCCACGTCACTCCAGTTGCTGCCGCGTGCTGCTGCTACTTGGCACCGAGCGGTAAACGGATGCGGGTCCTCCTCAACTATCCAACACCAATTTGCTCTCCACTCCTCCCACTTGCCGCGGAATTCGCCCTCCAGATACGAGTCCTTCTTGCCGGCCCTTGAGATCCAAGCTATTCCACCGGATAGAGGCTCTCCTCTCTCTACTCGGGGCATGAAGAAATGGCGGAAGAGGGCTACATTTGGGTGGACTCCGACAAAGTTTTCACAAAGGTGTGCGAAAACTGCCATGCTCAGGACGGCGTTGGGAGTGAAATCGAGGAGGCAGAGGCCATAGGTGTTCATGATATCACAAAAGAATTCGGAGAAGGGCGGGCAGAGCCCGCAGTAGAAGAATACGGCGAAGAACGGATATCCTTGCGGAGCCATTTTATGAGTTGTGGCTGGGAGTACCTTGGTGCCCGGATGTGCTCGCGTCTCCGTCGACCAGAAGAGGTAGTAGTACTCCCTCAGCTGCTTAGTGCCAAGCTTGGGGGGGAAGATGGCCCGCTCCTTCCGCAGCACCGCAAGCCGCCGCGCCTCGGTCGACTTCACGGCTTTCCCCTTGTCGGCTTTCAGAGCGATGGCGGAGGTGGTGGAGGAGGTCGACGGTGTTGGTGGTGCTGGTGGCAATGGGGGGGCAGGGCGTTGCTCTCTTGCTGCTTTGAGAAGACGGGGGTGCGGCGGAGGCGTCTGAGACTGGAGAGGAAAGGGGGCGAGTGGACGCACTACCCCTGCTTCCCCTTGCTTATAAAGGGGGAGGTGGCGGACGTTCCGCCTTTCCTAATAAAGAAACTGCCCACGATCTCTCCCACGACGCCACGTTCGACGCGTGCCGTTCGGGGAGGGCGCGGTGGATGCGGAGTAAGATACGGCGTAACCTAGGCCACGTATGCCCCTGCCCTGTTTTGGGCCTGGCCCACCAGCGCTCGGCACCGTGTATGGCCCAGGCCCGGGGGCTCCTGTCGGTGTACTAAAGTAGGGGTACCTTAGTATCCCAAACTTGTGCACGGGCAGTCGTAGCGTCCCGCGGCAAGGCTTGCCGGGTGACCGCCAAGATCTTCTATGATTCCTTTGGAGCCATTCAAGAACAAAGTATCCAAAACCCCGGCAAGAGGAGCTTGCCGGGAAGGAGACAAGACCCCGGCAAGAGGAGCTTGCCGGGAAGGCCAACCAAGGCCCGGTGAGCGACAAGCTCCCGGATGCGACAAGACAACAACCGTGGCAAGGCACTTGCCGCGGCAAGCTTCCACTATGTACCTGCGCTCCAGCACATCCACCAACGTGTCGCTCTGGGACCCTTCCAGAGCGTACGTGGCGGAAAGCTGTGCAGCAAGAGGTACACGGTGGCAAGCGGCGCTGACAAGATCGCCATCGTGGCAGGCAATGGCGTCCCTAGCGGTCCCTTTCTGCACCATCTAGGCGACGCAGACAGGCATTTAATGCCTTTGTCCCCTGTCGTCAGGGTTAGGTACGATAGCACTGTAGTAGGCGGCGGTGCCAACCGCCACGCCTTTTACATTTTTACCCTCATCTACGTTGCCACCTGTCGGTGACCCCTTAGACATATAAAAGGAGGCCCATGCGCAACGTAGAGGGGGTCGGACAATCATTCTCGCGCTCGGTCTGGCTAGCTGCTGGTGTGTACTGTAGCAATCAGCGCTCCCGAGCAAGAACACAAATACAAACCAAAGCAGGAGTAGGGTTTTACGCATCCGTGCGGCCCGAACCTGGGTAAACTGATCGTGTCGCTCGTGCGCATCGCCTCTATCTGCTCTTTGTGCTTTCTCCGCCCCCTGCCGAACCACAAGGGGCTCGGTCCGCAGATCCCCATAGGTGTCCGTGGGATCAGCACCCCCGACAGTGATTATATGGCTAATTTCAAAGGTGAACTTAAACTTATTAGTAAACATGCTTGTATGGTTACCACTCAAGTGGAACAAGGACTTAAAGCTCAGAATGATTTTCTCAATGAATTTAATAGTAAGGATAATGATAATGCTGTTAGAGTTATGACTAGAGGTGGTAGAATGACTCAGGAACCTTTGTATCCTGAAGGCCACCCTAAGAGAATTGAGCAAGATTCTCAGAGAAATAATATAGATGCACCTAGTCCTTCTAAAAGGAAGAAAAAGAAAAATGATAGGACTTTGCATGCTTCTAGTGAACCTGTTAGTGAAACACCTAAAAATCGAAATGATATTTCTATTTCTGATGCTGAAACTCAATCTGGTAATGAACCTGAAGCTAGTAATAATGTTAATGATAATGTTCATGATGATGCTCAACCTAGTAATGATAATGATATAGAAATTGAACCTGCTGTTGATCTTGATAACCCACAATCAAAGAATCAACGTTATGATAAGAAAGACTTTGTTGCTAGGAAACATGGTAAAGAAAGAGAACCATGGGTTCAAAAACCCATGCCTTTTCCTCCCAAACCATCCAAGAAAAAGGATGATGAGGATTTTGAGCGCTTTGCTGAAATGATTAGACCTATGTTTTTGTGTATGCGATTAACTGATATGCTCAGAATGAATCCTTATGCTAAGTATATGAAAGAAATTGTTACAAATAATAGAAAGATACCGGAAGCTGAAATTTCCACCATGCTTGCTTATTATACCTTTAAGGGTGGAATACCAAAGAAACTTGGAGATCCAGGAGTACCAACTATACCATGCTCCATTAAAAGAAACTATGTTAAAACTGCTTTGTGTGATCTTGGAGCTAGTGTTAGTGTTATGCCTCTCTCTTCATATCGTAGACTTGATTTGAATAAGTTGACACCTACTGAGATATCTTTGGAAATGGCTGATAAATCAACTGCTATACCTGTCGGTATTTGTGAGGATGTGCCTGTTGTAGTTGCAAACGTTACTATTTTAACGGACTTTGTTATTATTGATATTCCCGAGGACGATAGTATGTCTATTATTCTTGGAAGACCCTTTTTGAATACCATAGGGGCTGTTATTGATTGCACTAAAGGCAATGTCACTTTTCATGTTAATGGTAATGAGCATACGGTACACTTTCCAAGGAAACAACCTCAAGTTCATAGTATCAACTCTATTGGAAAAAATCCATCGATTATATTTGGAGGTTTTGAATTTCCTCTTCCTACTGTCAAGAAGAAATATGATATTCTTATTGTTGGGGATGTGCATATCCCCGTTGAGGTAACATAGTGTGATTCGAAATTTCTCCGGTTCCATGTTATTCGGAATGAGTTCATTAACAAGACTTGATTAACCTTGTTAGTGGATTCCTTTTGATGATCATGAGATGGATGAAACTAGAAGGCACAACCTTCTGTACCCTCCTTTTACTTTCTGTTATTTATATTAAATAAAATAAAAATAGTACTTTTTTTGTCTGCTATCTGATTATCTGTGCAATATAAAAATACCCCAAAAATAAAAGTTCTCCAAATGCCCTGAAATTTAAATATGATTTTTTCTATAATATTTGAGAATATTTGGCACTGAGAACACAACAGGGGGGTCAACCACCTGCCCACGAGGGTGGAGGGCGCGCCCTACCCCCTGGGCGCGCCCCCTACCTCATGGGCCCATGGTGGCCCTCCTCCACTTATCCTTTCACCCACATACTCCTTCTTCCTCCCCCAAACACGAATATCCAGCTCAAACCCGAGTCCAAGCTCATTTTGCTTCCATTTTTGATCTCCTTGCTCAAAGCACCTGTCACAAAACTACTTGGGGAGATTTTTCCTTGGTATGTGACTCCTCCATTGGTCCAATTAGTTTTTGTTCTAGTCCTTTATTCATTACAAATTCTTGCTGTTTAGGTGACCCTGTTCTTGAGCTTGCATGTCAAATTTATATGGTCAAAAGTAGTTTTGATGCATGATATAGGCCCTAGGCACTTGTAGGAGTAGTTGCTATCAATATTATTGAGTTTGGTTTACTTTTATTTTGAAGTTACTAAAAATTTCAGAATTTTTCAGAGAATGATGAAGATACTTTTGAGGGGCTCATCGAGCCGAAGCTCGAAGGAAAAGGCACCGAAGCCTAAGTATAATCTGCCTCGCACCTTGGAGGTTCGGTCATGTGAATGGCCTTCCGATGATTTCTTGAGAGCAGCTGGGATTTATGAAGATTTTTATGAATTGGCTAAGAATGCAGGCCTCACTGCTTTCCTCCACGACCAACACAATCAGTATCTCTTACTCACAAATATCTTTGTGCAAAACTTTCATTTCCATTCTAGGAGCTTACCACCTACGGTGGAGTTTCATTTATATGATGAGCATAAGGAGATGTCACTTTATGATTTTTGTCGGGTTTGTTTAGTCCCTTTTGAGTGCAAGACAGAGGAACCACATCGCGAGGATGTGGATGGGCTTATTGATACTATCACTGTTGGGGAAACAAGGAAGGTTTCCGATACACGAATCACTAGCATACATTTTCCTGTTTTACGCTATTTTGCATTATTTGCTAGTCGTTGTTTAATTTGTCACAGAAACTGTGGAAACCTTAGTGTCCCTGATATTATTATTTGGTCCACAGTTTATACGGTGATAACTCTGTTAGTATGGGCGGCATTATTGCTAAACGATTAAGTCTGAACTATACCAAGGGCCCCATCCTTGGAGGCATCTATGATTCACGCCTAGCTGCACATTTTAACATACCTATTAGGCATTATGAGAAGGACGAAAAGGTGCTACCTCGTGTATATTTAGATTATAAAATTATGGTGGCACATGATTTTATTGTTAAGAATAGGGAAGGAGAGCTTAAATACAAATTTTTCTTTGATAAACATCATCCTGAGACTATTACCCTGCCTGCTCCTTCTTTGTTTGATTTATCTGTAGGCTAGTACCTTGTTCCATTAGAGGCTATTCACGCCTCCCGGAACCCTGCACCAGCCATGGAGCCAGAGCCGGAACCACAAGTTGATGCTTCACGACAGTCTAATTACCAGTAGGATTCGGAGATGATTGCCAGCCAATGGCAATCGGAGTCTTCTTCTTCATCGCAGTACGACCCCAACTACTATTATGGATATCTGCCAGGCCAGCCGTGGCCATAGACCAACTTAGGCCAAAAGCCTAAGCTTGGGGGAGTACGTATTTCTCACCGACATTACATTTATGTTCACACACTCATTGCTAGATGTCGGTGCTCATACTTTTTCATTGTATCATCCATGCTACTTTATTTTATTTTTATGCTTTCTTCTTGTGTGTTTGATAAACCTTAAGAAAAACCAAAAAATTAGTTGTAGCTTTTAATTAGTTTACTTTCCATGCTTGTAGTAGTAATTAAAAACAAAACCCAAAAAGATTTCCTATTCTTCTTTTGCCTGTTGGGAGCTTTCCCGTGTAAATAGTTTTATTTCTTTTCTTTTCTTTGGGGGTCGATAGGAGAAGACCTTAATTAAATTGTTGAAGTGGCTCTTGTATGCATAATTGTTGATCTGACAAAAGAGCCCATATTGCCTTGTCTTCTCCTGTTTATTAAATGCTTGCAGATTACAGCTTAGTCCAATGCACGTGCACTATTATTATTATTCATATCATTCGATCGTGCAAGTGAAAGGCAATTATGACGATATATGATGGACTGACTGAGATAAGAAAGTCTGGTATGAACTCGACCTATCTTGTTTTTGTAAATATGATTAGTCCATCGTTCCTGATTCAGCCTATTATGAATAAACATGTTTGCAATGACAACTAGAGATCATAGTTTCTTTTGCCATGCTTGATTAGCTATGAGTTATAATGGTTTACCTTGCGTGCCAACATGCTATTAAAATGGTTATGATGTGGTATGATAGGGTGGTATCCTCCTCTGAATGATTTAAGTGACTTGACTTGGCGCATGTTCACGCATGTAGTTGAGACAAAATCAACATAGCCTTCACGATATTTATGTTCATGGTGGATTATATCCTACTCATGCTTACATTCAGTGTTGATTAATTTTAATGCATGTTCATGACTGTTGTCGCTCTCTAGTTGGTCGCTTCCCAGTCTTTTGCTATCCTTCACCTGTACTAAGCGGGAATACTGCTTGTGCATCCAATCCCTTAAACCCCAAAGTTATTCCATATGAGTCCACTATACCTACCTATATACGATATCTACCTGCCGTTCCAAGTAAATTTGTATCTGCCAAACTCTAAACCTTCAAATAAATATGTTGTTTTGTATGTTCAAATAGCTCATGTATCAACTAGGCTGTCTGTATCTTCCATGTTAGGTGTGTTATTCTCAAGAGGAGTGGACTCCGCTCCTCACTCACGAGAAAGTGGCTGGTCACCGGGATGCCCAGTCCCATGATTTATGCAAACTAAATCAAAATAATTGCAAACAAAACTCCCCCTGGGACTCTTGTTAGTTGAAGGCACTCGTTGTTTTGAACAAGCCATGGATTGATGCTTGTTGGTGGAAGCGGGAGTATAAACTTTATCATTCTGTTTGGGAACCGCCTATAATGTGCGTAGCATGGAAGATACCGCCATCTCTTGGTTGTTATGTTCACAATGAAAGTATACCAATCAAAATATTATTCACCTCTATTTCAAAACCGAGCTCTGGCACCTCTACAAATCCCTGCTTCCCTCTACGAAGGGCCTATCTATTTACTTTTTATGCCGAGTCATCATCCTCTTATTAAAAAGCACCAGTTGGAGAGCACCCTATCATTTGCATTCATTACTGTTAGTTTACATTGAGTATGACTTGACCTGGATCTCTTTTACCATGAATTACAATGTCTAGTCAGTCCTTGGTCTTTAAAGGTGCTCTGCATTTATGTTTTGCGGTCTTAGAAACGGCTAGTGAGATACCATCTTGTTATATCATATTATGATTGTTTTGAGAAAGTGTTGTCATCCGAGATTTATTATTATTGCTCGCTACTTGATTATGCCATTGATATGAGTAAACTTGAGACCTAATCATTATTGCGAATGTGGTTAGTTATAATCTTTGCTGAAAACTTGAATGTTGGCTTTACATATTTACAACAACAAGAGCAAACAGAGTTTGTAAAAGTTTTTCTTTATCACTTTCAGTTTATCAACTGAATTGCTTGAGGACAAGCAAAGGCTTAAGCTTGGGGGAGTTGATACGTCTCCGTCGTATCTACTTTTCCAGACAATTTTGCCCTTGTTTTGGACTCTAACTTGCATGATTTGAATGGAACTAACCCGGACTAACGCTGTTTTCAGCAGAATTACCATGGTGTTATTTATGTGCAGAAACAAACGTTCTCCGAATGACCTGAAACTTCACGGAGCAACTTTTTGGAAAATATAAAAAATACCTGCAAAAGATGAAGGACAGGGCCCACCTCCTGTCCACGAGGGTGGGGGCACGCCTGCCCCCCTAGAGCGTGCCACCCTACCTCGTGGCCCCCCTGGAGCTCCTCAGACTCAAACTCCAACTCTATATATTGTGTTTCGGGGAGAAAAAAATCAGAGAGAAGAATTCATCGTGTTTTACGATACGGAGCCGTCGCCAAGCCCTAAAACCTCTCGGGAGGGCTGATCTGGAGTCCGTTCGGGGCTCCGGAGATGGGAATCAGTTGCCATCGTCATCATCAACCATCCCCCATCACCAATTTCATGATGCTCACCGCCGTGCGTGAGTAATCCCATCGTAGGCTTGCTGGACGGTGATGGGTTGGATGGGATCTATCATGTAATCGAGTTAGTTTTGTTAGGGTTTGATCCCTAGTATCCACTATGTTCTGAGATTGATGTTGCTATGACTTTGCTATGCTTAATGCTTGTCACTAGGGCCCAAGTGCCATGATTTCAGATCTGAACCTATTATGTTTTCATCAATATATGAGAGTTCTTGATCCCATCTTGCAAGTCTATAGTCACCTATTATATGTTATGATCCGTTAACCCCGAAGTGACAATAATCGGGATACTTACCGGTGATGACTGTAGTTTGAGGAGTTCATGTATTCACTATGTGTTAATGCTTTGTTCCGGTACTCTATTAAAAGGAGGCCTTAATATCACTTAGTTTCCATAAGGACCCCGCTGCCACGGGAGGGTAGGACAAAAGATGTCATGCAAGTTATTTTCCATAAGCACGTATGACTATATTCGGAATACATGCCTACATTACATTGATGAACTGGAGCTAGTTCTCTGTCACCCTAGGTTATGACTGTTACATGATGAACCACATCCGGCATAATTCTCCATCACCGATCCATTTTCTACGAGCTTTCCATATATTGTTCTTCGCTTATTTACTTTTCCGTTGCTATTGCTATCATCACTACAAAAACCAAAAACATTACTTCTACTATTGTTACCTTTTGCTACAGTTACCACTACTATCATATTACTTTGCTACCAAATACTTTGCTGCAGATACTAAGTTTACAGGTGTGGTTGAATTGACAACTTAGCTGCTAATACTTGAGAGTATTCTTTGGCTCCCCTTGTATCAAATCAATAAATTTGGGTTGAATACTTTACCCTCGAAAACTGTTGCGATCCCCTATACTTGTGGGTTATCAGCATGGTACTGAGATTGTCCACACACGAAACAATGAGCTTGATTACCTCTGTGGGGAGTGAATTCCAGCCACTCTTTCGGCGGACGCTGCTCGGTCTACCATTGTTAGTGCTTGGGTTTCGGAAGAGAGGGGAGGCGCCTTAGCGGGGATGGAAGATTGGACAATTATTTGCGGACAAGGATGGAGAAGCTAATATGTGCTGCGGGAAGTGGATAGGTGATGATGACTACAGCACGCCGCTTGACTTACGAGACACATACCAGCAACGTAGGGTCATATCAATGCCAAACAACTTGCTTGAGTGATCACAGTACTGGTACTCCCTACAATACCTACTACTATGCCCTAACTTGCTTGACTAGAGTAGTAGTGGAGTAAGACTCTGTTCTACTACTAGCACCGGAGGATTAGTATATTCTAATCTAAAATAGTTACAAACTTCAAAGCCCGAGCGTGGAATGACTACGAACCGCCATCGCTGCTAACTCCAATCCCTAGCAAACGTTCGCTGACAGACATGTCAGTTGCAAACGCCCGCGACGCAGTTACTGTATGTGTGTAAGGGTGGCGGTTTTGTCAAATACTATGGCTTAAAAACATGCCACCGTCGGATGGAATCTGACGGTTACATGGGATTCGCCATGATTGAGCTCGTGGCGAACAATCGCCATATATCATTACTAAAAAAGGTTAAAACACCCGGGGCTATAACTTGCACCGGCGGACCACTAACAATGATACTAACATAGTTGTAAAATGGTCAAAGACCGTGTCTACGTGCTGTTTGGAATTATATGCATAAGAAACTAGCAAGATGCACGTGCATTGCATGAAACATCAAGATGCATTTTTTACAAAACTCCTGTTGTGATTGACCCATGCATGATCTTGCTCTATTGGAGTATCGCGCATGAATAAAAGTGTATCCATTTATGGTTTAGTCTAGAATCTTCCATCTTTGAAATTTTTACTACAGTACTCGTGAAAGACTTATGATGAACCATTTCTTACATCTCCTCTGACCCCTTCCAAGTCATCCTGATTTAATCTCTCCGTCTAGGTGTATAAGGGCATGGTTAATACTTAATAGTGAAGGAAATATGCCCTAGAGGCAATAATAAAGTTATTATTTATTTCCTTATATCATGATAAATGTTTATTATTCATGCTAGAATTGTATTAACCGGAAACATAATACATGTGTGAATACATAGACCAACAGAGTGTCACTAGTATGCCTCTACTAGACTAGCTCGTTAATCAAAGATGGTTATGTTTCCTAACCATGAACAAAGAGTTGTTATTTGATTAACGAGGTCACATCATTAGTTGAATGATCTGATTGACATGACCCATTCCATTAGCTTAGCACCCGATCGTTTAGTATGTTGCTATTGCTTTCTTCATGACTTATACATGTTCCTATAACTATGAGATTATGCAACTCCCGTTTACCGGAGGAACACTTTGGGTACTACCAAACGTCACAACGTAACTGGGTGATTATAAAGGAGTACTACAGGTGTCTCCAATGGTAGATGTTGGGTTGGCGTATTTCGAGATTAGGTTTTGTCACTCTGATTGTCGGAGAGGTATCTCTGGGCCCTCTCGGTAATACACATCACATAAGCCTTGCAAGCATAATAACTAAGATGTTAGTTATGAGATGATGTATTACGGAACGAGTAAAGAGACTTGCCAGTAACGAGATTGAACTAGGTATTGGATACCGACGATCGAATCTCGGGCAAGTAACATACCGATGACAAAGGGAACAACGTATGTTGTTATGCGGTCTGACCAATAAAGATCTTCGTAGAATATGTAGGAGCCAATATGGGCATCCAGGTCCCGCTATTGGTTATTGACCGGAGACGTGTCTCGGTCATGTCTACATTGTTCTCGAACCGTAGGGTCCGCACGCTTAACGTTACGATGACAGTTATTATGAGTTTATGCATTTTGATGTACCGAAGGTTGTTCGGAGTCCCGGATGAGATCACGGACATGACGAGGAGTCTCGAAAAGGTCGAGACGTAAAGATTGATATATTGGAAGCCTATGTTTGGGCACCGGAAGCGTTCCGGGTGAAATCGGGATTTTTCGGATTACCGGGAGGGTTACCGGAACCCCCCCGGGAGGTAAATGGGCCTATTGGGCCTTAGTGGAAAAGAGAGAAGAGGCAGCCCACACCTGGCCGGCGCCCCCCACCTTTCCCAAGTCCTAATAGGACTAGGAGAGGTGGGCCGGCCCCCTCTTTCTCCTTCTTCCCCAAGAATCCTAGTTGGAATAGGATTGGGGGGAAGGAGTCCTACTCCCGGTGGGAGTAGGACTCCTCCCTGCGCCTCCCTCCTAGCCGGCCGAACCCCCTGCCCCTGGCCTTTATATACGGGGGCAGGGGGCACCACAAGACACACAAGTTAATCGTTCCTTAGCCGTGTGCGGTGCCCCCTGCCACCAAATTCCACCTCGATCATACCGTTACAGTGCTTAGGCGAAGCCCTGCGTCGGTAGCACATCAAAGATCGTCACCACGCCGTCGTGCTGACGGAACTCTTCCTCGACGCTTTGCTGGATCGGAGCCCGAGGAACGTCATCGAGCTGAACATGTGCTAAGAACTCGGAGGTGCCAGAGTAACGGTGCTTGGATCGGTTGGATCGGGAAGAAGACGTACGACTACTTCCTCTACGTTGTGTGATCGCTTCCGCAGTCGGTCTGCGTTGGTACGTAGACATCACTCTCCCCTCTCGTTGCTGTGCATCACCATGATCTTGCGTGTGCGTAGGAAAATTTTTGAAATTACTGCGTTCCCCAACAGTGGCATCCGAGCCTAGGTTTTTATGGTTTGATGTTATTTGCACGAGTAGAACACAAGTGAGTTGTGGGCGATACAAGTCATACTGCCTACCAGCATGTCATACTTTGGTTCGGCGGTATTGTTGGACGAGACGATCCGGACCAACCTTACGCGTACTCTTACGCGAGACCGGTTCCCTCGACGTGCTATGCACACAGATGGCTAGCGGAAGACTGTCTCTCCAACTTTAGTTGAACCAAGTGTGACTACGCCCGGTCCTTGAGAAGGTTAAAACGGAGTCTATTTGACGAACTATCGTTGTGGTTTTGATGCGTAGGTGAGATGAGTTCTTACTTAAGCCCGTAGCAGCCACGTAAAACTTGCAACAACAAAGTAGAGGACGTCTAACTTGTTTTTGCAGGGCATGTTGTGATGTGATATGGTCAAGGCATGATGCTGATTTTATTGTATGAGATGATCATGTTTTGTAACCGAGTTATCGGCAACTGGCAGGAGCCATATGGTTGTCGCTTTATTGTATGCAATGCAATCGCGATGTAATGCTTTATTTTATTACTAAGCGGTAGTGATAGTCGTGGAAGCATTAGATTGGCGAGACGACAACGATGCTACGATGGAGATCAAGGTGTTGTGCCGGTGACGATGGTGATCATGACGATGCTTCGAAGATGGAGATCACAAAGCACAAGATGATGATGGCCATATCATATCACTTATATTGATTGCATGTGATGTTTATCCTTTTATGCATCTTATCTTGCTTTGATTGACGGTAGCATTATAAGATGATCTCTCACTAAATTATCAAGAAGTGTTCTCCCTGAGTATGCACCGTTGCAAAAGTTCTTCGTGCTGAGACACCACGTGATGATCGGGTGTGATAGGCTCTACGTTCAAATACAACGGGTGCAAAACAGTTGCACACGCGGAATACTCAGGTTATACTTGACGAGCCAAGCATATATAGATATGGCCTCGGAACACGGAGACCGAAAGGTCGAGCGTGAATCATATAGTAGATATGATCAACATATTGATGTTCACCATTGAAAACTACTCCATCTCACGTGATGATCGGTTATGGTTTAGTTGATTTGGATCACGTAATCACTTAGAGGATTAGAGGGATGTCTATCTAAGTGGGAGTTCTTAAGTAAATTAACTGAACTTAAAAATTATCATGAACTTAGTACCTGATAGTATCTTGCTTGTTTATGTTGATTGTAGATAGATGGCTCGTGCTGTTGTTCCGTTGAATTTTAATGCGTTCCTTGAGAAAGCTAAGTTGAAAGATGATGGTAGCAATTACACGGACTGGGTCCGTAACCTGAGGATTATCCTCATTGCTGCACAGAAGAATTACGTCCTGGAAGCACCGCTGAGTGCCATGCCTGCTGCAAGAGCAACACCAGAAGTTATGAACGTCTGGCAGAGCAAAGCTGATGACTACTCAATAGTTCAGTGTGCCATGCTTTACGGCTTAGAACCGGGACTTCAACGACGTTTTGAACGTCATGGAGCATATGAGATGTTCCAGGAGTTGAAGTTAATATTTCAAGCAAATGCCCGGATTGAGAGATATGAAGTCTCCAATAAGTTCTATAGCTGCAAGATGGAGGAGAATAGTTCTGTCAGTGAGCATATACTCAAAATGTCTGGGTATAATAATCACTTGATTCAATTGGGAGTTACACTTCCGGATGATTGCGTCATTGACAGAATTCTCCAATCACTGCCACCAAGCTACAAGAGCTTTGTGATGAACTATAATATGCAAGGGATGAACAAGACTATTCCCGAGCTCTTCGCTATGCTGAAAGCTGCGGAGGTAGAAATCAAGAAGGAGCATCAAGTGTTGATGGTTAACAAAACCACTAGTTTCAAGAAAAAGGGCAAAGGGAAGAAGAAAGGGAACTTCAAGAAGAACGGCAAGCAAGTTGCTTCTCAAGAGAAGAAACCCAAGTCTGGACCTAAGCCTGAAACTGAGTGCTTCTACTGCAAGCAGACTGGTCACTGGAAGCGGAACTGCCCCAAGTATTTGGCGGATAAGAAGGATGGCAAGGTGAACAAAGGTATATGTGATATACATGTTATTGATGTGTACCTTACTAATGCTCGCAGTAGCACCTGGGTATTTGATACTGGTTCTGTTGCTAATATTTGCAACTCGAAACAGGGACTACAGAATAAGCGGACACTAGCAAAGGACGAGGTGACGATGCGCGTGGGAAACGGTTCCAAAGTCGATGTGATCGCGGTCGGCACGCTACCTCTACATCTACCTTCGGGATTAATATTAGACCTAAATAATTGTTATTTGGTGCCAGCGTTAAGCATGAACATTATATCTGGATCTTGTTTGATGCGAGACGGTTATTCATTTAAATCAGAGAATAATGGTTGTTCTATTTATATGAGTAATATCTTTTATGGTCATGCACCCTTGTAAAGTGGTCTATTCTTATTGAATCTCGATAGTAGTAATACACATATTCATAATGTTGAAGCCAAAAGATGCAGAGTTGATAATGATAGTGCAACTTATTTGTGGCACTGCCGTTTAGGTCATATCGGTGTAAAGCGCATGAAGAAACTCCATGCTGATGGGCTTTTGGAACCACTTGATTATGAATCACTTGGTACTTGCGAACCGTGCCTCATGGGCAAGATGACTAAAACACCGTTCTCCGGTAATATGGAGAGAGTAACAGATTTATTGGAAATCATACATCCCGATGTATGTGGTCCGATGAATATTGAGGCTCGTGGCGGATATCGTTATTTTCTCACCTTCACAGATGATTTAAGCAGATATGGGTATATCTACTTAATGAAACATAAGTCTGAAACATTTGAAAAGTTCAAGGAATTTCAGAGTGAAGTTGAAAATCATCGTAACAAGAAAATAAAGTTTCTACGATCTGATCGTGGAAGAGAATATTTGAGTTACGAGTTTGGTGTACATTTGAAAAATTGTGGAATAGTTTCGCAACTCACGCCACCCGGAACACCACAACGTAATGGTGTGTCCGAACGTCGTAATCGTACTTTACTAGATATGGTGCGATCTATGATGTCTCTTACTGATTTACCGCTATCATTTTGGGGTTATGCTTTAGAGACGGCCGCATTCACGTTAAATAGGGCACCATCTAAATCCGTTGAGACGACGCCTTATGAACTTTGGTTTGGCAAGAAACCAAAGTTGTCGTTTCTTAAAATTTGGGGTTGCGATGCTTATGTGAAAAAGCTTCAACCTGATAAGCTCGAACCCAAATCGGAGAAGTGTGTCTTCATAGGATATCCAAAGGAAACTATTGGATACACCTTCTATCACAGATCCGAAGGCAAGACTTTTGTTGCTAAATTCGGAAACTTTCTTGAGAAGGAGTTTCTCTCGAAAGAAGTGAGTGGGAGGAAAGTAGAACTTGACGAGGTAACTGTACCTACTCCGTTATTGGGAAATAGTACATCACAGAAAACTATTTCTGTGAGACCTACACCAATAAGAGAGGAAGTTAATGATGATGATCATGAAACTTTAGATCAAGATACTACTGTACCGCGTAGATCAACCAGAGTAAGATCCGCACCAGAGTGGTACGGTAATCCTGTTCTGGAAGTCATGCTACTAGATCATGATGAACCTATGAACTATGAAGAAGCGATGGTGAGCCCAGATTCCGCAAAGTGGCTTGAAGCCATGAAATCTGAGATGGGATCCATGTATGAGAACAAAGTATGGACTTTGGTTGACTTGCCCGATGATCGGCAAGCAATTGAGAATAAATGGATCTTTAAGAAAAAGACTGACGCTGATGGTAATGTTACTGTCTACAAAGCTCGACTTGTCGCAAAAGGTTTTCGACAAGTTCAAGGAGTTGACTACGATGAGACTTTCTCACCCGTAGCGATGCTTAAGTCTGTCAGAATCATGTTAGCAATTGCCGCATTTTATGATTATGAAATCTGGCAAATGGATGTAAAAACCGCATTCCTGAATGGATTTCTGGAAGAAGAGTTGTATATGATGCAACCAGAAGGTTTTTTTGATCCAAAGGGAGCTAACAAAGTGTGCAAACTCCAGCGATCCATCTATGGACTGGTGCAAGCATCTCGGAGTTGGAATAAACGCTTTGATAGTGTGATCAAAGCATTTGGGTTTATACAGACTTTTGGAGAAGCCTGTATTTACAAGAAAGTGAGTGGGAGCTCTGTAGCATTTCTGATATTATATGTGGATGACATATTACTCATTGGAAATGATATAGAATTTCTGGATAGCATAAAGGGATACTTGAATAAAAGTTTTTCGATGAAAGACCTCGGGGAAGCTGCTTACATATTAGGCATAAAGATCTATAGAGATAGATCAAAACGCTTAATTGGACTTTCACAAAGCACATACCTTGACAAGATTTTGAAGAAGTTCAAAATGGATCAAGCAAAGAAAGGGTTCTTGCCTGTATTGCAAGGTGTGAAGTTGAGTCAGATTCAATGCCCGACCACTGCAGAAGATAGAGAGAAAATGAAAGATGTTCCCTATGCTTTAGCCATAGGCTCTATCATGTATGCAATGCTGTGTACCAGACCTGATGTGTGCCTTGCTATAAGTTTAGCAGGGAGGTACCAAAGTAATCCAGGGGTGGATCACTGGACAGCGGTCAAGAACATCCTGAAATACCTGAAAAGGACTAAGGATATGTTTCTCGTATATGGAGGTGACAAAGAGCTCACCGTAAGAGGTTACGTTGATGCAAGCTTTGACACTGATCCGGACGATTCTAAATCACAAACCGGATACGTGTTTACTTTAAACGGTGGAGCTGTCAGTTGGTGCAGTTCTAAACAAAGCGTCGTAGCGGGATCTACATGTGAAGCGGAGTACATAGCTGCTTCGGAAGCAGCGAACGAAGGAGTCTGGATGAAGGAGTTCATATCCGATCTAGGTGTCATACCTAGTGCATCGGGTCCAATGAAAATCTTCTGTGACAGTACTGGTGCAATTGCCTTGGCAAAGGAATCCAGATTTCACAAAAGAACCAAACACATCAAGAGACGCTTCAACTCCATCCGGGATTTAGTCCAGGTGGGAGACATAGAGATTTGCAAGATACATACGGATCTGAATGTTGCAGACCCGTTGACTAAGCCTCTTCCACGAGCAAAACATGATCAGCACCAAGCCTCCATGGGTGTAAGAATCATTACTGTGTAATCTAGATTATTGACTCTAGTGCAAGTGGGAGACTGAAGGAAATATGCCCTAGAGGCAATAATAAAGTTATTATTTATTTCCTTATATCATGATAAATGTTTATTATTCATGCTAGAATTGTATTAACTGGAAACATAATACATGTGTGAATACATAGACCAACAGAGTGTCACTAGTATGCCTCTACTAGACTAGCTCGTTAATCAAAGATGGTTATGTTTCCTAACCATGAACAAAGAGTTGTTATTTGATTAACGAGGTCACATCATTAGTTGAATGATCTGATTGACATGACCCATTCCATTAGCTTAGCACCCGATCGTTTAGTATGTTGCTATTGCTTTCTTCATGACTTATACATGTTCCTATAACTATGAGATTATGCAACTCCCGTTTACCGGAGGAACACTTTGGGTACTACCAAACGTCACAACGTAACTGGGTGATTATAAAGGAGTACTACAGGTGTCTCCAATGGTAGATGTTGGGTTGGCGTATTTCGAGATTAGGTTTTGTCACTCTGATTGTCGGAGAGGTATCTCTGGGCCCTCTCGGTAATACACATCACATAAGCCTTGCAAGCATAATAACTAAGATGTTAGTTATGAGATGATGTATTACGGAACGAGTAAAGAGACTTGCCAGTAACGAGATTGAACTAGGTATTGGATACCGACGATCGAATCTCGGGCAAGTAACATACCGATGACAAAGGGAACAACGTATGTTGTTATGCGGTCTGACCGATAAAGATCTTCGTAGAATATGTAGGAGCCAATATGGGCATCCAGGTCCCGCTATTGGTTATTGACCGGAGACGTGTCTCGGTCATGTCTACATTGTTCTCGAACCGTAGGGTCCGCACGCTTAACGTTACGATGACAGTTATTATGAGTTTATGCATTTTGATGTACCGAAGGTTGTTCGGAGTCCTGGATGAGATCACGGACATGACGAGGAGTCTCAAAAAGGTCGAGACGTAAAGATTGATATATTGGAAGCCTATGTTTGGGCACCGGAAGCGTTCCGGGTGAAATCGGGATTTTTCCGGATTACCGGGAGGGTTACCGGAACCCCCCCGGGAGGTAAATGGGCCTATTGGGCCTTAGTGGAAAAGAGAGAAGAGGCAGCCCACACCTGGCCGGCGCCCCCCACCTTTCCCAAGTCCTAATAGGACTAGGAGAGGTGGGCCGGCCCCCTCTTTCTCCTTCTTCCCCAAGAATCCTAGTTGGAATAGGATTGGGGGGAAGGAGTCCTACTCCCGGTGGGAGTAGGACTCCTCCCTGCGCCTCCCTCCTAGCCGGCCGAACCCCCTGCCCCTGGCCTTTATATACGGGGGCAGGGGGCACCACAAGACACACAAGTTAATCGTTCCTTAGCCGTGTGCGGTGCCCCCTGCCACCAAATTCCACCTCGATCATACCGTTACAGTGCTTAGGCGAAGCCCTGCGTCGGTAGCACATCAAAGATCGTCACCACGCCGTCGTGCTGACGGAACTCTTCCTCGACGCTTTGCTGGATCAGAGCCCGAGGAACGTCATCGAGCTGAACGTGTGCTAAGAACTCGGAGGTGCCGGAGTAACGGTGCTTGGATCGGTTGGATCGGGAAGAAGACGTACGACTACTTCCTCTACGTTGTGTGATCGCTTCCGCAGTCGGTCTGCGTTGGTACGTAGACATCACTCTCCCCTCTCGTTGCTGTGCATCACCATGATCTTGCGTGTGCGTAGGAAAAATTTTGAAATTACTGCGTTCCCCAACAAATAGTGTAGCCAACTATTGACTGTATGAAAGTGCCATGTCATTTGTAGCCAACATGTATATCAATCGATACTCAAAAACTAATTCTTAAAGATCATTTCTTGCAAAGCACAATAAGTGTTATTTCTTCACTAGTTTTGGATGCAGGTTGAACAGTTGAACGCTTTTGTGTGCAAAAGATACTTTTTTATCTATTTTCACACGGATGTTTGTGAGCTCTAGAGATGAAATAATATCCAAAGAAACTTATCGATGCCCGTTACACATGAGATGACCCCCACATCCTTTGTCAAAATAAACAACTCCCCGATCAATGCATTTCGCTGTTCCGGGCAACGCACGGGCACCTTACTATAGATTAGTACGACCAAAAATTGAACTAACATTATATATAGTACGATAAATGCTGATGCATGTCACCTAAAATTATATCATTGAAAACTATGTTCAAATATGAATCCAACGGTATAGTTTTTGTTGACATGCACTAACATTTTGTCAGTTAAATCTTCAGTCAAATTCAATGGGGGACTAATAAACAATGACCGATGTAGTACTAGTGTAGAGGGCGGCGTTGGACGCGAGTCTCACCCTGCTCGTGGCACGGAAGTAAAGCTATCATATCACAAACCCCAACCACTCCCAGTAATAAGTGGCCTGGTAAAATAAACGGACAAGCAACCATCACGTCCCTCCATGTTTTTTGCATTTCATCTCTCTGCATTTACTTTCTCCGGTTCATCTCGCACACTCGATCCCTAGTATCCCTAGCTACTACTCCTAGGGCCAGTTCTTTTGGCGGCGTAAAAAATAAGCCGTCTCTTCCCCAGCTTTTCCCATAAGACTAGTCACAGTGGAGTGTAACATTAAGGCGCCTCACTCGTTTATTTGGGATTCTAAACTACTAGTACCCCCTCCTGGTTTATCCTTCACCATTGTAATTTGTGCTAAATTTTGACCAAAGATTTAACTGATAAAATGTTAGTGCATGTGACATATGCACGTACTTACAAAATGTGTACGGATAGACAAGGTTTCCAAACTTTTCCTTTTACATACCTAATTAAAGACACTAATAATTCCCGAACGTTCGGGATTTATCATTTGCGTCCCAAAACTAATGAAATTGCCTTACAAAACTAAATTATATTCCTAATAAAAGCCACGGCGCTTGCAGGAGCTCTTGCGGTGCGCCACGAGTGCCCTGGTGCACGGCCGATTCCCAGCGCGCTGACACAACGCCTCTTCCTCAGCCTGGCAACTCACGAGGTGCTGATTGGTGGTTGCCGACGGGCGAGCGCGATCTCACCGGTGTGGTGATCTAGCACCAACAGGTACTCATCCTCGCTGGAAGCATGCACCCGGTCAACGTACCGCCAAGCGTAGATGAGGTGCTTGGGCCCGACTGCACTCAGGGCTTTGGCATGGGCGTCCTCCGCCACCCTCACGGCCCTTGCACGAGCCTTCTGCCAAAGATCCAATTGCCTGAGTCTCTTGGACGCGACATAGGCCTACCAGGCAGCTTCCCCCTTGGCGCGCTTCTCTTCCTCGGCCTTCTTCTCCGCCTCTATTTTGGCGCGCTCTGCCGGAGGCAAAGCCTTCCACAAGGCGACATCAATTTCTTTCCAAAGCTCTTCAAGGCTGGGGGGGCTCGGCGGGCTGCGCGTCGTTCTCCTTGGAGTGGGGAGCCAACGCGTCCTCCGACCAGTGTGCTGGCAAGATTGGGAACGCCGATGCGTCCACCTCGACGCGTCACGGTGTGGAGTGGAACACCGACACGTCCTCCTCGACTAGTGGCGGTGAGGAACAGAACAGCGACACGTCCTCCTCGACTATTGGCGGAGAGAAACGGAACGGCGACGTGTGACCATCCGCGCGGTGCAGCGAGGGGCGCCTAGGGCTTGGGAGGGGGATGCCATGGTGGTCGACGTGAGAGGGAGAGGGAGGAGATAGAGATGAACGTGAGCGTTCTTCTGAATGCCGTGGGAGGCGCAACATTTATAGCGAGCAATGGCACACCTACGTAATATATGGACTGACTTAACTGCAGGTCCAGTTGCGTCACTGACATGTGGGCCACATGCCTGTTGGGCCCACATGTCAGTGACCCAATGCACCAACAGTTAAGTAACTAAAGCAGCTACGTGGGCATATTTGTTGGAGTAAATTACGGGTGAGGGAAGGGGTGGAAATATTGGTGGTCACAACGGATTGGACGAGCGCGGGGGAGGGGAGTCATGCATGCAGATTTTTCCACACGGGGTGGAGTGGTGGGACTGCTAGAGGGAGAAGTATAGTCAAGCAGACGTTCAGATTTAAAGGTGCACTAAATTATTTCATGCGACGATTACGGTTGGCCATAGCGGTGGTAATGTGGTACTCCCTCCTTTCCGGTTTATAGGGCTTAATTTGAAAATCTCTTCAAGCATGGTAGATGATGAATGGTTAAATTAATTCTGTAGTTTGCAAAAGTACTTAAGTAGTACTCTCGTTTTTCTCAAAATTTTGTGTAAACTAATGCATTAATTACACCACATGCATAGCATGACCACTCCTATAAAAATCTCAGTTGGTGGTGATGGTATGTCTGCCTCTAGACAATGTGGGCCGTTTGATCTACTTGGAACCAATGGCTGAGATGTGTGTGTGCATAGAGACATGGCGTTGCCACCGGAGGTACTGTATAGCCAATATTTAGCCACCTCTGCCTCTGTATAAAATACGGAACTACTCATTCCAGCCTCATTTCCTTTCTGGTTCATCTCCTTGCATTCTTGCCGCCGGCGGCGAAGGTTCCTGTAGATGGAGTCCAGACTCTAGAAACCACTACAAAAACTATTCCACCGCCTCTATCTTGGTAAGAGTAGGTGAAATTTTTGAATCGAGCCCTTTAAACTAGAAGGGAGGTAGTGGTACTCTAATAGCTACCCTTGTTGTGATCACTAGATAGGACATGGCATGCACTTGGACGGAGTAACTAGTCTGCATTGTGCATTTAAGTTTTGTTTGAAGTCAATGTACCTCTACTATGACCAAACTTATAAAAAAATGTATATCAACATTCACAATGTCAAATCAGTATTTTCATACTCATTATAAAATGTAGTTTTTACACTCATTATAATCAGTATTGTAGATATTGACATTTTTAGTATAAATTTGGTCAAAAACTTTGCAAACGGTTGACGGAAGTAAAAAGGACCAGAGGGAGTATCATGCATGCAGAGTAGGCAAAAAATTGCTCATTTATAGCCGGTCGAAGTCTCAAAGGGCGCTTCCACGCGAGGGAGGAGAAGTTCATGGGAGGCGTGACGGTTGAGGGAATTAAGTGAAGTTACATCCATGCGCCGGCATGGCGTGCGGACAGGCAGGAGCTATACCGTCAGGCCTACGATATGGGTCTAGTAGACATGACATCTAGTGGGTCCCGCATAGTAATCAAGAACTCTTTGGGGGCTTGCAGTCGTTTATCCATCGGGAATGCCAAAAACCCCACGCCGTTTGCATGCCCTACTCATCCCCATGTTCTACCTTACAATAGTTCGCTCACAGTCATCCCGTCCTTTCACATTACGCCAGTTTAACTTCTCCTAACCCTCCACCAAAATCCATGGCCTCCCAAATCTCCATGATCGCTGTTGAGTACCAGGTTAGAGCCATCACCGGCAATGAGTTCATCGTCATCTACACCCGTGGATTCGCGATGGTGAAAGCATGCCTTGATCGCTTCGTGTGCATGTTCAACAGTTCAAAGGATGAGTGGGTCGCTGGGTAGATGTTGAGTACACCATAGTCCTGGAAAGCAAGAAGATTCTAAACAAGGCAGAGAAGAAGAAGCCCACCGTGATCCAGGTTTGCGTACAGAACATGTGCTTGGTCTACCACATATGCCATGTCGACGTTGAGTGCCAGGATTTTAAAAACTTCCTCAAGGACGAAAGAGTGAAATTTGTTACTGTAGACTTTAGGAACGACAGGGATGTCCTGGGTCGGATAGGCCTCGTTGTAGGCTAGCCCTTCGATCTCCAGAAGGAATAGCCTGGTGTCCTCCTCTCAGCCTTCAACGTTGACCCTGGCAGCAGCCATGATTGATCCTTCGTACGCTAAACTGAAGAAACCTCACCGCGAGTTTCATCATGCATGGGAGTCGAAGACAATAGATGAAGATCACATCCTGTACGCAGCAATGGATGCCTACCTTTGTTTAAATATCTACAAGGGTTGGATGAAGAAGCAGAGCCCAGTGTCCGGTTCAAGAAAAGAAGCGGCGGCGAATAGGAAGAGGAAGAGGGATGAGGATGTGGACTCGGAATCTGAGTAAGGTGGCAGTGCCGTCGCTCATGCTGGTTCTACTACAGTGTCAAGAGGACTAGTTGCTTAGTTTTATTTCAGGGGTGTGTTGTGCTGAGCCCCCAAGAGAACTATGTTCATGTTCTTTCTCATTATTTGAACTTTACTAGCAAGATGCCCGTGTGTTGCACGGAACATCAAAATGCATTTATATGAGTAGTTTATCTTGTGGGAGATAAGGATGAATGAGGGAAGGCCTAATCTGCAAATGTGATGACGGGTGCGGGTATCTTTATGTAAAATTGCCACAGTTTCCTTCATATCCGTCAGATATAGATCGGACGGCCTATATTGCAGGATGGCGGGCACACCATCATCACCAACTCTGTTTTTTATAAGAGTATAGATAGAGAAGTAGAGATGTTTTTTCTCATTATTTGCACTCTTTAGTACGTACAGTAGTACTAGTACTATGTCTTACTACTGTTCTTCTTGCAGTTGGTACTACTGCTCGTATCTTCGTGTTCCTACTATACTTGATACGTTCGAACTGGTAGTATAATTTGGGTCAGTCAATTTGTGAAAGAAGTTCGACGGAGCGAAGGAAGAAGACGGCAGAGAAGCTACCCCAGTATCTATATTAGGGTGGCAGGGTGCCCATGATCTATATTATGAGTGTTGGGTGTGGAATGCAGTTTGCCGGAAAAATGGATCGTGCCTGGCGTTAAACGGACGACGGGGGTGGGGGGAGCATGGCGGTGGTAGGCATTTCAGGGGAGGGCGGGACGGCGGCGGCAAGCGGTTAGGCATGTGGCGGGCTGAGAAGATGAACAAACCATCAATTTTGGAGGTTAGAAGCCCTTCTAGCCATCCATGTTGCATCCAACGGCTCACAAGAGTCGACTGACCCAAATGGCTCCTTCAGATTGCAGGATCCACGTGGCATTCAAGGTCTCGAAGGTAGATTCTGCGTCCGCACCTGGTTTGCGGGCTCGGCGCGGGCGCGACCGGCTTCCGCCATGATAGCCACCATGCGCGTCTCCTCCGCGCGCGCGGAGACGACAATGACATGCTAGTTCCTCCTCACCGGCATGCTGGAGAACGCGCTCGTCCTCCTCTTCATATGCTGCGTGCATATACGCGGCTCCACCAGTTGCTCGCGTGCTTGGCAGCCCGGCGGCATCGCAAGGAGGGACTGCAGACGACGTGAGAGGGCGAGCCTTCCACTTCATGGTACAGGGATGGCGAGGACACGGCGGTTATGGGCGAGAAATGGTTGGCCGGAGCAGTCTGTCGCCGACATGCACAACAGCGGCGGCGACATATTGATGAGTGCGCGTATGGGAGCTTAGATTAGTTTTATATAGGGTTGGTCAAACTTAAAAGAAAACCGCACTAGTACATGTAAACATTAGACTGAGGCAGCGCGCTTATATTAGTTACCAAAACCATGATACGGAATACTGTGCAAGCGCGTGAACCGCGGCCACGCGGTCGATCGAACGGTGCGTCACCGTGTTGCGCTCGAAGGACATCCACCAAACCTTTTTGTGCGTGTGAAAACATTCCCCGAATATTACTCACCTTTTTTCCTAGAAAAGTTCTTGACGCTAAAATATTTCCATATATTTGAATTTATCTCCAGTTTGTGTTTATTTGGATTTGGACGTTTTAGGTGCGCTCTAGTTTTTTTGAATACTGATTTTGTGTGTGTGACTGAGAGAGAACGTGTGTATGTGTCCATATGTGTGTTGTGGCGGAAGGGCAATGTGGAGACGGTGTGCGTGTCATAGAAACATATAGAGGTGTGAATGTGCAAATGATCAGTCATGAGTGAGACATAGACAGATGACGATACGTTGTGTATACATGAGAGAACGGTCTTCTATTTGTACTTGTGTGTGTGTGTGTGTGTGAGAGAGAGAGAGAGAGAGAGGAGCATTCGTAACACAACAACCATCTCTCTCGCTTCGTCCGTCCCTCGCACGATCGCATCCAACACATGCAGCAACGCACACATTTTGACACCCTCACCCGGCCCCTACCCACCTCAAGGCCCGCACATCACTCTCTATCTCGCATGCCCAATCTCTTCGTGAAAGCCGTATTTAGCATGTAGCTTTCCGTCACATACACAGACATTTCTCTCCATAGGTTTGATTTCTCTCAATACCTGACACACACACACACACACACACACACACCACACACACTCCCCCTCCCCCGAGCACACAATTCATCCCCATCCAAGGCTATATGGCGACCACTCTTCCTTGTGCTTATCTGCACCCCAGCATGCACAACACCTCAACCTTCAAAGAGGGCATCGAGGAGATCGAAGACGGCGACCACACTGCAATAGAGAATGCGGAGCCATTTGGAAGCAGGATGATGTGACGACGGCTGACTGACTCCTCCCCCCTCTCCCGCACAAAAATACCAATCCATGTCTCTCCCACACAAAATTATCAATCCCTCAACCCACGAGATCCTTCCCCTCTCGTCCATGTTTTTCCAGATCTCTCATCAAACATGTTGTCTCTTCTCCTTCCACGTCTACATAATCCGGATGCACACACATCTCACGTATACTATATGTCTCCATCTATCTCACAGACCTAACTTCTTCCTCTCTCTTTCTCTGTATCTCTCTCTCTCTATCGTTAGGTTCATCTCCTACTCTCTTGTCCACATACACACAATCTTTGCCGCCCTATATGCTCCATCTTCGCAAGATCTCTCTACACGGTTCATTCACACATTGAGATGTGTTCAAAATTTGCTTTTATAATGAATGATGTAGAGTTATGGTTGGTTTGGTTGCATCCTACAAAGTAATAACTATGAAATGGATTTAGATTCTCATTTTATTTGGATTATGTGAGTTTGAGCATATTGTGAAGTACTATAGACCTCGTATACATCTTGGAATTCAACAATGATTGTAACTATTGAATTGTATAGACCATTACATTCGAAGTCAGTACCCTCAGATATTTATTTCAAAATTACAACAAATGATTAATTCACTACAAACTAAGAAAACAAATGTGTACTCCCTCCGTTTTTATTTAAGTTCGCGTATTAGCATTCGTCAAAGTCAAGTTTTGTAAAATCTCAGAAAGTTTATAACAAAAAATTAACATATACAATAACAAATAAATACCATTAGATTCATTATTGAGTGTACTTTCACATCATACATATTAGTTTTGGTAAATGTTTATATTTTTCTTTAAACTTGGTCAAACTTTAGGAAGTTTGACTTCAGTCAAACCTAATATGCAGTTAATAAAATAAGAGGGAGTACTAGTACTACTCGCTAGTTGCTTAGCCCAATCACCCAACACGCCACACGGGGAGTTCAGTGTCACAAAATTTTGAGGTCGGCCGGAAAATCTCTCGCGACCCTGATTCGAGCAGTGCGAAGTTACCATCATAACCTTCGGAACAGGTCTACGGATTATAATTGGTAGGGGCCTGGTTTCGTAACTTCAGGTTCACCCTACCAAGCCAACCCCACCCCGGCACCTAGAGTAGTACACCTGAATACTCCCCATTTTCTATCACCACACCAAAATAGACTTCTCCACGGCACCGCAACCTTCGTGCTCCTCCCCTTCTCCATCGGCACACTCGTCCACTGCAGCGCATCTGCCTCATCGACGACCTCCTACGCCGCACTGGAGCCGGTCCACCGTTGTCATCGTACATGGAGACTCTTCCCCCGCACCGTCTTCCACGGTCTCGAATCTGCTTCCCAGAAGCCGATGCCAAGCGCAGAAGCACCACCGTCGTGGACAATGAACTGACTCCCGTTGCCGACCATGATGCACAGAGGCCGCCACAACCATCGTTCTCCTCCTCGATTGGTTATGTGTGTCTTTAATCACTTAGCAGTACACATGCAATTTCAATTCTGTACATACCTACCCTTCAAATTTCCTGGTTGCTATTGTTCCGGTAAAAGTAATTGGTTATAGCCTCCATTGTCCAACAGAATATCAGCTTGTAATTGTGCGTCGCTCCTGTATCGCGCTGTGCTTGGGTAGGTTCTTCATCTGCAACCAGTAGTGTGGAAAATGATGTAAAGATTTTTAGAACTAGCAAGATGCCCATGCGTTGCACGGAACATTAAGAGGCATTTGTATGAGTAGTTTATCTTGTAGGAGAAAGAGATGAACAAGGGAATGCCTTATTTGCAAATCTGGAGAGGGGTGTGGGTATCTTACTGCAAAATTGGCATAGTTCCCTTCCTATCCGTTGGATATACATCGGACGGCCTATATTGCAGGATGGCAGGCACACCATCATCACCAACTCTGTTTTTTATAAGAGTAGAGATAGAGATAGAGAAAAAAGTAGAAAAAGAGTAGAGAGTAGAGAAGTAGAGATAAATATTAAATATAAAACAAATATAACAGTGGAGAAGAGAGTAGAGATAAATATAAAATATAAAATGAATATAATGGTAGAGAAGAGAGCAGAGATAGCAGGGACGTCGGGAAAGGATTGCGCGCGCGTAGGAAAAAGCGGCCGGGCGCGCGCTAGTTTTGGCACACGGAGTCCAGCGTGCTTTATAAAATCCAATGCCCTCCCACCGCTCTGTGCTTTGCCACCGCTCTCTCCCCGCTCTGCACCTCTTCACCGGTCTCTCCCCGCTCTGTGCCTCGCCACCGCTCTCTCCCCGCTCTGTGCCTCACCACCGCTCTCTCCCCGCTCTTTCTTGCCTCGCCGCCGCCGCGTTGCTGGGAAACTTAAGGATACCGCGGTGTCCGCGCGCACCCCTCTGGCGGCTTCTCCGCCGAGATCCGGTTCCGCGGGATGCGCCGCGGCCTCGGCAATTTCTACACCGCCAATGAGGCCGCCCGCACGTACGGCGCGGCGGCGTGGTGCCTCTGGTGGCATCATAGAACATTGAACTTCCCCAACATGCCAACATGGGAGCGGGCGCAGGCGCTTGCGCCTCTACCGCGACTTATCACCAACGAGGATCATCGCGACAACCGGAGGTGGGAGCACCGTATCGGCATCGCCGAGATGGATGAGGAACTCATGACGCTGTGACGCCAACGCTTCCCGCAGGACATCATCAACGAGCGCGAGTTATACGCGCTAAGTAAAGCAGAGATGGAGAAGAGGAGAGCGGAGTGAGCCGCCTATCGCGAGGACAAGCGTACGCGAAAAGCTGACGCTCAATTCAACATGGGGCTAGGAGCAGCGTCGCCCTGGGAATCCGACGACTATCGGTATCTTCACACCTACATTGAGACGTCGAAGGAGGACATCACCGAGGAGGAGTAGTTGAACAATCTATTTTTTATCTATCTATGCTATATCTATGCTAAGAACTATCTATGTGTCTACTCTATAGTCTCTACTCTCTATCTCTACTTCTCGATCTCAACACTATAAACGCTTTTTTAAAGCGCCGCGTGTTGCGCTTCTGTTGGAGATGCTCTAACATGGCAGACGAGTGCTTTAATGCTGCCCACAAGATGCGTGAGTATTACTAGTATATTTTTCTTACCATGTTGAGATTTTAAAACAACGAGTGCAAACATGCAGAGCAACAATGAAGACCAAACGCGGGATATTGGGGACATCTTCAAGGAGCGTGGCAAATTAAAGAGGAGTTGCACTGAACAAGTAAAACGAGCTTTGGTAAGTAACACCCTTTCAATTTCTTTCGTTTAGCCTCGTGTTCTTTGATGTTTAGATGTTGTAGTCTCTGTTTCTCTTAGCCTTGTGTTCTTCGATGCGTAATAACAAGAGTCTTAATCATCCTAGTGCTTTCGTTTTTAGCTTGATGTAGGATGTGGGTGTTCTCACCTTGTAGTCTGTTTTTATATTTTTCCTTTTGAAATCACTTCTCCGAGTCCTGATAATCTAGCTTCTACTAAATCGATCTGGGTTGCTCTGAGTATTGATCTAAAAAATAAGTAACTTCATGTCAGGATGCAGTTCCTGCGAGGAGGGAAGTATGGTCAACCTCGAGATCATCTTTCCAAAATGAGGTTGGATTATACACACAAGGTGCCAGTTCCCAAATGATGCTGGATTAGACACAAGGTGCAAATTCCCAGATGATGGTGTATTACAGACAAGCCAGGTGGAGTCGTCAACTGTTCGTGTCGTCGTGGCTCTAGTAAAGGATGAAAGAAAGCGTGCAACAACCCTTGAGAATGTAGTTGAGTTCCTGAATAAGCGAAAAGAGCAATCCGATGCTCTCTTCACCTAAGCCAAAGAAGAGATGGAAAAGCCAGAAAGAAGCTAGCAGAGGCATAGCAGGCTAGGCATCTTGTCGGTGTCAAAACCGGCGGATCTCGGGTAGGGGGTCCCGAACTGTGCATCTAGGATCGATGGTCACAGGAGAAGGGGGACACAGTGTTTACCCAGGTTCGGGCCCTCTCGATGGAGGTAATACCTGCTACCTCTTGAGCACTGCGTTGGTTTTCCTTGAAGAGGAAGGGATGATGCAGCAAAGTAGCGTAAGTATTTCCCTCGGTTTTTGAGAACCAAGGTATCAATCCAGTAGGAGGCTATGCGCTTGTCCATCGTACCTGCACAAAAGAAATAAATCCTTGCAACCAACGAGAATAGGGGTTGTCAATCCCTACACGGCCACTTACGAGAGTGAGATCTGATAGATATGATAAGATAATATTTTTGGTATTTTTGTGATAAAGATGCAAAGTAAAATAAAGGCAAAGGAAAGAGCAAAGGAAATAACTAAGTAGTAGGAGACTAATATGATAAAGATAGACCCGGGGGCCATAGGTTTTACTAGTGGCTTCTCTCGAGAGCATAAGTATTCTACGGTGGGTGAACAAATTACTGTTGAGCAATTGACAGAATTGAGCATAGTTATGAGAATATCTAGGTATGATCATGTATATAGGCATCACGTCCGAGACAAGTAGACCGACTCCTGCTTGCATCTACTACTATTACTCCACCCATCGACCGGTATCCACCATGCATCTAGAGTATTAAGTTAAGAACAGAGTAACGCCTTAAGCAACATGACATGATGTATAGGGATAGACTCATGCAATATGATGAAAACCCCATCTTGTTATCCTAAATCTCAACGATACAATACGTGCCTTGCTGCCCCTATAGTCACTGGGAAAGGGACACCGCAAGATTGAACCCAAAGCTAAGCACTTCTCCCGTTGCAAGAAAGATCAATCTAGTAGGCCAAACCAAACTGATAATTCGAAGAGACTTGCAAAGATAACCAATCATACATAAAAGAATTCAGAGAAGATTCAAATATTTTTCATAGATAGACTTGATCATAAACCCACAATTCATCGGTCTCAACAAACACACCGCAAAAATAAGATTACATCGAATAGTTCTCCACCAGAGAGGGGGAGAACATAGTATTGAGATCCAAAAAGAGAGAAGAATCCATCTAGCTAATAACAATGGACCCGTAGGTCTTAGATTAACTACTCACACTTCATCGGAAAGGCTATGGTGTTGATGTAGAAGCCCTTCGTGATCGATGCTCCCTCCGGCGGTGTCAGTGTACTAGAGTAGGGGTACCCTAGTATCCCGACCTTGTGCACGGGCAGTCGCAGCATCCCGCGGCAAGGCTTGCCGGGTGACCGCCAAGGTCCTCTGTGGTTCCTTTGAAGACATTCAAGAACAAAGTATCCAATCCAAGGAGACAAGACCCCGGCAAGAGGAGCTTGCCGAGAAGGCCAACCAAGGCATCTCAAGGAACTTGCCGCGACGCGCCACGCGCCCCGGCAAGGCCCGGAGAGCGACAAGCTCCCGGACGTGACAAGACAACGACCGCGGCAAGGCGCTTGCCGCGGCAAGCCTCCACTCTGTACCTGCGCTCCAGCACATCCACCAACGTGTCGCTCTGGGACCCTTCCAGGCGTACGTGGCGGGAGGCTGTGCAGCTAGCGGTACACGGTGGCAAGCGGCGCTGACAAGATTGCCATCGTGGCGAGCGGTGGTGTCCCTGGCGGTCCCTTTTGCACTATTTGGGCGACGCAGACGGGCATTTAATGCCCTTGTCCCCTGCCGTCAGGGTTAGGTATGATACACTGTAGCAGGCGGCTGTACCAACCGCAACATGTTTCCATTTTTACCCTTGTCTACGTAGCCACCTGTCAGTGACCCCTTGAGCATATAAAAGGAGGCCCATGCGCAACGTTGAAGGGGAGGGCGGTCAGAGAGAGAACACTCACGCTCGGTCTCGTTAGCTGCTGGTGTGTACTGTAGCACTCGGCGCTCCCGAGCAAGAACTCAATAGAAACCACAAAGCAGGAGTAGGGTTTTACGCATCCGTGCGGCCCGAACCTGGGTAAATTGCTCGTGTGTCTCGCCTCGATCTGCTCTTCGTGCGATCTCTGCCCCCCTGCCGAACCGAAAGGGGCTCGGTCCGCCGGTCCCATAGGTGTTCGTGGATTAGTCCCTCGACAGGCGGAGCTCCGGAACAGGCCCCAAGATGCGATCTCGTGGATACAAAAAGTTGCGGCGGTGGAATTAGGGTTTTTGCTTCGTATCTGTTCGTTTGGTGGTACGTAGGTATATATAGGAGGAAGGAGTACGTTGGTGGAGCAACAGGGGGCCCATGAGGGTGGAGGGCGCGCCTGGGGGGGGGGGGGGTAGGCGCGCCCCCTACCTCGTGGCCTCCTCTTTTTTGTCTTGACATAGGGTCGAAGTCTCCCAGGTCTTGTTTGTTCAGAGAATCACATTCCCGAAGGTTTCATTCTGTTTGGACTCCGTTTGATATTCCTTTTCTTCGAAACCCTAAAACAGGCAAAAACAACAATTATGGGCTGGGCCTCCGGTTAATAGGTTAGTCCCAAAAATAATATAAAAGTGGATAATAAAGCCCAATAATGTCCAAAACAGTAGATAATATAGCATGGAGCAATCAAAAATTATAGATACTTTGGAGACATATCAAGCATCCCCAAGCTTAATTCCTGCTCGTCCTCGAGTAGGTAAATGATAAAAACAGATTTTTTGATGCGGAGTGCTACTTGGCATAATTTTAATGTAATTCTTCTTAATTGTGGTATGAATATTCAGATCCGAAAGATTCAAGACAAAAGTTTAATATTGACATAAAAATAATAATACTTCAAGCATACTAACAAAGCAATTATGTCTTCTCAAAATAACATGGCCAAAGAAAGTTATCCCTACAAAATCATATAGTCTGGCTATGCTCCATCTTCACCACACAAAATATTTAAATCATGCACAACCCCGATGACAAGCCAAGCAATAGTTTCATACTTTTGGTGTTCTCTAACTTTTTCAATTTTCACGCAATACATGAGCGTGAGCCATGGACAAAGCACTTATAGGTGGAATAGAATGGTGGTTGTGGAGAAGACAAAAAGGGAGAAGATAGTCTCACATCAACTAGGCGTATCAACGGGCTATGGAGATGCCCATCAATAGATATCAATGTGAGTGAGTAGGGATTGCCATGCAACTGATGCACTAGAGCTCTTAGTATATGAAAGCTCAAAAAGAAACTAAGTGGGTGTGCATCCAACTTGCTTGCTCATGAAGACCTAGGGCAATTTGAGGAAGCCCATCATTGGAATATACAAGCCATGTTCTGTAATGAAAAATTCCCACTAGTTATATGAAAGTGAGGAAATGAGAGACTCTCTACTATGAATAACATGGTGCTACTTTGAAGCACAAGTGTGGTAAAAGGATAGTAGCATTGTCCCTTTTCTCTTTTTCTCTCATTTTTTTATTTGGGCCTTTTGTCTCTTTTTTATGGCCTCTTTTTTTCTTTTCTTTTTTATTTTTTTTATTTTTCGTTGCAGTCTCATCCCGACTTGTGGGGGAATCATAGTCTCCATCATCCTTTCCTCACTGGGACAATGCTCTAATAATGATGATCATCACACTTTTATTTTTCTTACAACTCAACAATTACATCTTGATACTTAGAACAAAATATGACTCTATATGAATGCCTCCGGTGGTGTACCGGGATATGCAATGACTCATGAGTGACATGTATGAAAGAATTATGAATGGTGGCTTCGCCACAAATACGATGTCAACTACATGATCATGCTAAGCAATATGACAATGATGGAGTGTGTCATAATAAACGGAATGGTGGAAATTTGCATGGCAATATATCTCGGAATGGATATGGAAGTGCCATAATAGGTAGGTATGGTGCCTGTTTTGAGGAAGGTTTATGGTGGGTGCATGATACCGGCGAAAGGTGCGCGGTATTAGAGAGGCTAGCAAAGGTGGAAGGGTCAGAGTGCGTATAATCCGTGGACTCAACATTAGTCATAAAGAACTCATATAATTATTGTAAAAATATAAAATTTATCAAAGCAAAGTATTACGGGCATGCTCCTAGGGGGATAGATTGGTAGGAAAAGACCATCGCTCATCCCTGACCGCCACTCATAAGGAAGACAATCAAAAAATAAATCATGCTCCGAGTTCATCACATAACGGTTCACATTACGTGCATGCTACGGGAATCACAAACTTTAACACAAGTATTTCTCAAATCCACAACTACTCAACAAGCACAACTTTAATATCACCATCTTTATATCTCAAAACAATTATCAAGTATCAAACTTCTCATAGTATTCAACACACTCATAAGAAAGTTTTATTATTAATCTTGTATACCAAGCATATTAGGATTTTAAGCAAATTACCATGCTATTTAAGACTCTCAAAATAATATAAGTTAAGTATGAGAGATCAATAATTTCTATAAAACAAATCCACCACCGTGCTCTAAAAGATATAAGTGAAGTACTAGAGCAAAACTATATAACTCAAAAGATATAAGCGAAGCACATAGAGTATTCTAACAAATTCCAAAACATGCATGGCTATCTCAAAAGGTGTGTACAACAAGGATGATTGTGGTAAACTAACAAATAAAGACTCAAATAATACAAGACGCTCCAAGCAAAACACATATCATGTGGCAAATAAAAATATAACTCCAAGTAAAGTTACCGATAGAAGTGGACGAAAGAGGGGATGCCTTCCGGGGCATCCCCAACCTTTGGCTTTTAGGTGTCCTTAGATTATCTTGGGGGTGCCATGGGCATCCCCAAGCTTAGGCTCTTGCCACTCCTTGTTCCATAATCGATCAAATCTTTACCCAAAACTTGAAAACTTCACAACACAAAACTTAAAGTAGAAAATCTCGTGAGCTCGGTTAGCGAAAGAAAACAAAAGACCACTTCAAGGTACTGTAATGAACTAATTATTTATTTATATTGGTGTTATACCTACTGTATTCCAACTTCTCTATGGTTTATAAACTATTTTACTAGCCATAGATTCATCAAAATAAGCAAACAACACACGAAAAACAGAATCTGTCAAAAACATAACAGTCTGTAGTAATCTGTAGCTAGGGCAAGATCTGGAACTCAAAAAATTCTAAAATAAATTTATGGATGCGCGGAATTTATCTATTAATCATCTGCAAAAATAATTAAGTAAATAGAACTCTCCGAATAAAAATGGCAGCAGTTCTTGTGAGCGCTAAAGTTTCTGTTTTTTTACAATAAGTTTAACAAGACTTTCCCCAAGTCTTCCCAACGGTTCTACTTGGCACAAACACTAATTAAACACAAAAAACACAACCAACACAGAGTCTAGATAAATTATTTATTACTGTACAGGAGCAAAAAGCAAGGAATAAAAACAAAATTGGGTTGCCTCCCAACAAGCGCTATCGTTTAACGCCCCTAGCTAGGCATAACAAGCAAGGATAGATCTAGGTATTGCCATCTTTGGTAGGCAATCCATAAGTGGCTTTCATAATAGATTCGTAAGGTAATTTAATTTTATTTCTAGGAAAGTGTTCCATGCCCTTCCTTAATGGAAATTGGAATCTAATATTTCCTTCCTTCATATCAATAATTGCACCAATCGTTCTAATTAGGAAAGGTCTACCAAGAATAATAGGACATGAAGGATTGCAATCTATGTCAAAAACAATAAAATCTACGGGTACATAATTCATATTTGCAACAATAAGAACATCATTAATTCTTCCCATAGGTTTCTTAATAGTGGAATCCGCAAGGTGCAAATTTCGAGAGCAATCGTCAAAATCACGGAAACCTAACAAATCACACAAAATCTTTGGAATCGTGGAAACACTAGCAACCAAATCACATAAAGCATAGCATTCGTGATCTTTAATTTTAATTTTAATAGTTGGTTCCCACTCATCGTAAAGTTTTCTAGGGATAGGAACTTCCAATTCAAGTTTTTCTTCATAAGATTGCATCAAGGCACTAGTAGAAAAAGGGCCTTTAGTCCCGGTTCTGGAACTGGGACTAAAATGTTGGTACTAATGCCTCTCCCTTTAGTCCCGGTTCAATCCAGAACCGGGACTAAAGGGCATGGACACATGGAGCTCCACCTTTAGTCCCGGTTGGTAACACCAACCGGGACTAAAGGAAATTTTATGATTTTTTTTTTGAAAATTTGTTTTGAATTTTTTTTTTGATTTTCAAATTTCTGAATTATTTTATCCTCTAGTCTGTAATCACCACCCCTCATCACTTCTCAATTTATCCTCTAATCACCCCTCATCATTCCAAATCATCTAACTTGCCGAACGGTCACCCATCCTCCCACTCCCCCAGCCTGAGCACGCTTAACTTCCGGGTTCTATTCTCCCTCGCTCCAAGTCTGCACTTATTGTTTTCCTGACAATACTAAGATGTCAATCCTATTAACCTTCAAGAATTTTGCTTGAGCATGAAGTGACACATTTCATAGTTTTATTTTGAAACTATTGTTTTAAAAAACAATAATTATTTAGTAACACTAATATTTCTTGAATAATTAGTTTGACCATTGTTTGACCACAGTTTGACCAGATATGACCAAAATTGAAATAACAGAAATAATTATTTAGTAACACTAATATTCTAGAATAATTAGTTTGACCATTGTTTGACCACCGTTTGACCATAGTTTGACCAGATTTGACCAAAATTGAAATAACAGAAATAATTATTTAGTAACACTAATATTCTAGAATAATTAGTTTGACCATTGTTTGACCACAGTTTGCCCATAGTTTGAATTTTTTTCGATTTTTTACACTCTAGATCTTAAAAGCCCCGTAACTTTTCGAGTAGATGATTTTTCATATAAAAAACTTTTTCATTCGAGTTAGTATGCAAAAGTTATGCCCATTTTTACAAATTTCAGAGATATTTTGCAAATAAAGTCAAAACTCACATTTGCAAATTTTCCCAACAACTAGACCACATATCACATGGGAAACTTATTTTCTTTTATTTTTTTGACATTTCCACCATTTTCTTTTATTTTTTTAAAAACCGAAAAGGTGATCCACGAGGGGGGGGTAGAGTTTGAAAATGGGACCTTTAGTACCGGTTCGTGGCACGAACCGGGACTAAAGGTCTCATCCCCATTGGTCCCGGTTCGTGCCTCAAACTGGGACTAAAGGTCTAATCTTTAGTCCCGGTTTGAGGCACTAACCGGGACCAATGGTTGTGGGCTAGGAGCGAGGCCCATTGGTCCCGGTTCATCCCACCAACCGGGACCAAAAGGTCCAGATGAAATGGGACCAATGGCCCACGTGGCCCGGCCGGCCCCCTTGGCTCACGAACAGGGACCAATGCCCCCATTGGTCCCGGTTCTGGACTAAACCAGCACTAATGGGGTTACCCGGCCTGGACCAAAGCCCCCTTTTCTACTAGTGAGGCATCAACGATATGTTTAGTAAACGCTTTATTTTCACTATTCAAGATATCTTCCGATATGCCGATAAATTGGCCGATTTATCGCTTACCGCTGTCAGACCGATAAGATAAATCGGCCGGTAAATCAGCCGATATGGCGATAAATTGGCCGATATGCCGATAAACTGGCCGATTTACCCCTTATCATGGGTCGACCGATAAGTTCCCGATAAGAGATATCCGCAACATTGTTTATTTTGACTATAAGCATGAGGAGAATTTAGCACGGATTGCAACAAGGAAATACAATCAATCAAAGAGCAATTTTCGTAGTTAAATTCCTTGAAATCCATAATAGTGGGTTTAGCAACATCTAGGGTTTTAATTTCTTCAATCCCACTTTTATCAATTTTAGCATCAATATACAAATTCTGAATTCTTGGAACGCCTTCTAGGTAAAGGTGGATCATATTCAGTCCCATCATTATCAAGACTCATATTGCAAAACAAAGATTTAATTGGGGACACATCAATAACTTTTAGATCTTCATCTTTATTTTCATAGCAATCCGGTTTAGCGGCCATCTTATTAACTAAGGTAGCCTGCCTATCCAAAATTTCAGCAGTTAATTTCTCAAGATGAGCAATTTGGGATCTTAAACCATCAAATTCTTTAGACATATCATCGAGCTCTTTATTCATCAAACTCATAAAACTTTTCTGTTCTTTAAGCTCATTTCTGAAGAAACTATTATGTTTGAATTGCAAGCCCATGAAGCTCCTGACACTGCTTTCGATCTCTTCTAACCTTTTAAGGTGAAGGTCACCAAATGTAGGTAGAGCCATCGTGACAAGGAAGCAAACTAACACACAAGCAAACAAAAAGTAGGTGGGCAAAAAGATGCAAATAGAGAAAGAGAGGGAGGATAGGGAGAGAGAGGGCGAATGAAACGCCAAGGGTGAAGTGGGGGAGAGGAAAACGAGAGGCAAATGGCAAATAATGTAATGCGGGAGATAAGGGTATGTGATGGGTACTTGGTATGTTGACTTTTGCATAGACTTCCCCGGCAACGGCGCCAGAAATCCTTCTTGCTACCTCTTGAGCACTGTGTTGCTTTTCCCCGAAGAGGAAGGGATGATGCAACAAAGTAGTGTAAGTATTTCCCTCAATTTTTGAGAACCAAGGTATCAATCCAGTAGGAGGCTACGCGCTAGTCCCTCGTACCTGCACAAAACAAATAAATCCTCGCAACCAACGCGAATAGGGGTTGTCAATCCCTACACGGCCACTTGCGAGAGTGAGATCTGATAGATATGATAACATAATATTTTTGGTATTTTTGCGATAAAGATGCAAAGTAAAATAAAGTCAAAGTAAAGAGCAAATGAAATAACTAAGTGGTAGGAGATTAATATGATAAAGATAGACCCGGGGGCCATAGGTTTCACTAGTGGCTTCTCTCGAGGGCATAAGTATTCTACGCTGGGTGAACAAATTACTGTTGAGCAATTGACAGAATTGAGCATAGTTATGAGAATATCTAGGTATGATCATGTATATAGGCATCACGTCCGAGACAAGTAGACCGACTCCTGCCTGCATCTACTACTATTACTCCACTCATCGACCGCTATCCAGCATGCATGCATCTAGAGTATTAAGTTAAAAACATAGTAACGCCTTAAGCAAGATGACTTGATGTAGAGGGATAGACTCATGCAATATGATGAAAAGCCCATCTTGTTATCCTCGATGGCAACAATACAATACGTGCCTTGCTGCCCCTACTGTCACTGGGAAAGGACACCGCAAGATTGAACCCAAAGCTAAGCACTTCTCCCAATGCAAGAAAGATCAATCTAGTAGGCCAAACCAAACTGATAATTCGAAGAGACTTGCAAAGATAACCAATCATACATAAAAGAATTCAGAGAAGAGTCAAATATTTTTCATAGATAGACTTGATCATAAACCCACAATTTATCGGTCTCAACAAACACACCGCAAAAAGAAGATTACATCGAATAGTTCTCCACAAGAGAGGGGGAGAACATAGTATTGAGATCCAAAAAGAGAGAAGAAGCCATCTAGCTAATAACTATGGACCTGTAGGTCTGAGGTAAATTACTCACACTTCATCGGAAAGGCTATGGTGTTGATGTAGAAGCCCTCCGTGATCGATGCCCCCTCCGGCGGAGCTCCGGAATAGGCCCCAAGATGGGATCTCGTGGATACAGAAAGTTGCGGCGGTGGAATTAGGGTTTTTGCTACGTATATGATCGTTTGGGGGTACGTAGGTATATATAGCAGGAAGGAGTACGTCGGTGGAGCAACAAGGGGCCCACGAGGCTGGAGGGCACGCCTGGGGGGGTAGGCGCGCCCCCCTACCTCGTGGCCTCCTCTTTTGTGTCTTGACGTAGGGTCCATGTCTCCCGGGTCTTGTTTGTTGAGAGAATCACGTTCCCGAAGGTTTCATTCAGTTTGGACTCCGTTTGATATTCCTTTTCTTCAAAACCCTAAAACAGGCAAAAAACAACAATTCTGGGCTGGGCCTCCGATTAATAGGTTAGTCCCAAAAATAATATAAAAGTGGATAATAAAGCCCAATAATGTCCAAAATAGTAGATAATATAGCATGGAGAAATCAAAAATTATAGATACGTTGGAGACGTATCAATACCCTACTTCCTGCTTGATTGATCTTGATGACATGAGTATTACAAGGGTTGATCTACCACGAGATCGTAGAGGCTCAACCCTAGAAGCTAGCCTATGATTATGATTGTTGTATATATCTATCGACTAGCCTAGCCTCGGTTTATATAATGCACCAGAGGCTAGGATAACAAGAGTCCTAGCCGAATACCCCGGTGGGGAGATGTCCTTGTCTTGATCGCCAAGTCTTGTGGAATCTTCCTTGTATGCGGCAGCTGTCCGAACTGCCCCATGAGTATACGGCCATGGGGGTCCTCGGCCCAATCTAACAGATCGGGAGATGACGTGGTGAGTACCCCTTAGTCCAGGACACCGTCAGTAACCCCCTGAACTGGTCTTCAAGCTAGGGACCCTCCTCGATTCTTCCGAACTGTTCATCATCTTCGGCCATCGGTCTTGAAAACTAGTTCAACAAATCTTCCCATCTTCTATCTTGAGGATTGCCGAGCTAAATCTGAATATCTCACACATCGGGTATCCGAGGAGCCCTTTAAGTCTTCGGCCTTTACCAATGCCTTGTTATTTTTATGCCACACCTCGGGTATGAAGTTGTTCCCGGGCGGCAGCATCCTCTTGCGTCTGAGCTCCAACTTCGGACTGTATTCGAGGTATCTTTTGCAGCCGAGCACCTACGCCGGACCGCTTCTTAGCTCTAACGCCGGAATGTATCCGAGCTCCAACACCGGACTATGTATCCGAGCTCCAACGCCGGACTGTATCTGAGGTGTCATAAATCACCTTGGTTCAAAGAAGTTGAAGGAATTTAGCCATGCTTTAATGCCAGAAATGCCCTCTATGGAGTCAGCCACTAGCGCCCGAGCTTTATGCCGGACTGCTTCCGAGGTGGTGCACCACCCTGAATGTGGGCTGATTTTTTGTCAATATTTTTGATTGGTGCAATTTATTCTCTGCCAAGATATATAGCCAATAGCCCTCAAGGTGTTTATCGGTCTAAAACCCGAGATGCACCTGAAGGATGACATAAGACCATTGATCCCAGTAGCCGCTGAGAGTCAGGTTGATTTGCAAAATCGGTCTGAGGATCAACTCCTAGATCGCCGGATTACTTCGGGACACAAAAAGCGGTGTGCAGCGTCCTCGAGACTCAGGTTGGGTGCGGACAACCAACCTGAGGATCAAAATCTCCTCGGAAACTGTATTGCACTTAACATTTTCTGCATTGGACAGGAAATGCAGTAGCCCCCGAGACACTGGTCGGGTGGCAACACCAGATCAGGGGATCGATGTGCCCATTTAATATTGGTAAATAATAAGCCCGAAGCCCAGTAGCCCCCGAGCCTTAGTGCGGGCACGGGTGGCCGAATTAAGGATTGATACCCATAGTAAAATCAAAAATTATGTGTAATGACTTTATGTATCCAAGTACTTTACATCATTAATGCTTGGATCCGCATTGTACAAAACTTTTATGACCGACCATCGGCTTCCACCTCCTCGGCCAGTAGCCGAGGAGTGTTTGTCCTACTTTATAAAGCCTTTATGAGGGCAAAGATTTACGACAAACAAGGCAATCTGGCCATACGGCTTTACAAACAAAGGTACGCAGAGAGATATGTTATATTACTGTTTAACATAAGAAATGTCTTTCAAAGAAAATAGTCCCGCTATCGGTTCCTTTCTTTGGGTTGTCATGGTAAGCATGATCATGAAACCTCAGTTCTAATGTAAGAGCAAAATATTGAGGATTTAGTTTGGGAGGCCAATTACTAGCCCCCAGTAGTGTTCGGCGACAGCCGAGGTCAAGCCGTAAACACTTCGGCCAATGTTATGAATGGCCCGTCATATAACATAGTCATCAGATCGCTGACCAGTTTACGCTTATTGTGACAGTCAGTTTTCGGCTTTCCCCACTGAGGTGCTTAACCATGTGAGCTGGGAGCACAATCGCAGTGGTTCTCCCTTTGCACACCTTGCCGAACAAAGCGGAACGTAGGAGGCAAGCACAAGAGCTGGGCAACCCAACTATTGACTGAAGACACAATTCGAGACCGATGCATATATAGCAAATCTGAGAATGTTTTAGACGAATCTCTAAAGGTGTCCGACGCTGCACTGCAAGACTTGTGCTGAAAACACACAAATAGTTTGAAAGTGCCATAAGATGGGAAAACCATAAAACGTCAGTAAAAAATTGACGTTCGAACAAGAAAGTGTCCGGTGCCAATCCGAAAATTGGAAGAAAAAAATTGTGCTTCTGTCGTGCTTTAACATGACACATCCGATCTCAAGACTTCACGCGGGTCAGCCTACGGCTTCAAGCTCCTTATCCCAAAGGTGGAGTACTTCTCCGAGGTGAGTTTAGCAAACTAAACTCAATCGGCTTTCAGAGAGAAGACAGGCTATCCGGCTATTGACCATAAACTCGAGTCGAAAAAGGAGCGGTAGAAAAAGACTTTGCAACGACCAAGGAGAAAACACATTTACTATAAAATAGCTCATATAAATTTTAAGAGCCCCCAAGTGACTTGGGTAAAAGAATTTTATGTATAATGATTATATGTACTGAAGTACTTATATCATATCTGTGTTCACCCGAACTTTAAACGCGTCTTAACCGACCGTCGGCTTCTCCCTCTTCGGCCGGCCGAAAAGTGTCATGTACTCCACCTGTCGAGAGTACCGACGGTGTTTCCGATGACCAGGCAATCAGGCCATAAGGCTGTAATAGACAAAGCACGCTCAGGGAACTTATGCTATATTACTAACGAAGTGTAAGAAGCATCTTCGAAGAAAATAGTACCCCCACCGATACCTTTCTTCGGTGCTCATTATTACTATGAGAATTGTGCAATAGATTTTTTCTACTCATGAGTTCTGTTGTGTGCCAACCATGATTGAAAACAATAAGAGCGCTAGCTTTCGGCTTCACCCAGTCTGAGGTCAGAGCTCGGATGACCCGGTCGTGACAATCGCAGAGGTGCTCCCTTTACTCCCTAGCCGAACAATCGGGAACGTAGGGGTAAGCAGAGGAGCCAGGCAACCTTGCTTGCAAATCGCTTAGGTCAATATGGTGCATATTGTGGCGTAATACACGAACAAGGAACGAAGCCATACAAGTATAATCATATGCAAGAGGAAAAGCTTCATGAAGGAAGCCCCCAAGTAAACGGGTATTTGAATTTGTGCGTCACAGACAAAGTTTTGACAAGGAAGTATGACGCTTGGTTGAACCGGGAAAAATAGTTAAAGCCGATAGTTTTGAGCATGAAAGCAACTTAGCTTGTTGATGTGTTCGACATTGATGACGCGGTCCAAGCTTGATGCAGGACAAGGTTCCATCCCCCAAGCTAGTCCCAAGGTGGGGGAGCGAAGAGCTCGACACTCTGATGTGGTGGCATAGCATGGCCAAAGCAGGCCGGTAGAGTGACGCTGAAGCCCCCGGTGCGGGTTAATGAAGTGTTAACAAAACCTCCCGTCCAGCCGAGGAGACAACACTGCCCAACTCGATTCAATTACCTGTGCACCAAAAATAGTGCAAACCGGAGATAATGGTAATAACGATGAATAAAATTGTTGTATAATAAATAATTTATGCAAAGTCAGTAATAAAAGAAGTATGGCCTGTGCGCCGAACACTTGGTGAGGTAGAGCTCTCTCAGCGATGCTGAAGTCCCCGAGGCAACCGAACACATCGGTATGGCAACACGACAAACAAGGTGATCATGCAGGTCTATTTATGCCAATTTGAGACAGCGGCGTTGGCTTGCCGAAGCGACCGCGTAACGCAGTCGAAGTCGATCACCTACATGCATAAAATAGTGCGGTCCAAAAATATTAATATAAATATATATATAATCCTTGCATAATTGCTTTTCAAAAAAATAATTTATTTAAAGAGATGTGGTCTGGCGCCGAAGTCAATGTTGATGAAGAGCGTAGGTGTGACGCGATGAAGGCGTGGCAAAAGCCCGAATTCACATGCCCGTCCGAGTTCCGGATTCGGCGTTCGCCGGACTATATACGGAAACTGACCATACCACCGCATGACCGTCGATAATGCGGCCGCCATTTGATAGACCTGTGTACATATGATGGACAAAGCAGAGTAATAATTCCTTGGGAAAAATGAACCCAAACAAGCAAAAAATACTAGGATTAACAACACCTGGTTTATTTGTTGTAGCAATCCGAAGAAAGGTGATTCCCAAAATTGGGACTCGATCCTCACACCCATTGCCTGATGGGCGATAAAGCGATTGCATGGTGATGCTGGCAAAGGTTGGCTCGCCGAGGCAAAGCCCTCGGTCCAGCTAACGTGACAGAGCTGGTCGGCTAGTGACGCCGAAGTCTCCAGAGTAGGTTGATGAAGAGATGGCGAAGCCCCCAGTCCAGCCGAGATGTCGAAGCCTCGATGTCAGCCAATGAGTCAAAGTAGGTCGGCGTGATGGACACCGGCTTGAAGAAGCAACAGTGCGGCCCTGCCAATGCAGGTCATGACGTGGTCAATGCTGGCTTGATGAAGTGACCGTGCGGCGATGCTGGTGTGCCCACTCCGTGTAATCTGTGGGGCGGCGATGTTGGTGATGATTTATCCTTCGCGATGTCGAACTCTTGTTCGGTTTGCCGAGATGATGATCCGAAGAAGTTGAGCTCGGCTCAACAAAGTGACGATGTGTCTAGCGCAGGTCGGCAGCCTTGGAGCAATATTGTCGGACTGGTTTGACACCAGCATGAGGATGATGATCTCAGGGGAGGCTTAAAATTTTACGGGCACATGTTTAAAAACGACGCACAATATCCTAGAAGAGAATTCTTCTAAAAAGGTTGTCCAATATCACGTTTATAAAGAAACATGAATTCGGGTCGGATCCGTATTCGCGCAGAAAACAGATCCGAAAATTGGTCCACCCATCGGAATGTTCCCGGAGCTTGAACCGTCGGATCGAGCTGAAATTTGGAGGGGTGGTAGATATGGGAATTCCGTAGTAGATGAACGGTTGGATCTTCCAAATGACCTCCGAGCTGGGCTCTGGATACCACGCCCTAAACTCATCCAGATTCGCGTCCAGATTTGACAGGGCTCGGGTGTATAGTAGATTGTCGGAGATTCCTCCATCGGAACTCAATGAAATTTTGCATGGATGTTGTAGACATAATTACGCAATATTCCACTGAAGCAATCGTCAAACCGATGCTCGAGGATGCGATGACGGTGGATACAAATTCGCTGTCCATAAAAATAGCACGGCCGCCCAAGGGCAGTGTTGACGTTGAGCCATCGCGCTCCATGGATGATTCCTCTATGATCATGATAGAGATCGGAGTTGATGTTGAAGAAGGCCCCCTTCCGAACATGACGATCGGAGATGGAGCACGGTCATCGGTCAAGCCAAGGTGACCAGTCGAGTCGGCGACGAAGATGCCGGCGTCGCAGTTGACCTGCGGACGAGCCATTGATCCTTTTGCCGATCACACAGTGGAACTCTCAATGAAAGCACCAATGTCGGTGTCAAAACTGGCGGATCTCGGGTAGGGGGTCCCGAACTATGCGTCTAGGATCAATGGTAACAGGAGATGGGGGACACAATGTTTAGCCAGGTTCGGGCCCTCTCCATGGAGGTAATACTCTACTTCCTGCTTGATTGATCTTGATGATATGAGTATTACAAGAGTTGATCTACCACGAGATCGTAGAGGCTAAATCCTAGAAGCTAGCCTATGATTATGATTGTTGTATATATCTATCGACTAGTCTGGCCTCGGTTTATATAATGCACCCGAGGCCTAGGATAAAAAGAGCCCTAGCCGAATACGCCGGTGGGGAGAAGTCCTTGTCTTGATCGCCAAGTCTTGTGGAATCTTCCTTGTATGCGGTAGCTGTCCGAACTGCGCCATGAGTATACGGCCATGGGGGTCCTTGACCCAATCTAACAGACCGGGAGATGACATGGTGAGTACCCCTTAGTCCAGGACACCGTCACGTCTCCTGCTATCTAAAACTATTGTCAATACAAATTTTCCTTCATAATAGCTAGGTTCAAATGTTTATCCAGTTAGCATGCCTGTTGTGATGTTCGTGCATCTACTGATGTGGCACAAAATAAATTTTTTTCGATTCATGTAATAACAACAATTACTTTCCAAACAATAATAGACGAAGCATTGGACATGGTATAGTTCACGCGCAAACCCAACACATTCCAAGTTCAACTTGCACATCAAACTCATGTTCACAGATATTTTCACATTCATATACAATTTCCACAACCATGATTCACTTGAAAGCCTAAAAAATGTGAGGAGAGTTATAAATAAAGAAAAACCTCTAGTTCCTAATACCAGTGCGAGCACAACAAGTCAAGACCATGGGTAATTAATTATATTTTGGTCATTTTTTTGACTAATTGCGAATAACTTCTGGAAGTAGGTCTAATTTCTAATGCCGGCTACGGCTGGGGTCCATGATGTTTTGAGCCAAACCGGGCAACACAAACGGGTGTATATGCTGACGACGTGGTGGTCGTAGCATTCGTGGGTTCAGAGCGGTGGCGGCTCTCGTGGTCTACTATTCCTCGATGTCGACAATGGCCGCAAACGTGTTGGCCACCTCCGCCAACATGTTGCGGTTCCGCCAACGTTTGCGTCGGATGGCGCGGCCAACCACGATGCATTGGACGCCGTGGTCCCCCGTGTGCCGGCGTGCAGCAACTGGACACTCCTCTGTGAGCAGGCTTGGAGCGTCGAGTTGATGCACGAAGGGCCAGCTTGGAGCGGTGGCTTGCTCCTTCGCTTGCCCACCTGCAGCGTCGCCCATCGTACTGACGGCCTGGGGTGGGGAGGAAGGTGGGGCAATGAGTTTCCTGGCTTGTCTTGGCACCCAGCCGGCTTTTATGCCAGAGAACTCGTCTTCCTGCTAACTGGATGCTATGGAGAGTGTGGAGAAAATGGTGCAAGGAGGATATGGGGAGCAGCGGTGTGGTGCGGTTCTTGCCAGGCGTCTAGCCTCGTTTAAATATCGAGCGGATGAGAGGAGCTAGCCACCGACGTTGTGTTCTAAAATGCCAGCTGGCTCGCGGAAGGACGTGTTACCGGCACACGCGTGGATTCAATGGAGGCAGGCGGGGCAGTCTGAAGCTGGTTGCATGTGGCAAGAAGGCGTGTTCAGCCTGGCCTGCCGGGAGTGGGGCCCTCTTGGCCGGCGCACCGATTCAATGCCTGAGCTATGAGAGGTTGTGTCCGTGTCAGAGGAATCACTCCCTCTAGTCCTTTTTTGTTTGGGTATAACAAAATATCGTTTTCCATTCACATTTTACAAGTAACTAGCAAGATGCCCGTGCGTTGCACGTAACATCAAGATGCATTTGTATGACTAGTTTATCTTGTGAGAGAAAAGGATGAACGAGGGAAGGCCTTATTTGCAAATGTGGAGAGGTGTGTGGGTACCTTTTTGCAAAATTGCCATAGTTTCCTTCCTATCCGTCAGATATAAATCAGACGGCCTATATTGCAGGATGGCAGGCACACCATCATCACCAACTCTGTTTTTTATAAGTGTGTAGAAATTCATGGACAAACTTTGACCCAAAATACGATGGGGACTAGTAAACCAGGACGGAGGTAGTAGTTTTTTTATCAAAGAAGGGTTTCCCCCTTCAGATTTTCATTACTGAAAACCAACATCTAAACCACTATTTGCCCTAGAACTACCAGGTTTAACATCTCGCAACATAAACCCATAGAACCATACGCCAAGGAGGTAGTAGTTATGAATTCCATTTTCGCTCCATACCAATCGTTCTAAAAACTACTTAAGTACTTATAACGCGCCCTTGAAAATCAAAACTCTTACCCCGCTTAAAAATGATATTTTAAACGTGGCTACTCGATCTGTGGCCTGGCGAGCCACCGCCTCTAGGTAATTCACCTGTGGACCAGACCATCAACTCGTACAGGTAAAATTGTCACACGAGCTGACTATTCCTACAAAGGTGTGCTCCACCACGTACCCGGTACCCGCGCATGCAGCAATCGTGCACCTAGGGTTTTAGGGTTTATTTTTTAACGGTGCCTTTACGTAACTCTCATGCGTGCGAGACAGCGAGAGACCAATTGCGTGCGTGCGCCTCTTCTCATCATATATGTACTCCAGCGTTTGTCTGGTGTCCAAAAAATTATACAGTAGTAATAACTACTAGCACTGTGGCAATGTGTTGCAACATGATCAAAGTAGATTAATACATATTCACTGATTACTTTTGGTCACACTTTGATGGCAAGTCTATAAACGAAGTTCCGGTGAAGTCCCCTATGCTAAATTTAGAAGACATTGAATGGAAAAGCCTTGTTATGCACTGGTCTCGTTCCCAAGATGAGGTACTGTCTATGATATCACATGACAATTTGAACTTCTACTTTTTCGCATGTGCCTTATGGATATTTTTTGCAGGAAATCAGCATGAAGAAGAATTCCGGTTTGAAAAGAATGATAGGATATCGCAAATATGCTGCCCATTGCTTTGCTCTTATTAGTACCTATTGTCCTGTATCACTATACTTGCATTCATACTTGGTTCATTATGTGACAGCAGTATGCATGATAGCTTTCTTATCAATTGTTCCTCCAAATTATCTGATATGTATGAATGGTTACATTAGTGTAGAATATATCCAATGACAATGAAAAAATTTAGCGCTGCATTGTTCTTGTGAGTACGTGTTGTCCTTTATCAGTGTACTTATATTGACAGGTAGTTGTTCATGAACCATCACTCTGCAGCTTATTTTCCTTTGGCCTCCATTTTCCACGTATCAGATCTATATTTACTCTTACCATAAGGTTGGATAACACCGATGGTCCTGAAGAAGTTTAGCTCTGCATTGCTCTTGGCTGTACCTTTTACCTGTATCATTGTACTTACATTTATAGCTACTTGGTCATGTAGCATCACTCTTCATCTTATCTTAAATATTCTCCATTTTTTCTTATTATCACATCTATATTTACTCTTAACACAATCTAGAATAAAGGCAATTCTTCTTCGGCGGCATGTGGATGAAGACGATGAAGATTTAGCTCGTGTGAACGCCGGATCAGGTTCACACAACCTCGATGCACCCCCTACCTGGCGCGCCAAAGATGTCGGGGAACTAATCCATGAGCACCTATGGGATCGGCGGACCGAGTCCCTTTCGGTTCAGCGGGGGGGGGGGGGGGGCGGAGATTGCACGAAGAGCAGATCGAGGCGAAACACACGAGCAGTTTACCCAGGTTCGGGCCGCACGGATGCGTAAAACCCTACTCCTGCTTTGTGGTTTGTATTGAGTTCTTGCTCGGGAGCGCTGAGTGCTACAGTACACACCAGCAGCTAACGAGACCGAGCCTGAGTGTTCTCTCTTTCCCCTCCCCCCCCCCCTACATTGCGCATGGGCCTCCTTTTATATGCTCAAGGGGTCACCAACAGGTGGCAACGTAGACAAGGGCAAAGATGAAAAGGTGCTGCGGTTGGTATGGCTACCTACTACAGTGCATCATACCTAACCCTGACGGCAGGGGACAAGGGCATTAAATGCCCGTCTGCGTCGCCGAAATAGTACAAAAGGGACCGTCAGGGACGCCACCGCTCGCCATCACTACTGGAATCAGCTAGTTTGCCATCTGCCAGTTCTTTGCCGTCCGCTAGCGGATGGCAAAGAAGCTCTTTGCCATCTGCTTCCAAAAAGCAGATGGCAAAGAACTGGCTGATGGCAAAGACCAAGTTTGACATCAGCCAGTTCTTTGCCGTCTGCTAGCGGACGGCAAAGATTCTTTGCCGTCGGCTAGCGGACGGCTAAGAGGGAGGGGCCCCACTGACGAACTGCAAAAAAAAAACCTAACGGGCCCCCTCTTTGCCGTCCGCTTTTTGGCCGAAAGCCCTGCTGGCGGTGCCGCTACCGACAAGAAACCTTGTCACAACTAGTAGCAGCACACTTAAGTTGTTGAGCGGACTCGAAACAAAGTAAGGGCGCAACTAGCTACGAGTTGGTTCCTCCGCGCACAGGTTTTCCATACAAAGCACGGTCGTTCAAGGAAGATAACGTAAAAATTTAAAAAATATATGATTGCTCAAACTTTGGCAACTTAGCTTTTCTGTTGTTTGCTTCCAGGTAAGGCGAAACTTTCTTGAACGACGCCTGGGCCATACCATTATCTTCTCCTTTCCCCCCCGGCAAACTTGTGGGCGAGGGAACCTTCCTTTCCTTGAGAAAAAAGAAAGAGGAGAAAATAAAGATATGGAGCCTTATGGCTCGTTGTTGCTTACCGGGGGTAGGTGCTGCACAAAGTGTCAGATAACACATGCAAAAAATAGAAAGCATGAAATTGACAAGATGTGCGGAGCACATGAGCTTTATGCACGGGGTCTACGCCCGGCTTTGTACAAAGGATTACGTGCAACAACGGCAAGACTTGTACAAAAGGTGGTTGCCGGAACGGGTTCCGGCAACCGCGCCTTACGGGTAAAACTTACGAAGATGCTCAATGTTCCAGGAGTTGCTCACCGGAATGCCATCTTCGGTCTCAAGGCGGACAGCGCCAGGCCTAGTGACTCGTTTCACCCGGTAAGGGCCTTCCCACTTCGGCGTCAACTTGTTGGAATTCTTGGCGGACTGAACACGCCGAAGAACAAGGTCGCCTTCCTCGAGACTTCTGGCGTTAACTTTGCGGCTATGGTAGCGGCGCAAAGCTTGCTGGTAGCGAGCAGCTCGTACAGCAGCCTGAAGACGGTCTTCCTCGAGGAGCAGCGCGTCATCTTGTCGCAGCTGCTCTTGCTCAAGCTCATCATAAGTGAGCACTCGAGGTGACCCGTATACGAGTTCCGTGGGGAGAACTGCTTCTGCTCCATAGACTAGAGCGAAAGGTGTCTGGCCAGTGGCCCGATTTGGCATCGTCCTGATCGACCAAAGAACCACAGGCAGCTCCTCAATCCAGTTTCTTCCGTACTTGTGCAGCCTGTCGAAAGTTCTGGTCTTGAGCCCATGCAGCACTTCAGCATTTGCCCTCTCCGCTTGACCGTTGCTTCTCGAGTGAGCAACAGAAGCGAAGCAAACCTTGGCGCCAAGATCTTGGACGTACTGTATGAAGGTGCGGCTCGTAAATTGCGTACCGTTGTCGGTGATTATCCTGTTAGGGATCCCGAAGCGGCAAACAATCGACCTGAAGAACTTGACTGCTGACTGTGCTGTCACCTTCCTCACTGCTTCCACTTCCGTCCACTTTGTGAACTTGTCGATTAAAACGTACAAGTACTCAAAGCCCCCGACTGCTCAGGGAAAGGGGCCGAGGATGTCGAGCCCCCAGACCGAAAATGGCCATGATAAAGGGATCGTCTGGAGAGCTTGAGCTAGCTGGTGTATCTGCTTGGAATGGAACTGGCACGCTTCACACTTGGTTACTTGTGCAGTTGCATCCTGGAGGGCTGTCGGCCAAAAGAAACCTTGCCTGAATGCTTTGCCGGCAAGTGCTCTTGCGCCAATGTGGTGACCACATATGCCTCCATGTATCTCTGCCAACAGCTTTTGTCCATCTTCCCGGTGAATACACTTCAATTTCACACCATTGAGTCTTCTTCTGTACAGTGTGTAGTTGACAAACTGGTACATACTTGACTGCCGGGCTACTCTTTCCGCTTCTTCTTGCTCTTCGGGAAGTTCTCCTGTCTGAAGGAAACAGACAATCTGCTGTGCCCATGCTGGAGCTTGTGGCTCGACTAAAGGCACATTTGCTGCTGCGGGAACATCCGCTTCTACGGCGAGAACCTGCGGCTCAGCCGGAGCTTGACGTTCCCCGGCAAGCTTGCCGGAGCAAAACTTGTCGGGAGCCTCTGCTTCAATGGAACAAACCCTAGGGCTTGCCGGAGCAAACTGCTCCTCAGCACTCTTGGTGTTGATCTTGGGGACCTTCTTGGCGGTGGCTTCTGGAAGCTCTGCCGGAAAGTAGTCACCAGAAATCAACTTCCTCTTCTTGCTCTGTCCAGTTGATGGCGTTACGGACGGTCGAGTCAGCTTGAGCACAAAGATCCCTGGTTCCACAGGTAACTTAAGTGCGGCGCACTTTGATAGGCCATCGGCAATGTCGTTCTGAGCTCTTGGAACATGCTCCATCTGTAGGCCGTCAAAGTGCTCTTCTAGCTTTCTCACTTCGTCAACGTAGGCTTCCATCAACGGACTCTGATAACTCTTGTTCACTTGGCGGACGAAAAGCTGTGAGTCACCCCTGACAATGAGCTTCTTGATCCCAAGGTCTGTCGCGATCCTGAGACCGGCAAGCAAGCCGTCATACTCTGCAGTATTGTTTGTTGCTTGCTCCTTGGGAAAGTGCATCTGGACTACGTACTTGAGGTGCTCTCCGGTGGGTGCGACAAGCAGCATGCCAGCGCCGGCGCCTTGCAGCGAGAAGGCACCATCAAAGTACATCAGCCACTCTTTGCTTGCTTCCTCGACGGGGATGCTCGTTTCTGGAATTTCTTCATCTGGTGTTGGCGTCCAGTCTGCTATGAATTCTGCCAATGCTCTGCTTTGGATAGTTGAAGTACTCTCAAACTTGAGGCCAAAGCTTGACAGTTCCAGTGCCCACTCAACAATCCTGCCTGTTGCTTCTGGATTCTGTAGTATCCTCTTCAGCGGAAAACGAGTGATAACTGTGATCTCATGTGCTTGGAAGTAATGGCGCAGCTTTCTCTAGGCCATGAGAAGGCCGAAAAGCAATTTCTGCACACCAGAGTACCTTGACCTAGCCCCCTGCAGAAGGGAACTGACAAAGTAAACTGGGCGCTGCACCATTCTCTTCTGTATCTCTTCGTGCACCTGCGCAGATCCATCCTTGTCGGGACCAGAGCTTGTCGGGGAAGCCCCCTGCTTGTCGCTGGATGCGCCTGCCGTGGTTGCTGGCTCGTCATCTGCCTCCCTCTCTGCTACTAACGTAGCACTAACCACTTGATTGGTTGCCGCTATATACAGCAGCAACTTCTCTTGTGGCTTAGGTGCGACAAGTGTTGGAGTGGAGGACAGGTATCTCTTCAAGTCTTGCAGCGCAGCCTCTGCTTCAGGAGTCCATTTCATTGGACCTACCTTTTTCAAAATTTTGAAAAACGGCAGGGCGCGCTCAGCAGACCTAGAGATAAACCTGCTGAGAGCAGCCACGCAACCGGCAAGTCTTCGTACATCCTTGACGCGCTTTGGTGCTTCAATCTGCTCAATGGCCTTGATCTTGTCGGGATTGGCTTCAATTCCCTGCTGAGACACGAAGAACCCGAGAAGCTTGCCGGAGGGGACTCCAAACACACACTTCTCGGGGTTGAGCTTGAGGTTGATCTTGCGCAGATTTGCAAAGGTCTCGTCTAAATCTTGAATCAGAGTTGCCTTGTCCTTGCTCTTGACCACTATGTCATCCATGTAGGCTTCCACATTTCTATGTATTTGTGGCTCAAGAGCGACATGGACTACCCTTGCAAATGTTGAACCAGCATTCTTTAAACCGAAAGGCATCCGTATGAAACAGTACGTGCCACATGGAGTGATGAATGCGGTCTTCTCCTCATCCTCTTCTACCATGAAGATTTGATGGTATCCTGAGTATGCGTCAAGAAATGAAAGCAAGTCACATCCGGCCGTGGAGTCAACAATCTGGTCAATGCGCGGCAAGGGAAATGGGTCTTTGGGACAAGCTTTATTAACATCGGTAAAGTCGATGCAAAGCCTCCATTTCCCGTTTGCCTTGCGCACGACTAAAGGATTGGCCAACCACGTAGGATGTTGCACTCCTCTGACAAGGCATGCTGCTTCCAATTTCTTGATCTCTTCTGCGATGAATTCTTGGCGCTCCACTGCTTGCTTCTTGACCTTCTGCTTGACGGACCGCGCATGAGGACAAATGGCAAGATGGTGCTCAATTACTTTCCTGGGAACACCGGGGATGTCAGACAGTTGCCATGCAAACACGTCGACGTTCGCCCGCAGGAAAGCAATGAGCGTGCTTTCCTATTTAGGGTCAAGAGTGGCACTGATGGTGAAGGTACCACCAGTGCCGTCCTCCTTGGCGGACACCTTCTTGGTCTCTGGCGGAGCTGACATTGTCTTCTTACACTTGCCGGTGGAGCTCGATGGTGCATCCTCAATGGTAGCGCAGCACTCCGAAGAGGTGCGCTTGCCGGAGTGGGCATCAGAACTCTTGCTGGACTTGGTCTTCTTCTTTCCCCCGGGAGCTTCAACAGCAGGTGACTTGCGATCCGTTGCGGCTACCGCTTCCCGGTAGATCTTGTCGGCGCAGATAAGAGCATCCTTCTTGTCACCAGGGACAGAGATGACGCTTATCGGGCCTGGCATCTTCAGCATGTTGTATGCGTAGTGAGAGGCTGCCATGAACTTGGCGAGTGCTGGACGGCCGAGTATCCCATTGTAAGGCAATGGAAAATCGGCAACGTCAAAAGTGACCCTCTCAGTCCTGAAGTTCAACTCGCTGCCAAATGTTACTGGCAACGTGACCTTCCCCTTCGGCTTGCTCCTTCCTGGGTTGATTCCTTGAATGTGCCGGTCTCTTCAAGCTCGCTGTCAGGGATCTGGAGTTTCTGGAGTACAGCGGAGGAGATCAGGTTCAAGCCGGCCCCGCCGTCAACTAGCATCTTAGTGACCTTGAGGTTGCGGATAGTTGGTGAAACCAACATCGGCAAGCACCCGACCGCAGTTGTGCGATCAGGGTGGTCCTCAATATCAAAGATGATAGGCGTGCTGGACCATTTCAGAAGCTTGCGTGACTCGACAGGTGGTTCCGCCGCATTGACTTCCCGCACCCATTGCTTGAATTGGCGGTGCGAAGTATGCAGAGAAGCACCGCCGTCAACGCACAAGACCTCTGTGGCTTTCTGGAACTCCTGCTCACGGGTCTCGACATCATCCATGTCTTCGTCGTCGTCGTCATCTTCATCCTTGTCGCGGCCGCGGGGAGGTCTGTCTCCTTGCCGCGACGTCCTCCCCGGCCGGCGCGCTTCTTGCCGGATTCACCAGCGCCTCCTTGGGCCCTCTCCTTATCGCGTCGCTCGTATTCAGCCTTTTGCTGCTGGACAAGCTGCTCGACCTTCTTGCAACTCTGGAGGTCATGGCCCTTGGTGCGGTGGATCTTGCAGTACTGCTTGTCGGTGCCGTCCTGCTTGTCGGCGACCGCCACAGCCTGGCAGTTGGTGCATGTGGCAATCTCCTTGCCGGAGCTACCAGCTTTGGCTTTCTTGGCGCTACCTTCGTTGCTGGACTGCTCAATGACTAGCACATCTTTGCCTTTCTTCTTCCTGTTGTTCCGCCGCCGGTTTTTCTTTGCCAGGGCAGCATCCTCGCTGTCAGATCCTCCTGCTCCTGTATTCCCTCCGGGGAGTTTCCTCCCTTCCTCAGCACGTGCACACTTGTCGGCCCGGGCATATAGCTCACTGACGTCTCTGATCTTGCACATTGCCACCTCCTCCCGCATCCTGCGGTTACGCACGTTCTGATGGAACGCGCTGATGACCGCGGCAGGGTGGACATCTGGGATGTTGTGCTGTACACGGCTGAATCTCTGAATGTACTTGCGCAGGGGCTCTCCTTCCTTCTGGGCGAGCAGGTGAAGGTCACTCTCTTGGCCATGAGGTTTGTGGCCGCCTGTAAAGGCGCCGACAAACTGATGGCATAGGTCTGTCCAGGAGGATATGGAGTTGTCCGGCAAATGCATGAGCCAGGACCTGACGTTGGGCTTGAGCACCAGCGGGAAGTAGTTGGCAAGGATCTTGTCGTCCCGCCCCCCGGCAACTTGCACCGCGATGGTGTAGATGCTGAGGAACTCCGACGGATGCGACTTGCCGTCGTACTTCTCGGGTACGTCTGGCTTGAAATTCTTCTTCCTGGGCCACTGGACTTGCTGCAGCTCACGAGTAAACGCAGGGCAACCTACCGCGTACGGCAAGTCGCCCGGTTCCCCTGGCGCATGCATGTCGACAGAGGGCCCAGCGCGCTGGTCTGATTGACGCCGTGCTTCTCTTAGGCGCTCGATGCGAGTACGAGCGTCTTCTTGCTGTCGTTCGTGAAGAACTTGGCGCTGATCACGACGAGCTCGTGGATCTGATGACGCGGTGGAGTCGCTGTCGTGGTGGATCCGGCAAGTCGGCGATCTTGGCCTTCGGGGCGGAGAGTGCACGGTGGTTGCACCCCCACCGGTCTTGTCGCCACCGGCTCGTGCCTGGCTGACTTGCCGCGGCTGCCATGTACTCGGCTGCCGTGGAGTGTCGCCGTTGGCGAAGCCGATGAGACTCTGAATGGTGGCCCTCCAGTCGTCGATCTTGTCTGCAGCTGGAGGGTAGTCTAGGAGCAGTTGAGCTCGTGCCAAAGCTTCTGCTGAAGTGGCGGGTGGCGGCGGCGAACGGTGTGAGGAACGGGATATGCTCGGACTTCTAACTATGTTAGAAGGAGCAGTATCTCGTCCAGGCGACCGTGCCCCGCTCGTGTCAGCATGTTAGCGTGCATGCTGGTCTTGAGCACTCCGAGATCCACTAGCTCGATCTTGGTCCAGCAAACGTATGGTACTGTGAGTACCATGACGTTGCCGATCCCGCGCCTCCTGGGATGGGCGCGGTGCATGTACGGATGCCGAGGTCTTGGAGTGCGCCCGGCCGTTGTGGGAGCCGACTGCGCTGCCGATGGGGAGCGCAGCCCTGTCCTTGGACCTGGCAGCACCATGAGCTCCCTCATCGATGCCCGTTCTTCCGCCGGCGTCTACCCCACCAGCCATTTGCTCCGGCGGTGGTGGGTTCGGCGCGGACGGAGCAGCCGCCTCCGAAGCCTTCTTCTTCGGTGGCATGTCGATGAAGACGATGAAGATTTAGCTCGTGTGAACGCCGGATCAGGTTCACACAACATCGACGCACCCCCTACCTGGCGCGCTAAAGATGTCGGGGAACTAATCCACGAGCACCTATGGGACCGGCGGACCGAGTCCCTTTCGGTTCAGCGGGGGGGGGGGGGGGGGGGCGGAGATCGCATGAAGAGCAGATCGAGGCGAAACACACGAGCAGTTTACCCAGCTTCGGGCCACATGGATGCGTAAAACCCTACTCCGGCTTTGTGGTTTGTATTGAGTTCTTGCTCGCGAGCGCTGAGTGCTACAGTACACACCAGCAGCTAACGAGACCGAGCCCGAGTGTTCTCTCTTTCCCCTCCCCCCCCCCTACGTTGCGCATGGGCCTCCTTTTATATGCTCAAGGGCTCACCGACAGGTGGCAACGTAGACAAGGGCAAAAATGGAAAGGTGTTGCGGTTGGTACGGCTACCTGCTACAGTGTATCATACCTAACCCTGACGGCAGGGGACAAGGGCATTAAATGCCCGTCTGCGTCGCCCAAATAGTACAAAAGGGACCGTCAGGGACGCCACCGCTCGCCATCACTACTGGAATCAGCTAGTTTGCCATCTGCCAGTTCTTTGCCGTCCGCTAGCGGACGGCAAAGAAGCTCTTTGCCATCTGCTTCCAAAAAGCAGACGGCAAAGAACTGGCTGATGGCAAAGACCAAGTTTGCTATCAGCCAGTTCTTTGCCGTCTGCTAGCGGACGGCAAAGATTCTTTGCCGTCGGCTAGCGGACGGCAAAGAGGGAGGGGCCCCACTGACAAACTGCAAAAAAAACCTAACGGGCCCCCTCTTTGCCATCAGTGGCAGACGGCAAAGAACCTGCCAAGTAGTGACGTGTAGATGACATCATACGGCTGACAGCAAAGACACTAGAAATTTTGCCGTCAGCGGCGGACGGCAAAGGCCTGCCGTTAGCCACTTAACGGACTGACAGCGCAATTATTGCCGTCCGCTCTCTTTGCCGTCCGCCGCGCTCTCTTTGCCGTCCGCCGCAGACGGCAAAGACTTTGCCATCAGTAGCAGACGGCAAAGAAACTGTTTACCGGAGCCTACGTTGCCGAAGCCTTTTGCCGTCCGCGGCTGACGGCAAAGCTCTTTGCCGTCCGCCGTTCATGCCTTTGCCGTCCGCCGTGGCGGACGGCAAAGTAGCTGATTCCTGTAGTGCATGATGGCAATCTTGTCAGCGCCGCTTGCCACCGCGCACCTGCTGGCTGCACAGCCTCCCGCCATGTACGCTTGGAAGGGTCCCAGAGCGACATGTTGGTGGATGTGCTGGAGCGCGGGTACAGAGTGGTGGCTTGCCGCGGCAAGCGCCTTGCCGCGGTCGTTGTCTTGTCGCGTCTGGGAGCTTGTCGCTCACCGGGCCTTGCCGGGGCGCGTGGCGCGTCGCGGCAAGTTCCTTGAGATGCCTTGATTGGCCTTCCCGGCAAGCTCCTCTTGCCGGGGTCTTGTCTCCTTGGCTAGGATACTTTGTCCTTGAATGGCTCCAAAAGAACCACGGAGGACCTTGGTGGTCACCCGGCAAGCCTTGCCGCGGGATGCTGCGACTGCCCGTGCACAAGTTCGGGATACTAGGGTACCCCTACTCTAGTACACCGACACCATGTGATCGCACCGCACGGATGATCGTCCATGTGATCACGATGCCGGATGTCGCCAAGGTGGAGGACCTCAACGCCATTTTTCGGGATGAGGGAGGATGAGGGTCTTCCGCCGTCTGAACTCCGAGCCTTGGTAGATAAATGTAGAGAAGTGGTCTGTTTAGGCTGGTGGTGGAACACTAGGGAAGGTAGCCACCTTCGGTTGTGTGTGTTTAATTTATTTTGCACTGGACGTGTCCCTGATTTCTATCTATGAATAATGCACGTAATTTTTATTTTTTTAACTTATAATTTGTTAGTAGTAGCGCTGGGCAAAACTACACGCTACTACTATCTAGCATAGTAGTAGTGTCTAGTATAATAGAAGTGCTACTACTATTTTGATAGTAGTAGCGTGGGTTCAAATAGTAGTAGCGCGGGTGTGCACCAGCGCTACTACTAACTTTTTAGTAGTAGCGCGGGTGCACCCACGCTACTACTAACTATTAACTGTAGTGCGATACTAGTAGCGCGGGTACCCGCGCTGCTAGTAGCCATTTTACCCGCCCTGCTAGTAGCTTTTTTCCTAGTAGTGGTTTCTTGTCAAGCCACAGTTCATAAGGTGTCATCTCAATGGATTTCGATGGTGCCCTATTTAACGTGAATGCACCCGTCTCTAAAGCATAACCCCAAAATGATAGTGGTAAATCAGTGAGAGACATCATAGATCGCACCATATCTAATAAAGTGCGGTTACGACGTTCGGACACACCATTATGCTGTGGTGTTCTAGGTGGCATGAGTTGCGGAACTATTACGCAATGTTTCAAATGAAGACCAAACTCGTAACTCAAATATTCTCTTCCGCGATCAGATCGTAGAAACTTAATTTTCTTGTTACGATGATTTTCCACTTCACTCTGAAATTATTTGAACTTTTAAAATGTTTCAGACTTATGTTTCATCAAGGAGATATACCCATATCTGCTCAAATCATCTGTGAAGGTAAGAAAATAACGATACCCGCCGCGAGCATCAACACTCATCGGACCGCATACATTACTATGTATTATTTCCAACAATTCTATTGCTCACTCCATTGTTCCAGAGAATGGAGTCTTAGTCATCTTGCCCATGAGGCATGGTTCGCAAGCATTAAGTGATTCATAATAAAGTGATTCCAAAAGTCCATCAGCATGGAGTTTCTTCATGTGCTTTACATCAATATGACCTAAACAGCAGTGCCACAAATAAGTTGCAGTATCATTATCAAACTTATATCTTTTGGCTTCAATACTATGAACATGTGTAGCACTACTATCAAGGTTTAGTAAAAATAGACCACTCATCAAGGGTGCATGACCATAAAAGATATGACTCATATAAATAGAACAACCATTATTCTCTGATTTAAATTAATAACCGTCTCACATCAAACAAGATCCAGTTATAATGTTCATGCTCAACGCTGGCACCAAATAACAATTATTTAGGTCTAAAACTAATCCCGAAGGTAGATGTAGAGGTAGCATGCTGACGGCGACCACATTGACTTTGGAACCATTTTCCACGCGCATCGTCACCTCATCCTTAGCCGATCTTCGCTTAATCCGTAGCCCCTGTTTCGAGTTACAAATATTAGAAACAGAACCAGTATCAAATACCCAAGCGCTACTGCGAGCATTAGTAAGGTACACATCAATAACATGTATATCAAATATACCTTTCACTGTGTCATCCTTCTTCTCCGCCAAATACTTGGGGCAGTTCCACTTCCAGTGACCAGTCCCTTTGCAGTAGAAGCACTCAGTCTCGGGCTTAGGTCCAGACTTGGGCTTCTTCACTTGAGCAGCAACTTGCTTGCCGTTCTTCTTGAAGTTACCCTTCTTCCCTTTACCCTTTTTCTTGAAACGGGTGGTCTTGTTGACCATCAATACTTGATGCTCCTTCTTGATTTCTACCTCCGCAGCCTTTAGCATTGCGAAGAGCTCGGGATTGGTCTTATCCATCCCTTGCATATTATAGTTCATCATGAAGCTCTTGTAGCTTGGTGGTAGTGATTGAAGAACTCTGTCAATGACACTATCATCAGGAAGATTAACTCCTAGCTAAGTCAAGTGGTTGTGGACCCAGACATTCTGAGTATATGTTCACTAACAGAACTATTCTCCTCCATTTTACAGCTGTAGAACTTATTGGAGACCTCATATCTCTCAATCAGGGCATTTGCTTGAAATATTAACTTCAACTCCTGGAATATCTCATATTCTCCATGATGTTCAAAACACCATTGAAGTCCTGGTTCTAAGCCGTAAAGCATGGCAGACTGAACTATCGAGTAGTCATCAGCTTTGCTCTGCGAGGTGTTCATAACATCTGGTGTTGCTCCTGCAGCGGGTTTGTCACCTAGCGGTGCTTCCAGGACGTAATTCTTCTGTGCAGCAATGAGGATAATCCTCAAGTTACGGACCTAGTCCGTGTAATTGCTACCATCATCTTTCAACTTAGCTTTCTCTAGGAACGCATTAAAATTCAACGGAACAACAGCACGGGCCATCTATCTACAACAATATAGACATGCAAAACACTATCAGGTACTAATGTCATGGTAAATTAAAGTTCAATTAATCAAATTATTAAAGAACTCCCACTTAGATAGACATCCCTCTAATCATCTAAGTGATCACGTGATCCAAATCTACTAAAGCATGTCCGATCATCACGTGAGATGGGAGTAGTTTTCAATGCTGAACATCACTCTATTTATCATATCTACCATATGATTCACGCTCGACCTTTCGGTCTCAGTGTTCCAAGGCCATATATGCATATGCTAGGCTCGTCAAGTTTAACCCGAGTATTCTGTGTGTGCAAAAACTGGCTTGCACCTGTTGTATGTGAACGTAGAGCTTATCACACCCAATCATTACGTGGTGTCTCGGCACGACGAACTGTAGCAACGGTGCATACTCAGGGAGAACAATTATTTCTTGAAATTTAGTGAGAGATCATCTTATAATTCTACTGCCAAACTAAGCAAAATAATATGCATAAAGGATAAACATCACATGCAATCAATATAAGTGATATGATATGGCCATCATCATCTTGTGCCTTTGATCTCCATCTCCAAAGCACAGTCATGATCACCATCGTCATCGGCTTGACACATTGATCTCCATCGAAGCATCATTGTCGTCTCGCCAACTATTGCTTCTACGACTATTGCTACCGCTTAGAGATAAAGTAAAGCAATTACATGGCGATTGCATTTCATACAATAAAGCGACAACCATGTGGCTCCTGCCAATTTCCGATATATAACTCCGTTACAAAACATGATCATCTAATACAATAAAATTTAGCATCATGTCTTGACCATATCACATCACAACATGCCTTACAAAAACAAGTTAGTCGTCATCTACTTTGTTGTTGCAAGTTTTACGTGGCTGCTACGGGCTGAGCAAGAACCGTTCTTACCTACGCATCAAAAACCACAACGCGGTATAGTGATTGCATTTTGATCCTCAAAAAGAACCATGTTCATTGAATCAGATTCAAATAAAGTTGGAGAAACTGACACCCACCAGCCACCTGTGTGCGGAGCACATCGGTAGAACCAGTCTCGCGTAAGCGTACGCGTAATGTCGGTCTGAGCCGCTTCATCCAACAATACCGCTGAATCAAGAATCAACTATTGATGGCAAGCAATATGTATATAACCACGCCCCCAACTCCTTTGTGTTCTACTCGTGCATATAACATCTACGCATAGACCAGGCTCGGATGCCACTGTTGGGGAATACGGTAATTTCAAAAAAATTCCTACGCACACGCAAGATCCATCTAGGTGATGCAGAGCAACGAGAGGGGAGAGTATGTCTACGTACCCTTGTAGACCGTAAGCGGAAGCGTTATGACAACGCGGTTTATGTAGTCATACGTCTTCATGATTCGACTGATCCTAGCACCGAAGGTACGGCACCTCCGTGATCTGCACACGTTCAGCTCGGTGACGTCCCACGGACTCTAGATCCAACTGAGTGTCAGGGAAGAACTTCATCAGCACGACGGCGTGATGACGGTGATGATGAAGTTACCGACAAAGGGCTTTGCCTAAGCACTACAACGATATGACCGAGGTGGAAATTTGTGGAGGGGGCACCTTACATGGCTAAGAGATCAACTTGTGTGTCTATGGGGTGCCCCCCTCCCCCGTATATAAAGGAGTGGAGGAGGGGGAGGGCCGAACCCTTTAAGGCGCGCCCAAGGGGAGTCCTACTCCCACCGGGACTAGGATCCCCCCTTCACTACTAGGGAAAAGCCTAGCAGCAGCGCGGGTTTTGGGCCTATTAGTAGTAGTAGTGCGGGGACCGGCGCTACTAATAAGGCACTACAGCTAACGTATATCAGTAGCGCCGGTTGTCCCATGCTACTGCTATACATGAATAGCTGTAGCGCTCTTTAGAAAAGGGCGCTGATGATGTTATCTACAGCGCTGTTTACTGGGAAGCGCTACTGGTAAGGCGGCGCTACTGCTAAATTTTCCCCCCTCGCTACTACTAGTTTTATTATTTTTTTTCCTGCATATTTGTTTTGTATTTGAATAGGCTTTATACAATAATCTTTAGCATATCATACACATACAAATGTAATCATAGCATATACATACAATTAGTCTCATCAAATCATGTCATCATCATAATCATCATCCAACACAAAGTGGTCTCTCGTCATCATCTCAAAAATAGCGATGCAAGTCTCGATTGCTTGCAAATACATCGTCATCCATCTAAACAATGATATACGTGAGCAGAGCTATCACTTTGAGTACATGAGTTCGTATCCCTCTCTCGCATTAGCGTGAACCTAAACTAACTACTGCCTATCGCTCGGAAACCGGAAACCAGTACACCTGGGCCTGACACTCCGGCCACTTGTCGTATATATACTCCTGGCATAGCACTTCTTCGCCATCTATGATCTATGCACCTGCATCATCACATGAGTCGATGATATGCCACATATATAGTTGACCAACAGAAAGAGACAGACTTGGCAAAAATAGAAACAACATATCATAAGCATAAATAACAAAGTTCATCGTACCCCAAAATGCCCTAACTAGAGTGATTTTCGCTAGTCGAGGAGGAGGATGGTTTAATTACATCACAAATAAAGTTTCATCGTGCATAACTCAAAGTTTTTTCATACAGAAAGTATGGACTAAATGGACACATTGTCATATATCGACAATCACTCCAACATGTCGTTCCATCCATCCAAGTCAGGGAGATAGTCCTTGAGCTTAGTGAAAGGCTTCATGTCGAGACGCTAAGACGCTACCCATGTTCGGACGTCTTCCCGCGACATTTGTCCTTCTCCGTAGAACATCCCTGTTTTTCCAACGACCTCCTTCATGATGATTTGGGCAAGTTCGCGCTGGATGTTATAGAACTCAGCTCGAAGTCGATGATCCTCTATATCTCCTATGTCCTTTGCCCATTGCAGAATATGGGCATCACCGAATCTAGGTGACATGTGAAGGTTTTGGTGATCTAGTCTGTACTCCAGCATGTGGTGTGGGACATAGAATCCATCATTAAGAGAATCGTTCGGTTGCTGTATGCAGCAAAGTCGGTCTTATGGCCGAAGGCGGCCCTGCCGCCCCTTGTCTTCTTGTCCCTGACCTCTCCACCCCTTGCTTGGTAGTAAAACATAGCACTGTCAAGAACATTCTTGATGTGGGTGTAATCCTTTTTGTGAATGTTCTTCGACGAGTCCAAGTAAAGAGCATGGGAGAATCGGGGGTAGAGGATGATGAGGACGGCGCGCCACCGCTGCGCAAAATAAGTACACCTCAAATTAATTAGCCTCCACCGTGCAAATGAATGATTGAAATCAAAGGAAGGATAGAAGCACGAGAATCGCCTCCTTGTCCTTATTGGCGAGCATGAAATTGACGATGTAATCCATCGCGTATTCACGGTGCTTTGCGCAGACTCCCAAGAAGCCCTCGTGCATGTAGTACGGGTCAGCGACACAGATATTAGATATCTGCTCAACCCCGATGATGTAGTTCATGTGCAAGGCATAAAGGCGGACAAACGTAAAATCCAGCTTCTTCACGTAAAACATGTCGAATATGTAATCGAATCGGAGGAAGAACTTATCCGCGGGGAAGCTGTCGATGTACGACATTTTTCGCGGAACGTTAACCACGTAGAGTGGGTATCCTGGATCTTTCGAGGCGATGAGGCCTTTCTCTACCCGTAGCACATCGTCATGAAGTCTCCTTAGATCGCCGAATCTGGCCCGTAGCGCTATTTCAGGTAGGATTGGTTGACCGGGGATATGCCATTTATCCGCATCGGGGATACCTATACGGTCCTAAAGCCGAGGCTGCTGAGGCGGCTGGATCATAGAATCAGCTTTTTTGCCTTTCCTCGCTCTCTTCCTAGACTTCTTTACTACCGGAAGGTCGTCCATAATACGTTGAGACGACAATTCAGGCACCGACTCATGACGCTCAAACCCTGAGGAGGCGCCAGTATAGACATATTGTTCAGCGCCACCGTCGTCCTCATCCTCATCCATGGCGACGTCATCAGCGACTAATGGAGCCTCCTCCTTACCCCGTCCACTATCACCCAACCTGACACCCGACGCTAATTGGGTAGGTGGGGTGTTGATGTTCATACCTTGCTGAGGCTGCAAGCTCATGGGTGTGCTCCCGGCCGCCTCCAGACGAAGCGGACTCTTTGGCCACAACAGGACCCACCCATTGCAACAATCACCAAGCCGCCGCGGTGTCTCATCGTCATCCCCCACTAGTATTGGAGGTGGCAAATTCTCATGGCCCGGTTTGACACTGGCCACAGAAACCTTGAAGACGTTCTGTGGGATCGGCCGGCTGTGGAACAATGGTTCCTTCGGCTTCATTATCGGTCGGCTGTGGAACAATGGGTGCACGAGGTTTCGTCGGCCTGCAAAGAAAAGTCTGCGATGTGAGACATCCGAAAGGCAACGAAAATGGGAGATTATACATTTATATTGAAGGGGGCTGGTGTGACAGATACCGTGAGGGCGTCGAGCTCAGCCAAAGACGAAGCACCACCGAGCACGTCCGGTGCGGGAGCCGGTGCGGGAGCAGGTGCTGGTGCAACGCTAGTCGAGCTGCTCCCCAAGAAGTCAGCAAGGGGAAAGTCCTCTGCATTTTTTTTCTGGATGTTGCCTTATCCAAGTGAAAACGCCTGTCACCAAGGAAGTAGACAAATCTGCAACCACCTGTTTTGCGGCAGCTACCGCTGTTGCGACTGTCTGAGATGATTTCTTCTCAACCGCAATCTCAACCTTCTTGTCGATGTTTTCTTCAGTTAACCTCCGTCTTTCCTTTCTCTCCTCCGTGGTCTCACGGTAGTACTTCTTCCACATGGCGCCATCTCCGACACCATGCACGCGTCCATACGATGGTCGAGTATCCACCGGTTGTCGTTTCAATATGTTCAATGCCCGGTTGGATGGAGTGTCCCACTTGGGCATCGCCAATGCCTCAGACGGCGAGTCTCTTTCGGCCGCAATCCGGTGCTGCTCTCTCTGCAAAAGGCACAAGGATCGTTTACAAATATGACTAACGTGTGCAGTCAAATTGATCAGAAACTAAAATTACCAGCAGTCTCATGAACTCCGTAATGACCGGTTTTGTCTCGTAAACCTTCTTCACTGGGTCCCAACAGTGCCGGGCCCTGAGGACATCACACTCCTGCAGGACGGTGAAATGCGCCAAGGGGTCTGGGATGCCCAGACTCGCGGCTTCTGCGTCCTCCTTGGCCCATTTGGACCTCTTTCCGCCATAACCACGGCTTCCGAGGTGGTGGCTCCCAATGTTCCTCTCTTGAAGCCCCTTCATGTACTTAGACTTTTTTTGGTAGCTTCGGCCTCGCAAGCCTCCTTGAATATTTGAAACTGCTCTTTCGTGATTGTCGGATTATCCTTTACAATCTCGGAGTAGGGTTCCTTCTTGTCGATGATCTTTGCTTTCACTCGATTTTTTCAGGCAGCCAACGCGTCGCTAAACTTGGTCATGGCATGTTTGTTTATCTTCTTCATTGCCGAGTCCTCATCTGGATCTTTATAATCCTTCTCATTCCAGCCCGGGAACAAGAATATCTGGTGAAACTTCTTTAGGAGGGAGCTCCTCATATTTTCTATCTTCTATAATTTCTCATTGTTGATGGTGGCGGTTGTCCGTACGATGCAGCCTATCTGATTGCCGTAGCATCGACGTGCTTGCTCAGGCGCCTTTGGCTCAAAATTGCCGTCGTCCACCTCCGTGACCACCAGTCTAGTAGTCCTGAGTTTGTTAGGAGGTTGTTGCCTCTTTGCTTTCGGTTCTACTCTGGCTCCGCTCCCCGAGGCAGCGCCGGTCTCGATGCCGGTCTGAGTCTCAGCACCGGTCTTAGTCTTAGTCTCGATGCCGATCTGACTCTCAGCGCCGGTCTCGATGTCGGCAGGGCTAAAAAAATCATCTGCCGCCCGGTAGACGTCGTCGCATTCACCAGAACCCTGTCCTTCATCGTTGCTAGCCATGTTTCCTACGATTAAATCTAGTCAATTAATTCTAGACCTAATAAAACGAATAATGACATAAAAAAGGCCTATTGTTTTGCAGGAACGTTGAGTCCTTCCCGGTGTGGCAAATCCCGGGCACTCGATATGTCCTAGTTTGTAGCACAAGTCATGCCGAAATTCACGGAAAATTTCGGCATGACCTTTGCTAAAAAGTGGACAAATCAAGAACCTGAATTTTGCCGGAACAGAAATGAATCAACATTCTGGCAAAACATAGGCCACTCGGTTTCATTCCCTGGGAACAACAAAAGGCCACTTGGGCACAATCGAACCACTTTAATGTCGATTATGATCAATTAGCAAACACAATTGAGGATTTTTCATATATCATGACCACTTCAAATTTGCATCTCCTAGTGTATGAACCCTAGAACTCAAATTATGTACCTAGAACTCAAATTATGTCCTACATTTTTGTCGTAATAAAAATTCACTAAAATTAAGAACCTGCTAGACTTGCAACACTGATAGAAATTTATATTTTTATATTGATTTTTTCTCTAAACTAAATCCTACCACCCTAGTTAACATCTAGTTAAACCTTACTTTCCTAACATTTGTAATTAAACACTACAACCCTAACCCTACTGCCCTAGTTAAGCATATACAATTTTTTCCTACGGCGAGGGAGGCAGGGGCATCTCTGTCAAATTAACCTAACTAATTAACCTACTAAATTCTTTTCCTAACTAAATTAACCTAACTAATTTAGAGATAGAGAGAGAGGAGGGGTGGGGGCTAACAGAGGATGGCTCCGGTGGTGGCGCGGGAGGCAGTGGTGGCGAGAGAGGCGGGGGCGTCTCCGCTGACGGCGAGGGAGGCAGTTGCGTCGAGGGAGGCTCGATCCGATGGCGTCGACTGCGGCTCCGGTGGCGTTGATGAGGCCGCGTGGCTCAGGTGGCGTTGGGGGCGGGTCCGGTGGTGTCGATGGCGCGCGGCTCTGGTGGCTCCGGGGGAGTCGACGTCGGCAGGAGACGGCGGCGAAGTGGGGCGATGGTGAATCGGGCAGACGGCGGCGGGGTGGGTCGAGGGATTTGGGGGAGAAGTAGTGGCCGGGGGGAAATGGTTTTTTGGTTAAGTCAAACTTAGCGGTAGCGCTTTTCGCGAAACGCGCTATAGCTAAGTTAGCTATAGCGATTTTCACAAAACGCGCTACTGCTATAGCTATGTAATTTCCTTCATCTCTCTTATTTCCTTTTCTGTTTCTACAGCGGGGGTCTAGGAAACGCGATGCAGCTACGTTAGCTATAGCGCTTCTTATGAACAAACGCTACTGCTACGTCTTTCTCCTTTTTCCACTTTCTCATTTATTTTGCTCTACATTTCATTTTTTCCTTTTTCCTTTTTCCTTTTTCTATTTCTTTCTTTTTCATTTACTTTTCCATTTGTTTTTTATTTTATTTTATTTCCATTAGCAGTAGCGCTCTCCGCGCGAAACGTGCTGCTACTTATGTGCTAGTGGTAGCGCGCTTTCCTCAAGACCGCTACTGCTATGCGTAGCCTATCGAGTGTAGCAAAGGGGATACTAGTGGTAGTGCATTTTCATGCGCACGCGCTACTGCTACTATTGTATCTGCAGCGCGATTTATGGACACGCGCTACTGCTATTTAGCACTAGCGCCCTTTTTTAACATGCGCTACTGCTAAATTTCTTTGTATAAGGTTTTCCCTAGTAGTGCTTCCCTAGTTGGATTAGGAGAGGAAGGAAGGGGGAGAGAGGTGGAAGGAAAGGGGGGCGGCCCCCCACCCAATTCGGATTGGGCTTGGGGGCACACCCCCTCTTAGGCTCCCTTCTCCTCTATCCCACTATGGCCCAATAATGCCCATATACTTCTCGGGGGTTCCGGTAACCTCCCGGTACTCCGGTATATGCCCGAACTCACCCGAAACCATTCCGATGTCCAAACATAGGCTTTCAATATATCGATCTTTATGTTTCGACCTTTCCGAGACTCCTTGTCAGGTCCGTGATCATATCCGGGACTCTGAACTACCTTCGGTACATCAAAACAGATAAACTCATAATACCGATCATCACCAAACATTAAGCGTGTGGACCCTACGGGTTCGAGAACTATGAAGACATGACCGAGACTCATCTCCGGTCAATAACCAATAGCAGAACCTGGATGCTCATCTTGGTTCCTACATATTCTATGAAGATCTTTATCGGTCAAACCGCATAACAGCATACGTTGTTCCCTTTGTCATCGTATGTTACTTGCCCGAGATTCGATCGTCGGTATCTCAATACCTAGTTCAATCTCATTACCGGCAAGTCTCTTTACTCGTTCAGTAATGCTACTTCCCATAACTAACTTATTAGTTACATTTCTTGCAAGGCTTATAGTGATTTGTATTACCGAGAGGGCCCATAGATACCACCCCGAAACACGGAGTGACAAATCCTAATCTCGATCTATGCCAACTCAACAAACACTATCAGAGACACCTGTAGAGCATCTTTATAGTCACACAATTACGTTGTGACGTTTGATAGCACACTAAGTGTTCCTCCAGTATTCGGGAGTTGCATAATCTCATAGTAATAGAAACATGTATAAGTTATGGAGAAAGCAATAGCAGTAAACTAAACGATCATCGTGCTAAGCTAACGGATGGGTCAACTCAATCATATCATTCTCTAATGATGTGATCCCGTTAATCAAATGACAAATCATGTCTATGGTTAGGAAACATAACCATCTTTGATTAACGAGCTAGTCAAGTAGAGGCATACTAGTGACACTTTGTTTGTCTATGTATTCACACATGTACCAAATTTCCGGTTAATACAATTCTAGCATGAATAATAAAAATTTATCATGATATAAGGAAATATAAATAACAATTTATTATTGCCTCTAGGGCATATTTCCTTCATATACCGTAGGTAAACACCAAAGTATGTTCGGAAACCAGGCAATCCTGTCATAGTTGCTTGAATAGACAAGTTGTATTCGGGGAGTTATGTTATATTACATTTGATTGTAAGAAACATCTTCCAGAGAGAATAGTTCCATTAAGGGTTCCTTTCCCTAGGCTAGCATGCGTTTTTTTGCACACCGTAGCTGTGATGCTAGAAATCACAGCGCACGTTATAGTCCGGGGGCTTTGTATTAAAACGAGGGCAGTTTTGTCTTTTTCTCGCCGACCAATTATTCCCTTAAGAATGCTAGTTTTCGGCTTCAACCGTATGAGGTACACGTCCGGATAACCCGGCTATAACAATCGCAGAGGTGCTCCTTTACGCCCTAGCCGAACAAGCGGGAACGTAGGGCATAAGGACAGGAGCCAGGCAACCCAGCTTGGCAAAAACTTAAGTCATAAAGGTGCATAAAATGGTGAGGAAAAGACATATATGAGTATACGACACATATATATGGTGAGATTGATGCTCGAAAAATAATAATAATAATAAGCTTCTTGTGAAAAGAAGCCCCCAGGTATTGTGGGGAATATACATTTAAGGATGTATACCCCTCAAGTGTGTGGTTTATCCGAACACGAGCTAGAAGTCGTATAAAATGATAAAAAAGAAAACAGTGAAAGGGAGAAAAGATCGAATGTGGAAAAATTGTATATGTGCGTACTTAGGCGTAGAATCTTCGGAGCCTTGCAGCGTTCCATGGGTTGGGCTCCAAGTGATTATCCGAAGCATTGCGAAGGCGATAGGCTCCTCCAATGAGAACTTCATCTATAATGAAGGGACCCTCATATTCGGGCTTGAGCATGTCCTTTTTCTTCTCTGGTAGGCGTAGAACGAGTTCACCGACATTATAAGTCTTTGCCCGTACTTCTCTGATTTGATATCGCTGAGCCCGCTGTTGGTAGAATACGGAACGGTCCTTCGTGAAATTGCGCTCCCCCTCCAGGCCGTCAAAGTCGTCCTGCCGATCGAGCTCGGCTTCTCTCTCTTCGTACATGCGTACTCGAGATGAGTTGTAAATAATGTCGCAAGGCAAGACCGCCTCCGCTCCGTACACCATGAAAAAAGGTGTATATCGGGTCGTGCGATTGGGCGTGGTCCACAGCCCCCAGAGTATGGAATCGAGTTCCTCAACCCAGTGCTTGTCTGATTCTTGCGGAGATCGCACTAGTCTGGGTTTGATGCCACTCATTATCATACCGTTAGCCCGTTCGACCTGACCGTTTGTCTGAGGTTGATATACGGAGGCGTAATCGAGCTTGATGCCCAAATTGGCGCACCAAGTTTTCACCTCATCGGCTGTAAAGTTAGAGCCATTGTTAGTAATAATACTGTGCAGGACACCATAACGGTGTACTACACCAGATATAAAGTCTATCACCAGTCCGGCTTCAGCCGTTTTAACTGGTTTGGCTTCTGTCCACTTAGTGTTTTTGTCGACCATGACCAATAAGTATTTATTCTTATGGCTTCCCCCTTTAAGGGGTCCGACCATGTCGAGCCCCCACACCGCAAAAGGCCAAGTGATGGGGATTGTTCATACGGCGGTGGGCGGCAAATGGCTTTGATTAGTGAAAAGCTGGCATCCAATGCAATGATGTACGAGGTTCTGTGTATCTTCCTGGGCCGTGGGCCAAAAGAAACCTGTATGGAAGGCCTTACTTACAAGGGCATGGGCTGCGGCGTGATGACCACCAAGAGCTATCGTTCCTCTTCTTTGGAGATACATCTTTGAAGGACTCGGGTGGTACTTTTCTTGTACAGTTCTCCTTCATGAACTTTGTACGCCTTCGAGCGTCGAATGATGCGACGGGCCTCGGTCTGATCCTCGGGGAGCTCATTCCGAGTAAGGTAGGCAAGGAAAGGCTCGGTCCACGGGGCAATTACAGCCATGATTTCGTGGGCCGATGGTGTTATTTCAGTGCCCGAGCCCCCGATGATATCGGAACTGTGTTCGGAATCTGGGGGTATGATCGGCTCCGGACCAGTGTTGCCGCTCTCGTCCTACCACACCAACGATGGCTTGAAGAGTGATAACCCACAAGTATAGGGGATCGCAACAGTTTTCGAGGGTAGAGTATTCAACCGAAATTTATTGATTCGACACAAGGGGAGCCAAAGAATATTCTCAAGTATTAGCAGCTGAGTTGTCAATTCAACCACACCTGGAAACTTAATATCTGCAGCAAAGTATTTAGTAGCAAAGTAATATGATAGTAGTGGTAACGGTAGCAAAAGTAATGTTTTTGGTATTTTGTAGTGATTGTAACAATAGCAACGGAAAAGTAAATAAGCGAAGAACAATATATGGAAAGCTCGTAGGCAATGGATCTGTGATAGAGAATTATGCTGGATGCGGTTCATCATGTAACAGTCATAACCTAGGGTGACACAGAACTAGCTCCAATTCATCAATGTAATGTAGGCATGTATTTCGAATATAGTCATACGTGCTTATGGAAAAGAACTTGCATGACATCTTTTGTCCTACCCTCCCGTGGCAGCAGGGTCCTAGCGGAAACTAAGGGATATTAAGGCCTACTTTTAATAGAGTACCGGACCAAAGCATTAACACATAGTGAATACATGAACTCCTCAAACTAAGGTCATCACCGGGAGTGGTCCCGATTATTGTCACTTCGGGGTTGCCGGATCATAACACATAGTAGGTGACTATGGACTTGCAAGATAGGATCAAGAACTCTCATATATTGATGAAAACATAATAGGTTCAGATCTGAAATCATGGCACTCGGGCCCTAGTGATGACCCACAAGTATAGGGGATCTATCATAGTCCTTTCGATAAGTAAGAGTGTCGAACCCAACGAGGAGCAGAAGGAAATGATAAGCGGTTTCCAGCAAGGTATTCTCTGAAGTACTGAAATAAGTGGTAACAGATAGTTTTTGTGATAGGACAATTTGTAACGAGCAACAAGTAACAAAAGTAAATAAAGTGCAGCTAGGTGGCCCAATCCTTTTGGTAGCAAAGGACAAGCCTGGACAAACTCTTATATAGAGAAAAGCGCTCCCGAGGACACATGGGAATATCGTCAAGCTAGTTTTCATCACGTTCATATGATTCGCGTTCGGTACTTTGATAATTTTCTATGTGGGTGGACCGGCGCTTGGGTACTGTCCTTACTTGGACAAGCATCCCACTTATGATTAACCTCTATTGCAAGCATCCGCAACTACAACAAAAGTATTAAGGTAAACCTAACCATAGCATGAAACATATGGATCCAAATCAGCCCCTTACAAAGCAACGCATAAACTAGGGTTTAAGCTTCTGTCACTCTAGCAACCCATCATCTACTTATTACTTCCCAATGCCTTCCTCTAGGCCCAAATAATGGTGAAGTTTTATGTAGTCGACGTTCACATAACACCACTAGAGGAGAGACAACATACATCTCATCAAAATATCGAACGAATACCAAATTCACATGACTACTAATAGCAAGACTTATCCCATGTCCTCAGGAACAAACATAACTACTCACAAAGCATATTCATGTTCATAATTAGAGGGGTATTAATATGCATATAGGATCTGAACATATGATCTTCCACCAAATAAACCAACTAGCATCAACTACAAGGAGTAATTAACACTACTAGCAACCCACAGGTACCAATCCCGGACTTGGAGACAAGAATTGGATACAAGAGATGAACTAGGGTTTTGAGAGGAGATGGTGCTGGTGAAGATGTTGATGGAGATTGCCCTCTCCCGATGTGATGAGCATTGGTGATGACGATGGCGATGATCTCCCCCTCCCGGAGGGAAGTTTCCCCGGCAGGACAGCTCCGCCACAGCCCTAGATTGGTTCCGCCAAGGTTCCGCCTCGTGGCGGTGGAGTTTCGTCCGAGGAGATGGCTTATGATTTTTTTTTCTCATCGAAAGACTCCATATAGAAGAAGATGGCCATCGGAGGGCCACCAGGGGGCCCATGAGGTAGGGGGCACGCCCCCCACCCTCGTGGGCAGGGTGTGGCCCCCCTGGTGAACTTCTTGTGCTCAGTATTTTTTATATATTCTAAAAACGTCTTCCGTGAAGTTTCAGGACTTTTGCAACTATGAAGAATAGGTCTCTAATATTTGCTCCTTTTCCAGCCCAGAATCCCAGCTGCCGGCATTCTCCCTCTTTATGTAAACCTTGTAAAATAAGAGAGGATAGGCATAAGTATTGTGACATAATGTGTAATAACAACCCATAATGCAATAAATATCGATATAAAAGCATGATGCAAAATGGACGTATCACCTAGTGACAAGCATTAAGCATAGCAAAGTCATAGGAACATCAATCTCAGAACATAGTGGATACTAGGGATCAAACCCTAACAACACTAACTCGATTACATGATAAATATCATCCAACCCATCACCGTCTAGCAAGCCTACGATGGAATTACTCACGCACGGCGGTGAGCATCATGAAATTGGTGATGGAGGATGGTTGATGATGATGACGGCGACAGATTCCCCTCTCCGGAGCCCCGAACGGACTCTAGATCAGCCCTCCCGAGAGGTTTTAGGGCTTGGCGGCGGCTCCGTATCATAAAACGCGATGAATCCTTCTTTCTGTTTTTTTTCTCCCCGAAAGTGAATATATCGAGTTGGAGTTGAGGTTAGAGGAGCTCCAGGGGGGCCACGAGGTAGGGGGCATGCCCCCCACCCTCGTGGCTAGGGTGTGGGTCCTTGGTCTTGATCTTTTGCCAGGATTTTTTATTATTTCCTAAAATAGTCTCCGTAAAGTTTTAGATCATTCCGAGAACTTTTGTTTCTACACATAAATAACACCATGGCAATTCTGCTGAAAACAGCGTCAGTCCGGGTTAGTTCCATTCAAATCATGCAAGTTAGAGTCCAAAACAAGGGCAAAAGTGTTTGGAAAAGTAGATATGACGGAGACGTATCAACTCCCCCAAGCTTAAACCTTTGCTTATTCTCAAGCAATTCAGTTGATAAACTGAAAGTGATAAATAAAAACTTTTACAAACTCTATTTGCTCTTGTTGTTGTAAATATGTAAAGCCAACATTCAAGTTTTCAGCAAAGATTATAGACTAACCATATTCACAATAACGCATAGGTCTCATGTTTACTCATATCAATGGCATAATCAACTAGCGAGCAATAATAATAAATCTCGGATGACAACACTTTCTCAAAATAATCATAATATGATATAACAAGAAGGTATCTCACTAGCCCTTTCTGAGACCGCAAAACATAAATGCAGAGCACCTTTAAAGATCAAGGACTGACTAGACATTGTAATTCATGGTAAAAGAGATCCAGTCAAGTCATACTCAATGTAAACTAACAGTAATGGATGCAAATGATAGCGGTGCTCTCTAGTGGGTGCTTTTTAATAAGAGGAGGATGACTCAACATAAAAGTAAATAGATAGGCCCTTCGCAGAGGGAAGCAGGGATTTGTAGAGGTGCTAGAGCTCGGTTTTAAAATAGAGATGAATAATATTTTGAGCGGTATACTTTCATTGTCAACATAACAACCAAGAGATGGCGATATCTTCCATGCTACACACATTATAGGTGGTTCCCAAATGGAATGGTAAAGTTTATACTCCCCCTCCACCAACAAGCATCAATCCATGGCTTGCTCGAAACAACGAGTGCCTCCAACTAACAATAGTCCTAGGGGGGTTTTGTTTGCAATTATTTTGATTTAGTTTGCATAAAGCATGGGACTGGGCATCCCGGTGACCAGCCATTTTCTCGTGAGTGAGGAACGGAGTCCACTCCTCTTGAGAATAACCTGCCTAACATGGAACATACGGACAGGCCTAGTTGATACATGAGCTATTCGAGCATACAAAACAAAATGTTTATTTGAAGGTTTAGAATTTGGCACATACAAATTTACTTGGAACGGCAGGTAGATATCGTATATAGGTAGGTATGGTGGACTCATATGGAATAACTCACTACTAGGAAAAGGGCTATAGATGAAATGGACACTAATGGCGCACCAAATACATGGTGCGCCACTAGTAACAATTTTTTTTCATTTTTCCAAACATACTAATGGCGCATCATGTAGACTGTGCGCCATTACTAGTTAAAACTAGTAATGGCGCACTGTCCACAGGTGCGCCATTACTAAGTTCTTTCCCCTAGCTAATGGCGCACCGCCAGGGGGTGCGCCATTAGTAATCTTCCCCCTAGCTAATTCGCCCGATCCCTTCATCCTTCCCTCCACTTCCCCCTCTCGCTCCACACCCGCTCCGACGACCCCTGCGCCCCGCCTCGCCGTCTCGGTCCTCGCCGCCGACCCACCCACTGCGCCGCCGCCCGGTCTCCTCCGCCCGTAAGCCCCCTCCTCCTCCGCTCGTCCATCGCCTTCAGCCTCTGCCCCACCCGCCGCCGCCCCACCCGCTGCTACGCCACCACCGCCGTCGTCCTTAACCTCCTCTCCCCTCCTCTGAAGAAGCACTGAATTTTTGGCCCCTCTCTCTCTCACTCGCTCGGCCCCTCTGTTAGGTTTTCCCCCACCCCACCCAAGCGTGCCGCCGGCTGTCTCCCTCCTCCAACTCCGACCCCTCCAAGCCTCGCCGCCGGCGCCGCCGTCCCCCGACTCCGCCCCGCCCTCACCGCCTGACGCCAGTGAGTTCCTCGTCTCTCTGTCTCCTCTCTCGTGTGTACTTCTCTAGTGTGAACTGCTCTTGTGTGAAACAATTTTGTATGGTGCTGGCAATGTTGTTGGTACTGTCAATGCTTAGTGTGATTTTGTTGGTACAGCCAATGATCCTGCTAGTGTGAATTGGCTGCTGCTGCTAGTTCGGTTGCCTGATGTGCTTCTGTATGGTGCGTGGTAGATAGTGGCTACTGTGACATCAGATTAGCAATTTTTGGACGACGGCATAACTGAATTTTTGATCTAACACCAAGATCTCCTACTCCTAATCAATTGAACGAAACCCACAGTTGACTGTACCAATTGAAGAAAGTTGCAGGGTACATTATGTTAAAGATTTCCTACTTTAGTGATTTTTAGGAAGAGCACTTAAAAAATTTAGTCAACATTGATTTCCTACTTTAGTCAAAAATTATTTGAATTAGTTTTAGTGCAATAGAGGCAACTCCAAGTTTGAAAATGGCATTAAAGGAATTTGTTTTTGGGGTAAATTCTATTATGAAATAATTCCTATTGTTATTTAAAATATAAATGAAATGATTTGGAACACCAAGCAAGAGTTATGTTTCAAGTTGCTGAACCTTTTCATATAATCTTGGAGAAGATTTAATTGATCATACAGAAAATGAAAAACGAAGGTCATACCTATCCTAGTTGGTATTATTTTTCATGGCTAGAAGATATATTGTTGTACCCCGAGTGAAGGGAAGGAGTTTGCTGGGTTTTTTCTCCGACCATCGTGTTGTGATGATTTTGTAGGTACCCCGAGAGGCCCTTGAGTTTGCCGGAATGTCGACTAACTTCCGTTCCGGCAAATTCGGGTACTCCATATGTCCTATTTTCAGCAAAGGTCGTGTTGAAATTTTTCGTGAATTTTAGCATGACTTTGCTAAAAATAGGACATATGGGGTACTTGCGACAAATGCATGGGCCGGGGTATCTTAGTACTTAATTAAGTAGGATCAACTGCCTCTTGTGTTATACATATAGAAGTGTGATATCAACTCATAGTTATTACTAATGTCAGTTGCTCGTCATCGATAAACCCTAATCTGGAAGAGGAACCACTCATCCAATGTAGTTTTGAATTATGAACGTAGGAAATGTCGTCATCGGACGATGAAAGTCTCCCGGGGGAGTGCGACTGGTGCCACGACGATCGAGGTCTGTGCGACAGGCCTCACCTGGACGATGATCAGCGCTTCAGCATTAAGCTCGAGGAGACCTTCGAAGTTGAAATGGTACGCAACGACGACAATTGTTTTTTTCATAATTAAGCATGACTTCAACTATTTCAACGTGTAATTTTCATCTTTTACAATTCGAGTATAGCTTATCCCATACCATGCAAGACGCTATGTCTTGGAGAGGATGGATTTTGAAGACCATGAAATTTCTGAAACAAAGAAAATTCACCTAAGGACTCATCACGATGTGGACTTTGAAGTAAATCTGTATAATTCTGAGAGTGCAACCCATTTTGGTTGCAAAAATTGGGAAGCATTTTGCAAGATGTATGGTTTTGATGAGGGTATGCTTATCACCATGGATCTTGGTAATCCTGATATCGACCAAGACAATATGGACATTTGGGTCCTTGTTGATACGCCTCCAGTTCTACCGCTATGTGAGTTTCTCAAACATAGTTATTAGCTAATTTATATTGTTTATTTCAAAATGGTTGACAGCTTATTTTTATTGTTCAAAGAATGTGCGGGAGCTGGTAGACAAAACCCACTACACCGATGGCTCCGAATTAACAACTTACAAGGAGAAAAATCATCTGGTCGGATTTTGTACTGACATTGAGAATTACAATATCTACAAACAAACTCCTCAACATTATGGTCAATACGTGCCACTAGTGCATGTGTTCAACTACGGTAACTACCATGGAGATACCCTGGTAAGATTTTTACTATTACGACATCCGTGCATCTTTTGCATACGTCTAAAACTAGTACATCATTGCTAATATGAAGTTACTAGTCGTCAACCCGTGCACCTGCACGGTCTAGCAACTTCAATATTTAAAATAACAAAGCTGTGAAAATTCAAAAATGCCAAACAATAATAATATGAATATGTTGATGTAGATTATTATTATAACACATGCATGTAAGTTATGTCGTCGCTTGGGGTCGCTTGTCATCCCGTGCGACACCTGACATTGGGATGTTTGTGGTTTGCCGATGGCAATGCTGGTGGGAGAGGGCACTGGATGTTGAAGGGGATATCCTTCACTGAGAAAAACTGTCGGGGGCCATCGATAGGAGAGGAGAATCGAAGGAAAGGAGTCAGCAGTCATGTATAGGAGTTGAGGGAGATGTTTTCCCTTTTACTTTGAGGAAGAGATGTGTTTCCTTTTTGCTTTTTACATGAACAGTTTTCCTTGTTTTAGTGTGAAGAAGATTTTATGGTCATCACACAGATCTTTTTTTACTTACATGGAAAACAAAGTATCAAACTCATCCTAGATCCACGATAAGAGCAAACGTGTGTCCTGAGTATAGAGAAGACTAACCAATCTAGTTGTTTCGAATCTTGTATTTTCCCTGGGCCAAGAAAAATGTAGTCTTTTTTAGAAGTATGCAAACATCTATGCTGGTGTTTCTTATAGGACCATAATGAGGACGAAGACGGACCTCACGCCAGACAAACCAAATGTTGGGCGTGACTCTGGCGATGCATGGATGTGGAGGAAACGTCTACCCTTTGGAAAAGCACCCGCCATCGTTGCACCTTGAGACTACGGCCACTGTATCGATAAACAAATGTGATGGAAGCCGACAAAGTTTGAGATGGTCTGCATCGAAGAACCATCGGCGCACCCCCTTCAGAGCATCATCCATTGTGATTGGCATGGAAACTGAGAAGATTGAATGAATCTCCCGTCGAATATGAATTTAAAAATTAATTTCCTTATTTTTATTGTAGTGCCCTCTTATCCCATCAAATCTCTACAACTTTATATGTGTCCATTCTTTGTCTCCACATGCATATAAAAGTTCCACGGATGCAATATCTGGTTGATGAATAAATACTATTTTCCATTACTATTTTTTTGAAAATACTATTTTCCATTACTATTTTTTTGAAAATACTATTTTCCATTAGTGAAGGATGCCCTTATATATTTTTTGTTTGCAACTACGTTTCAATGGCCGTACATTTTTTGCAGGGATTCAATGGTCGTACATGCAGCCCTTATTTGTTTTCATGGGCCCTCGTATTGTTTTTGTACACATGTATTTATACAGGGACACATCTATCTCTAAACGTACGTGCAGAGGTAGTACTGTTTGTTCCATCACGTCGGACTTTTTCCCCACAATTTTTTTTACGTCGGCCTTTCTTTTTCTTAAAAGAAACATATCACGCCAGAATCAAATCATGCATGTCGTATGACTTGTATCATAGATGGACTCTCCAACATGCGTACTTTATCCTGTTGGACTAAAATCACGCATGACTTGTAGCATATGTTTTTTGCGGAATGACAAATCGTACTATATATGGACTCCCTTATTCTAGCGTGCAGATATGCTAAAGCACTCATTATGGACTTGCTCTTTTTTTAGTTTATCACGCCAGACTTAAATCACATCTTACGTTTAGCATATCTGCTAATGGAAAAAAATCAGCTTTCTTTGTTTTACTTCACGGGAGAAGATTGGAGTTTGAAGGGTAATCAAACAGATCTGCTCTCCTATTTTTTCCTTTTCATTGCTAGAATTTTTTTATGGAAGAATGCTATCATTTTTCTAGGCAACGTTGGATGCAGTCTTTGTTTTGCTTCACCAAAACGTGGCAGGAGCCCTTTTTGGACCATGTGTTACGTAAGTTTCTTTTTCATCTCTGGCGTTAATTATTTAATCCAACGGTGCAATTAATTCCAATGATGTGGATTAAGGAGAAGGCTTTAAAGGTGCCTCCAATTAGTAAATATAAGATTACTACGTTTTTCAACAGATAATCCCAGATAATTGTGTGCCTCATTTGATGTATCAGAAAGGTAGTATTAATGTTTTGAACATACAGCCAGGTCACCTACGAATCTCAACTTTCCATACGAGATTTCTAAAAGAAGTGGAGACATGAAAATCAAAGGATGGAAAAATGTATGGACAGTCATAAGGAGGTTCTTGGAAGCAAAAGGAAGCGAAACGCAAGAATTGGAGACAGGATGTTCTCCATTCTCCATAATGGAGAGTCAGGGTCTATATTGTTTTATGCTATTTTACCTTAAATAGGGTATTTAGGTCCTGCCTAATACTAATGATCATGTGCTAAGAACAATTAAGTAGGGTTGGTTCGATGACTATCAAGATGATGATTGTATGACTTGTTATTAATAACGAGTAGAAATTGTATGATGATGATTAGTAGGACTTGTTAGGATTAGTATTACTTCTGACAAACTCGCTACTCGCGGTCTCGAGACTTGTAATGTTCTATCTTTGTTCGGTCTTTTGAATTCGGAGACTAATATGATGAATTGTATTCCGAGACTAATCTTCTATTGTATTCGATGAATCTGCTCTTGTTATGTGGTGCTGTCTATATTCTGTCCAATAATATATTTTGTAACCTGTGCAAAATCAGAAAAGTAAAAAAAAACATAATATTCATACTAATGGCACATCACCCCACAGTGCGCCATTAGTATGCCAAAGACATGGCCCCCTGGGAGGCATACTAATGGCGCATGTTGGTCTATACTAATGGCGCACGGCATGGTGGCCATTAGTATATCAGATACTAATGGCGCACCTGTGGTGCGCCATTAGTATATAATACTAGTGGCGTGGTACTAGTGGCGCACCAGTAGTGCGCCATTAGTAGGCAAAACTGGTGCGCCACTAGTAGGCATTTTCCTAGTGGTGACTTTGGGGTTTATGGAGTTGGATGCACAAGCAGTATTCCCGCTTAGTACAGGTGAAGGCTAGAAAAAGACTAAGAAGCGACCAGCTAGAGAGCGACAACAGTCATGAACATGCACTAAAATTAATCAACACCGAATGCAAGCATGAGTAGGATATAATGCACCATGAACATAAATATCGTAGAGGATGTGTTGATTTTGTTTCAACTACATGCGTGAACATGTGCCAAGTAAAGCCACTCGAATCATTCAAAAGAGGATACCACCCTATCATACCACATCACAACCATTTTAATAGCATGTTGGAACGCAAGGTAAACCATTATAAGCTCCTAGCTAATTAAGCATGGCACGAGAAACTATGATCTCTAGTTGTCATTGCAAACATGTTTATTCATAATAGGCTGAATCAAGAACGATGAACTAATCATATTTACAAAAACAAGAGAGGTCAAGTTCATATCAGCTTTTCTCATCTCAGTCAGTCCATCATATATCGTCATAATTGCCTTTCACTTGCACAACCGAACAATGTGGATAATAATAATAATAGTGCACGTGCATTGGACTCAACTGGAATCTACAAGCATTCAATAAACAGGAGAAGACAAGGCAATATGGGCTATTTTGTCAGATCAACAATAATGCATATAGGATCCACTTCAACAATTTAATTATGATCTTCTCCTATCAACCCCCAAAGAAAAGAAAAGAAAAGAAATAAAACTATTTACACGGGAAAGCTCCCAACAAGCAAAAGAAGAACAGGAAATCTTTTTGGGTTTTCTTTTTAATTACTACTACAAGCATGGAAATTAAAACTAGCTAAAAGCTACAGCTAATTTTTGTTTGGTTTTTCTTAAGGTTTATTAAACACACAAGAAGAAAGCATAAAAAGGAAATAAACTAGCATGGATATTACAATGAAAAAGTATGAGCAGCGACATCTAGCAATGAGTGTGTGAACATAAATGTAATGTCGGTGAGAAATACGTACTCCCCCAAGCTTAGGCTTTTGGCCTAAGTTGATCTATGGCCACGGTTGGCTTGGTGGATATCCATAGTAATAGTTGGGGTCGTACTGCAAAGAATAAGACTCTGATTGCCACTGGTTGGCAATCATCTCCGGATCTCACTGGCAATTAGACTGTCATGCAGGATCAACTTGTGGTTTCGACTCTAGCTCTGTGGCTGATGTAGGGTTCCGGTAGGCGTGAATAGCCTCCAATAGAACAAGGTACTTGCCTGCAGATAAATCAAACAAGGAAGGAGCAGGCAGGGTAATAGTCTCAGGATGATGTTTATCAAAAAACAATGTGTATTTGAGCTCATTTCCCCTATTCTTAACAATAAAATCGTGTGCTACCATACTCTTATAATCTAAATAAACAGAAGGCAGCAATTTTTCTTCCTTCTCATAATGCCTAATAGGTATGTTAAAATGTGCAGCTAGGCGTGAGGCGAATATGCCTCCAAAGACTGGGCCCTTAGTACGGTTAAGATTTAACCGCTTTGCAATAATAGCACCCATGCTGAATGTATCATCACGAAATAAGGCGTGGCACAAAATAACAATATCAGGGGCACTCAGGTTTCCATAGTTTCCGCGCCCAGTTAAGCATCTACTAGCAAATATAGCAAAGTAACGTAGAACAGGAAAGTGTATGCTAATAGTTCGTGCATCGGAAACCGTCCTCGTTTCCCCTACAGTGATGGTATCAATAAACCCATCCACATCGCCGCAATGTGGTTCTTCTATGATGCCCTCAAAAGGGATCAAACAAACCCGACAAAAATCACGAAGTGACATCTCCTTATGCTCATCATATAAATAAAATTCCACCGTAGGTGGTGAGCTCCTAGCATGGAAATGAAAGTTTTGCACAAAGATATTGGTGAGTAAGAGATACTGTTCGCGCTGGTCGTGGAGGAAGGCGGTGAGGCCTGCATTCTCAGCCAATTCATAGAAATCATTATAAATCCCGGCTGCTCTCAAGAAATCATCACAAGGCCATTCACACGGCCGAACCTCCGTGATGTGAGGCAGATTATATTTGGGCTTCTTTGCTTCTTCATTTTGTTTTTCCTTCGAGCTTCGGCTCGATGAGCCCCTCAAAAATCTCTTCATTATTTTTTGAAAAATTCTGAAATTTTTAGTAACTTCAAATAAAAGTAAACCAAACTCAACAAAATTGATAGCAACTACTCCTACAAGTGCCTAGAGCCTATATCATGCATCAAAACTACTTGGAACCACATAAATTTGACATGCAAGCTCAAGAACAAGGTCACCTAGGCAGCAAAAATATGCAATGAATAAAGCACTAGAACAAAAACTAATTGGACCATTGGAGGAGTCACATACCAAGGAACAATCCCCCAAAGCAGTTTTGTGAGAGGTGCTTTGAGCAAGGAGATCGAAAATCGCAGCAAAATGAGCTAGAACTCATGCTTGGGCTGGATAATGATGTTTGTGGGAGGACGAAGGAGTGTGTGGGTGCAGGAATAAGTAGAGGAGAGCCACCGTGGGCCCACGAGGCAGGGGGCGCGCCCAGGGGGTAGGGCGCGCCCTCCACCCTCGTGGCCAGGTGGATGCCCCCCCCCCCTGCTGTGTCCTCGGTGCCAAATATTCTCACATATTCTAGAAAAAATCATATTTAAATTCCAAGGCATTTGGAGAACTTTTATTTTTGGGGTATTTTTATATTGACGGATAATTCAGATAATAGACAGAAAATACTATTTTTACTTTATTTAATATGAATAACAGAAAGTAAAAGGAGGGTACAGGGGGTCGTGCTTTCTAACTTCATCCATCTCATGATCATCAAAAGGAATCCATTAACAAGGTTGATCAAGTCTTGTTAACAAACTCATTCTGAATAACATGGAACCGGAGAATTTTCGAATAACACTAGGTTACCTCAACGGGGATATGCACATCCCCAACAATAAGAATATCATATTTCTTCTTGACAGTAGGAGGAGGAAATTCAAAACCTCCAAAAATAATTGATGGAATTTTTCCAATAGAATTGATACTATGGACTTGAGGTTGTTTCCTCGGAAAGTGTACTGTATGCTCATTACCATTAACATGAAAAGTGACATTGCCTTTGTTGCAATCAATAACAGCCCCTGCAGTATTCAAAACGGGCCTTCCAAGAATAATAGACATACTATTGTCCTCTGGAATATCACGAATAACAAAGTCCATTAAAATAGTAACGTTTGCAACCACAACGGGCACATCCTCACAAATACCGACAGGTATAGCAGCTGATTTATCAGCCATTTGCAAAGATATTTCAATAGGTGTCAACTGATTCAAATCAAGTCTACAATATAAAGAGAGAGCCATAACACTAACACCGGCTCCAAGATCACATAAAGCAATTTTAACATAGTTTCTTTTAATGGAGCATGGTATAGTGGGTACTCCTGGATCTCCAAGTTTCTTTGGTATTCCATCCTTAAAAGTATAATTAGCAAGCATGGTGGAAATTTTAGCTTCCGGCATCTTTCTTTTATTAGTAACAATTTATTTCATGTACTTAGCATAAGGATTCATTTTAAGCATATCAGTTAATCGCATATGCAAAAAGATAGGTCTAATCATTTCAGCAAAGCGCTCAAAATCCTCATCATCCTTTTTCTTGGATGGTTTGGGAGGAAAAGGCATGGGTTTCTGAACCGATGGTTCTCTTTCTTTACCATATTTCCTAACAACAAAGTCTCTCTTATCATAACGTTGATTCTTTGATTGTGGGTTATCAAGATCAACAGCAGGTTCAATTTCTATATCATTATCATTGCTAGGTTGAGCATGAACATGAACATTATCATTAACATTATCACTAGTTTCAGGTTCATTACCAGATTGTATTTCAGCATCAGAAATAGAAATATCATTTGGATTCTCAGGTGTTTCAGTAATAGGTTCACTGGAAGCATGCAAAGTCCTATCATTCTTCTTTTTCTTCCTTTTAGAAGGACTAGGTGCATATATATTATTTCTCTGCGAATCTTGCTCAATTCTCTTAGGGTGGCCTTTAGGATACAAAGGTTCCTGAGTCATTTTACCAGTTCTAGTAGCCACTCTAACAGCAAAATCATTATTCTTACTATTCAATTCATTGAGCAAATCATTTTGAGCTTTAAGTACTTGTTCTACTTGAGTGGTAACCATAGAAGCATGTTTACTAATAAGTTTAAGTTCACCTTTGACATTAGCCATATAATCACCCAAGTGTTCAAGCATATCAGCACTGCATTTTAATTCTCTACCAAAATAAGCATTGAATTCTTCTTGCTTAACAATAAATTTATCAAACTCATCTAAGCATGGGCTAGCAAACTTAGTAAATGGGATTTTAGCTTTATCATATCTATATAGAGAATTTACATTTACTACCTGTGTCGAGTTATCAAGACCATGTATTTTTTCAATAGGAGATGGATTAAAATTATGCATTTCTTCGACAGGCGGTAAATTAAGACCATGTATTTCTTCAATAGAAGGTAAATTCTTAACATCTTTGGCTTTAATACCCTTTTCTTTCATGTATTTCTTTGCCTCTTGCATGTCTTCAGGACTGAGAAATAGAACACCTCTCTTCTTCGGAGTTGGTTTAGGAATAGGCTTAGGAAGTGTCCAATTATTTTCATTAGTCAACATATTATTTAATAGAATTCCAACTTCATCCGATGTTCTTTCCCTGAAAACAGAACCAGCACAACTATCCAGGTAATCTCTGGAAGCATCGGTTAGTCCATTATAAAAGATATCAAGTATCTCATTTTTCTTAAGAGGATGATCAGGCAAAGCATTAAGTAATTGGAGAAGCCTCCCCCAAGCTTGTGGGAGACTCTCTTCTTCAAGTTGCACAAAATTATATATATCCCTTAAAGCAGCTTGTTTCTTATGAACAAGGAAATATTTAGCAGAGAAGTAATAAATCATATCCTGGGGACTACGCACACAACCAGGATCAAGAGAATTAAACCATATCTTAGCATCACCCTTTAATGAGAACGGGAATATTTTAAGGATATAAAAGTCACGAGTTTTCTCATCATTAGTGAATAGGGTGGCTATATCATTTAATTTAGTAAGATGTGCCACAACAGTTTCAGATTCATAGCCATAAAAAGGATCAGATTCAACCAAAGTAATTATATCAGGATCAACAGAGAATTCATAATCCTTATCAGTAACACAGATAGGTGAAGTAGCAAAAGCAGGGTCAGGTTTCATTCTAGCATTAAGGGATTGCTACTTCCATTTAGCTAATAGCCTCTTTAGATCATATCTATCATTGCAAGCTAAAATAGCTCTAGTTGCTTCTTCATCCATAACATAACCCTCAGGAACAACAGGCAATTCATATGTATTAGGGGGAGAGTCTTCATCATCACTTTCGTCAATATTATCAGTTTCAATAATTTCATTCTCTAGCCCTAGCAAGTTGTTCATCAAGAAATTCACCAAGTGGCATAGTAGTTTCAAGCATAGAAGTAGTTAAATCATAAGTATCATGCATAGCAGAAGTGGCATCGTCAATAACATGTGACATATCAGAATGAATGGCAGAAGCAGGTTTAGGTGTCGCAAGCTTACACAAAACAGAAGGTGAATCAAGTGCATAGCTAGATGGCAGTTCCTTACCTACCCTCGTAGTTGAGGGATAAATCTTGGTTCTTGGATCTTTCAAGTTCTTCATAATGATAAGCAGATATAAATCCCAAGTGACTCAAAGAATAGATCTATGCTCCCCGGCAATAGTGCCAGCAAATAGTCATGATAACCCACAAGTATAGGGGATCGCAACAGTTTTTGAGGGTAGAGTATTCAACCCAAATTTATTGATTCGACACAAGGGGAGCCAAAGAATATTCTCAAGTATTAGCAGCTGAGTTGTCAATTCAACCACACTTGGAAACTTGATATCTGCAGCAAAGTATTTAGTAGCAAAGTAATATGATAGTAGTGGTAACGGTAGCAAAAGGTAACGGTAGCAAAATTAATGTTTTGGTATTTTGTAGTGATTGTAACAATAGTAACAGAAAAGTAAATAAGCGAAGAACAATATAGGGAAAGCTCGTAGGCAATGGATCGGTGATAGAGAATTATGCCGGATGCGGTTCATCATGTAACAGTCATAACCTAGGGTGACACAGAACTAGCTCCAATTAATCAATGTAATGTAGGCATGTATTCCGAATATAGTCATACGTGCTTATGGAAAAGAACTTGCATGACATCTTTTGTCCTACCCTCCCGTGGCAGCGGGGTCCTAGCGGAAACTAAGGGATATTAAGGCCTCCTTTTAATAGAGTACCGGACCAAAGCATTAACACATAGTGAATACATGAACTCCTCAAACTACTGTCATCACCGGGAGTGGTCCCGATTATTGTCACTTCGGGGTTGCCGGATCATAACACATAGTAGGTGACTATAGACTTGCAAGATAGGATCAAGAACTCTCATATATTGATGAAAACATAATAGGTTCAGATCTGAAATCATGGCACTCGGGCCCTAGTGACAAGCATTAAGCATAGCAAAGTGATAGCAACATCAATCTCAGAACATACTGGATACTAGGGATCAAACCCTAACAAAACTAACTCGATTACATGATAAATCTCATCCAACCAATCACTGTCCAGCAAGCCTATGATGGAATTACTCATGCACGGCGGTGAGCATCATGAAATTGGTAATGGAGGATGGTTGATGATGATGACGGTGACACATTCCCCTCTTCGGAGCCCGGAACGGACTCCAGATCAGCCCTCCCGAGAGATTTTAGGGCTTGGCGGCGGCTCCGTATCGTAAAACGCGATGAATCCTTCTTTCTGATTTTTTTCTCCCCGAAAGTGAATATATAGAGTTGAAGTTGAGGTCGGAGGAGCTCCAGGAAGCCCACGAGGTAGGGGGCGCGCCCAGGGGGACAGGCGCGCCCCCCACCCTCATGGCTAGGGTGTGGGCCCCTGGTCTTGATCTTTTGCCAGGATTTTTTATTATTTCCAAAAATAGTCTCCGTAAAGTTTCAGGTCATTTCAAGAACTTTTGTTTCTGCACATAAATAACACCATGGCAATTCAGCTGAAAACAGCGTCAGTCCGAGTTAGTTCCATTCAAATCATGCAAGTTAGAGTGCAAAACAAGGGCAAAAGTGTTTGGAAAAGTAGATATGACGGAGACGTATCAAAGATCATTTCCACAAAGGTGTTAGGTGGGACGGGGTCACGTTTAGCGCCCATGCGAGCAAGGATGTCCGTGGCTTGATTACTCTCTCAAGCCACATTATGAAACTCGAGGCCCTCAAACCGAGCTGATATTTTGAGTACGGCGTTGCGGTAAGCCGCCATCTTCGGATCTTTTGCATCAAATTCTCTGTTTATTTGGGATTTTGCGAGGTTTGAATCCCCGCGCACCTCGAGGCATTGTATGCCCATGGAGACAGCCATCTGGAGACCATGAAATAGGGCCTCATATTTGGTTGCATTGTTAGAGTCTGTGTACAGTATTTGGAGCACATAATGGACTGTGTCTCCGGTGGGGGATGTCAAGACAACACCAGCCCCAAGTCCGGCTAGCATATTTAGAGCCATCGAAGTGCATCACTTAGTTGGAATACGTGTCATACTCTTTAGCGAGTTCGGCCTCTGTCCATTCGGTGACAAAGTCAGCCTATACGTGAGATTTAATGGCTCGGCATGGTTTGTACATTATTTCAAATGGTAAAAGCTCAATGGCCCATTTGGCAATCCGGCCGGTGGCATCTCGGTTGTTTATAATATCATTGAGTGGTACTTCTGAAGCCACCATGATCGAGCACTCTTGAAAGTAGTGTCGCAACTTGCAGTATGCCATAAAGACCGCATATGCTATCTTCTGATAATGCGGGTATCAAGATTTGCATGGTGTAAGGACCATTGATATGTAGTATACTGGTTTTGGAGTGGGAATTTATGCCCCTCTTCTTCTCGTTCGACGACGAGCACCGCACTCACCACCTGGTGGGTTGCAGATATGTCAAGCAACATCGGTTCACCGACGTTTGGTGCGGCCAGGATTGGATTGCTAGCTAGCAAAGTTTTTATTTCCTCCAGTCCGGCCACTGCAGCGTCCGTCCACACAAAGTTGTCGGTGCGTCGGAGCATGCAATACAATGGCGATGCCTTTTCTCCTAATCTGAAGATAAAACGGCTCAAAGTTGCTACGCACCTGGCTAGTTTTTGGACATGTTTGAGGTCAATTGGTGTTGCCAATTGTGATAGGGCCCGGATTTTGGCTCGATTTGCTTCAATTCCTCTATTGGATACCGTGAACCCGAGCAGTTTGCCGGCAGGAACGACAAAAATGCACTTTTCTGGATTGAGCCGTATATCATATGTTCGGAGGTTGTCGAATGTAAGGCGTAAGTCATCCACCAATGATTCAACGTGCTTGGTTTTGATGACTATGCCATCTACATATGCCTCCACACTCTTGCCGATTTGCTTGTCCAGGCACGTTTGAATCATGCGTTGGTAAGTGGTGCCGGCGTTCTTGAGCCCAAAAGGCATAGTGTTGAAGCAAAAAGGCCCATATGGGGTGATGAATGCCATTGCGGCCTGGTCGGATTCCTTCATCTTAATTTTATGGTATCCGGAGTATGCGTCGAGGAAACATAGTGAATCGTGTCCTGCGGTTGCATCAATAATCTGGTCGATGCGAGGTAGTGGGAAGGGGTCCTTACGGCAGGCCTTATTAAGGTCTTTGAAATCGACACACAGGCGCCAGGATTTATCCTTCTTAGGTACCATGACCAAGTTTGCTAGCCAGTCGAATGTTTGATTTCTCTGATAAACCCGGCTTCGAGTAACTTGGGTAGCTCTTCCCGCATAGCCTGTCATTTGGGTTCAGAAAATCACTGTAGCATTTGCTTGACTTGCTTGTATCCCTTCAGTATATTGAGACTATGTTCGGCTAGTTTGCGTGGGATTCCTGGCATATCAGAAGGGTGCTAGGCGAAGATGTCCCAATTCTCGTGCAGGAACGCGCGTAATGCGGCAGCGACTGTCGGATCCAACTATGCCCCAATGGAAGCTGTCTTCTTGGGGTCCATTGGGTGAACTTGAAATTTGACTATTTCGTCTGCTGGTTTGCAGGAAGTTGACTTAGGTCTCTTATCGAGTATTACACCGTCCCTGTCCACTGGGGAACATAAGGTGGTTAATTCTTCGGCCGTGAGGGCCTCCAATAATGCCTCGAGGGCCAGGGAGGCAGTTTTGTTTTCAACGCGGAGTGCTATGTCCGGATCACTGGTAATAGTGATAAATCCATTGGGCCCGGGAATTTTGAGCTTCATATACCCATAATGGGGTATAGCTTGAAAGCGTGTGAATGTGTCTCGCCCTAGCAGGGCGTGATACCCGCAGTTAAAAGGTGCCACATGGAAGAGTAACTCTTCGGACCTATAGTTCTCCGGCGTGCCGAATACCACGTCGAGTTTGATTTTCCCCGAGCATCTTGCTTCCCGACTGGGTATACTTCCTCGAAAGGTTGTGTTACTCTGCTCAATGCGACTCCTGTCCACTTGCATTTTATTGAGCATGTCCTCATAGATGAGGTTCAGTCCGCTGCCGCCGTCCATTAACACTTTAGTGAGCCGAAAGCCATCCATGATTGGGTTTAGGACCAAAGCGGCTGTTTCCCGGACTGAGAGGGACCTTGGTTCGTCATCGGCATTGAAAGTAATCGCCGTATCATTCCAAGGGTTTATTGCTGCTATTTGGCAGACTTCTGCAAGGTCGCGGAGCGCCCTTTTGCGTCGATTATTTGATGAGAAGGTCTTGAAGACCGTGAGTACATTGAGATCGTCATCCTCCGAAGAGTACTTCTTTGGGGTAGTATTGGTAAGGATACCCTTGCCGCTCTTGGCCACTTGCCGGAGTATCCAACATGCCTGTAGGTTGTGCGTTGGTTCGGTATTCTGCGTCATGTGTATTTGACAGGGCTTATCGAGCCATTCCTCGAAGATAGTTATATGTCACGTAAAGGGCTTAATTTTCTTGTCCATGGGGTGATGATCAGGTGCCCCGCAAGGGTGCATCCTTTTTGCCCATCCGGGAGATGGCTTAAAGGCCTACGGTTCCTAGCGGGTTGTCTGAGTTTTCCAAGCGCTTTCCATTGTGCAGTACTTCTGCACTATTTGTGCCAAATCTGCAAAGTGCAGTATGCCACGGCGATTGAGGGCATTAAGGATTCCCTCATCCATACAGTTTTTGTGAAATACTGAGATCGCGTTGTCGTCGCAACAATCTTTAATCTTGTTTTTAACAAGTAGGAATCTAGCCCAAAAGTGATGGACTGTTTCCTGAGGTTGCTGACGTATATACATTAAATCGCATATGTCCGGGCGACCGGAATTGCCTGGAGAGTATTGCTTGTGGTGGGCGGGTGGGATTAAATCTGACCCATGGCCCACTGTGGAATCCGGGTTTTGAAGAATTTCTGAGTTTAATGGCCCAGGATCCGGAGTGTCCTGAGAGTTCTTAGGCTCGAAGCCTAGTTCTATGTTCGGAGGACGGATAGTTTCTCAAAGATGGGTGTCCGGCTCGCGGAGCTCGGAGATCCGAACATAGTTTGTTTTTAGCGTAGGAGGAGTGGTATCCTCACCTTGCTCTTCCACGACGGTCACCAGGTGGGTGACCGATGGGGATATGATTTCTCTCTGGTCGGGTTTAAGCCCGATCAGATCATAATCTGTTGAGACCCCACGGCGGCGATGCGATCTAGCAGTTCGTTTAAAGACGAAACATCTGTCGGATCCATCTTATCGACGCTTTTGGGGTTGATGCGGAGATGATTTTTGGCAATCCGGGGGGGCCGCCTCAGGCTTTATGGCCGGGCGGGCGCCTATGGTGAAATTGCCGGTCTGGAGGATCTGCCCAGGAACTAGGGCTTTTCCAGAGGTGATTTTGTCACTGATGAAGAGGCGTGCCATCGATCCTTCTATCGACAACACGGAGGAACTCTCAATGAAAGCACCAATGTCGGTGTCAAAACCGGCAGATCTCGGGTAGGGGGTTCCAAACTGTGCGTCTGAGGATCTAGGATAACAGGAGGCCGAGGACATAATGTTCACCCAGGTTCGGGCCCTCCTGATGGAGGTAAAACCCTACGTCCTGCTTGATTGACTTTGATGAGTATAGGGGTTACAAGAGTTGATCTACCACGAGATCGTAATGGCTAAACTCTAGATGTCTAGCATGTATGATTATGATTGCCTCTACGGACTAAACTCTCTGGTTTATATAGACACCGGAGGGGCCTAGGGTTGTACAAAGTCGGTTTATAGAAGAAGGAATCTTCATATCCGAGCGCCTAGCTTGCCTCCCACGCCAAGGGGAGTCTCATCCGGACATGGGGGAAGACCTTCCATCTTGTATCTTCAAGGCCCATGAGTCCGGCCCATGTCACATAGCTCGGCCGCCCGAGGACCCCCTAATATAGGACTCCCACAGTGGCCTCATCATCGTTGGCGACCAACGTGAACTAGTCGGAGCGGCAGACGTCTACCTCTTGGGCATCATTGCCGTGCTGCTCCAACGCCTCGTGGTTCTGGGCCTCGAGCTCAGTGAAGAGGAGTACATCCTCATTGATGTTGTCCAAACAACCCTCGCAGTGGAGCGTGCCGGCACTTTGCATGGACGTGTAGACAGCCTGGTTCACGCCGACGAACTCTGGCACATCAATGAGTGACGCGACAGCAGCAACATTCGCTCCATCCGCCTCCGGTTGCGCCACGACTGCGTGGTGCTCCTCCGCCAGCGCCATGGAGAAGATGTCTCTTGGACCACCAGCAGGAGCCGTAGCGTCAACGGCCATCGCTACCTCGTCCTTCGTGACCTCCATCATGGCCATGTGGTAGCCTTCCTCCTCCTCCGCCGATCTCATAGGTTGGCCCGTCACAATGTATGTCTGGCGTTGGTTTTCCATGGCGCACGGACGTCAACATCTTGCAATAGGTGATCTAGGTCCGCACTGTAGCGACGACGAATGCCTGATGACGAACTAGGTGGGCTCGGGCGACGTCGAAGGGATGGGAAAATGGGAAGAATGAGAGGTAGGGTTTTTGGGTGGCCGGCTAGTTGTTTAAATAGTTGGGTAGGCTTCTCTGGTGGCTCACGGGCTGCCCGATCAAGAATGCGGCAAGGCCGGTAGCTGGCGTGAATGCGCGTAGGCATAAGGTCGGTAGCCAGTGTGAATGTTGCAACGATTTTGAACCCGAAGATGATTTTGGGGTGGATCCGGATTGTCGGACGCTGATGTGGTGGTCATACAGACTCCCCAAGACTGCCCCAAGATTGATCATTTAGATCAATATGTGGGTCTAAAGTTAGTTAACTTTTCTTAAACTGGCTGTATATTTTATCATTTTGATTTCAGTTTTGCTAAAGCACATCTAGATGTGCCATAAGTATTGCATATCTAAGTCATATGTCATTGATCTTACGTCGAGATTCGCCTTTTGATTTTTAAGAGGTAGAATTATTTATATTGATCAAGTGAATACAATGTCATTTTTTCGTCATGTTTTTTACCTCTGTTACTATATATACAACATCTAGTTCATTATATAAGTTTTTATATCTAGTAATAACCAATTATTTATGAAAACACTAATAAAATGGTGCCACACAAATTTGTAGGTGACCCTCTAGTTTGATACACATAAAAGCTTCAACTATTAATTAGTGCAGGCTTTAATATTCCTTTGGTAAAACGTGAGTAAGGTTCATAATTCGAGATTACTTAGCGGGAAATGCATCATTAGTGTATCACTTATTTGATATGACTTAACTAGAACAACAATGTCTTCACGAGAATGTGTTTGCACCCCATTTTCTATGACACCTTCAAACATGTGTGATGCCAAAATGAGTGACAAATTGTGTGACGGCGTGAAGCATGCCGCTATTTAATACTCCCTCCGTTTTGAATTACTTATCACATGTATGTATGTATCTAGATGTATTTTAGTTCTAGATACATCCATTTCGATGACGAGTAAGTTAGAACGGAAGGAGTACCTTGCAAAGTTCTTAGAGGAAGGAGCGGTCATGATAGAGTGCCAAAAGACTCGCTGCTTCTTGAGTAGTAGATTTTTTTTTGAGATATTGGAGGTGTACCAAAATTATACATGATGTCTGTTTATAGTATTCACAACCGACCTTCACTGTTAGCAGCCTAGGCCCAGCTTCCGGTCCATCGGCATATGTTCAGACGTTTTCGATGCGCATCGGACACTTCACTATAAGCGAAGAGCCCACTAAGATCGGCCTGAAGGGAGTGTGACACTCTTTCTTATAAGGAGCTCCTAGCCTCCTCCCATATCCGAGGTGAGACTAAAGTCATTAGCACTGCCCAACGTCAGGTTCCTGACACCCGTAGGCCTAGTTCCCGGTCCATCGACATATGTTCGGATGTTTTCGGTGTGCATCGGACACTCCACTATAAATGAAGAGTCCACTGCATCCTAAAAGACCAGTCTGAAAAAAGTGTGACACTCTCTTTTATAAAGAACTCTTAGTCTCCTCCCATATCTAAAGTGGGATTAAAGTCATTAGCCCTGCCCAAAGTCAGGTTCCTGACATTCACTCGCGGCCGCAACAGAGACCCCGAATTGGGCACCGAACGCTGATAAGCCAGGTTCCTGACATTCACTCGCGGTCGCTTGTGTCTCTGGGTCTCCAGGTCCCGTCGCTAGCTGCTGCTACAATGCTAATCGGACTGGGCCAGCCCGCGAGTAAACTCGAGCGATCGTCTCCAGCGAGCGAGCATACGTGAGGTTTTTTTCTCGTGCGACTGTAAGCCGAACGCTGAAAGCATCAAGGAAGGAACACCAAGTGCTTCTTTTGTGGTCGGGTGGATGAAGATGGGGCCCATTTATTTGTTAAGTGCAAAGCGGTGAAGGAGCTGTGGCGATTGCTTGAACTGGAGAACGTATGAGCACGGCTGAAGGAAGCACAGTCAGTACATGAAACAATGGACATGCTGTAGGCTATACCTGAGAAGAGCAGAATTCAGATTTTTACCTCGTGGTGCCAATGGTGGCATAACCGCAACAAGGTTCGGGAAGGCGAACTTCCTTTATCAGCTGATGAAATTGTTCGGCGAACGAAGAGTTATAGTCTCGAGTATATGTTGAGAAATTAAGCAATTGTTCGATTAATTTAATTCAATAATAAATCATGAACATGACATAGGCAGTGCTAATGACATACTGAATTTTGATGATGTACGCACGTACTAGGTAGATAGTAGAAATATATATGCAAATTACTAGTATTGCACACATGGACATAAACAGGAGCGGTGTAAATGTGTTATACCCTCCAGTAGGCCAGTCGGCCGTAGCAGCAGCGGAGGCGTCGGCCTCATCTGCAATCCTCTTGTCCGCAGCAGCCTTCTCGGCAGCCGCATGATCGGAGTCGGTGCTCATGGTGAAGACGAAGGTGACACAGAAGTAGTCGACGTAGATGAAGTAGTTGAACCAAGGCGAGCAGTGCGTAGGAGACGCTCCCCAAAAACCTAATCGCCTCTCTCCCGTACAGGATCTGGAGAAGCGGGGTTTCGGAGGCCTGCACTCCCGTCAACCGTGTACGCGGTAAACGGGATGGGATCACTGAGGGCAGCAGCAGTGAAAGGAACGACCAGAGAGTAGTGGAGGTGTGAAGCGCATGGAGCTGAGCTGTGATGCCTCATATATATAGCCAGATTGGTAGGAAAACGATCCAGCAATAAAACGTGTTTAATTACAGACGTTTCATCTCCATAAAAACGCATTTAATTACAGACGTTTCATCTTCATATTTATTATGGACGTTTTAATTTCCGCAATGAATATGACATCTCACATTCATTTTGTGTCTGTAATTGACTCTCCAATTTTGACCGGCAAAACATTGCATTGGCTCGGCTCATGCCCGCAACCCGCGGCGCGTGTCATGACGAGGCGTGGCATGGCGAGGCGGGCGGAGGAGGAGGAGCGCGCGTGTGGAACACCTCTCCTTCCTTCACACCAACTCATACTAGTGGGAGAAGAGCTCACCTTATAAGTTGGTGTACACCTCTCTCAACTAGCCATATGGGACTAAACTTCCCACCACTCAATTTATAGCATGGGCCCTTAGGGATTTTCTGAAATTGTTAAATAGGCCTGTAGCCCAACTAATATTCAGCAATCCCCCACCAGATCCCAAAGGCCCATGGTGTTGTCCTCTATTCCAAACTCTGTTTTGATATACCAGTATTTTCAGTGGAGACCCATTAAGGTTGAACATCCACCTAGAACAAATAGCTACACTCCTCCACAACTGAACAATGGACTAGGCCTTGAATTGTCAATTTGGCGTGAAGAAGTTTCACCAAGTGTCTTACCAGTACTAGGCTGCCGAAGGCTGACCCCTCGGGTGGAGCATATTGGCCACTCCTGGCCTGTTCATGAACTTACTAGAGATCACCCTAATCTCATAGACTATGACCAGTAGTCAGGCTCATATAGGTGTGTTCCTCCAGAGATTGCTCTGTAGGATAGCATCTTGCTTTTACAAGCCTTGGAACACATTAAGACAAAAGTCAACCTGCCATACAGTTACCGAGAGTTGTGCATCTCCAATGGAGTGGGTTAGCTAAAATACTCTACTCAGTTAACCACTAGCTTGTTTTCCCAGGTCCTACTTCACGGGATCTCTGATCATATAGGTTGGGTTACTACCATGGCAACTCATGTGGGTCTCATACCCATCTCCCTCGATGCATTATCTATCACCACACGGGATAGCCCTTTTGTAAAGAGATCTGCCAGATTCTTAGCCGTTTGGACATATTCCAACGCTATCACTCCGGAGTTTCTTAATTTTCTGACAGCTTTTAATCTCATTCTTATGTGTTTGTTGGACTTCATGTTATCCTTTGAACTCTTCATCTTAGTGATGGCAGTATGATTGTCATAGTTCATAAGGATAGCCGGAACCAGTTTATCAACCACTGGCAAGTCCATCAAAATATCCCGAAGCCATCCTGCTTCGACACCAGATGTGTCTAATGTTGTTAATTCTGCTTCCATTGTCAATCTCGTTAAGATCGTTTGCTTGCAAGACTTCCAGGAAACAGCACCACCTCCACGAGTAAACATATACCAAGTTATGGCCTTCATCTCATCAGCATCAGAGATCCAATTCGCGTCACTATACCCTTCAAGTACCGACGGGTATCCGATATAGTGAAGTCCATAGTTCATAGTACCCTTTAGATAGCGCATAACTCTTTCAACAGTATGCCAATGTACATCACCCGGTTTGGAAACAAACCGGCTCAGTTTGCTCACAGCAAACGCGATGCCAGGCCTCATTGCGCTCGCTAGGTACATCAATGAACCAATGATTTGAGAGTATCTCAATTGATCTATAGCCGTGCCTTTGGACTTTTGAATCAACATGCTAGGATCATATGGTGTTTGAGATGGTGTGCAGTCCGAATATCCAAAACGACTCAACACCTTGTCAACATAGTGGGATTGCAGAAGTGTAATCCCACCCTCATTATCTCTCAATAGCTTGATGTTCAAGATAACATCAGTCACACCAAGGTATTTCATCTCAAAGTTCTAAGACAGAAACGACTTGACCTCCTCAATGACTTTGAGGTTAGTTCTGAATATCCGTATGTCATCAATATACAAGCACAGTATAACTCCTTCGCCCCCACCATGGAGATAGTATACACATTTGTCAGCCTCATTAACAATGAGACCAACAGATGTCAGAGTTGTATTAAACTTATCATGCCATTGCTTAGGTGCTTGCTTCAGACCATATAAAGATTTCAACAACCTACACACCTTTCTTTCCTGACAATCTATCACAAAGCCATCTGGCTATTGCATGTAGATTTCCTCGTTTAGCTCTCCATTTAGAAAAGCCATCTTAACATCCATCTGGTGGACGAGAAGACCATGCGAGGCCGCCAACGAGAGTAATACTCGAATGGTGGTCAGTCTAGCCACAGGTGAATAAGTATCGAAAAAATCTTCCTCTTCTTTTTGGTCATAGCCTTTGGCCACAAGCCTAGTCTTGTATTTTTCAATCATACCATCGGGCCTAAGCTTCTTTTTGAACACCCACTTACATCCTAATGGTTTGCAACCATAGGGACGCTCAGTGATCTCCCATGTCCTGTTAGCCATGATGGAATCCATCTCGCTACGGACCGCATCCTTCCAGTAGTCAGCTTCTGGAGAGGCATACGTTTCTGAAATACAAGTGGGAGTATCATCCACGAGGTACACGATGAAATCATCACCAAAGGTCTTTGCAGTCCTTTGTCTCTTGCCCCTACCAAGGGTTTCCTCGTCATCCTCCTCAGGATTTTCATCATGTGTTTGTTCATAATAATCCATAGGAATGGCAGGCTCAGGAGTCTCCTCAGATTCCTGTCTAGAAGTGCTTTGCATATCTCTCGTAGGAAAAATATCCTCAAAGAATGTAGCATCCTTAGACTCCATAATTGTACCAACCTTCTGGTCAGGTACCTCAGACTACTACTAGAAATCTATAGCCAACGATGTTCTTAGCGTAGCCCAAATGAATGCAGTCCACAGTATTGGGTCCAAGCTTACACTTTTTGGGGATCGGCACATTGACTTTCGCCAAACAGCCCCAAGTACGCAAGTACGAAAGTGTTGTCCTTCTCTTCGCCCATTTCTCATAGGGAGTGATCTCATTATCCTTTGTCGGAACTTTATTTAGGACATGACATGCCGTCAATATAGCCTCCCCCCACCATGCCTTGGATAAACCCGATGTATCTAACATGACGTTAACCAAATCAGTTAGAGTACAGTTTTTCCACTCGGCAACCCCATTTGACTGAGGTGAATAGGGAGGCGTCCTCTCATGAATAATTTCGTGTTTCGCATAGAAAGAATCAAACTCATTAGAGAAATACTCTCCACCATGATCTGACCAAACTCGTTTTATTTTCTTCTCAAGTTGATTCTCAACTTTCGCCTTATAGATTTTAAAGTAGTGTAGAGCCTCATCTTTAGTGTTTAAAAGATATACACAGCAATATCTAGTAGAATCATCTATCAGTGTCATGAAGTATCTTTTTCCACCTTTATTCAATACACCATTCATCTCACAAAGATCAGAATGTATGAGTTCTAACGGCGCCAAATGTCACTCCTTTGCAGCCTTATGGGGCTTGCGAGGTTGCTTTGCTTGCACACACGAATGGCACTTAGAACCTTTGGCTAAAGTGAAACTTGGGATTAAATTTAATTTTGCTAACCGCGTCATACTACCAAAACCAATGTGACAAAGACATGAATGCCAAACTTCTGTTTCATTAACACTCAAATGAATATTGTTCACGACTTTATTACAAAAATCAGTGAGGGAAAAACGGAACAGACCTCCACATTCATAACCTTTTCCAACAAACAGTCCATATTTTGAAACAATGCCAATTTAAACCCTTCTCTACATAGAAGGGAACCACTAATGAGATTCTTCTTGATGGCGGGGACATGTTGCACGTTCTTCAGTTGCACGATCCTTCCCGAAGTAAACTTCAGATCGACCATGCCAACACCATGAACAGAAGCACTCGCGCTGTTCCCCATCAGTACGGAACTGTTCCCAGTGGCCTGATAAGAATAAAACAATGAAATGTCAGCACACACATGAATATTTGCACCTGTGTCAATCCACCAATCGGTAGACTGACAAACTGAAAATACAGTAAACAAATTACCGTACCCAGATGGCCCACTCTCAATGTTGCTCACAATCATGTTGACAGTCTTGGAGTCCTGTCCTGGCTTCTTAAACTTGTTTGGGCACTTGGCATCCCAATGTTCATCTGAACCACAAGTGAAACAGCCAGCCTTCTTCTTATCTTTCTTGAAGGTCTTCTTGTGTAACGCCCTCGATGCGGCTATATCTCCCACATGTCGAAGCACGACTTAGAGGCATAACCGCATTGAAAGCAATGTCGCAAGTGAGGTAATCTTCGCAAACAACCCATGTAATGCAATAAGGGAAAAGATACATAGTTGGCTTACACTCGCCACGTCACACAAATAGCATAAATAAGTCATTACATTCATCCAGATACACTCAAGGTCCGACTATGGAACCAAAATGAAGATAAACCCCAAATGCAACATAGTCCCCGATCGCCCCAACTGGGCACCACTACTGATCATCTGGGAAAGACACGTAGTATCGTCCTAAGTTCTCATCGAACAGCCACTTGAGCTCAGTGGAATCACCTGGAGCGGTATCATCGGTCCCTGCATCTGGTTTTGGAAGGAATCTGTGAGTAACGGGGACTCAGCAATCTCACACCCTCGCGATCAAGACTATTTAAGCTTATAGGTAAGGTAAAGGTATGAGGTGGAGCTGCAGCAAGCGACTAGCATATATGGTGGCTATCATACGCAAATGAGAGCGAGAAGAGAAGGCAAAGGCACGTTCGAACAACTATGATCAAGAAGTGATCCTAGAACAACCTACGTCAAGCATTACTCCAACACCGTGTTCGCTTCCCGGACTCTGTCGAGAAGAGACCATCACGATTACTCACACAGTTGATGCATTTTAATTAAGTTAAGTTTCAGGTTATCTACAACCGGATATTAACAAATTCTCATCTGCCCATAACCGCGGGCACGGCTTTCGAAAGATCAAATCCCTGCAGGGGAGTCCCAACTTAGCCCATCACAAGCTCTCACGGTCAACGAAGGATATTCCTTCTCCCAAGATAATCCGATCAGACTCGGCATCCCGGTTACAGGACATCTCGACGATGGTAAAACTAAACCAGCAAAGCCACCCGAATGTGCCGACAAATCCCGATAGGAGCTGCACATATCTCGTTCTCAGGGCACACTCAGATGAGCCAGACGTCGGGTAGGCTAGCCCAGAGTTTCCCCTGGTAGCCCCGGGCATCGCTCAGTTGGACCAACACTTAGAGAAGCACTGGCCCGGGGGGGTTAAAATAAAGATGACCCTTGAGTCCGCGAAACCCAAGGGAAAAAGGCTAGGTGGCGAATGGTAAAACAAAGTTGGGCCATGCTGGAAGAGTTTTATTGAAGGCGAACTGTCAATGGGTTCCCATTATAACCCAACCGTGTAAGGAACGCAAAATACGGGAACATAACACCGATATGACGGAAACTAGGGCGGCAAGAGTGGAACAAAATACCAGGCATAAGGCCAAGCCTTCCACCCTTTACCAATTATATAGGTGCATTAAGATAACAATATAATATGGTGATATCCCAACAATAAACATGTTCCAACAAGGAACGATCTCCAAACTTCACCTGCAACTAGCAATGCTATAAGAGGGGGCTGAGCAAAGCGATAACATAGCCAAACAATGGTTTGCTATGACAAGGTGAGTTAGAGGTTGGACATGGCAATTTGGGAGGCATGATAAGCAAGTGGTAGGTATCGTAGCATAGGCATAGCAAAAGAGCGAGCATCTAGCAAGCAAAGATAGAAGTGATTTCGAGGGTACGGTCATCTTGCCTGCAAAGTTCTTAGAGTTGCCTTGATCCTCGTAGGCATACTAAACGGGCTCCTCGATCACATACTCGTCTCCCGGCTCTACCCAAACAAGAACAACAAGCAAAATGAACACAATCAACCACGTGCAATGCACAAACAACATGATGCAAACATGGTATGATATGCGGGATGCGATATGTGATGCATATGCATGATTTTCAAAGGAATGATTGAACCTGGCCTCAACATGGAAATCCAAGAGTGCCACTGTAAAGGTGAGGTGATTTCGGTCGAAATCGATATAAAGATCACCGGAATCGGATGCACGGTTTGGAAATGACAAGCAAAACAAATATGGCACCGGTGTGCGATAAACAGCAAGTAGCCTTCTAAATGCATCAAGATAAGTAAGCTACTGCACTCAAACATGGCAAAATAATACATGGCAGGGACCCATTCATGATGCTTGACAAAAGATGAACACTGAGCTACGGCTAATTCACTCAATAGCAGGTCCCAACAAGAATGGCAAAAGTGCAAAAGATAACAGGTTTTCAGACTTACTGAAATTATCAACAAGTCAGGAATTTAACATCAGGAAGCAATCTTTAGAGCACGAAAACTGCATGCTACAGGAACATATCATGGCAAATCAAGGCATAGCATGAAGCTACTCACAGCATACAACAAAAGTCCCTTAGTGACCATGAGCCAAAAGGGATCAGAAAATACAATTGCAAGCATGTGAACATAGCAAAAACATAAAGAGATTCAGACTTGGTGAAAAACTGGAGCATGGCAAATCAGCTAACGAGTAGGCATGTTTACGAGCTTGATGCACTCACTACGAGGCATTGCATGACAAACTAAGCATACACCCAGCAAATAGACATGTCATAGAAGCTAGACATGGCAAGAACAACAACATAGCATGCATGGATCAACAACAACAAGCTTGGCAAAATTGCAAAACATGTTAACAATCTGCCAGGAACATTTTATAGCAAAAGTAGAGCTCGATTGGCTCAAGCTGGGTTGCTCCATAATTGCAAACAAAGACATGGATGGATAGGGCACAACATTATCTACAAAACATCCTTAATGATCATGCTCAAAAGAGGCACAGATCACTAGGAAACAACATGAACATATGGCATAAAAATAATGACAGGGCAAGGACTTAGTGAAATTCTAAGTCCCTGAAATCAGCATCATTAAGTAAGCTACTTTGCATGCTTGTACTAGTCACCACAAAGATCACAAAAATACATGGCATACACCCATGTAAAGATGGCATGGCATACTTTAAAACACATGTAGAGCTCAGGATCATAGCATGCACACATTAATCATGGCAAAAATGACAAAAGTGCATTTGCTAAAACAGATCTGAAACTAACATCATATAGCCCTCTTCCAACAGCATTTCGGGCATCAAGATGAGCTCAAATGAAAATGATGCAATGAGATGAAATGATGTACTCTTTGAGATGAACATTCCGATAAGCTACATGCACGAATCGGAGCAACAGTTGCAGAGTTATGGCATGTCAAAGTATGCAAAATAATTAGGGTTTCCGGGGAAAAGGTCAACCGAGGAATAGATCCAGATCGGGATCCGGCGGGTACTATAGACGCGCGAGGAACGAGGTTCACCGGAGTCCTATTCACCGGTGTTAGAGGTGGCCGGAGACGTCGAGGGGCCGAGGAGCTCGCCGGCTGGTGGAGGACGTCGCCGGAGCTCCGGGAGGAGGCGGCGCCGGGGCGGTGGAGTGCTGGGACGGCGAGGTAGGAACGGGCGCGGGGCCAATGGAGGTGTGCCACGTGGCGGCGGCGGTGGAAAACGGACACGTCCGGCACGCGGAGGAAGAAGAGGGCTAGGGTTTCGGGGGAGAGATCCGAAATTTGCAAAGGGTGGCCTATTTATAGAGGTAGAGGGAGCTAGGAAGCTTCAAATGAGGTGCGGTTTTCGGCCACGCGATCGTGATCGAACGGCCTAGGTGATGGAGGAGGTTTAGGTGGGTTTTGGGCCACTTTGGAGGGGTGTTGGGCTGCAACACACACGAGGCCTTTTTCGGTCCCTCGGTTAACCGTTGGAGTATCAAACGAAGTCCAAATGGCACGAAACTTGACAGGCGGTCTACCGGTAGTAAACCAAGTCCGCATGACAAGTCTCGGTCCAATCCAAAAACGTTTAACACCCACACACGAAAAAGAGGTAGAAAGGGACACCGGAGGACATAGGAGCGCCGGAATGCAAAACGGACAACGGGGAAAATGCTCGGATGCATGAGACGAACACGTATGCAAATGCAATGCACATGATGACATGATATGAGATGCATGACAAAGACAAAAACACACGAAGACAAAAACCCGACAACAAGGAAATGACATAACTTAGTGCCGGGAAAGGCAAGAGTTGGAATACAAATAAGGTAGGTTACATCCGGGGTGTTACAACACTCCACCACTATGAAAGGATCTCGTCCCGAGATCTAGGACTAGAAAAACTCCGGGTACTCAGAACGGACGTGATCCTCGCGTTCCTAGGTGGCTTGACGGTCGGAATGATGTGACCACTTGACTTTGAGGAACTTGATAGACTTGTTGCGAGTCTTGCGCTCAGTTTCTTCAAGAATAGCAACTGGGTGCTCATGATAAGACAGGTCTTCTTAGAGATCAATGTCTTTGAAGTTGACGGTGCGGCCAGGGGTCTTGAAACACTTGCGGAGTTGAGAGACATGAAACATGTCGTGCACATTTGCAAAGTTGCAGGGAAGCTCAAGTTGATAGGCGAGATCTCCTCTCTTGCTGACGATCTTGAAAGGACCCACGTATCTAGGGGCAAGCTTCCCTTTTATACCGAAGCGGCGAGTACCTTTCATTGGAGAGACGCGGAGGTAGACATGGTCTCTGATCTCGAAAGCCAAGTCATGATGTCTGCTATCCTAGTAACTCTTCTGGCGCGATTGCGCGGCTTTGAGATTATCACGAATGACTTTAGACATCTCTTCTGCCTCTGTGATCAAGTCATTGCCAAGAAGTTGATGTTCACCGGTCTCTGACCAGTTAAGAGGAGTATGGCACTTCCTGCCATAGAGAATTTCAAATGGGGCCTTGCCCGAACTCGCTTGGAAGTTGTTGTTGTAGGAGAACTCGGCATATGGAAGACAATCTTCCCACTTCATACCGAAAGAGATGACGCAAGCCCTAAGCATATCTTCAAGAATCTGATTTACTCGCTCGACTTGGCCACTGGTTTGAGGATGAAAAGCTGTGCTGAAACGGATGTTGGTGCCCATGGTCTTCTGAAAAGAATCCCAGAACTTGGAGGTGAAGATGCTGCCACGATCTGAAGATATCAACTGCGGAATGCCGTGCAGAGAGACAATTCGGGAGGTATATAGCTCTACCAATTGAGCTGATGTGATAGATTCTTTGATAGGAAGGAAATGAGCCACTTTAGTAAGTTTGTCGATGACAACGAAGATAGCATCATTGCCACGCTTGGACTTTGGAAATCTAGTCACGAAGTCCATCTCAATATGGTCAAACTTCCATTCTGGAATGGCAAGAGGTTGGAGGAGACCAGCTGGTCGTTCGTGTTCTGCTTTCACTCTTCTACAGACATCACATTCATTCACGAACTGAGCAATCTCGCGCTTCATTCGAGTCCACCAATACGACTACTTGAGGTCCTGGTACATCTTTGTACTTCCAGGGTGGATAGAGAGGAGTGAATTGTGAGCCTCGTTCATAATGATTTTACGAAGATCACCTTTAGGCACAACAATGCGATCCTCGAAGAATAGAGTATCCTTGTCATCAAGGCGATAGCACTTGTACTTGGGTTGACTCTTGGCAATCCCAATCTTCACCTTCTTCACCATAGCATCAAGAAGTTGAGCCTCGCGAATCTGATCTTCCAACGTAGGAGAGACTTGGAGGTTGGTCAGAAATCCTTGAGGAACAACTTGCAGATTGAGTTTGCGGAAAGCTTCACAAAGCTCGGGTTGGTAAGGCTTGAGAATCAAACTGTTGTAGTAAGCCTTCCTGCTCAATGCGTCAGCAATTACATTGGCCTTGCCTAGAGTATATTCGATACTCGGATTATACTCTTGAATCATCTCGACCCAACGAGTCTGCCTGAGGTTGAGATTAGGCTGAGTGAAGATGTACTTGAGAATCTTGTGGTCAGTGAAGATGTCCACTTTTCTTCCCAATAAGAGATGTCTCCAAGTTAAAAGAGCATGCACAACTGCCGCCAACTCGAGGTCATGAGTGGGGTAGTTCTTCTCGTTGGGCTTCAACTGGCGAGAGGTATAGGCCACAACTTTCTCCTCTTGCATCAACACTGCACCAAGACCTTGAAGGGAAGCATCACAGAAGACCTCAAACAGTTTGGATTCATCAGGAGGAGTCAGAACTGGAGCAGTGACTAACTTCTCTTTCAGGGTGTTGAAAGCGATGTCACACTCAGGAGACCAGACGTACTTCACATGCTTTTGCAAGAGGTTGGAAAGAGGCTTCACGATCTTAGAGAAGTTCTCGACGAACCTTCGACAATAGCTTGCGAGCCCAAGGAAGCTGCGGAGTTGCTTCACATTCTGAGGTGGTTCCCAATTCACAATTGCAGACACCTTCTCAGGATTAACCGCTATGCCCTTGGCAGAAATGATATGCCCAAGGTAGAGAACCTCATCGAGCCAAAACTCGCACTTTGAAAACTTGGCATAGAACTGATGTTCTCTGAGTTTATCCGGCACCAAACGCAAGTGCTTGGCATGATCCTCCTTGTTCTTGGAAAAGACGAAAATGTCAATGAGGTAGACCAAGACGAAGTCATTTGTATAGGCGTTGAAGATGAAATTCATCATGCGAGAGAATGTTGGCGGAGCGTTGACGAGGCCGAAAGACATGACAGTGTATTCATATGAACCATAACTTGTTCTGAAAGTTGTCTTGAGGATATCTTCTTCACGAATGCGAATCTGATGATAGCCCATATGGAGATCAAGCTTGGAGAATACTTGAGCGCCTTTGAGTTGTTCAAAAAGCTCATTGATGTTGGGAAGTGGGTACTTGTTCTTTATGGTCTTCTTGTTCAATGGACGGTAGTCGACACAGATTCGGTCTGTTCCATCCTTCTTCTTCAGAAAAGAACTCCACAACCCCATGGAGAAGAACTAGGTCGGATGAGACCCATACGCTCTTGAATATTGAGTTGTTTCTTCAGCTCCTTCAACTCTTCAGGTCCAAGCTTGTAAGGACGTTTGCAAACAGGTTCCGTGCCAGGCTCAAGATCGATGACGAATTCAACTGGTCGATGCAGAGGCATTCCTGGAAGCTCTTCTGGAAAGACGTCTTGATATTCGCAAATGACTGGAATTTGAGAGGTGGCATCCAGCTCGCCCTTATCATTGAGAGAAAACAGACGAATGGTATCATCCCTTGCGGCAAAGACAATTACATCCTCAGACGAATGAGTCAATTGAATCTGCCTGGCAGCACAATCAAGGTGAGCCTTGTGCTTAGAAAGCCAATCCATTCCAAGAATAAGATCGATATCCGAGTTACCAAGGACCATTGGAGAGGATAGAAACTTATAGTCGCCCAACATGATAGTAACATCCGGGATCATAGCGCTTGCATTCATGAATTTACCCGGAGAAACAACTGATAACTGCCTAGGCAGATCTTGTAAAGGCAACTCATGCTTAGATACAAATGGTCTCGAGATGAAATAATGCGATGCACCAGTGTCAAAAAGAACTTTTGCAGGAATATCATTAACAGGAAGGTTACCCATGATGATATCTGACGAGTCCTCTGCCTGAGCTGCATTCATCAAGTTGACCTTAGCAGACTTGGGGTTATGCTTGACCACTGACGTGCTGGCAGATCTCACAGGAGGAGGAGGAAGACGCCTCTGATTGAAGCATTTGTTGGCATAGTGACCCTTCTGCTGACACTTGTTGCACGTGACCTCCGAGAGCGAACGGTGATACGGAGCACTTGATCTTGGAGCTTGAGACGAAGTCTTGTTCTGAAAGCTTGGGTTGGGTGGGTGGGAAGATCCATTGCCACCTTTGCTCTTCTGCTGATAAGGCTGACGGAACGGAGGAGGAGGCAGCCAATACTTTTGCTGCTTAGCCACTTGAGTTGAGGAAGAAGGATTTGCATCTCTAACTCGCTTCTTGGAAGCATCGCACTTGAGTTGAGCAGTCTCTTGCTTCATTGTCATATTGTAGAACTCATCGTACTTCTTAGGCTCAAAAAGGACGAGAGCTAGTTGGAGATTTTCTCTGAGGCCACCCCTGAACTGATAAATCATGCTCTTCTCGTCAGGGACGTCTTGCTTGGCGAAACGAGCGAGCCTCTGGAACAGAATGTTATACTGGTAAATAGACAAGCTTCCTTGCTTCAGGTTCTGGAATTCCTCACGCTTGCTCTCAACAACACTTTGAGGAATGTGATGAGCTTTGAAGTCTTGACGGAATTCATCCCAGGTAATCACACGGCCTCCTCTGGAATCTTTGTATTGCTGAAACCATTTTGTAGCTTGGTCTTTGAGTTGGAAGGAGGCAAACTTGACAAAGTCCTCAGGCCTGACGTTACTGCACTCGAAATGCTTGCAGATATCCACGAGCCAATCATCAGCGTCTGAGGCCTCGACACAGTTGCTGAAGGTCTTTGGTTGGTTAGCAAGGAACTAGTTGAGTGTAGCAAACTGATTCTGATTGTTTCCATGGCCATGATTCCCTTGGTTGCGCTCTTGCAGAATTTGCATGATCAGTTGCGTGTTTGCATTGGTAGCGGCCTTCACAGCTTGCCATGCCTCCGGAGGTGGAGGTGGTGGTGGCGGATCAAGATTCGGACTCGTGCGTGTTGGAGGAGCCATCCTGGAGAGGGTGACATCCGTTAGCATATTGACAGGCATATATTGAAGCTGAATCCAACGGATAGAAATTGCAACATATAGTCTTCACATCCGAACAAAATGAACGAATGCATTCCAATTGAAATGGTCACGTTTCCATAAATTGAGAAGCCACTTAGATAGAGGTAGAAGAATAAAACAACAAGGTACGGACATGAACAAATACTTGGTGAGGATTACCCAATCACACACCAAATATCCGCGGAAGAAGTACTAGAGCTACAAGAATTCCCACCTATGAAACTCCCGAACCTTTCCGGTTATGGAATTAGGTGTTGGGGATACAGGGGAAGCATAATATCTCACCCAAAGCTAGCAAATCCTACATCCAGTTGTATCCATCCTTCAACACATAAGCAAAAAACCTTCGGAAATCATTTACCTCAACCTTCGAAAAGCATCCATTATATGAGTTATGGCAATACTCCTGAACTCCCGCCCCAGTACTAGGTGGCGTCGAGGTTATCTCACCAACAACTGCATAAAAGAGATTTTCGATATCGGCGAAACTCAGGTATTCCAGAATCTCAATGATAAAATTGTGACGACAACACCTCGGAGCTCAACTCCCCGGGACACTTCCACAACCTCTAATTGTCAGGAGGCACCAAGAACAATGTTCTCATCATAAAACCATCGGAACGATTCCAGGATACTCGCGTGATCCTAAAAAAATAAATTTGAGAAATTTGAGAAGAGAAGAGTCAAAACTATACGTCAGGATGCCTCACCAGAGCGACGAAGGGACTGAGGAGTAAAAAAGAATTCCTAACTCTCCAATATATATAATCCTAAATGACTCAAAACATTTTTCTAGACTCAACAACGTCAACGATTCGATCAAGCAGGGGGCTCCTAAGGTCAGGGAAGGCTCTGATTACCAACTTGTAACGCCCTCGATGCGGCTATATCTCCCACATGTCGAAGCACGACTTAGAGCCATAACCACATTGAAAGCAATGTCACAAGTGAGGTAATCTTCGCAAACAACCCATGTAATGCAATAAGGGAAAAGATACATAGTTGGCTTACACTCGCCACGTCACACAAATAGCATAAATAAGTCATTACATTCATCCAGATACACTCAAGGTCCGACTACGGAACCAAAATGAAGATAAACCCCAAATGCAACATAGTCCCTGATCGCCCCAACTGGGCACCACTACTGATCATCTGGGAAAGACACGTAGTATCGTCCTAAGTCCTCATCGAACAGCCACTTGAGTTCAGTGGAATCGCCTGGAGCGGTATCATCGGTCCCTGCATCTGGTTTTGGAAGGAATCTGTGAGTAACGGGGACTCAGCAATCTCACACTCTCGCGATCAAGACTGTTTAAGCTTATAGGTAAGGTAAAGGTATGAGGTGGAGCTGCATCAAGCGACTAGCATATATGGTGGCTATCATACGCAAATGAGAGCGAGAAGAGAAGGCAAAGGCACGGTCGAACAACTATGATCAAGAAGTGATCCTAGAACAACCTACGTCAAGCATTACTCCAACACCGTGTTCGCTTCCCGGACTCCGTCAAGAAGAGACCATCACGATTACTCACGCGGTTGATGCATTTTAATTAAGTTAAGTTTTAGATTATCTACAACCGGATATTAACAAATTCTCATCTGCCCATAACCGCGGGCACGGCTTTCGAAAGATCAAATCCCTGCAGGGGAGTCCCAACTTAGCCCATCACAAGCTCTCACGGTCAACGAAGGACATTCCTTCTCCCAAGATAATCCGATCAGACTCGGCATCCCAGTTACAAGACATCTCGACGATAGTAAAACTAAACCAGCAAAGCCGCCCGAATGTGCCGACAAATCCCGATAGGAGCTGCACATATCTCGTTCTCAGGGCACACTCAGATGAGCCAAACGTCGGGTAGGCCAGCCTAGAGTTGCCCCTGGTAGCCCCGGACATCACTCAGTTGGACCAACACTTAGAGAAGCACTGGCTCGGGGGGTTAAAATAAAGATGACCCTTGAGTCTGCGAAACCCAAGGGAAAAAGGCTATGTGGCGAATGGTAAAACCAAAGTTGCGCCATGCTGGAAGAGTTTTATTCAAGGCGAACTGTCAAGGGGTTCCCATTATAACCCAACCGTGTAAGGAACGCAAAATCCGGGAACATAACACCGATATGACGGAAACTAGGGCGGCAAGAGTGGAACAAAACACCAGACATAAGGCATGGCAAAAGTGCAAAAGATAACAGGTTTTCAGACTTACTGAAATTATCAACAAGTCAGGAATTTAACATCAGGAAGCAATCTTTAGAGCACAAAAACTACATGCTACAGGAACATATCATGGCAAAGCAAGGCATGGCATGAAGCTACTCAAAGCATACAACAAAAGTTCCTTAGTGACCATGAGCCAAAAGGGATCAGAAAATACAATTGCAAGCATGTGAACATAGCAAAAACATAAACAGATTCAGACTTAGTGAAAAATTGGAGCATGGCAAAACAGATAACGAGTAGGCATGTTTACGAGCTCGATGCACTCACTACGAGGCATTGCATGACAAACTAATCATACACCCAGCAAATAGACATGTCATAGAAGCTAGACATGGCAAGAACAACAACATAGCATGCACGGATCAACAACAACAAGCTTGGCAAAATTGCAAAACATGTTAACAATCTGCCAGGAACATTTTATAGCAAAAGTAGAGCTCGATTGACTCAAGCTAGGGTGCTCCATAATTGCAAACAAAGACATGGATGGATAGAGCACAACATAATCTACAAAACATCCTTATTGATCATGCTCAAAAGAGGCACGGATCACTAGGAAACAACATGAACATATGGCATAAAAATAATGACAGGGCAAGGACTTAGTGAAATTCTAAGTCCCTGAAATCAGCATCATTGAGTAAGCTACTTTGCATGCTTGTACTAGTCACCACAAAGATCACAAAAATACATGGCATACACCACTGTAAAGTTGGCATGGCATACTTTAAAACACATGTAGAGCTCGGGATCATAGCATGCACACATTAATCATGGCAAAAATGACAAAAGTGCATTTGCTGAAACAGATCTGAAACTAACATCACATAGCCCTCTTCCAACAGAATTTCGGGCATCAAGATGAGCTCAAATGAAAATGATGCAATGAGATGAAATGATGTACTCTTCGAGGCGAACATTTCAATTAGCTACACGCACGAATCGGAGCAACTGTTGCAGAGTTATGGCATGTCAAAGTATGCAAAATAATTAGGGTTTCTTGGGAAAAAGTCAACCGAGGAATAGGTCCAGATCGGGATCTGGTGGGTACTATAGCAGCGCGAGGAACGAGGTTCGCCGGAGTCCTGTTCACTGGAGTTGGAGGTGGCCGGAGACATCGAGGGGCCGAGGAGCTCGTCGTCCGATGGAGGACGTCGCCGGAACTCCGGGAGGAGGCGGCGCCGGGGCGGTGGCGCGCTGGGACGGCGAGGTAGGCGTGGGCGCGGGGCCAATGGAGGCGTGCCACATGGCGGCGGCGGTGGAAAACGGACACGTCCGGCGCTGGCGGACGATGTCTGGCGCGCGGAGGAAGGAGAGGGCTAGGGTTTCGGGGGAGAGATCCGAAATTTGGAAAGGGGGCCTATTTATAGAGGTAGAGGGAGCTAGGAAGCTCCAAATGAGGTACGGTTTTCGGCCACGCGATCGTGATCGAACAACCTAGGTGATGGAGGAGGTTTAGGTGGGTTTGGGCCACTTTGAGGGGTGTTGGGCTGCAACACACACGAGGTCTTTTCGATCCCTCGGTTAATCGTTGGAGTATCAAACGAAGTCCAAATGGCACGAAACTTGACATGCGATCTACTGGTAGTAAACCAAGGCCGCATGACAAGTCTCGGTCCAATCCGAAAATGTTTAACACCCGCACACGAAAAAGAGGTAGAAAGGGACACCGGAGAACATAGGAGCGCCGGAATGCAAAACGGACAACGGGGAAATGCTCGGATGCATGAGACGAACACGTATGCAAATGCAATGCACATGATGACATGATATGAGATGCATGACAAAGACAAAAACACACAAAGGCAAAAACCCGACAACGAGGAAATGACATAACTTAGTGCCGGAAAAGGCAAGAGTTGGAATACAAATAAGGTAGGTTACATCCGGGGTGTTACGTATTGCCCTTCTTCTTAAACTCAGTATTTTGTTGGACACCAGTCTTCCCCTTGGGCTTGTGGGGGTGGAAGTTCTTCTGCACCACATTGGCGACAGAGGTCCCTTCGGTCCCTTTTGTGTGCGAGTCCTTTGCCCTCGAATTCTGCTCCACACTCAGATGTCCAATGACATCCTCAACTGAGAATTCACGCCTCTGATATTTTAGAGTAGTGGCAAAGTTCCTCCGGGAATTGGGTAACTTAGCGATAATGCAACCCACGACATTTTTTCTCGGCAGCACACACTTGGGAAGCTCAAGCTCCATAGCAATGCACTGTATCTCATGAGCCTGTTCCAATACAGAACGGTTTTCGACCATTTTATAATCGTGGAACTGCTCCATAATACACATCTCACTTCCAGCATCCGTTGCGCCGAATTTAGATTCGAGCGCCTCCCACAAGTCCTTGGCAACCCGCATATGTAAGTATGCATCAACAAGCTTATCTCCGATCACGCTTAGAACGCATCCAACAAAGACGACGGTGGCCTCCCTGAACGCCTTCTCCTGTTCAGGAGCGATTGTTCCCGTGGGAGTAACACCGGCGACCCAGAACACGTTCATGGCCGTGAGCCATAAGATGGTTTTAGTATGCCAATGCTTAAAGTATGTCCCCGTAAATGGGGTTGGTTTCAGTGCAGCAGCAAAACCATGGATCGAAAATTGCCTACACATATTAGGTTTTTGGATTGTTGGGAAATTAAGCAATTGTTCGATTAATTTAATCCAATAATAAATCATGAACATGACATAGGCAGTGCTAATGACATACTGAATTTTGATGATGTACGCACGTACTAGGCAGATAGTAGAAACATCTATGCAAACTACTAGTACTGCACACATGAAAGTAAACAGGAGCGGTGTAAATGTGTTATACCCTCCAGTAGGACAGTCGGCCGTAGCAGCAGCGGAGGCGTCGGCCTCGTCTGCAATCCTCTTGTCCGCAGCAGCCTTCTCGGCAGCCGCATGATCGGAGTCAGTGCTCATGGTGAAGACGAAGGTGACACAGAAGTAGTCGACGTAAATGAAGTAGTTGAACCAAGGTGAGCAGTCGCGTCGGAGACGCTCCCCAAAAACCTAATCGCCTCTCTCCCATACAGGATCTGGAGAAGCAGGGTTTCGGAGGCCTGCTCTCCCGTCAACCGTGTACGCGGTAGATGGGATGGGATCACCGAGGGCAGCAGCAGTGAAAGGAACGACCAGGGAGTAGTGGAGGTGTGAAGCGCATGGAGCTGAGTTGCGATGCCTCATATATATAGCCAGTCTGGTAGGAGAAGGGTCCGGCAATAAAACGCGTTTAATTACAGACGTTTCATCTCCATAAAAACGCGTTTAATTACAAATGTTTCATCTCTATAAAAACGCGTTTAATTACAGACGTTTCCATCTCCACAATAAAACATATTTATTATGGACGTTTTAATTTCCGCAATGAATATGACGTCTCACATTCATTTTGTATCTGTAATGGACTCTCCAATTTTGACCGGCAAAACATTGCATCGGCTCGTCTCATTCCCGCAACCCGCGGCGCACGCGTCGTGACGAGGCGGGCGGCGGAGGAGGAGCGCGCGTGTGGAACACCTCTTCTTCCTTCACACCAACTCATACTAGTGGGAGAAGAGCCTTATAAGTTGGTGTACACCTCTCTCAACTAGCCATGTGGGACTAAACTTCCCACCACTCAATTTACAGCATGGGCCCTTAGGGATTTTCTGAAATTGTCGGGGATATACCCCGCGGTATGACCCGGCCGGAGATATGACCCGGCTGGGACTTGGTATTTCATTGGTAAGCCGGCAGATTGTTTAAACCAGAGGTTAAGCCAGCGGGAACAGTTAAGCAGGTTAAGCAAGCAGACACAGTCATGTAAGTCGGCGGACACAGTCATATAACCCGGCAGACACAGTCATGTAACCCGGCAGACACAGTCATGTGAGCCAGAAGGTTAAGCAGACAGTTAAGCCGGATAGTTAAGCCAGACAGTTAAGCCGGACAGTTAAGCCAGATTGTAAGTCAGCAGTTAAGAAGCCCGAAACGTTGAGAAGCCCATGGAGAGAAGACAGAATTGTTAAATCTTAAGTCCGAATTGGACTCTACATGTAACCCGCCCCTTCAACATATATAAAGAGGGGCAGGGCACCACAAGAGGGGGAGGTTGAATAATTATTAAGTCTAGACACAACTAGGAGAGCCGGAGTTACGGAGACTCCCTCATGATGATAATGAGACCTAGCCACAAACATCATGTAGGGTTGTTACCGGATGATGTTTCCCAGGGCGTGAAGCTGTCTAAATCTTTGTTTTGCGTGTTACGTCTCTTGATTTCAATCAACCCCTTCAATCTACCGCATAGATGCGCTGGCCTCACGACTAAGTCCTCATACTAGAACATCTGCCGTGACGTTTCCACGACAGTTGGCGCCCACCGTGGGACCCACGCACGGTGATGATGATTTTTTGGAGGGATCTCACCTAGGGTTTGAGAGGCTCGAGATTTCGTGGGATAAGGAAGAACCGACAAGTTTGTGATTTTGTGATTTGGAACATGATTTACTTTGGAGCCGGCGTATACAAGATTGACATCAAAGAAATTAGGGTTGCATGGTGCACGTCGCCACGGCCGGGTCATACATCTTTGCCGGGTGATCTGATGAAGCCCGATCGATTTTTACTATGGTGCCATTAGAAGCCGAGGAGAAGCCATCAGATTAAGCAATGCAAATTCCTGCAAGGAAAATACCACCAGAAACTCCCACATGGTCAGATGGAAAGTCAAACTAACTAGAACAAGAACAAGGACGTGAGATAGGAGTTGGATTCGGATGCTGCCGCTGTAGTCTCGTCCTACAAAGAAAAAAGAGGAATCATCAAAACCAACAACGACCAGGGGCAGGAGATGGATATGGGCTTTTCAACCTGACTCCGAGCCGCTTCCGATTCACGCGATCGCTTTGTGGATGAGCCGCCCTGGCCCCGTGCCGTCGCGCTTTTGAGTCGCCGACACTGGCCTTTTCGTTCGATCCGGATGTCGCACCGAGTCACCTAGTTTCGCACTCTGCCAGCATGGTCCGTTGCGAGCCGCCGCCTTCACCTGGCCTGACCCGCCTCTGGGTCCTCACGCCCCGACGGCCGTGTCAGCCGCTGCGCTCCAAGCCTACCTCAGCCACAGCGGTAGTTCGCCTCATTGCACTGTAGTGAGCCGCCATCTAAGTCGATGAGTCGCCTCTACTTCTGCCGTGTATTCAGCCGCGCTGCGAGTTAATACTATTGCAAGCCCCGCCTCTAACACTGGGGTTGTAAGTGCTTGTGGTGGCGACCCGCTGGAACGGCCGCAAGTTGCCCGCCTCTTCCTTGAGCCACCAGCGGCTGTCACCGTCGCTATGGTCTAACTCCGTCACAAGTCGCTAGCATGACCTCATCTCTGCCTGCAAACCGCCACGGCCTCAAGTTTCCGACCTCTGCCAGTGTGCGAGTCGTTGTTACTTCCTACAAGCCGCTGCCCGCATTAACTACAGTGGGAGAGCCGTCGCCTAGCTAAACCGTCACCGTGGTGCGCTCGTGATCCTCCAGTGCACCGTTTGACTTGCCTCAAATCCAACCTCAAGCCCTTACCAACATGCCAGACTGCGCCGCCGTGAGTCGCGGGTCTCAAGTGCCGGGTTCCTCACCTCTACTTTTGTGAGCCGCCTCGGCCTGACGCCATTTCTGAGTCATCGCCTGTTGCCCACAGCCTTGACTCAGACCATGGGTCGCCTCATCACAACTGCAGCTTTGCCCGGCCCTGCCGAGCTGCCATCTGCAGCTGCAGCCGTGCCTCGGAGCAGTCGCAGCGAGTCACCTTCGCCGCCTGCGCGCCGTCTCGAATAGACCAGTCACCACAAAGCGCATCCAGTGTCATGTCGCGTCAATCCGGCCTCACGGCCTTATCTTCATCACCGAAACAACCCGGGAGCTGACCTCTGTCAGACCGCTACAGGATCCAGTCCGGACTTGAGCCGCCGGTTTTCTCCGCCTCGGCCGCTGAGTCACCACGCGTCGAGCCACCCTCCGCACTCTGTCGCAGAGCTGCCGCCACCACTGCGGTCACGGTCGTCGGTCCTAACCCGGCCAGCCCCGTTGTCATGTGACTGCTTCCTCTGCATCCTCTCCGCGCCTCTGCTATAGGTCGCCCCCGCCGTGCTGGTTAAGCCGGCCCTGCTTCTGCTTCCATGACCAACGCTGGGTTTTTTTTTCTCATCTACGGCGGGTCAATGCCGAGCTGCTACTACCTTGTAGCATACTGAGCATCGTTCCGAATCGCGTTGCCTGAGGCCTTCCTCTATCATGGTCGGGTCAAGCTGCCATGGTCGCCTCGCCTCCGAGTCATCCCCGCAGTCTTCGAGTTGTTTCTTTTGACACACGCCTGTGTTGCTGCTGCCTCCCCAGGGTCACCTCGGGCTACTGCCTCTGTCCGCCGGCTCATGCACTATCACTGAGCTACCGCTGCTATCGCCTCCGCCTCGCAACTTGGCCTTTACTCCAGCTCGACCCGGACGGTTATGCCCCTGGCGCTGACTCAGCCTCGCCCTCGCCTCCTCTACCGCGACATGGCCTCGGGTTGCCGCCTCCAAACCGCCATGGTCCTGCACTGCTTCCTCCAAGCCGTCGTCTCGCCCGTCCACGTGCCACCACCGCGGCCTCCGGTTCACACGCCGTGCGGCCCACCTTTAGCTACCGTTTCCATCATGGTCTCGAGCGACCACTTCTCTCGAAACCTCGCTACACCAGCGGCCGCCATAGTGTCTGTCTCAGCCGTTGGGGGCCACATCATTGAGCCGGCCACGTCAGGCGTCACCTCTGCTTCTACTGAGTCGCCCGTGCCTGCAAGCCGTAATCTCTGTTGCGGCATGAGCCGCCTCAAACCTCCCTCGCGGAACACGTCTTCATTGTTGCGCCAGTGCCTCCACTTCCATGAGCCGCCGCGCCACCAGTTGCCGCCAATCTGCCCTGCTGCTCTGAGTCGCCGCTCGCGACAATTAGGGCTCTTTTGATTCAAAGGAATTGCATAGGATTTTTGGAGGATTTAAACCCTTAGGAATTTTTCATGTGATGCTCGTTTGATTCGTAGGATTGGCATCCTTAGGAATTTTTCCATATGATCCATTTGTACTACATTTTGGAGGAAAATTTCCATCCACTCAAACCTCTTTGTAGAATTTTTTTGTTTTTCCTATGCTATCAAACATTCTTTCAAATCATGTAGGATACTATGGGACATGTCACCCTATTTCTGCATTTTTCCTATTCCTTCATTTTGACAATCCTGTGAATCAAAGAGGCCCTGATAGTGGGAGAGCCGCCCTGAGCCTGTCCATTGCTGCGCCCATCAGCCGCCCTAAGCCCGTCAGCTGCTGCGCCCGTGAGTTGCTGCTGCTCATCCCCCACTTCCGCGAGTCGCTGCGCCTCCACTCCATCCGCACGCGTCACCCTTGCTGCTGCTGCGGCCACGGTCGGCGGCCTCTGAGCACCACCTCCGCTGCTGAGCCGTTGGTCGACGCCCCTGAGCCGCTGGGCCTCGCCGTCCGTCCCTTTGCAGCGGTCGCCATCCGCGTTGGCCTCCCACGCCATCCCGCACAGCTCTGCCCGGTGCCTCTGACGCGGTCGCGTACACCGCCACGCCTCGTTCACCCACCCTGGTTGAAAATTTCTTGCGTGTGCTAGTGTCTGTTTCTGTCTGCTCATCAACAGATGTCACAAGCCGACTGGAAAAAAAAGGAGGGGCCAACATGACCCGGAGGATTAATCCTGAGCCGCCCCGTGCTGCGCTTTAAAGCCGACACCTCTACCGCAGCCATAAGAGAGTGTCAAAAATAGCCGAAGTTACTGGAGATGATCTATGGACGTTATATACGACTCATTTTTTCATCCAAGACAAATCAGGTGAAAGTTGTCCAATCAATTCTTATTAATGCATTTTCTTCGAGAACAATTACTCTTGCTTGTGTAATTTCTTATGTAGAACAATTCATCATTACAAAAGAGGCTATCAAGCTATGGCTTTTGCCTACACCGGACGGATCAATGGACAGGGTAAATTATAACCCACCGAGATTCAACATATTCCAGCAATCCACTGGTTATATCATGGTCAAGCATGGAGAGTCTCAAGCCAACTCCTCGAGTAGTCTTAAGACTCGGGGGCTACGATGACATGACTCGGTCCCGGAGGCTACTACTATATTGATGAAAATTTAAAAGGCCGTCAGAAATATTTCGGCTCACAATGATGCTTCCGATTTACAATCCGGTTCAAGGTAAATTTATCTACCACAAAGCTTTGAAGCTCTCAAATCTGGTTTAAAATTCGGCTCAAGGTAAATTTGTCTCTCGCAAAGCTTTGAAAGCTCTCAATATCTGGTTTAAGAATTCTCGGTTCAAGAAGAATTTATCTCTCGCAAAGCTCGAGTTCTCAGGAAAAATTAAAGGGACCAAAGAGAGTCTGTTGCATGGAACAACTCAAACATAGGTTCCCTGCTTCAAAAAGACCATTGGGGGCTGATCGTATTCGAATCATAGCTTAACCTCTTTTGGATCCGACTTGGATCGTATTCGAATCAGGGTCGTTAAAAACCTCTCAAGGTCATTTGGGGGCTTCCTGTTCAAACATATGTCGTATTTGAACCAAAGAGAACATAGCTATCAGTACTCTCTTGATCGGCACAATGCCAAACCCACTAGGGGGCTTCTTGATCGTATTCGAATCATAGCTTAACCCATTTTGGGTCCGACTTGGATCGTATTCGAATCAGGGTTGTTGAAAACCTCTCAAGGTCATTTGGGGGCTTCCTGTTCAAACATAGGTCGTATTCGAACCAAAGAGAACATAGCTATCGGTACCCTCTTGATCGGTGCAACGCCAAAGCCACTTGGGGCTACATGATCGTATTCGAATCCTAGCTTAACCCCTTTGGAACGGTTTACTGATCGTATTCGAATCAGAAGCCTTGATTTTTCTTTCTATTTGGCTTAAGTTTTTTCAAAACAGTCTTTTGGGTTTGTCTTGAGACCTTTTTTCATATCTGAAGCATATATGTGGTTTCGATTAACCCGGCTTGACTTTGGATGATAAGTCGCCATATATGACAATCATAAACATTTGGAAGTTTTTGACTTCTAAAGATTGGGTTATCATCCTTACTGCACAGGTATCCTAAACCGGCAGTACGATTCAATATCACAGGAACCGGTTTTTCAAACCAGGTTATATTATTCAAATTTTTGATAGTCAACATGGCTGGATTTTTATTATGGTTACCAATAACCGATATTACAATTGAGGTTTTCAAAGTCGCTTCAGCGCAATGGATATTATCAATGGATATAATATATTCTACAATGGAAGGAATAGTCCTGAGTCGCTGCAGGCTTACGACCCAGCACTTGGGGGCTACATTATCCAAATTGAGATTACATCAAATATGCAAGTCCCATGTCACTGCCAGCATCCACCATGGCACTTGGGGGGTAATGTAAAGTCATTTTTTACTGGCCTTATTATTGAAGACCTGACTCATCACATCATAATGAGCCGGCCCTTGAGGGCTACCAATTGCTCCTATCAAAAAATTATATTGAAGGAACACAAGTTTTATTCCATTATATTGAAGGGTCCACTGCTCTAATTGGTAAAACATAAAGCTCTTAACCTTGTGGACATGGATTCAAGCCCCATGATGGGGGTTACATCATATGTTGTTCTTTTCAGAAGAAGTATATATAAAGTCCCAGCTCAATATTATCTTACTGAGCCGGCCCTTGGGGGCTACACGTTGTTGTTCAAGTCTATATGATCATATTTATAAAAGTCCCTGCTCATTATTGCATAATGACCCGGCTCTTGGGGGTTACACTGGTTGAAGTTTTTTATGAGTATAATGCAATTACAAGTCCTAAGTTGCTGCAAGCATGACAACCAGGCACTTGGGGGCTACGTATATGGAGTATTCAGTCTTTACTAGTGAATGAGATGAACAACATGGATTTCTTCAAAGTGACAATATTTATGTTGAAGCAAGTCTTAAGTCACCACTTTGTTTCTGCTCAAGACTTGGGGGCTACAGGTAATATGGATATAAGGGAGGAAAAAATCTTCAAATTCGGGTGTCTGCGAAAATTATAACTCGGCATTATCTATTTATAACCCGACAAGTTCATCTTTAAGTCGGTTGAAGGTCACATGAGTATTTCAAAGACCAATATTTTTAAGCATTGGGAGCTGAGTCAAATGAATTATTCTTCACAGTCTTTCTCTGTGAGAAACCAATGTCAGCAAATTGATTATGAAGTTGGCTTATTGACCCGGATTCTCTAGATGAAGGAAATGACAAGGATTTAAGGATGTTCATGTGACGGCTTAAAAGAATATTTAACACGGAGCATAACCTGTTAAAATTGTTATTATGTTTTGTTTACAGGATCAGTTTAACCTGGATGAATCCAAATTAAACTAGGGGCTAATATCGGGGATATACCCCGCGGTATGACCCGGCTGGAGATATGACCCGGCTAGGACTTGGTATTTCATTGGTAAGTCGGCAGATTGTTTAAACCAGAGGTTAAGCCAGTGGGAACAATTAAGCAGGTTAAGCAAGCAGACACGGTCATGTAAGTCGGCAGACACAGTCATGTAAGCCGGCGGACACAGTCATGTAATCCGGCAGACACAGTCATGTAACCCGGCAAACACAGTCATGTGAGCCAGAAGGTTAAGCAGATAGTTAAGCCGGACAGTTAAGCCGGACAGTTAAGCCAGACAGTTAAGCCGGACAGTTAAGCCGGACAGTTAAGCCAGACAGTTAAGCCGGACAGTTAAGCCAGATTGTAAGTCAGCAGTTAAGAATCCCAAAACGTTAAGAAGCCCATGGAAAGAAGCCCATGGAGAGAAGACAGAATAGTTAAATCTTATGTTCGAATTGGACTCTACATGTAACCCGCCCCTTCAACATATATAAGGAGGGGCAAGGCACCACAAGAGGGGGAAGTTGAATAATCATTAAGTCTAGACACAACTAGGAGAGCCGGAGTTACGGCGACTCCCTCATGATGATAATGAGACCTAGCCACAAACAGCATGTAGGGTTGTTACCGGATGATGTTTCCCGGGGCCCGAAGCTGTCTAAATCTTCGTCTTGCGTGTTACGTCTCTCGATTCCGATCAACCCCTTCAATCTACCGCATAGATGTGCTGGCCTCATGACTAAGTCCTCACACTAGGACATCTGTTGTGACGTTTCCAAGACATAAATTGTTAAATGGGCCTGTAGCCCAACTAATATTCAACAGTATATTGAGTTATTTGGCAAGCATGTCCAATCCAAGCCAGCTACACGTTGGAGTGCGCCATCTGATGATAGAATAAAGCTAAGATTGGGTATGGGTATTTTAATTCTGAACCTTTGTATTGGGAGTCTGATGTTCCGCCCAGTGTGGCTGGTTGTGCCTTTGGTGATATGCCCACGCATACATAAGCAATAAAGATTTGCTTTACCTCAAAAAAATCAAGGAAGGAACACAAGGTCCTCACATCACAATCACAAGAAAAACTAGTAAGTGTGCACGTTGCATGTTATAACATGAGGGGTTTATTTTCCTAATTCATCCTAATTTGAAGTCACATATTTGAGCAAAACAAACTAAATCCCCTAAATATGACCAGAGCTCACGTGTTGATCAATTGGCATTTTCAAAAAAGAAGTCAGTACAAGATGGGTAATTGAACGTACACAATAAGTCTAGTCATGTTTTTTGTAATGCTACTCCTTTAATTCTTCTATCAAAACAAACAACCATATGCCCTGGGATAACCACCATATGCACATCCATATGACAATAGCTTGCACCTTTCACCTGGCATGATTCTTAATTGGTTGTGCCTCCTCTTATTCTCTGAAAGATACAAACAAGACAATGTTAGCAACGAGAACAGCTTTGGACTTAAAAACAACTCGATTTTCCATCTGTGCACCACACTACCTTGTCTTCAAAGTGTCCTCCTCTCTGTTTGCTATATGAATGGAACATTGTACTTTGAAAAAAAACTCGGTTTTCCGTTGGTGCACCACACTACCTTGGACTTGGATTACCAATAATCACAACCATTCTGCCACTCGGTAAATACAGAGTTTCACCAATCTGCGCTGGACGAGGTGGACTCTTGTGTCATCCACCCAGACTCGGGCTTAGAGCATCTACAGGTGGGTGACCCAAACCCGCCTCGAACGCTCGGACGGACGGCCCGGTCATTGATCGGTCACAAAAGTGCTACCCAGACGGACTCCTTAAACGGGCCTCAAACGCCCTGGCTGACCAGCACCCCTCATATCCAGCCTAAATATTGATGTGATTTTATCTATTTATGGGCCAGCCCAATAACAATTTCAGCAATTCCTAATAAATCTTAGAGGTCCACTTAGCCCATTCGTGCAAGGCAAGGGGCACTACAAAGTTTAGTCCCACATTGCTAGTTTAGAGGGAGTTGGACCTCTTTATAAGGGAGAATGTTTCCCCACATGTATGAGCATGAGAACAAGAGGGACATTCACTCGCGCTCCTCCGGTCCTGGCACAGTTCCGTGTTCTAGTGTTTGCCCTAGATATGTTAAGTTCTACTTTATATATGCAACTTGCTCTGTTCGGTTCTAGTTCACTATAGGCAATTGCTCATATTTCCAACAATCCAAAAACCTTAGTATAGGCAATTTACCCCAACTGATTTTGCTTCTTCCATGAGACCTCCTGTGTTTGAGGGTATCCACTATAAGAGGTGGCGTGTGAGAGCAGTCTTATGGTTTCAAACCATGAGTTGCTATGATGCCACTCTTGGCAAACCTAAAGGAGAATATGTTAAGGCTGCTCTCTTGAGTGTTCTTGGTGAGAACATAGTTGATGCTTATGCGTCAATTGATGATGGAAAAGATATGTGGGATGCACTCGAGGCCAAGTTTGGGGTCTCGGATGCTAGCACTGAGCTGTACATCATGGAGCAATTCTATGATTACAGAATGACTGAAGAGCGCTTCGTGGTTGAGCAAGCTCATGAGATATAGTCATTTGCTAGAGAACTTGAGCACTTTAATTCTATGCTACCGGACAAGTTTGTTGCTGGAGGTATCATCACTAATCTTCCTCCTTCATGGAGGAACTTTGCTACCTTACTAAAGCATAAGAGGCAGGAGTTTTCGGTTTCGGATCTCATTGGTACTCTTGATGTGGAAGAAAAGGCGAGAGCAAAGGACAACCGTGCTCGAGGTATTGAGGGAGCTTCTAGTGCCAATCTGGTACAGAAGAAAAACTTCCAGCCCCACAAGTTCAAGAACAAGGGCAGGTTTGATGGTAAGGTAGAATTTGACGGGAATAACAAGGTTGTACAGCACACCAACTTCAAGAAGAAAGGTGTTTGTCATGTGTGTGGAGATCCTGACCATTGTGCTCCTAGTTTCCCTAATCGTTATGACAAGCGTCATCTTGGGAAAGGCGGCAAGACGGCTAATGTTGTCATTGGTGACACTGACATGAAAGATGCTGGGTACGGTATATTTCCAACTATTCTTTCAGTATGTCATTATCCTGATTGGTCGATTGACACGGGTGCTAATGTGCATGTATGCGGTGATATTTCCATGTTTTCGTCTTATCAGACCGCAGGGACTTCCACTGTGCTGATGGGCAACGGTTCAAGTGCTTCTGTTCGCGGTGTTGGTCCGGTCGATCTAAAGTTTACTTCGGGAAGATCGTGCGGCTGAAGAACGTGCATTATGTTCCCTCCATCAATAAAAATCTTGTTAGTGGATCTCTTATGTGTAGAGATGGCTACAAGCTTGTCTTTGAGTCAAATAAATTTGTAATATCCAAGTATGGAACCTTTGTTGGTAAAGGCTATGAGTCAGGAGGCCTGTTTCGTTTATCCTTGTCGGATGTTTGCAATAAAGTTGTTAATCATGTTCTCAACAATAGTGAATCAAATATGTGGCATTCACGTCTTTGTCATGTTAACTTTGGTTGCATGTCGTGATTAGCGAAGCTGAACTTAATCCCTAGTTTCACCACTTTCAAGGGATCTAAGTGTCAAGTGTGTGTGCAAGCTAAGCAACCTCGTATGTCTCATATGACTGCGGAAACAAGAAATCTTGCACCACTAGAGCTCATACCTTTAGATCTTTGTGCAATGAATGGTGTGTTGACAAAAGGTGGAAAGAAGTATTTTATGACGTTAATTGATGACTCCACTAGATACTGCCAAGTGTATCTTCTGAAATCTAAGGATGAGGCTTTGAACTATTTCAAGATCTATAAAGCTGAAGCGAAAAACCAACTTGATCGAAAGATCAAGAGGCTTAGGTCCGATCATGGTGGAGAGTATTTCTCAAATGAATTTGATTCCTTTTTGCGGAACATGGTATAATCCATGAGAGGACGCCTTCCTATTCACCTCAGTCAAATGGGGTGGCCGAAAGAAAGAACCATACTCTAACTGATTTGGTTAACGTCATATTAGACACATTGGGTCTCTCCAAGGCATGGTGGGGGAGACGATATTGACTGCATGTCATGTCCTAATTAAACCGAGTTCCCACAAACAACAAAGAGATAACTCCATTCGAGAAATGGGAGAAGAAAAGGTTAAAGCTCTCTTATCTACGAACCTGGGGTTGTTTGGCGAAAGTCAATGTGCCAATTCCAAAGAAGTGCAAGATTGGACCAAAGACCGTGGATTGTGGTTTCCTGGGATATGCTTTACATAGCATTGGTTATAGATTCTTGGTTGTAAAATCTGAGGTACCTGACATGCATGTTGGTACGATCATGGAGTCGAATGATGCGACTTTCTTTGAAGATATCTTTCCCATGAAGGATATGGCTACCTCATCTAATTAGGAGATGCCTAGTTCATCAAATCAGGAACCAGTTACAATTACTAAACCTGCCATTTCGATGGAACACTTTGAAAATCATGTGGAGGAGAACAATGAAGTTCCTACTAGGAGCAAGAGACAGAGGACTGCAAAGTCCTTTGGTGATGATTTTTTGTGTGTACCTCACAGATGACACTCCCAGTTCTATCTCAGAGGCCTATGCATCTGAAGATGTTGACTACTGGAAGAAAGTGGTCCGTAGTGAGATGTATTCCATCTTAGCAAATGAAACTTGGGAGATTACTGATCGTCCTTATGGGTGTAAGCCTATAGGGTGAAATGGGTATTCAAGAAGAAGCTTAGGCCTGATGGTACTATCGAGAAGTATAAGGCAAGGCTCGTGGCTAAGGGTTATACCCAAAAGGAAGGTGACGACTTCTTTGATACTTACTCACCTGTTGCTCGACTGACCACTATTCGAGTACTACTTTCTCTAGCGGCCTCACATGGTCTTCTCGTTCATCAAATGGATGTTAAGACTGCTTTCCTAAATGGAGAGTTAGATGAGGAAAATTTACATGGAACAACCAGATGGGTTTGTAGTAGATGGTCAGGAAGGAAAAGTGTGCAAGTTGCTGAAGTCTTTGTATGGACTTAAGCAAGCACCCAAGCAATGGCATGAGAAGTTTGAAAGAACTTTAAGAGCTACAGGCTTTGTTGTAAACGAAGCTGATAAATGTGTGTACTATCGCCATGGTGGGGCGAGGGAGTTATCCTTTGCTTGTATGTTGATGACATACTAATTTTTGGAACAAATCTGAATGTTATTAAGGAGGTCAAGGATTTCCTATCTCGTTGTTTTGAGATGAAGGATTTAGGAGTGGTTTTCATTATAAACATCAAGTTGTTGAGAGACGATGATGGTGGGATTACATTGCTTCAATCTCACTATGTGGAAAGGATCTTGAGTCGCTTTGGCTATAGTGACTGCAAGCCCTCTCCAACACCATATGATGCCAGTGTGTTGCTTTGAAAGAATCGAAGAATTGCTAGAGATCAATTGAAATATTCTCAAATTATTGGCTCGTTTATGTACTTAGCCAGTGCTGCAAGACCTGACATCTCTTTTGCTGTTAGCAAACTGAGTCGGTTTGTCTCAAAACCAAGATATGTGCATTGAAAAGCTCTAGAGAGAGTTTTGCGTTATTTGAAAGGCACTGCGAATTATGGAATTCACTACATCAGGCACCCAAAGGTGCTTGAAGGGTATAGTGAGTCAAACTGGATCTCAGATGCTGATGAGATAAAGGCCACGAGTGGATACGTATTCACTCATGGAGGTGGCGTTGTTTCTTGGAAGTCTTGCAAGCAGACCATCTTAACGAGGTCAACAATGGAAGCAGAACTCACAACACTAGATATAGCTACGATCGAAGCAGATTGGCTTCGTCGGCTCTTGAATGACTTGCCGGTTGTTGAGAAACCTGTACTGGGTATCCTTATGAACTGTGACAATCAAACTATGATCACGAAAGTGAGCAGCTCAAAGGATAACATGAAATCATCAAGACACATTCAAAGAAGGTTAAAGTCTGTCAAAAAAATGAGAAACTCCAGAGTTATTGCATTGGATTATATCCAAACATCTAAAAATCTGGCAGATCCTTTTATTAAGGGTCTATCACGTAATGTGATAGATAATGCATCGAGGGAGATGGGTATGAGACCCACAATATGGGTTGTTCATAGTGGTAACCTAGTATATGTGATCAGAGATCCCGCGAATTAGATGTGGAAGACAAGCTGTTGGTCAACTGAGAGGAGAGTATCCTTACTGTTAACAATACCACTCCATGAAGATGCAATACTCTCCTAAATCTGCATGGCAGGTTGATGTATATCTTAATGTGTTCTAAGTGGCTCATTTAAGCAGAGATGTTGTCCTGCAGAACATCTTTTGAAGAACACACCTGTATGAGTCTGATTGTCAAACGTCGTAATCTATAAGAGTAGGGTTCTCTCTAGTAAACTCATGAAAGGTCACGGAGTATGACGCATAAGCTCCACCTGTGGGGAAGACCCACGATAGCCTAGTATCGGTCAAGGCTTTGTGTGAAGCTAGATTCGCAAAAAACTTGCAGGTCAAGGCCCAGTCCACTGTTCAAGTTGCTTACTAGTGTAGCATAGAGTTCTAGGTGAAAGTTCAACTTAACAGTCTCCACTGCAATACCGGCATATAAAATAGTGTTTTGGAACCAAAGGCAAATTTTGTGTGCCTCTCGGATCTGTTGGGGGATTGCTGAAATTTTATCTATTTATGGGCCAGCCCAATAACAATTTCAGAAATTCCTAATAAATCCTAGAGGCCCACTTAGCCCTTTCGTGCAAGGCAAGGGGCACTACTAAAGTTTAGTCCCACATTGCTAGTTTAGAGGGAGTTGGACCTCTTTATAAGGGAGGATGTTTCCCCACATGTATGAGCATGAGAACAAGAGGGACATTCATGCGTGCTCCTCCTCCGCCAGCCGCCTCGTCACGACGCGTCGCAGGTTACGGGAATGAGCCGAGCCGATGTCTAAATTTTTGCCACGCACTACGGGTATACGAAAGGTCACCCGGGAGCTGGAAAGTTTTTGCTGTAGTGGATACTGAATACGAACGTTGCACCCTTCGGCTGCTGCCTATTCGTTTTGTCTCCCTCGTTCCCTTCAGCTCCCGGTGCAGCCTCTCGCCTCCTTCTCTTGCGCCCATAAAAGGGAGGTCGCTCCTCTTAGAGAGGCGCACCAGAACTTCTTCCTCTCGCCACCAGTTCCAATCTCTAAGTTGTTGTTGTCTTCCTCATCCCGGCTTGCGGCGTGCACCGTGAGTCGGGGCAGTAGGCCTCCGAAACCGCACCTCTTTGAGTCATGTACGGGAGAAGGGTGATAAGGTTTTTTGCGAGTGCTCCGCACGACTACTGACTTCTTCGTCACGGACGCCCCGGACTCCGACGACTACTTCCCCGATGACGAATTCTTCCCTGGACGTCAACAACCTCCTCGACAACATGGCTGGCGAGGACACCGACCCCAAGTCTAGTGCTACTGCTGCTGATGTTGTCCCGTACGTGTTCTTGCTCTTTCTGTTAGAGGTCCTGTCACAGTTCCTTGTTCTAGTGTTTGCCCTAGATATGTTAAGTTCTACTTCATATATGCAACTTGCTCTACTGTCTGTTCTAGATATGTTCGGTTCTAGTTCACATTTGTAGATGTTATTTACCTTCTCTCTGTCAGATTGCATGACTTGCTTTATCTCTACTATTTTAGTCATGCTTTATCTAGTATTTCCGTTAATAAAATCATATGGTAAATTGCTCATATTTCCAACAAATATGGGGCGGATATGGGGACACTCGAGCGCGTCCGCCGCGTCGGACTTATGATGGGGTCCCACACAGAGTTGACCGGAAACCCGACGATCCAACGGACGTCTTCTCTGATGGAGGGTGTCAATGCCACCTGGCACCGCTTCAGCTCGCCGCCTAAGGCCAAATCCGGCTATTTCAGTCGGTCGGCGTCCCCCAACCCTAGCCACATCCACCTCCTCCCTCTCTGTGCCGTCAGCCTGAGTGCATCCACCACTTCTCTCCCGCCCCGCTACTCTTCCCACGCCGTCCGACAGCACCATGGTTCATTAAAAGAAGACCACCTATGCTATGTTCACGCCGGAGCGCCGGTTCCAGATTGAGCATGAGATCCGAGCGAGGCGCGCCGCGTGCATCGCTATCGGCTTGCCTTCGAACTCACCAGAGCAGGAGGAAGAGGAGCCGGCCACGAAGATAGTGGACATCCCTGACGAGGATTAGGGTAGTATAGGTTATTTGATCTACGTAGTATGTGGATTTCATCGTTTGCATGCTTTTGTATGGATCAAAGGTTTCTAGTATGAGGTATCCGGATGCGGAGAAGCAAATTTTGAAACGTGAGCGGCCACTATCCGTGGGCGTTTGAAGGGGTCGAATTTGACTGGTTGTAGATACTCTTATATAGACATATAATGCAAAGTGGGGATGAGGGCAACGGGGGTAGCAGCGGCATGAGGCCGCGCACCGGCCCACAAGCTATGACTGCCTCCATGATGCTTGTATGAGGTAATAGCACCGCAGGTCCTGAAACTTGTCTATGATGTGATGGTTTGGTCGTAAAACTTGTAAAAGGCAACTATTTGGTCCTAAAACTTGTCACAGATGTGCATATTTGGTCCTGGGCCAATCGCAAGCAGCCAAGTGAAGCCAGCTGGGCCAAACTGGTCAATACTGTACATTTTGCAAAAGCCCCTGTCTTTCCCATATTTTAACCCGCAGGACACCTCGCTCTAGCAAACCGACAGCTCTATCATGTACTGTACCTGGCGCTCGTTATCCTGCACGTTAGCCAAGGTGGCGATCAGTGACAGACGCGGGCAAACATGTATTATTCGCTTGTATTTCACCCTATAGCCATTTACCAGCCACCGTATTCCTCTTTTATTGACAGTGCAATACCATGTACGTCCGAGTACCTTCGTACCATCCAACATGTTCAAATGAGAACCGTGAGAAACCCCGTGTGGCTTGATATGCCTGTCCAAACTTGCTAGCCGTTTAATAAAAAAAAGTCCCCTAATAATCACCTATCGGCTAACATTTTTACAATTATTGAGATGGACGCTCCAGCAGTTCCCCAATGAACCCCCCCCCCCCCCCCCCCCCCCCCGCCGATATACAGCAGCAGCGATGCTCCGGCATTTTGTTATTCCAACGATGAACTTTTTTAGAAACGATGAACATTCTTAAAACATGATCATTTTTAATACATGTTGAACAATTTCTAGAACCATAATGAATATATTTAAAGCACGAAGAACCTTTTTGAAGACACGATGACCATATTTTTTAAACACGATGACTGTTTTTAAGATACACGATGGATATTTCTAAAAAAACACACTAAGAACAGTTTTGATCGCGGCGCCACACGATGAACCTTTTCTGGAAAACACGACGGACATTTCTGAAATGCAAGTCTATTTAAACATGTTCATCGTGTATTTTGAAGAATGGCCATCGTGTTTTTCAATAAAATATTCATTTGGATTTAAAAAAATGTTCACTATGTCGTAAAACAAGTTTTTTGTAGTTTCAAATTCAAAGTGTTTATCGTCCTTTAAAAAACTGGTCTTCATGTGTAAGAACTGTCCGTCGTGTTTATAAAAAATGTTCATTGTGTATTCAAAATATTCACCGTGATTTTCCAAAAGCTTCATTGTGTATTAAAAATGTCATGCATCAAAAATTTTCATGGTGTATTTACAAACTGCATTGTGTATTTCAAAAATGGTCGTCGTGCCTTTGAGAAAATATTCATAGTGTATTTAAGAAAAGAATTCACCGTTTCTAAAAAATCATGGTACTTTAAAAATGTTCATCGTGTTTTCAAGAAATATTCATCGTGTATTTAAGAAATGTTCGTCGCTTATTAAACATATTCATCATGTGTTTTAAGAAAGTTAACCATCATGATTTAAAGAAAACTTCGTCTTATAATAAAAAATACCTTGCATTAAAATATACATGATGTATTTCGAAATTGTTCATCTATAGTTCAAAAAATGTCTCATCATGTTAAAGAAATGTAGTGATTCCGAGACTCATGTAGCTCAGCCTCTAAAACACCTAACTCCCATTCGTGGTGCTTTATTGTTGTTATTTATTTATGTTTTAAGTTTTTGCTACCTGACTACGTAGTGATAAACTCTTTTGTCCAACAAAAGAATTGTCTTTTCTTAACTGTGCCGCGAATGGATATAAAATAAGCTTGCCGCAACAGAGTTTACGCATGGCCTTCTCACGTGAAACTTGGCACTTTTGTGTGTACGTGTCGATGATGGTAGCTTCTTGTTCTGCTCTATGAGTTCTCTGCTTCCACGAAATGCTGATGAATTTTCATTTTTGGCCAGGACACGAAATGACAATCCAAAAGATAGAAGAAACCAAAATCCAACGCTACTTTTTCCTAGCTACACAGTCCAGGACGTCAACACGTGTACAATTCAGGTGTGAGCATCAAGTGGAGCCTCTGATTCTTTTTCAGAAAAAACACACACATTGGTTTTGAAAATTCTAAACTCATAGATCAGGCAGCGTTCCATTGGTTCCAGTCACATCATCAATCTCTGGCCTATTGGAGTCACACATTTCACATCACGAAAAGGTAATCGTTGAGATAAAACAGATGGAGCTGTCTGTTTGCTAGAGCGAGGTATCCTGGGGGTTAAAATCTGGGAACGGCAGAGGGTTATTTGTAAAATATACAGCACTGCAGGCTTGGCCTAGCTGGCTCCACTTGGCTGCTTGTGATTGGCCCAGGACCAAATGTGCACATCTATGACAAGTTTAGGGACCAAATAGTTGTCTTTTGCAAGTTTTAAGACCAAACCATCACATCCTAGACATGTTTCAGAACCTGCGATGCTATTACCTCGGCTTGTATGGCCTGCGGCCCTTGGTGAGGCAACCGAGAAAGCAGTCTCCATGCCCGGCGCCATGTCACGTTCACCGAAGCCTGTTGTTTGATGTTCGAAGTAATTGAGAGAGAATTGACACAGAAGACTAAAGATTCACCACTATCTTTACCTATTAATAAAGTACGGGTAGCTTCTATGCTCAAAAAAAAGTACGGGTAGCTTCTGCTAGTTCATTATTAGTATTTTTGCAAAAAACATCTTTATTTTTTTGGGTAATTCATCTCGCCGTCTTTTTTTTATCTGGCAAACGTCTCAATAAAAAAGGGAAATGATTAGGATCATCCGACGGATAACAATCTGTGCGTCCGCCGCCACCCTGGCCCGTTGTATCTTATCTAATCAGATAGCTAGGAGTAATGTATTACTAGTTTAAGTTTTACAACTCAATTGTTGTTGCAATCTCCCCATCACAACAATTGGTGTGTTGCAGGATTTGGATCTGGATTCCTTTGAGTGCAGTTGTCACATGTGCTCCTCCCGAGCTCTTTGTCAAGCCCACACCTCATCGCGCTGCTCCGACCATCGCCACCGACAACACAACGATGAGGTCGCCGGCATTGGCGCCGCCGCTGGCGCGCGCCTCCGCCATGAGCGTTGGCCGTTGTTGTGCGCCCGAACTCAAGCTGCATCAGCCAACGCGGGGAAGCACCAGTGTCCACGTCCACGAAGTTGCGTCCACCATGACCCCACCATCCCTAGGGAGCACCGGCATTTGTTTCGGTCGACGTGGTCGCTGCTTGCTGCTCGATGTCCATTACAACAAGTTTCTGCAACAAGGTCTTTGTTGCAAAAAAAACAGTAACAAGATCTTTGTTGTCAAAAGGAATAAATTCCAGCAAGACCTGTTGCAAAAAAAATTGCAACAAGATCTTTGTTGCAAAAAAAATTGTAACAAGACATCTGTTGCAAAAATAATCTGCAACTTGACCTAGGTTGTAAAAAAAATGTAACATAACCTGTGTTGCAGAAATTTTCTGCAACTCGACATGTGTTGCAATGATAGAAGATAATCCTCGCCGCTTAATCCATCAGATTGGATGGCTCGCGAGGCGACGAATCTTTTATTTCTTTGGGATCAGAGAAATATAGAGAACTTAAATTAAGTGGGTTTTTTTTATAAACTTAAAACTTGAAACAAGTTATAGTTAATACAAACTTATTTGAATTTAAAACCTAACAAAATCAAACCCAAATGGACTCAAAACGTCCAAAGTGAATTTAGGCAGTGAAATTGAATTATGGGCAGATTTGGAAACAGAAGAAGACCACAACCTGCCCAGCGATTCAAAATGCATTCCCAAGGAGTATAACATAGGTGTGGGGTATAATACATTCTCTCCCTCATTTCGGTTTGTTGAGCCTATCTTATTATCTTTTTCGTTTATAAGTCTTACTTTTATTTCTTCCCCTCATCTTCTTAGATGCATTAAATTCCTGCATGCAAGGATTAAAAGAAAACTGATCATGCTACATTCCTGCTCATTTAGTGGTCATGACATGCACTCACTGCAGTTAATGAAGATTAAAGCATGATATGTATTTCTTCTACAACTCGGCATGCGCGAATGATGTCATGCCACGCTGATGAGTGTTTTGATGGACACATTAATTTTCCTCGTTGCAACGCACGGGTATACGTGCAATATAAGTGTATCTTATCACCGGCAATTCAGAATGCGAAAGTACTTCACAGACGATACAACGCTGAACGACACTCGGACAATGGCTAATCCAGCCGTTAGCTGCTATTTCAGCCTTGCCCGTAGATGGCGTGATACGCATGTCATGCATGTATCATCTGATAAATATCGTCCATACAACAATGCTTTTCAGAATGCATTTCCACGGAGTATAATATAAGGGTGGGTTATAATACATAATCTCCTTCATTCCGGTTTGTTGAGCCTATCTCATTATCTTTTTTTTGTAAGTTCTATTTTTTATTTCTTTCCCTCATTTTGTTTAGATTATGAGAAGCATTAAATTCTTACATACAAGGATTAAAAAAAGGGCGATGCTAGGCGCCGGCGCTAATTTTGGGCTGGTCCAGCCACGGTCGTTCCATCTGACCTCGATCGATCGTCCGATCTGGCTCTTTCCTGCCTCCTTGACTCGTCTTCTACCTCCAACCAATCTCAGAAAAAACAACACCTCTGCACCCACACGCCGTTGCCTCCCCGTGTGCATCTCCGCGAGGGAAAAACGGCCGCCGGCCGCTCGCACTCTGACGCCCCGCAGCCCTGCGCTGCTCGCCGAAGAAACTTCTCCGCTCATCGATTTCGGTTGCAGCTCCGCCCGACCAGTTGCAACTCCGGCGAGATCGGTTGCAACTCCCGCCGTTGATGCTCCACTAATGCAACACCACGATGCACCGTCGCCGCCGCTCGCCGTCGACGCTCACTGCACGGGATTGCGGACGGCCACTAGTAAAACAATATTTTGAATGGATGTAGCAAAATCCTTCGCTGGTGGTAGCAAAATCGGACAACTGTTGCAGCAAAAAGGTCGACGCCGTCGCGGGGTTGCAGCTCCGCCATGATGGATGTAGCAAAATCCTTCGCCAGTGGTAGCAAAATCCGACGACTATTGTAGCAAAAAAAATGCCACCGTCGCAGGGGTCGTGCTCCGCCGTGTTGGGATGTAGCAAAAAACGTCACCTGTAGTAGCAAAAAATAATGAAGTTGCAGCAAAAAAAGCCGCCGCCATGGCCGTTGTAGCTCTGGAAAAACATAGTTCCAGCAAAAATAAATGCTGCTTCTAGCAAAAACAGATCACCATCGCAACATGTGGTCGTTGGTCGAAGCTCCCCGCAGGCTCGTTGCAGCAGCGTCGACGGGGCGCAGCAAAAAAGGAAAGGAAATGGTGATTGCTGCGGGTTTCCTTCGCCGGTTGTCATCATCCTTGAGCAAATCCCTGCGAAGGAGGGGGGAGTCCTGTGAAGGAGGAGGGAATCCATGGCGTTGTGCAGTCAGTTTTAGAGGAGAGACGAATGAGTGATGGTCACCACGAAAGGGATAAGGCATGACGCGCGGGCGGTGCGTGGGTCCAGCCATACGTGGCCACAACATGTGCGTAGCGGTTGGATCGCAAATAAATCAGACGCACCGCGCGCATCCGGCGCAAAATTGGGCCGGCGCGCCAGATGCAAACATTTACCTACAAAAAATTGACCATGCAACATTACTACTCATTCGGTCGTCATGACATGCAGCCACCGCAGTTAGTGGCAATTAAAGCATGATATTCATTTCTTTTATACCTCGGCATGCATCGCCCTACCTCCGAGGATGTTGTTCGCGCTGATGAGTGTTTTGATGCCACATAAAAAAATTCACGTTGCAAAGCATGGGCATATGTGCTAGTAAACTCATATAGTATTAATTATAAGGTTTGACCTGCAAACTGATGTCGCTCCATCATTGATTAATTGTACTACGAGAGTGGATTGGTCGTGCAAAAGGATCGGCGCCAACGGAGTGACGTATTGCTTAAACGTGAAGACTGCTGACATGACACTCCTACTCCTACAGCCTTGATGCAGAGCTAGAGCAGCTTTGACAGATGTTTCCGAAGTCTCGTAACTGAACATCCATACTGAACAGATGAACATAGCCTGTATATTTTTGTCTTGCTTTAGCAGTTCCAGGGTGGGAGACTGACGTCTCAGCAGCAGCTGCCCGCATCGACAGCAGCAGCACCGCCGACGCCAAGAGAGACTACACCTGCTGCTTCGTTCCAACCTGTAAGCTAGCCATTCGAGTCAAAGCTTAAAAGGCTGGAAATTCAAGATGAAAATTCCATCCAAGCCTAGCTCACAGCTCTACCCAGAATCCAGCACGATTTCGCTGTCGATACGAGCGATGCCATGTGGATGTAATGTGCGCACCAATGCAAGAGGAAGGGCAATGAAGAGTGGACTGACTGACTCCCAGCAAATGGTCGAATCTGGTGAAGCATCAAAATGTAACAACCCGACTGTACATGTCTCAGGCTATTCTCATTTCTTACTGGAACTGGCATCACAAGGTGCCAATAAACCAAACGGGTTCCAAATTAACATGCACTCATAGAAAAAGATCAACAAATGACTGGTGAACAAACGAAGCGCCTAAAATGATCCGCAAACAACACTGTGACACTACCGCTGTTCGTCAGCATACACTGGACACAAAGAACTCACACACATATTCAATACCTGCTGATCAACACAAAATCATCGTCATCCAGAACCCGGGCCTCCTTCTGTCCCACAAAGTTCTCCCGTCCAATGGCTTCGACAATCCGGACAAACTCAACCCTCTTCTCAAGAGGGAGGGGAGTGTATGGCAACCTGAAAACAGGCCTCACTACACCGAGCTGAGCCAGGGCGGTGTTGAGACCGATCGGGTTAGGCTCGCAGAACAGCCATTTCATCAGAGGCAGCAGCTTCTCATTTAGCGCCGCATTCTCCCCTTCAAACATGAGGCTGTGCATGAGACCGGGAACAAGATTGCTCGCCACAGAAATGACTCCAGTAGCGCCGTACTTCCACCTTGAGTCATGGCATTCGTCATCATTACCGCTCCATATTGTTATGCCTTTGTCAGTGTAGCACTTAACCCGCTCATGCCCAACGCATTCTTTAACTCCTGCCATGTTTGAGTAACATGAAAGCGCCTCAATGACTGGAGGAGGTATGTCTTGACTGGTCCTGGATGGCACATTGTAAATGATTGTTGGGCCCATTGGGAGGACTTCCCTGAAATGAGAGATCAAGCCTTCAGTTGAGGTCTTCCCGTAGTAAGGATTGACATGGAGAGCTGCATGCATGCCAACAGCAAATCCCTGCTCTGTAGCGTGAACAGCTTCTCTGGTTGAGTTACTTCCCGTGTTGCCTATCACTTTAATGTTGGATCCAAAGCAGTTAACAGTATGCCCGATGAGCATGATGTGCTCATCCCAGCTCATAAGGTGACCTTCTCCTGTTGTTCCTCCAACTATTACACCTTCCGCACCACCATTTATTTGTGTGTTTATCAGAGAATCGTATGCTTCAAGATCAAATCTTCCATCTGGCAAATAGGGGGTTTTGACCGCTGTGATTAGTCTGAGGCTTTTGATTCCATCTGTTGATGTCCTGCACATCGGACAGAGAAGATCAGACATGAGCAGCACACGTGTATCAAAGCCATTAAATACTTGTGTGCAAACATTATGGTCCATGTTAGTCATGTGACTACTAAGAAATAGAATCGCTCGGTTACTTATTCACCAGGATTGTACCAGTAGCAGAATGAACCAATCATATAAGTATATAACAGATTACAATTTTTTTCCCGCACAGACTCTTTAGTTTAAAATTCTCCCAACTACAACAATTGATTACCTATCGAGACAAGGGATAATTCACCAAAACTAGGTTACTTTTACAGAACAGACTTGATAAAGGAAGATAATAAGAACATTCTACGTTTCTCTATTAGCTAAACAGTTATTCCTGGTCATGACCTGGACTTGTTGTAATTCACTAGAGTGGTACATTACGGAAAATGAGAACTATACAAATGGGCCCTGGTGTTAAAACTACACAATATGCTGACATCTTTTCCCTGTATCCTTCCCTCCCTTGTCTCTGATAAAACAAAATTTATTTCATTTTTGTGCTTTGTGGTACCTATAGGGAGTTGTCGTATTCTTCCCATGCACCAGCCAGTGGTAGGGAGCAAACATGATCATCATATGTTGTGCTAGTAAAGCATTTGGTCCTAAAGACTGTATCCATGCTGCCATTGTACTACTATGACATCTAAAAATAGGTCAAATGGACTTAATCTACATCAGTCTAAGTAGGAATACCTTTTTACTTTGACCGAAATGAATAGCAATAGTAAAAGGTAAAGGCAGTTAGCATTAAAAGCAAAAGTTCTCAAGACATCCTAAATTTTAAAATTAGGCAGTGGGGAAATAGAAGGTGTGAAATACCAATTTAACCGAGTCATGCAATCCCCGGTACAAAACAGAGTTCATTGTTGTTAGCTTACAGTATACAAGAAAATTAACAGCTTGTTCAATGTTATCAACCCAAAAGTACTAGCAAATCTATGATAAAATGAATAGAACAAGAAACTAATGCTTTCATATTTTAGAAAACAAGTCACCGATTTTTCACTTCAGTACTTCGCATCGGAAGATAATCATCTAGAGTGACGGCTGCAACTGCAAACTTTCCTTTACTAACCCTGTACAAGCACTTTTGGGTATTAGTGTGTTGCTTTCGGAAGTAAAGCAGAATATAGGCAGAGTAAATGAGGTAAAACTAATGCGCGAAAAAAGAGAGCTAAAACCCATGCCTAGTCTCGATGATTGAAGGAAAAGCACACATATCAAAATAATCACAATCCTGAATAATCGAGATGGGAACTACATATAGTAGGATGTAAACATACTGTAAATACAGCCTCTTTCCTTCTCAAAATAATACAGCCTCTTGAGTAAAACAAGTGCAGACTGCCAAGATAAATGGAACCTTCTTGTGTTTACCTACCAAGATGCATGTGGCTCAGGAAACAAGTTGGCATTGGGTACAGCTACTTGTTTCTTATTCTTAAGAGTAAGAGGCTTCAAAGCTTCCATTGACAGAAATCAAGATTCACAGAATATGACTAAAGGCAGCTTCCACTGGCACCACAGCATGTGTAGTCCTACTACTTGCTAAGTTGCTAGACTAAAATATGCTCTTGAATAAAACAAGTGCAGACTACCAAGACCATGATGCATGTGGCTCAGGAAACAAGTTAGCATTGCCTACTACTACTAGTTTCTTCTTTTTTCGAGCAAGAGGCCTCAAAGCTTCAGGTTTCCATTAACAGAAATCAAGGCATCACAAAGTCTGAATAATGACAGCTCAAATACAGACTGAACCAACCACCACAGCATTGCCTAGTCACTCGTACTTGCTAAATTGCTAGTCTAAAATACGCTTCCTTAATTTAGAAAAAGAGAAGCAACCTTCACACTGAAATAGTTGTACAGCCAAACAGCCCCCCACACGTTTGCTGCCAACTAATCCAAGATGAGAGCAAAGACGGGTCGTCGTTATCCTTTATTTCAGGCTCCCAAATAAATACAGTAACTATTCTGAGTCTAGAAATAGAAGTATCATCAATTCTCTATTTCACCCAATCTCAATCACTAGCATCAAGTGACCCAACAAATCCTGGAACCCAAAGCCGAAATTCACACAGAAATACTCTCAAGCTGTTTCCATTTTAGCAGCCCACAGACAGGGGCCGGTCTTGATGGTGTGCCGGCACGCCCAGAAATGGTGAAGGGCAGCGGGATTTAACTAATCGCCGGAAGGAAACAACCTCGTACCTCGAGGCCGAGTGGCCGGAGGCTGGGACGGGGTGGAGACGGCCGGAGCGCGATGTCCCGGCGGGAAAGAACGGGAACGGCGACGGCGGCGACGCGCGCGAGAGGCGGGAGGTGGGGTGGGGGTGGGGGCGCGGGGGCTGGAGGTACGGCATGGCGGCAGCTGAAGAACGGCGATGGCGGCGACCACGAAAGGGGGCGGCTCCTATCTTCCGAAAGAGGGATTTAGGGCTTTGGTTTTTTTTTAGGGGTATTTAGGGCTTTGGTTTGGTGGGATACCTGGGCAAAATGTGCCTGGACTATGGACATGTTTTAGGCCCATATGGCCCGTTTTTTTTTCAGACTTCATCATTCAAATGCCCTAGTCAAACAAGTGCAGACTGTGAAGACTAATGGGTTCAGGGGGCTTCATAGCTTTAATCTAGCTATATGTTAGCAAAGGAATGTTGTTGGCGACTACTTCAATATCCGAAATCTCTTTGTGCACGAGTATTAAGTGCTAAATATACTATCCTAATGAGGACATTCTAAAGGTTGGACCGAAGAAAGGATCGTTGTTCACATGGCAAAGTATCGTGGCCGGTATTCAGACATTCAAATGAGGTTGCATATGGCGAGTGGTTCGGTCTTGCAAATAAATATTTGGGTATTTGGGAAGACCCCTGGACCCCCTCTAGTGAATCCAGGAGAACTATCACCCCAAGAGGGGGAACGATGCTAACCAAAGTGAAGGAAATCATAGATCCTCATACGGGACAATGGGATGTTGTTCTCATACGATCCGTGTTTTCGCACGTGGATACAAACAGAATCTTACAAATTCATCTATGGATTGAGGCTATAGATGACTTTGTAGCTTGGCATCATACCAGATCAGAAACCTACTCGGTTCGGTCACCTTACCATGTCGAGTTTCACCATCAGTTTGGGCATCAGATGAGTAGGGCGGACGGACAAGCCAGTGTACACATAAACCCCACATGAAAGGACTTCTGGGAACTTCAATTACCATGCAAGATTAAACCCTTCGGGTGGAAGGTCCTTAAAGGTGTGATGTCGTGCTTAGGTGTACTGGTCGGACGGCACATCCCAGTCTTACCCTAGTGCCCAAGGTGCGGAATTGGGCATGAAGACATCCAGCATACCCTATTGAGTCGTAGACATGCAGAGAAGGTTTGGAAAGAAATTGGACTCAATGATAGTATACAGCAGGCGGTGGCTCAGGATCGTTCTGGTTCTGTTACATTGGGAAATCTTATTGAAAAACGGGGCGAGAGTAGGCGGTCTACCTATAGCTGAATTAATATTGATTGCTATGTGGTACATTTGGGGCAAGTTTCTAAAGGAGAAAATATACAATCACCAGACCGTACAACTGTTTTAGTTCGGGTTTTGGCAACTAATTTTGTTCGAGTGGCAACACCGAATCATGCTGACCATAAGGAAATTCATACTTGGAAGAAACCGATGGAGGGGATTGTGAAGATCAATGTTGATGCGTCTTTTCATGTTGAGACACTTTCGGGTTCTAGCGGAGCGGGGGCGCGAGACTACAAAGGAAACTTCATAGTTGCTGTGACCTGGGTCTCGCCACATGTTAGTAATGCAGAATCTGCTGAAATGAGTGCAATCCGGAACGGTCTGTTCTTGGCAGGAAATATTGGATGCAATAAGGTGATCATTGTATCTGACAGTATGCTGGCTGTGGAAGCAATTATGCATTCAGATGATTATTTGGGGCCTGGTGCGGCGGTACTACCGGAATGTATCCTTCTTGCTGCAGATTTCGAAAATATTAGCTACTATTATTGCCGCAGAGAAGCCAATCAGGTTGCTGACTTTTTAGCTAAACATTCTTTTAGTTCTAGCTTATCTGATTTTTGGGATTGTAAACAATATGTCTATCATATGAGGAATGAAGTCATTTTATGTTTTAAAAAAGATGCACATAGGGCCATATGGATGATGGAGTTTGAAAAAAAATTTGGAAGCATCAATTGACTGGTGAAGGGGAAGAACATCAAAGATGGGTGGGAGGGGAGCAACGTCGAGGCAAAAGACGGAGGCGACGCAAAGAGTGGTAGCGAGACGCAAAGAGGACATGCTAGGAACGAGCCGCAGCCCGCTGGCTGCAGTGTCGTAGGAGGAATTAAGCCAGAGGGTTAACATGTTTGGGCGGGAGGCCTTTTATCGTTGACCGCTGCTTAAATTAGGTAGCTTCCTTGTCGAAGACAGGGATTTTGCGATGAGTGGCAGTGAGGCACGCCATGACAAACAAAGGAGAAGAAGGAAGGCGAGCGGTGAGAGGGAGAATGGCTGTGGGCACTCATTTTTTGATTCTTGGGGTAGAAAAAAAGTGGACAAAGAAGGGGGGGGTTTCTAATCCAGCTACCGCGAGTCGATCGGCTGAATCTACTAAACAATTTAGTCATTTGGCGTATATGCGCTTCAAAAAAAGGAGGCTTAACTCATGATAGAAGGATGGGGAAGCAAAGCGCGTGTCAGCTTCTAGTGCAAGATTGATGCTTGGTGGTTGGTGTTGGCAATAATTTGATGTTATTAGTATCTGGGGCTGTGGAAACTTGGCACAAAACGTGTGAGGGGAAAATGGAGACTAGTGGATGTATATATATAGGACTGTCTTCAGTTCATCATTACACTTAGTTCATGTTGTGGCTATGAGTTTGAGTATTGAGACATTGGAGGAACCAAACGATTGAAAAACCAGTATGCACTTAGTTTGCCACAACTTCTACGAATCGAAATTCCAGAAAAGTGTTTACCCAAGGGAAAACACTGCTAGAGTTTACCAATGCAACAATAGCATGTACACAGTTTTTTCAAAATGCATCCTCATGCTAGCTCTCATGCGTAAATGGAGCAGCCCACCTCCGTTTCTGTACTGTGCCCCACCGTGTGCAGCTTCTCTTCTTGAACCCGCGGAAGCTGAACATTCCATTGGCGTGATCAAACCCACGCCATGGGCCACTGTTGCAGTTCCCTCGGAGGACTACGCCGTCACCTGCATCACATACAGTGACACGGCCTGTTAAAGTATTTGTCGAATATTAGGTGTGCAAGTTATGCTACAATTGGACTTGTAATTAGCTATGGGTTAGGTGTTTGAGTCGGACACGTGCAACCCATGTCTATATTATATAAAGACACCGCAGGATAGCCAAAAGACTAGACACAAGTTTTTGGATAAAAATATCAAGAGAGGGACAGTCCGGGCGCAGGGGTGGCTTCTAAATTTATCAGTCTAAGTAAAACTTCAGGTGGTAGTAGGGAACAACATTAGTAACACTGTTAAAACATGAAATTATGCAAGCAGTAGCCTGCAAAAAATACCGTCCTTCAAATTTGAGTCACCCAACATGTCTATAAAGAATATATTATTAGAAAATTCTATAACATAAATGCATAGTATGTGATCAGATGGTACTGTGGCTCTTTGAGCTACCTTTTAAAATGTCAATGCTAGAAGGACTTGTATGTTTATGCTACAAATGCATGCCGAGGTCAGCTCCGGATAATCATATATGGACCCATCGAAACTGGTTTTGAAAGGTCCACAGTTGTAGCGACCCGACCCGAATGGGTCAAGTCTCTATGCTTAAGTGTCATCCCTGAATCGGTATGCTGACACACACACTACTCGAGGATTTATAACAGAGGTAAATCACATGTAAAAGTAACATAAATACTATTACCTGAATCCAAATACCGGAAGTAACAAGGTTGTGGATTCCCATCAACACCAACGGCAAAGTTGAGTGTAGAAATAGTAACCCTAACGTATCACTTACTCGTCGTAACATAATCCTGCAACATGAGACGTTGGAGCCACAAATGGTCAGTACATTGAATGTACTGGCAAATTCACACCATAGAGAATGATGAATAAAAGCTATCACTACATGCATATTTGGCTGGTGGAAAAGCTCTATGGTTATAGTTTTGCGTAAAGCCAATTTTTCCCTACTGCAAAGGAATATAATTTATTTAACTATCAGGGTGGTTGTTGAACATTGAGAATGGTTGACAGCATTCTCAATCCCAATTAAGCATCATCATTAAACAACCCAACAAAATTAATTTTAGAGTAACATGATGAGATCAACAGGATAATCCAAGAACTAGATACTCAAGATGTCCATAACCGGGGACACGGCTAATCATGATTAGTTTGTACACTCTGGAGAGGTTTGCGCACTTTTCCCCACAAGACTCGATCGCCTCCGTTGGATTTCTCGCACTACAGGATGTTTGAGAAACGGATGACCGAGACATAGTCTTTCAGAAGCGCTAACACCTTACGTTGGATAGACCGGTACACCTACTTTCCCCTACATCTGCTAGTCTACCCTGTAAGAGTTCGCACGACTTAATCAACTATGCCAGAGCCCATAGTGGCTTGTGGCTGCACACGGAAGTTTCTAGTATGAATAATCTTATGATCCCTTTGGGCCAGGGTGGCGGTCCAAAAGAAAAACAGGCAAGTCCTGAAATACCCAGGTGCCTAGACAGGCAAGTCCTGGAATACCCAGGTGCCTCAATCCACCCAGATGTGTGTTTAAGTTGCCACCTTAAGTAAACCATTAATTAACAAATCTCACATCTGTCATGAAATACTCTCATACCCAATCCACGTCTACGAGCATAGCATGGCAGTATAAGCCTAACGTAATAGTAACTCCCAAGGGTTTGATAATGAACAGGTAATAGGTACTACCTCAACTACTTCCCATCCTGCAATTTAAGTAGATCCTAATCATGCAATGTTTGAGGATTTATCTAATGCAATAAAAACTGGGTATGAAAGGGATATGATCAAGGTGTGAACTTGCCTGCAATGTTGATGAAGATGATTCGCACTCAAAAATCTTGATAGCTCTACTCGTCACACTCCGGTCAATCTATCGTAATCAAGCAATAGTAACCACACATAAGCAATCACTCGAAAGACCAGAAAGATCGAAGAAGTCGACTCGGAAAACATCAAAACCAAGCAAATAGCTCTTGCAACATAAAACAATTTCTAACAGTACCAAAATTATGTGAATTTGGCCTTATCAGAAAATTTAGGTCAAGAGCTTCGATTTGCAAAAAGAATCAACTCAAACGGAGTTACGGATAAAAAGATATGATCAAAAGAAGTTTGAATTCAAATCTGATCTAATTCAAATTTTAAAATTTACAAAAACATGTTTGAGTTGGATTACTGGATAGAGGAGATCATAACGAAGAAGTGGGCGTTGGTTTCGTTGGATTTGGGCAAACGAGTAAAAAGTTATGGCTATTTGAAAAATCAGGGCCAAGCTGTTTTACGAAAGAAAAAAATAGCTACGAGCTAGCGTCTAATGTATAAATACGTAGACTAATTGATAATTTAATTATTTTATCATATTAGTCTAAAAATAATAAACTATGGAGGTATAAGAAGAAAAAAAACAAAGAAAGATACCTTTATAAGACAGAGAAAAGATGACTTTGGAGAGAAGAGATAATATCCAGAAGTCGCGCCGGAGAGGAGAAATATATTTTCCTTAAATGAATCTAGTCAAACCAAAATATTGATTTAACCCGAATCAGATGATTTTTGAAGGCTCTATGGGTCTATATTTATTGGTGGAAGAGAGGCTTAGAGGTCAAAGGCTAGGCAATGTGGGACTAAACATAGACAAAAATATACGAAACAGAGAAGAAAAGAGGCGCTGGGCCTAAAGGCCTTCGGCCGCGCGCATGCTGCAGTTTTTTTTTTTGCCTTCGGCTGGCTACGCGGTGCAGTTTTTTTTACAGAATGTGATATACCGAAAAACGAAAATAAAATAAAACTTTATATAGGCATATTATATATCAAAATTTTCAGAAAAAGATTTTCTACAAGATGAACATTTTCCTAGCATTAAATAAAATTCACACAAATTCTAATAATTCAAAGAGTGCTACTGGTCTATTAAAATCCAATAAAAATCATTTTAAAAATATCAAAATGATTTCAAATTTATTTCTCTCCAATTTTCTGTTGTAGGGAATCATGTGACCCTAATTTCCATATATTTTATTTTTGGAGAAAAATAATTTGAATAAAACTCAAGTAACTCCAAATTGAAAATAAATTCAAAAGAATTTTGAATTTAATTCTTTGAAACTCCCCAACTCATATTTCATATAATTTGAAGAAGTCATTTTATCTTCTCTCATGAAAATCATTGAGTTGCATGAAGTTTATGAATTGAAATATTTCCAAATGAAATTCAATTATTTTCAAATACCCTTTCATTTAATTTAAATGGAAGAAGTCATATCATCTTCGCTCAAGGGTTTTGTATTTGCAAATAATTTGAATTCACGAAGATCATAAATGCAAAATGAAAGTTTGGGAAAGTCCTTTTATTCCCTCTCATTTAACTTTCAAAAAGTTTCGAATTTCACTCAATTTCACGCAAAACAATCAATCAAATCTATCTATTTATTATAACATTCCAAAATTTAGAATTTTGGGATGTTACAAAACTACCACCCTTAAAATGAATCTTGTCCTCGAGATTCGGAGAGGCTAGGAAGAAATAGGTTAGGTTCAGGGTCTTTTCAAAATTTTATCAATCATCTCCGGGGTCTGGGGTGCTACCACCCTTAGAAACATTGTTACGGTCCCATCAATACTCATATACTCCATCCTTATTCTTGACAGGGCCGGTCTTCTCAGATTGTAAGGATAATTCCTTCTCTGGCTCTTCCGGCAGCGGCATAACCTTTTCCTCAATTATTTTGTCCTTTCATCTTGGTAAGGTTATTCCGAGACTGGGTCTTCTTAGCTGACGGGTCTGGCGCCAAAACTAAACAACTATCGATATCTCATGGTGGTCAACAATTTATGGTTTCTCCTGCAGGAAATGGGTCTGGGTTGAACCTCACCGTATAACCTACGGTTGGCAACAACTGCCGTGTACAAGGAAAAAATACCTATACCATTCTAAGTTTAAACAGGGTTTTGATCGTCGTCTCTTTACTATAGGCAAGTCACTCAGATTTACCATCCCATATAGCAAGGCGAACAATAAGAGTAAGTCGGTATGGTGATCAATCCATCCCGCACCCAAATCATTACCTTGTATATGGTTTAGCGAATCTCGCGTTCTAACACTCGGTCATCCTCACAAGCATTGCAGAATTTCTCTTGTCCACGAACTGCGTTCGGAATAATCCATTGATTCTGCAAGCCAAACAAACATCTATCGTTCCTTCACAACTCTCAGGTTTTGCGTTACTCCTATAAAATTGTCTGCCGATAAACGTCGTATCTTCCTCTAGGGTTCTTCCTTCAGCAAGGATGTGCTTGCTTCTTGGCAGGTCCTGGGGCCTGTGGGTTATGGCCCATCTCATCACTTGTAGTCCTTGAACTTATCCTCTGGGCAACTTATCGTTATTCCAACATCCAACTTCCAGCTTCCTAGCATAATTAAAATACATCCAATTGTATTGTCTCCCTTCCTTCTATTTGTACAAGACTAAGACGTGATTACTCAAACTCATCATGGAGTTATAATCATTCCATAATACCAACATCATACCTCCTTTATATCCAATAGTAATTCATCTCTTCATCCTCGTGGGTTATCCCACATACCGAGATATAAACTTATACTTATGGAGTCCATACTCCACTTCATGGAACATCATTATCCTTTTCAGGGTCAAGCGTCCTTACAGGGGAATATTGGCCATCTCTTCATGGCACTTCTTCAACTGGGAAACGTGAAACACATCATGAACTCCTGACAGTCCTTCGGGTGACTCCAACTTGTTGGCCACTTCTCCCATACGCTCCAAAACTCAGTATGGTCCTACAAATCTCGGGGCTAACTTTCCCTTAACTCAAAATCGTTTAACTCCTCGCAGAGGGGACACACGAAGACATGCTCTGTCTCCAATTTCATAGACTACCTCCTTGAGTTTTTGAGTCCACATAACTCTTCTGCCTGGACTGAGCTACCTTCAGTCTATCTCGAATCAACTTAACATTCTCTTCTGAATCCTTGATCACATTTGGTCCAAACAACTGACGGTCTCCAACTTTATCCCACACACTCTTGGGGTATCACACATATCGAGACAAAACTCGTATTCATTTTGTCCGAAATCCACTCAGTGGAGTATCCTTATCTTTTCCAGGGGTCAACGGTTCTTACAGGGTACTACCACCCTTAAAATGCACAAATCTTCCATAGACCATATTTCTCATATCATCAGAATGGCCAAAATTCTTCTTCATAGAGTAACAACTCATAAGATCCATATTAGTACCAACGATGCTAATTTTATTCATTCTCAAGTGATTACAATCTCTCGCTTTTCCATTACATGTCTCAACTCAACACCTCAATATAAAAGAAAATGTTCTCACTTCTACTACTCCATTTCTTTTGTTGCAAACTCAACTATCTAGCACAAGTTTCCTTCTCCTTGGGGCATTCTCTGGCAAAGTGCCCTGCTCCATTACAACTAAAACATATTACTTCTGACAAATATCGAGGTTTCCTTTTTGGGCAATTGTTGAGGTAGTGCCCTGACTCCTTGCACCTGTAATAGGTGATATGACTGAGGTCCTTCCTGGTATCCAATCTACTTCTCTTCCTGGACCTTTCCATGCCAATCATGGCTTCTATTTCTTGTGGGTCATACTCTACTTCCTCTGTCGGGAATTCTACTAGATCCCCATTCAAACAATTTTGGGAGATGTGTCTTTCTTATCCACATGAATAGCATGACTTGGTGCAGGGTTTAATTGGTTCTTCTTTGGGCGTGTCCTCCGTCACAGCTTCTTCTAAAATTTCCATGAGGGCTCCTTTCTTTACTTCTTTCTTCTGTTGTATGGTCCTTCGTACCATGGGGTAAAAGTGACACTAAGTAGGATAGTGGGTAATCCCTTCACACAAGAAACAAGTAATCTGCCTAGTGGGGCATTCTTCAACTGGGTGACTTCCTTCACAATTAGGGCATTCATCCTTGTGTTCTTTATGGGTGTGTCCTGTTTCTCCACAAATCTTGCACGCATAAGGTTTCTTCATATCCTTTCCATAAGGCTTCAACTTCTAGGACACAAACCGAGACTTTGGCAGAGTCAACTTAAATTCTCTCCAAGTGGTTACTCCTTGCCATCCATTCGTGGTTTGGTACATCCTCCACCAAGTAGCGACACCTCTTTCAAAGCATTGAAGAGCATGCTAGGTCATATCATTTCCAACTATAGGGTTATTTCTTCATGTGATCCTCCATGTCCTGAATCCATCGGTCCGTCTCCAATTGACTCATCGGTTTAGCAAATACGAGCTCATCTCCATTCATCCTCTATTGGGTCCATGGGTTTGGGGGTGGGATAAGAGAGATAGAGAGGGATACACACAACCAAACAACAGTTTTTTAAAAAGACAGATTTTATTTGTGGCTATCGGGAAAAACATCAAACAAATGACAGCTCACAAACGTCGCATCTAACGTAGGTATTTAACAGGGGTTTGGTCTTCTAAAGGTCAATAAATCTTCATCGTCTCCAAACTCTTCAAGCCTTGTTCATGCCTCCAATGGCTTCTTCCGATCATGCTTGTCTACTTAAGTTCTTTTGCCAGATCATCTCCGTTGACGTGAAATCTCTCGTGACATCCTTTAATATACCGGAGTTGCATTTCAAACTTTTAGGTTTCAACATCCTTGGCATGAACCACGGTCCTACTATCCTTCAGTTCCTGACGGATCTCCTGTATCTCAAAGTTTTGCTCCTCCAGCTTGGCTACCTTCAGCTTCTGGATCCTGAGTTCTCCACGGAATGCTCCTGGTCAAATATAGCTTCCTAAAGGTCCATCTTAACTTCTTGATGTAACACTCCAGATCCTGGTGATACACTAGCTAAGGTTAAAACTTCACCTCTTGCTGATAGATGCTCCATCAGCCTTCTACCATCCAATCCTTCCATGCATATGCATGCTTAACTCAGCACGGTGACAATAGCATAAGCGGGAGATAACTTCATGGATAGCTGTGTTTCTGCTCTTGTCATTTCCATGAGCTATCATTCCATAGTTGATATCTCCTACCTTAGGGTTTTCTTGACAAATCCTTGAGTTCTTCACTCTACATGCTCCGGTCTTTCTCCGATACACCTTGATCTCGGGTATTGACAACTTCCATAGTCTGCCAAGTTCCATAAGGGTAGCCTTCGTAGGTCATACAAATCTGGGAATTCTTCAGAGCCTTCAAATTCTACTTGTCTTCGGTCTTCAACCGTTGTAGTTTCCATTATTCAAATGCACGGAAAATACTCTTCATTCTGAAGTGGTCTTAGTTGTCTGATATCTTGTACTTCTTGGAGTGGTCTCATCAGTTGAATCTTCATGTGGTCAAAAGGGGAAAGGGGTATGGTCTCACTAAAGGGAATTTTTGAACAAGCTCAGAAGAGAAGAGAGGTAAAAGGTCTTTTGAAAAGAAAGTTGTAGATAAAATCTTTCCTATGGGCTTGCCATTTTCTAGGGTCATGTCCTACAGTCAACATGTGCTCTGATACCATCTTGTAGCGACCCGACCCGGATGGGTCAAGTCTCTGTGCTTAAGTGTCATCCCTGAATCGGTATGCTGACACACACACACAGTACTCGAGGATTTATAACAGAGGTAAATCACATGTAAAAGTAACATAAATACTATTACCTGAATCCAAATAGCGGAAGTAACAAGGTTGTGGATTCCCATCAACACCAACGGCAAAGTTGAGTGTAGAAATAGTAACCCTAACGTATCACTTACTCGTCGTAAGATAATCCTGCAACATGAGATGTTGCAGCCACAAAGGGTCAGTACATTGAATGTACTGGCAAATTCACACCATAGAGAATGATGAATAAAAGCTATCACTACATGCATATTTGGCTGGTGGAAAGCTCTATGGTTATAGTTTTGTGTAAAGCCAATTTTTCCCTACTGCAAAGGAATATAATTTATTTAACTATCATGGTGGTTGTTGAACATTGAGAATGGTTGACAGCATTCTCAATCCCAATTAAGCATCATCATTAAACAACCCAACAAAATTAATTTTAGAGTAACATGATGAGATCAACAGGATAATCCAAGAACTAGATACTCAAGATGTCCATAACCGGGGACACGGCTAATCATGATTAGTTTGTACACTCTGGAGAGGTTTGCGCACTTTTCCCCACAAGACTCGATCGCCTCCGTTGGATTTCTCGCACTACAGGATGTTTGAGAAACGGATGACCGAGACATAGTCTTTCAGAAGCGCTAACACCTTACGTTGGATAGACCGGTACACCTACTTTCCCCTACATCTGCTAGTCTACCCTGTAAGAGTTCGCACGACTTAATCAACTATGCCAGAGCCCATAGTGGCTTGTGGCTGCACACGGAAGTTTCTAGTATGAATAATCTTATGATCCCTTTGGGCCAGGGTGGCGGTCCAAAAGAAAAACAGGCAAGTCCTGAAATACCCAGGTGCCTAGACAGGCAAGTCCTGGAATACCCAGGTGCCTCAATCCACCCAGATGTGTGTTTAAGTTGCCACCTTAAGTAAACCATTAATTAACAAATCTCACATCTGTCATGAAATACTCTCAAACCCAATGCACGTCTACGAGCATAGCATGGCAGTATAAGCCTAACGTAATAGTAACTCCCAAGGGTTTGATAATGAACAGGTAATAGGTACTACCTCAACTACTTCTCATCCCACAATTTAAGTAGATCCTAATCATGTAATGTTTGAGGATTTATCTAATGCAATAAAAACTGGGTATGAAAGGGATATGATCAAGGTGTGAACTTGCCTGCAATGTTGATGAAGATGATTCGCACTCAAAAATCTTGATAGCTCTACTCGTCACACTCCGGTCAATCTATCATAATCAATCAATAGTAACCACACATAAGCAATCACTCGAAAGACCAGAAAGATCGAAGAAGTCGATTCGGAAAACATCAAAACCAAGCAAATAGCTCTTGCAACATAAAACAATTTCTAACAGTACCAAAATTATGTGAATTTGGCCATATCAGAAAATTTAGGTCAAGAGCTTCGATTTGCAAAAAAAAAAATCAACTCAAACGGAGTTACGGATAAAAAAGATATGATCAAAAAAAGTTTGAATTCAAATCTGATCTAATTCAAATTTTAAAATTTACAAAAACATGTTTGAGTTGGATTACTGGATAGAGGAGATCATAACGAAGAAGTGGGCGTTGGTTTCGTTGGATTTGGGCAAACGAGCAAGAAGTTATGGCTATTTGAAAAATCAGGGCCAAGCTGTTTTACGAAAGAAAAAAATAGCTACGGGCTAGCGTCTAATGTATAAATACGTAGACTAATTGATAATCTAATTATTTTATCATATTAGTCTAAAAATAATAAACTATGGAGGCATAAGAAGAAAAAAAAACAAAGAAAGATACCTTTATAAGGTAGAGAAAAGATGACTTTGGAGAGAAGAGATAATATCCAGAAGTCGCGCCGGAGAGGAGAAATATATTTTCCTTAAATGAATCTAGTCAAACCAAAATATTGATTTAACCCCAATCAGATGATTTTTGGAGGCTCTATGGGTCTATATTTATTGGTGGAATAGAGGCTTAGAGGTCAAAGGCTAGGCAATGTGGGACTAAACATAGACGAAAATATACGAAACAGAGAAGAAAAGAGGCGATGGGCCTAAAGGCCTTCGGCCGCGCGCACGCTGCAATTTTTTTTTGCCTTTGGCCGGCTACGCGGTGCAGTTTTTTTACAGAATGTGATATACTGAAGAACGAAAATAAAATAAAACTTTATATAGGCATATTATATATCAAAATTTTCAGAAAAAGATTTTCTACAAGATGAACATTTTCCTAGCATTAAATAAAATTCACACAAATTCTAATAATTCAAAGAGTGCTATTGGTCTATTAAAATCCAATAAAAATCATTTTAAAAATATCAAAATGATTTCAAATTTATTTCTCTCCAATTTTCTGTTGTAGGGAATCATGTCTATAAAGAATATATTATTAGAAAATTCTATAACATAAATGCATAGTATGTGATCAGATGGTACTGTGGCTCTTTGAGCTACCTTTTAAAATGTCAATGCTAGAAGGACTTGTATGTTTATGCTACAAATGCATGCCGAGGTCAGCTCCGGATAATCATATATGGACCCATCGAAACTGGTTTTGAAAGGTCCACAGTTGTAGCGACCCGACCCGAATGGGTCAAGTCTCTATGCTTAAGTGTCATCCCTGAATCGGTATGCTGACACACACACTACTCGAGGATTTATAACAGAGGTAAATCACATGTAAAAGTAACATAAATACTATTACCTGAATCCAAATACCGGAAGTAACAAGGTTGTGGATTCCCATCAACACCAACGGCAAAGTTGAGTGTAGAAATAGTAACCCTAACGTATCACTTACTCGTCGTAACATAATCCTGCAACATGAGACGTTGGAGCCACAAATGGTCAGTACATTGAATGTACTGGCAAATTCACACCATAGAGAATGATGAATAAAAGCTATCACTACATGCATATTTGGCTGGTGGAAAAGCTCTATGGTTATAGTTTTGCGTAAAGCCAATTTTTCCCTACTGCAAAGGAATATAATTTATTTAACTATCAGGGTGGTTGTTGAACATTGAGAATGGTTGACAGCATTCTCAATCCCAATTAAGCATCATCATTAAACAACCCAACAAAATTAATTTTAGAGTAACATGATGAGATCAACAGGATAATCCAAGAACTAGATACTCAAGATGTCCATAACCGGGGACACGGCTAATCATGATTAGTTTGTACACTCTGGAGAGGTTTGCGCACTTTTCCCCACAAGACTCGATCGCCTCCGTTGGATTTCTCGCACTACAGGATGTTTGAGAAACGGATGACCGAGACATAGTCTTTCAGAAGCGCTAACACCTTACGTTGGATAGACCGGTACACCTACTTTCCCCTACATCTGCTAGTCTACCCTGTAAGAGTTCGCACGACTTAATCAACTATGCCAGAGCCCATAGTGGCTTGTGGCTGCACACGGAAGTTTCTAGTATGAATAATCTTATGATCCCTTTGGGCCAGGGTGGCGGTCCAAAAGAAAAACAGGCAAGTCCTGAAATACCCAGGTGCCTAGACAGGCAAGTCCTGGAATACCCAGGTGCCTCAATCCACCCAGATGTGTGTTTAAGTTGCCACCTTAAGTAAACCATTAATTAACAAATCTCACATCTGTCATGAAATACTCTCATACCCAATCCACGTCTACGAGCATAGCATGGCAGTATAAGCCTAACGTAATAGTAACTCCCAAGGGTTTGATAATGAACAGGTAATAGGTACTACCTCAACTACTTCCCATCCTGCAATTTAAGTAGATCCTAATCATGCAATGTTTGAGGATTTATCTAATGCAATAAAAACTGGGTATGAAAGGGATATGATCAAGGTGTGAACTTGCCTGCAATGTTGATGAAGATGATTCGCACTCAAAAATCTTGATAGCTCTACTCGTCACACTCCGGTCAATCTATCGTAATCAAGCAATAGTAACCACACATAAGCAATCACTCGAAAGACCAGAAAGATCGAAGAAGTCGACTCGGAAAACATCAAAACCAAGCAAATAGCTCTTGCAACATAAAACAATTTCTAACAGTACCAAAATTATGTGAATTTGGCCTTATCAGAAAATTTAGGTCAAGAGCTTCGATTTGCAAAAAGAATCAACTCAAACGGAGTTACGGATAAAAAGATATGATCAAAAGAAGTTTGAATTCAAATCTGATCTAATTCAAATTTTAAAATTTACAAAAACATGTTTGAGTTGGATTACTGGATAGAGGAGATCATAACGAAGAAGTGGGCGTTGGTTTCGTTGGATTTGGGCAAACGAGTAAAAAGTTATGGCTATTTGAAAAATCAGGGCCAAGCTGTTTTACGAAAGAAAAAAATAGCTACGAGCTAGCGTCTAATGTATAAATACGTAGACTAATTGATAATTTAATTATTTTATCATATTAGTCTAAAAATAATAAACTATGGAGGTATAAGAAGAAAAAAAACAAAGAAAGATACCTTTATAAGACAGAGAAAAGATGACTTTGGAGAGAAGAGATAATATCCAGAAGTCGCGCCGGAGAGGAGAAATATATTTTCCTTAAATGAATCTAGTCAAACCAAAATATTGATTTAACCCGAATCAGATGATTTTTGAAGGCTCTATGGGTCTATATTTATTGGTGGAAGAGAGGCTTAGAGGTCAAAGGCTAGGCAATGTGGGACTAAACATAGACAAAAATATACGAAACAGAGAAGAAAAGAGGCGCTGGGCCTAAAGGCCTTCGGCCGCGCGCATGCTGCAGTTTTTTTTTTTGCCTTCGGCTGGCTACGCGGTGCAGTTTTTTTTTACAGAATGTGATATACCGAAAAACGAAAATAAAATAAAACTTTATATAGGCATATTATATATCAAAATTTTCAGAAAAAGATTTTCTACAAGATGAACATTTTCCTAGCATTAAATAAAATTCACACAAATTCTAATAATTCAAAGAGTGCTACTGGTCTATTAAAATCCAATAAAAATCATTTTAAAAATATCAAAATGATTTCAAATTTATTTCTCTCCAATTTTCTGTTGTAGGGAATCATGTGACCCTAATTTCCATATATTTTATTTTTGGAGAAAAATAATTTGAATAAAACTCAAGTAACTCCAAATTGAAAATAAATTCAAAAGAATTTTGAATTTAATTCTTTGAAACTCCCCAACTCATATTTCATATAATTTGAAGAAGTCATTTTATCTTCTCTCATGAAAATCATTGAGTTGCATGAAGTTTATGAATTGAAATATTTCCAAATGAAATTCAATTATTTTCAAATACCCTTTCATTTAACTTAAATGGAAGAAGTCATATCATCTTCGCTCAAGGGTTTTGTATTTGAAAATAATTTGAATTCATGAAGATCATAAATGCAAAATGAAAGTTTGGAAAAGTCCTTTTATTCCCTCTCATTTAACTTTCAAAAAGTTTCGAATTTCACTCAATTTCACGCAAAACAATTAATCAAATCTATCTATTTATTATAACATTCCAAAATTTAGAATTTTGGGATGTTACAACAGTTTTAATCTCTTGGAATCATGAGAAAATTATGGTTTAGACTCAAAGTGCAGGCAGAACAACAAGAGCGGACTGAACGGTAAAATCATGGTGCAAGAAAATAGCACCCTAGATCAAGTTCCAGATTAATTAGTTTAGCAGAGCTGTACACCATTAACGCCAAGGCAAAGCCAAACTTCTCATGGCAGATATTTCTGAAAGCCAAACTTCTGCTAAGCGGCCTCACACCCTCACCATCGAGCACATAACATAACTTAAAATTTAGAGACAAGTGTGCTCTCACTAGGCATCTCACATCAGACAATCAACACGCAAAATCTACAAGCCTCTGAACACTCTTGAAGGGAGTTACCTTAAGATTGTGGAACCCGTCGCCCGCCCAAGTGGAGATCTTGCTTGGCGTGTAGCTCTCTTCCAGCTTGAAATCCACCATAGAGCACAACAAGCTAAATGCCCCCAGAAGCAAACCATGGGCCCTGAGTAATTGTTTTTACAATATACCCCTGTTGTTTTCACAAATTTCAATTGTCTTTTGCAACATCATAGAATTGTGCCTAAATTCATAAAGTGCTAAAAAAACAGCACTAACTCATCCCTAGAGCTTGATTTCCTAACAGTTTTTCGAGGAATCAGTTTCCTAAAGTAACTATCACAACTGAATAACTCAATATCTAAACTTACATCTAAAAGTATCCCACGTGCATCCACTAATTCGTGCACAAGCCCATTCAAGCAAAGTGTAAAGAATCTCACATCAGGTGGATAGACAGAACAAATGCCACCTCATATCAGAATACATATCGCAGTTGTGCTCATGAAGCAGTCACAGATGTAGTTCTCCCAATCCAGTACTGTAAGCCCCCGATCCAAATCATCCTTGCCTTGTCAACAGGAGCGGGCAATGACCGCTGCGGAGCAGGCACATGCTCGTTGGAAGCAGCTCATGGAGGAAGAGCGACAGAGACCCTCACTCGCATTCGTGGTGCAGCAGAGGAGAGCGGCAGGCGGCGACGGCATAATCAAGCTGATCAGGATAAATGGATCTTCAATAGTCATGCTAGTTGGTGCATAATGAAACTGATCAGAATTGCAAGTAAAATTGAATTAGGCATGATTTTCAATGCAGCTGCAATTCAAACAAACCAAGGACTACTGTCAAAGTAATGAATGCCAAGCTGTGAATCATCACACTAACAACCCAGCCTACCCTAACTAATTGCACGGTACAGAGCGTATTGCTTGCTCCAACCAGTTATCGTAGTACAGCTCTGTAAGACATAACCGAAGAAAGAAGAATCAGCCCTGTATTAATTTACTTTTCAAATCTTACCGAAGAAGGAAGAACCGACTATTTAATCGTGTGTTGAGAATTCAGAACTGCAGACCACTTCTCGACAGATGGAAGCGAGGCTCGGCGATGTGGGAGGAGGGGAGCGAGGCTCGGTGATGTGGGCGACGCCCACTGGCTCGACTTCGTCGAACGGAGGCGCCGCCGAGGGAGGGAGCGCTGGGCGCGGCGGGCGAGACGACGCGTTTTGGTGGGCGGTAAGTTGCTGTTTCCCTAGTTTGCCTAGTCTCCCTTTTATATCTTTCCCTAATAATAAAATACGGAATACGGATTAACTTTGTCAGATTCATCGTCACAATACACTTTTTTTTATGAATTTACACTTTCAATTTTTTTACCTATATTACTATTTTCTACATCCGAAGTGATACTATTCATGTGTCATAATACGCCTCCCAATACGCTATCTGTCATCGTTCCACCTAGATTTGTCTCTTCCCGTCCCTCCGAGATCAATCAGGTCTCTCCACAGACAGAGCCGCCGGATTACCGCTCATCCTGATCCTACTCCACGGACCACTGCCTCAACTTTAATCCTGTGAGTGGCCTCTAATATCTCCCCTTTGTTTTGTGAATGCAAACCGCAACAGAGAGCCGGCGGCTGCCGGCCCAATGGCTAATCAGCTCAGATTTTGATCTGATTGAAATATGCCATGAACGAGCTTGCCTGTGACGATGCCGGGCGGCGGCAGGCCAACAACAACATGCGAGTCTCTGATTCGGTCAAAACAGGTCCAAGCACTGGACGGTGTCAGGCAAGAACTAAAAGTATAGCGTTGCATGATTTGCCTCTCCTTGCCTAACGAGGTATGTTTAGTTCTTGCAATGTCTTTCTAACGATGCAGTGATCAAGGTTTCAAGCAATTCTTCAGTTCATGCCTTTGTTTTTTCGGACCTTATTATATGGGGCGTGCAGCATGCTACGTGTTAACGCAATCATATTGAGTTAGCCAGGATACTAGTTAGTTAGTATAGCTAGTCTGTTAGTATCTCCTATAGCTTATCTAGCACGAGATAGAGTTGTTCCTATCCGGCCAATATTTGTTGTAACAAACTCTGTACCATGTATATCTCCTGACTATAAATACAAGACCAGCCTGAGGCAATTACTCACGGCAAATCATTTCTTCCAACTTGGTATTCAGAGCAGTAAGATCCAATCTCGCCCACCATGGCCAGCTCCACCGCTGCTCCCATCTCCAACACTTCCGGTGCCCTTTCCACCATCAACGCCGGCACCCTTGCCGCCGGCTCCTCCTCCTCCGCTCCGATCTCCGTCACCACACTCGGCAACCTCATCACGCTGCGCCTCACGCGGGACAACTTCCTCTTGTGGAAGACTCAAGCCGTCCCCGCCCTTGCCTCGACCGGTTTGTTCGGCTACGTCACCGACACCGAGGAAGCGCCGCCGCAGACCCTCACACAGGGCACCGGCGATGCAGCTGTCGAGGTCGCCAACCCGGAGTTCCTTAGCTGGTACCAGAAGGATCAGCTCGTCATGATCGTGCTCCTCGGCTCCATGACCGAGGACATCCTTGGGCAAATGACCCAACTCACTACTTCGGCTCAGGTCTGGACTACCTTGCATGATTTGTTTGCCTCACAGAACCGTGCACGCATCATGCAGCTGCGTTATCAACTCTCCAATCTGAAGAAAAATGACCTCACTGCCTCGGAGTACTACCGCAAGATGCGGGGCTTTGCTGACGCCATGGCCTCCATCGGCAAGCCGCTCCAAGACGACGAGGTGCTCGGCTACATACTCGCCGGACTGGGTCCCGAGTTCGAGCCTTTGGTCGCATCGATTACAACGCGTGACGACCCCATCAGCCTCAGCAGCTTCTACGCCTTCTTCCTCAGCGCTGAGCTTCGCCTCGAGCAACAAGCTTCGTCCGGCAACATCCACCCATCCGCCAACGCTGCTGCATGCAACTCTGATGGTCACCGCGGCGGTCAAGGCGGCCAAGGCGCACGTGGTGGACAAGGCGATCAGGGCGGACATAGTCGTGGAGGTTGCGGCCGCGGCAATGGCCGGAGTAACCTGAAGTGTCAGGTCTGCTCCAAATTCGGCCACGACGCTCTCCACTGCCGCAACCGCTTCAACCATGCCTTCCAGCCGGAGGAGCAGCGTGAGCGCTCCGGCAACGTCGCCAACATCGGCTCTGGCTCCTACTCCATTGACATGGACTGGTATGCAGATACTGGCGCCACCGACCACTTGACAAGCAACCTTGATCGTCTCAGCCTCCATCAGCGCTATGGTGGCAAGGACAAGGTGCATGTAGCCAACAGAGCAGGTATGTCTATTGCACATGTTGGTCATTCCACTATACCCGGCTCATCCAAAAATCTTCATCTACGTAATGTTCTGCATGTTCCACACGTCAACAAGCATCTCCTATCTGTGCACAAACTTGTTTCTGATAATGATGCCATTGCTGAATTTCACCCTCATGTGTTTCGTCTTAAGGACCGAGCAACGAAGGCGGTTCTTCTTCAAAGTAGATGCCGCAATGGTCTCTACCCAGTGCCAAGCTACAAGCAGTCGTCCCTCGTGTCCGGTCCCCGAGCTCTCTCCAGTGTCAGGCTATCTTCAAATTTGTGGCATACAAGATTAGGTCATCCGTCCAAAAACGTCGTTGATTCAGTTCTTAGGATAAATAAATTTGCTTGTGCACCCTCTACCAATTCTAGTGTTTGTGATGCATGTCAACGTGCAAAAGTTCATCAGCTACCCTTTCGAGATTCTACTCATGTCACTCATGCTCCTCTTGAAATTACTCATCCGGATGTATGGGGTCCTGCTATTACCTCCGTGGGTGGTTTCAAATATTATGTGAGTTTTTTGGATGATTATAGCCGTTTTACATGGATCTATCTCCTTAACCGTAAATCCGATGTTGAACAAGCCTTCTACACTTTCCAAAAACAGGTTGAACGCATGCTCGATGCTAAAATTAAAACTGTTCAAATGGATTGGGGTGGCGAGTATCGCCGTCTCTCTCGCTTCTTCCAAAAGGAAGGCATTGCGCACCGGGTGTCCTGCCCTCACACCTCCCAACAAAATGGCATCGCTGAACGGAAACACCACCATATCGTCGAAACATGCATCGCCCTTCTTGCTCACTCCTCCCTTCCGGTTCGTTTCTGGGATGAGGCTTTTCTCACAGCTTGCTATCTTATCAATCGCATGCCCACTCGGGTTCTCCAAAACTCCACGCCAGTTTCCTGTCTTTTTGGTGACAAACCCGATTATACCTTCCTTCGCGTTTTTGGTTGTGCCTGTTGGTCAAACCCACGCCCCTACAATAATCGCAAGCTAGAATTCCGCTCTCGGCAATGCGTTTTCTTGGGATATAGTTCAATGCACAAAGGTTACAAATGCTTGGATCGCTCAAGCGGTCGCATTTATATTTCACGTGATGTCATATTTGATGAGCATGTGTTCCCGTTCTCCACTAGTTTGCCAGCGGAAAATTCCTCCTCCATACTCTCCACACCGCCTACTCTTTTTCCTATCACAGAGCCGGCTCTAATGGATGATCGCATGCGCAATTATGACACGACTTTGCTATCTGATGCTACGTGCAGTTCGTCTTTGTCTCCGGCAGGTGCTGCTAGATTGGCCTCCAGCGACTCTACGTCGGCATGCATGCCAGGTCGCTCCCATGTAGATGGGACTTCTCAGCAGCCGCATGAGCCTTCATCTCCATCGACTCCCACTGGGCCGGATGCCCCGGTCTCGCCCGTGTCACCGGCTGGCCCTTCCGCTGCTGACGGGGCGGGCAGTGCGGCGAGCGACTCCGCGTCCAGCTCGGCACGTGGGCTGCTATTCGTCGACCCGCCGTCTCCATCGACCGCCCAGGCCGTCCCCGACATCGCACCCGCGAGTGCGCCACATCCGATGACGACCAGGCTCAAGGACAACATCGTCAAAAAGATGGTGCCAAGCGACGGCACTATTCGCTATGATCCACGTCGGCGGGCATTTCATGCCAAACCACGCTCCTATCGTCAGGCACTTGCCGATGATCACTGGCGTCCAGCCATGGAGTCTGAATTCTGGGCTCTTCAGCAAAACAAGACATGGACACTTGTTCCTCGTCCTCCCGGCAAGAACAGCATTGGCTGTAAATGGGTTTTCAAGGTCAAGCACAAAGCTGATGGTTCCCTGGATAAGTTCAAGGCACGTCTCGTTGCTCGCGGCTTCACTCAGCAGTATGGGATCGACTACTCGGAAACATTCTCTCCGGTAGTCAAACCAGCCACAGTGTGTCTTGTGCTCTCTCTTGCCGTCTCTCGTGGCTGGCATCTCCAGCAGGTGGACATCAGCAATGCTTTTCTCCATGGAATTCTCGCCGAGGAAGCATATATGTAGCAGCCACCGGGTTTCCAAGATCCCTCTTGTCCAGATTATGTTTGCAAGCTTCATAAAGCGCTTTACGGTCTGAAGCAGTCGCCTCGGGCGTGGTATGCTCGTCTCAGTGAGCGTCTTCAGCAGCTCGGTTTCGTTCCCTCGGTTGCCGACACCTCGCTGTTTATCTTTGTCCAAGACAGTGTCACCATCTACATGCTTGTTTATGTTGATGACATCGTCATTGCGAGCTCTTCCTCTTCGGCTATGACGCATTTGCTACGCCAATTATCAGCTACTTTTCCTGGCAAAGACCTTGGGTCTCTCCATTATTTCCTTGGCATTGAGGTGCTTCCCAATTCCGGGGGAATTATTCTTACACAGCAGAAGTATGCTCTTGATTTGTTGCAACGTACAGATATGGCGAATTGCAAAGCAGTCTCAACGCCCATGTGCACTCATGAGAAGCTCACACGGGATTCAAGTCATGGACTTAGTGAAGATGAAGCTTTCAGATATCGTAGTACAGTTGGAGCTCTTCAATATCTGACCTTGACACGGCCTGATCTATCTTTTGCCGTAAACAAGGTCTGTCAGTACTTGTCAAGACCAACTGATGCTCACTGGGAGGCCGTGAAACGGATCTTGCGGTACGTGCGAGGATCATTGTCCACTGGTTTAACCCTTCGGCGATCACCCTCCACTCTTCTGAGTGTCTTTACTGATGCCGATTGGGCGGGCTGCAACGATGACAGGAGGTCTATGAGTGGGTTTGCGGTTTTCTTTGGACCCAACCTTGTATCATGGGGTGCACGGAAGCAGCCAACACTAGTGCAGAACCGGGAAATAGCACCGGTTCGTAAGGCCCTTTAGTGCCGGTTTCGTAACCGGCGCTAAAGTGTAGGCACTAAAGCCCCCCTCCCCTTTAGTACCGGTTCAACACGAACCGGTGCTAAAGGGCAACCACGTGGCACGAGCCAGCTTCGGGGGCAGGGAGCCCTTTAGTACCGATTGGTGTCACCAACCGGTATTAAAAGGTTGGGGGGGGGGTGGGTTTATAATTTCTTTTTCATTTAATTTTTTGTTTTCCATTTAATTCTTTTCCGTTTGCTGGTATTTTACGATACTACATATTGTATGCGTTATGCATATATATAAATAGAATTTCTAGTAGAACCGATCATTATATATATATATATATATATATATATATAAACACTATTCTGATCACGGGATCAGAATAATTATTTTGATCCCAACATGAACTTCCCAAGTAACGCGTCTGACCTTTCCCGAGTACTACGTTGAACTTCAGCTAAAAGGTGTCCAAATGGGGGCTTGCGATATACCGTTGGAAAGCTATGGACATTAGTATCATGACCCAAGTTAAATTTTTGGCAAAATGTAAGCGGTTCAAGAGTAGTTTTGAAAACCGTTTTTTATTCATACAAAAAACGTGAATCGTATTTTCGATCGCATTTTTAAATCATTTATCGGAATGAGGCAAATAATATGGCGTTGGAAAGCTGCTATAAAATCGCTCCTTCCATATGTTGAAATTTTTCTCTAATTCCCTACGGTTAAAGAGTAATTCGAAAAATCGTAGAATTTCGCAAATCGAACAGCCGAGTTCGTTTTTTCGATGCCATTTCTAAACGGCTAATCCAATTGAGGCACATAATATGGCGTTGGAAAGCTTATGAAAATGCGCTACTTTTTCATGTTAAAAGTTTTTTCTAATTTTGAACAGTTTAAAAGTAATTTAGAAAACGGTACAACTTCCACCGAGTTCGTATTTTTGAGCTAATTTTTTAACCGTACGTCCAAATGCAGCAAATGATATGGTGTTGGAAAGCTTGAAGAAATGCGAATTTTTTTGTATATATTCTTTCTCCTAATTCATTACGGTTTTATGTTAGTTTTGAAAATGTCTAAAAATGTATTTTTGCCGTAATTTATACAAACTTTATCGAAATGGGGCAAATAATATACCGCTGAAAAGCTACGGAAAATTTGAAACTTTTTCATTTTGATGGTTTTCTCTGATTCCTAGCCGTTTTCAAGTAATTACCAAAATGGCGAGATCATTCGTTCTGCCTTTATCGCGAAACAGATTCTTCGAAAATGCGCCGCGTGAAGAACTTGAACTTCTCGACGCGTGTACCTGAACTTCACTATGTTTTTCACATGCGTTTTTTGCTCGTAGATCTCCATCCATTGCTCGTAGCTCTTCATCCACTCACTGAAATTGAGCAAGTGATACACCAATGGAAAGCTGTTGTAAACACGCAACTTTCCCGTGTTGATCATTTTTTCATACTCGCGACGATTTTAAAAGTTTTTCATCTGATATTCATTCAGTGTAGTAGGTGAACTTCTTGCTGTTTTCACGTTGAACTTCTGTGATGTATTTTTTCATTTGTAATTTCCTCATCCATTCGTCAACTGTTACACAAATGGTATTTCCTTTGTATAAACTTCTCTCATAATTATTTTTTAACTTTCTCCGACGGAGGACTTCAACTTATATCAACAAACTTTTAGTCTTTGCTTTTTTTATTCTTTTTAATACAAAATGCACACCGTGTAGTACGTGAACTTCTGGCAGTTATCAAGCTGAACTTCTCTCGGGTACGTGAAAATATCTGAGTTTTTTATGAATATTAATCTGAATTTTCTTATTCTTTTTTATGAAATTTTGAAGCGCTCTATTTTTAAAAGTTGAACTTCTTATTATTTAACTTTTTAACTTCTTGTTTCCATTCTTTAATAACGAGGAAAATCTGAGTTTTCTATAATCATCGAACTTCTCCATATTTTTAATTTGGACTTCTTGATTTTATTTCTTAATCTTTTTAATGAAATTTGAAGCGCTCTATTTTTAAAAGTTGAACTTCTTGTTATTTTATTTTTGAACTTCTTGTTTCCATTTCTTTAATAACGAGGAAAATTTGAGTCTTTTATAATCATCGAACATCTCCATCTTTTTAATATGGACTTCCTGTTTTTTTCTTATTCTTTTTTATGAAATTTTGAAGTGCTCTATTTTTAAAAGTTGAACTTCTTGTTATTTTATTTTTCAACTTCTTACTTTTCAAAATTGTTTGTCACTTCAAGTTCTAAAAAATCACAACTCTTCGGTGTTTAACCTTGCTTGTTTAAATTTATTTTTGAAATTGCTGAGATAACACACTTGACCTTCTCTAACACAACATTTTAACCTTCGCAAAACATAAATTGAAAGCAAAATTTTTGACCTACAGAGCATGTACATGTATATATCTAATTTTTCTTTACACATGACCCATTGGGACTATCATATTTATAGGCAATGTAGTTTTGAGGCTAAGGGAGGCCATCTCAAGAATACACAGGATGTGAGATCGCATACCCATGTTAATTTGCACCCCAAAAAATACACATAAATCACACACCCCGTTCCTGAACTCTAACAATCTTCCTGCAACTTATGTGATCTTCTCCCTACCTCTATGGTGACCTTCTCCCCTCCTCTGTGGTGACCTTTATGAAACCAGGAAAAATTGTTTTTTAATAAAACATTGAGCTTTTGTCTTGTTTCTTTAATTCAAACTTCTTGAATTGCCAAAGTTTTAATTTGTTGGTGTTTCTTTTTGTGCGAGCTTCCTCGGATTTAAGATTTTAGTTTTTCATTTTTTGCGTACTTTTTCACACGTGTTTTGAAAGAACTACCGTGCCTGTAAGAATTTTTTTTGCTTTTTGCTTTTGATTCTGAACTTCTACGTTTGATGTGTATTATGTTTGTTTTTGCCAAAAGAAACCTTTTTTGTGTGACATTATTTAACAAAACATGAGCTTCCACCCAAATTATAAGTACTTTTTTCTCCTAAGCGGATTAGAAGTGCTCAACGTAGAGGGATTCACATAAGGAAGAGGTGCGAAAAGAAACATAACACATTGGACTTGAACACGGAATGAAGAAGATCAACACACTGGACCGCAGCCATACTAATTACTGCAGAAATTTGTTTTTTCCATTTTTTCACGTACTAGATAGTTCCAATACATGACCTTTCCACACAATAATATGTGAACTTCTCGGAAGATAAATTTCGTTGACCACTTTTCTACACACAGAACGTACATGAAGGAGGTTGAAGATGTGCACGTGGGATGCATCAACATGTGGGGAAGTTTATTATTACTAAATAGCACACGGAAATCAAACCCATTGGAAAGAGTTTTTGACCAAACTCAGAAGATACTTCAAGCATTCCTACTATGGCCTTCGAACATGATTACAATAGTCAGCGGCTTGGTGATTTGCACTTCTGAAGAACAAAAAATAGAAATGATGTATCTGAAATACTACAACAAGTGTTAATTTTTTTCCAACGGTAATAAAGGTGAACTTCATGCTTTTTCATTCTAAACTTGTCTTATGGTTTTTAGCACCTAATTGAACTCCTACGATTCATCATCTTGTATGTACTTGTTTTACTATAAAAGCTGAGAGAGATTTGATGTGTAGTACAGTGATGTATAGCAATAGTAGAACTTGTCATATAGTACTGGTAGAACTTCACGGTGACCGACGTATAGCTATAGTAGAACTGGGCATACAACGGTAGTGAAACCAAAATGTCTTCCTTTATGTTGCATCAACAAGTTGATTAGAGAGAGAAGAGAGCAACTTCTGTGCGGAAAAGAAAACATCACCAGCGAGTAGCAGGTGCTGCGTGCACGTGAGGTTAGTAGCAACAGAGAGAGTGGTGAACATGCGTCCCAGGGGACACACACGCACCCAGCACACCACACTGAAACACACACGAACGAACGGTAGAAGAACTTCAACAAAGGATTCTGAAATCTGAACTTAGCACAAAATCATAGTAGAACGTCACAAAAATGTTTCTAAAATCTGAACTTGGCATGTAGGCTGTAGCCATACTATAATTTCCTCAACATCTGCACTAGCACTAGCATCTGCACATATCTAAAGCCATAGTAAAACATATCTCAAGTCTGAACCAAAGAGAGATTGCATTTTCCTGCTGCATCTGCACAAAAATTCGAACACATGGTTGAGAGCAATCAGAGAGCGAACCACATAGCTCCACTGCCAGTATAATATGGCGTCTATTTTTTGGAGCCTCTAATATGAGCAAGAAGGCGTAGGGGTTGTGTAGTTCAGATCTGCTCCATGGGGAAGAAATACATTGATAGAAGAAGCAGTACAGGAGGATCCTAGCCCTCTGCCTGCGTCCAGCCCGTCTCCCTCGCGTGTGTGCCTGATGGAGTCTAGGAGCAGCGCGAGAGAAGGCGAGCGTGGCCACCCCCGACCACCACCAACTTCTACTGCTGCTACCGCGAGCAGTGTTTCATGCTCGACGCAGACGGAGAGGGCCGCAGTAGCAGGTCCGCCATGGTGAAGGTCATCTGCGGGGCTCCATGGAAATGGGGATCTTCTCCCCATCGCATCAGGAAGGAGAGACGGGACCTGTTGCCGACGGCGAAGCGCGGGTGGAAGGCGGGGGTGGCGGCGGGATGCGATCTTGGGAGGGAGGTGATGGCGGCAGGCGCGCAGGGTATGGGGAGGAAGGCGATGGCGGGAGGCGCACCGGGGCTGGAGGTGCGGCGGTGGGAGGCGTGCCAGAGTAGGATGCGGCCGCGCATGCTGACGTGGATCTGGTCGCGGGGGTGGCACGGCGGCCAGAACCAGATGCGGCGGCGGCATGGCGGCAAGACCCGGGCGCGGGTGGCACCGAGGCCAGATCCAGGCGATGGGGCGGTGCGACGAAGCCAGGGGCGGCAGGGATGGGGCAGAGGTGGTGCGGGAGGTGGGGGAGGTTGGGAAGGTCGTGGTGGGCTGGTCGAACGCGTCTGATGGACCGGCCAGGTTTATTCTAGTTTCTGTTTTCAGGAGTTCGGGAAGAGCCGTCGGGCCCTTATAGGGCCGACTGTGATCAGAATAACTATTCTAATCCTGGGAGCCAGTGGCATTAGCCTAATTGGTGCCTTCGGAGCCAGTGGCATTAGCCTAATTGGTGCCTTCGGAGCACGATAACAATTGGATGTGGTTCATGGGGCGGTAGCGGGTAATAGTATTCTCCTTTGGGATCTATGACCTGGTCAAGCAAAAATCCCGCTATTTCCTCTTGAATTGCTTGTATGCGCTCCTCTGTTAGGAGCTTCTCCCGCACCACTTTGAACTGTTAAGAAGGAGATCAATATGCATGTGTACTAGTTGTGTGACTAGATATCGATAATGGTGTAAAAATTGTGAATAGTGTTTTGACAAACGTACCCACTCCTGTCTTGGAGATTTGCTCCTTTCGGACGCCATCATGCGAATGTTCTCGCAAACGTAGTATGCACACAGATTATTCCGCGGCGCCTGCTTCAGGGCCTTTATGAGAATGGAATTTGATCAGATAATAATTAATCAAGCATGATAATTAAAGAGATGGCAGCTAGCTAGTACTACTTAATTACTTATCTGGGGTCGATACCATTTCAGATTTTGGTTCCATGGGCCTGGAGTGGCCCTGATGAACTTTGCCCAAGCCCTGCCCGCCAACAAAGAAAATGGATAAATGGGTTATTAAATAGTTGTTATCAGAAAATGATGAACTAATTAAATAGGCCGAGATATAGTTAATAATGATTGAAATTACTTGTTGACTATCCCCTTCACGATGGTGTAGTCACTTGCTTTCTTAAGTAGTGAGTCTAGTAATTCAATTGTTCCTTCATCAACTTTAATGATTAACAAGATCCAGTGAAATCTGCATGCACACATGTTTGCATGTCTTAATTAAGCGGACATATGTAAGCAAAAAACATGTAGCTAGCTAGTAGGCAAAAACAGAATTTGTAGTACAAGACAGTGTGACTCACTCGAAGTTGTAAGGAAGTAGTATATCTTCATTGTATTTGAGGCGCTTGAAGAACTCTAGCATGCTTTCCTCTACACTTTTTTCGTGATATGGATCTAATTTCCATGTGTATTCATTAATGGTATTTGGGTCAACGAACCCAATGCCATAGCGTCCATCTTTTTTCATTTCATAAATCTTCATCCTGCATAATACCACAGAAAAGAATATAGTGAGCATAATTACAGGTAATGATTGATCAAAATGATCACTACAGCTAGCTTGAGAGTTAAATTACAGAAAGAAATCACTTACAGACAATAGCAACTGACGATAGATTTGTCGAGTGCGTCTTGATTGTATAGCTGAAACAGTTCTGAATACTCAACAGCCAGAGCTTTCTCATGGTAGTAATGCTCCTCCTTGACATTCACCATGAGGGTCTCTCGATTAGAAATCTTGGTAATGTCCATGTACCATCGATGCAATTCATACATTCTCGTTGGGAGGTTCTTTACCTCGCCTGGCTCGACCAAAGTTTGGCCCCAGACATATTTCTGTTTTATTTCCTCCTCTCTAGTCGGAGACATGGGCTCGAAATCGAGGAGTTGTCCAATAGTGATCCCGATCGCTTCAGCCTGCGCAATATGCTCCTCGGTTATTACCACATCGCCCACCCCAGAAACGTTAACGGTTTTCCCACAATAATATTGGGCGCACCTACTCTCATGTGTTGTTGGCACAACAAGCGGGGGCGGGGGGGGGGGGGGGGGTTGATTGCGCCGCCTGTTCTCCCAGCTGGGGAACGGTTTTACCGCTCCTTTTGCCAGCTGATTTGCTCGAGCTCGAGCTCGCCTCTTTCTGTAGACGTGCTCGATTTAACTTCTTGATGTGGCGCTCATAGTCTGTGTCAACAGGCTTGGGAGCTGGTGCTCTAGCCATACGAATGAAGTGGTCAATATTTTCCACAGGCACTTTCTCCCTTGGCAGCGACGACGGTTTCGGTGCAAAATGGGCTTCCACCTCGACCTTTGATATGGCTACGTTTTCCTCCTCGGACTTGTCATAAGGCCTCTGCGGAAGAGGCGCGAGGCTGGGACCATATTGAAATCGCTTGCCTCCGCCTGTACCTCCAGTACTACCTCGACTTGTACCGCTACGCACCATAGCTGAGGCGGCTCCCTTCCGTGATTGCTGAGGCGGCGAAGACGGCTGATGTGGCTGAGTTGGAGGAGGAGGAGTGGCCTGAAGCTGTGCCAGACTTGGAGGAGGAGTGGCCTGACGCTTTGCCGGACTTGAAGGAGGAGGAGTGGCCTGAAGCTGTGCCGGACTTGGAGGAGGAGTGGCCTGACGCGTTGGTGGACTTGGAGGAGTGGGAGTCTGCTGACTCGGTGGCGGACTTCGACGAGGAGTCGGATGACGCGGTGTCGGTGGCCTTCAAAAGATGATGCAATCCTTTCTCCATAGGATGATATGATGGTTGGCCTCTCCCAGTGTGTGCTCATCGTCACCTCCAGGAATGTCAAGCTCTAGCCCCGAATATTGGTCCACCACCTCACCAACCAAGACACGAGCATAGCCCGCTGGATTCGGGTTGCAATGGAAGGTTGCCTCAGGGGGATTTATAAAAGCAAGGGCGTCCGCCACCTTCATGGATATGTTCTTCATTTTGAAGTGTAGCTCGCAGTTAGTGTTCTCTATGATGTCATCCACTGGGTAGCTATCCAGCAATGCGTCGCTCGGGGCGGAACCCACGCTGCTTCTCGGCATGGATGGGACGGTGCTATCCAATGGTGGATCATCCGCTAGCTGCTGAGACCCCCTTTGCTGGCTAAGTGAGTCGATATGCTCCTGCTGCCGCTGGAATTTGACTGCCAAGTCCGCGTGAGCTGATTCTAGGCCTTGAAGGCGTTCATAGTCTAGCTTCATCTGCTCCTCCTCCATCTTCCTCTTCTTCTCCTCCGCAATCTTCTTTCTCGCACAGGTTCTGTAGTCGGCGTTCCAGTCCGAAAACCCCTCATACCACGGCATAGCGCCCATGCCTCGTGTTCTTCCCGGGTGTTCAGGATTTCCCAGGGCACGCGTAAGCTCGTTGTTCTCTCTGTTGGGCTCGAACACCCCTGATCGAGCCTCTTCTATTGCAACAAGTAGCTTATCTTCAGCTCCGTCTAGACATGCCTTCTTCGAAACTTTGCCTGTCTTTGGGTCCAACTCCCCCCATGCGCATAGAACCAAGTCCTGCACCTGGGGGTCCAGCTCAATGTTTCTGGAGTGACACCTGCATCCAGCATCTCTTTCTCAGACTTATCCCACTTAGGCATTCCCACCGCATAGCCACCCGGCCCCAGCTTATGGAACTTATCCTTTTTTGCGGCATTGGCCTTGTTTATTCTCGACCTTTCCTTAGATAATTCCGAATCCTTGAATTTTACGAAATCGTCCCAATGAGCACTTTGCTTCTCTAGTGTTCCCTCGAATACTGGAGTCTTCCTTCCTCCCTTGACGTACTTGGCCCATTCACGAATCTTGTGGTTCTTGAGGGTCGACGATGGGACCCGGGGCCGGGTTCCTCACCAAGTGTCGCGCCCCTGAAGGTAGCACCTCCCAGTGCCAGCCCGGCGGAGCCCAGTCCCGGACATGGGTCCTCTGAAGCAGGACGTCGTCGCCAATGGGTCGACGGCGAGGATGCGGGACGGGCATCGTCGACAACAAATACTATATGCCGCAAAAGTAAAGTAACATTTTTTAAATGATGGATTGTGATTTCATATATGCAAATTCTAAATTTTATAACTAAAACTAACATTTCTAATATTTCTATAACTAAAACTAACATTTCTAATATTTCTATAACTAAAAACATTTCTATATAACTAACATTTCTAATATTTCTATATAACTAACATTTCTATATAACTAACATTTCTATAACTAAAACTAACATTTCTAATAATTCTGTAACTAAAAAACAGAAAAATTGCTAACAATTCTATAACAATGTGTGTGTGTGTGTGGTTGGCGGCCGGGGCAAGAGCTCACCGGCGAGGCGCGACGACGGTGGGCGGCGACGGGGACGGGGACGGAGATGGAGACGGGGCGGCGACGACGGGGACGGGGCGGCGACGACGGGGACGGGGCGGCGACGACGGGGATGGGGACGGGCCGGGCGGGGATGACGGGCCGGGCGGGGACGCCGGGAGGACGGGGCGCAGCGCGGCGACGGGGACGGCGACGGACGGCGACGGGGGCGACGACGAGGGGCGGCGGCGACGGGGCAGAGGAGAAAGAAGCAGGGAGAGATGAGAAACTGACAATTTTTTTGAAGTGTTTTCTTATGTAGAATCCACCTTTAATACCGGTTGGAGGTCTGTTTTGGCCAGGCGAAGCGGCGGGAACCGCACCCCCTTTAGTACCGGGTCGTGGCACCAACCGGTACTAAAGCCCCCCTAGTACCGGTTGGAGCCACGACCCCGTACTAAAGGGTGTGCGCTGCCAGGCGAGGGGTGCAAAAGTTTAGTCCCACCTTGCTAGCCGAGTGGCACTCGCACCTGCTTATAAGCCCCGCCGTCGCTGCTGTCTCGAGCTCCTCTCTTAAGCAGGCCTTCTGGGCCTACCTCTTCTGTGATGCCCTGTTGGGCCTACTGGGCTACCGGGCCTGCATCCTGGCCCAACTAGAATTTGGGTTTCTAGTCGTATGCAGGCCGCTGTGGCCCAGTGGGTGGGCTTTTTTTCTTATTTTTTTGCTTTATTTATTTTTGTTTTATTTATTTTAGAGTTGTTTTTTGCTGTATTTAGAGTTTGTTTGTGAATATTTTTGCTTTAGGTACAAAAATTACAAACTTTCTGTTAGTACCGGTAGTTTACAAATTTGAATAGTTTAAATTTTGAATTATTTGAAATTTGTGTGAATCACTAGTTTGTGAATAACTTAACTTTGAAAATAGACTTTTCAGTGATTCTTTTTTTTATGTTTAATATTAGTGTGTTTTATCATTATATTCAATTTGGTAATGCTTAGGTTATTTAAAAAATGAAATGCCTTTGTAACGGATGAGTTTTCGTCCGAAACCCTGATACTTCGAAAGAGATTGTCCATTTTGTACACGAAGTGCATCCAGTTTTTGCGGTAACCCTCTCTACTTTTTTGCACATGCTATGTGGATGAAATTATGATACCATGCCAACTTTCAACCTTTTCTGAGTTAATTTGAAATGCTTTTCAATTTCAGGGTCATTTAGCTGAAAAAATCAGTAAATGCATGAAAGAATTTGCTTGCACATAAAATTTCTTCGTGTTTCAAATGCCAAAACACATAACTAGCTACCTTAACTATTACAGAGATTCCCTCCTGGGTGTGAAACACAGAAGAAAGTGATGATAGTGAAGCCGATCACATCCCAGATCTTTGGGTGTGAAACTTTTTCTTCGTGTGTGTCCCTTTGCGCCGTAGCCATGGAAAATCTTCATCATTTAACTGGATGCTCGGGTCAATATTCACTGTGAATGGAGCAATTTCATCAAACTTTTCATAATCTCCTGACATGTCTGTCTTGTCATCCACTCCCATGATGTTTCTCTTTCCAGAAAGAACTATGTGCCCAAGAAGCCAAGCAGGGTCACACAAAGATTCTTCGTCACGTGCATCACGTCGATTGCGGAGTGGACCTCTAGGTCTTTCCAATAGGGTAGGTCCCAAAATATAGATTTCTTCTTCCACATGGGTGCGCGTCCGTCAGCGTCATTCGGAACAGGTTGTCCACCAGGACCCTTTCCAAAGACCACCTTCAAATCCTTGACCATATCATGTACATCAGCACCAGTACGGTGGCGAGGCTTCGTCCGGTGATCCGTCTCACCTTTGAAATGCTTGCCTTTCTTTCTTACGGGATGGCTGCTCGGAAGAAATCGACGATGTCCCAAGTACACATTCTTCTTACAATTAGCCAAATATATACTGTCGGTGTCGTCCAAATAGTGCGTGCATGCGTGGTATCCCTTGTTTATCTGTCCTAAAAGGTTACTGAGAGCAGGCCAATCATTGATGGTCACGAACAACAACGCCTTTAGGTCAAATTCTTCCCCCATGTGCTCATCCCACACACGTACACCTGTTCCATTCCACAGTTGTAAGAGTTCTTCAACTAATGGCCTTAGGTACACATCAATGTCGTTGCCGGGTTGCTTAGGGCCTTGGATGAGCACTGGCATCATAATGAACTTCCGCTTCATGCACAACCAAGGAGGAAGGTTATACAAACATAGGGTCACAGCCAGGTGCTATGGTTGCTGATCTGCTCCCCAAAAGGATTAATGCCATCTGCGCTTAGACCAAACCATACGTTCCTTGCGTCATCTGCAAACTCCTTCCCGTACTTTCTTTCAATTTTTCTCCACTGCGACCCGTCAGCGGGTACTCTCAACTTTCCGTCTTTCTTACGGTCTTCTCTGTGCCATCGGATCACCTTGGCATGTTCTTTGTTTTGGAACAAACGTTTCAACCGTGGTATTATAGGAGCATACCACATCACCTTGGCAGGAATCTTCTTCCTGGGGCGCTCGCCCTTGACATCACCAAGGTCATCGCGGCTGATCTTATAGCGCAATGCACCGCATACTAGGCAAGCATTCAAATCCTCATACTCACCGCGGTAGAGGATGCAATCATTAGGGCATGCATGTATCTTCTGCACCTCTAACCCTAGAGGGCAGACAACCTTCTTTGCTTCATACGTACTCTCGGGCAATTCGTTGTCCTTTGGAAGCATATTCTTTATCATTACCAGCAACTTTCCAAATCCCTTGTCAGATACACCATTCTCTGCCTTCCATTGTAGCAATTCCAGTGTGGTGCCCATCTTTTTCTTGTCACCTACGCAATTCGGGTACAACAATTTTTTGTGATCCTCTAACATGCGCTGCAACTTCTTCTTATCCAAATCACTTGCGCAGTTTCTCTTTGCATCGGCAATGGCCCGACCTAGATCATCAACGGGCTCATCCGATGCCTCTTCTTCAGCTTCTTCCTGCATTGCCGGCTCAGCTTCTTCCCGCATTACCGGCTCGGCTTCTTCCCTCATTGTTGTATCATCGTATTCAGAGAACCCATGGCCAGGATAGCTGTCGTCGTCCTCTTCTTCTTCATTGTCTTCCATCATAACCCCTCTTTCTCCATGCTTGGTCCAAACATTATAGTGGGGCATGAAACCGGACTCAAACAGGTGGACGTGAATGGTTCTTGATGTAGAGTAATTGTGATCATTCTTACAGCCAACACATGGACAAGGCATAAAACCATCCGCCCGCTTGTTTGCCTTAGCCGCAAGCAGAAAAGTACGCACGCCATTAATGAACTCGGGAGAGCATCGGTCATTGTACATCCATTGCCGGCTCATCTTCAATACACAGCACCGAAAACACCAAATTAATACAATACATAAAGTTCATACATAAAGATCATACAACACTTAAATGCAACAAACAAACAACTCTCTGGCTAAATAATTTAAATGCAACAACAAATGCGATCAAGATCGCAACTAAGGTAACAATTGATCCAACAGCATAATGATACCAAGCCTCACTATGAATGGCATATTTTCTAATCTTTCTAATCTTCAAGCGCATTTTCTCCATCTTAATCTTGTGATCATCGACGACATCGGCAACATGCAACTCCAATTCCATCTTCTCCCCCTCAATTCTTTTTAATTTTCCCTTCAAATCCTTGTTTTCTCTTTCAACTAAATTTAACCTCTCGACAATAGGGTCGGTTGGAATTTCCGGTTCAACTACCTCCTACATACAAATATCTATGTCAACTTGATGGGCATAATTTGTCATAAACACGAAATGCAATGAATAGTTTTAAAAGAGAATATACTGTTGGAAATATGCCCTAGAGGCAATAATAAAAGCATTATTATATTTCCTTGTTCATGGTAATTGTCTTTATTCATGCTATAATTGTGTTATCCAGAAATCATAATACATGTGTGAATAACAGACACCAACATGTCCCTAGTAAGCCTCTAGTCGACTAGCTTGTTGATCAACAGATAGTCATGGTTTCCTGGCTATGGACATAAGATGTCATTGATAACAAGATCACATCATTAGGAGAATGATGTGATGGACAAGACCCAATCCTAAACATAGCATAAAGATCGTATAGTTCATTTGCTGGAGTTTTGCAATGTCAAGTATCTTTTCCTTAGACCATGAGATCGTGTAACTCCCGGATACCGTAGGAGTGCTTTGGGTGTACCAAACGTCACAACGTAACTGGGTGACTATAAAGGTATACTACGGGTATCTCCGAAAGTGTCTATTGGGTTGACACGGATCAAGACTGGGATTTGTCACTCCGTATGACGGAGAGGTATCACTGGGCCCACTCGGTAATGCATCATCATAATGAGCTCAAAGTGATCAAGTGTCTGGTCACGGGATCATACATTACGGTACGAGTAAAGTGACTTGCCGGTAACGAGATTGAACGAGGTATTGGGATACCGACGATCGGATCTCGGGCAAGTAATATATCGATTGACAAAGGGAATTGCATACGGGATTGATTGAATCCTCGACATCGTGGTTCATCCGATGAAATCATCGTGGAGCATGTGGGAGCCAACATGGGTATCCAGATCCCGCTGTTGGTTATTGACCGGAGAGTCGTCTCGGTCATGTCTACATGTCTCCCGAACACGTAGGGTCTACACACTTAAGGTTCGGTGATGCTAGGGTTGTGAAGATATGTATATGCAGTAACCCGAATGTTGTTCGGGGTCCCGGATGAGATCCCGGACGTCACGAGGAGTTCCGGAATGGTCCGGAGGTAAAGAATTATATATAGGATGTGCAGTTTCGGCCATCGGGACAAGTTTCGGGGTACCCGGTATTATACCGGGACCACCGGAAGGGTCCTGGGGGTCCACCGGGTGGGGCCACCTATCCCAGAGGGCCCCATGGGCTGAAATAGGAGGGAACCCAGCCCATAGTGGGCTGGGGCGCCAGCCCCCCCAAGGCCCATGCGCCTAGGGTTGGTGGGGGGGGGGAACCCTAAGGGGGGCGCCCCCTTGCTTGGGGGGCAAGCCCCCCACCCCTTGGCCGCCGCCCCCTTAGTAGATGCCATCTACTAGGGCCGGCGCCCCCCCCTTGGCACCCCTATATATAGTGGGGGAGAGGAGGGACTTGACCCCTACGCTTTTGGTGCTTCCCTCTCCCCTGTTACTTCTCCCTTTCTCGTAGTACACGGCGAAGCCCTGCTGTCGTGACGCCCTGCATCCACCACCACGCCGTCGTGCTGCTGGATCATCATCAACCTCTCCTCCCCCCTTGCTGGATCAAGAAGGAGGAGACGTCTCCCGTCCCGTACGTGTGTTGAACGCGGAGGTGCCGTCCGTTCGGTGCTGGTCATCGGTGATTTGGATCACGTCGTGTACGACTACTTCAACCTCGTTCTAACGAACGCTTCCGCTCGCGATCTACAAAGGTATGTAGATGCATCTCGTGACTCGTTGCTAGATGAACTCCTAGATGATCTTGGTGAAACGAGTAGGAAAATTTTTGTTTTCTGCAACGTTCCCCAACAGTGGCATCATGAGCTAGGTCTATGCGTAGTTCTTCTTGCGCGAGTAGAACACAATTTGTTGTGGGCGTGGATTTGTCAACTTTCTTGCCGCTACTAGTCTTTTCTTGCTTCAGCGGTATTGTGGATGAAGCGGCCCGGACCAACCTTACACGTACGCTTACGTGAGACCGGTTCCACCGACTAACATGCACTAGTTGCATAAGGTGGCTGGCGGGTGTCTGTCTCTCCCACTTTAGTTGGAGCAGATTCGATGAACAGGGTCCTTATGAAGGGTAAATAGAAGTTGACAAATCACGTTGTGGCTTTCACGTAGGTAAGAAAACGTTCTTGCTAGAACCCTAATTCAGCCACGTAAAACTTGCAACAACAATTAGAGGACGTCTAACTTGTTTTTGCAGCAAGTGGTTTGTGATATGATATGGCCAAAGTTGTGATGAATGATGAATGATCTATATGTGATGTATGAGATGTTCATGCTATTGTAATAGGAATCACGACTTGCATGTCGATGAGTATGACAACCGGCAGGAGCCATAGGAGTTGTCTTTATTCTTTTATATGACCTGCGTGTCATTGAGAAACGCCATGTAAATTACTTTACTTCATTGCTAAACGCGTTAGCCATAGTAGTAGAAGTAATAGTTGGCGAGCAACTTCATGGAGACACGATGATGGAGATCATGGTGTCAAGCCGATGACAAGATGATCATGGAGCCCCAAGATGGAGATCAAAGGAGCTATGTGATATTGGCCATATCATGTCACGTTTATTATTTGATTGCATGTGATGTTTATCATGTTTTGCATCTTGTTTACTTAGAACGACGGTAGTAAATAAGATGATCCCTCATAACAATTTCAAGAAGTGTTCTCCCCTAACTGTGCACCGTTGCTAAAGTTCGTCGTTTCGAAGCACCACGTGATGATCAGGTGTGATAGATTCTTACGTTCACATACAACGGGTGTAAGACAGTTTTACACATGCAAAACACTTAGGGTCAACTTGACAAGCCTAGCATGTGCATAGACATGGCCTCGGAACACAGAAGACCGAAAGGTCGAGCATGAGTCGTATAGAAGATGCGATCAACATGAAGATGTTCACCGACGTTGACTAGTCCGCCTCACGTGATGATCGGACACGGCCTAGTTAACTCGGATCATGTAATACTTAGATGACTAGAGGGATGTCTAATCTAAGTGGGAGTTCATTATAATTTGATTAGATGAACTTTATTATCATGAACATTAGTCTAAAAATTATTTTACAATATGTCTTGTAGATCAAATGGCCAACGTAGTCCTCAACTTCAATGCGTTCCTAGAGAAAACCAAGCTGAAAGACGATGGCAGCAACTATACGGACTGGGTCCGGAACCTGAGGATCATCCTCATAGCTGCCAAGAAAGATTATGTCCTACAAGCACCGCTGGGTGACGCACCTGTCCTCCCTGCTGAACAAGACATTATGAACGCTTGGCAGGCACGATCCGATGACTACTCCCTCGTTCAGTGTGGCATGCTTTACAGTTTAGAACCGGGGCTCCAAAAGCGTTTTGAGAGACATGGAGCATATGAGATGTTCGAAGAGCTGAAAATGGTTTTCCAAGCTCATGCCCGGGTCGAGAGATATGAGGTCTCCGACAAGTTCTTCAGCTGTAAGATGGAGGAAAACAGTTTTGTCAGTGAGCACATACTCACGATGTCTGGATTACATAACCGCTTGACTCAGCTGGGAGTTAATCTCCCGGATGATGCGGTCATTGACAGAATCCTCCAGTCGCTTCCACCGAGCTACAAGAGCTTTGTGATGAACTTCAATATGCAGGGGATGGAAAAGACCATTCCTGAAGTATTTGCTATGCTGAAATCAGCAGAGGTAGAAGTCAAGAAGGAACATCAAGTGTTGATGGTCAATAAAACCACTAAGTTCAAGAAGGGCAAGGGTAAGAAAGCCTTCAAGAAGGACGGCAAGGAGGTTGCCGCGCCCGGCAAGCAAGCTGCCGGGAAGAAGCCAAAGAATGGACCCAAGCCCGAGACTGAGTGTTTTTATTGCAAGGGAAGCGGTCACTGGAAGCGGAATTGCCCCAAGTACTTAGCAGACAAGAAGGCCGGCAAAGCAAAAGGTATATGTGATATACATGTAGTTGATGTATACCTTACCAGTAATCATAGTAGCTCTTGGGTATTTGATACCGGTGCAGTTGCTCACATTTGTAACTCACAGCAGGAACTACGGAATAGGCGGAGACTGGCAAAGGACGAGGTGACGATGCGCGTCGGGAATGGTTCCAAAGTCGATGTGATCGCCGTCGGCACGCTGCCTCTTCATTTACCTACGGGATTAGTTTTAAACCTCAATAATTGTTATTTAGTACCAGCTTTGAGCATGAACATTGTATCGGGATCTCGTTTAATTCGAGATGGCTACTCATTTAAATCCGAGAATAATGGTTGTTCTATTTATATGAGAGATATGTTTTATGGTCATGCTCCTATGGTGAATGGTTTATTCTTTATGAATCTCGAACGTAATGCTACACATGTTCATAGTGTGAGTACCAAAAGATGTAAGGTTGATAATGATAGTCCCACATACTTGTGGCACTGCCGCCTTGGTCACATAGGTGTCAAACGCATGAAGAAGCTCCATGCAGATGGACTTTTAGAGTCTCTTGATTATGAATCATTTGACACGTGCGAACCATGCCTTATGGGTAAAATGACCAAGACTCCGTTCTCAGGAACAATGGAGCGAGCAACCAACTTATTGGAAATCATACATACTGATGTGTGCGGTCCAATGAGTGTTGAGGCTCGCGGTGGCTATCGTTATGTTCTCACTCTCACTGATGATTTGAGTAGATATGGATATATTTACTTAATGAAACACAAGTCTGAAACCTTTGAAAAGTTCAAGGAATTTCAGAGTGAGGTTGAGAATCAACGTGACAGGAAAATCAAGTTTCTACGATCAGATCGTGGAGGAGAATACTTGAGTCACGAATTTGGCACACACTTAAGAAAATGTGGAATAGTTTCACAGCTCACGCCGCCTGGAACACCTCAGCGTAACGGTGTGTCCGAACGTCGTAATCGCACTCTATTAGATATGGTGCGGTCTATGATGTCTCTTGCCGATTTACCACTATCCTTTTGGGGCTATGCTTTAGAGACTGCTGCATTCACTTTAAATAGGGCTCCGTCAAAATCCGTTGAGACGACACCGTTTGAATTATGGTTTGGAAAGAAACCTAAGTTGTCGTTTCTGAAAGTTTGGGGATGCGATGCTTATGTCAAGAAACTTCAACCTGAAAAGCTCGAACCCAAGTCGGAAAAATGCGTCTTCATAGGATACCCAAAAGAAACTATTGGGTATACCTTCTACCTCAGATCCGAAGGCAAGATCTTTGTTGCCAAGAATGGATCCTTTCTAGAGAAAGAGTTTCTCTCGAAAGAAGTAAGTGGGAGGAAAGTAGAACTAGATGAAGTATTGCCTCTTGAACCGGAAAATGGCACAACTCAAGAAAATGTTCCTGAGGTGCCAGCACCGACTAGAGAGGATGTAAATGATAATGATCAAGATACTTATGATCTAGCTCCTACTGAAATTCGAAGGTCCACAAGGACACGTTCCGCACCAGAGTGGTATGGCAACCCTGTCTTGGAAATCATGTTGTTAGACAACGGTGAACCTTCGAACTATGAAGAAGCGATGGCGGGCCCGGATTCCGACAAATGGCTAGAAGCCATGAAATCCGAGATAGGATCCATGTATGAAAACGAAGTATGGACTTTGACTGACTTGCCCGTTGAACGGCGAGCCATAGAAAATAAATGGATCTTTAAGAAGAAGACAGACGCAGATGGTAATGTGACCATCTATAAAGCTCGGCTTGTCGCTAAGGGTTATCGACAAGTTCAAGGGGTTGACTACGATGAGACTTTCTCACCGGTAGCGAAGCTGAAGTCCGTCCGAATCATGTTAGCAATTGCCGCATTCTACGATTATGAAATATGGCAAATGGACGTCAAAACGGCATTCCTTAATGGTTTCCTTAAGGAAGAATTATATATGATGCAGCCGGAGGGTTTTGTCGATCCTAAGAATGCTGACAAGGTGTGCAAGCTCCAAAGCTCGATTTATGGGCTGGTGCAAGCATCTCGGAGTTGGAACATTCGCTTTGATGAGATGATCAAAGCGTTTGGGTTTACGCAGACTTATGGAGAAGCCTGTGTTTACAAGAAAGTGAGTGGGAGCTCTGTAGCATTTCTCATATTATATGTAGATGACATACTTTTGATGGGAAATGATATAGAACTCTTGGACAGCATCAAGGCCTACTTGAATAAGAGTTTTTCAATGAAGGACCTTGGAGAAGCTGCTTATATATTAGGCATCAAGATCTATAGAGATAGATCGAGACGCCTCATAGGTCTTTCACAAAGCACATACCTTGATAAGATATTGAAGAAGTTCAATATGGATCAGTCTAAGAAGGGGTTCTTGCCTGTACTGCAAGGTGTGAAATTGAGCTCGGCTCAAAGTCCGACCACAGCAGAAGAAATAGAAGAGATGAGTGTCATCCCCTATGCCTCAGCCATAGGTTCTATTATGTATGCCATGCTGTGTACCAGACCTGATGTAAATCTTGCCGTAAGTTTGGTAGGAAGATACCAAAGTAATCCCGGCAAGGAACACTGGACAGCGGTCAAGAATATCCTAAAGTACCTGAAAAGGACTAAGGAGATGTTTCTCGTTTATGGAGGTGACGAAGAGCTCGTCGTAAAGGGTTACGTCGATGCTAGCTTCGACACAGATCTGGATGACTCAAAGTCACAAACCGGATACATGTATATTTTGAATGGAGGGGCAGTAAGCTGGTGCAGTTGCAAGCAAAGCGTCGTGGCAGGATCTACATGTGAAGCGGAGTACATGGCAGCCTCGGAGGCAGCACATGAAGCAATTTGGGTGAAGGAGTTCATCACCGACCTCGGAGTCATACCCAATGCGTCGGGGCCGATCAAGCTCTTCTGTGACAACACTGGAGCTATTGCACTTGCCAAGGAGCCCAGGTTTCACAAGAAGACAAGGCACATCAAGCGTCGCTTCAACTCCATTCGTGAAAATGTTCAAGATGGATACATAGAAATTTGTAAAGTACATACGGACCTGAATGTAGCAGATCCGTTGACTAAACCTCTCCCTAGGGCAAAACATGATCAACACCAGAATTCCATGGGTGTTCGATTCATCACAATGTAACTAGATTATTGACTCTAGTGCAAGTGGGAGACTGTTGGAAATATGCCCTAGAGGCAATAATAAAAGCATTATTATATTTCCTTGTTCATGGTAATTGTCTTTATTCATGCTATAATTGTGTTATCCGGAAATTGTAATACATGTGTGAATAACAGACACCAACATGTCCCTAGTAAGCCTCTAGTCGACTAGCTCGTTGATCAACAGATAGTCATGGTTTCCTGGCTATGGACATAAGATGTCATTGCTAACGAGATCACATCATTAGGAGAATGATGTGATGGACAAGACCCAATCCTAAACATAGCATAAAGATCGTATAGTTCGTTTGCTGGAGTTTTGCAATGTCAAGTATCTTTTCCTTAGACCATGAGATCGTGTAACTCCCAGATACCGTAGGAGTGCTTTGGGTGTACCAAACGTCACAACGTAACTGGGTGACTATAAAGGTATACTACGGGTATCTCCGAAAGTGTCTGTTGGGTTGACACGGATCAAGACTGGGATTTGTCACTCCGTATGACGGAGAGGTATCACTGGGCCCACTCGGTAATGCATCATCATAATGAGCTCAAAGTGATCAAGTGTCTGGTCACGGGATCATACATTACGGTACGAGTAAAGTGACTTGCCGGTAACGAGATTGAACGAGGTATTGGGATACCGACGATCGGATCTCGGGCAAGTAATATATCGATTGACAAAGGGAATTGCATACGGGATTGATTGAATCCTCGACATCGTGGTTCATCCGATGAAATCATCGTGGAGCATGTGGGAGCCAACATGGGTATCCAGATCCCGCTGTTGGTTATTGACCGGAGAGTCGTCTCGGTCATGTCTACATGTCTCCCGAACCCATAGGGTCTACACACTTAAGGTTCGGTGACGCTAGGGTTGTGAAGATATGTATATGCAGTAACACGAATGTTGTTCGGGGTCCCGGATGAGATCCCGGACGTCACGAGGAGTTCCGGAATGGTCCAGAGGTAAAGAATTATATATAGGATGTGCAGTTTCGGCCATCGGGACAAGTTTCGGGGTACCCGGTATTATACCGGGACCACCGGAAGGGTCCCGGGGGTCCACCGGGTGGGGCCACCTATCCCGGAGGGCCCCATGGGCTGAAATAGGAGGGAACCCAGCCCATAGTGGGCTGGGGCGCCAGCCCCCCCAAGGCCCATGCGCCTAGGGTTGGTGGGGGGGGGGGGGGGAAACCCTAAGGGGGGCGCCCCCTTGCTTGGGGGGCAAGCCCCCACCCCTTGGCCGCCGCCCCCCTTAGTAGATGCCATCTACTAGGGCCGGCGCCCCCCCCTTGGCACCCCTATATATAGTGGGGGAGAGGAGGGACTTGACCCCTACGCTTTTGGTGCTTCCCTCTCCCCTGTTACTTCTCCCTTTCTCGTAGTACACGGCGAAGCCCTGCTGTCGTGACGCCCTGCATCCACCACCACGCTGTCGTGCTGCTGGATCATCATCAACCTCTCCTTCCCCCTTGCTGGATCAAGAAGGAGGAGACGTCTCCCGTCCCGTACGTGTGTTGAACGCGGAGGTGCCGTCCGTTCGGTGCTGGTCATCGGTGATTTGGATCACGTCGTGTACGACTACTTCAACCTCGTTCTAACGAACGCTTCCGCTCGCGATCTACAAAGGTATGTAGATGCATCTCGTGACTCGTTGCTAGATGAACTCCTAGATGATCTTGGTGAAACGAGTAGGAAAATTTTTGTTTTCTGCAACGTTCCCCAACATATACCCTATCCGAATCATAGCCCGGACGAGGGCCGACGGGGACGGATATCAAAACCATGGCACTATGTATAACAAACAACGTATGGGTAAGATAATTATACGAGTAACTATATATCCAAATCACACAAACATCAATTTTTTATATAAAACTTCATGAACAAGAGGCTCACCACAAGGTGGTGCCGGCGACGGGACGTTGTGAGCGATCGACGGTGGTTACGACGGACATTTAGAAGGTACTAAGTAAACCACACCTACATATGCAAACTAAGTGTTATTTTTGACCTCAAATTGCATATAAATCAAATAATAGCATATATATATAATTCCTCCCAAATTACTAAACTCAAAAATCAATCACTATATAAAAGCATTGCACGAGCTAATCTAGCAATGAGAGATGAAAGGACAAAGTTGCTAACCTTTGTGATCATTTGAATGGATGGGGGCCTTCAAATCTTGACAAATTTTGGGCAAAATGTGTGATGAGCTTGAGAGGAAGATGGAAAAGAACAGAGAGAAGAGGGGAAAGTGGAAGAACAGAGCGAGCTCGGGTGGACGAAGGGTCTACGTAGGACGACCTTTAGTACCGGTTCGTGATACGACCCAGTACTAAAGGTGCTGGAGGGGCCCCGGACTGACAACATCCTGCCACCACTCACTTTAGTACCGGTTCGTGGCACGAACCGGTGCTAAAGGTTCGCCATGAACCGGTACTAATGAGAGCGGCCGGCTAGCCGTTGGAACCGGCACTAATGCACACATTAGTGCCGACTCAAATTCAAACCGGCACTAATGTGCTTCACGTTTGACCCTTTTTCTACTAGTGCAACTGTGTCCCGTTCATCCACTGAAGCTGAGTACAAGGCGTTGGCGAATGGGACTGCCGAAGCTACTTGGCTACTGTCATTGCTAAGAGAGCTGCGACTTCCTCAGCCCCGAGCTCCCGTGCTGTGGTGTGACAATCTCGGTGCTACGTATTTGACGGCCAATCCAATATTTCATGCTCGCACTAAGCACATTGAAGTTGATTTTGAAGGAAATATGCCCTAGAGGCAATAATAAAGTTATTATTTATTTCCTTATATCATGATAAATGTTTATTATTCATGCTAGAATTGTATTAACCGGAAACATAATACATGTGTGAATACATAGACAAACAGAGTGTCACTGGTATGCCTCTACTTGACTAGCTCGTTAATCAAAGATGGTTATGTTTCCTAACCATGAACAAAGAGTTGTTATTTGATTAACGAGGTCACATCATTAGTTGAATGATCTGATTGACATGACCCATTCCATTAGCTTAGCACCCGATCGTTTAGTATGTTGCTATTGGTTTTCTTCATGACTTATACATGTTCCTATGACTATGAGATTATGCAACTCCCGTTTGCCGGAGGAACACTTTGGGTACTACCAAACGTCACAACGTAACTGGGTGATTATAAAGGAGTACTACAGGTGGCTCCAAAGGTAGATGTTGGGTTGGCGTATTTCGAGATTAGGATTTGTCACTCCGATTGTCGGAGAGGTATCTCTGGGCCCTCTCGGTAATGCACATCACTTAAGCATTGCAAGCATTGCAACTAATGAGTTAGTTGCGGGATGATGTATTATGGAACGAGTAAAGAGACTTGCTAGTAACGAGATTGAACTAGGTATTGGATACCGACGATCGAATCTCGGGCAAGTAACATACCGATGACAAAGGGAACAACGTATGTTTTTATGCGGTCTGACCGATAAAGATCTTTGTAGAATATGTAGGAGCCAATATGGGCATCCAGGTCCCGCTATTGGTTATTGACCGGAGACGTGTCTCGGTCATGTCTACATTGTTCTCGAACCGTAGGGTCCGCACGCTTAACGTTACGATGACAGCTATTATGAGTTTATGCATTTTGATGTACCGAAGGTTGTTCGGAGTCCCGGATGTGATCACGGACATGACGAGGAGTCTCGAAATGGTCGAGACGTAAAGATTGATATATTGGAAGCCTATATTTGGACATCGGAAGTGTTCCGGGTGAAATCGGGATTTTACCGGATTACCGGGAGGGTTACCGGAACCCCCCGGGAGCCAAATGGGCCAACATGGGCCTTAGTGGAAAGGTGAGAGGGCTGCCCACATAGGGCTGCGCCTCCCCCCTCTCCCTAGTCCTATTAGGACTAGGAGAGGGGCCGGCCACCTCTCTCTCCCTCTCCCCTTTAAGGAATCCTATTAGGAATAGGATTGGGGGGGGGGAGTCCTACTCCCGGTAGGAGTAGGACTCCTCCTGCGCCTCCCTCCTTTGGCCGGCCAGCCTCCCCCCTTCATCCTTTATATACGGGGGCAGGGGACACCCCAAGACACACAAGTTGATCCTTGAGATCGTTCCTTAGCCGTGTGTGGTGCCCCCTGCCACCAAATTCCACCTCGATCATACCGTTGTAGTGCTTAGGCGAAGCCCTGCGTCGGTAGTACATCAAGATCATCACCACGCCGTCGTGCTGACGGAACTCCTCCCCAAAGCTTTGCTGGATCGGAGCCCGGGGATCGTCATCGAGCTGAACGTGTGCTAAGAACTCGGAGGTGCCGGAGTAATGGTACTTGGATCGGTCGGATCGGGAAGAAGACGTACGACTACTTCCTCTACGTTGTGTGATCGCTTCCGCAGTCGGTCTGCGTTGGTACGTAGACAACACTCTCCCCTCTCGTTGCTATGCATCACCATGATCTTGCGTGTGCGTAGGAAATTTTTTGAAATTACTACGTTCCCCAACAGTGGCATCCGAGCCTAGGTTTTATGGTTTGATGTTATTTGCACGAGTAGAACACAAGTGAGTTGTGGGCGATACAAGTCATACTGCCTACCAGCATGTCATACTTTGGTTCGGCGGTATTGTTGGATGAGACGATCCGGACCAACCTTACGCGTACTCTTACGCGAGACCGGTTCCCTCGACGTGCTTTGCACATAGATGGCTTGCGGAAGACTGTCTCTCCAACTTTAGTTGAACCAAGTGTGGCTACGCCCAGTCCTTGAGAAGGTTAAAACGGAGTCTATTTGACAAACTATCGTTGTGGTTTTGATGCGTAGGTGAGATGAGTTCTTACTTAAGCCCGTAGCAGCCACGTAAAACTTGCAACAACAAAGTAGAGGACGTCTAACTTATTTTTGCAGGGCATGTTGTGATGTGATATGGTCAAGGCATGATACTGATTTTATTGTATGAGATGATCATGTTTTGTAACCAAGTTATCGGCAACTGGCAGGAGCCATATGGTTGTCGCTTTATTGTATGCAATGAAATCGCGATGTAATGCTTTCTTTATTACTAAGCGGTAGTGATAGTCGTGGAAGCATAAGATTGGCGAGACGACAACGATGCTACGATGGAGATCAAGGTGTCGCGCCGGTGACGATGGTGATCATGACGGTGCTTCGGAGATGGAGATCACAAGCACAAGATGATAATGGCCATATCATATCACTTATATTGATTGCATGTGATGTTTATCTTTTATGCATCTTATCTTGCTTTGATTGACGGTAGCATTATAAGATGATCTCTCACTAAATTATCAAGAAGTGTTCTCCCTGAGTATGCACCGTTGCCAAAGTTCGTCGTGCCCAGACACCACGTGATGATCGGGTGTGATAAGCTCTACGTCCAAATACAACGGGTGCAAAATAGTTGCACACGCAGAATACTCAGGTTATACTTGACGAGCCAAGCATATACAGATATGGCCTCGGAACACGGAGACCGAAAGGTCGAGCGTGAATCATATAGTAGATATGATCAACATAACGATGTTCACCATTGAAAACTACTCCATCTCACGTGATGATCGGTTATGGTTTAGTTGATTTGGATCACGTGATCACTTAGAGGATTAGAGGGATGTCTATCTAAGTGGGAGTTCTTAAGTAATATGATTAAATTGAACTTAAATTTATCATGAACTTAGTCCTGGTAGTATTTTGCAAATTATGTTGTAGATCAATAGCTCGCGTTGTTGCTTCCCTGTGTTTATTTTGATATGTTCCTAGAGAAAATTGTATTGAAAGATGTTAGTAGCAATGATGCGGATTGGATCCGTGATCTGAGGTTTATCCTCATTGCTGCACAAAAGAATTATGTCCTTGATGCACCGCTAGGTGACAGACCTATTGCAGGAGCAGATGCAGACGTTATGAACGTTTGGCTAGCTCAATATGATGACTACTTGATAGTTTAGTGCACCATGCTTAACGGCTTAGAATCGGGACTTCAAAGACGTTTTGAACGTCATGGACCATATGAGATGTTCCAGGAGTTGAAGTTAATATTTCAAGCAAATACCCGAGTTGAGAGACATGAAGTCTCCAACAAGTTCTATAGCTAAAAGATGGAGGAGAATCACTCAACTAGTGAGCATGTGCCCAGATTGTCTGAGCACTACAATCGCTTGAATCAAGTGGGAGTTAATCTTCCAGATAAGATAGTGATTGACAGAATTCTCTAGTCACCATCACCAAGTTAGTAGAACTTCGTGATGAACTATAGTATGCAAGGGATGACGAAAACGAATCCCGAGCTTTTCATGATGATGAAATCGACGAAGGTAGAAATCAAGAAAAACATCAAGTGTTGATGGTTGACAAGATCACTAGTTTCAAGAAAAGGGCAAAGGGAAAAAAAGGGGGAACTTCAAGAAGAACAGCAAGCAAGTTGCTGCTCAAGTGAAGAAGCCCAAGTCTGGACCTAAGCCTGAGACTAAGTGCTTCTACTACAAAGGGACTGGTCACTGGAAGCGGAACTACCCCAAGTGATTGGCGGATAAGAAGGATGGCAAAGTGAACATAAGTATATTTGATATACATGTTATTGATATGTACTTTACTAGTGTTTATAGCAAACCCTCAGTATTTGATACTGGTTCAGTTGCTAAGAGTAGTAACTTGAAACGGGAGTTGCAGAATAAACAGAGACTAGTTAAGGGTGAAGTGACGATGTGTGTTGGAAGTAGTTCCAAGATTGATATGATCATCATCGCACACTCCCCTATACTTTCGGGATTAGTGTTGAAACTAAATAAGTGTTATTTGGTGTTTGTGTTGAACATGAATATGATTTGATCATGTTTATTGTAATACGGTTATTCATTTAAGTAAAAGAATAAATTGTTGTTCTGTTTACATGAATAAAACCTTACATGGTTACACACCCAATGAAAATAGTTCATTGGATCTCGATCTTAATAATACACATATTTATAATATTGAAACCAAAAGATGCAAAGTTAATAATGATAGTGCAACTTATTTGTGGCACTGCTGTTTAGGTCATATTGGTATAAAGCGCATGAAGAAACTCCATGCTGATGGGCTTTCGGAATCAATTGATTATGAATCACTTGATGCTTGCGTACCATGCCTTTTGGGCAAGATGACTAAAACGCCGTTCTCCGGAACAATGGAGCGAGAAAATATTTGTTGGAAATCATACATACTGATGTATGTGGTCCGAAGAATATTGAGGCTCGCGACAGGTATCATTATTTTCTGATCTTCACAAATGATTTGAGCAGATATGAGTATATCTACTTGATGAAACATAAGTCTGAAACATTTGAAAAGTTCAAAGAATTTCAGAGTGAAGTGAAAAACATCATGACAAGAAAATAAAGTTTCTACGATCTGATCGCGGAGACAAATATTTGAGTTACGAGTTTGGTCTTTAGTTAAAAACAATGTGAAATAGTTTCACTACTCACGCCACAAGGAACACCATAGTGTAATGGTGTGTCCGAACGTCATAACCGTACTTTATTAGATATAGTGCGATCTATGATGTCTCTTACCGATCTACCACTATCGTTTTGGGGTTATGCATTAGAGACAGCTGCATTCACGTTAAAAAAAGGGGCACCATCTAAGTCCGTTGAGATGACACAATCTGAACTGTGGTTTAGCAAGAAACCAAAGTTGTCGTTTCTTAAAGTTTGGGGTTGCAATGCTTATATGAAAAAGTTTCATCCTGATAAGCTCAAAACCCAAATCGGAGAAATATGTCTTCATAGGATACCCAAAGGAGACTGTTGGGTACACCTTCTATCATAGATCCTAAGGCAAGACATTCGTTGCTTATAATGGATCCTTTCTAGAGAAGGAGTTTCTCTTGAAAGAAGTAAGTGAGAGGAAAGTAGAAAACTTGATAAGGTAATTGTACCTTCTACCTTATTGGAAAGTAGTTCATCACAAAAATCTGTTCTTGTGACTACTACACCAATTAGTGAGGAAGCTAATGATGATGATCATGTAACTTCAGATCAAGTTACTACCGAATCTCGTAGGTAAACCAGAGTGAGAACCGCACCAGAGTGGTACGGTAATCCTGTTCTGGAGGTCATGTTACCTGACCATGACGAGCCTACGAACTATGAGGAAGCGATGATGAGCCCAGATTCCGCGAAATGGTTTGAGGCCATGAAATCTGAGATATGATCCATGTATGAGAACAAAGTTTGGACTTTGGTTGACTTGCCCGTTGATCGGCAAGCAATTGAGAATAAATGGATCTTTAAGAGGAAGACGGACGCTGATAGTAGTGTTACTATCTACAAAGCTAGAATTGCCGCAAAAAGGTTTTCGACAAGTTCAAGGTGTTGACTACGATGAGAGCTTCTCACTTGTATCTATGCTTGAGTCTGTCCGAATCATGTTAGTAATTGCCGCATTTTATGAAATCTGGCAAATGGATAAACAAAATGGATTTATTAAAGAAGAGTTGTATATGATGCAACAGAAGGTTTTGTCAATCCGAAAGGTGCTAACAAAATGTGCAAGCTCCAGTGATCCATCTGTGGACTGGTGCAAGCATCTCGGAGTTGGAATATACGCTTTGATGAGTTGATCAAAGCATATAGTTTTATACAGACTTGCGGTGAAGCCTGTATTTACAAGAAAGTGAGTGGGAGCACTACAGCATTTCTGATAAGTATATGTGAATGACATATTGTTGATCGGAAATAATGTAGAATTATTCTGTAAAGCATAAAGGAGTGTTTGAAAGGAGTTTTTCAAAGAAAGACTTCGGTGAAGCTGCTTACATATTGAGCTTCAAGATCTATAGAGATAGATCAAGACGCTTGATAAGTTTTTTCAATGAGTACATACCTTGACAAGATTTTGAAGTAGTTCAAAATGGAGCAGTCAAAGAAAGAGTTCTTGCCTGTATTACAACGTGTGAAGTTGAGTGAGACTCAAAGCCCGACCACGGCAGAAGATAGAGAGAGAATGAAAGTCATTCCCTATGCCTTGGCCATAGGTTCTATAAAGTATGTCATGCTGTATACCAGATCTATTGTATACCCTGCATTGATTTGGCAAGGGAGTACAATAAGTGATCTAGGAGTAGATCACTAGACAACGGTCAGAATTATCCTTAGTGAAATAAGGATATGTTTCTCGATTATGGACGTGACAAAAAGGTTCGTCGTAAAGGGTTACGTCGATGCAAGTTTTTGACACTGATCCAGATGAATCTAAAGTCTCAATCTGGATACATATTGAAAGTGGGAGCAATTAGCTAGAGTAGCTCCGTGTAGAGCATTGTAGACATAGAACTTGCAAAATACTTACGGATCTGAATGTGACAGACCCGTTGACTAAAATTATCTCACAAGCAAAACATGATCGCACCTTAGTACTCTTTGGGTGTTAATCACATTGATATGTGAACTAGATTACTGACTCTAGTAAACCCTTTGAGTATTGGTCACATGACGATGTGAACTATGGGTGTTAATCACATGGTGATGTGAACTATTGCTGTTAAATCACATGGCGATGTGAACTAGATTATTGACTCTAGTGCAAGTGGGAGACTGAAGGAAATATGCCCTAGAGGCAATAATAAAGTTATTATTTATTTCCTTATATCATGATAAATGTTTATTATTCATGCTAGAATTGTATTAACCGGAAACATAATACATGTGTGAATACATAGACAAACAGAGTGTCACTGGTATGCCTCTACTTGACTAGCTCGTTAATCAAAGATGGTTATGTTTCCTAACCATGAACAAAGAGTTGTTATTTGATTAACGAGGTCACATCATTAGTTGAATGATCTGATTGACATGACCCATTCCATTAGCTTAGCACCCGATCGTTTAGTATGTTGCTATTGCTTTCTTCATGACTTATACATGTTCCTATGACTATGAGATTATGCAACTCCCGTTTGCCGGAGGAACACTTTGGGTACTACCAAACGTCACAACGTAACTGGGTGATTATAAAGGAGTACTACAGGTGGCTCCAAAGGTAGATGTTGGGTTGGCGTATTTCGAGATTAGGATTTGTCACTCCGATTGTCGGAGAGGTATCTCTGGGCCCTCTCGGTAATGCACATCACTTAAGCCTTGCAAGCATCAAACGTAAAGAGACTTGCCAGTAACGAGATTGAACTAGGTATTGGATACCGACGATCGAATCTCGGGCAAGTAACATACCGATGACAAAGGGAACAACATATGTTGTTATGCGGTCTGACCGATAAAGATCTTCGTAGAATATGTAGGAGCCAATATGGGCATCCAGGTCCCGCTATTGGTTATTGACCGGAGACATGTCTCGGTCATGTCTACATTATTCTCGAACCGTAGGGTCCGCACGCTTAACGTTACGATGACAGTTATTATGAGTTTATGCATTTTGATGTACCGAAGGTTGTTCGGAGTCCCGGATGTGATCACAGACATGACGAGGAGTCTCGAAATGGTCGAGACGTAAAGATTGATATATTGGAAGCCTATATTTGGACATCGGAAGTGTTCCGGGTGAAATCGGGATTTTACCGGATTACCGGGAGGGTTACCGGAACCCCCCGGGAGCCAAATGGGCCAACATGGGCCTTAGTGGAAAGGTGAGAGGGCTGCCCACATAGGGCTGCGCCTCCCCCCCTCTCCCTAGTCCTATTAGGACTAGGAGAGGGGCCGGCCACCTCTCTCTCCCTCTCCCCTTTAAGGAATCCTATTAGGAATAGGATTGGGGGGGGGAGTCCTACTCCCGGTAGGAGTAGGACTCCTCCTGCGCCTCCCTCCTTTGGCCGGCCAGCCTCCCCCCTTCATCCTTTATATACGGGGGCAGGGGACACCCCAAGACACACAAGTTGATCCTTGAGATCGTTCCTTAGCCGTGTGCGGTGCCCCCTGCCACCAAATTCCACCTCGATCATACCGTTGTAGTGCTTAGGCGAAGCCCTGCGTCGGTAGTACATCAAGATCATCACCACGCCGTCGTGCTGACGGAACTCCTCCCCAAAGCTTTGCTGGATCGGAGCCCGGGGATCGTCATCGAGCTGAACGTGTGCTAAGAACTCGGAGGTGCCGGAGTAATGGTACTTGGATCGGTCGGATCGGGAAGAAGACGTACGACTACTTCCTCTACGTTGTGTGATTGCTTCCGCAGTCGGTCTGCGTTGGTACGTAGACAACACTCTCCCCTCTCGTTGCTATGCATCACCATGATCTTGCGTGTGCGTAGATTTTTTTTTGAAATTACTACGTTCCCCAACAGATTTTCACTTTGTGAGAGAGAAGGTCGCCATGGGAGCACTTCATGTTCGGTTCGTCTCAACAGCAGACCAAGTGGCGGACGCTTTCACCAAACCTCTCATGAAGATCATGCTCAATCGATTACGAACCAATCTGAACCTTTATATAGGTTAAGATTGCGGGGGAATGTTAACGCAATCGTATTGAGTTAGCCAGGATACTAGTTAGTTAGTATAGCTAGTCTATTAGTATCTCCTATAGCTTATCTAGCACGAGATAGAGTTGTTCCTATCCGGCCAATGTTTATCCGGCCAGTATTTGTTGTAACAAACTCTATACCATGTATATCTCCTGACTATAAATACAAGACCAGCCTGAGGCAATTACTCGCGGCAAATCATTTCTTCCAACTCTACGCGTCCGCCGAAAGATCGACCGGGTTGCGAGACGTTAGATCTAACGCCATTGAGCGGTTCACTGACACCCTTCACCATTGCAACAAAGCTAATGTTGCGGAAACTTTTACAATATAAGTCGTGTTGTAGAAATATTTGCAACATAGGTTATGTTTCAAAAAAAATCACAAGATGATATTGCAAAAGAGTTTATGATATTTTTCGCAACAGAGATCATGTTGTAGAATTATTTTGCAATAAAATTTATGTTGCAGGAACTATTGCTGGTGGCACCGGCGGTTGAGCTCAAGAAGGCGGCAGCCATGGACACCGACGCTACTCCAGGACGGCGGCGACATGGCGGGCAATGACGGACGCGGCTCGCACGACGTCTTTTCTCATGGGGACGGCCGGTGCAGTCTGGTGATTTCGAGTGTCCGCGCAGCCGGCACACCAACACCTGGCTTGCTGGCTTCCAGGTTCCAGCATAGCGCTCGTTGCAACAGCTTGCGGCAGAGCTAATGAGGTACTTGTGATTTTTTCAGGGAAGAAGACGACTACTCAGAGGTGGAGAAATGTGTAGATGCCATTTTCTATGGATAAGGATGGGCAAGATAGTGATGGGTAGACCCCATACATGAGACGCGTCGAGCATTGGAACCGGTGGATGCCCGTGATAGATCGGTTGGGTGAATAGAATCGTTTCCTTATTATATACATTTTAGTACACTATTTTTATTAAATGGTTCGTCAGTAAGGTTTGCTGTGACTTTGTGGTGTCCATCCAGTATAAAACTGGTGTGTTCAGGTTAATTTTACTATCTGGTTTTGTAAATTTTATATCTCAGATATGCTTTAAAGTTTTAAACTGTCAACATGTAGCACTACTCTTCCCTGGCTGCAATACTATAATTCTTTTGTTTTCACAAAATTGTTCATTTGTTCAATTGCTTTCAGGGAAGTAGGGTCATCTATTCCAACTAGCAGGTAAGTTTTTAGGCAATGACAGTGACGTCGAAATTTGGCTCCATGGCCCATGTGTAAGCAAGGGTGGTGATGTCTTTTACTACACAAGGGGTTCATAGGAGGTATGTCTATTTTTGTCGAGAAAAAACTATGAAGAAATATCACTCCGTTAGTTTGATATATCAATCGTTTTAGTTCAATTTGACCTCTCGAATACAGATTCTTGAAGTTTGTCTTGTGAAGTTGTGATTGACCGGAACCTGGGGAAAGCTAAGGATTTTTTTAGTGGTAGTGAACATATTTTTATGTCTATTGGCAATGACAAACATGATGAACATCTTTCTGAGGTACCAAACATGACGAACATTGTTCTAAAGTATGGTTTTGATTAATTATTTATTCTTTGGGCATTCTTATTTTTCTCTTTAACAAAAGGTGGCTTACGTACATCTGTTTTTTGGAAGGTGCTTCTGACAATAGGAAGTTGGCGGTGAAAAGACAAGAGCAACATCTTGGAGAGGAAGCTTCGACGCGGAGGGAAGGGACACGTTGTGAGGAAGCATGGTTTGGTGAGGTCGACCTCTCCCCTCTCCAATGCTAGCAGCATCGTAGTCCTTGCGCTCTGCCTATGCCACCACGCCCACTCTTGCTGTGCACAACATCACAGGTATACAAATGTCGCCGCGACCATCCTGTTGACAACTCCTTCACAGGCTATTTTTTTCGTTGCAATGCACGGGCACACGTGCTATGTTTATTAAAAATAAATATAAAAATAATGCACAATGGCACATAAAGCAGGTTATGCCCATTTTTCCGCCCGGTGCAACGCACGGGCATTTGTACTAGTTCTTATAAAATGCAACGCTGAAAAAAACTGCAGCTGTTCCTTTTTATTTTTCTATTTTGTGTTCTTTTTCTTTTCTTAATTGCACAAACTTTTTTTAAAAATTGATCAACTTTTTTCATATTCGTGAACTTTTTCTTAAAAACCGAAGAACTTTTTTCAAATTTTGTGAATATTTTGCATATTTGACGAAACTTTTTCAAATTCGATGATTTTTTCAAAATCGATGAAGTTTTTCTAATTTTATAATTTTTAAAAAATTTATGAACTTTGTACAAAATTTATGAACTTTTTCAAATTTGTGAACTTTTATCAAAATTGATGAACTTTTTATCAAAATTGATAATTTTTTCCAATTTTATGAACTGCTTCCAAATTGACATTTTTTTAAAAAATCATGATTTTTTCCCGAATTTGTGAACTGTTCATATTCATGATCTTTTCTCGTATGTATGATCGCTCCGTCATGCACGCTCGTTCACGGAAGGAATATAGCATTGGTTTGGGCCAACCCAGACAAGCAGTTATGCCTTATATTGCACATCGCTAAATCAATGAGTTAAGCATTAAATAAATCTTCATCTGACTAAAAAGATAAACACTACTTTCCAATGGTTAATGAGCTAAGTGCAAATAGCCATGGCACGTACGTGCTACCTATATGATCACTAAATGATACATGTGAACGAGTCAATATTATGCTACACATATGTTAGCATAGACAAAGTTCAAGGCTCTCCGAGTACGCTGACGCCGACGACAACAAGGAGGATTTCTTATTTTTATATTTTGTAGTCTTCTTTTATTTCTACATTTTGTTGCTCGTGTGTTGTAATGCTATGTAATAGTCATGTTGAAATTTTTATGTAAATGTAAAAGTTCTTGAAATGAAGTACCTATAATGTTTGACCCCTTTTTATTTTATGCATTTACCCACTCAAATTTATTCATTCTGTATCAGTGACGTGGATGCGTATTTCCCGATCCATTTTCCCGCCATCACGCCCGAAGGATTGAAAGTGATCCATCTTTGTGCAGGAGTCGAGGATTCTCTCCATCATTAATTACGTTTTGGATGGGTCGACACCTAAGGTGATTACTATGTCCCCGCAGGTGTTCCTAATTTGTAAAAAAAGTTTACTATTTTTTAAACATGTTCATGGATTTAAATTACAAAAATCAAGATTAAAAAAAATCCGAGCCAGATGTGGTGGCACGTCAGCAGTGTGCGGCAAAGGCCATGTGCAGGGTGCGAGCAGCAGTGCAAGGCCATGGTTGGGCTCATGCGCCATGGTGTCCGGTAGCAGTGAGTAGCCCTGAAGACTACAGCACCATAACGGTCCACTCTGATGTTGTGAATATTGGTTGCCACATCATAACTTGTAGTGGGTCCTACTTGCCACTTTTCATGCCAATTGGCGGTTTAGTGTTTTCGGCAAATGGATTACTCAAAGTGGTGTTTTTTTCAAACTGTTAGGAAAATGGTGGTTTTTGTAAGCAATTGTGGTGGTTTTTGGCAATTTACTCGTTGTCTTGACCATGTGTTGGCTGCACTTAGTGACCTTTGATGTGACATTAGGCTGTTATTCATCTAAACTCCTGGACAAAAAACGATGCACGTAATCAAACGCATCCTAAGTGCATCTTTAATAGATTGGATGTTAGTCTTGTTGATAAAATGTCTATCTCATCAACCAACAAGCTATCATACAACTACTCCAATAGATTGTATCTAAGCTATCCAATAGATGATGAGAAAATAAATGTGATTGCTCTCTATTTTACATTGGAGCTTGTTCCAAGGTTGTTGGTTATTCTGCATACAATTTTGCTCTCTCTCCACATTTATTACATGCCATATCATCATTATCATCCTAGGTGGCAAATGTACCAACACCTATCTTACAGGTGTTGGAGATGCCCTACGAAAAACGGCTTCCGGCAGGCATACAAATATGACTATAATACCGAAAAAGGGTTTCCGCCCGGTTTGTTTTCCAAAGCAACCAACACCGATACAGGATCGCTGGGGCGAACAGCACAACAAGCCCAAAAGAAAAAAAGAAGAAGAAGCAAATGCCAACAACGGCAGCTCGATAGAGCGCAGATGACCCGACACCGCTACGCCCACCAGAGACAAACCACTACAACCCGAGGCTCCGGACCACCACGTACAAAACAGCACCTCCAAGAAGAAAAGCGACGCCGACGACGCTGCTGCCCGGACATGTCCTAGGGTTTCCCCGGCACGCGGAGGGAGGTGGGGGATGGATATCACCGACACCCTCCAGGAAGGAATGGTGGCACCCACAGGTGTCACCGCATCGGGGCCGAAGGCCGGCAAGGATTTCTCCCATACTCCAATCCCCACCGCCCAACGGACCGGAGCCAACCAGCCAGACCGTCGCCCACCACCATGCGCCATCGCGGTTGCGCCGTCACCCACGCCGCCTCACTGCGAACACCACCACGAGGCCAAGAGGAGCGGAGAGAAGCGTCCCGCGGAGGGAGAAGCAGCACCGAAGCCGAATAGGAGGGAACCACCTCCCCCGCCGTCGTGCGGGAGGCCAGAGCCTCTGGCACCATCGTGGTAGCCGTCCGGACGCGGCAGCAGGGCATGCCAGGCCACCCCTGGCCCGGCCAGGCCCGAAACGGGCCCGCTAAGCCCCACCGCCACGCTGCAGCAAGCCAGCGATGGCGCCACCAGCACCCTGCCGCCCATCGCCTCTCCCCTGCCTCCCGAAAGCCACGAAGCAGACCCACCCCGCCGCCGGCCCGCCCAGGCCCAGATGGGGCCCGAAGGGCCCAGATCTGGGCCGAGCGGGCGCCGCCAGACCGCGCCGCCACGTCGCCCCGCCGCCAACGGCGACGCCGCCGTCCAGAAGTCCGCCCTCGCTCGCGCCAGGAGCCCCCGCTGCCGCCTAGAAGCACCGCCCGGGGTCGCCCCGTCCCACGCCGGCGGACACCCGAGAGGGGAAAAGCCAGGGGGGCCGCCGCCACCGGCGTTGCCCGGGCCAGGCCCGCAGCGGGCGCCGGCGACAGCGGCAGCGGCAGAGAGGAAGGGGAGGGAGAGGCGCGCGGAGGAGAAGGCTGGGCGCGGCCGGCTGCCCGCGGGGGCGGTGCGGTCGCGGGAGAGGAGAGGGGTCGGTCATATATGGCTATAATTAATATAGCGATTGGTGAAGATGCAACGGGACAAATACTTGGACATGATTAAAGTAGGTTTCCTGTGCAAGTTTTAAAAAGCACGACAAGCAATAAGCTTTGGATAAAGTAGAAGAAACGAAAATGACATTAATTGCAAATGAGGAATAGAGAGACAGACTCCGCCAGGTCAGAAACTAGACACAAACAGATAGACAAACTCCGCGAGGGAAGAAACTAAACAAAAACAGACTTCAGCTCCGAAACCTATTCAGGTTGACAACCGTTCCCGCCGAACTGGTGCTAATTCGAGATTTCCATGCGCAATAACGGAGTTTCGCAAAAATGCTGATTAGAGCAGTCTGTGTGATCAGTGTCCACTGCTCACACCGATTGTCCTGAACACTGTGGAACTTTTCAGATTCTCAAGCACCATGGCCGTCTGCCCTGTCGTCGGGTCGCACACCACGGCTAACTCTAGTGGCAGCCAGCAACGATGCTGACGATGAACATGAGTGTGCACGGAGTTGGTGCATGAAAAATAATATTCAGAGCAACATTTCGTTCTTGAGAAGGTAATTGTCCTAGTTAAGCCCCGCGGTTGTCGCTGGTGTACTGTAGCAACGTGGCGGTGCTTGACCGCATACCCCTCCACCCTAAGTTGTCATGGAGGCAGCGCGATGCCATGCCGGATCACACCGCCATGGAGGAAGCACGAAGTATGAACCCTCTGACGTAAGCTGGGGCTGTAAGAACAGATTCTGGTTTCATTCCTGTTAATGGAACCGGGGAGAGACCTCCCTGATTATCCAAAAAAAACGAGCGTGCCGATGCGGGAGTGAGATGTGAGTGAAACTAGAGCGACCAAACTGAATATGGGGTCTGAATCCAAGTACAGTGGCTCATATATTTCAAGCAAACATGGTCTAAATGCATACAAAAATAGCTTCTCAATTTCATACACTATTATCCGTCGTCGGGTTGCACATATACGGGGACTAATAGGATAAATTATGTACCAATTATATTTGCAACGAATAAGTCTTTGATGTTGAAAGCTGCCGGTGCAGGTGCAGGTGAGTGCAGTGATCATGGTGAACGTCCAGGTCTAGGCCCAGTCCCTGCAGTCATGACACGGGTGAACTGGCCGGGCACCTCGCGACGGTGGCCGCAGAAGCCACGCGTCTTCTCACATTATCCACATCTTCGTCCCACCGCCCGTGTCCAGCTGAGCTCGAGTCTGCTGTGCAGAGCACTCTGATGACGTTGTTGATCTGCAGGCCGTTCTGCAGTCTGGGACTTGTTGGTACATGATGTCAGCAGTCCTTGGCCAGTGTGTCAGTAGCCCAGAAGCAGTCGCCGTGTGTGCGTGCATGCGCACCCGCTGGCCCGGCGCTCGGACGTGCCCCGCGCCCAGATAACTCTTCCCTCTGTCTTTCATGGTGGATAGTAAGGGCATGATTGATTGTCTGGGTGGCTCTAGCCTGCATCGCATGAGGATCCTGGATGAGTTTGGCCTGGTTGTTGATGCAAACATGAGTTAACATGTGTGTTTGGTGAACTACATGATATTGGTGCTCTAGAGATGCTATATACAACGGATGTTGTTTGGTAGGTTGTAATCTCTATTTCTAATGGAGCAGTTGGTAGTCTCGCTTTTATGTTTTTTCGTCCCACCATTTTCGTTCAGTTTTTTTCGTAGGTTAACCGTCGTAGATTTTTTTCGTCGCCTCCCCCACTTCATCGGTTTATTTTCATTTCACCCTCTCACACAACGAAAAAAACTAAACGGATCAGAACTTTCCATACTGACGCAAATTATTTAGTAATGTCTTTATGTAAAAGAATCAATCACAATCAATCTCTAAAGATCAAATCTAAATTAATTAATCTTCATAACATTTGTTTCCTTCCGAATCACGTCCATAACTTTCCTTCCTTGTTTGGGCAGAAACTGTTTGGTAGCAGAGATTAGCAAGCTTCCTATGAGTGTAGTAATAGGAAGTATTCTTTTTCTTGATGATTCGTTTCCATGCATGATGATAGTAAATCTCTACTCCTAATGGAGCAGTTGGTAGTCTCGCTTCCAGGTTTTTTTTTCGTCCCACCACTTTCATCCGGTTTTTTTCGTAGGTTAACCGTCGTAGATTTTTTTCGTCGCCTCCCCCACTTCATCGGTTTATTTTCACTTCACCCTCTCACACAACGAAAAAACTGAACGGATCAGAACTTTCCATACCGACGCAAATTATTTAGTAATGTCTTTATGTAAAAGAATCAATCACAATCAATCTCTAAAGATCAAATCTAAATTAATTAATCTTCATAACGTTTGTTTCCTTCTGTGTCGGAGTAAATAGCCATGGGTAGCCTAGCCGGCTTCCCCTGGCCCATCAGAAAAAATTACGAGCCCGTCCGGCTCTCCAGAAGACTCAAGACCTGGGGCCGCCTCCCCCCTTGCCGGCTATCTTCCCGGCCGGCTTCGGGGGCGGCCCGCCCTTTACCCTCATGAAGAAAGCTGTGGGGGGCCGACTACGAGAAGCCGGCTGCAACGGGGCCAACTCCAGGAGGCCGGCTCCCATAAAGCGGTCAAGGCCGTACCCGCAAAGTGCGCGTCCACCCCGCGATGATGAAGCAGGGCGTGGCTACAGTAGAGCCTGCCACCCCCGAAACCCGGGGCACGCCTGGTACAGTGCGTCGTACGGGTGGCTACGACCCGTCCGACGCGGCACTGTTGCCACGGCGGCTCCGACGCCGTCCACGACGGGCCACCAGCGTGGCCCCCGAGGCGGTGGGCCCCTTCGGGCAGAGAGATACCGAAGGCGGCCGCACCTCCTCCCAAGTCGGCCTGATGGAGAGCCGGCCCCCCATAGCCGGCTCGCCATCATCCTCGAAGGAGACGCCCATTAAGGAGACAAGATACGGCGAGGCTACAGTAATCGCCCGCCAGGGCGGCGGTACTGTAGTCACGCTTACCCCGACCAAGCCTGCGTCAACAGCACGGAGCAACAGTAACCAGCCACCGACCAGGCCCTGGCCTGTGGGGCCTGCCTGTCGACCAAGGAACCGGCAGCCGGCGGGACCCACCAGTCGGCGGGCCCCAGTAGCCGGCGCAGAAGCCGGCGAGCACAGTCGCAGACAGCTGGGCCCCGCGCCCAGCCGGATTACCATTGTACCCCCGGGGGGTAGGCCTATATAAACCCCGCGGTGCACCCATGCAAAGGGTTGGACTCTCAAGCTAGACTTAGACACCTCACAAGAAGAAGAAGCAAGCTAGCTGTGCCCTTCTTCCTCCTTCCACCCAAACAGCTCGAGGAGCATTGTGTAGCTACTTGTTCATTTTAGTAACCATGCGGAGACCCCGCAGAGCAGCAGTAGGGGTGTTATCTCCCCGGAGAGCCCTGAAGCTGGATAAGATTCGCCGGCGTGCATGTCTTCTCCTTATCCCGTTTCCAGGCACCGGCGATGTTTTATTGGCTCCCACAATGATAAGCCACCCGTTGGCATATGTCGCACCTACCACCCGACATTTGGCGCCCACCGTGGGGCCAGGTGCACCGTCGTCCGGGGACCTGTTCTGGACGGGAACCCTTTTCCTTCCCCGCGAGCGTAGCCAGCCCGGCTCGCCCGACGGCGCTTGCCGCGACGCGCTGCATGGCGTCACCAACGTCTGCGCGGCGAGCGGCCTCGCCGACCTCTTCGACAAGGCCCACATCTCCGATGAGCTTGCCTCCGATGCGGGCACCGACCACCTTGCCAACCTCCTCGGCCATCTCCACGTCTCCAGCGAGCCCGCTGCGGATTTGGAGTCGGTTGGCTCCACCGACCCGATGCCTGTCGACTCCGACACGGCGTCCCATGACACCTTCCCCACCAACGTCACGATCTACAACGACCCGCTCCCTCCGGCCGGTGATCGCGATACTGTCACTGATGAGGTGATGGTTATCGGCCACGACGGCCCGACTGACGAGGGCGCCCGCGACGCCCCGCGCGCGGCGGCCCACGACTTGTCCGCCCCCCTTCCGGCTGACGCCAACGACGAAGTACTGGAGGCGCGCCGCCTCGCCCTCCTCGCGGAGGGCCGGCGGCTGGCCTCCGTAAGATGCCTCACCGAGGCCTACCAGCGCGAAGCTGACCGCGCCGCCTTCGGCACGCCGGCTCCGGCTGGCCCAAGCCGGGCTGGTGCTGTCAGGCAACGCGGCGCCATCATCGCCGACACGCTTGGAGTCGATCGCCCGGTCTACGCCACTCCGCTCGAGAACCTGCGCGCCGCCCAGGCGGCCGTAGACGAGCTGGACGGCTTGGAAGCCGAAGACCTCCCCCACATGACGCGGCGTATACAGCAACTAATTGATGCGGCTGCTCGGCGGCACGAAGCCGACGCATGCGCGGGGAGCCCTCCCCCGCGCCGCGACCATGGCGCGACTTCCCGATCGCCGACTACGAGCAACACTCGCGCGCGGCGCGAGAAAGAGCCGGCTCCCAGCCGAAGCCGGACCCAAATCTCCATCGAGCGAGATGCGGACGGCCGCCCCCGAGCCATGGAATGGCGGGGCACCCCGTCTCCGCCTCGAGCTCGTGGAGAGAGATACCCCACCCCGCCTCCGGTGGCGCACCCGACTCTCAGCGGCCGGCTTGGTCGCCGCGAAGGAGCCGGCGAAAACGACGCCCGCCACCGGATCGACCGCCTGGCCAGATCCCTGGCACTGGAAGAAGAAGACGATGTCGACCCGCCTTGCTTTGGCCCCCGCATCCGCGACGAGCCATTCCCCAAAGGGTTCTCGCTCCCACGAGACACGCCCAAGTACAACGGCTCGGTGAAGCCGGAAGACTGGCTGACCGACTACTCCACAGCCGTCAGCATCGCCAATGGCAACCGGCGCGTTGCCGTGAAGTACGTGCCCCTCATGCTGCAAGGCACGACACGGACTTGGCTTAACAGCCTCAAGCCTCTCAGCATCAACAGCTGGGTAGATTTCACTGAAGCCTTCGTTCGCAACTTCACCAGCACCTACAAGCGGGCTCCCAAGCCCAGACAGCTCTCCCTGTGCGTACAGGGCCCAGCCGAGTCCACTCGCGACTACCTCATGCGTTGGGCCGAGCTCCGCAACTCCTGCGAAGGGGTGCATGAGGTGCAAGCCATCGAATACTTCACTGCCGGGTGCCGAGAGGGCACCCTCCTCAAGCACAAGCTCCTTTGCGACGAGCCGACTACCCTCGACAAGCTCTTGAACATCGCCGACAAGTACGCCACCGCCGACTCCTCGATGAAGACCGAGCTCCGGGTGGACGCGTCCAGAAAAGTGCTCAATCCGGCGCCCAAAGCACCGACTGGAGATTCCGGTCGACGCCAACACCAGAATGATCAGAAGCGCAAAGGCCCTGCGCCGCCTCCCGCTAGCCGGCAGGTGGCCATGGTCGAAGATGCGCCGCCTGAGTGGCGGCCCGCGCCCAAGAAGCCCAAGGGCGGCCGGCCGGCTTGGCAGTCGGCCTTCTCCTACGAACAAACCCTTGACGCCCCGTGCAAGTTCCATAGCGGCGCGAAGCCGTCCAACCATACGACCCGAAAGTGTAACTGGCTCGCCCGAATCTCCAAGGGCGAAGGGCTCACGCCGACTCCGCCTGCCGACCCGCCGCCTCCGGCTCCGCCGCTCAAGGCCGCTCGGCCCGCGGTCGATGCCGTGCAGGACGAGTTCCCCGATGAGCAAGCATATTACGTTGTCTTTACGAGCCAGCCCGAAGACCGGCGCAGCAAGCGCCGAGAGCAACAAGAAGTCAATGTGGCCGCCGCCAACCCAGCCGACCACATGCATTGGTCAGAGAAATCCATCAGCTGGAGCCGGGCCGACCACCCAGAGGTGATGCCGTCCCCCGGCTCCTACGCTTTGGTCCTGGAGGCCACCCTTGCGAAGGACACGCGTGCAGCACGCTTCTCCCGTGTGCTGATCGACGGTGGAAGCAGCATCAACATCCTGTACCGCGACACCATGGAGAAGCTGGGTGTCAAGGCAAAACAGCTTGTGCCGACTCGAACGGTGTTTCACGGCATCGTACCCGGTTTGTCCTGCGCCCCCATCGGCAAGATCAAGATCGATGTACTCTTTGGGGGCAAGGATCATTTCCGCCGGGAAGCAATCTGGTTCAAGGTGGTGGACCTGGAGAGCCCTTACCATGCCTTGCTTGGTCGACCCGCCTTGGCCAAGTTCATGGCGGTCCCCCACTACGCATACCTCAAGATGAAGATACCAAGCTCCAAGGGCGTCATCACCATCGCCGGCGACTACAAGAAGTCCGCCGACTGCGCCGCGGCCAGCAGCCGGCTGGCCGAATCCCTCGTGATTGCCGAAGAGAAGAAGACGCTGGACAGGGTCGTGGCCCTGGCCAGCAAGCAGCTAAACCAGCCCGCCGACTCCAAGGAGTATGATGCCCAAGGATCTTTCCAACCGGCCAAGGAGACCAAGAAGATACAACTCGACCCCGAGCACCCCGAGAGGTTTGCCGTCATTGGGGCGAGCCTAAACAGCAAATAGGAAGGCGAGCTCGTCGATTTCCTCCGTGAGAATCGGGATATCTTTGCATGGTCCCCCAAGGACATGCCGGGTGTTCCGAAGGATTTCGCCGAGCACAAATTACATGTGCGGGAGGACGCCAAACCAGTCAAGCAGCCTCTCCGCCGACTGTCAGAGGAGAAGAGAAGGATCGTAGGGGGGGAGATAGCCCGGCTTCTTGCAGCCGGCTTCATCATGGAAGTTTTCTTCCCCGAGTGGCTCGCGAACCCGGTTCTCGTGCTGAAAAAGAATAACAAGTGGCGCATGTGTATAGATTACACAAGCCTCAACAAAGCCTGCCCAAAAGATCCCTTCGCTCTGCCCAGAATTGACCAAGTGATAGACTCCACAGCCGGATGCGAGCTGTTGAGCTTTTTGGATGCTTATTCGGGATACCACCAGATAAAACTGAACCCGGACGACCGACTGAAGACCGCCTTCATCACGCCGTTTGGAGCCTTCTGCTACCTGACCATGACGTTCGGCTTGAGGAATGCCGGCGCCACTTTTCAGCGTTGCATGCAGAAGTGCCTCCTCACGCAGCTCGACAAGAACGCCCACGTCTACGTGGATGATATCATGGTGAAGACGGAGAAGCGCGGCACTCTGCTGGAAGACCTGAAGGAGACATTCGAGAACCTGCGCCGGTTCCGAATCAAGCTCAACCCCGAGAAATGCGTGTTCGGAGTGCCAGCCGGCCAGCTCCTAGGCTTTCTGGTCTCCGAACGCGGCATCGAGTGCAACCCTGTGAAGATCAAGGCCATCGAGAGGATGGCGGTTCCAACCAAGCTTCGAGAGATTCAGAAGTTCACCGGGTGCCTGGCCTCTCTGAACCGCTTCATCAGCCGGCTTGGCGAGAAAGCTCTCCCTCTCTACCGCCTCATGAAGAAGAGTACCCACTTTGAGTGGAATGACCAGGCCGACCAAGCTTTCCACGAGCTGAAGAAGATGCTGGCCACGCCGCCTGTCTTGGCGGCGCCGACTGAGAAAGAGCCCATGCTCCTTTATATTGCCGCCACTAGCCGGGTGGTCAGCACTGTCATTGTGGTCCAACGCCCTGAAGAAGGCCGAGCCCAGCCAGTCCAGAGGCCGGTTTATTACCTGAGCGAGGTGCTGTCCGCCTCGAAACAGAACTACCCGCGCTACCAGAAGATGTGCTACGGCATGTACTTCACCGCCAAGAAGCTGAAGCCGTACTTTCAAGAACATCCTATCACGGTCGTATGCACTGCCCCGCTGGCCGAGATCATTGGCAGTCGGGATGCATCCGGCCGGGTGGCTAAGTGGGCCATCGAGCTGGCCCCTTACACGATCTTCTACCAACCCCGCACCGCCATCAAGTCGCAAGCACTGGCCGACTTCCTCGTCGACTGGGCCGAGACCCAGTACTTACCGCCAGCTCCCGACTCCACCCATTGGCGCATGCACTTTGACGGATCCAAGATGCGCACCGGCTTGGGGGCCGGCGTCGTCCTTACCTCTCCTAAGGGCGACAAGCTCAGATACACGCTGCAGATCCACTTTGCCGCCTCCAACAATGTAGCCGAGTACGAAGCGCTCATACACGGGCTCCGGCTTGCCAAGGAACTCGGCATCCGCCGGATCCTGTGCTATGGCGACTCGGATTTGGTGGTTCAGCAATCTTCCGGCGACTGGGACACCAAGGACGCAAACATGGCAAGCTACCGCTTCTTAGTGCATCAAATCAGTGGATACTTCGATGGATGTGAATTCCTCCATGTACCGCGAGCCGACAACGAGCCAGCAGATGCCCTGGCCCGAATAGGCTCCACGCGGCAAGCAATACCAACCGGCGTCGCCCTGCAGCGCCTCCTCAAGCCGTCCATCAAGCCATGTCTAGAATCCGACTCCATCTTCGTGCCGCCTAACCCCGATGGGGCCGGGTCCGGCTCGAAGAATCAAGCAGTCGGCCCGGGGACTTCAATACTCGGCTCGGGGACTGCAGTAGCCGGCCCGGGGACTGCCGCACCCGGCTCGGGGACTGTGGTAGCCGGCCCGAGGACTTCTTCAGCGCAGCAAGCAGCGGCCGACTCCAGCACTTCATTACCCAGCACGCCCACCCTGGTGGCTGTAGCCACATTGGCGGCAGGGGAAGTCGCAGCTCCATCATGGGCCCAAACCATCCGCAACTTTTTGGTGAACCAAGATCTGCCGGCTGACGAAACCGAAGCGAGACAAGTCCAACGTCGAGCCGGAGCATACACAATCGCCAACAGAGAGCTTGTCAAGCGCAGCATCACCGGAGTCTTACAGCGATGCGTCGAGCAGGAGAAAGGCATTGCAATCCTCAGAGATATACACCAAGGAGAGTGCGGCCACCACGCCGCATCAAGATCACTTGTCGCCAAAGCCTTCCGCCACGGTTTCTTCTGGCCGACTGCTTTGGACGACGCCAAAGAGCTAGTCAAACACTGCAAAGGCTGCTAGCTTTTCAGCTCCAAGCAACACATGCCGGCTTCGGCACTGAAGACCATTCCCATCACCTGGCCCTTTGCCGTCTGGGGACTGGATATGGTGGGCCCATTCAAGACGGCGCGCGGCGGCATGACGCATTTGCTCGTCGCCGTGGACAAATTCACCAAGTGGATTGAGGCGAAGCCGATCAAGAAGCTGAATGGGCCGACTGCGGTGACTTTCATTGCAGATATAACAACCCGGTACGGCTTACCACACAGCATCATCACCGACAATGGCACGAATTTCGCCAAAGGTGCCTTGGCACGGTTCTGCGCTGCACAAGGTATCCGGCTGGACCTTGCGTCAGTCGCCCACCCGCAGTCAAACGGCCAAGTGGAGCGAGCAAATGGCCTCATCCTGTCCGGCATCAAGCCCCGACTGGTCGTACCTCTGGAGCGTTCAGCCGGCTGTTGGCTCGATCAGCTGCCGGCTGTCCTATGGAGTCTGTGTACTACCCCAAACAGATCAACCGGCTTCACTCCTTTCTTCCTTGTATATGGTGCCGAGGCAGTCATCCCAACAGACATCGAGTTCGACGCGCCTCGGGTAACCATGTACACGGAAACGGAAGCCAAAGAAGCAAGAGAAGACGGCGTCGACCTGCTGGAAGAAGGCCAGCTGTTAGCCCTCAGCCGGTCTGCCATCTACCAGCAGGGTTTGCGCCGCTACCACAGCCGGAGGGTCCGACCAAGATCCTTCCAGGAGGGCGACCTTGTGCTCCGGCTGATCCAGCGAACAGCCGACCAGCACAAGCTCGCAGCCCCCTGGGAGGGCCCATTCGTCGTCAGCAGAGCTCTAGGCAACGATGCCTACTACCTCATCGACGCGCAGAAGCCGAAGGCACACAAGAGAGACGACTCCGGCAAGGAGTCGGAACGACCATGGAATGCCAATCTTCTTCGGAAATTTTACAGTTAAAATGCAGTATGTATCATGTCCACTTTCGTATTAAGTACGAAACAATAGGCTCCCTGAGGAGGACTCGGGGACTGTCATCTTTTATTTTATGAATGAAAGTTATCATGCGTATGATATCACCTGTTCATTTATTTTGTCCGGCACCGGGTTCAACGAGTCGGCCCGGGGACTAGCCGACTAGAGTTATATTTGGAGCCCTACCCGCGGTCAGACAAGTAATGTGCTGACACCCAGGCTTGGCTCTTGCCAAAATCGCAGTTCGAAGAACCGACTGCCCGGCTGGCAAGAGTCATAAGCCGGAAAGGGTGCGCACACGAAAAACGGCTAGGGACTAACGGGCTTATATATAACAAAAGCCGGCTTGCCGCCTCCCGCCGACCGACTACCAGAGTAGCCGGCCGGCCGGCTTACATTCAGTCTGCTTTAAATCCAAGAAAGCTCGAGTACTTGCCTTCCCAAAGAGAGAAGGTGGCAAAGGAAAAAGCCTAAGGATAAAAAAGTGCACTTGAATGGAAGCCAACACATGCATACAATAATATTTACACAAAGGACCTCCAGAGAGGTCAGCATCCAACATTGTTCGATACACCCCCAGTGGGTGGAATTGCGGAAACTTAAAAATTGTTCGAAAAAGCAAAAGCAGGAACAAAAGGGGACGGCAGATCAAGCCGGCGGGGCCGCTTACGAGCCAGGCTAGGCGGTGGAGACGGTCGTGCCGGCTGAAGGAGTGGCCGGCTGGCCAACTTCGGCCTGATCACCACCTCCGGCAGAGGGCGCGCTCCCGCGCGGCTCATTGCTGGAGGCACGGTCGGCTTGAGGGCGGTCGGTCGTCTCACCAGCCGGCTCGGCGTCTCCGCCGTCTTCTTCCTCGTCATCCTCGCCCTCGTCACTGGAGGCGATCTTCTCGGCCGAGTCCTCGCCTTCCACCGGGTTCAGCCCGAACCACTCCTCCGGCTGGGCGACGCCGTCATCATTGAGTTCTGGCGCGAAGACGCTGGTGCCGGTGCACTCGGCGATCGTCGAGGCGCGCTGCGCGATCGCCGGCCGCACCTCCTCCAGCTCCGCGTCGGCCTCCAACCGCCAAGTCCGCAGCTGGTCCAGGCTTAGCCCTGGGTACCACGCGCGGACGAACTCCAACGCACGCCCGGCCCCGAGACGGGCTACTGACGCCTTCCAAGCCTCGAAGCGGCCGACTGCGACTTCTAGCCAGTCGGCGGTCCGACTTGGGGTGTGGGGAATCATCTGGCCGGGCCAGAGCGCGGCCAGCACCTGCGCCCCGGCACGTTGGAGCCGGCGGAGCATCCGATGGGCCGGCTGCAGTCGCGCTTGGACGGCAATGAGCTGCTCCGACAGCGTTCGATTTGCATCCGGCGGAATGACAACTCCAGCCTGACGGCGCGCCTCGCGATGGGCCTCGATGGCTTGGGTGGCGAGGACGGAGTGGTCGGGAAAGTAATCTGCGCAAAGCAACAAGCACAAGTCAGAATAAAACCCCAGGCGGCCGGCGGATGGAGGAAGGGTAAGAAAGGCGGCTTACCATCGATCAGATCTTCGATTCGGCCGAAACCTTCCTCCAGCGCCTGGCGCGTCTCGGCCCAGCTCGCCGCCTTGGTCTCGAACTCCGCCTTCAGGGCAGCCTCGCCGTCCTGTGCCTTCTGCAGGGCCGCCTTATGGCTTTCCTGCTGGTCGGCCAGTTTCTTGACCAGGCGGTCGCGCTCCTGAACCAAGTCGGCATACTCGGCGTCCCTGGCACAAAGAGCGGTCTGCACTTCGCCGAGCTCCCTCCGCAGGTCGGCATTGGCCCCTGCACGAGCAAGAAACAAAGAGAAAAAGTCAATAAGGGAAAGGTCACCAAGAAAGATCCGACCCGACTGCGCTGCAGTCAGCCCGGATCTTGGGGACTACACCCAGTGGGTGCGCTGTCGCGCCCCCACGAGAGACAGATAAGAGCAATACACTTACACCGACTGCTGGCCAGGTCTTCGGTCCTCCGGCTCAGCTCCCGAGCCTGGGAGTTGAAGGCGGCGGCACGAGAGTTGTGATAATCCTAAAGATCAGACAAAAAATAGAGTTAAGATAGTCGTCGGGAAAGATCCGACCCGACTGCGCTGCAGTCGGCCCGGATCTCGAGGACTACACCCAGTGGGTGCGTTAGCGCACCCCCACGGAAAAAATCAGAGGACCAGAACGGTCGACAAGTAAAAAACTTACCCGGATTGTGGACCACGTCGACAGAAACTCCTGAGTAAATTGCTGCAGGAGGCGGCCTGAGCCTGCAGCCGGCTCCGTACCCCTTGGGCCGCCAAGTTCAGCTCGCCACTTCCTCCGCTGGGAGTCCACCCGAACGTGGCGGAACTGGCCGCCTCCAAGGCTTCTGCCGTCTGGTTCGCACCCGCGGCTTGGCGCGTGTCCGGCGGGGCCGTGCTCCCTCCGGCGCGCTGGCTCACCGCCAGCTGAATTTCAAGGCCGGCTCCGGCCTCGGGTGTGGCCCGAGCCGGCTCCTCCGGCACCGCCGACGACTGGCCGCCTTCACCCGCTCCGGCTGGCGCTGCCGGCGGCGTCCTCTCCACGAAGACCTCGAAGAGCTCATCCCTCTGCACCGGCGGCTGATCGGGGGTGATCTCCTCCGCCGTGGGCAGCGGGATGTCCGGGTCCACGGTGTGGAGGGGGATGGCGAGCAGCGGAGGCCGGCTACGCATGCCCTCCGCCTCCGTCTCCATGGTCGCCTGCTCCAATGGAGTCTTGGGTGCCGCGTCCGCTCGCTCCGTCGCCGCTCGGGCGGCCTCCCGCTCCGCCGCCTCCCTCTCTTCTCGCGCCTCACGGGCGTTCCGCTCCGTGGCTTCCGCAAGATCGGTGCGGGGGTCCATGCGGCGGGGCCCTGAAGATCCAGCACCCGGCCCGACCACGGAGCTGCCTGGGCCTCGCTCAAGGGAAAGCGGCGCCATGCTCAGAAATCAGAGAAGGGTTAGAACAAAAGAAGACAACAAAAAAGAAGCACGCAGGCGGCCAAAGGGCTTACGAGGAAACTGCTGGAGGTTGCTTCACCGCCTTCCGGAAACGGGCCGCCTTCGCCGCCGCTTCGTCTCGCTTCGTTGCCGCGGCGGAGGCCCTCGACTTTTTCGGCCGGCTGCCGAAGAGAGGAAGCACGGCCCGGCGTTTCGACTTTCCACCACCGGCAGCCGGTGCGGCGGACGAGCCCGCGCTGTGACGGTCGATTGCCGGCTGGTGGCGCGGGATTTCTTCGGCGTCGGCGTCGGCCGGCCAGTCGTCAAAACTGGCCGAGAGCCCCGTGCCTCCGGGCTCGATGACGTCCCCCGTGGCGGCGTCCTCCATGGCGGCCGCCGCCAAATCCGGGTCGTCGACATCGTCCATCGTACGGTCCGGGGCATACTGGCGTTCGACTCCTGCCGCCCCGGCTGGCGGCGGAAGAAGAGGGTTCTGATAAAAAAAAGAGAGAGGGGGAAGAGCCGCCTGGTCAGAAGCCGGCAGACTCAGGCCGGCTGATGACAGAAAGAAGGACTTACCACGGGCGGAGGATGGGCGCGGGAGTACAGCGCCTTGCCGTATTGCCAGTCGTCGGCGAGCTTGAGGTTGGCGATGTAGTTCACCATGAGCGCTACCTCGGCATGGGGCATCTCCCATGTGCTCAACCGGCAAGGGTCGAAGCGGCCGCTCATCTGGCATAACATGTGGGGCCGGCTCTGAAGGGGAAGGATCCGGCGCTTGATGAAGGCGGCCACCAAGTCAGCTTCGCGCAGGCCTTCCGACTGGATCATTACCCGAAGCCGGGCGATGGCGGCGTTCCCGGCCGGAGATAAGGACTTGGACCGGAAGCCCCAAGACGGCTGCCTCCCAGCCGGCGGGCCGGCTACGTAAGCCGGCAGGTTGACGTAGTCTCTTTGCGGGGCGACGTTCTTGACGTAGAAATAAGATTTTTGCCAGAGTTTGACCGATTGGATTAAAGGGATGTGCGGGAAGGGGTTGTTGTCGCTTGACCTCTTCATCGCGATGAAGGCCCCGCAGGGGGCGGGCACGCTGGCGGTGACGGTGCCGAGCTTGTTCTGGAAGAGCTCTGCCCAAAGCTCCAGCGTGGGCAGCACTCCCAAGAAGCCTTCGCAGAGAGAGACGAAGGCTGACAGCAGCATCACCGCGTTGGGCGTGAGGTGATGCGGCTGGAGACAGTAGAAGTCGAGGAAGGAGCGCATGAAGCCACTCACCGGGAAGCCGAAGCCACGCAAGAAATGCGTGCGGAAGACGATGCGCTCGCCTTCCTCTGGCGCCGGCGAGATTTCCGCCTCCGGCGCCAGACGAGCCTGCACGAGGTTGGCGGCGGGCAGGCGCCGGGTCTGGCGGAGAAACTCTATGTGGTCTTCATGGACGTTGGACCCGTCCCACGAGCTCGACAACGCCATGGACATGGCGGCGTGGGCTGGCTGCGACGAGAGGCTGCGTCGGGCGCGGAGGAAGAAGAAAGGAAAGGAGAGCAAGGAGGGACGGGGAGCGGGGGAGCGGGCAAGCCTTTGTCTCTCCCCCTCTCCCTCCTACTTGTAGGCTCGTGCGCCAGAGCCGAGGAGGCGCGGCGTGGGGGATCGTGGGGATCGATCGTGCCCATCTCCCCCATGCCCCGCGTTAATTGCGCGCATTGAAGACACGAAGAAACGGCCGCGGGGAGGCAAGCGGCCCCCTCGGGCCACAGAAGATCTGCGCCCGGGCCGAGGCCAAGGAGTGGCGGGCCCGGGCCTGCGGCGGCGTCCCATCACGCGCGTGCTACGGCAGGACTTCTCTGCCACGTGGCCCGTCGTGGGGCCCGCGGCCAGCCCGCGGGTCAACCACGGTCATATTAATAAACAAGAAAGTTCTCCGAAGTCGGCCTACGACGGCGAGGTCGGCTCCTCAGGGTATGAAGCTGACCAAGCTTCTCGTCCCTCTGTCCGCCGTGAAGCTCGCTCAGCTTCGGGGACTACTGTCGGAGTAAATAGCCATGGGTAGCCTAGCCGGCTTCCCCTGGCCCATCAGAAAAAATTACGAGCCCGTCCGGCTCTCCAGAAGACTCAAGACCTGGGGCCGCCTCCCCCCTTGCCGGCTATCTTCCCGGCCGGCTTCGGGGGCGGCCCGCCCTTTACCCTCATGAAGAAAGCTGTGGGGGGCCGACTACGAGAAGCCGGCTGCAACGGGGCCGACTCCAGGAGGCCGGCTCCCATAAAGCGGTCAAGGCCGTACCCGCAAAGTGCGCGTCCACCCCGCGATGATGAAGCAGGGCGTGGCTACAGTAGAGCCTGCCACCCCCGAAACCCGGGGCACGCCTGGTACAGTGCGCCGTACGGGTGGCTACGACCCGTCCGGTGCGGCACTGTTGCCACGGCGGCTCCGACGCCGTCCACGACGGGCCACCAGCGTGGCCCCCGAGGCGGTGGGCCCCTTCGGGCAGAGAGATACCGAAGGCGGCCACACCTCCTCCCAAGTCGGCCTGATGGAGAGCCGGCCCCCCATAGCCGGCTCGCCATCATCCTCGAAGGAGACGCCCATTAAGGAGACAAGATACGGCAAGGCTACAGTAATCGCCCGCCAGGGCGGCGGTACTGTAGCCACGCTTACCCCGACCAAGCCTGCGTCAACAGCACGGAGCAACAGTAACCAGCCACCGACCAGGCCCTGGCCTGTGGGGCCTGCCTGTCGACCAAGGAACCGGCAGCCGGCGGGACCCACCAGTCGGCGGGCCCCAGTAGCCGGCGCAGAAGCCGGCGAGCACAGTCGCAGACAGCTGGGCCCCGCGCCCAGCCGGATTACCATTGTACCCCCGGGGGGTAGGCCTATATAAACCCTGCGGTGCACCCATGCAAAGGGTTGGACTCTCAAGCTAGACTTAGACACCTCACAAGAAGAAGAAGCAAGCTAGCTGTGCCCTTCTTCCTCCTTCCACCCAAACAGCTCGAGGAGCATTGTGTAGCTACTTGTTCATTTTAGTAACCATGCGGAGACCCCGCAGAGCAGCAGTAGGGGTGTTATCTCCCCGGAGAGCCCTGAAGCTGGGTAAGATTCGCCCGCGTGCATGTCTTCGCCTTATCCCGTTTCCAGGCACCGGCGATGTTTTATTGGCTCCCACAATGATAAGCCACCCGTTGGCATATGTTGCACCTACCACCCGACATTCCGAATCACGTTCATAACTTTCCTTCCTTGTTTGGGAAGAAACTGTTTGGTAGCAGAGATTAGGAAGCTTCCTATGAGTGTAGTAATAGGAAGTATTTTTTTTCTTGATGATTTGTTTCCATGCATGATGATAGTAAATTAGGCCAACATTCACCACTATTTATCAACGTCATCAATCGTAGTCATTCCTATCAGTTTTAAGGGAATCTGCTCGCTATGTATTTTTTAAGGGGATCCGTTCGCTAAGTCGTCGTCGCACGTTATTTTCACAAGCAATTCCCCTAAAAAAAGGCGTGGGTATTGGTAGTTGAACGCCCGCTAGGTTTTCCGCCTGTCCCATCCTCGCGCTGTGCCGCCGCCACCCGCCGAATTTCCAGCCGCCCGAGCCCGTTAACTTCGCCAGCCATCGGGTCGACTGCCCCCGGCCCAAACCCCCATCCCCGAGCACTAACTATCGCCGCGTTGCCGCCCCAAGCTCCACGCCACCGGGAACGAATCAAGCGCCGTCCTGACACCGCCGTCGCCGGCCCAGCACCTCCAGCCTTGCATGGACAGCTTCAATGTGCAGTCTCCCTTGCTGCCTCACCTTCTGCCAGCGCATGCAGCGGCGGGGTTGGACGTGTGCGTGCTTGCTAGCTTGCTCTCCGTGCGTACGTACTTGCTCTGCGTGCGTCGCACCGGCCAATGCGCATGATGCGTGTGTGCCTACTTTTCTGTATGTGTATGCCAGCGTGATGCGTGTGTGCGTTGCTGTGTGTGTATGATATAGATGGCCCGAGTGTGTGCATGTTGTGCTCTGCTCTCTGCTGATCTATGTGTTGGTGCTCCTGCTATATGTTCATGCCATACAAATGAAATTTCTGTTAATCTTCTGACATGTTGAGTTGGTTCTCTCTGTCTTCTGAGGGGGTGAATGCAAAGCAGTCTATTAAGCCAGGCACTATTGCTGAGCTAAATTGACAAAAAAATATTGGTAGCCATAGTTGTAGTTTAGGTAGTACCGAGTTGTCTGATATGTATAAAGAGCCTGTTGCAACTGAGCCCGTTGCTAAATTGACAAAAAAGTCGCCAGTGTCACTTGATATGTATGAGAATATTAAATGTATTATTAACATGATTAATATTGAACTCTTAAAGTTAATGTGGCCCCGTTGCAACGCATGGGCGTTCTTCTAGTTGGGCTTAATTTTCTTACACTTTTCTATTCCATTTTCAATCATTTCAGTTGGATCCGAATCATTCCATGGAGAAAGAGAACATATAAAACATGCTTGAACTGAAATCTGAACCAAACTCAGGTTTCAATTATATTTGAACTAAAAATTAAACTAAAACAAGTCTGAATTTTGAAAACTGAAATCCAAACATGTAAAACAAGTTTGAAGATGCATGTATGTCGCCACCCTCTCAAAGATCTCGTTCGCATGTAGCCCTATATGACCAGGTTGATGTGTAGATCGTACATTGTGATTCCAGGAGGATCTGAACTGAAAACTGAAATCTAAACTAGAAAAAGTCTGAACTAAAACAAGTCTGAACTGGAAACTGAAATCTGAACTAATGTGTGTTTCAATTGCCTGGGTGGATCAATTCTAGAAGGATATGCCGACGACGAGATTCGACTGCGGCTCACAGTGCGCAGGTGCTGCCCTCACTCCTTCCTCTCGATCGGTGGTGGGCGGCATGACTCCCGACATGGGCATGGAGGAGCACCGGCGAGGGAGCTCAGACCAGTGGTGCAGGAGGCGGCTGTGGAACCCGACGATTTCGAGGTGGTGACAAGGAGCAGCAGCACGAATATAGATCATGCCAACGTCCTGCATGCCGGAGGTCGTCCGTCGCTGTGACATACACACATGCATGCAAGAAAATATCTTACATCTTTAATTTGTCGTTCCTCCAATATCTTACATTTTCTGTCTATTCTTACTTTGTCTCAAACTTAACACATGCAAGAAAATAACCTAGTTTGAGACACTTCTGCTTGGTCAGATGGCTACATATTTTCTTCTTCCTCTCAAAGTGTTCTTTGTTCATCTACTCAACTGAAACATTCATACAACTATGACATGCATCCCGTGCCATTACCTAATCCACAAATTCACAAACATATGACTCATCCACCTCTACCAAATGACCATGCATGTGGTTATCGATGAATTTTATGGGTTCAACCAATTCAATCTATGAAATAGTAGAAATGTTCATTTGATTTGCATGATGATGTTTTCCAAAATTTTAGGGCCAAAAGGTAGAAGAGACGGATGTGAGAGTTACGGTCGAGTGTGTGTGCGGAGCAAGGCATTCCCTCATAATTATTCCTTCCTCTCTCGAATTTCACCCTGCCCTCTACTTCAACCCGTAACATCCCGCATAGGAAACAATTTCGAAGGTGTAACATTACTCAATTCATGGTGAATTTTCTAACACAAGTAACATATTGCGACGTAGGAGGTTGTAATAACACCCATGCAAATCCGGCAGGGGCAATTTACTATGTCAATTGGCCAAATCCGAATCCATAAAATTTCTCCAACTTCACCACTCACGCCTCGGTACGGGAGATTTCAACTACTCACAAGCGCCTCAGCAGGAAGCCCCCCGAAGGATTGATCAAAGGGAGCCAACTTAGTGCAGTAGCATGTGGCCTCTCGCTATTTTCTTTGCGCCAGTTCACTCTAAAAAAATCAATTAAGAAGTCGAACAACTCCTGCTACAAGAAAAAAAATGGACTGTCGGTTGTCGACGTATTTAGAAAAATATTTCTTGAAAAATCATGGGTTTTCAAAATGATTATTAGTTTAAACAAATTCAGAAATTCCCATGGATTTTGGAAAATATTCACAAACTTCTTAAAAAATATTTATGAGTTCTAAAGAATGTTAAATTTTCAAAAAGTTAAATAAAATTTGAAAAATATTCACATATTTTTAAACATTTTTTTACAAAATTCATATATTAAAAAGTAATAAAAGGAAAACAATAAAGTAGGGAAAGGAAAGACAAAGAAAAATAAACAAAAAGACAAAATAAGAAATCGGTAGAAACGGTTGAAAATAGATATAGAAAATAACTAGCATTAAAATGGGTACAACCAAGCGCTTGGGCATTCTTCAAAAGTTTCTGGTTGAGCCAGCCCATAATGATCGCTCGTGTGCAATTCATACCGTTTGGGCACTATTCTTTACTGCGGGCGAAGAACAGGAAGTTCCTTGCCCACAATGTAGGTTATCAGAAAACTGTGAAGAATACAAAACACTAGAGGTACTTGTAGAATGCCCGTGCGTTGCCACAGGCCATGGGTATTTTTTTTTGCTGGTTGCATATATAAATATGGATAATGCATGTCAAATTTCGCATGTATAGAAGGATAGCCCGTAACAATGGAGAAGTAATTGAAATCCACTTCACTTGCGATGTAGGTTGTAGCTAAGAGAATATATAGTTTCCTATGTTTGTTTTATGCTTTTGTTGTTTCACCTTCCTCCAATAGCATAATTGCATCATCCTAATAAGATCTGTAGAGCAGGGTACATAGTACCATACTTAGATATGCAGTAAAAGCTGAACCTGCATTTTTTATGGTGGTCCCTATTATGGGTTCATCTGGTCTATTGAAACCTATACCTTGAACATTTGTATTATGGTCGATCCTGCGTATGTTGGGATATTTTTCTATTGTTAATAATGGATGCTGGTTACTAAGAAAATAATCCACCAAGGTAAAAAAATGTAATATGTTTGGGAAGCAGAAGCATATATAATTCTTACACCATTATACAAGGAGAAAGATCCAGAGCAGCTAGAATGGTTATTGATTCCCATATGAATAGGCGAACAAGCGAACATTACCAAAATGCATTATTCATATGCAAAATGTGTATTAAAAAGCTAAAAAAACTTTGGCGTACAAGAAAGCATTTCAGAGGAAGAACTGCAGGCAATTAAAGGACGACGGTGCAACCTTTTGTGGTAATGGCCTTCTTGTAAGTGCCTAAACTATGAATTGAATCACAAGGATAGGAGGTGGAAGAGCTCAGTCCTGTACTATACAGCCTAGTAGTACACTAAGATCTAAGAATATGGATATCTAGAGTCCATCATTCCCTACTTTTAGAGCATCAGGGAGCCAAAGGCATCCCCGGTTCCATTATAGAATGAAACCAAATCGCTAACTATTGAAATCATTCCCTACTTGCGGGCCTGGTGCTGATTTTCCCACATAGCATTTTCTGAACACCAGCTCAACCAACGCAAATTTGTTCATCAGGAACATTCTCTCATTTTTCTACACACAAATGAAAAACGGCTATGGATGCGGATATAGGCTACGAGCATAAATGCATGAATATGCAGAGCCAAGATATAGCGAGTTTTATTTTATTTATTTCAGTCCTATGCCCGCTGCCAGCTAGAACGGGATTTTTCCACTTCACACCCACAGAATCGGGATTTCATGAAATAGCTATTTTCCTATTCTCCAAGTTCAAAAACCATTGTTGTTTTACAAGGAACAAGAGTTTCCATTCTGAAAGCCATTTCCTTTAATCTCCAATCATGACTCTTGATAAGTGATATTAGTATCTGATTAAGATGATGTTTTTCAAGACAACAAAACAAGAACTGGGTGTAGACGACAATAATAGATAGAGAGTGGACGAATCAGACTGGTTTGAGAGAGCTGTTGGATGAGCTCCCGCGACACCACGGGCGACGGCGCGGCTTCCTCCGCACCGGCGCCTTCCACCGCCCCAAACTGCGCCGCGGTCACCCCAGACTGCGGCGGCCACAAAGCCCAGGACCCCGGTGAGCCGCCTACCTCTCCTTGCGCCGTCGGCGGAGCTCTGGTCCCCTGCTGCGATGTTCGAAGCCCGGCCACCGTCTCCGTCCCATGCCCAGGTGAGGCTTTCCAGTCCCGCGTTCTCCGTCAATTCCATTCCGGCCCGTCCTTCTCCCCGTATGTTTTCCCGTCATGCCGCGTCGCCGGCGATCTCTGGTTCACCCCCCTTCCTCTCGCCCTGTTTCACCCCCGCCATCGTCGCTCGCCTGCTCAACTACTTCCTCTGCGCACCCCCCGAAGCGATTGCGGTGGCAGAGGTCTCCCCGGCCGTCTTCCACGCCCGCTTAGCCAGTCCGGTCGTGGCTACGTTCATCGCCGCCGTGGGTGCCTCTCAGCTTGCCCCAGTCCGCCTGCGCCCTCACCTCTCCCTCCAGGTTGCCTCCAGGGTCGCCGCCCTGCTCCCGACCGTTGACCCGGTCCGCTTGGTGGTGCAGCGCCCGCTCGCATTCACTGCTCTGCGCAAGGGCCGTGGCGTCCGCCGCTCTCGCAAGCCCATCCCGCCCCGCTCTAACTGCGCATGACTGCTGCCCATCCCGCCTCCTGCTCCCCCGCTCACCATCCCCCCCTCACCGCCCCCCATCGCCATTGATGAGGCCGCTCAACCCGCCCCTTTAGGTCTTGTCAACCCCTGCGCCCAGCCTCTCCTCGAGCCTGCGGCCACCCAGCACGCGGACTCTACGCCTAGCCCCCCCGTCCCATCGCCGAGTTATCCCCGGTTTCGCCGGGCGTCAATGACTGCATTCACGCCCCCAACGCCCCCATCGGCTCGTCGCCCCCTCCCCCCTCGCCCCTCTCTTATCTTCAAGCCCTCCTCCGCCTTGCTCCTCCTCCCCCTCCATCGCCCTGCACTCCACCGCATCCCCTGCGATCTCTATCCGGGTGCTTCCGCTGCCTCTCCTCCGAGCACAACGTGGTGGATTGCCGCGACCCTGTCTGCTGCCGTGGGTGCAGTGGCTCTAGCCACCACCTTCACCAGTGCATGGCGCGCCCCTCTGTCACCATTCTTCCACCTCCTTCCCCCACCGCCCGGCCCCCTCCTTCTGAGCCCCGCCCCACTTACCCTTTTCCCTCTGCTCTGCCTACCCCACCTCTCCCAGCTGACTCCTCGCCTCCCCCCACCCCCTCCAGACGCGTCAGCGAGTGCTCTTCCCGAGCCCCACCGCTCGCTCTCTGCTCTAGCCAGCGTACCCCACTGCCTCCCCCGCCCACCTCCCCTTCCCGCTTCCGCACCATCAACACCTCGCCGCATAGCACGGCCTCCTCCATGCCCGCCTCTCCGGAGGACGGCCGCCGTTCCCCCCCCCCCCCCCCCCCCCCCCCCCTCGCCGGTGCATCTTGACCTGGCCAGGTTTCGGCGCCGCGCTGCCTCATGCCCTCTCGGATGGCTCGTCGTTTGCGACTTCGGAGTCTAAGGCCTCGGGCGGCTCTCGCGTGCCCCCTGCCTTCGATAGCGACGGCGGCCTCGTCCGCTCGCTCTCCTCAGGCTCGGACCGCAGCTCCAGTGCCGGTGTGTTGGGTAACGTAGTAATTTCAAAATTTTCCTACGCACACGCAAGATCATGGTGATGCATAGCAACAAGGGGAGAGTATGATCTACGTACCCTTGTAGATTGCAACGGAAGCGTTGACACAACGTAGAGGAAGTAGTCGTACGTCTTCTTCCCGATCCAAGCACTGTTACTCCGGCACCTCCGAGTTCTTAGCACACGTACAGCTCGATGACGATCCCCGGGCTCCGATCCAGCAAAGCTTCGGGGAGGAGTTCCATCAGCACGATGGCGTGGTGACGATCTTGATGTTCTACTGTCGCAGGCTTCGCCTAAGCACCGCTACAATATGACCGAGGTGGAATATGGTGGAAGGGGGCACCGCACACGGCTGAGGAACGATCACGTGGATCAACTTGTGTGTCTTGGAGTGCCTCCTGCCCCCGTATATAAAGGAGCAAGGGGAGGAGGCCGGCCGGCCAGGTGTGGCGCGCCAAGGAGGAATCCTCCTTGGACTCCTACTAGGAGGGGGAAAGAGGTGGAGTGAGAGAAGGAAAGGGGGGCGCCGCCCCCCTCCCCTAGTCCAATTCGGACCAGGGAGGAGGTGGCGCGCGGCCCACCTCTGGCATCCCTTCTCTCTCTCCACTAAAGCCCATAAGGCCCATAACTTCTCCCGGTAGGGTTCCGGTAACCCTCCGGCTCTCCGGTTTTCTCCGAAATCACCCGGAACACTTCCGGTGTCCGAATATAGTCATCCAATATATCAATCTTTATGTCTCGACCATTTCGAGACTCCTCTTCATGTCCGTGATCACATCCGGGACTCCGAACTAATTTCGGTACATCAAAATGCATAAACTCATAATAACTGTCATCCTAACGTTAAGCGTGCGGACCCTACGGTTCGAGAACAATGTAGACATGACTGAGACACATCTCCGGTCAATAACCAATAGCAGGACCTGGATGCCCATATTGGCTCCTACATATTCTACGAAGATCTTTATCGGTCAGACCGCATAACAACATACGTTGTTCCCTTTGTCATCGGTATGTTACTTGCCCGAGATTCGATCGTCGGTATCCAATACCTAGTTCAATCTCGTTACCGGCAAGTCTCTTTACTCGTTCCGTAATACATCATCTCGCAACTAACTCATTAGTCACAATGCTTGAAAGGCTTATGTGATGTGCATTACCGAGAGGGCACAGAGATACCTCTCCGACAATCGGAGTGACAAATCCTAATCTCGAAATACGCCAACCCAACATCTACCTTTGGAGACACCTGTAGCACTCCTTTATAATCACCCAGTTACGTTGTGACGTTTGGTAGTACCCAAAGTGTTCCTCCGGTAAACGGGAGTTGCATAATCTCATAGTCATAGGAACATGTATAAGTCATGAAGAATAGCAACAGCAACATACTAAACGATCGGGTGCTAAGCTAATGAAATGGGTCATGTCAATCAGATCATTCAACTAATGATGTGACCTCGTTAATCAAATAACAAGACCTTGTTCATGGTTAGGAAACATAACCATCTTTGATTAACGAGCTAGTCAAGTAGAGGCATACTAGTGACACTAAGTTTGTCTATGTATTCACACATGTATTATGTTTCCGGTTAATACAATTCTAGCATGAATAATAAACATTTATCATGATATAAGGAAATAAATAATAACTTTATTATTGCCTCTAGGGCATATTTCCTTCAGTCTCCCACTTGCACTAGAGTCAATAATCTAGATTACATAGTAATGATTCTAACACCCATGGAGCCTTGGTGCTGATCATGTTTTGCTCGTGGAAGAGGCTTAGTCAAAGGGTCTGCAACATTCAGATCCGTATGTATCTTGCAAATCTCTATGTCTCCCACCTGGACTAGATCCCGGATGGAATTGAAGCATCTCTTGATGTGTTTGGTCCTCTTGTGAAATCTGGATTCCTTTGCCAAGGCAATTGCACCAGTATTGTCACAAAAGATTTTCATTGGACCCGATGCATTAGGTATGACAACTAGATCGGATATGAACTCCGTCATCCAGACTGCTTCGTTCGCTGCTTCCGAAGCAGCTATGTACTCCGCTTCACACGTAGATCCCGCTACGACGCTTTGTTTAGAACTGCACCAACGGACAGCTCCACCGTTTAATGTAAACACGTATCCGGTCTGCGATTTAGAATCGTCCGGATCAGTGTCAAAGCTTGCATCAACGTAACCTCTTACGGTGAGCTCTTTGTCACCTCCATATACGAGAAACATATCCTTAGTCCTTTTGAGGTATTTCAGGATGTTCTTGACCGCTGTCCAGTGATCTATTCCTGGATTACTTTGGTACCTCCCTGCTAAACTTATAGCAAGGCACACATCAGGTCTGGTACATAGCATTGCATACATGATAGAGCCTATGGCTGAAGCATAGGGAACATCTTTCATTTTCTCTCTATCTTCTGCAGTGGTCGGGCATTGAGTCTGACTCAACTTCACACCTTGTAACACAGGCAAGAACCCTTTCTTTGCTTGATCCATTTTGAACTTTTTCAAAATTTTGTCAAGGTATGTGCTTTGTGAAAGTCCAATTAAGCGTCTCGATCTATCTCTATAGATCTTAATCCCCAATATGTAAGCAGCTTCACCGAGGTCTTTCATTGAAAAACTCTTATTCAAGTATCCCTTTATTCTATCCAGAAATTCTATATCATTTCCAATCAGCAATATGTCATCCACATATAATATCAGAAATGCTACAGAGCTCCCACTCACTTTCTTGTAAATACAGGCTTCTCCAAAAGTCTGTATAAAACCAAATGCTTTGATCACACTATCAAAGCATTTATTCCAACTCCGAGATGCTTGCACCAGTCCATAAATGGATCGCTGGAGCTTGCACACTTTGTTAGCTCCCTTTGGATCGACAAAACCTTCCGGTTGCATCATATACAACTCTTCTTCCAGAAATCCATTCAGGAATGCAGTTTTGACATCCATCTGCCATATTTCATAATCATAAAACACGGCAATTGCTAACATGATTCGGACAGACTTAAACATCGCTACGGGTGAGAAGGTCTCATCGTAGCCAACCCCTTGAACTTGTCGAAAACCTTTTGCAACAAGTCGAGCTTTATAGACAGTAACATTACCATCAGCGTCAGTCTTTTTCTTGAAGATCCATTTATTCTCAATTGCTTGCCGATCATCGGGCAAGTCAACCAAAGTCCATACTTTGTTCTCATACATGGATCCCATCTCAGATTTCATGGCTTCAAGCCACTTTGCGGAATCTGGGCTCACCATCGCTTCTTCATAGTTCGTAGGTTCATCATGATCTAGCAGCATGACTTCCAGAACTGGATTACCGTACCACTCTGGTGCGGATCTTGCTCTAGTTGATCTACGAGGTTCAGTAGTATCTTGTTCTGAAGTTTCATGATCATTATCATTAGCTTCCTTACTTATTGGTGTAGGTGTTGCAGAAACAGTTTTCTGTAATGTACTACTTTCTAATAAGGGAGCGGGTACAGTTACCTCGTCAAGTTCTACTTTCCTCCCACTCACTTCTTTCGAGAGAAACTCCTTCTCAAGAAAGTTTCCGAATTTAGCAACAAAAGTCTTGCCTTCGGATCTGTGATAGAAGGTATATCCAATAGTTTCCTTTGGATATCCTATGAAGACACATTTCTCCGATTTGGGTTCGAGCTTATCAGGTTGAAGCTTTTTCACATAAGCATCGCAGCCCCAAACTTTCAGAAACGACAACTTTGGTTTCTTGCCAAACCACAGTTCATAAGGCGTCGTCTCAACGGATTTTGATGGTGCCCTATTTAATGTGAATGCGGCCGTCTCTAGAGCGTATCCCCAAAACGATAGCGGTAAATCGGTAAGAGACATCATAGATCACACTATATCTCATAAAGTACGTTATGATGTTCGGACACACCATTACACTATGGTGTTCCTTGTGGCGTGAGTAGTGAAACTATTTCACATTGTTTTTAACTGAAGACCAAACTCATAACTCAAATACTCTTTTCCACGATCAGATTGTAGAAACTTTATTTTCTTGTTACGATGATTTTCCACTTCACTCTGAAATTATATGAACTTTTCAAATGTATCAGACTTCTATTTCATTAAGTAGATATACCCATATCTGCTCAAATCATCTGTGAAGGTCAGAAAATAATGATACCCGCTGGAAGCCTTAAATATTCATCGGACCACATACATCAGTATGTATGATTTCCAACAAATCTGTTGCTTGCTCCATTGTTCCGGAGAACGGCGTTTTAGTCATCTTGCCCAAAAGGCATGGTTCGCAAGCATCAAGTGATTCATAATCAAGTGATTCCGAAATCCCATCAGCATGGAGTTTTTTCATGCGCTTTACACCAATATGACCTAAACGGCAGTGCCACAAATAAGTTGCACTATCATTATTAGCTTCGCATCTTTTGGTTTCAATATTATGAATATGTGTATCACTAAGATCGAGATCCAATGAACTATTTTCATTGGGTGTGTAACCATATAAGGTTTTATTCATGTAAACAGAACAACAATTTATTCTTTTACTTAAATGAATAACCGTATTACAATAAACATGATCAAATCATATTCATGCTCAACGCAAACACCAAATAACACTTATTTAGGTTCAACACTAATCCCGAAAGTATAGGGAGTGTGCGATGATGATCATATCAATCTTGGAACCACTTCCAACACACATCGTCACTTCACCCTTAACTAGTCTCTGTTTATTCTGCAACTCCTGTTTCGAGTTACTACTCTTAGCAACTGAACCAATATCAAATACTGAGGGGTTGCTATAAACACTAGTAAAGCACACATCAATAACATGTATATCAAATATACTTTTGTTCACTTTGCCATCCTTCTTATCCGCCAAATACTTGGGGCAGTTCCGCTTCCAGTGACCAGTCCCTTTGCAGTAGAAGCACTTAGTCTTAGGCTTAGGACCAGACTTGGGCTTCTTCACTTGAGCAGCAACTTGCTTGCCGTTCTTCTTGAAGTTCCCCTTCTTCTTCCCTTTGCCCTTTTTCTTGAAACTAGTGGTTTTGTTAATCATCAACACTTGATGCTCCTTTTTGATTTCTACCTCCACAGCTTTCAGCATTGCGAAGAGCTCGAGAATAGTCTTGTTCATCCCTTGCATATTATAGTTCATCACGAAGCTCTTGTAGCTTGGTGGCAGTGATTGGAGAATTCTGTCAATGACGCAATCATCTGGAAGATTAACTCCCAATTGAATCAAGTGATTATTATACCCAGACATTTTGAGTATATGCTCACTGACAGAATTGTTCTCTTCCATCTTGCAGCTATAGAACTTATTGGAGACTTCATATCTCTCAATCCGGGCATTTGTTTGAAATATTAACTTCAACTCCTGAAACATCTCATATGCTCCATGATGTTCAAAACATCGTTGAAGTCCTGATTCTAAGCCGTAAAGCATGGCACACTGAACTATCGAGTAGTCATCAGCTTTGCTCTGCCAGACGTTCATAACATCTGGTGTTGCTCCAGCAGCAGGCCTGGCACCCAGCGGTGCTTCCAGGACGTAATTCTTCTGTGCAGCAATGAGGATAATCCTCAAGTTACGGACCCAGTCCATGTAATTGCTACCATCATCTTTCAATACAATTTTCTCTAGGAACATATCAAAGTAAACACAGGGAAGCAACAACACGAGCTATTGATCTACAACATGATTTACAAAATACTACCAGGACTAAGTTCATGATAAATTTAAGTTCAATTAATCATATTACTTAAGAACTCCCACTTAGATAGACATCCCTCTAATCCTCTAAGTGATCACGTGATCCAAATCAACTAAACCATGTCCGATCATCACGTGAGATGGAGTAGTTTCATTGGTGAACATCACTATGTTGATCATATCTACTATATCATTCACGCTCGACCTTTCGGTCTCCGTGTTCCGAGGCCATATCTGTATATGCTTGGCTCGTCAAGTATAACCTGAGTATTCCGCATGTGCAACTGTTTTGCACCCGTTGTATTTGAACGTAGAGCCTATCACACCCGATCATCACGTGGTGTCTTAGCACGAAGAACTTTCGCAACGGTGCATACTCAGGGAGAACACTTCTTGATAATTTAGTGAGAGATCATCTTATAATGCTACCGTCAATCAAAGCAAGATAAGATGCATAAAAGATAAACATCATATGCAATCAAAATATGTGACATGATATGGCCATCATCATCTTGCTTCTTTGATCTCCATCTCCAAAGTACTGTCATGATCTATATCGTCACCGGCATGACACCATGACCTCCATCATCTTGATCTATATCAATGTGTCGTCACGTGGTCGTCTCGCCAACACTTGCTCTTGCAACTATTGCTATCGCATAGCAATAAAGTAAAGCAATTATTGGGCGCTTGCATCTTATGCAATAGACATACAACCATAAGGCTTTTGCCAGTTGCCGATAACAAAACATGATCATCTTATACAACAACTTATAACTCATCACGTTTTGACCATATCACATCACAACATGCCCTGCAAAAACAAGTTAGACGTCCTCTACTTTGTTGTTGCAAATTTTACGTGGCTGCTACGGGCTTAAGCAAGAACCAATCTCACCTACGCATCAAAACCACAACGATAGTTTGTCAAATAGACTCCGTTTTAACCTTCGCAAGGACCGGGCGTAGCCACACTTGGTTCAACTAAAGTTGGAGAAACAGTCACCCGCAAGTCACCTATGTGCAAAGCACGTCGGGGAAACCGGTCTCGCGTAAGCGTACGCGTAATGTCGGTCCGGGCCGCTTCATCCAACAATACCGCCGAACCAAAGTATGACATGCTGGTAGGCAGTATGACTTATATCGCCCACAACTCACTTGTGTTCTACTCATGCATATAACATCAAACCATAAAACCTGGCTCTGATACCACTGTTGGGTAACGTAGTAATTTCAAAATTTTCCTACGCACACGCAAGATCATGGTGATGCATAGCAACGAGGGGAGAGTATGATCTACATACCCTTGTAGATCGCAACGGAAGCGTTGACACAACGTAGAGGAAGTAGTCGTACGTCTTCTTCCCGATCTAACCGATCCAAGCACCGTTACTCCGGCACCTCTGAGTTCTTAGCACACGTACAGCTCGATGACAATCCCCGGGCTCCGATCCAGCAAAGCTTCGGGGAGGAGTTCCGTCAGCACGACGGCGTGGTGACGGTCTTGATGTTCTACTGTCGCAGGCTTCGCCTAAGCACCGCTACAATATGACCGAGGTGGAATATGGTGGAAGGGGGCACCGCACACGGCTGAGGAACGATCACGTGGATCAACTCGTGTGTCTTGGGGTGCCTCCTGCCCCCGTATATAAAGGAGCAAGGGGAGGAGGCCGGCCGGCCAGGTGTGGCGCGCCAAGGAGGAATCCTCCTCCTAGTAGGAGTAGGACTCCTACTAGGAGGGGGAAAGAGGTGGAGTGGGAGAAGGAAAGGGGGGCGCCGCCACCCTCCCCTAGTCCAATTCGGACCAGGGAGGAGGTGGCGCGCGGCCCACCTCTGGCATCCCTTCTCTCTCTCCACTAAAGCCCATAAGGCCCATAACTTCTCCCGGTAGGGTTCCGGTAACCCTCCGGCTCTCCGGTTTTCTCCGAAATCACCCGGAACACTTCCGGTGTCCGAATATAGTCATCCAATATATCAATCTTTATGTCTCGACCATTTCGAGACTCCTCGTCATGTCCGTGATCACATCCGGGACTCCGAACTAACTTCGGTACATCAAAATGCATAAACTCATAATAACTGTCATCGTAACGTTAAGCGTGCGGACCCTACAGTTCGAGAACAATGTAGACATGACTGAGACACATCTCCGGTCAATAACCAATAGCGGGACCTGGATGCCCATAGTGGCTCCTACATATTCTACGAAGATCTTTATCGGTCAGACCGCATAACAACATACGTTGTTCCCTTTGTCATCGGTATGTTACTTGCCCGAGATTCGATCGTCGGTATCCAATACCTAGTTCAATCTCGTTACCGGCAAGTCTCTTTACTCGTTCCGTAATACATCATCTTGCAACTAACTCATTAGTCACAATGCTTGCAAGGCTTATGTGATGTGCATTACCGAGAGGGCCCAGAGATACCTCTTCGACAATCGGAGTGACAAATCCTAATCTCGAAATACGCCAATCCAACATCTACCTTTGGAGACACCTATAGTACTCCTTTATAATCACCCAGTTACGTTGTGACGTTTGGTAGTACCCAAAGTGTTCCTCCGGTAAACGGGAGTTGCATAATCTCATAGTCATAGGAACATGTATAAGTCATGAAGAATAGCAACAGCAACATACTAAATGATCGGGTGCTAAGCTAATGAAATGGGTCATGTCAATCAGATCATTCAACTAATGATGTGACCTCGTTAATCAAATAACAAGACCTTGTTCATGGTTAGGAAACATAACCATCTTTGATTAATGAGCTAGTCAAGTAGAGGCATACTAGTGACACTAAGTTTGTCTATGTATTCACACATGTATTATGTTTCCGATTAATACAATTCTAGCATAAATAATAAACATTTATCATGATATAAGGAAATAAATAATAACTTTATTATTGCCTCTAGGGCATATTTCCTTCATGGTGCTCCCTCCCTGGTTGCGGAGTCTCAGCGACCCCATTACCTTGAGCTTTTTATGCCCACCGGCGACCTTGCGGCTGCCCGCAGGCTGGTGGTCGTCTTCATTGACCCCCCCCGGCGCTTTCCCCTCCCCAACTGCTGCCGTTCGCGACGCCCTGCTCGATGCCGCGCCGCAGCTTTTCTTCGACACTGTCGGCTCATCCATTGGTGCCATGTACCTCCGATTCAACACTTTCAAGGACAGGGAGGCATGCGCTGCTCTCCGCGACCTCCCCTTCGAGGGCGCTCGCATCTCCTTCGTCCGAGAAGAGGAGGCCGATCGGGTGGTGCCCAGGGCCGCCACCCACGCCTTCATCTCCGCCACTCGGTTCCCCCCTGAGCACTTCAACCCTGTCGGCATTGCGCGTGCCTTCTCCGGCTTTGGCGACCTCGTCGAGATCGACCACAGGGTGCTTACGGGCGAAGATCTCTCGGCGGTCCGCGTCGTCCTCCTCATCGAGCACGCCAGGGTCGTCCCCTGTGACCTCTGGCCGCGGGGCGGCATTTGGGGCTCCCGCGTCGTCACCGTACCCACGCTCGCGGTCTAGCCCCAGGCGGACTCCTACACCCAAGACGGGACTTACATCCCCTTCTTTGGGCCGCCCCTCCGCCGCCCTTCGCCCACAACGGCCCCCCGCCGCCCCTTCATGGCTTTCCCCTGGGGTGGCTAGCGCCCGCCCCTCCCCGTCAGCAGCCGCCCCCTAGACGGCAGGGCGGTGGGGGAGGGGGGCACCTGCTCGCCTCTCTGCTTCGACTCCACGGGGCCCCTCCTCTCCCTGCGTCGGGCTCCTCAGCCGGCTTCGCCGACGAACTCGCCCCCGTCGATTTCAGCCGGGCGCCTCCCTCCTCTCCCCGTAGCTCACCACGCAGCTCGGTCGTCATCACCGAGCTGGATGACGTGCTGGTGAACGGGCTCGATGAAGCGGTCGGGTTGGGGGTTTCGGAGTCCCCCGTGGGTTCTGGGTACGAGGCCCAGCCCGCTATGCATGCGCCATGCAACATGCAGCCGGCTCCCTCCGCCCCTCCACCGCCTCTGTCGGTACGCTATAGCCGGCGGCTCGCCCTCAAAGAGCCTGCTGAGTATATCTCCATGACAGCCAAGGCTGTCAAGCAGAGAGAGCTCAAGGACTCTCTCAAGGGGTGCTCTTCCAAGCTTCAGGCCACCGTCGCGCGCCGCAAGATCATCGATGCCGTGCTAAAGCCTCTGGGAATGAACCCTGTGTCCGATCTCAGGGCTGCAGCGGGCATCCCCACCCCTTCGGTGCCATCGAGTGGTGATGATTAGCACCCCTCTGCACTATTTTATGTGCTGTTCGCCTCGGCTCCCCATGACTAGGCGATGTATCCCTTCTTTATCCATCTTCTCTATTTCCATCTTGTATCACCGTTTGTACTCTGGTTCCTTATGTAATCGTGTGCTCCACCTAGTCAATGCTGCCGTCTCGCCTTCCTGTAATCCTGGTGCCTCGATCGGTGATGGATAGTACAACCTTTTGCCCGCTCTCACTTTTATCCTGGAATGTCCAGGGGCTTGGCGACCCCGACAAATGTGTGCTCGTCCACGGTGCCGTCGACGATGCCAACTCGTCTGTTGCTTGCATCCAGGAGACAAAGCTCGCGTCCCTCCCTCTCGGCAAAGCCCGTTCCTTCCTCCTTGCCCGCCTCTCCGCGCTCGAGCACAAGGACGCCGACGGATCCCGCGGTGGTCTGGTCATGGCTTGGGATCCCTCTGTTCTGTCCCTTGTCTCCCGCTCGGACACCAATTACTCCCTCACCACCAAGTTCTCCTCTACGTCCTCCGACCTTGCCTTCTCGGTCACGAATATTTATGCCCCTTCCGACCACTCTTTCACACAAGCTTTCATTGACGACATGATGGCCGTCTCGGCTTCCATTTCCGGAGCCTGGCTTGCTCTTGGAGACTTTAATCTTATTCGGTACCCACACGAGAAAAACAACGCCAACTTTTGCGCCTCCCTTGCGTCCCGCTTCAACGCCTTGATCAACGCCCTTTCATTCGTAGAGCTCCCCCTCTCCGACCGTTTGTTCACATGGACGAACCGGCGCTCGCCGCCAACCCTCGCCCGACTCGACCGGGCTTTTTTCAACGCTGACTGGGACGCAACCCTCCCAAACTCCACTCTTGCGTCCCGCCCTCGTGTCACGTCAGACCACTTCCCGTTGCTCGTCACTGCCTCCACACGCATTCCTGCCTCTCGACAATTTCGCTTTGAGAACAAATGGCTCTTGGATCCATTGTTCCTTCCATCTACCTCCCCGGCCTGGGCTCACCCTCCCTTGGTTGCCGACGGGGCTAAGAACATCGCGGCTCAGGTCAAGTCCTTCCGCCGCGCTGCAAAGGTTTGGAAAGCAAATCACCGGTATGTCCCCCTCCATGATAATAACTGCAGATTTGTTATTGACCTTTTTGACTTTTTTGAGGAGCACCGTGTTCTTTCGGATGCGGAGGCGTGCCATCGCCGGGATGCCCAAGCCGCGCTGGCCTTCTCTGTTCGCCAACAAGCGGCGTTCTGGCGGCAGCGAGGCAAATTCAGAAGGGTGGGAGAGGGCGATGAGAACACTCGCTTCTTCCACGCCATGGCATCCCAGCGCTTCCGATCCAACAGGATCAAGGCGCTGGACGTCGGCGGCACGGTCCTCGTCAGCCACACTGCCAAGGTGGAGGCCCTCCACGCTTTCTTCTCCGACCTTCTTGGGAGTACCTCTGACCCCGTTTGGTGCTTTGACCTCCAGGCTCTGTACGCCGGCGTCGCCGGCGTTGACGGGCCCAAGCTAATCGCCTCCTTCGAGCCAGCCGAGCTCGAAGCCGCTGTTCGAGGGCTCGACAGGACCAGCGCCCCTGGGCCCGACGGCCTGGGGCCGGCCGTCTACCAGGCGGCTTGGCCGCTTGTCTCCAGCGACGTCCTCCGGCTGATGCGCGGGTTTCATGACTGCTCGGTTGACCTCTCCTATGTCAACCGAGCTCATATTGTGCTTCTTCCGAAGGGCGAGGGGGTTCTTGCGCCCGGCAGGTTCCGTCCCATCTCTCTCCAAAACTGTGATGTCAAGATCCCGTGCAAGGTCCTCACCACCCGGCTACAATAGCAAATCGCGGACGTGGTTGGTGTTAACCAGTCTGGGTTTATCCATGGGCGGAGTATCTCTGAGAACTTCGTGTTCGCTACGGAGATTGTGCAGTGCTGCCAAGCCCGCCAAGCCCCCGCCCTCGTTCTGAAGCTGGATTTCGCCAAGGCCTTCCACTCCATCAACTGGCGAAGCCTCCGCCGGATTATGGAGGTGCGCAGCTTTCCCTCTTTCTGGTGTGACTGGATGGACTCTATCCTCCAGTCGTCCATGTCTGCGGTGATGCTCAACGGTGTGCCGGGGAGATGGATCCGATGCAAAAAGGGCTGCGGCAGGGGGACCCCCTGTCTCCGTACCTTTTCCTGCTGGTAGCTGATGTGCTCCAACGTATGATCAAGACCGACGGCGGGATGCATCATCCTCTGGTTGGCGATGCGCCCCCTCTTGTCCTTCAATACGCTGATGACACGATCATTATCATGCGGGCTGAGCTAGGGGCGGTGCGACGTCTAAAAGGCGTCCTCGACGACTTTGCGGCCGCGACGGGGCTGGTCATCAACTTCTCCAAGAGCACCGTCGCGCCCGTCCACGTCCCCGACGGCGAGCTCTGGGAGCTCGTTCAGGTCCTGGGGTGTGCTGTGGGGTCCTTCCCACAAATCTACCTCGGGCTGCCCCTCTCCAACCGCAAGCTCACCATGGACGACTTCCTCCCGCTCATCGCCAAGGCTGAGCGCTACCTCTCCGGGTGGCATGCTCAGCTCCTGTCCTTTGGGGGGCGCCTTGTCCTCCTTAACGCCGTGCTAGACGCACTCCCCACATACGCCATGGCCGCGATGGAGGTACCTCCTTCTGTCCTTCGGGCGATCGATGCCCTGCGGCGGTCCTTCCTGTGGACCGGTGCGGACAAAGCATCGGGGGCGCAATGCCTTGTCGCTTGGGACCGTGTCACCCGGACAAAGGAGGAGGGGGGTTTGGGGGTGCGCGCCCTCCCTGTCCAGAACCGATGCCTCCTGCTGAAGCTCCTTCATCGACTGCACTCTCGCCAGGACTCCCCGTGGGCGCGTTGGGTTTGGGCCGAATTGGGTCGCTCTCTCCTAACCCCGGCTTCGGCCATGTCGCGGCCCGGACCACATTGGTCGTCCCTCGCCAAACTTATGCCCTTGTACCGGGCGCTCACCACTGTCTCCGTCGGAGACGGGCGGACGACGGCGTTCTGGCTCGACTCTTGGCTCCCCGGTGGCGCCCTCTCCATTCAGATGAGCTCTCTCTTCTCCCACGTCACCCAGCCGGACGTCTCGGTTGCCCACGTCGCCCAGCATGGGCTCGACGGGGGGCTTGTACCGCGACTAAACCGCACTGGAGCGCGCGAGCGAGGAATTCTCCTCCCCATCGTCCAGTCGCTGGCCCTGTCCGAGGAGGCCGACGCACGTACTCTCCGTCCAGGCTGTGCCAAAGGGACCGACCTCTCCTCTGCCGGGGTTTACCAGCTTTGCCACTTTGGTGGTGTGGGAGCGCCTTTCGCCAACTTCATCTGGGCGAGCTACGCCCCAAGCAGGGTTCGTTTCTTCGCCTGGCTCCTAGTGCAGGCTCGGATTCATACGAGAGATGTGCTTCTGCGTAAGCACATTGTTGAGGTGGCCGGGGCTGGCTGCCCCATCTGCTCGGCTCCGCTTGAGACGGCCGACCACCTCATCTTCGCTTGCCCCTTTGCCCGGAAGTTCTGGGCCTCTGTCGGGGCGACCCCGACAATCTCCACCATCAAGCTGCTGCACCTTATGCCTCCCCCGGGATCGATCCCTCCTCGGACGAGGCCAGCTTTCCTGCTCCTTTGCTGCTGGCAACTTTGGAAACACCGCAACGCGGTGGTCTTCCAGAACATGCCACCCTCACTCCCCCGGCTACTGCAGCTTTGCAGAGAGAATGCCGTGTTGTGGCGTGTCCGCCTCCCTACGACCCTCAAGGACGCTGCCGATGTGTGGATTCAGTGCCTAGCCGCCTAGTGTTGCACCCTTCACCCCTCCTGTCCCCCTCCCTGCTTGTAAAAATATGTAATGCTACCTTGTTTACTCGGGCGGTTCGGCCCAGATATATGAAAATTCAGGTGGGGAAATCCCCCCCCCCCCCCCCCCCCCCGTTGAAAATTTCAAAAAAAAAGATAGAGAGTGTTTCTTCTACACCCACTCTCGGTGCACCCATCCAATTAAGATGATCTATGTAAATACCCGTGCATTGCCATAGAATTAATCCTCTTGACATGCACATCAATTGCCTCCCGTTAATAGCCATCCCAAATGAAGAAGTTCACACCCACCATTTTGCATAACAAGATGTACACAAACATCTGATCAAAATAGATTTGTTATCACTAATTTCATTCATCAAAATCGACCAGTAATCCTGAAAGAAAAAATAATATACAACATAGACTATGCTCCCACACTCCGCACTACACCCAATCAGCTACGTCACCCGTGCGCTTCACCTTCGACAACTAAAGTGGGAAATTTGTAATATCATCCAGCTTGAATAATATAATAACATTCATTTTTATTTTATTTTTATGTTAGAGCCTCATGGTGTCATCTTCTAGGAAATTTAATTTCAAACGACAATGTTATCTACCAGCATCATGCTCTCTAGATGCTCAGAAATGCAGTACATTTCTGTATATGGAAGTATTTTTCAGTAATAATGCACATGGAAAAGAAATAATCATTTTTCTGACCTCAACCTCGACAAGCGCACCTGCATCAAGATGCCCGCTGTTGACACAGTATCTCCAGCGCCCTTGCTCCCAATCCCGGCCTCTTTGTGTACAGCAAAAGCATGAACATAGCAACAAGCCTGCTTGGCTGCTATTGCTACACTTCACTTTGTAGATTGCTTCATCCAATGAAGTTTTAGTTACCTCTAGTCCTGGAATAGAAGAATGGAAATAATTCAAAGGCTCAATGCAATATTGAGGGACCAACAAAAACTTCAGTCATTTTTAATATCTCCAAATTAAGGTAGTAACAAAACCTGGAATAGAAGAATCATTCTAGACTTTGTGTGTTGGAACTCAGTCTAAAGCTCTGCAATCAAATCCATCGACGAAGAGGATGTCTTCCCTTCATATGTACATGTTGTCCCATGTTTTCAACATTAGACATCTGCTTGGATACAAAGAAAAATTACTCTTCACAAGAGGATTTGAACCCAAAAAATGAAAAATGCTTCAGATTATTATCATTGTAAAAAGAGGCAATTCTAATGCCCGTTCCATACCATAAACATTGATCAAACAATGTGTACATCGCATGTTTCTAGCGGTTCCTAGAAGATCAGAATTGCCAACCTACAAAGTAACAATTTTTTGTGTGTACCAATGATTAAGCAAAAAGACAATGGTGCATTCCTTGCCGTTGGAAGTTATAAGAATGTTTTTAACACCTGAAGATGAACATGGCAACCCGACGATTAAATATGAGTTTTCTCATGAAAAAACGATTGTGCTCTGGTGATAGCTATAATCGTTTGTAAGATAAGTAGATAACCAATGTGTATTTTGACAAACTGATGTTTAGTTACAATCAAGCTAAATGAGTTGAACCGACAAAAGTAGAAAGTTGGTAAGCTACAGCCTTAAACCTAAGTGACATACCAAAAAGTACACCTCAAACCATAGCAATCCTAACGCCTATCTCTGAACCTAAGAGCAAGAATTCGAAAAATGGATCATTTGGTGGTGACCCATCTGAGCCTTTATACCATTGCAGTAGGTAAAGTATGTTAGGAAAAGTAACCATGGACATATATAAAGGTAAAAACAAAATACAAGCCAAGTGTTTAAGATAAGAATGGACAGGAGGATGGGACCTTTTTTATTTTGTTCTCCTAGGGGCTTCCAGTTTTGTGTCACAGCAGTCTACTACCATGACTCGTGTTAGTACGAAAAATTCACTCCTGCTTACCTGCTTCAGAGTAACAAGAGCACAACTGAAGCAAAGAAGAACACATGATGAAAACTAGTTTCTTTAAGATTCAATAAGCTAGCAACCATGTTTTGTAATGCACCCAGCCCACATATGCATTAAACATCAGTTCAACTAAGCGGGGTGACGCTCTGGGAGGCTTGGTGAACTTTTATTCAGAGGTGGTTTTACGCTTCTTTGTTTTCACCTCTGCATTTCAAGCACCTCCCAAATATCTTACAAGAAAAAACTAACTAAACCTGGCCGTTCCTTGAGAACACAACGATAATCACTAATATTTTCAACAAACAGTCTGGTTGCCTCTAAAGAGAGCCGCACATGTTGTGCTTCCTTCTTGTATGGCCCAAGATAAGGTGCCTGCAAAATAAACCCCTAACTAAGGTACAATACGGAAAATATATCCAAAATCATATAAAAAATTGGCTATAAAGCAATAAGTGCCAAGACCAGGAAACAAATTGATCGATGTGCCCTTTTTTCAAGGATGCAATCAATGTGCCCTTGATAAAAGAAGCAAACCATGTAAGAAACAAGTGATCAACTCCAAAGCAGGGAGGTGCGGCCGGTGCGGTTGTGAGGGAGATGTCGCCACTGCTTGTCTCAAAGGTGAGGTTCACCTCGTTCAGGATCCACGACATCGCCCCTACTCGCCTTTCCTCCGTTCGACCATAGCTCAGCTCGGGTACGGGCATCCTGACAATGATGAGAAGGCCATATGAAATCGTTAATGGAAAAGAGTCAAGATTGTAAACTAACATCATCTGCAGCACATATGGAGGCCTGGTAGAAATTCACACATGGTGTGAGCTACATGTTTTACGAAACATATAATATATGGATATGAGTATTGCTTCGGCACACACCCAGCCACTAAATGTTTGCACGAATCTTAAAGTTAACTAGAAAAGGGTATTCTCAACATTATAAGATCAAGTAATTCTAATCCCTATTCCCCTAATGGGTCAAACAAGAGATTGGGGGGGGGGGGGGGGGGGGGGTACCAAAGCAAAACTTTATTAGTATATGAAATGGTAAGAAGACGCCTTTCTTCAGCGCATCGGTTAGTCATAATAGGACACAATGTAAGCACGAGCATCCTAACATAGTGAAATCTTCACCGCCACCTAAGTGTAATGTAAGCACGAGCATCCTAACAAAATTTAAAAAATTGTCCAGAAACTATGTAACAAATAGTGGATATCATTCATCGAATATAATTCTGCAGCCTACAGGAGAGAAACTTTTCTGCTAATGTGAAAGATATCAAGGTCCTTTATGCAGCTATCAAGGATCAATAAAGTTACATACAACAAAACCACCATGATTCCAGATCACCAGAAGCAAGACATGCATAAACATACAGGAGAAAACCCCACACAATTTCGACCCGTGGTTTGCTTTGGTGTTCTTGTCAATTAGAATCATCAGGCAATAGTGCCGTCCCACATGCACTTGTGATGTAAACGGCAGAGAAAAGATGGCCGCACATCAACTGCCTGGGAATTTCATAGTGCAAGTGTATTAGATAGGTGGAAGCATATAACAAGAGTTACATGTATATTATGGAGTTCTGAACGTTACCTACAATTGCCTATAAATTCCTTGTCGTTGATGCCCGTAATGGCTCCTCCTGTACCAGCAGCCGATGAGGAGCACGGGCAGCTATACGATAGTGACGGCGGTGCGCAGGGGAGACCAGTGGGCAGCGCCTCCGGCGTTGGCAGGCGAGGAGTGGATGGGTTGCTGGTACTCCTCGGCGGTGGATCGCGCATGGTGGAGTGTGCGTGCAAGAACACCGGCAGCAGCGACGCATCTAGTGGTGGCGAGGGCAGCGCCGAGCGAGGACGGCAGGCGGTAATAGCGGTGTCGCTTCGTGAGAGAGAGATGGTGGTGATACAGGGGCCAGGGCATCGCCATGCCGCAGAGAGGGGAGAGGGCAGCGTCTCCTCCTAAGACGGCGGCGGCAGCGGCGGCGACGGCGTCTCCCCTCGGATGGCGGCAGCAACGAACGATGGGATCGAGAGGAGTGGGCAACGAAGGATGGGGTAGATGGAGTTTTTTTTATTTGCTGGGTGTGGGGTTTTTTAACTCCGCCTATGTTGTCTCGACATAGCCGGTCCCAATTCCCAAACCCCGGTAAAGGAGGAGGGTTGTAATAGGTTTGGTGAGCCAACGTAAAAACTCAGCCATTCTTATGGAGATGAAACCCAAAAAAAATTGTTGGGGTGTAACCCTCTCAGCGACGCGCCACATCGGAACCCGGGTGTGGTGGAAAATGGGCAAGGGCCGGGCCATCACCCCCAAGTGGCGCGCCGTATCTTGATCCGAATACGGCGGCAAGTGAGCGAGGATTGGGTCGTCGCATCCTTAGTGGCGCGCTACATCGGTGCCCGGATGTAGTGGAAGATGAGCAAGGGTCTTCGCATTTGACTCGACAAGTGCGAAGGGGAAGGAAGCTAGCCGAGTCTAGGAGGATTCGCTTAGGTAGCTGGAACGTAGGGTCTCTGACAGGGAAGCTTCGGGAGCTAGTTGATGCAGCAGCGAGGAAAGGTGTTGATATCCTTTACGTTCAAGAAACCAAATGAAGAGGACAGAAGGCGAAGGAGGTGGAGGATACTGGCTTCAAGCTATGGTACACAGGGACGGCTGCAAACAGAAATGGCGTAGGCATCTTGATCAATAAGAGCCTCAAGTATGGAGTGGTAGACGCCAAGAGACGTGGGGACCGGATTATCCTGGTCAAGCTGGTAGTTGAGGACTTGGTTCTCAATGTTATCAGTACGTATGCCCCGCAAGTAGGCCACAATGAAAACACCAAGAGGGAGTTCTGGGAAGGCCTGGAAGACATGGTTAGGAGTGTACCGATTGGTGAGAAGCTCTTCATAGGAGGAGACCTCAATGACCACGTGGGTACATCTAACACAGGTTTTGAAGGGGCACATGGGGCTTTGGTTATGGCATCAGGAATCAAGAAGGAGAAGATGTCTTAAGCTTTGCTCTAGCCTACAACATGATTGTAGCCAACACCCTCTATAGAAAGAGAGAATCACGTCTGATGACTTTTAGTAGTGGCCAACACTCTAGCCAGATTGATTTCATCCTCTCGAAAAGAGAAGATAGGCGTGCGTGCCTAGACTGTAAGGTGATACCTGGAGAGAGTGTTGTACCCCAGCATAAGCTGGTGATTGCTGGCTTCCGCTTTCGAATTCATGTCCAGCGGGATAAGCGTGCCAAAGTCGCTAGACCGAAATGGTGAAATTTCAAGGGGGGGGGGGGTAGCTCAGGCGTTCAAGGAGATGGTCATTAAGGAGGGCCCTTGGGAGGAAGGAGGGGATGCGGGCAATGTGTGGATGAAGATGATGACTTGCATTCGTAAGGTGGTCTCAGAGGAGTTTGGAGTGTCCAGGGGAAGGAGAAGCGAAGATAAGGATACCTGGTGGTGGAATGATGATGTCCAGAAGGCGATTAAAGAGAAGAAAGATTGCCTCGGACGCCTATACCTGGATAGGAGTGCAGACAATATAGAGAAATACAAGATGGCGAAAAAGGCTGCAAAGCGAGCTGTTGGTGAAGCAAGGGTCGGGCATATGAGGACCTCCACCAACGGTTAGACGCGAAGGAAGGAGAAAGGGACATCTATAAGATGGCCAAGATCTGAGAGAGGAAGACGAGGGATATTATCCAAGTCAAATGCATCAAGGACGGAGCATGCCAACTCTTGGTGAAGGACGAGGAGATTAAGCATAGATGGCGGGAGTACTTCGACAAGCTATTCAATGGGGAGAATGAGAGTTCTACCATTGAACTGGACGACTCCTTGGATGAGACTAGCATGTGTTTTGTGCGGCGAATCCAGGAGTCTGAGGTCAAGGAGGCTTTAAAAAGGATGAAAGGAGGCAAGGCGATGTGCCCTGGTTGTATCCCATTGAGGTGTGGAAAGGTCTCGGGAACATAGCGATAGTATGGCTAACCAAGCTTTTCAACCTTATTTTTCGGGCAAACAAGATGCTAGAAGAATAGAGACGGAGTATATTAGTACCAATCTTCAAGAATAAGGGGATGTTCAGAGTTGTACTAATTACCGTGGAATTAAGCTGATGAGCCATACAATGAAGCTATGGGAGAGAGTCATTGAGCACCGCTTAAGAAGAATGACAAGCGTGACCAAAAATCAGTTTGGTTTCATGCCTGGGAGGTCGACCATGGAAGCCATTTTCTTGGTACGACAACTTATGAAGAGACATAGGGAGCAAAAGAAGGACTTGCATATGGTGTTCATTGACTTAGAGAAGACCTATAATAAGATACCGCGGAATGTCATGTGGTGGGACTTGGAGAAACACAAGGTCCCAGCAAAGTACATTACCCTCATCAAGGACATGTACGATAATGTTGTGACAAGTGTTCGAACAAGTGATGTCGACACCGATGACTTTTCTGCATCAGGGGTCAGCTTTGAGCCCTTATCTTTTTGCATTGGTGATGGATGAGGTCATAAGAGATATACAAAGAGATATCTCATGGTGTATGCTCTTTGCGGATGATGTGATGCTAGTTAACGATAGTCGGACGGGGGTAAATAGGAAGTTAGAGTTATGGAGAAAACCTTGGAATCGAAAAAGTTTAGGCTTAGTAGAACTAAAACTGAGTACATGATGTGCGGTTTCAGTGCTACTAGGTGTGAGGAGGAGGAGGTTAGCCCTGATGGCCAGGTGGTACCACGGAAGAACACCTTTCTATATTTGGGGTCAATGCTACAGGAAAATGGGGGTATTGATGAAGATGTGAACCATCGAATCAAAGCAGAATGGATGAAGTGGCGCCAAGCTTCTGGCATTCTCTGTGACAAGAGAGTGCCACAAACCTAAAAGGCAAGTTCTACAGAACGATGGTTCGCCCCGCAATGTTGTATGGCGCTAAGTGTTGGCCGACTACAAGACGACATGTTCAATAGTTATGTGTGGCGGAAATGCGTATGTTGAGATGAATGTGTGGCCACACGAGGAAGGATCGAGTCCGAAATGATGATATACGAGATAGAGTTGGGGTAGCACCAATTGAAGAGAAGCTTGTCCAACATCATTTGAGATGGTTTGGGCATATTCAGCGTAGGCCTCCAAAAGCTTCAGTGCATAGCGAACGGCTAAAACATGCGGAGAATGTCAAGCGAGGGCGGGGTAGACCGAATTTTACATGGAAGGAGTCCGTTAAGAGAGACTTGAAGGATTGGAGTATCACCAAACAACTAGCTATGGACAGGGGTGCGTGGAAGCTTGCTATTCATGTACCAGAGCCATGAGTTGGTTGCGAGTTATGGGTTTTACCTCTAGCCTACTCCAACTTGTTTGAGACTAAAGGCTTTGTTGTTGTTGTTGTTATTGTTGTTGTTGTTGTTGTTGTTGTTTGGATATGGGGTTTTTCGGGTGGCTGCGTGAAATGGGTGGGCTGAGGAGGGGATGAAAAAAAAACAGCGAAAAAAAAACGGTTAAAAATGGTAGGACGAAAATAAACCGTAAAAATTGTTCACCAACTTAGACATTAGAAATAGAGATGCGTGCGCTTTGCCGGCGCTGTTTATTTCTACTGCCGTTTTCCTGTTTGATTGCTAATTTACTAACAGATTCTTTTCTTTTCTATTTCTGCCGAGTGTTGTTGTTCTTTTTTTACGTGAATCTTGTGTTTTTATAAGCTTTTGCTACGATAGTGTAGCCGGTGCCAAATCCACGGCGCCTTTCAACTAATTACGTTCACAAGATGGAGACCCTCTTGATTTACTGGAAGGAAATATTAGAGTTTCATATACAAAGTCCAAAAGCTAATGAACATTATTCTCTTGCCAGTAGCAACACAACAAATTAGAAGAACATAGCTAATACCAGAAAAAAGGTCTGATAGCTAACGCAAGTTACTGGGCGATTTCTCATGAATCTGATTTTAGAGCCCTTTGCTCCCGTCAAAATCCAATAATGTGCAACTGTAAGTAGATTCAGTTCAGTCCGTAGATGACCAGTTCACTAAGACTAGCCACAGTGGGAGCAACTTCAGCAGTAACATCGGGTTCAACTCAGTAAATTTGCTTATGTGGCAATGAGTTAATGAGAAGAGAGCTAGTTATAGTAACTTAGCTAGTTACTGTAACATCACGTGTCCCAATACAATATGAATCTATAACCTAATAAATAAATCTTTGCATGTTACCACACTTAAGTTACTACCTACTATGAAGATAGTAACATAGTCTAGGGATATATGTATGTTACTAGTGTATGTTACTCTCTATTATGGCCAGTCTAAATGGATAAACAATCGAAATGCACCCCAAGCACTAGTTGCTCTTCTCTTCAAAAGTCAGTTGTTCTGGGATACTAGAATGATTAAGTGAAGACTCTGCCTAGTTGTTGGCTACTTGGTTTGCATCCTCTTTCACATAATGGCTGGCAAACTTGATAAAAGGTAAACATCATCAAAAATAAGAAAACAAAAAAGGAATTATAGTAGATGTGCCTTTGTTTAAGAAGTAGGCTCCTTGCATGATATTTCAAGCGAATATTTGGTCGTTATACTGCATGTCGTGAAAGTAAATACACTCTCCGTCTAGAAATACTTATCAGATAAATGAATGTATCTAGACATACTTTAATTCTAAATACATCCATTTTTATTCATTTCTGCGCCACGCAATTCTGGATGGAGGGAGTAAAAAAACTGATGGCAATGCCAAAGAAGAGCATTTTTTGCATTTCACCCTGCAACTTAATAAGTTCCGCGTCAGAGTAACTCGGTGGATAAGATTAAATATTTGATCACATATTTAACAATATCCAGGTAATTAATACACCTAAATGAGCTATTTCAGCAGTCCATGACAGTCCTATATTGATCTAGTAAGAATGGAAGAAACACAAAATATTCAGAGTAATAATTAAGACATGGTTTATACCTGTATTAGCATATGAGCTAGAAATTTGACATGAAGCACAACCGTTAACTACAATGCAACTTTTCTTGGGAAAACTGACTGATAGTGTTACAAGAGAACTCAGTTATAAAGACAATCCTAGGTCTACTTATTTTATAAACCTGAACTGAAAAGAGAGAAGATCCATCTTGATAGCTGTAAATTATGCCGAAAGTGCAATAGGTTTCTTAAAAAAACATCGTTCTTCAGCCAAAATTGTACAACATATGAGACTTCCTAAACTGTTTTTGACTAATTGGTGGGTACATCAACTCAAAAGTTGGAAAGTAGTACTCCTGCAGCCTGTACACAAACCATGCGAAATAAAAAGAATCCTAATGAGTCCCATTGAGTAACTAAACACACCAATTGAGAATTTTTAATAAGATGGCTGCATGCATCACCATGATGCAAAGGCTGGGGGTACGCCTCCATTTTCAAAAAAAAACTAAACACACCAATGCACTATGTATGGAGCAAATGAATCCATTGTGTGCATATCATATGAAAGAGCCCTCAAATAGAAAATATCAGGGAAAATTAGTACATGTATTCATCGCAGACTGGCTCCAGAACACAAGGTTTGAACCGAGCTCACCTCCCTTGTGTCCTCCCGATGACCGGCGGGGTCCATCACGCTATTGAAGCCTAGAGTGTCCATATATAGCTCTCTACTTAGGCTTTATCTTTACTATTAAAGAGGGATCGAACATCGTGATGGTTCGACCTCCTTCGATGCCCCACCTCCCTTCCTACGAGAACGATCCCGCCAGAGCCAATTGCTGGAAAAAAAACCACTTTGGAAACAGCCTGCACGTTCTCCACCTCCTCCCCAGATTTCTCTATCCTCTAGCTAACTCGAACCACCTCGGTGCCCCCGCTCCCGCGATCGCCCGCGCCGTCCGTCTCTCCCTCTCTATCCTCCCTGCTATCTCCAACACCGCCGCTCCAGCAGCCAGGCCGCCGCCATCTCACATCCCTGCAACCTATCTGGGCGTAGATGCCGCAGTCTGCTGAGGATGACGCCCAGGTGGAGTGCCGCCTCACTGCCTGCAAGGATCGCCGCCACCTTCGCTTCCCGGACCAAGATGGAATAGGCGTCGCTGCCTAGGCCCATGATCTGCCGGCGTGCGCGCACTGCTAAGGGGAGCATCTGCATCAACCTGGCATGGTGTCCATCGATCTTCCATGCGTCCGCCTGACCCCAATCTGCAGAACTGCTGCTGCATCTTCTCTATGCATTATTCCCCAATTCTCGTTGCTCTTGCATGGAAACCGTGTCCTCGTACCCTCCTTAGCCTCCTGATCTTCCTCTCCCATCTCTCAAGCTCCGGCAATGGCTGCCTCCAGAGGTGCAAACATCCGCAGTGAGCGGCTGCAACGAGAGGCGGAGAAGAAGCTGACTTTTGTACTCGGCACCTCCACCGCCGTGTGGAATTTTTTAACTCACATGTCATTTGTTGAGTGCTCCACACAAATATAAAGCATTTTCTATGAGCGTCCTTCTCCTTTTATCAATGCTTGAAAAATGATTACCAACGAGTGGTGTTTTATTTGCAGATATGATGATTTAGGCAATACTTCTAGGAAGAAAAAGATGATGAGCTATCAACTCAAATCTGATGGTGCAAGTCCAATTGGTGGCTGCCCTTTTGTTGTGTTAGTTGTTGGATGCTGGCTCGCTATAATTTTCCTTCTGAAAATATTGTGTGGAGCCATGGTCCAGTCGAACCCATGCTCCACACCGTACATCTACAGGCAGGATATACGGGGATGTGTGCACAGCTTGCATCAGGAAAATTGGCGGGAGTGATCAAGAACTACTTATCACACTAACATTTACTAATAAAACCTACTGCATGCCCATAGTATAGGCTATAAAAAATCCCCTCGTCGATGCAATGGCTATCTATAGTGCACCCAGATCAGTCTACAATTTTATATTCGCCTCCACCGTGGTGCTTTTCCTGGCATGGTGCCCTGACCAATTACATAGCTACAGATTTTCTTTTAAATGCTACAGGTTGCACACCAAAATATTGCCTGACTATTTGTATATTTCTTTGGCCTCTATTAAAGATGAAGAAACTATGTGTCAGGTGTCAGATAAAGTAAAAAAAAGATAATTCAAATGCAAAAATATTGTAGATTTAGATGGGCATAGTAAAACATTTTCGGAGACCGAAGGGTTTTGAGTCATGCATCAGTGTGTCACAAAAATAAAACATATGGATGTGATCTGTGCAAAAATATGAAGTTTGGCTGTGTTTCTACAAATTTGAATGGACTTTTGACCCCTGCTGCATGGTTTTTTGTAAAAACATGCAAATATCAACATTATTTTCTGAAATTGTTTATGAGGATACAGAACATCCAAATCTGCATGCATACATGCATGAACAGAATAATGTATTTTAAGCACTAGGGATTGGACTCATATGCTACAATACATTGATAAGTGTGCCAGCCCACCGGGTTAAAAAAAGAGCCTACACAGGGCTATAGGCAACCTGATTGAGAGATGAATCAAGGAAAACAGTACAAGATCAAGGAAGTTTGAATGCTGACTGAGCTCAGATCCACATGAAAATAGTACGAGATCGAACGGTGCCGAGTCTAGGTTCGGGTGAACCATGGTGTTGAACTTCCCCTCTCTTTTCCTTCTTGTCAATTGTGCTCTCACGAGTTCTATAATGTTTATATGGTAACCTGATCTCAGCTTCATATAGATTGATTTTTCAGAAGTCACTATCATCCTTGGATTTGTCAGGAATGGGAATAACTAGCTATGAAAGGGATAGGAAATGACATGGATAATGGGCTCAAGAAGTTCACTTATTTGCGGTAAAATAATGTTTATGATAACTGATGGATTCCACAATCATTGATCAATTGTTGGTGCTTGTGTAGGTGTTAGTTAGTTATTGTTTATGTTTTCTTTTATTTCATCTGAATTGGAGTTTTCCTCATGTGTTTCATTGAACTGCATGTTGGATGGTTCATGAAATGGATGATGTACACACATCAAGATTTTTTTGTCTAGCTGGCTGCAGGTTCTGTGACTGGTTGGACGATGTCGTTGCCTAGCAATGGCAAGGACTGATCGCCTGCTGCTGCACTCAGTCACTACTGGTCAAGACCTTGAGTTATAGCGCAAGCATAATTCATGGGCTTATGGTAAGGATGTGATATTGTTGGTTTATGGCAATTCATCCCTGTTTAATTCTATGATTTGGTCGGTTTATGGCAAGGATGTGGTGATTTATGATTTCTTGGATGCACAGATTTCACAGTCAATTTTGAGTACATGGATACTGGCCTCAATAAGTTCATCCTTGCTCACCGCCAGAACCACGAGAAGATCCTGGCCTGCACCGTCAAGATATCCCCTCCATAGTGTTACCGAACTTGGTCCTTACTTGGTGGTTAGTGAACTGGTGATGTTGTTTCTGTAGAGACTGAGGTACGAGCTCCGCAAGGGTGAAACAGAGACGCCTTATCCTCCCTCCTCGCCCCCCTCTCTCTCTCCCCCCTCTTGTTTATTTGCATATGCATCTGGGGGTGACATGTCATTTTTAGTTCAACACAAAAGGGCATAGTCAGTTTACCATTGGCTCACAAGAGTGAAAATTTATTTTTATATGTGATGAGACTATGCCCCAATCAATAATTAAATGAAGAATCAGCTTATCATTCTTGGCAGTTAGGATTCAGTATAGAAAATTTATAATCTGGTAAGGCAAAGTCTACCAATAACCAAATTGATTACACTCTGAAAACAGGGGTTGCGCAGTAACCAACTCCATTATGTGCATACAACTGGTCTGTAGGTTGATCTCTTTAATAGTTTTTGTACGAAAACATGCTCTGTTGATTGCAAATTGTATTTTGCATATATTTTTACATCATTTCCCGTTATTAATTCGCTTGCAAATTCATTAAAACACATTTCTTGTTGTCATGCTTCAGGAAAACTGCATGTCTTACAAGTTTTGAAGCTCGACATACTTCAGGAAATTTGAAGACGGTGAAGCCAGGATAGTGGTGAGATGCATCTCTCTAATATGGGCAAACAACTTCATTAAAGGTTGACAGAAGATGTTTACTTGCCCCTCCATAGATTGACCCTGACATACGGATTGAGCGTCTGAATCCACATAGTGGTAGACGTACTCTACCAAATGTATCGTCTGATAGACAGTTCAATGGCTGGTGTACTTCAAGATTTATTAGAATCAGAGTAAACACTTGATCATTTTGGTATGTCTTATTATGCTTCACATTGCCATATTCCTGTGTAAACTTGGTTTTTCTCATGTATTCTATGGGCATGCTCTCCAAATTAATGAACCTGACAGACATTCACCAAATTATGACCATCTTCATGTGAAAAGAGAGACCATGTGATGAAGGTCTCCACAAGGTATATTTGTTTCCAAGGAATTATGAGAAGTGCTTACTTTTTCGATCATTTTACTGCGCATTCTTCTTATACAGTGTATTTCAGGGTTCTTATACCATGTTGGTATTTACACAAAGTGCAATCTGATACCCAAAGATTTGACAGTCTTATTTAGACAATTTAGAGATTTTTTCCCCCCTCTGTTAGTTGTTTCCTCTTCAAATTGAGGAAATAAATGTATTCTTAACAATCATGCTCCCATTCTCCACAATGGAATCGTTCATTATAGTCAACTAGGAGCATTAGTTTTTCTAATGGATAACTCTTTGGGTTCAAATACCTTTTTTCTCCTGCTGGTGAGAATGAATATAGGAGTTTGGTTCTGGAAAGTAAACACACATGTAAACTTAATTAAATCTCACTGTTATGGCAAACAGTATCTGAAATGCTAAGAAGTTGTGAGTGATGCCTACATGCATGAAGAAATAGGTGGACCATTTGTCCTTCTAACAAACAGGGTCATGTCAGATATTGAGATGATCCTTTGTCAAGATATATAAACCACTAGGAGATACTGAAACCAATGTTTGAGTTGTCCCTCTTAACAAACAGGGTAATTTTTTTTCTTTTTTTCAAAAAGGGAGATCTCCCTGGCCTCTGCATCAGAACGATGCATACGGCCATCTTATTAACAAAAGGTGTCAACAAGGTTCCAAAGTCTCCAGCCAAACAACAAGCAAAAGATAAATGCAGCTCACCCAGAGCGACAGGCGGCTAGATACACAAACTAGCCCGAAAAAGATGCCACAACCGGCTGGCTAAAATAGATAGGGAAACTAATTGCCTATCCTATTACATGACCGCCATCCAAACCGGTTGAAGATATCCCGAGCTACCATCTCCCAGCGGATAGATCCAGTAACCAAATGCTCCCTAGCCTCCATCAGAGTGAGTAGCGACCACGAACGGATCAGTGCCGTAGCTCGGAAAATAACCTGCAAAAAATGAATCCGTGATGTTCTGTTAAAAACCAAATCATTTCTGCAATTCCAGATAGTCCATAACAAAGCGCAAACTCCAACCCGAACATGTCTTGCTAATTCAGGCTTAACCCCATTAAGCCATGTCCCAAATAAAGCATTGACCGAAGTCGGTGGAGTAATATTAAAAGCAATATGGACCGTCCGCCAAAGAACTTTGGCCAACGGGCAATCAAAGAATAAATGTTTAATCGTCTCATCCCGATCACAGAAACTACACCTAGTAGGTCTTGTCCAATTGCGTTTAATCAAGTTGTCCTTTGTTAAAATAACTTGTTTATGGACAAACCACATAAACACTTTAATTTTTAAAGGAACTTTGACAGCCCAAACATACTTGGAAGTTGGAATAGCATGCGAATTAATAACATCAATATACATTGATTTAACTGTAAATACTCCAGAGCTAGTCAACTTCCAGCGCAATATATCGGGACGGTGAGAAAGTTGAATCTCCATCAGTCTCCTAACTAGATGGAGCCATTCTTCCCAACGATTGCCCGCTAGCGACCGTCGAAACTGAACATTAAGGGGGGCAGATTGGAATACCGTTGCCACGAACACGTCACGTCGTTGAGCAATCCGATATAAAGACGGATATTGAATGGCTAAAGGTGATTCACCAAGCCAAGTATCCTCCCAGAAACGTGTACTTGTACCGTTTCCAATAACAAATCTCGTCCTATTAAACATAGATTGTTTGACTTTCATTAGTCCTTTCCAGAAAGGCGAATCAGTCGGCCTGACTGCGACCTGGGATAATGTTTTAGTCTGGAGGTACTTGTTGCGGAGGATCTGCGCCCACATGGCCTCAGTCCCGAAAGACAGCTTCCACAACCACTTACTAAGAAGGCATCTGTTCTTAACTTCAAGATTTTCAATACCGAGACCCCCTTGGTCTTTCGGTCTACAGATGATGTCCCATTTAGCAAGCCGGTATTTTCTTTTAAGTTCATCATCCTGCCAAAAGAAACGCGACCGATAGAAGTCCAGTCGTTTCCTAACACCAACTGGGACCTCAAAGAAAGATAAGAGAAACATAGGCATACTCGTGAGCACCGAATTAATCAATATCAAACGGCCTCCGTATGACATGAGCTTACCCTTCCAACAGCTCAGTTTTTTCTCAAATCGATCCTCGATGCATTTCCATTCTCTGTTTGTTAGCCGACGATGGTGGATTGGAATACCAAGGTAAGAGAAGGGTAAACTCCCCAACTCGCACCCAAACAATTGCCTATAAGACTTCTGGTCGTCTTTGGCTCTACCAAAGCAGAACAACTCGCTCTTATGAAAGTTAATCTTTAACCCGGTCAATTGTTCAAACAGGCATAACACTAGCTTCATATTTCTCGCCTTGGCCAAATCATGCTCCATAAAGATGATCGTATCATCGGCGTACTGAAGGATGGAAACACCTCCCTCAACAAGATGAGGTACCAACCCACCAACTTGACCATTCTCCTTCGCCCTTCCTATCAAAATTGCTAACATATCCACCACAATGTTAAACAGGATAGGGGACATCGGATCTCCTTGTCTTAGGCCTTTATGTGTCTGGAAATAATGACCTATGTCGTCATTCACTTTAATTCCCACACTCCCTTTTTGCGTAAATGAGTCAACCTGTCGGTGCCAGGCTTCATCAAAACCTTTCATATGCAATGCCTGTTGGAGGAATGACCACTTAACCTTATCGTACGCTTTTTCGAAATCCACCTTAAAAATTACTCCATCTAATTTCTTGGAATGGATTTCATGGAGCGTTTCATGAAGAACAACCACCCCTTCAAGGATGTTCCTGTCCGACATGAAAGCAGTTTGGGATTGCTGCACCATAGACTGCGCAATCTGTGTGAGCCTATTAGTCCCGACCTTGGTGAAGATTTTGAAACTAACATTGAGGAGGCAGATCGGTCGGAACTGCTCAATCCTCACAACATCCGTTTTCTTCGGGAGCAATGTGATAGTTCCAAAATTCAAGTGAAATAGTTGAAGCTGTCCGGAGAATAAATCATGAAACATCGGTAGTAAATCCCCCTTAACAACGTGCCAGCACTTTTTATAGAACTCAGCCGGGAACCGATCCGGACCGGGAGCCTTATTGTTCTTCATTTGTGCAATAGCATCAAACACCTCCTTTTCTGAGAACGGGGCAACCAGGATATCATTATCAGCAGCAGACAATTGAGGCACGTCCTCGATTCTGGACTCATCGAGGGACATACAATTGTCCTCCGGCGGTCCAAATAACTGTCTATAGTATTCGGTAATATAGGTTTTGAGATTATCCTGACCTAAAATAGTGCCCTCATCCTGCTCGAGCTGAAAGATCCGCTTCTTTCTGTGCTTACCATTAGCAATGAGGTGGAAGAATTGAGTATTCGCGTCCCCGTGGACTACTTTGCGGACCTTTGCACGCAAAGCCCACTTCAATTCTTCTTCGCGGAGAATTTCTTTCAGCCTCTTCTCCGCCTCATGTTTAACCTGGAGCTCGGCGGGCAACAACATCGCGGATTCGGCTTTTACGTCCAAGGCCTGTATAAGAGAGAGGAGCCTATCCTTCTCAATCTTATACACCCCACTGAGGTGCTTAGCCCAACCCCGTAAGAAACTTCTCAAATGCCTAATCTTATTCTGCCAGCGCTCGACCGCCGTCCTTCCTCCAACACCCTTGGCCCACTCCCTGGCTATGATGTCTAAGAACTCCTCGCGTTCGAACCAGGCCATCTCAAATGAGAAGGTGTTTTTGTTTCCCATATGATTCGGCTCCCCTGAGTCAACGAACAATGATGTGTGATCGGAGATTCCCCACGTGAGAGCTTGCACCGTAACAAGAGGGAACTTCTGTTCCCATTCCACGCTGGCGAGAACCCGATCAAGCTTTTCATACGTCGGGTTTGGCAGAGCATTAGCCCAGGTAAAGTTTCTACCAAAAAGCTCTATCTCCCTTAGATCTAAGCTTTCAATAATGGTATTGAACATAAATGACCACCTGCCGTCAAAGTTATCATTATTTTTCTCCTCTCTCCTCCTAATGATATTGAAATCACCCCCGACCAAAATCGGAAGCTGTTCGGACCCACATATCCGAACAAGATCCGCTAGAAACTCCGGTTTAAGCTCGGGTTGTGCGGCACTATAGACCGCTACCAAAGCCCAGTTGAACCCATCAACTTTAGACCTAACTCGAAACTTAACCGCGAAGTCACCCATTACTACACTCCGGACTTCAAGGGATTCACATCTCACACCCAGTAAGATACCTCCCGATCTACCTCGTGGTGGGAGACAATGCCAATCGAAATCAATACCTCCTACAAGAGAGGAGAGAAACTGCGGCGCAAAATTGTCTCTACCGGTTTCCGATAAAGCAATGAAATCTAACCGATGTTCCAGAGAAGCTTCAGCAAGAAACCTTCTTTTAGCCAAGTCCTTCAGACCTCTGCTATTCCAAAAGATTCCTTTCATAGTTCATCATGGAATTTTTTAGCAGTCCGAAACCTAGCACTCCTACGAACTGCAGAATCGGGATAAATCTTTCGTGTCCACTTACGCTTTGGCTTAGTGGGCTCCGTCACCCGGTCCTCATAACCGGGTTCAACGGAACCGCCAGCTACATCATCTAAGGGCGCATCATCACCCTCAGACTCCTGATTAGAAGGTGCTAGATTCGCACATAGATTATTTAGCACTCTAACCCCTAACGCATCAATTTCCTCATCATTCATGGGTTTGACCGCAGCAAGATTGCGAATAGTCTCTAAGGCCCGCTCCGCCTCTAAATCTAACATATCATTCACCGAATTGGAAATTTCATTATCAGTAGCGCCTAGTGAAACTCCTAATTGGTTTGCATTATTAATAATCTCCTCAGGAGCAAAATGCAATAAAGAATTAGATATGTTAACGGATATACCAGCAGAGATCGCAGCATCGTGAAGCTTGGCCGCCCTCATAGCGCACCGCTGCTGCATATCGTCCACCTCCGGAAGGTCCAGAACGCGAGCACTCATCCGTCTCCCCGTCGAGACCGGGTCTGAGATCCCGCCAAAGGAAATAACCTCCTCTCGAGAATGAGGAGGCCACGGGCTCCCAATGCCCTCGGACAAGTGCCCGGCGGGTGGGACAGGAGACAGGACAACTGGGGCCACCTGCCCACTCCCTCCTCCTGCCCCGACCACCGGCTCAGAGCGAAGTGACGAAGTCGCCGATGGGGCGGTCCTCCTGACCGCAGACGAGGACGGGATGTCTGGGGCCACCTGCCCCAGCCCCCCCTCCCCCGGCGTCACGGGAGACGCGGGTGGCACAACCAGGGCCTGAGGGTGAGGAACCGAAGCCACCTGCCTCGGGCTCCCACTCCTAGCGCTGGTGGGCCCCGACGTGGCCGGCACAAACAGGGTAATGTCAGAGTATAAAATTCTGAGACCAATATTTCACTTAGCCGTGCCCTTTAGCAGACAGCAATACCTGCACGTAGGAAACCTCACTTGTCTTGAGATGGATTGAATTTTATAGTAGCGTAGGTAGCCAAAGCTAGCTCGAATCACTGGATTGATTGATTGATTAGCAAGATACGCATATATGAAAGTTGATTGGGAGGCCATTGTCGACGCCGGAAGTAATAGCTGCCCGATGAATGCGCGGGAAGAGATCCCTGCGGAGCAATGGCGTCCACGAGCAGCTCTCATGGTCATGGGCGTGTGAGGATAGCACATGACCTGCAATAAACTGGAGCTTGCACAAGGAAAGGATGGCATGCAGCACAAGGAAAGGATGGCATGCAGCCAACGACGGTCGACGCGGCCGCTAGGGTAGCCTGTCGAGTCTTGTCTAAATTAACCTTCATTTAACATGTTGTATTATATGATGTGAAAAAGATGCCATAGAATTTGTAGTTAAAATCATTTTGCAATAGTCGCGGTTCTGTAAATAAAAAATATATTCTATGTTTAAAATTCTATTACATGAATTTTATGGTTCCAGTTACATTTGTGCACTAGAGTGTGGTTGATCGTTGGAGGAATGGGGAAGAAAATGGTGAATTTTATAGTCATGATCTTGACAACTTATTTTACATAGACAATGGTGAGCCAAGCGATAGCACATCCTAGATGGACATTCAAGGGCGAGAAAAGAAGGAAGAATACACATTGTATTTCTACAAGATTGGGGTTATAGAAACAGATGGATAGCATAGGCGACGTGGAAGAAAAAAATTGATATTCCGTGGCAATGCACGAACATTCAGCTAGTTTTAGCTTAATTCTGTGAACTTTTCTCTTCTATTTTCAATCATTTCAGTTGGATCTGAATCACTTCATGGACAAAGAGAACATGTAAAACAAGTATGAACTGAAATCTGAACCAAACTCAAGTTTCAATTACTCCCTTCATTTTTGTATACAAGGCCACTATGAAAAACACATTTTGCACCTATACAAGGGCACCAACATTAATCGAGGCAAATATTAATGATGTTTCCTCGTACTAGTAACCCATGGCTTAATTAGTACTTCCTCCGTTCTAAATTACTTGTCTTGGATTTGTCTAGATACGGATGTATCTAGACTCATTTTAGTGCTAGATACATCCGTATCTAGACAAATCTAAGACAAGTAATTCGGAACGGAGGGAGTAGCATGCATGTAGTGAATGATAACGACGCACTCACCTACTTCCTCTCTCATGGTCACTCAATTTCCACTAATGTGCATGCACCCTATTAATTAATCCGGTAAACGAGAAAATAAATTGGCTTGTAAAGCACACATTAATTTTTATCTTAGTATCTGTAATTTTAGTTTATGGTCTTGTATATAAAAATGGAGGGAGTATATTTAAACTAAAAAGTGAACTAAAACAAGTCTGAACTTTGAAAACTGAAATCTGAATATCTAAAACAAGTCTAAAGATGTCCGTACATCACCACCTTCTCAAAGGTCTCGCTCGCATGTACCCCTATATGACCATGTTAACGTGTAGACCGTACCTCGAGATCTCGGGAGGATCTGAGCTGAAAACTGAACTAAAAAATGTCTGAACTAAAGTAAGTCTGAAATGAAAAATGAAATCTGAACTAATGTGTGTTTCAATTGCCTGGGTGGACCAATTCTGGGAGGATATGCCGACAGCTAGATTGGACTGTGGCTCGCCGGAAGGATTGGGAGCGGTGGCACGGTTTAAGCAGAGAGAGGGGGAGAAACACAGCGCCCGTTGCGATTTGCAGTGCGCAGGTGCTGCCCTCACCCTTCTTCCTCTCGACCGGTGGCGGACGGCGTGCCGCCCAACGTGGGCGTGGACGAGTACCGGTGCAGGAGGCGGCTATGGAACCCAACGATTTCGAGGAGCAGCAGCAGTGTGCCACGAATTACGATCGCATCAACGGCTCTAACGCCCTCGATGCGATTATGCCTTTAAATCGTGCTTCGACGCGTGGGATCTGAATGGAAGCATGCTCCGCTGCCCGTTCTCGACGTCCCCCGCGTTCATTTCCTCGCCTGCATCTCCTCCGTCAGCGCCACCATGGTTGGGTGTGCCCCGCGCCCGAGCTCCATCTGCCGCCGCCGTTGCCCGGAACCGACGCCGCATGACTCGATCCGCCCGTTCCTGCCAGTTCCCGCCGTCCCCGTCGCCGGGACCCCTCCTGCCGTTGTCGCCTGCATCACCATGGACGTGCTGCTGTTTCTGTTCTTCAGAAACAAACAGCAGCAGCTCGCCCGCTCGTCTCGCTCGCGCGTTGACCGAGCGCAGCGCTAGCAGGCCTAGCTGCGCGCCCCCTGCAGGCCTTCCCTCTCCACTAGTTGGGCCAAGGCCCAGGGTGAGCAGCCCCCGATTTTTCCTTTGATGGGCTTCATGATCTAAATGCAGCCCGATGACTTTTTTTTTCAGATCTGTGAATTTGTCCAATTATCCAGAGTATTTCAGATTTGCAGAAAACCCCCCAAGCAACATGCATATAATATCTCACAAACGGTGCATCACATGTAAAAACTTAATATATGAAACTTGCTCAGAATTTTGTCTAGTTTAATAATATGTCATTTTCACCCATGTTTAAAATGTCTAAAATGATGTTTGTTTAAATTTGCTCCTATGCCATGTTAAAATAATTTAATTCATAACTATTTAACCATAGCTCCGAATTAAATAAACTTTGTATGTAAATGGGGTAGAATTTTGCCTAGTTTAACATGGTGGCATCATCTTGCATGTTTAATGACTCTAAAATTTGGTTTAGGGCATAACAGGACCAAACCTAATTTATGCATATGAGGAGTTTCCGGAATTGTTGTTCGTTGCTTCCGGCCTCATTTAAACTTGACTAGATAGGTAGTTTTACTTTGCTTCACCTCTTGCCATGCTAACAACATTTAATATTGTTGGGTACATAAACAAGATCGAACTAAATAACTTGTCGTGGTGTTTCGTCAATATGCACCGTTGCATATTGAGCTCCACTTAATTTGTAGGATTGTTTGTGCACTTTGCCATGCCATGCTTCATTAAACCGGACATGCATCATAATTGTTTGTGCATCATGCCATGTTGATGTGTTGGTTGTTTACTATGTTGTTTGCTTCTTTCCGGTGTTGCTTCTTCGGGTTGGTTCCGATAACGTCGTGTTTGTGAGGAACCGTTCGTCTACGTCCGTTTGTCTTCTTCATGGACTCGTTCTTCTTCCTTGCGGGATTTCAGGCAAGATGATCATACCCTCGAAATCACTTCTATCTTTGCTTGCTAGATGCTCGCTCTTTTGCTATGCCTATGCTGCGATACCTACCACTTGCTTATCATGCCTCCCATATTGTTGAACCAAGCCTCTAACCCACCTTGTCCTAGCAAACCGTTGATTGGCTATGTTACCGCTTTGCTCAGCCCCTCTTATAGCGTTGTTAGTTGCAGGTGAAGATTGAAGTCTGTTCCTTGTTGGAACATGGAGATGTTATTCCTTGTTGGAACATGTTTACTTGTTGGGATATCACAATATATCTTATTTAATTAATGCATCTATATACTTGGTAAAGGGTGGAAGGCTCGGCCTTATGCCTGGTGTTTTGTTCCACTCTTGCCGCCCTAGTTTCCGTCATATCGGTGTTATGTTCCCGGATTTTGCGTTCCTTATGCGGTTGGGTAATAATGGGAACCCCTTGACAGTTCGCCTTAAGTAAAGCTCCTCCAGCAATGCCCAACCTTGGTTTTACCTTTTGCCTCACCACCACCTACTTTTCCCTTGGGAGTCGCTCTCTCGAGGGTCATCTTTATTTTAACCCCCCGGGCCAGTGCTTGTCTAAGTGTTGGTCTGAAATGGGTAGCCTGCGGGGCCACCTCGGGGAAACTTGAGGGCTGGTTTTACTCGTAGCTTGACCTATCCAGTGTTGCCCTGAGAACGAGATATGTGCAGCTCCCATCAGGATGTTGGTGCATCGGGCGGTGTTGCTGGTTTAGTTTTACCCTGTCGAAATGTCTTGTTGTACCGGGATACCGAGTCTGATCGGAATGTCTCGGGAGGAGGTCTATTCCTTCGTTGACCGTGAGAGCTTGTGATGGGCTAAGTTGGGACATCCCTGCAGGGATTTGAACTTTCGAAAGCCGTGCCCGCGGTTATGGGCAGATGGGAATTTGTTAACGTCCGGTTGTAGAAAACCTGAAGTTGACCTTAATTAAAATACATCAACTGCATGTGTAACCGTGATGGTCTCTTTCCGGCGGGGTCTGGGAAGTGAACACGATTGTTGGAGTTATGCTTGACGTAGGTTGTTCTAGGATCACTTCTTGATCATACTTTTATTGACCGTGCTTTGCCTTCTCTTCTCGCTCTCATTTGCATATGTTAGCCACCATATATGCTAGTCGCTTGCTGCAGCTCCACCTCATACCTTTACCTTACCCATAAGCTTAAATAGTCTTGATCGCGAGGGTGCGAGATTGCTGAGTCCCTGTGGCTCACAGTTACTTCCAAAACCAGCTTGCAGGTGCCGATGAGTCCGTGCAGATGACGCAACCAAGCTCAGGAGGAGCTCAATGAAGATCTTGTCCTTTGTATTGTTTCGTTCTAGTTTGATCAGTAGTGGAGCCCAGTTGGGGTCGATCAGGGACCTTGTCGCATTTGGGGTTCTTTTTTTATTTTGGTTTCGTAGTCGGACCTTGACTGTATTTGGTTGTTGTAATGCTTTATTCCGTATTGTGTGAAGTGGCGATTGTAAGCCAACTATGTATCTTTTCCCTTATTGTATTACATGGGTTGTTTGCGAAGATTACCTCACTTGCGACATTGCTTTCAATGCGGTTATGCCTCTAAGTCGTGCTTCGACACGTGGGAGATATAGCCGCATCGAGGGCGTTACAACGGCCTTCATCACAGCGGACCAGCTCGTTGACATACACACGGGCATGCTGGCTTTACATCCTTAATCTGTCATTCCTCCAAGGGAAAAGTCTAAAAAAAACCTGAATTCGTATTCGAAGTCTGAATCAAACCTTAAACTCCCAATCCCTGAAATTGCCACCCTGTACTTTATAATCCCGGCTGATTTGTGCGAGTACTCGTTTGTGTTGAGCGGGTTTGCGTATGTGGCAGATTTGGGACGGGAAATACTAACCAGCTGAACTGACCACGGGCCCTACCATCGCAGCTCTTAAACCTCATCACCAAACCGCTGCCTCCCTTGACGGTTCCCCTTCTTGTCCCTTCTCCTTCCCCTTCCTGTGCAGCGGCAATGGCGATCGGGGACTGATATCGAGGATAGCAAGACGATCGCAACGGCTAGTGGAAACATCGGTAATCCTCATCCATGTCTTGCATTCTTCTGGTAGTTGCATCTGCCGCCAATCACAGGCTCGAGTTAGGGTTGTGAGCTCTGAAATTTTTAGGTTTGTAGGTCTTTCTGTTTGTGCGAAAAAGTTGGATTTGATCTTCAATTTAGTTTGGATTAGTTGTATTCCTCGTTGATTGTTGGAAAAAATTTGTGGCAATGCAGGCTAGGGTTTGTGTTGTGACCATGGATCCAAGTGAGAAATTGACTATGCGGTTTCATTTTGGTGGGCAATTTGTTCGAATTGGGCCAAATTTGGATTATGTTGGTGGGGATGAGGCAATGTCAGAGTTAGAGAGGGACAAAGTGTCCCTACCTGAGGTCAAAGGCTTTCTTGGTGATCACGTAACTTGTAAAGGAAGTATGAAAATTTACTTTCTTTTTCCTGGTAAAGAACTAGTGAATGGCTTGTTATTTCTCTCTGATGATGTTAGTTGTATGAAGATGTCAGAATACACTACTGATGGTGGAGTAGCTGAGGTTTATGTGGAATATTTTGGGGAGCAGTATAATCAAAGTGGCAGTGAAGACAGTGTTAGTGACTTTGAGGATGAGATAGGTATTGATGCTGATGAAGAAAGTGATACTGCACCTGACTGTATTATAACTGCAGAAGATGATCATGTGCTTGTACCAAATTAGAGAGGAGTGATAACTGAAATACTTAGTAGCCCTACAAAACATAAGTTTCTAAAGAAACAGAGGGATGATATAGGGTAATGCTCTCAAGTGAATGTGTGCGCAGATCTCATATCCGGCAGCTCTCAGGTACTAGATCCTGCATCACAAGGTGGTACTGCTGCTGCAATCACTATAGCAGGAACTCAACAGCCAACAATCCAACAAGTACAAGAAGAGGCAGTACATGATGACAGTGGTTCTGAAGATTCAGATAGCGATGCTGATGATACTAACTATGTGGCAGGTAGTGATGACAGTGGATTGGATGAAGAATATGTGGAACTAAGGGGACAAGCAAATGCCTTTAAGAAGAAAATCAGAGCCTCTAAGAGGTGGGCTGAAAGTAATCCTTCAGTTGCTGTTCCAATTGATCTAGTGGCAAATGTGGAAGAAGTGATAGGAGAAGATTACTTCGACTCAGATGATGAGGACTACTCATATGATGATCAAACAGATGATGATGGCCATATTGTTAGGAGGAAGAGCCAATTCATCAAGTATAACCCAAAGACAGAGATTCCTACTTTCTGTTTAGGGATGGTGTTCAGGAGCAAGAATCAGATGAAAAAGCACTAATAAAATATGGACTGCTCACAAAAAGAAGTATTGTTTTCATGAAGTCAGAGGATGAAAGGATTAGGGCCAAGTGTGGTTGGCCAGGATGTCCATGGCTCATTTATGGAGCAAAGACAAGCAGGTGTTCCAGATTTCAGGTTTTGACATATGAGAGTGAACATATGTGTGCTCCAAACAAGGGCAATCACCTTGTAACTGCTAAAGTGATTGCTAGAAGATATGAGGATATCTTAAGGGCCAACCCCACTTGGAAGATTGACAGCATTAAGGCCACTGTTTTGAAGGATTTCTTTGCTGATGTATCAACATCAAAGTGCAAGGCTGCAAAGAAGATAGTGTCACAGAAGCTATTAGAAGGGATGAAAGAGGAGTACACTAAGGTCTTTGACTACCAGCTAGAATTGCTGAGAAGCAATCCTGGCAGTACCATACTTGTTGGATTGGATCCGGGATACATGGACCAAAATCATTGTTAAGGAAATCGTTAACTGGTAGCTGCTCGGTCGGCTGGAGAGTAGGGGATTAATAGGCTAATCGGCAAGTTAATCGGCCATTTAATCAATTTATCGAATGATTTATCGGGTTATCGGCTACTCGGGGACCCTATGAGTAGGGATTAATCGGCAAGTTAACTGGTTAATCGGATGAATTCTTGAACAGTGACCAAAATATATTCCAGAGATTCTATGTGTGTTTCAATGCTATGAAAAAGGGTTTTAAAGCATGTAGAAGGGTGATTGGCCTTGATGGTTGCTTCTTTAAAGGAGCATGTCAAGGTGAGCTCCTTTGTGCTGTTGGTAGGGATGCTAACAACCAAATGTACCCAATTGCTTGGGCAATAGTAGAGCAAGAAACAACAAAAAGTTGGGAATGGTTTATTGGACTTCTTATCAAAGACTTGGACATAAACAATCAAGGTGAAGGCTGGGTGTTCATTTCTGATCAACAAAAGGTAATTTATGATCTTTACGACCATGTTGTTAATTATTGTTGTTTTGTCGCCTCGACGGAGCACGACCTAGTCTACTTATTTTATAGCATACTTTAGTCATGATGTCTGGTCGCCTCGACGGAGCACGACCTAGTCTACTTATTTTATAGCATTTTTTAGTCATGATGTTTGGTCGCCTCGACAGAGCACGACCTGGTCTACTTATTTTATAGCACATTTCTTTATCAATTTATGAGCGGTAGTATGGTTTAATTTGCATACAATTATCATGTAGGGTTTAATCAGCAGCATGCAAGATTATCTGCCAAAGGCACAACACAGGATGTGTGCTAGACACATATATGTTAACTGGAGAAAAAAGCATAGAGAGCATGCTCTACAGAAGAAGTTTTGGGCTATAGCAAAGGCTACAAACAGAGAAGATTTCATGTATAGAAAAGCAAAGTTAGCTCAAGACACACCTGAAGGGGCAATGGACATAATGAAAACAGAGCCTAAGCATTGGGCAAGAGCTTTTTTCCCTGTTGGTTCACTATGTGACTCAGTGGACAATAACCTCTGTGAGTCATTCAACAATGCAATCATTGAGGCCAGATTCTATCCTTGCATATCTATGTTGGAAAAGGTTAGACAGAAAATGACAAAGAGGGTACAAGAAAACATAGAAAAAATCTGAGAAGTGGACTAACAATCCAATTTGCCCAAATATCTTTAAAAAGCTTAAGGTGAGCATCAAATTCACTCAATTTTGTGATGTGCTCTGGAATGGGAAAGAGGGATTTGAGGTTAAGCATGTCAGTGGAAGAGGAAGGACCTATACAGTAAATTTAGAGGAGAGGACATGCTCTTGTGGGTACTTACAGCTTGCAGGCCTACCTTGCTGCCATGCTATAAGTGCTATATATAAGTCTGGTGGAAGAATTGAAGATTTTATTGAAAAGTGTTACTCAGTTGAGCAGTTCAAGAAAATATATGAGCATTGTTTGCAACCAGTTGAAGGTGAGGAAAGGTGGCCTATTTCTCAGAATCCCAGACCACAAGCTCCAGGATATGTTAGCATGCCTGGTAGGCCTAGGAAGAATGACAGGAGGAGGGAAGAAGGAGAAGCACCAAAAGGAAATAAGATGTCAAAACATGGGATTAAGATAACTTGCAGTATGTGTGGCAGCAAAGGCCACAATAAGACAGGTTGCCACAAAAATCCAGAAAAAGGGAAGAAAAAGAATGCCTTTTTGAAGAAAACATGGAGGAAAATGAAGGAAACTGAGGTATATAATTCTGCAGATTTATCATTAATTATGCATTTCTTGTAATGATTATGCATTTCCTTTCTTATGCATTTTTCATATATTAAGGCATTGTTTTTTCCAACAGCAAGCACACACTGATGCTTAGATCAGAGCAAGACAACAGGATAACTGCAAAGGAAAAGCAACTGGCCAAGCAAGTGGAGAGAAGAGGGAGATTCCTAAAAAACATAATTTGCAAGCCAAGAAAAAAAGCAAAGAAGTGATCCTGCTAGACTTGTGCTTTCTGGTCATGTTAGTATGTCAGTATTGTTAAACTGGTCATCTGTCCTGTTTGGTTGAACTTATGGTTTAGTCCTTTTGGTTGAACTACTGGTGTATGCACTATTATTTGTGTTGAACTTGACCTGGATGCACTGATCGTGTATGAACTTATCTTGGTAATGTGATGTTTGGTACTCTGCCACTTCCCTTTAAATCTGTGCCATGACCTACTATTGTTTGCTACTCTAAATCTGTCAAATTCCAAAGAAGAAAAGGCTGGCACATAGCTACTGTGAGCTATTTGAATTCTGCCAAAAAAATTACAGAGCAGCTCAAATTCCAAAGAAGAAAAGGCTGGCACATAGCTACTGTGAGCTATCTGGATTCTGCCAAAAAAATTACAGTGCAGCTGTAATTTTTTTGCAGACCAACTGTCTAAACAATCCAATCAAAAGGACACAAAATTTAAAGTGCCCAAGAAACTGGAGAGAAGAGGAAAATTTGCACTCATAATCATCACAAATATTTGAAAGTGCACAAAAGGAATTAATATCACTGGCAGATGACACAAATGTACTCTACAAAACATAGATCCTCCCATTACATCATCCAACCATTACATTGATCCTCTACCTAGCAGAAATCCTGCAAATAGACCAACAACTACACTGTTACACTGTTATACATTGCACTTCTCTCCATCCTTTCAGACCTAGCCAATATTCCTTTAATTTCTTCATTCTTCTCATGAATTTGTTGTGCCAGTACAGCCTCTGCTCCACTTCTCCTCCCCTATTCTAGCCATGCCATCGGTCTGAATCAAAATAGACAACAGTTCCAAACAATAAAAAATGGGAAATCTCAAAAAGGAATGAAGAAATTCAGTTCAAAGGAGGAAGATGAGGATCTTACAATCCCGAGCATGCAGCAATAGTATCTTCTTCCAGGATTTTTGTCGCTCCAGGAAATCCAACGGGCTGCCTTTTTCGGCGGCTTGCAGTAGCATGGCCTCGACGACTGGTACGCCATCGGGTCCTCTCGATAGGGCACCGGTGACCTGGATGGTGCCCTACGACGGCGCCCTCCATCTGAGTACGATGAACCAGAGGACGACGCCATTGGCGATTGCTCTGTCGCCGCCCGCCTCCCCTCCCCTCCTCGAACACTAATTTCTTTCCCCACCGAGCGGCCCAGGCATTCTTTTTCTTCACGGCCCAGACAACGGCCCAGATTGGCAATTGCAGCGATCCAGCAGGACCTGACGTCAGTCCTACGTGGGGTCTTATTCCAAGTTTCCAACCCAATCCGTCACATGCCAGCAGTCCCGAAGCGCAAATGAAGTTTTAGCACAAATCAGCCGGGATAAGCCGGGATTATAAAGTACAGGGTGACAATTTCAGGGATTGAGAGTTTAAGGTTTGATTCAGACTTGGAATACGAATTCAGGTTTTTTTTTTAGACTTTTCCCTTCCTCCAATATCTTAGTATATTTTACTAATTTGTCTATTCTTGCTTGGTTTGCTCAAACTTCACACATGCAAGAAACAAAATTAGCTTGAGACGTTTCTGCTTGGTCAGATGGCTACATATTTTCTTCTTTCCCTCACAGGGTTCTTTGTTCATCTACTCAACTGAAACATTTATACACCTATGACATGCAACGCGTGCCATTACCTGATCCACAAATTCACAAACATATGACTCATCCACCTCTACCAAATGACCATGCATGTGGTTATCGTTGAATTTTATGGGTCCAGCCAATTCAATGGCGGACACTAGGTGATGCTTCGATGGTCGCGGCGAGTGCTTCAACAGCCACGACGATGCTACAACGGCAATCCCGCTACTTCGATGATGTTGTGATGGCATGCTTCGACAACCGCACTGATGTTGTGATGAACCGCAATGGCGGCGTGCTTGAAACGGTTGCGGCAAGGCTGCCACGGTGTGCTTCGATGACCGCGGCGATGCTCCGACGAAGGCCAAATTGCTTTGACGATGCTGCGACAGCATGCTTCCCGGTCATGGCAGTGTTGCGACGATGGCACACCCGTTTCAACGATTCTATGACGATAGCCAGGCTGCTCCGATGATGCTTCGATGGTATATATTCTTCGACGACCACAACAGCGGCGGAGGCGTTAAGGACGCTGCTGTAAGCACTGCTATATCCAAGCAAACATGACTCCATGTACTTGCTAGAATGTTAGTATCAAATCCAACAAACACCCACACTCAACGTCAAGAATGTGGTGTTCTCCAATCCTCCTTGTGGTTAAGTACTACGCATCAAGTGTAAGTAAAAAAACAAGGAACTGTCAAACAGTCACGGCCCACTCAGTTTTAGGCGTCACGATAGGTGTGCTTTCAAGTGGGAAACAGAGAGATGTTCTGCGCCCCTGGATCGTGTGCGATCGCACGGCGCCGGACGCGGCTGATAAAGCCAAGAATAATTCGACTGTTTACAATCATTTTCCCAATTCAATCTATGAAATAGTAGAAATGTTCATTTGATTTGCATGCTGATGTTTTCCAAATATTTAAGGTGAAAAGGCAGAAGCTACGGATCTAAGAGTTACAGACTGAGTGTGCGTGCGGAGCAAGGCGTCCCCTCATAATTATTCATTCCCTTCTGAAATTTCACCCCTGCCCTCTACCTGAACCCGTAACTTCCCCCATAGGAAACAATGCCGACCCCCATCCCCGCCTCCAATTCCCACATTGTGTCACTGCGGTTGCCAGCATAATTAATCCATGCATGTATTCTTTACTCATTGTCTTCCGCACAAAAACAGAAGGAAAAATGGTGTGGGGTGGTGGGGCACACTATTATAGGTGAAGGGTTTAAATACGATTAACAGATTGCGGCGAGGGAGGTTGTAATGCGGAGTATTATACACTAGTATCATGCATATGGTACTAGTGTATTATATTACCTCCCTAATGCATAGTATCATATATTAGTATCACTAGCAAAAGAGCCCGTGCGTTGCAACGGAAGAGAAAACATAACACACGCTCTTAACTCAACAACCATTACTCAAGACCACAATAGGTCCATCTCCTTTATTTTTACGAGGCATCATATTTGTGTTGCCGCTTATCCTTCTTCTCACCCTTGCCGGCGATGGCCTCGGTGTTTACACAAAACAACAAAAAACGTGTGTCGAATATGGTTAATCCTAAGGCGTCTCTCTCTCCCTCTCCTCTCCCTCTCTCTCTCACACTCGCTTTCTCTCACTCTTGCGATGATAAATCTTTTGTTTTTCCCTGCGACATTTTTCAGAGGTATGCATGTGTAGTTATTGATGTTTTGTTTTCCGTATATGGTTATAGTGGGGTGTTTATTTGCAATCGGATCGCCGCCGGTATGAAAAAAAAACCGAATCTCGCGTTATAAATTATAAGTTTGCTTCCATAACAATAACAATATTTTAAAATATTTAACAAGTAAAATTAACATCATATTTAGATTTCACACATTTTTCTAAGAAAATTTCATATATAATATGTTAAAATCGAAGTTACGGTTTAAAAGATACAAATAATTTAGAAAATTATTTGGTTTGACTCAAATATATTCCAAAATAATATTTTAAAATACTTAACAGGTAAAAATAATCTCATATTCATATTCTACATATTTTTTAATCAAATTTCATACATAACATGTTTAAATCGGAGTTACGGTTTAAAAGATATGGATGATTTTAAAAAGCATTTGTTTGACTTAAATATGATCCGTGGATGAATTACCTAAAACATCAGGGTTTTTTTGAAAAATGTAAAATAACGGTTTGGGTGTGACTTAAATCCGGACGGCGGGTTGATTTCAAGAAAATACAGGGACTTTTGTGTAAAATACGAAAATAACGATTCGTTTTAACTTAAAACAGGACTGCGGGTTGAATTCTTTGAAATAGAAAGACTTTTTTGAAAAATGCCATGACGGACGAAAGAAACCCAATTTACTTTATTATTAGGTAAAGATATAGTACTTTATTTATTGTCATGCATGACATATAGTAGTATAACATTTATTATGATATGGTATCATGATATGATACTCAACCATCTCTTTGTTCATTTAATTCTATGACACCTCATCAAAATTGCCTAGTTGGCATGCATGATACTAGCTATGATACCCCCATTCCGACCGGCTTAAGACTGGCCATAGTGGGGAGTATCATATAGTAGTATCATGCATAAAGTGTATGATACTATATCCGTAGTGCATAGTATCATAAGTGATCTCATTTATTGCCATGCAAGACACATAGTAGCATCACATTTATTATGATACGGTATCTATCTATGTTATTATAACCATTTTTTTAATTCTCTGCCACATAAGCTTGTTTGCCAGTCACAAGTGTATGAAACCGGTTATTGGTTATGTTACCCCACTATGATCAGCCTAATAAGACCCACTGCAAATCCAGCGAGGACAATTTACTATGTCAATTGGCCAAATCTGAATCCATAAATTGTCTCCAACTTCACGACTCATGACTTGGTACGGGAGATGTCAACTAGGCACAAGCGCCTCAGCAGGACACTGATGAGCAGTCAGCAGTCAAAATGCACCCGAAGCACTAGTTGCTCTTCTGTTCGAAAGTCAATTGTTCTGGGGAGTCTAGAATGATTATGTGAGGACTTTGCCTAGTTGTTGACTACTTGGTTTGCATCCCCTTTCACATAATGGCTGCCAAACAGATAAAAGGTAAAGATCATCAAAAATAAGAAAACAGAAAATGAATTATAGTTTTTTTTCAAAAAGGGGGAGTTCTCCGGCCTCTGCATCAAAGTGATGCATACGGCCATCTTATTAACCAAATAAAAGTTCGAACAAGGTTTCAAAGTCTCCAACTGACAGAACAAAAAAAGAAAGCTCGCACAGAGCTAAAAAGGCTAGAAACACCAACTAGCCAAGAAAGAAAAGCCACAACCGGCTGGCTAAAGAAAGATAGGTAAACTAATTGCATATCCTATTACATGACCGCCATCCAAACCGGTTGAAGATATCCCGAACTACCATCTCCCAGCGGACAGATCCAGTAATCAAATGCTCCCTGGCCTCCGTCAGCGACCACGAACGGATCAGTGTGGTGGTTCGGAAAATAACCTGCAAAAAATGAATACGTGATATTCTGTTAAACACCAAATCATTTCTGCAAATCTAGATAGTCCACAGCAAGGCGCAAACTCCAACACGAATATGTCTCGCTAAGTCTGGCTCAATCCCATTAAGCCATATCCCAAATAACACATTGACAGAGTTCGGTGGAGTAATCTTAAAAGCAATGTGGACCGTCCGCCATACAACTTTGGCTAACGGGCAATCAAAAAAGAGGTGTTGAATCGTCTTATCCCGATCACAGAAACTACACCTAGTTGGTCCTGTCCAATTACGCTTTATCAAGTTGTCCTTGGTTAAAATAACTTGTTTATGGACAAACCACATAAACACTTTTATTTTCAAAGGCACTTTAACCTCCCAAACATGCTTAGAGGTAAGAATGGAGGACGAATTAATAACATCAATATACATGGATTTAACTGTAAAAACTCCAGACCTAGCCAGCTTCCAGTGTAATTCATCGGGTTGTTGAGAAAGCTGAACCTCCATCAGTCTCCTAACTAGACGGAGCCAAGCTTCCCAACGATTGCCCGCTAGCGACCGTTTGAACTGAATATTAAGGGGGATAGATTGAAATACCGTTGCAACGAACACCTCACGTCGTTGAACAATACGATATAAAGAAGGATATTGAATGGCCAAGGGTGTCTCTCCGAGCCAAGTATCCTCCCAAAAACGCGTACTAGCACCGTTGCCAATAATGAACTTTGTCCTATTAAAAAAGGACTGTTTGACTTTCATCAGTCCTCTCCAAAAAGGCGAGTCGGTCGGCTTGACTGTAACCTGGGACAAAGTTTTTGTGTGGAGGTACTTGCTACGAAGGATTTGCGCCCACGTGGCATCAGTCTCAGAAGAGAGTTTCCACAGCCACTTACTAAGAAGACATCTGTTCTTAACTTCAAGATTCCTGATCCCGAGACCCCCTTGGTCTTTCGGTCTACAGATGATATCCCATTTAGCTAGCTGGTACTTTCTTTTTAAGTCATCACCCTGCCAAAAGAAATGCGATCGATAGAAGTCCAGTCTTTTCCTGACACCAACTGGGACTTCAAAGAATGATAAGAGAAACATAGGCATACTCGTGAGTACCAAGTTAATCAAAATTAACCGGCCACCGTATGACATGAGCTTGCCCTTCCAGCAACTCAGCTTCTTCTCAAATCGATCTTCGACGCACTTCCATTCTCGGTTCGTCGGCCTACGATGGTGGATCGGGATACCTAAGTAGGAGAAAGGTAACTCCCCCAACTCGCACCCAAACAATTGCCTATAAGCGTCATGTTCATCCTTTGCTCTACCAAAGCAGAACAACTCACTCTTATGAAAGTTAATCTTTAACCCGGTCAATTGTTCGAACAGGCATAACACCAGCTTCATATTTCTCGCCTTGGCCAAATCATGCTCCATGAAGATGATTGTATCATCAGTGTACTGCAGGATGGATACACCTCCATCAACAAGATGGGGTACCAAGCCACTTACGTGACCATTCTCCTTAGCCCTCCCTATCAAAATTGCTAACATATCAACCACAATGTTAAACAATATAGGGGACATCGGATCTCCTTGTCTTAGGCCTTTATGTGTCTGGAAGTAACGACCAATATCGTCATTCACTTTAATTCCCACACTACCTTTTTGCGTGAATGATTCAACCTGGCAGCGCCAGGCTTCACCAAAACCTTTCATACGCAATGCCTGTTGGAGGAATGGCCATTTGACCTTATCATACGATTTCTCGAAATCCACCTTAAAAATTACTCCATCTAATTTTTTTGAATGGATTTCATGGAGCGTTTCATGAAGGACGACCACCCCTTCAAGAATGTTTCTGTCCGGCATGAAAGCAGTTTGGGACTGTTGCACCACAGAATGCGCAATCTGTGTAAGCCTATTAGTCCCGACCTTGGTGAAAATTTTGAAACTAACATTGAGAAGGCAGATTGGCCTGAACTGCTCAATTCTCACAGCATCCGTTTTCTTAGGGAGCAGTGTGATAGTTCCAAAGTTCAAGTGAAATAAGTGAAGCTGTCCAGAGAACAGATCATGAAATATAGGAAGCAAATCCCCCTTAATGATGTGCCAGCACTTTTTGTAGAACTCAACCGGAAAACCATCCGGTCCAGGAGCCTTATTATTTTTCATCTGTGTAATAGCATCAAGCACCTCCTTCTCAGTGAACGGGGCAACCAGAATATCATTATCATCAGCCGACAGTTGAGGCACATCCTCAGTCCTGGACTCATCGAGGGACACACAGCTATCCTCCGGTGGTCCAAACAACTGCCTATAATACTCTGTTATATAGGTTTTGAGGTTGTCTTGTCCTAAAATAGTGCCCTCATCTTGTTCAAGTTGAAAGATCCTCTTCTTTCTGTGCTTACCAGTAGCAATCAAGTGAAAGAATTGAGTATTTGCGTCCCCTTGGACCACTCTGCGGACCTTAGCCCACAACTCCCACTTCAGTTCTTCTTCGCGGAGAAGTTCTTTCAACCTCTTCTCCGCCTCAGATTTAACCTGAAGCTCAGCAGGCAACAAAATCGTGGATTCGGCCTTTATGTCTAGTGCCTGTATAAGAGAAAGGAGCATGTCCTTTTCAATATTATACACTCCGCTAAGGTGCTTAGCCCAACCCGGTAAGAAACTTCTCAAATTCCTAATCTTATTCTGCCAGCGCTCGACCGAAGTCCTCCCTCCTGCACCCTTAGCCCATTCCCTGACAATCAGGTCCAAGAATCCTTCGTGTTCGAACCAGGCCATCTCAAAAGAGAAGGTGTTTTTGTTCCCCACGTGGCTCGGCTCACCAGAATCCACGAGCAAGGGTGTATGATCGGAAATGCCCCGCGAGAGAGCTTGTACCGTTACAAGAGGGAACTTCTGTTCCCACTCCACACTCGCGAGAACTCGATCAAGCTTTTCATAAGTCGGGTTTGGCAAAGCATTAGCCCAGGTAAACTTTCTACCAGAAAGCTCTATCTCCCTCAGATCCAAGCTTTTAATAATGGTATTATTAAACATAAACGACCACCTGCCATCAAAGTTATCATTGTTTTTCTCCTCTCTCCTCCTAATGATATTAAAATCACCCCCAACTAAAATTGGGAGCTGCTCTGACCCACAGATTCGAACAAGGTCCGCCAGAAACTCTGGTTTAAGCTCAGGCTGTGCGGCACCATAAACTGCCACCAAAGCTCAGTTGAAACCATCTACTTTAGGCCTGACTCGAAACTTAACCACGAAGCCGCCCATCACTACACTTCGGACTTCAAGCGAATCGCATCTTACACCTAGCAAGATACCACCCGATCTTTCTCGCGGGGGGAGACAATGCCAATCGAAATCAACACCACCCACAAGAGAGGAAAGAAACTGGGGCGCAAAGTTAGCTCGACCAGTTTCCGAAAGAGCAACAAAATCTAAACGTTGCTCCAAAGATGCCTCAGCCAGAAACCTTCTTTTAGCCAAGTCCTTCAGACCTCTGCTATTCCAGAAGACCCCTTTCATCGATCATCATAGAATTTTTTGGTGATTCGAATCCTAGAACTCCTACGTACTGAAGAATCAAGATAAATCTTCCGTTTCCACTTGCGCTTTGGTTTACTAGGTTCAGTTTCTCGGTCCTCATAACCGGGTTCAACGGTACTAACAACTGCATCATCTATGGGCACATCATCATCCTCAGACTCATGGTTGGATGGTGCTAGATCCACACACAGATTATCCAGCACCCTGACTCCTAACGCATCAATCTCATCATCATTCATGGGTTTTACCACTGCGAGATTACGAATTGTCTCTAAGGCACGCTCCGCCTCCAAATCTAAAAGATCATTCACCGACTTGGAAATCTCACTATCCGTAGCCCCTAGAGAAACTCCTAATTGGTTTGCATTATTTATAATGTCCTCATTAGAAAAATGCAATAAAGAATTAGATATGTTGACGGACATACCAGTAGAGATCGCAGTATCATGAAGCTTGGCTGCCCTAATAGCGCACCTCTGCTGCATGTCATCCACCTCCGGGAGCTCCTGAATGCGAGCACTCATCCGTCTCCCCGCCGAGACCGGGTCAGGGATCCCGCAAAAAGCAATGACCTCCTCCCTAGTAAAACCTTGCGTTGAATCCCTCAAAGGGTCAACCAAGGTCACTGGAGTAGGCGGCTGGGGGCTCCCATGCCCCTCGGATAAGTGGCCCACACGGAGGCCCTGAGCCGCGCGCAAGTCGGGAGAGAGAAGGGCGTGGGTCGCTTGCCCGAGCCCTCCTCCCATCCCACCCCTCGGTGCCGAGTGGCGCGTTGGCGTCGCCAGAGAGGCGGTCCTCCTGACCGCCGTAGAAGAAGGAGGAGTCAGGGCCACCTGCCCCGAACCCTCCCCCAGCGCCACAGAAGGCGCGGACGCCGTCGCCGCCACCGAGGACGAGATAGCCGAGGCCACCTGCGTCGGACCACCTGTCGCAGCACCCGCCGACGCCTCCAAGATGGGCATCACCGGCGATGGTGTAGGGATGGGAGTTGTCGAGGCCACCTGCCCCGACTCCCCTCCCCCAAGCCCCAACTCGGGCGTAGACATCATCTTCGGAACCTCGACCACAGGTGAAGCAGGGGGAGTAGAAGCAACCACAGGCTCAACGTTCCCAACTCCAACCAAAGTCCTCGGCGACGATGCCGTCACCATAAGTCCAGGCAAGGACCCGCCAGCTCCCTCGAACTCCAACAAAGGGAGCGTATGCTCGAACACATCATCAGAATCCACCCTGTTGCTCCAAAGTCTGGGAGGGGCAGAGGCTGGCTTGAAGGACCCAAACCTCAGCAAAGTTATAGGCACTGATGGTGAAGGTGCCAGCTCAACTCCGGACCCAACCCCGGGCAACTGAGCAATAGGTCCAGAACCGTTAGTCCCCTCCCTCGAGGACTCATCAGTCGGTGCCCCCCTGGCACCCGCACTGTCGTCACCCTCGTGCATATCCATGTCATTCCCATTAATGTCCTCAGCAAACAGATCAGTGTCCTCAAACTCAATATCGAGCGGGAAAACCTCTCCCCTATAAGTCCAGTTGACCTTATCCGGTACAAACTCAACATCCAGAACGCTCACTAGAAGCCGGGCCACTCCATGAGCTCGGGTAAAAGCCATATCTACTTTTTCCGTCTTCCCAACCATAATACCCATGCTGGCCACAACACGAACATCCTGCAACGGGTTGGAAGGGGCTCCCAAAAACCTCAACCAGACCTGCGTAAGTGGTTTGCCCTTAGGCTCCATCTTCTTCCACTCGTGAAACTCCAGGATGCACTTAGTGCCAGGAACTCTACACAGACCGAAGCTCAGCAGTCTCTGCAAATCATCCACAGTGGGGAAATCCACCCTAAAGACATTGTCCTCGAGAGCAACCAACTCCCATTGGAATTCACCCGGTGCCAGCTCCTGAAGCCTCCGCACAATCTGAGCCTCAGTCACCTCACCCTGGGTCGCTTTCACAACCCCGGTGGTCAAGCTCTGTGTCTCCTCCGGAATCTCTCTCGCCGCCGGGGACTCAAAGAACATCAGCTGCGCACAATATACTCCATACATTGTCAAAGCCGGAGCCTGGTCACGCAAAAACGGGCAATCCCCAGATGCATGTGCTGGCTTGCCGCACGACTCACACAGCTCCGCCACACACCCAACAATGAAGTGGCCCTTCTCACCACAACGGTAGCAAAGCATCCTTTCTTTCTTGCGTGCCCATTTGGCCGCCCTCTCAGTATCAGACCTGTCAGCAACCTCAGCCACCGTCCCAGACGCAGGTACCTCCACACTGGCCAGGGCCGTCACCACCTCCATCGCCTGGGTAGTGAGATCCGTAGACTAAGCGTGATCGGTCTCCACTGCTGCCGCCGCGTGGTCAACAACAGCCGGGGCCGGAGGTTGTCGGCGATACCTCCCACGGCCACCACCCCGACCCCCACGATGTCCGCTGTAGCCCCCTCTCTGGCGGTTGTCCGGACCTGAGGCTCCTTCTACAAATCCACCGGGAGGACCGAGGAACGGTCTCTCTATAGACCCGTCACTCTGCCAGGCGTAACCACGACCTCCTCCTATGGAAGAGGAACCACGATGCTGTCCATCTCCATACGCATCAGATCCATCATCTCCCCACTGGCCTTGGGGCGGAGCATGCGACTCATTGGCGATAGCATTCTGCTTATTCTGCATCGGTCCCGACCGGTTCTGAACTGGCCTCGCGACGAAGTGAGGCGGAGGCGCTGCCCGAGGCTGACCGCCCGTAGTAGTCGGTGCGCCCCCAGGAGGAGCACCGCCCCGGCCAGCAGCAGCCGCACCGGCCGGCGCAGGGGGGCGGATCCACCACGACCCGCGGCCGGCTGAGTAGCGGGCACCGCACCCGACGCTTGAGGCCTGAGCCCGCCCCTACCAGCGGGCGTTTGCATGGGCAGATGCCTTGGCGGCCGCACACCCAAGTGACTGCTGCCACGGCCCGGGTTACCCAGCGGCACACTCCCGGCCGCCGGCGGCCTCTGGCCAATCGGTGCAAGGCCTCCACGCCCAGCACCCACCGCCGGCGGCGGAGCCGCCCCGCCTCGTCCAGCAGTAGTGGAGGGCACCATCTTCTTGGGAGGCGGCTGCGCCGCAGAACCGCGTCCGGCCATGCCCAGGAGAGGCCGGATTCTCCTAGCCCGGCGATCACCGCACTTCGGGAATCCACGGGTGTCGCACCGATGAACCCTAAAACGAGCAGGAGACGGCGCTCGAGGAAAAGCAGCTCGATCGTCTGCGTACGTGCATGCGAAATCAATACGGGCAGGATCCTGGTCCGGTACAGCATGGGCCTCATACCCATCTGACTCTGGCCCATCTCCTCGCAGCCCCGGCTCCTTCCGAGCCGGCCCAGCGCAGCCCAATAAGTGATTCAAATGCATCGATCTCATCTCCGAGATCCCGTTCGCCGGCACGGCCAACATAGGCGTCGCAAGTACCTGTCGATGGTCGATCCGCCTCGCGTGCTTCTTCTTCTTTACAGTAATCCACGACTCCGGTCTAATCAAATCGAAAAGCGTAAGATTCGGAAGACTCACCTTAGGTAAGGGACCCTTCCAAGGTCTTAGCGCCGACGCCGCCGTCCTCCGATGAACAACCTGTCGGATCATCTTGTTCTTCTCGCCCGCGTGATGGGGTTGGTCAGCGTGATGGCTAGCACCAAACTCATGCCTTTTTTCCTACAGTCCCGTCTTCATCTCGACCTCTCGGGGTTATGCCTGCCTTCTCATTTGGTGGTCGCGCAGCGACCTTCGGGACACAATTGCTTCGACCACTCTATCCTACGATGGCGTAACTGGATGGATTATTAATTGATGTGTATAAATCTTGTTTCATTAGAATAATTAGGCGTTTATGCCCCTTCTTTTTTAGGGTTTTTGAACATTTCAAAAAATGCGAAACATTGTTTTTTCAAAAATTTCAATAGTTTTGGAAAAACACGAACAAAATTAGAAACATTAATAGTTTTTGAAATTCGCAAAAAATATTTTGAAAACATGAAAAAAATGAACAACACAATTTTTTTAAAGGGGAACATTCAAAACAATTTTAGTGGATGTTTTATTAGACTCAAATATTATTTTGGATTTGTGAACATTTCACTAAAGCAAGAACATTTTATAAAATGTAATTTTCTAAAAAAATCTCAAAGAATTTTGGAAACAGATTTTTTTTTAAATGTGAACGTTTTTGAATGTATATAAAATTTCAAAACGGATCTTTTTTAAAAGTTTCGTAAATTTTTCAAAAGAGGAACACATTTTTGGAAATATGACCTTTTTGAATATTTGAACAAAATTGAAATTCAGAATACTTTTGTAAAATTTTTACATCACAAAAAAATAAAAAAATAAATATTAAAGAGAAAGAGAAAATTAGAAAAGAAAATAGAAATAGAACAATGAAAAAGGGAAAACGGCCTAGCCCACTCTTAGGCGTCCTGTGAAAAGGTTCAACTATTTATCGCTCCATGCGAGAAATAATGTCTTTGCAAGTGCATGGGTAATAATAAGTGGGGCTGGCTTCCTTGGGCCGGAGCGCGTGCGGCCCATTTACGGAATTCTGGACAATGTTTTTTCGTTTCTAGCAAATAGACGCATACAAATTTAGTACCACCTCGGATAAAAAAATCTTTTCAACGGTGAACGGGTGAAGAAGTTGGAGAAACGCACCTTGCTTTATTAGTAGGTATAGATATAGATATAGATAGATAGATCTAGATATAAATATAGATGTTTGTTGCATGATATTTCAAGCAAATACTTGGTCGTTGTACTGCATGCCATGAAAGTAAATACCCCATCCATCTAGAAATACTTGTCAGATACTTAGAGGTATTTTAGTTCTAAATACATCCATTTTTATCTATTTCTACGACGAGTAATTCTGGACAGAGGGAGTAAAAAACTGATGACGGTGCTAGAGAAGAGCATTTCACTCTGCAACTTAAGTTCCGAATCATAGTAACTTGGTTGGTAAGATTGAATGTTTGATCACATATTTAAAAATATCCAGGTAATTAATACACCTAGATGAGCTATTTCAGCGGTCCATGGCAGTCCTACATTTATCTGGTAAGAATGGAAGAAACACTAAATATTCAGAGTAATAATTACGACATGGGTTATACTTGTATTAGCATAAGAGCTATAAATTTAACATGAAGCACAACCAACCATTAACTACAATGCAACTTTTCTTGGGAAACTGACTGATAGTGTTACAGGAGAACTCAATTATAAAGAATCCTAGGTCTATACTTAGTTTATAAATTTGAACTGAAAAGAGAAGATCCATCTTGATAGCTGTAAATTATGTCAAAAGTGCAAATCTTTTTCAAAAAACTAAACCCATCGTTCTCCAGCCAAAATCGCCAAAATCGTACAGCATATGAGACTTCCTAAAAAGTTTTTGACTAATTGGTGGGAGAACACCAACTCAAAAGCTGGAAAGTAGTAGTGCTGCGGCCTATACACAAACCATGTGAAATAAAGAGAATCCCTGGTGAGTCCCATTCAGTAACTAAACACTCCAATGCACTATGTATGTACCAAATGAATCCATTATGTGCATATCACATGAAAGAGCCGGCAAATAAAAAATTCCGGAGAAAATTAGTACATATATTCATTGAAGACTGGCTGCATAAGTACATCATAGCTCCAATCCTAAACACAAAAATATATACTATCATAATGAACAGCCAACCACTTGAAATACCTTGATTTTCTTTATGAAAAGCCGCCATATGAGTGGGTTAATTATGTGTTTCTTATCCTTCCATTGCTCCTAAAACACCTCCCAGTACATTTTTCTTGACTAAAAAACTCTCCTAGTAAGCCTGGCCATATAAATAAAAGAGAATTTCGGACAAATGCTTATTAGTTAAACTCATAGTGAGCAAAAAAATGTTGGCAAAGTTAATTTTCATTTACATTGGAAGTACGGACCAAATTGTCATATCTTAAAAAAGATCAATAAAGTTGTACTTTGACCAAGGATTGAAATTTGTAAATATTTTGGTTTTTGGTTTCAACAAAATTCATAGCCCGAACACATGGCCCATAGTTTCAGACAACAACCTCCGCCGCTGCAGCCGGCGCCACGTCTGGCGGGGCAACAACGACCGCCAGGTGTTAGCCCCAGTTCTCATGTTCAGTGTCAGTGTGTTAGTCTGTCAGGTTCAGCTGCCGATCGAGAATACGCAAGAGACAGTAGGGGCGTGTTTGGTTGCCTGCATATGGCCCAGCCTGTCCCGTGCGGGAAAGATTGAGCCCATTAGGTTGCCTGCGTTCACTGTACAACCCGCATCGCACGAAACTTAAAGCATGTCCAGGCCAGGCCCAGGGGAAATGCCCGAATCGTCAGTAGCTCGCGAGCCTGGCTCGGGCGAGGCAGGGGAGGGCGACGTGCTTCTCCCCTCGTGCGAGCAGGAAGATGGAGCGAGCTCACCCACGTCACCGAAAAATCGGCGGGAGGATTTCAGCTCACCTCCCGCCGAGTCCACCCCTATTTAGCCCCTCCCTCACTGCCCCAACTCCCGCCACCATTTTCCCTCTGTTCGAGATTTCCCGCCGACATGCATCGGCACGGACAAGCAGGTAAGTGGCACATCTTCATCGGCTGGTGGTCCATGGCGTCGACGCTCCTTCACCGGCAGACGTTGATCTTCCACGACCGTCCCCCCTCGTCCTCGAGCTGTAGCCATGGCCTCTGTGAGTTCAATCCCCCTTTCTCTTTGTTCCTTCTAGTGTTGACAGTGGCAAGGTTGGAGGTGTCAAGGTGGATCGTCAGTTTGGGCAGAAGCTGAAGAACTTCATCATCTTCGCCCAGTTCATCGCCATTGCTGTGATGTGGTGTTGGTATGCTAGGTGTGGGTAAGCTCACCAACTAGGTGTTGGGGAACGTAGTAATTTCAAAAAAAAAATCTTACGCACATGCAAGATCCATCTAGGTGATGCATAGCAACGAGAGGGGAGAGTGTTGTCCACGTACCCTCGTAGACTGTAAGCGGAAACGTTATGACAACGCGGTTGATGTAGTCGTACGTCTTCATGATCTGACCGATCCTAGCACCGAAGGTACGGCACCTCCGCGATTTGCACACGTTCAGCTCGGTGACGTCCCACGAACTCTAGATCCAGCTGAGGTCGAGGGAGAGTTTTGTCAGCACGACAGCGTGATGACGGTGATGATAAAGTTACCAACGCAGGGCTTCGCCTAAGCACTACAACGATATGACCGAGGTGGAAATCTGTGGAGGGGGCACCGCACACGGCTAAACAATCAACTTGTGTGTCTATGGGGTGCCCTCCTCCCCCGTATATAAAGGGGTGGAGGAAGGGGAGGGCCAACCCTCTATGGCGCACCCTAAGGGGGGAGTCCTACTCCTGGTGGGAGTAGGATTCCCCCTTTCCCTTGTTGGAGTAGGAGAGAAGGAAGGGGGAGAGAGGGAGAAGGAAAGGGGGGGCGGCCCCCCACCCCAATTCGGATTGGGCTTGGGGGGGCCACCTAGGCCGCCTCGTCCTCTCTCCCACTAAGGCCCATACACTCCCCGGGGGGGGGGGGGGGTCCGGTAACCCCCGGTACTCCGGTAAATGCCCGAACTCACCCGGAACCATTCTGATGTCCAAACATAGCCTTCCATTATATCGATATTTATGTCTCGACCATTTTGAGACTCCTCGTCATGTCCGAGATCATATACGGGACTCCGAACTACCTTCGGTACATCAAACCACATAAACTCATAATACCGATCGTCACCGAACATTAAGCGTGCGGACCCTATGGGTTCGAGAACTATGTCGACATGACCAAGACTCATATCCAGTCGATAACCAATAGTGGAACCAGGATGCTCATATTGGTTCCTACATAATCTACGAAGATCTTTATCGGTCAAACCGCATAATGATACGTCCATTTTGCATCATTCTTTTATATCGATATTTATTGCATTATGGGCTGTTATTTCACATTATGTCACAATACTTATGGCTATTCTCTCTTATTTTACAAGGTTTACATAAGGAGGGAGAATGCCGGCAGTTGGAATTCTGGGCTGGAAAAGGAGCAAATATTAGAGACCTATTCTGCACAATTCCAAAAGTACTGAAACTCCACGGAATACCTTATAATAAATAATGAAAAATCCTCGCCAAAGATGAAGACCAGGGGGCCCACACCCTGTCCACGAGGGTGGGGGCGCCCCCCTAGGGCGCGCCCCCTACCTCGTGGGCCCCCTGGTGGCTCTCAGATGACCATCTTCTGCTATATGAAGTCTTTCGTCAAGAAAAAAAAAGAGGCAACCTTTTGGGACGAAACTCCACCGCCATGAGGCGGAACCTTGGCGGAACCAATCTAGGGCTCCGGCAGAGCTGTTCTGTCGGGGAAACTTCCCTCCCGGAGGGGGAAATCATCGTCATCGTCATCATCAACGCTCCTGTCATCGGGAGAGGGCAATCTCCATCAACATCTTCATCAGCACCATCTCATCTCAAAACCCTAGTTCATCTCTTGTATCCAATTCTTGTCTCCAAGTCCGGGATTGGTGCTAGTAGGTTGCTAGTAGTGTTAATTACTCCTTGTAGTTGATGCTAGTTGGTTTAATTGGTGGAAGAACATATGTTCAGATCCTTTATGCATATTATTAACCCTCTGATTATGAACATGAATATGCTTTGTGAGTAGTTACGTTTGTTCCTGAGGACAAGGGAGAAGTCTTGCTATTAGTAGTCATGTGAATTTGGTATTCGTTTGATATTTTGATGAGATGTATGTTGTCTAGCCTCTAGTGGTGTTATGTGAACGTCGACTACATAACACTTCACCATTATTTGGGCCTAGAGGAAGGCATTGGGAAGTAATAAGTAGATGTTGGGTTGCTAGAGTGACAGAAGCTTAAACCCTAGTTTATGCGTTGCTTCGTAAGGGGCTGATTTGGATCCATATGTTTCATGCTATGGTTAGGTTTACCTTAATACTTTTGTTGTAGTTGCGGATGCTTGCAATAGAGGTTAATCATAAGTGGGATGCTTGTTCAAGTAAGAACAGCACCCAAGCACCGGTCCACCCACATGTCAAATTATCAAAGTACCGAACACGAATCATATGAACGTGATGAAAACTAGCTTGACGATATTCCCATGTGTCCTCGGGAGCTCTTTTCCTTATATAAGAGTTTGTCCAGGCTTGTCCTTTGCTACAAAAAGGATTGGGCCACCTTGCTGCACTTTATTTACTTTTGTTACTTGTTGCTTGTTACAAATTATCTTATCACAAAACTATCTGTTACCACTTATTTCAGTACTTGCAGAGGATACCTTGCTGAAAACCGCTTATCATTTCCTTCTGCTCCTCGTTGGGTTCGACACTCTTACTTATCGAAAGGACTATGATAGATCCCCTATACTTGTGGGTCATCAAGACTCTTTTCTGGCGCCGTTGCCGGGGAGTGAAGCGCCTTTGGTAGGTGGAATTTGGCAAGGAAAATTTATATAGTGTGCTGAAATTTACTGTCACTTGTTACTATGGAAAGTTATCCTCTGAGAGGCTTGTTCGGGGTATCTTCACCCCGACCAGTAGAGCAAAGAGTTGCTCCTCAACCTACTGAACCTATTGAAAATGAAATTCCTTATGAGTATCCTTCGGGTATGATAGAAAAACTGCTAGCTAATCCTTTTACAGGAGATGGAACAAAGCATCCTGATGAAGACCTAATATATGTGCATGAAGTTTGTGGATTATTTAAGCTTGCAGGTATACCCGATGATGTTGCTAAGAAGAAGGTCTTCCCTTTATCTTTGAAGGGAGACACATTGACATGATACAGGCTATGTGATGATACGAGATCATGGAACTATAGAAGATTGAAATTGGAATTTCATCAAAGTATTACCCTATGCATCTTGTTCATCGTGACCGCAATTATATATATAATTTTTGGACTCGCGAAGGAGAAAGCATCACTCAAGCTTGGGGGAGGCTTAAATCAATGTTATATTCATGCCCCAATCATGAGCTTCCAAGAGAAACAATTCTTCAAATTTTTATGCTCGGCTTTCTGAAAATAATCGCACCATGCTCGATGCTTCTTGTGCTGGCTCTTTTATGATGAAGACTATTGGATTTAGATGGGATTTATTGGATAGAATTAAACGCAACTCTGAAGATTGGGATCTCGACGAAGGTAAGGAGTCAGGTATGACACCTAAGTTTGATTGTGTTAAATCTTTTATGGATACTGATATTTTCCGTAAGTTTAGCACTAAATATGGACTCGATCCTGAGATAGTAGCTTCTTTCTGTGAATATTTTGCTACTTATGTTGATCTCCCTAAGGAGAAGTCGTTTAAATATCATCCTCCCATAGAAGTAAAAGTAGCTGCACATTTTAAAGTTGAAGAAAAGACTGTCACTTATAATGATCCTATTGTTCCTACTTGTTATGTTGAGAAACCACCTTTCCCTGTTAGGATAAAGGATCATGCTAAAGCTTCAACTGTGGTTCGTAAAAGCAATATTAAAACATATACACCTTGAGGGAGTCCTGGATTAGGGGGTCTTCGGACAGCCGGACTATATCCTTTGGCCGGACTATTGGACTATGAAGATACGAGATTGAAGACTTCGTCCCGTGTCCGGATGGGACTCTACCTGGCGTGGAAGGCAAGCTAGGCAATACGGATATGCATATCTCCTCCTTTGTAGCCGACCATGTGTAACCCTAGCCTCCTCCGATGTCTATATAAACCGGAGGGTTTTAGTCCGTAGGACAACATACAATCATACCATAGGCTAGCTTCTAGAGTTTAGCCTCTCCGATCTCGTGGTAGATCAACTCTTGTACTACTCATATTATCAAGAATAATCAAGCAGGACGTAGGGTTTTACCTCCATCAAAAGGGCCCGAACCTGGGTAAAACATCGTGTCCCCTGCCTCCTGTTACCATCCTCCTTAGACGCGCAGTTCGGGACCTCCTTCCCGAGATCTGCCGGTTTTGACACCGACATTGGTGCTTTCATTGAGAGTTCCTCTGTGTCGTCACCATTAGGCTTGATGGCTCCTTCGATCATCGATAGCGTTGCAGTCCAGGGTGAGACTTTTCTCCCCAGAAAAATCTTTGCATTCGGCGGCTTCGCACTGCGGGCCAACTCGCTTGGCCATCTGGAGCAGATCGAGAGTTATGCCCCTGGCCACCAGGTCAGGTTTGGAAGCTTCAACTACACGGCCGACATCCGCGGAGACTTGATCTTCGACGGATTCGAGCCCCAGCCGAGTGTGCACACGGTCACAATGAGCATGATTTAGCTCTACCATCGGACAGTGTTCAGGAGACCGCACCGGCAACCGCTCCGACCTTCAATTCGGAGCCAATTGCGCCATCCATGGACGGGTGGATAGACCCCGCCAGGGAGGCCATATTCTCAGCGGTGATCGAGCCGAATATCGACCTTACCCTCCACGGGAGCCGTGATGCCGAACTACCGGATTCTTCCCCGGCCACGGACTCCGAACCGCTTGCGCCCGTGCCTATCGAATCCGACTGGGCGCCGATCATGGAGTTCACCTCCGCGGATATCTTTCAGCACTCGCCCTTTGGCGACATACTGGACTCATTAAGGTCTCTCTCCCTGTCAGGAGAGTCCGGGCCAAACTATGTTCGGCAGGATTGGGATGCGGATGACGAAGAAATTCGCTGCCCACCCACCACCCACTTAGTAGCCAATGTCGATGATTTGACCGACATGCTCGACTTTGATTCCGAAGACATCGACGGTATGAACGACGATGCAGGAGACTAACAGGAACCAGTGCCCACAGGGCACTAGACGCCCACTTCATCATATGATGTATACATGGTGGACACACCCAAAGAAAACGACGAGGAGGAACGGAAGGACGCAGTAAAGGGTTGTTCCCTCGAGAAGCAGTCAAAGCGGCGGCGTAAGCGCCGCTCCAAATCCCGCCTCGGCAGAAACAGTGATCATATAGACCCAGCGATAGAGCAAGGTGAACCATCGCCCGACCAGGGCAACACGGAGAATCAAACCGAACAACCCGACCCCGTCGAAGATAACAGTCCGGACGACATCACACCGGACAAGAACCCGGAGCAACAGAATGCCCATCAAAGGCTGGTTGCCACTGCGAGGAGTCTAAAAAAGTAGAAGCAAAGGCTCAGGACTGCACAAGACACACTCAGAATCAGATGGAGGGAAGTACTCAACACTGCAGCGAAGTACGGCGGTAATCGTCATACCAAGAGCTACCCGAAGCGAAAGTTGCTACCTGAATTCGATGAGGAGGCCCTAGATCCCCCGCAACCAAAAAACAAAGCGGCCATCCGGCCGGATAGACGACCTCGTGGCCAACATAGAGCGGCAAACGACGCCGCACATAAGCCAGTACGCGGTCCACGTGAGGGCTCGCATCAAAAGAACGACGCAACTAGATCCATCTACGGGCCACGCAAGCGCGCTCCAGCATGCAATGCAACACAACAAACATCCCAACACCACGGTACACCCAAATACAGGGGTGCCGCACACCCCCTATGTTTCACCGATGAGGTGCTGGACCATGAATTCCCAGAGGGATTCAAACCCGTAAACATGGAGGCGTACGACGGAACGACAGACCCTGGAGTCTGGATAGAGGACTACATCCTCCATATCCATATGGCTCGAGGAGACGATCTCCACGCCATCAAGTACTTACCCCTCAAGCTCAAAGGGCCATCTCGGCACTGGCTTAAAAGCCTCCCCAAAAACTCCATTGGAAGCTGGAAGAGCTCGAAAACGCTTTTCAGGCAAATTTTCAAGGGACCTATGTCCGACCACTGGATGCAGACGATTTAAGTCATATAACTCAACATCCCGGAGAGTCAGCCCGAAAGCTTTGGAACAAGTTCCTCACTAAAAAGAACCAAATAGTCGACTGTCTGGACGCCGAAGCCTTAGTAGCTTTCAAGCACAACATTCGAGACGAATGGCTTGCCAGACACCTCGACCAAGAAAAGCCGAGAACAATGGCAGCATTAACAAGCCTCATGACCCGCTTTTGCGCGGGCGAGGACAGCTGGTTAGCTCGATGTAGCACCAGCGACCCAAGTACATCCGATGTCAGGGACGGAAACGGGAAATCACGACGCAACAAAAACAAGCGCCAGAATAAAGAAGACAGCCCGAAGAGCACGGCGGTAAACGTCGGATTCAAAAGCTCTCGGCCAGGTCAGCAAAAGCTGCCCTCCAAAGGCAACAGAGACAAACTGTCCAGCGTAAACAAGATTCTGGACCAAATATGTCAGATCCATAGCACCCCCGATAAACCTGCAAATCATACCCATAGAGAATGTTGGGTCTTCAAGCAGTCCGGCAAGCTCAACGCCGAACATAAGGGACAGGATGCACCAAGCGAAGACGAGGACGAGCCTCGCAAGCAAAGCACTGGGGAACAGAAGAAATTTCCACCAGAAGTCAAAACAGTAAACGTATTACACATGACAAAGGGGAGAAACAAAGCGGCACTCCTAGAGACACATGCCCGAGGGCCTATCACCGTGGAGTTCTACCACCGGTCGTCCCAACCGATCACCTTCGACCATCGAGATTACTCGGCAAGTATCCGGCGTGCAGGATGGGCTGCCTTGGTATTATACCCAATAATTGACGGATACCACTTCACATGAGTCCGGATGGACGGCGGCAACAGTTTAAACCTGATATATCAGGACACAGTCCGCAAAATGGGGATGGACCCAACAAAAATTAGCCGCGGCAATACTACCTTTAAAGGAGACGCCAGGCCCAGAGGCCCATTGCACGGGCTCCCTGCTACTAGAGGTTATATTCGGCTTTCCCGATAACTTTCGGAGCGAAAATTTAATGTTCCACATCGCTCCGTTCCAAAGTGGCTATCAAGCACTACTCGGACGCGAAGCTTTCGCTCGCTTTAATACAATACTGCATTACGCTTCTCTCATGCTTAAGATGCCCGGTCCACGTGGCATCACTACAGTAAATGGAAACATTGAGCGTTCCTTGCGCGTAGAAGACTGTGCGGCTGCCTTGGCAGCCGCACACTAAACGGCCTCACCAACTAAAACATCTGACAGGTCGTTAAGACCACGGACGCGGTTGGACGAGTCCGGCGCAGCTATATGTAATTAATACAAGTTTGATGGCTATACCCCTATTACAATACAAGGGGCTGAACGCGCGCAAACAAGTGACAATTAGGCTCAACTTTACTCATTTCTAACTGTACATGGTTTATTTAGTATAACCTACCTTTTGCACGACAACTTTTCAATTAAGTTCCTCTCTTTTTCAGATGACCATCGTGCTACACCCGTCCAGAATACGGCACAACGGAGACACAGGCGCAGACGTGCAGCAGGGACCCGTTCCAAGGATTCTTTTTAGATTAATACCCTGCGTAAACCTTTTTTACTGTCTCTTGTTGATACACATCCCTCGGATTCTTAGTACAACTGAGAAGGATGCTGACGTATTGGCATGTGTCCATGTCAGAATATTGCACGTACCTGGACACCAGGGGCTTATTACAAAGGGCACTGTTTAGGCCCGGTTTACATCATAAAGACCGAATACCTTAGGGAGTGTTCGGCGTCGCGAGTTTGGCCTTATATGCATCAGCTCCGAATCATGTCTTTGGTCAAATGTTGGGTTTTCCCGGCTCCTGTGTTTTGCTGCTTTATGTTCCACTCTGTCGGCTAAAGCGGCACCAGGAGAACTACTGCGATTGTGCTCGGGTTCATCCGGACAAGCACCTCAGTAGAGAAAGCCAAAAACTGACTGTCATGATATAGCGTGAGACTGGTCAACCACTCGATGACCTAGCGGAATCTTCGGGATTCCTCCGCCTTAACAAAGGGCCGTTTCCCGGCCAGGCATGTACGCGCCCCGAATCCGGATGAGCGCGGAGCCACCAGAGGTTATATAGTAGCCCCACTGTCAAACTCCTCTGGCTAAGTGAAAGTGTTAAAGCATTATAGTCCGGTTGCCTAGTTCGCTGCGCTATCACCTCCTTCATGGACCAAGACGTTGGATCAAGTGTGAACATGCGTCTTCTGCGAACACCCCCGCATTATATGTGTGGGGGCTGAAGCCGACGACTGCCATCTTTCAGGTTATATACGTATATACATAAACGGCCGCACAGGGGGCATTATAGCACTTTCAGGCAAAAGTATAAATACAGCCTTAATAAATTCAATAAAACATTGTTCTTACAATGGGAATACATGTCACTCAAACATAATATTCATCGAGCACTGAGCCTCTATCGAACGAGCGCCTTCAAGGACTTCTTCAAAGTAGTGCTCGGCAGCCACTCGGCCTATGGCCGAACCCTGCGCCGCAACAGTGGTGGCCTCCATCTCCGCCCAGTATGTTTTGACACGGGCAAGGGCCATTCGCGCACCTTCTATGCACGTTGATCTCTTTACAGCATCGATGCATGTCACAGCTTCAAGGAATTGTTGCACTAAGCTAAAGTAGCTACTCGGCCTTGGCCCTCCCGGCCACAGGTGATCCACAACGGACCTCATGGCAAGTCCGGACAATCTATGGAGCTTGTCCCAACCGGTCAACTGCTCATTCAGCAGCAGCGGACGGACTGGAGCGTGAAACTGTGACCAGAACAGCTTTTCCACTTTGGGACCTTTCTGGTCCTTAAAGTACTCGGCTGCATCAGCAACACTTGGAGCCAAATCCATGTACGCGTCCACAGAATTCCATAGCCGGTCCAGAGGAGCATACTTCGGATCTCCGAGCTTAGTTCGCAACAAGAAGGGCTTCCCAGACACGATATCTGCAGCTTGATTCAGCTCCTCCTTCGTCGCTCTAATTTTGGAGCGGGCTTCCTTGGCAGCCACCCGGGCCTTCTCTAGGTTCGTCGCCTTCGCCCGGTGTTCCTCTTCAAGAAGCCGGTAACGGTCAGCGGCATCTTTTAACTCCACGACCATCTTGGCAATTTTTTCTTTGCTCTCGCAATGTGAGGCCTGTTCGGCCCTTAACTCTTCGGCCGCTTGTAAAGCGGACGCATTGCTACTCCTTGCTTGCTCCTTGGCTCGGGCAAGCTCTGCCCGAAGTGTAACACCCCGAATATGATTTACCTAATATGTAATCCAACTCTTGCCATTTTCGGCGTTAAGTTATTTTATTTCCTCGGGTTCAGGTTTTTGTCTCCGTGTGCTGTTATCATTGTCATGCATCTCATATCATGTCATCATGTGCATTGCTTTTGCATATGTGTTCATCTCATGCATCCGAGCATTTTCCCCGTTGTCCATTTTGCATTCCGGCGCTCCGTTCTCCTCCGGTGGTCATTTCTACCTTTCTTTCGTGTGTGGGGATTAAACATTTCCGGATTGGACCTAGACTTGCCAAGCGGCCTTGGTTTACTACCGGTAGACCGCCTGTCAAGTTTCGAGCCATTTGGACTTCATTTGATGCTCCAACAGTTAACTGAGGGACCGAAAAGGCCTCGTGTGTGTTGCAGCCCAACACCCCTCCAATTTGGGCCAAAACCCACCAAAACCCTCTCCATCATCTAGAGCGTTCTATCACGATCGCGTGGCCGAAAACCGCACCTCATTTGGACTCTCCTAGCTCCCTCTATCTATAAATAGGTGTTGTCCCCCAAAATTTCCGGATCAAACCACCCCCAAAACCCTAGCCCCGCTCCATCCACGCGCCGGACACGTCCGGTCCGCGCCGGACGAATCCCGCCGCCGCGCCCGCGCCAATTGGCACGCGACACATGGCACCGTACCCCGCCGCCGCCGCTCCGGCCCAGGAGGCCCAAGTCGGGCCCCCGCGAGCCCGTCGCCCGACGCCGTCATTCCACGCCCGCGCCACCCGGTGGCTCTTTCTCCGCCGCCTTCGGCTCCGGCACCGGCCCGCTCCGCCACCGCGCCGGCGAGCGCCGCCCCTCGCCGGACCTCGCTCCCTCGCCGCCCGGTGCCGCAAGCCGCCGCCGACCGCCGCACCGACCCCGCTACCAAGTCCGGCGACGCCCCGATCTTCTTCCCCTCCTCCGGCGACCTCCAACTCCAACTCCGGCGAGCTTCAAGTTCCTCGGCGAACCTCGTATTCCGTGCGGCCAGATCTGGATCCGGATCTCGGATCGGTTGACTTTTTGCCTAAAACCCTAATTATTTTGCTATGTTCGTCACATCGTATCTCCGCATTCGTAGCTCCGTTTTGGGCACATAGCATATCAAAATGTTCGTCTCAGAGAGCAAATCATTTCATCTCATTGCATCATTTTCATTTGAGTTCATCTTGATGCCCGAAATGCTGTTGGAAGAATGCTATTTGAGATAATTGTCAGATCTGCTGCTCCAATTAGATATTTGTCATTTTTGCCATGATTATTGTGTGCATGATATGCCCCTGAGCTCTACATGTGTTTTTTTATATGCTTTGCCATCTATCCAGAGGTGCAACCCATGTATTTTTGTGATGTGTGTGGTGACTAGCACAAGCTTGCAAAGTGGTGCATTCGTTAAGGCTGATTTCAGGGACTTAGCAATTCCACTAAGTCCTTGATCTGTTTATTTCAATATGCCATATGTTCTTGTTGTTTCCTAGCGATCCGTGCCTCTTTTGAGGATGATAAGTAAGGATGTGTTGTTAATCTTGTAGTGCTCTATCCATCCATGTCTTTGTTTGCAATTATGGAGCACCCTAGCTTGAGTCAATCGAGCTGTACTTTTGCTATTTCGTGAATCTGGGCAGATTGTCTATTTGTTAGCGATTTTGCCGAGGATGTTGTAGTTGATCCGTGCATGCTATGTTATTGTTCTTGCCATGTCTAGCTTGTATAATGTGTATTCTTGATGGGTGTATGCTTAGATTGTCATGACTTGCTCTGTAGTGAGTGCATCGAGCTCGTAAACATGCCTACTTGATATCTGATTTTGTATGCTCCAGTTTTTCACTAAGTCTGTGATATGATTATGTTTTTGCCATGTTCACATGCTTGCAAATGTATTTTCTGATCCCTTTTGGCTCACGGTCACTAAGGGACTTTTGTTAAGCTCTTTGAGTAGCTCCAAGTCATGCTTTACCTTGACATGTTCAGGTTCCGTAGCATATAGTTTTGATGCTCCAAAGTGTGCTACCTGATCTGAAATTCCAGACAAGTGTTAATTTCACTAAGTCTGAAATCTGTTTACCAAATGCATTTTTGTCATGCTTGTTTGAACCTGTTAATGGATGAATTGGCCGTAGCTCAGTGTTCATATTTTGTTAAGCATCATGAATGGATCCCTGCCATGTATTTTGTTGTCATGATTGAGTGTCGTAGCATGTTCATCATGTTGCATTTAGATGGCTACTCGCTGTATATCGCAGATCGGTGCCATATTTGAATTGCTTGCCATTTCCAAACCGTAACTCCGATTCCGGTGATCTTTATATCGTTTTCAAGCGATTTCATCTCACCTTTCCAGTGGCACACTTGGATTACCAAGTTGAGGCCAGGTTCATTCATTCCTTGTCAAATCTTGCATATGCATCACATATCGCATCCCGCATAGCATACCATCTTTGCATCATATTGTTTGAGCTTTGCACGTGGTTGATTGTATCCTTGTTGCTTGTTTGTCTTGTTTCGGTAGAGCCGGGAGACGAGTTCGCTAACGAGGAGCCTGTTGAGTTTGCTTTCGAGGATCCAATCAACTCTGACAACTTTGCAGGCAAGATGATCATACCCTCGAAATCACTTCTATCTTTGCTTTGCTAGATGCTCGCTCTTTTGCTATGCCTATGCTACGATGCCTACCACTTTCTTATCATGCCTCCCAAATTGCCATGTCAAACCTCTAACCCACCTTGTCCTAGCAAACCGTTGATTGGCTATGTTACCACTTTGCTCAGCCCCTCTTACAGCGTTGCTAGTTGCAGGTGAAGATTGGAGACCGTTCCTTGTTGGAACATTATTTACTTGTTGGGATATCATTATATTATCTTGTTATCTTAATGCATCTATATACTTGGTAAAGGGTGGAAGGCTCGGCCTCTCGCCTAGTGTTTTGTTCCACTCTTGCCGCCCTAGTTTTCCGTCATATCGGTGTTATGTTCCCGGATTTTGCGTTCCTTACGCGGTTGGGTGATAATGGGAACCCCTTGAAAGTCCGCCTTGAATAAAACTCCTCCAGCAATGCCCAACCTTGGTTTTACCATTTGCCACCTAGCCTTTTCCCTTGGGTTTCGCGGACTCAAGGGTCATCTTATTTTAAACCCCCGGGCCAGTGCTCCTCTGAGCGTTGGTCCAACCTAGAGCACCGTGCGGGGTCATCCCTTGGCAACTTGGGTTACGTTGGCTCCCATACGCTTAGCTTATCCGGTGTGCCCTGAGAACGAGATATGTGCAGCTCCTATCGGGATTTGTCGGCACAGCGGGTGGTGTTGCTGGACTTGTTTTACCATTGTCGGAGTTGTCTTGTAGAACCGGGATACCGAGTCTGATCGGAATGTCTCGGGAGGAGGTCTATTCCTTCGTTGACCGTGAGAGCTTGTCATGGGCTAAGTTGGGACTCCCCTGCAGGGATTTGAACTTTCGAAAGCCGTGCCCGCGGTTATGGGCAGATGGGAATTTGTTAATGTCCGGTTGTAGATAACTTGAACCTTAACTTAATTAAAATGAATCCACTGTGTGAGTTACCGTGATGGTCTCTTCTCGGCGGAGTCCGGGAAGTGAACAGGGTGTTGGAGTAATGCTTGCCGCAGGTTGCTCGCTAGTTACTCGTTCGCGCCTTGCCTTTCTCTTCTCGCTCTCTTTTGTGAATAGGTTAGCCACCATATATGCTAGTCGCTTGCTGCAGCTCCACATATTTACCTTGCCTTACCTATGAGCTTAAATAGTATTGATCGCGAGGGTGCGAGATTGCTGAGTTCATGTGGCTCACAGATTACTTCCAAACCAGATGCAGGGCCTGATGACTTCGTTCCAGATGACGCGCTTGAGCTCAAGTGGGAGTTCGACGAGGACTCACGCCGTTACTATGTTTCTTTCCCTGATGATCAGTAGTGGTGCCCAGTTGGGGCGATCGGGACCGTGTCGCATGTTGGGTTGTTCTTTTACTTTGGCATTGTAGTCGGGCCATGAGTGCTTGAATGTTGTAATGCTATTTATGTACTTTGATTGATGTGGCGAGTGTAAGCCAACTATATTTCTCCCCTTTTGATTATCTATTTATTACATGGGATGTTGTGATGATTGCCTAACTTGCGACATTGCTTTCAATGCGGTTATGCCTCTAAGTCATGCCTCGACACGTAGGAGCTATAGCCGCATCGAGGGCATTACAAGTTGGTATCAGAGCCTTCCCCGACCTTAGGAGCCCCCACTGATTGATCGTTTTCAGCAGCCGAGTTGTGTCTAGAAAAATGTTTTGAGTCATTTAGGAATTATATATCGGAGAGTTTAGGAATTCTTTTTAGTCCCCAGTCTCCTCATCGCTCTGGTAAGGCACCCTGACATAGAGTTTTGACTCTTCTCTTCTCAAATTTTAGTAAAAAAAATTTAGGATCACGCGGGTATTTTGGAATCGTTCCGATGGTTTTGTGACGAGAACATTGTTCTTGGTGCCTCCTGTCTTTAGGGGCTGTGGCAGTGTCCTGGGGAGTTGAGCTCCGAGGTGTTGTCGTCACAATTTTATCATTGCAGTTCTGGAATACCTGAGTTTAGTACGCTGACATCGAAAATCTCTTTTATGCAGTTCGCTGGTGAGATAACCTCGACGCCACCCAGTACTGGGGCGGGAGTTCGGGAGTATCGCCATAACTTGTATAACGGATGCTTTTCAAAGGTTGAGGTAGATGGTTTCCAAAGTTTTTCTCGGTTATGTGTTGAAGGATGGATACAGCTGGATGTAGGATTTGCTAGATTTGGGTGAGATATTATGCTTCCACTATTGGGGAACGTAGTGTAACGCCCCATATGTAACCTTCCCGAATTGTACTCCAACTCATGCCGTTTCCGACATTAAGTTATATTTAATTCTCGGGTTCGGGTCTTTGTCTCCGTGTGTTGTTTTTGTTTTCGTGCATCTCATATCATGTCGTCACGTGCATTGCATTTGCATACATGTTCATCTCATGCATTCGAGCATTTTCCCCGTTGTCCGTTTTGCATTCCGGCGCTTCGTTCTCCTCCGGTGGCCATTTCTAGCTTTCTTTCGTGTGTGGGGATTAAACATTTCCGGATTGGGCCGAGACTTGCCATGCGGCCTTGGTTTACTACCGGTAGACCGCCTGTCAAGTTTTGGGTCATTTGGACTTCGTTTGATACTCCAACGGTTAACCGAGGGACCGAAAAGGCCTCGTGTGTGTTGCAGCCCAACACCCCTCCAAGTTGGCCCAAAACCCACCAAACTCTGCTGCAATGTCTCGGACGTTCGATCACGATCGTGTGGGCGAAAACCGCACCTCATTTGGACTCTCCTAGCTCCACTTATGCCTATTTAAACACCCCCCATTTCGGATCTCGTCTTCCTCCCCGTCCTCCTCCTAAAAAACAGATCAAATCGACCCCACCGCCGGCGGACGTGTCCGGATCAGACCAGACAACGTCCGCCCCGCCGCCGCCAGCCAATCGGGCGCCGCCACCTGTCCCCGGGGCGGGACCGCATCGCCGCCGACGCCCGGGGCCCGCCAGGCCCACGCGGGGCCCTCCCGGCCCGCGTCTTTGCCCCGCCGCCTCACGCCCGCAGCGCCGTCGCCCTCCTCGCGGCCGGCCGCCGGCGCCGCCGCGCCCCGCCACCGCCTCCTCCTCGCGGGTTCCGCGCCGCCGCTCGCAGCTCCCCGCGCCGCCACCGCCTCCTCCCCGACCGGCGCCGCGCCGCCCCGGCGACCTCCTCCCCCGACGCCGGCCACCGCGAGCTCCGGCCGGCGAGCCTCGCGCCAAGTCCAGCGATCCTCGGGAGTCGCGCCCCGCTACAGTGTTTCCTTCGCCAGATCCAGATCCAGATCCATTTTCGGTTGACTTTCCCCCCTCTAACCCTAATTTTTCTTGCTACTTTGACCAGCCATATCTTTGCATCCGTAGCTCCGATTTGGGCATATGATATGTCAAAATCTTCGTCTCGACGAGTACATCATTTCATTCCATTGCATCATTTGCATTTGAGGTTATCTTGGTGCCCAAAATGCTGTTGGAAGGAGGCATCATGAGTTAAATTGCAGATCCGTTAGTTCAACATGCACTTTTGTCATTTTTGCCATGTTTAATCCGTGCATGAAATGCCTGTGCCCCTTTGGGATGAATTGTTAATCATGTTGTCTTCTTTCCAGGGGTGCCTCCCTTGCATTTTTAAGATGTGTGTGTTGTCTTGTGCAAGCTTGCGAAGTAGGGTACCTGAGTTTACTGATTTCAGGGACTTAGTGAAAATCACTAAGTCTGGGATGTTTTAGCTCACGATGCTATATGTCCAGCTTGTTTCCTAGTGATACATGCCTCTTTTGAGGATGATCAGTAAGAGCGATTTGTTATGCTTGTTGTGCTTAATCCATCCATGTCTTTACTTGTTATGTTGGAGCACCCTAGGTTGACTCAATCGAGCTCAACTTTTGCATAGTTGTTGTTTTGGGCAGATCGTGAACTCTTTTGCGATTTTGCCGGAGTTATTGCTAGTGATCCATGCATGCTATGCCATTGTTCTTGCCATGTATAGCTAACATTTTGTGCCTTCTTAATGGATATATGCTTGCCTTGCCATGACTTGCAACGTAGTGAGTGCATCGAGCTCGTTTACATGCCTCCGTGAGTTATATTTCAGCATGTCCCAGTTTTCACTAAGTCTGAAAACTGATTGTGTTTCATTGATGTTCGTGTGCTCGGTAGAGTATTTTGTGAACCCTTTTGGCCCCAGGTCATTTTGGGAGTTTTGTTAAGCTTGTTGAGTAGCTCCATCCCATGCTCTTACTTGCCATGTTCAGGTTTTGCTTCATGTTGTTTTGCTGCTCCGAAGAGAGCATCGTGGTCTGAAATTTCAGACTAGCGTTAATTTCGCTAAGTCTGAAATCTGTTTTGCTTATTCAGTTTTGCCATGCTTGTTTGAAGCCCTTAATGGATGAATTTGCCTATGCCTTAGTCCTGGTGATTTGTTAAGCTTCTTGAGTAAATCACTGCCATGCAATTTGTTTTCATGTTTGGTGGCTGTAGCATGTTCATTTCGTTGCGTTTAGAAGCTTACTTGCTGTAAATCGCAGATCGGTTTGTTTAGTAAAACGCTTGCCATTTCCAAACCGTAGCTCCGATTGCCATGATCTTTATATCGTTTTCAGGGGATTTCTTCCCCTCTATCCAGTGGCACACTTGGTTTTCCAAGTTGAGGCCAGGTTCATGCATTTCCTGTCACGTCTTGCATTTTGCATCCCGCATCGCATCCCGCATAGCATATCATCTTCGCATATTATTGGTTGCCCTTGCACGTGGTTGATTGTATCCTTGTTGCTTGTTTGTGTTGTTGGGTAGAGCCGGGAGACGAGTTCGCTAACGAGGAGCCCGTTGAGTTTGCTTTTGAGGATCCAGTCAATTCTGACAACTGTGCAGGCAAGATGATCACACCCTTGAAATCACTACTATCTTTGCTATGCTAGATTGCTCGCTCTTTTGCTTTGCCAATGCTACGATGCCTACCACTTGCTTGTCAGTCTCCCAATTGCCATGCTTGAGCCTCTAACCCACCTTTGTCCTAGCAAACCATTGATTGGCTATGTTACCGCTTTGCTCAGCCCTTCTTATAGCATTGTTAGTTGCAGGTGAAGATTGGAGCCGTTCCTTGTTGGAACATTTATTTACTTGTTGGGATATCATTATATTGCTATGTTATCTTTATTCATCTATATACTTGGTAAAGGGTGGAAGGCTCGGCCTCTCGCCTGGTGTTTTCTTCCACTCTTGCCGCCCTAGTTTCCGTCATATCGGTGTTATGTTCCCGGATTGTTGCGTCCCTTACGCGGTTGGGCTATAATGGGAACCACATGATAGTTCGCCTTGATTAAAGCTTTTCCAGCAATGCCCAACATTGGTTTTACCATTTGCCACCTAGCCTCTTTTTCCCTTGGGTTTCCGGAGCCCGAGGGTCATCTTTATTTTAGCCCCCCACGGGCCAGTGCTCCTCTGAGTGTTGGTCCGAACCAGGCAGCCTGCGGGGCCACCTCGGGGAAACTCGAGGGTTGGTTTTACTCGTAGCTTGACCTATCCGAGCGTGCCCTGAGAAAGAGATATGTGCAGCTCCTATCGGGATTTGTCGGCACATTCGGGCGGTGTTGCTGGACTAGTTTTGACCTGTCGAATCATCTTGTTGTACCGGGATACCGAGTCTGATCGGTGGGTCCTGGGTGGAGGTCTATTCCTTCGTTGACCGTGAGAGCTTGTTATGGGCTAAGTTGGGACCCCCTGCAGGGATTGATCTTTCGAAAGCCGTGCTCGCGGTTATGGGCAGATGGGAATTTGTTAATGTTCGGTTGTAGATAACTTGAACTTAAATAATTAAAATGAATCAACTGCGTGTGTTGCCGTGATGGCCTCTTCTCGGCGGAGTCCGGGAAGTGGACACGGCATTGGAGTTATGTTTGCGTAGGCTGCTCTATATAGTTTCCACTCGTGCTTTGCCTCCTCTTCTCGCTCTACTTTGCGAATAAGTTAGCCACCATATATGCTAGTCGCTTGCTGCAGCTCCACTTTACATTACCCCTTTCCTACCTATTAAGCTTAAATAGTCTTGATCGCGAGGGTGCGATATTGCTGAGTCCTTTGTGGCTCACAGATTACTATTACACCAGATGCAGGGACCAACGATACTTCTCCGGATGGCGCGCTCGAGCTGAAGTGGGAGTACGACGAGGACTCTCAGCGATACTATGTTTCTCTTCCGGATGATCAGTAGGGATGCCTATTCGGGGTTAGATCCAGGACCTAGTCGCTTGTTGGGGGTCTTTTCTATTTTGGCGCCGTAGTCGGGCCATGAGTGATTGTATGATGGATGTTATTTATGTACTTTGATGTGACGTGGCGAGTGTAAGCCAACTATGCTATTATTCCCCTTTATATTATATATGTACTTGGGTTGTGTAATGATTCCCGACTTGCGACATTGCTTTTAATGCGCCTATGTCTCTAAGTCGTGCCTCGACACGTGGGAGACATAGCCGCATCGAGGGCGTTACAAGTTGGTAATCAGAGCCTTCCCCGACCTTAGGAGCCCCATTGCTTGATCGTTTTTAGCAGCCGAGTTGTGTCTAGAAAAATGTTTTGAGTCCTTAGGAATTATATATCGGAGAGTTTAGGAATTCTTTTTACTTCCCAGTCTCCTCATCGCTCTGGTAAGGTATCCTGACGTAGAGTTTTGACTCTTCTCTTCTCAAATTTCACTAAATTTTTTTTTAGGATCACTCGAGTATCTTAGTTTTGTTCCGATGGCTTATGATGAGAATACTGTCTTGGTGCCTCCTGTCAGGGGTTTAGTGGAAGTGTCCCGGGGAGTTGAGCTCTGAGGTGTTGTCATCATAATTCTATCGTTGCAATTCTGGCATACTTGAGATATGTGCGTGACATCGAAAATCTCCTTTATGCAGTTCGTTGGTGAGATAACCTCGACGCCACCCAGTACTGGGGCGGGAGTTCGGGAGTATCGCCATAACTCGTATAACGGATGCTTTTCGAAGGTTGAGATAGATGGTTTCCGAAGGTTTCTTTGTTATGTGTTGAAGGATGGATGCAGCTGGATGTAGGATTTGCTAGCTTGGGTGAGATATTATGCTTCCCCTATATCCCCAACACCTGATTGCATAACCGGAAAGTTTTGGGAGTTTCATAGGTGGGAATTCAAGTAGCCTTAGGATATCTTTCCAGCAGATGTGTGATATGAAATTGGGGTTCGACGTCTAGTGGTTCGCCTATTCACGGTCGATTTTACAGTGGTCTCGTTGTGTCTTAAAGAGTCCTTGGCTATGCTGACTCGGGGACGCTTCGTATGTCATGTGCACTGCCTTGTACATGATGGTGCTGTACGGTCGAGCCCGTGTAGGTCCTACCACGAACACTTCGGACGAAATTTCTATCATGTGTTTGTTCCGGCTTATTCCGCAAGCCAACCCTTGGTTTTATTTCGAGTTGTGGTATTCGTTCTTCTTCGACGTCATATGTTGATTCCATCCCTCGTTGATGTACCTCTTCTACCTGATTCTTTGTGGCTTCGCAATTTAGGAATATGTGACCACTTCAAGAGAAGTGCATTCGTTCTTTTGTTCGGATGTGAAGACTTTATGTTGGAATTTTCATTCCGTTGGATTCACCTTCATTATTTCTCTATTTGTGTGCTAACGGTGGTCAACCTCTTCAGGATGGCTCCCGCTAAGAGCACCAGTCAGAACCAGAATCAAGATCCTCCGCCACCTCCGCCTCCTCCGGAAGCATGGCAAGCTGTGATGGCTGCTACTAATGCAAATACACAGCTGATCATGCAAATCATCCAAGAGCGGAATCAAAGCAGTCAAGGAAATCAAGGCAACAACCAGAACCAATTTGCAACTCTGAATCAGTTCCTCGCAAATGGTCCAAAGACGTTCAGCAACTGCGTTGAGGCTACCGATGCTGATGATTGGTTAGTCGATCTGGGCAAGCATTTTGAATGTAGCAACGTCAGACCTAAAGATTTCGTCAAGTTCGCGTCTTTCCAGCTCAAGGATCAGGCCGCAGAGTGGTTTCGGCAGTACCAGGATTCCAGAGGTGGACGTTTGATCACTTGGGATGATTTCTGTCGTGATTTCCGCGCTCATCACATCCCTCAAAGTGTGACTGAAAGCAAATGTGAAGAATTCCGCAATCTGAAGCAAGGCTCTTTGTCTGTCTATGACTACAACAAGTTGTTCTAGAAGCTTGCCCGTTTTGCCAAGCAGGATGTTCCTGATGAGAAGAGCATGATCTATCAGTTCAGGGGTGGTCTCCGTGAAGAAATTCAGCTCGCTCTTGTCCTCTTCGAGCCGCTGAGATACGATGAGTTCTACAACATGGCACTAAAGCAAGAGGCTGCTCAGCTAAGGTGTGATGCTTCCAGGAAGCGAGTCAGAGACACTACGCCTTCTTCCTCTACTCAAGTGGCCAAGCAGCAGAAGTATTGGCTTCCACCTCCTCCGTTCCGTCAGCCGTATCAGCAGAAGAGCAAAGGTGGCAGTGGTTCATCCCACCCACCCAACCCAGGCTTTCAGAACAAGACTTCATCTCAAGCTCCAAGATCGAGTGCTCCGTACCACCATCCGCTCTCAGAGGTCACGTGCAACAAGTGCCAACAGAAGGGTCACTATGCCAACAAGTGTTTCAACCAGAGGCGTCTTCCTCCTCCTCCTCCTGTCAGATCGGCAAGTACAGCTGTGGTCAAGCATAATCCCAAGCATGCCAAGGTCAATATGGTGAATGCAGCTCAGGCAGAGGATTCGTCAGATGTGATCATGGGTAACCTTCCTGTTAATGATATTCCTGCAAAAGTTCTTTTTGACACAGGTGCATTGCATTGTTTCATGCCAAAGCCATTTTTTTACCAAGGATGAGTTCGTTTCTTCGCATTTGGGTAAACAAATGGATATTGTTTCTCCTGGCAAACGATTGAGTGCAAGTCTGGAGGTGCCAGATGTCTCTATCACGTTGGGCGATTTCAAGTTCTTGGCTTCTCCAATGGTTCTTGGCAATTCTGATATCGATCTCATTCTTGGGATGGACTGGCTCTCTAAACATAAAGCTCAGCTGGATTGTGCAGCCAAGCAGATTCAACTGACTCATTCATCTGAGGAAGTAATTGTCTTTGCTGCTCGGGATAATACCATCCGGTTGTTCTCTCTCAATGAAAAGGGTGAATTGGATGCTATTTCACAGATTCCGGTTGTTTGTGAGTATCAAGATGTCTTCCCTGAAGAACTCCCAGGCATGCCTCCAAACCGGCCGGTTGAATTTGTTATTGAACTTGAGCCCGGTACGGAACCTGTGTGCAAACGTCCCTACAAGCTCGGCCCCAAAGAGTTGAAGGAGTTGAAGAAACAACTCGATGTTCAAGAAAGGATGGGTCTCATTCGGCCTAGTACTTCTCCGTGGGGTTGTGGTGTTCTTTTTGTGAAGAAGAAGGATGGAACGGACCGACTTTGTGTTGATTATCGTCCATTGAACAAGAAGACCATCAAGAACAAATACCCACTTCCCAACATTAATGAGCTGTTCGAACAACTCAAGGGTGCCCAAGTATTCTCCAAGCTTGACCTCCGTATGGGTTATCACCAAATTCGCATTCGTGAGCAAGATATTCCAAAGACGACATTCAGGACAAGCTATGGGTCATATGAATACACTGTTATGTCTTTTGGCCTCGCCAATGCTCCTCCGACGTTCTCTCGCATGATGAACTTCATCTTCAACCCCTACACCAACGACTTCGTTTTGGTCTATCTCGACGACATCCTGGTTTTCTCGAAGAACAAGGAAGATCATGCCAAACACTTGCGTTTGGTTCTTAACAAGCTCAGGGAACATCAATTCTACGCCAAGTTCTCCAAGTGTGAGTTTTGGCTCAATGAGGTTCTTTATCTTGGCCATATTATCTCTGCCAAGGGCATTTCCGTGGATCCTGAGAAGGTGTCTGCAATCGTTAATTGGGAACCTCCTCAGAATGTGAAGCAACTCCGTAGCTTCCTCGGTCTTGCAAGTTACTGCCGAAGATTCGTCGAAAACTTCTCCAAGATCGCGAAGCCTCTCTCAAATCTTCTTCAGAAGCACGTCAAGTACGCTTGGTCTCCGGAGTGTGATATCGCTTTCAACGCTTTGAAAGAGAAGTTGATCACTGCTCCAGTTCTAACTCCGCCTGATGAAACCAAGCCGTACGAGGTCTTTTGTGATGCCTCTCTCCAAGGTCTCGGTGCAGTACTGATGCAAGAGAAGAAAGTTGTTGCTTATACCTCTCGCCAGTTGAAGCCTAATGAGAAGAACTACCCCACTCATGATCTCGAGTTGGCGGCAGTTGTGCACGCATTGTTGACTTGGAGACATCTTCTCTTGGGAAGGAAAGTGGACATCTTCACTGATCACAAGAGTCTCAAGTACATCTTCACTCAGCCTAATCTCAACCTCAGGCAGACTCGATGGGTCAAAATGATTCAAGAGTACAATCCGAGTATCGAGTATACTCCAGGAAAGGCTAATGTGATTGCTGACGCTTTGAGCAGAAAAGCATATTGCAACAGTCTGGTTCTCAAGCCTTATCAACCCGAGCTTTGTGAAGCTTTCCGCAAACTTAATCTGCAAGTTGTCCCTCAAGGTTTCCTCGCCAACCTTCAAGTTTCTCCTACCTTGGAAGACCAGATTCTCCAAGCCCAGCTTCTTGATGCTATGGTGAAAAAGGTGAAGATTGGTATTGCAAAGAGTCAGTCCAAGTACAAGTGCTACCGACTTGATGACAGGGACACTCTCTTCTTCGAGGATCGAATTGTTGTGCCCAAAGGTGAACTTCGTAAAGTGATCATGAACAAGGCTCACAACTCTCTCCTCTCCATCCACCCTGGGAGCACGAAGATGTATCAAGATCTGAAGCAAACTTATTGGTGGACTCGAATGAAGCGCGAGATCGCTCAATTCGTGAATGAATGTGATGTCCGCAGAAGAGTGAAAGAAGAACACCAAAGGCCAGAAGGTCTCCTCCAACCTCTTGCCATTCCAGAATGGAAGTTTGACCACATTGAAATGGACTTCGTGACTGGGTTTCCTAAGTCCAAGCGTGGCAATGATGCTATATTCGTTGTCATCGACAAGCTCACCAAAGTGGCTCATTTCCTGCCTATCAAAGAGTCAATCACTGCAGCTCAATTGGCGGAGCTCTACACCTCTCGAATTGTCTCTCTGCACGGTATTCCTCAAATGATATCTTCAGACCGTGGCAGCATCTTTACCTCCAAGTTCTGGGATTCTTTTCAGAAGGCCATGGGCACCAGCATTCGCTTCAGCACTGCTTTCCACCCTCAAACAAGCGGTCAAGTCGAGCGTGTCAACCAGATTCTTGAAGATATGCTCAGGGCTTGTGTTATCTCCTTCGGCATGAAGTGGGAGGATTGTCTTCCTTATGCTGAATTCTCGTACAACAACAGTTTCCAAGCAAGTTCGGGCAATGCCCCATTTGAAATTCTGTATGGTAGGAAGTGCCGTACACCTCTCAACTGGTCTGAAACCGGTGAACGTCAGCTGCTGGGTAATGACCTGATCACAGAGGCAGAAGAAATGTGCAAGGTCATTCGTGATAACCTCAAAGCAGCCCAATCTCGCCAGAAGAGCTACTATGACAGCAAGCACCGTGATTTGGCTTTTGAGATCGGAGATCATGTCTACCTCCGCGTCTCTCCTATGAAAGGGACTCGTCGCTTCGGTATCAAAGGGAAGCTTGCCCCCAGATACGTCGGGCCTTTCAAGATTGTCAGCAAGAGAGGCGACCTCGCCTATCAACTCGAGCTTCCTGCAAACTTCGCCAATGTTCATGTTGTGTTCCACGTCTCGCGACTCCGAAAGTGCTTCAAGACGCCTGAGCACACCGTCAACTTCGAGGACATTGAGCTCCAAGAAGATCTCTCTTACCGTGAGCACCCAGTTGCAATCCTTGAAGAGACTGAACGCAAAACTCGCAACAAGTCAATCAAGTTTCTCAACATCAAGTGGTCACACCATTCCGACCGTGAAGCTACCTGGGAACGCGAGGATCACCTCCGTTCTGAGTACCCGGAGTTCTTTCAGTCCTAGATCTCGGGACGAGATCTTTTCGTAGTGGTGGAGTGTTGTAACGCCCCATATGTAACCTTCCCGAATTGTACTCCAACTCATGCCGTTTCCGGCATTAAGTTATATTTAATTCTTGGGTTTGGGTCTTTGTCTCCGTGTGTTGTTTTTGTTTTCGTGCATCTCATATCATGTCGTCACGTGCATTGCATTTGCATACATATTCATCTCATGCATTCGAGCATTTTCCCCGTTGTCTGTTTTGCATTCCAGCGCTTCGTTCTCCTCCGGTGGCCATTTCTAGCTTTCTTTCGTGTGTGGGGATTAAACATTTCTGGATTGGGCCGAGACTTGCCATGCGGCCTTGGTTTACTACCGGTAGACCGCCTGTCAAGTTTCGGGTCATTTGGACTTCGTTTGATACTCCAACGGTTAACCGAGGGACCGAAAAGGCCTCGTGTGTGTTGCAGCCCAACACCCCTCCAAGTTGGCCCAAAACCCACCAAACTCTGCTCCATCGTCTCGGTCGTTCGATCACGATCGTGTGGGTGAAAAGCGCACCTCATTTGGACTCTCCTAGCTCCACTTATGCCTATTTAAACACCCCCCCATTTCGGATCTCGTCTTCCTCCCCGTCCTCCTCCTAAAAAAACAGATCAAATCGACCCCGCCGCCGACGGACGTGTCCGGATCGGACCGGACAACGTCCGCCCCGCCGCCGCCAGCCAATCGGGCGCCGCCACCTGTCCCCGGGGCGGGACCGCATCGCCGCCGACGCCCGGGGCCCGCCAGGCCCACGCGGGGCCCTCCCGGCCCGCGTCTTTGCCCCGCCGCCTCACGCCCGCAGCGCCGCCGCCCTCCTCGCGGCCGGCCGCCGGCGCCACCGCGCCCCGCCACCGCCGCCGCGGCGGGCCACCGCCTCTTCCTCGCGGGCTCCGCGCCGCCGCCCGCGGCTCCCCGCGCCGCCACCGCCTCCTCCCCGACCGGCGCCGCGCCGCCCCGGCGACCTCCTCCCCCGACGCCGGCCACCGCGAGCTCCGGCCGGCGAGCCTCGCGCCAAGTCCGGTGATCCTCGGGAGTCGGGCCCCGCTACAGTGTTTCCTTCGCCAGATCCAGATCCAGATCCATTTTCGGTTGACTTTCCCCCCTCTAACCCTAATTTTTCTTGCTACTTTGACTAGCCATATCTTTGCATCCGTAGCTCCGATTTGGGCATATGATATGTCAAAATCTTCGTCTCGACGAGTACATCATTTCATTCCATTGCATCATTTGCATTTGAGGTTATCTTGGTGCCCAAAATGCTGTTGGAAGGAGGCATCATGAGTTAAATTGTAGATCCGTTAGTTCAACATGCACTTTTGTCATTTTTGCCATGTTTAATCCGTGCATGATATGCATGTGCCCCTTTGGGATGAATTGTTAAGCATGTTGTCTTATTTCCAGGGGTGCCTCCCTTGCATTTTTAGGATGTGTGTGTTGTCTTGTGCAAGCTTGCGAAGTAGGGTACCTGAGTTTACTGATTTCAGGGACTTAGTGAAAATCACTAAGTCTGGGATGTTTTAGCTCACGATGCTATATGTCCAGCTTATTTCCTAATGATACGTCCCTCTTTTCAGGATGATCAGTAAGAGTGATTTGTTATGCTTGTTGTGCTTAATCCATCCATGTCTCTACTTGTTATGTTGGAGCACCCTAGGTTGACTCAATCGAGCTCAACTTTTGCATAGTTGTTGTTTTGGGCAGATCGTGAACTCTTTTGCGATTTTGCCGGAGTTATTGCTAATGATCCATGCATGTTATGCCATTGTTCTTGCCATGTCTAGCTAGCATTTTGTGCCTTCTTAATGGATATATGCTTTCCTTGCCATGACTTGCACCATAGTGAGTGCATCGAGGTCGTTTACATGCCTCCGTGAGTTATATTGCAGCATGTCCCAGTTTTCACTAAGTCTGAAAACTGATTGTGTTTCATCGATGTTCGTGTGCTCGGTAGAGTATTTTGTGAACCCTTTTGGCCCCAGGTCATTTTGGGCGTTTTGTTAAGCTTGTTGAGTAGCTCCATGCCATGCTCTTACTTGCCATGTTCAGGTTTTGCTTCATGTTGTTTTGCTGCTCCGAAGAGAGCATCGTGGTCTGAAATTTCAGACTAGCGTTAATTTCGCTAAGTCTGAAATCTGTTTTGCTTATTCAGTTTTGCCATGCTTGTTTGAAGCCCTTAATGGATAAATTTGCCTATGCCTTAGTCCTGGTGATTTGTTAAGATTCTTGAGTACATCACTTCCATGCAATTTGTTTTCATGTTTGGTGGCTGTAGCATGTTCATTTTGTTGCGTTTAGGAGCTTACTTGCTGTAAATCGCAGATCGGTTTGTTTAGTAAAACGCTTGCCATTTCCAAACCGTAGCGCCGATTGCCATGATCTTTATATCGTTTTCAGGGGATTTCTTCCACTCTATCCAGTGGCACACTTGGTTTTCCAAGTTGAGGCCAGGTTCATGCATTTCCTGTCACGTCTTGCATTTTGCATCCCGCATCGCATCCCGCATAGCATATCATCTTCGCATATTATTGGTTGCCCTTGCACGTGGTTGATTGTATCCTTGTTGCTTGTTTGTGTTGTTGGGTAGAGCCGGGAGACGAGTTCGCTAACGAGGAGCCCGTTGAGTTTGCTTTTGAGGATCCAGTCAATTCTGACAACTGTGCAGGCAAGATGACCACACCCTTGAAATCACTACTATCTTTGCTATGCTAGATTGCTCGCTCTTTTGCTTTGCCAATGCTACGATGCCTACCACTTGCTTGTCAGCCTCCCAATTGCCATGCTTGAGCCTCTAACCCACCTTTGTCCTAGCAAACCATTGATTGGCTATGTTACCGCTTTGCTCAGCCCTTCTTATAGCGTTGTTAGTTGCAGGTGAAGATTGGAGCCGTTCCTTGTTGGAACATTTATTTACTTGTTGGGATATCATTATATTGCTATGTCATCTTTATTCATCTATATACTTGGTAAAGGGTGGAAGGCTCAGCCTCTCGCCTGGTGTTTTGTTCCACTCATGCCGCCCTAGTTTCCGTCATATCGGTGTTATGTTCCCGGATTGTTGCGTCCCTTACGCGGTTGGGCTATAATGGGAACCCCTTGATAGTTCGCCTTGATTAAAGCTTTTCTAGCAATGCCCAACATTGGTTTTACCATTTGCCACCTAGCCTCTTTTTCCCTTGGGTTTCCGGAGCCCGAGGGTCATCTTTATTTTAGCCCCCCACGGGCCAGTGGTCCTCTGAGTGTTGGTCCGAACCAGGCAGCCTGCGGGGCCACCTCGGGGAAACTCGAGGGTTGGTTTTACTCGTAGCTTGACCTATCTGAGCGTGCCCTGAGAAAGAGATATGTGCAGCTCCTATCAGGATTTGTCGGCACATTCGGGCGGTGTTGCTGGACTAGTTTTGACCTGTCGAATCATCTTGTTGTACCGGGATACCGAGTCTGATCCGTGGGTCCTGGGTGGAGGTCTATTCCTTCGTTGACCGTTAGAGCTTGTTATGGGCTAAGTTGGGACCCCCCTGCAGGGATTGATCTTTCGAAAGCCGTGCCCGCGGTTATGGGCAGATGGGAATTTGTTAATGTCCGGTTGTAGATAACTTGAACTTAAATAATTAAAATGAATCAACTGCGTGTGTTGCCGTGATGGCCTCTTCTCGGCGGAGTCCGGGAAGTGGACACGGCGTTGGAGTTATGTTTGCGTAGGCTTCTCTATATAGTTTCCACTCGTGCTTTGCCTCCTCTTCTCGCTCTACTTTGCGAATAAGTTAGCCACCATATATGCTAGTCGCTTGCTGCAGCTCCACTTTACATTACCCCTTTCCTACCTATTAAGCTTAAATAGTCTTGATCGCGAGGGTGCGAGATTGCTGAGTCCTTTGTGGCTCACAGATTGCTATTACACCAGATGCAGGGACCGGCGATACTTCTCCGGATGGCGCGCTCGAGCTGAAGTGGGAGTACGATGAGGACTCTCAGCGATACTATGTTTCTTTTCTGGATGATCAGTAGGGATGCCTATTCGGGGTTAGATCCAGGACCTAGTCGCTTGTTGGGGGTCTTTTCTATTTTGGCGCCGTAGTCGGGCCATGAGTGATTGTATGATGGATGTTATTTATGTACTTTGATGTGACGTGGCGAGTGTAAGCCAACTATGCTATTATTCCCCTTCATATTATATATGTACTTGGGTTGTGTAATGATTCCCGACTTGCGACATTGCTTTCAATGCGCCTATGTCTCTAAGTCGCGCCTCGACACATGGGAGACATAGCCGCATCGAGGGTGTTACCCGTAGTTATTTCGAAAATTTTCCTACGCACACGCAAGATCATGGTGATGTATAGCAACGAGGGGAGAGTCTGATCTACGTACCCTTGTAGATCGCAACGGAAGCGTTGACACAACGTAGAGGAAGTAGTCGTACGTCTTCTTCCCGATCCGACCGATCCAAGCACCGTTACTCCGGCACCTCCGAGTTCTTAGCACACGTTCAGCTTGATGACGATCCTCGGGCTCCGATCCAGCAAAGCGTCGAGGAAGAGTTCCGTCAGCACGACGGCGTGGTGACGATCTTGATGAACTACAGCAGCAGGGCTTCGCCTAAACTCCGCTACAGTATTATCGAGGAATATAGTGGCAGGGGGCACCGCACACGGCTAAGGAATAGATCACGTGGATCAACTTGTGTGTCTAGAGGTGTCCCCTGCCCCCGTATATAAAGGATGAGAGGGGGAGGGCTGGCCGGCCAGGAGAGGAGGCGCATGAGAGTCCTACTCCCACTGGGAGTAGGATTCCCCCTCCAATCCTAGTCCAACTAGGATTCCCAAGTGGGAAAGGGAGAGAGGGGGGCCGGCCACCTTCTCCTGGTCCTAATAGGACTAGAGAGAGGGGGGAGGCGCACAGCCCTATGTGGGCTGCCCTTTCAACTTTCCACTAAGGCCCGTGTTGGCCCATTTGGCTCCTGGGGGGTTCCGGTAACCCTCCCGGTAATCCGGTAAAATCCCGATTTTACCCGGAACACTTCCGATGTCTAAACATAGGCTTCCAATATATCAATCTTTACATCTCGACCATTTCGAGACTCCTCGTCATGTCCGTGATCACATCCGGAACTCCGAACAACCTTCGATACATCAAAATGCATAAACTCATAATAACTGTCATCGTAACGTTAAGCGTGCAGACCCTACGGTTCGAGAACAATGTAGACATGACTGAGACACGTCTCCGGTCAATAACCAATAGCGGGACCTGGATGCCCATATTGGCTCCTACATATTCTACGAAGATCTTTATCGGTCAGACCACATAACAACATACGTTGTTCCCTTTGTCATCGGTATGTTACTTGCCCGAGATTCGATCGTCGGTATCCAATACCTAGTTCAATCTCGTTACCGGCAAGTCTCTTTACTCGTTCTGTAATACATCATCCCGCAACTAAATCATTAGTTGCAATGCTTGCAAGGCTTAGGTGATGTGCATTACCGAGAGGGCCCAGAGATACCTCTCCGACAATCGGAGTGACAAATCCTAATCTCGAAATACGCCAACCCAACATCTTCCTTTGGAGACACCTGTAATGCTCCTTTATAATCACCCATTTACGTTGTGACGTTTGGTAGCACCCAAAGTGTTCCTCCGACAAACGGGAGTTGCATAATCTCATAGTCATAGGAACATGTATAAGTCATGAAGAAAGCAATAGCAACATACTAAACGATCGGGTGCTAAGGTAATGGAATGGGTCATGTCAATCAGATCATTCAACTAATGATGTGACCTCGTTAATCAAATAACAACTCTTTGTCCATGGTTAGGAAACATAACCATCTTTGATTAATGAGCTAGTCAAGTAGAGGCATACTAGGGACACTCTATTTGTCTATGTATTCACACATGTATTATGTTTCCGGTTAATACAATTCTAGCATGAATAATAAACATTTATCATGATATAAGGAAATAAATAATAACTTTATTATTGCCTCTAGGGCATATTTCCTTCAGTCTCCCACTTGCACTAGAGTCAATAATCTAGATCACATCACCATGTGATTAACATCAATAGTTTACATCATCATGTGATTAACACCCATAGTTCACATCGCCATGTGACCAACACCCAAAAGGTTTACTAGATTCAGTAATCTAGTTCACATCGCTATGTGATTAACACCCAAAGAGTACTAAGGTGTGATCATGTTTTGCTTGTGAGAGAATCTTAGTCAACGGGTCTGCCACATTCAGATCCACATGTATTTTGCAAATTTCTATGTCAACAATGCTCTGCATGGAGCTACTCTAGCTAATTGCTCCCACTTTCAATATGTATCTAGACCGAGACTTAGAGTCATCTAGATTAGTGTCAAAACTTGCATCGGCGTAACCCTTTACGACGAACCTTTATCACGTCCTTAATCGAGAAACATATCCTTATTTCACTAAGGATAATTCTGACCGCTGTCCAGTGTCTACTCCTAGATCACTATTGTACTCCGTTGCCAAATCAGTGCAGGGTATACAATAGATCTGGTATACAGCATGACATACTTTATAGAACCTATGGCCAAGGCATAGGGAATGACTTTCATCCTCTTTCTATCTTCTGCCGTGGTCGGGCTTTGAGTCTTACTCAACTTCACACCTTGTAATACAGTCAAGAACTCTTTCTTTGACTTCTCCATTTTGAACTACTTCAAAATCTTGTCAAGGTATGTACTCATTGAAAAAAACTTATCAAGCGTCTTGATCTATCTCTATAGATCTTGAAGCTCAATATGTAAGCAGCTTCACCGAAGTCTTTCTTTGAAAAACTCCTTTCAAACACTCCTTTATGCTTTACAGAATAATTCTACATTATTTCCGATCAACAATATGTCATTCACATATACTTATCAGAAATGCTGTAGTGCTCCCACTCACCTTCTTGTAAATACAGGCTTCACCGCAAGTCTGTATAAAACTATATGCTTTGATCAACTTATCAAAGCGTATATTCCAACTCCGAGATGCTTGCACCAGTCCACAGATGGATCGCTGGAGCTTGCACATTTTGTTAGCACCTTTCGGATTGACAAAACCTTCTGTTGCATCATATACAACTCTTCTTTAATAAATCCATTAAGGAATGCAGTTTTGTTTATCCATTTGCCAGATTTCATAAAATGCGGCAATTACTAACATGATTCGGACAGACTCAAGCATAGATACGAGTGAGAAGCTCTCATCGTAGTCAACACCTTGAACTTGTCGAAAACCTTTTGCGACAATTCTAGCTTTGTAGATAGTAACACTACTATCAGCGTCCGTCTTCTTCTTGAAGATCCATTTATTCTCAATTGCTTGCCGATCATCGGGCAAGTCAACCAAAGTCCAAACTTTGTTCTCATACATGGATCATATCTCAGATTTCATGGCCTCAAACCATTTCGCGGAATCTGGGCCCATCATCGCTTCCTCATAGTTCGCAAGTTCGTCATGGTCTAGTAACATGACTTCCAGAACAGGATTACCGTACCACTCTGATGCGGATCTCACTCTGGTTTACCTACGAGATTCGGTAGTAACTTGATCCGAAGTTTCATGATCATCATCATTAGCTTCCTCACTAATTGGTGTAGGTGTCACAAAAACCGGTTTCTGTGATGTACTACTTTCCAATAAGGGAGGAGGTACAGTTACCTCATCAAGTTCTACTTTCCTCCCACTCACTTCTTTCGAGAGAAACTCCTTCTCCAGAAAGTTTCCGAATTTAGCAACAAAAGTCTTGCCTTCGGATTTGTGATAGAAGGTGTGCCCAACAGTCTCCTTTGGGTATCCTATGAAGACATATTTCTCCGATTTGGGTTTGAGCTTATCAGGATGAAACCTTTTCTCATAAGCATCGCAACCCCAAACTTCAAGAAACGACAACTTTGGTTTCTTGCCAAACCATAGTTCATAAGGCGTCGTCTCGACGGATATAGATGGTGCCCCTTTTTAACGTGAATGCAGCTGTCTCTAATGCATGACCCCAAAAACGATAGTGGTAAATCAGTAAGAAACATCATAGATTGCACTGTATCCAATAAAGTACGGTTATGACGTTCGGACACACCATTATGCTGTGGTGTTCCAGGTGGCGTGAGTAGTGAAACTATTTCACATTGTTTTAACTGAAGACCAAACTCGTAACTCAAATATTTGTCTCCGTGATCAAATCGTAGAAACTTTATTTTCTTGTTACGATGATTTTCAACTTCACTCTAAAATTCTTTGAACTTTTCAAATGTTTCAGACTTGTGTTTCATTAAGTAGATATCCCCATATCTGCTCAAATCATCTGTGAAGGTCAGAAAATAATGATACCTGCTGCAAGCCTTAATATTCATCGGACCACATACATCAGTATGTATGATTTCCAACAAATCTGTTGTTTGCTTCATTGTTCCGGAGAACGGCATTTTAGTCATCTTGCCCAAAAGGCATGGTTCGCAAGCATCAAGTGATTCATAATCAAGTGATTCCGAAAGCCCATCAGCATGGAGTTTCTTCATGCGCTTTATACCAATATGACCTAAACGGGAGTGCCACAAATAAGTTGCACTATCATTATTAACTTTGCATCTTTTGGTTTCAATATTATGAATATGTGTATCACTACGATCGAGATCCAACGAACTTGTTTCAATGGGTGTATGACCATCGAAGGTTTTATTCATGTAAACAGAACAACAATTATTCTTTGACTTTAATGAATAACCATATTGCAATAAACATGATCAAATCATATTCATGCTTAACGCAAAAACCAAATAACACTTATTTAAGTTCAACACTAATCCCGAAAGTATAGGGGAGTGTGTGATGATGATCATATCAATCTTGGAACTACTTCCAACACACATCGTCACTTCACCCTTAACTAGTCTCTGTTTATTCTGCAACTCCTGTTTCGAGTTACTACTCTTAGCAACTGAACCAATATCAAATACTGAGGGGTTGCTATAAACACTAGTAAAGCACACATCAATAACATGTATATCAAATATACTTTTGTTCACTTTGCCATCCTTCTTATCCGCCAAATACTTGGGGCAGTTCCGCTTCCAGTGACCAGTCCCTTTGCAGTAGAAGCACTTAGTCTCAGGCTTAGGACCAGACTTGGGCTTCTTCACTTGAGCAGCAACTTGCTTGCCGTTCTTCTTGAAGTTCCCCTTCTTCCCTTTTGCCCTTTTCTTCAAACTAGTGGTCTTGTCAACCATCAACACTTGATGTTTTTCTTGATTTCTACCTTCGTCGATTTCAGCATCACGAAGAGCTTGGGAATCATTTCTGTTATCCCTTGCATATCATAGTTCATCACGAAGTTCTACTAACTTGGTGATGGTGACTAGAGAATTCTGTCAATCACTATCTTATCTGGAAGATTAACTCCCACTTGATTCAAGCGATTGTAGTACCCAGACAATCTAAGCACATGCTCACTAGTTGAGCGATTCTCCTCCATCTTTTAGCTATAGAACTTGTTGGAGACTTCATATCTCTCAACTCGGGTATTTGCTTGAAATATTAACTTCAACTCCTGGAACATCTCATATGGTCCATGATGTTCAAAACGTCTTTGAAGTCCCGATTCTAAGCCATTAAGTATGGTGCACCAAACTATCAAGTAGTCATCATATTGAGCTAGCCAAACATTCATAACGTCTGCATCTGCTCCTGCAATAGGTCTGTCACCTAGCGGTGCATCAAGGACATAATTTTTCTGTGCAGCAATGAGGATAAACCTCAGATCATGGATCCAATCCGCATCATTGCTACTAACATCTTTCAACACAATTTTCTCTAGGACCATATCATAATAAACACAGGGAAGTAACAACGCGAGCTATTGATCTACAACATAATTTGCAAAATACTACCAGGACTAAGTTCATGATAAATTTAAGTTCAATTTAATCATATTACTTAAGAACTCCCACTTAGATAGACATCCCTCTAATCCTCTAAGTGATCACGTGATCCAAATCAACTAAACCATAACCGATCATCACGTGAGATGGAGTAGTTTTCAATGGTGAACATCATTATGTTGATCATATCTACTATATGATTCACGCTCGACCTTTCGGTCTCCGTGTTCCGAGGCCATATCTGTATTTGCTTGGCTCGTCAAGTATAACCTGAGTATTCCGCGTGTGCAACTGTTTTGCACCCGTTGTATTTGAACGTAGAGCCTATCACACCCGATCATCACGTGGTGTCTCAGCACGAAGAACTTTTGCAACGGTGCATACTCAGGGAGAACACTTCTTGATAATTTAGTGAGAGATCATCTTATAATGCTACCGTCAATCAAAGCAAGATAAGATGCATAAAAGGATAAACATCACATGCAATCAATATAAGTGATATGATATGGCCATCATCATCTTGTGCTTTGTGATCTCCATCTCCGAAGCACCGTCATGATCACCATCGTCACCGGTGTGACACCTTGATCTCCATCGTAGCATCGTTGTCGTCTCGCCAATCTTATGCTTCCACGACTATCACTACCGCTTAGTAATAAAGTAAAGCATTACATCGCGATTGCATTGCATACAATAAAGCGACAACCATATGGCTCCTGCCAGTTGCCGATAACTCGGTTACAAAACATGATCATCTCATACAATAAAATCAGCATCATGCTTTGACCATATCACATCACAACATGCCCTGCAAAAACAAGTTAGACGTCCTCAACTTTGTTGTTGCAAGTTTTACGTGGCTGCTACGGGCTTAAGTAAGAACTCATCTCACCTACGCATCAAAACCACAACGATAGTTTGTCAAATAGACTCCGTTTTAACCTTCTCAAGGACCGGGCGTAGCCACACTTGGTTCAACTAAAGTTGGAGAGACAGTCGCCCGCAAGCCATCTATGTGCAAAGCACGTCGAGGGAACCGGTCTCGCGTAAGCGTACGCGTAAGGTTGGTCCGGGTCGTCTCGTCCAACAATACCGCCGAACCAAAGTATGACATGCTGGTAGGCAGTATGACTTGTATCGCCCACAACTCACTTGTGTTCTACTCGTGCAAATAACATCAAACCATAAAAACCTAGGCTCGGATGCCACTGTTGGGGAACGTAGTAATTTCGAAAATTTTCCTACGCACACGCAAGATCATGGTGATGTATAGCAACGAGGGGAGAGTCTGATCTACGTACCCTTGTAGATCGCAACGGAAGCGTTGACACAACGTAGAGGAAGTAGTCGTACGTCTTCTTCCCGATCCGACCGATCCAAGCACCGTTACTCCGGCACCTCCGAGTTCTTAGCACACGTTCAGCTTGATGACGATCCTCGGGCTCCGATCCAGCAAAGCGTCGAGGAAGAGTTCCGTCAGCACGACGGCGTGGTGACGATCTTGATGAACTACAGCAGCAGGGCTTCGCCTAAACTCCGCTACAGTATTATCGAGGAATATAGTGGCAGGGGGCACCGCACACGACTAAGGAATAGATCACGTGGATCAACTTGTGTGTCTAGAGGTGTCCCCTGCCCCCGTATATAAAGGATGAGAGGGGGAGGGCTGGCCGGCCAGGAGAGGAGGCGCAGGAGAGTCCTACTCCCACTGGGAGTAGGATTCCCCCTCCAATCCTAGTCCAACTAGGATTCCCAAGTGGGAAAGGGAGAGAGGGGGGCCGGCCACCTTCTCCTAGTCCTAATAGGACTAGAGAGAGGGGGAGGCGCACAGCCCTATGTGGGCTGCCCTTTCAACTTTCCACTAAGGCCCATGTTGGCCCATTTGGCTCCCGGGGGGTTCCGGTAACCCTCCCGGTAATCCGGTAAAATCCCGATTTTACCCGGAACACTTCCGATGTCCAAACATAGGCTTCCAATATATCAATCTTTACGTCTCGACCATTTCGAGACTCCTCGTCATGTCCGTGATCACATCCGGGACTCCGAACAACCTTCGGTACATCAAAATGCATAAACTCATAATAACTGTCATCGTAACGTTAAGCGTGCGGACACTACGGTTCGAGAACAATGTAGACATGACCGAGACACGTCTCCGGTCAATAACCAATAGCGGGACCTGGATGCCCATATTGGCTCCTACATATTCTACGAAGATCTTTATCGGTCAGACCACATAACAACATACGTTGTTCCCTTTGTCATCGGTATGTTACTTGCCCGAGATTCGATCGTCGGTATCCAATACCTAGTTCAATCTCGTTACCGGCAAGTCTCTTTACTCGTTCCGTAATACATCATCCCGCAACTAACTCATTAGTTGCAATGCTTGCAAGGCTTAGGTGATGTGCATTACCGAGAGGGCCCAGAGATACCTCTCCGACAATCGGAGTGACAAATCCTAATCTCGAAATACGCCAACCCAACATCTTCCTTTGGAGACACCTGTAATGCTCCTTTATAATCACCCATTTACGTTGTGACGTTTGGTAGCACCCAAAGTGTTCCTCCGGCAAACGGGAGTTGCATAATCTCATAGTCATAGGAACATGTATAAGTCATGAAGAACGCAATAGCAACATACTAAACGATCGGGTGCTAAGCTAATGGAATGTGTAAGTGCATATAGTGCCACCCCTAGTTGGTTTTGGAGTATTGACGACAAACCTAGTTGAGGGACTAATGTGTTTGTGAGAATTGTAGGATAACACAGGTAGAAGTCCCTCATTGATTCGGTTTAGTTACCAGAGATGACCCCTAAAATTGTACGAAGACATTGAAGACAATGGTGGTTCATGAAGACATTCATGTCGAAGACAATGACATATGAAGACTCCCCATGAAGCCTTTGGAACTCGAAGACTTAGATCCTTCGTAGTTTTACTTTATTCATGTTGTGTCATAGGAACCACCGTACTGTTAAGTGGGGTCCAAGAGAACCAGTCAGGATGACTGAAGTGATGCCTAATTCAAATCATATGTCTTCGAGTGAAGACAATGAGAGAAAATCTTGTCCAGAGTCAGACAAGTCAGCTTTACTTGCAGCCCAAGTAAAGTTGCCGTGAGAGTTCAAAATCCGACCGTTAGTACACGTGTCAGTTCCTTAGTGACCCAGGGTCATTTCGGACAAATCAGGTCAGGCTTGCCAAGCGGCTATAAATAGTCCACCCCTACAACCATAAACGGTGGGCTGCTCAGATTTCAGTGCACGGCTTTTGTCGTTTGAGAGCAACCCACCTCGAAGCCTTTGAGAGAAAATCCTTAGTGAGGAGAAAAGCCCTAACCACCCAGAGCCAGAGTAATTGGGCATCACTTAAGTCTTCTTGTCTGAGTGATCTGAAGCCTTATTACACTTGAGGACTGTGCATCCTCCAGACGGTTAGGCGTCGCGTTCTGAGCATCCAAGAGGAATTGTGGATTGCCGGTGAACGAAGTCTGTGAAGGTTTCGGAGTCTACCTTGAAGACTTACCAGAGTGATTGGGCGGGGTCTGTGTGACCTTAGCTCAAGGAGAAAACGGTGAGGACTGGGTGTCCTGAGCTGCGTATTCAGGACTGGGTGTCTGGGACTGTGTGTCCTTTGGTTTAAATACCTAGCCGCTCCAACCAAACGTACAGTTGTCACAGCAACTGGAACTGGTCCAACATATCATTGTCTTCAACGTGTCACTGGTTTCATCTTCGCCTCCCTTTACTTACCAGTACACATTGTGAAGCTATTGCATGCTTGCTTTATCTTCTGTCTTCACAACTTGACTGTATGATCTGTTTGGCTTCATAACTTCTTCCAACCTGATCCTCATTACACTGAAGCTATTTGTCACTGTGCTTTCACTATATTGTATACTTGATCATGGCTTGCGTTGTGTAATCTAACTTCCGTTGCATAGTAATAGGCTTGTTCACTCTATTTGTCTTCATAACTTCCACGTTTTGAAGACTTTCATAAAAATCGCCTATTCACCCCCCCCCCCTAGTCGATATAACGCACTTTCAATTGGTATCAGAGCAAGGTGCTCCCTTGTTCTGTGTGATTCGGTTTAACCACCTAGAGTTTTAGCTATGTCGACTGCAGGGATAATTAAAGTCTCCGCTGCGTGCCCCGTCTTCGATGGAACTGAATATCCCTACTGGAAGAATAAGATGCGCATGCATCTTGAAGCCATTGACGTCGACCTATGGTATGTCGTCGAAAACGGCGTTCCCAAGGCTGGAGAAGGTGTCACTGCGGCTGATGTCAAGAAGTTCACTCAACTGGACTCCACTGCCAAGAATATTATCTGTGGTCATCTGACCAAGGGATAGTACGGCCGTGTGAGTGCCTTGAAGACATCCAAGCTGGTTTGGGACTGGCTCTCCAAGGTCAATGAAGGCATCTCAACCCAGAGAGATCAGAGAATCAGTGTTCTTCGCAATCTCTTCAACCGCTTCAAGCAAAATGACAATGAGAATGTCCAGCACACATTTGACCGGCTCACTGACATCACAAATGAGCTTCAAGCCCTCGGCGCCACTGAGATCACCAAACATGAAATCGTCAAGACGCTGCTAAGATCACTTGACAGTTCATTTGACATCCTAGCCCTGATGATTCAAGAACGTCCAGACTTCAAGACACTCGATCCGTCTGACATACTTGAGAGGCTCAACACACATGAGTTTCAGCTTTCTGAGAAAAGAGATATCTACGGTCCAAACTATGGGCGAACTCGTGCCTTGAAGGCAAAAGCTGTGTCCTCATCTGAAGAAGAATCTGACAGCAGTTCTGATGATCTTGAAGACATTGGAAGGGAACTTGCAATGCTAGTGAAGAAGTTCTAGAAATTCACCAAGAAGAAAGGCTTCAGAAAGTCTTCACGATCAAGCTCAAGGAATGATGAAGCTTCTGCGCATGACTACAAGAAGAAAACATGTCACAAGTGCAAGAAAACTGGACACTTCATCTCTGAGTGTCCACAGTGGGACAATGAGAACAGAAAGAAGAAGAAGAGCAAGGAATATGACTCTGACGATAAGAAGACGAACAAATACTCAAAGTCTTCGTCCAAGTCTTCCTCAAAGTCTTCATCACACAAGAAGAGTTCATCTGGCAAGGCTCGTGCGTTTGTTGGCAAGGAAATGGATTCAGAGGAGGAGTCCGCTTCTGAGGAGGCAGAGGTGGAGTCTGAGGAGGAGTCTGATTCAGGCATTGCGAGTCTGGCTACAGCCTACGTCGCCAAGTCCATCTTCAACACTAAAGACAATGACTCCATCACCATCACCGATGCAAATGACAAGGACGACTCTACTCCTACCTACTGCTTCATGGCACATGGTGCCAAGGTAAACACACGCACTACTCACTATCAAACATCTAGTGACGATGACTCTGATTGTGATTCAAAACCCAGTTACAAAACACTTGCTAAAATTGCAACTGAACAACAAAAGGCCATGGAACATATTCAAAAACTGTTAGACAGAAGTGATGATCTGTTGGGTGCTGAAATGACTCGTTCTGAATCCTTAATTGAAGACATAAAAAATCTTCATGTTAAGTATCAGGAACTCGAAGATCGTCTTGAGACTCTCTCAACTACTCATGAAAAGCTTTCCTATGATTATCTTCAAAGGAAGCAAGATCTTGAGAAGTTGAGAGCGGATCATGAAGATCTTCAAAAGGAAAACGAGTCACTTCGAGCCGAACAGATCAGTTCTGCTCAGGAAGGATTTGAACCACCATGCCTTAAATGCATTGAGCGTGATAATGCTATTTCTGTTGCTGAATGTTTCACTGCTACTGCTGTTGCAATATCTTCAACTGTAGAAGTGGTAACTAACCCCTCTGCTGAGGATACCACTGCTATTGCTGATGAAAATGCTAGGTTGAAGACATTGCTTGAAACAGGGATGTACAAAAGTCTCAAAGGACATCAGACATTATGTGATGTCCTCAAGAAGCAGATTCTGAACCGAAACCCTAGGAAAGAGGGTGTTGGGTTCGTGAGGAAAATTAATGCAGATGGCTCTTACTGGAAACCTGAGCAGTACCCCAAAACCACATGGGTTGCTGCAAAGGAATCCTCAGCAGATCCATCCAATCTATCTGGCTTCACTTGTGCTAATCTAATTATCATTGATGAATCCTTTGATGCAAACTATAAACTGTTTAGGAATCAGAATGGTGAAGTATTTGCCCGGTACATTGGTACTAACTGCAGGAATGGACCGCCTATGAAGAAGATCTGGGTTCCAAAAACGTGTCTTGAGAATCTTCCTGTGAATGTCCTCATGACACCTCACATGAAGAAGACAAACCTCAGACCAAAGGCTTCATATGGTCCAAAGGCTTCATACAGGCAGAGGATTCATTTGAGTCGCACTAACACAAATGTTTTGCAGGGAAACCATGCTCAGGCATATGAGAGCGGTTCTTCAAACCGTCATTCTCATATGACCAAAAACTATTCTGCCTATTCTTATGAGTACTATTGCCCACCTGCTAGACTGTTTGCTAGGGCTCCAAAGCCAAAATTTTCAGATGCTGCACTTAGACTTATTGCTTCTAAGCCACCCTTGAAGATGTGGGTGGTTAAGAAAGCTTAACTCTCTTTTGCAGGGAAAGGTCTCCAGCACAAAACCAAAATCTTCTGATGCTATTGCTGGGGACCTTAAAAATCTTGTGGGGCGCAAGATCAAATGCCCGAATGGCATCACTATGTATTTCATACCTGAATCGCATGCTACTCTCCCTACTTGTCCTAACCTGGATCTAAGTTTTCATAATCCACTGGTTCGTCAAATGTTTTTGCTTCACAACACTCTTCGTGAAGCCTATCCCCCTAACTGCACTGTAGGGTACGACACCAGTGACTTCAGAGTCTTCAGAATGGATTATTAACAGTGGGTGTACAAATCACATGACTGGCAAAAGAAGTCTCTTTATGGTCTCAACCTTACGTCCATCTGACAAGAGCCACATCACATTCGCTGACACTGGTAAAAGTAAGGTACTGGGTCTAGGTAGAGTTGCAATCTCAAAGGATCAACACATGGATAAAGTCATGTTTGTTGAATCCCTTGGCTTCAACTTAATGTCTGTCTCAATGCTTTGCGATTTAAACATGATTGTAATCTTTGGAAAATATCGTTGTCTGGTACTAATGGAATCTGACAAGTCTCTAGTGTTTGAAGGGTATCGAAAAGATGATTTGTACGTGGTAGATTTCTCAGCAGGGCCACAGCTTGTAGTTTGTCTTCTCGCAAAGGCTTCAGAATGCTGGCTTTGGCATCGAAGACTTGGGCATGCTGGCATGAGGAACCTCCACACCCTTGCAAAGAAGAAGCATGTCATAGGCATCGAGGGCGTCAAGTTCAAGAAAGATCACTTATGCGGTGCCTGTGAAGCTGGGAAGATGACAAGGGCAAAACATCCTTCAAAGACAATCATGACCACTACTCAACCCTTCGAACTGCTTCACATGGATCTCTTCGGTCCCACTCACTACTCAACTTTCTCCACTACTGCTTGCCTCTATGGCTTCGTCATTGTTGATGATTACTCTAGATATACTTGGGTGCACATAATCCTTTACAAGACTGAAGTGCAGGATGTCTTCAGACGCTTCGCAAATTGGGCAATGAACAATTATGGCGCCAAGATAAAGCACATCAGAAGTGACAATGGCACAGAATTCAAGAACACTGGCCTTAACACATATCTTGATACATTGGGCATCACTCATGAATTCTCAGCTCCATACACGCCACAACAGAATGGCATCGTCGAACGCAAGAACAGAACACTCATTGAGATGGCCAGAACAATGTTAGATGAGTACAAGACACCAAGAAAATTCTGGACTGAAGCCATTGACACTGCATGCCATACTATCAACCGTGTATATCTTCACAAGCTGCTGAACAAGACATCTTATGAACTTCTGACTGGCAAGAAGCCAAATGTAAGTTACTTCAGAGTATTTGGATCAAGATGCTGGATAAAGGACCCTCACCACACCTCAAAATTTGCTCCAAAAGCACATGAGGGCTTCATGCTTGGATATGGAAAGGATTCGCACTCCTACAGAGTCTTCAATCTCTTTCACTACAAAGTGGTTGAAACAGTGGATGTGCGGTTCGATGAGACCAATGGGTCACAAAGAGAGCAACTACCAGATGTGCTAGATGAAGTTCCAGCCAGTGAATCAATCAAGCTAATGGGAACTGGAGAAATTATACCTTCTGAAGCTCGTCCTGAAGAAGAACTTATCATCTCAGCACCTGATCCACATGAAGACAATGCTCAGCCTGAAGACATTCCTCCCCATGACAACGTAGATCAGCAAGAGCAAAGTCTTCGACCCCTACATCCTCGTGTTGCCAATGAAGTGCAGATTGACAGAATAATTGATAGCATCAATGCACCTGGTCCACTGACTCGTTCAAGGGCAACTCAACTGGCAAACTTCTGCGGACACTTCGCATTCGTTTCAATCACAGAACCCAAGAAAATTGATGAAGCCTTTATGGAACCTGAATGGATTCAAGCTATGCAAGAAGAGCTTCAACAATTTGAGCTGAACAATGTATGGGAGTTGGTTAAGCGTCTTGATCCACGGAAGCATAACATAATAGGCACCAAATGGATATACCGCAACAAGCAAGATGAGCATGGCCAAGTCGTCAGAAACAAGGCTCGTCTCGTTGCTCAAGGATATACTCAAGTGGAAGGCATTGACTTCGATGAAACATTTGCTCCTGTTGCCAGACTTGAAGCCATCCGTATACTGCTGGCCTATGCAAATCATCACAACATAATCCTGTATCAAATGGATGTAAAAAGTGCCTTCCTCAATGGCAAAATTGAAGAAGAAGTGTATGTTGCACAACCACCTGGGTTTGAAGATCCAAAACATCCTGACATGGTGTACAAGCTCAAAAAGGCACTATATGGCCTCAAACAAGCCCCTCAGGCCTGGTATGATATACTCAAATACTTCCTGAAGAGCAAAGGCTTCATACCTGGTTCCCTGGATCCCACTCTCTTCACAAAGACATATGATGGTGAAATGTTTGTGTGCCAAATATACGTGGATGACATTATCTTCGGCTGCACCAATCAGAAGTACAGTGAGGAGTTCGGATATATGATGCAAGAGCAATATCAGATGTCTATGATGGGGGAGCTGAAATTCTTCCTCGGTCTTCAGATACGGCAACAACGCAATGGCATCTTCATATCTCAAGAGAAATATCTCAAAGACTGCCTGAAGAAGTTCGGTATGCAAGACTGCAAAGGCTTCACAACACCAATGCCAGCCAAACATCATCTGGGTCCTGACGATAATGGTAAAGAGTTCGATCAAAAGGTATACCGCTCCATGATTGGTTCTTTGCTTTATTTATGTGCATCTAGGCCAGATATTATGCTTAGTGTTTGCATGTGTGCTCGGTTTCAAGCGGCACCAAAGGAGTCGCATCACTTAGCTGTGAAGCGAATTCTTCGATATTTGGCTCACACCCCAACTCTAGGGTTATGGTATCCAAAGGGCTCAGAGTTTGATCTGGTTGGATTTTCGGACGCTGATTACGGTGGTGACAAGGTTGATCGGAAGTACACATCAGGCACATGTCACTTTCTGGGCCGATCACTTGTCTGTTGGTCTTCAAAGAAGCAGAACTGTGTATCTCTCTCCACTGCTGAATCTGAATACATTGCTGCTGGATCCTGCTGCACTCAGCTTCTATGGATGAAGCAAACCCTCAAGGATTATGGCATTCATCTGAAGCAAGTGCCACTTTACTACGACAACGAAAGCGCCATCAAGATCGCCAACAACCCAGTTCAGCACTCGAAGACAAAGCACATTGAAATTCGTCATCATTTTCTCAGAGATCATGTTGCAAAGGAAGACATTGATATCATACACGTCAACACTGAAGAGCAATTGGCAGATATCTTCACCAAGCCCTTGGATGAGAAGAGATTCTGCAAGTTACGGTGTGAGCTAAATATCTTGGAATCCTCAAATGTCCTGTGATCAGGCACACATCCTAACACTTATGCATGATGATGACTTAGATGTGCAACACACGAAGTAACGTATATCTTCAATCAATGAAGACATACATTCTAAGTGTGAATACATTAACGTGGAATTTGACCTCGGAGCGCCACGATAATTGTGCGCCGTGTCTGGGTCCAATACTTCCTATACGGTGGGTAGCGCCACCACCAAATTTTTCTGCTTGAAGTGTTTCACTCATGGCATTACATTTGCTATGTCTTCACATTTGGTTTGGCTTCAATCTCAACATGTCTTCATGATTATCTTCACTATGTTGATTATATATGTACTGGTGTTCTGTCCTCTACATCATTCACTTATAGCTATGTCTTCTTGTTTGAATCTTTTGAACTAAGTGAATGTGATCGGACCCTAACCTCTCCATGCTTCCTACCTCAAACTCTATCTCTCCAAGTCATATGCATTCTATTGAAACTGTCAAATGTCTTCACTGCATCCTTGTCAGAAGAAGACAGAGAGACAAACTTTAAAACAGCTTTCAATGTTTTTCCATCAACAAGAAATCCGGAGAAGTAGGAACGGCTCCCGACAAACCAGGCGTGCATGGGGTGAAACTGCCCCCACAATTCCGCATGCTGGCCACGTACTGATCAGATGTGAATCGCCAGGGGCACCTGAGTAATAGCGCAGTGCTACCCATATCCCTATAAATACACGTTTCACTGCGGTCATTATCTCTTCTTCCACCCTCGCACAAACCCTAGCGCCACCGCTAACTCTCAACGACGCCGGCGACGAAGTGCTTCACTGCCGCAACCTCTCCGACGCCGTTCTCACGCCGACAGCGGACATCAGTCTCTCCGCCGTCGCCCTAGGTGTCTTCCGTCGCCAAGTTAGGGCACGAAGGATCGAACTGCTCGGCCTCAACTCTCACCTCGTCTAGCAGTTCCAAGTCTGGTAAATAACAAGTCTTTTTACAGCCTCTTTTGATCCTATAGCTCCATCACTTTCTGCCAAAAGAGGTTTCCATTCACACAAGTTTCATCCCTCTCATCTGTATCTCATAACTTGCCTAGTATATTCACTTGTTCTTCATGAAGTAGTTAGATTCCTCACTTGTACTGATCTATGGGTTCGTACAAATCTGGAACCAACTTCTTTTCTATAAAGTGAATATCTTCGCATGATGAGGTCAATATCTTCTAAACTGATTTATCTTCAAAATGTTCTAAGAATGCATATGACCTCTTCCCCTTCCCTCGCACCTTAATGCTGTCACAGGTACATGTCCGTGGGAGAATCTTTTGGTTCTCATAGTCTGCATTCATTTGCGGAGTTCCTACAGCGTCACATCAATTCACCCGAAGCAAGTTCCTGTTGGTCAAGCAAAAGGAAGCCTTTGAAGACTCTGAATCTCTTGAAGCCTTCCAAGTTAAGCTTCATGGCAACAGAAAAACCAGCAAGGAATGGAGGCAGACAGAGACGTGGTGAAACGTCTAAAGATCTGCCTGAAGATTTGGCAGAAATGTACCAAACTGATCCTGAAGAGAGCTATGGTCAGCGCAAGACATGAATCCAATGGATTCGAAGATATTGGGCAGAGCAGTGGTTCCAATACCGCTTCGTCACCAAGGAATATGCAGAGAAGTGCGCCATCCAGAGGCCATGGGGAGATGTCTTGTACAAAAATCTCATACCCCGGTCCAGAGACGAAGCCATTGCTCAAGGCTTCTATCCATGCATGGTCAGAGGACCACAGCCAGCTGAAGCACATCCGTCATCACTTCTCTGGTGTCGCGATGACAATCTCTTCAAGCGCAACTTCCAATTTGCTCAAAACTCTGCGAAGCAAAACAAGAAGGAGTTTGGACTGGACTTCAACCCTGGTCCCTCTAAGCCAAGGGCGGATGGCACACGTGACGCAAATCCCAATGTCATCGGGCCGTATGCCAATCTCGAAGGCCTCATCACTCGCATTCTAGTCCAAGGGACTGCCGTGAACGACCCTCCAGCAGACACTGAGTCTGATGACGCTCATGCTGCCCCGGAGCCGAAGGAGATGAAGAAGAAGCCAAAAGCTTCCAAGCCAGCCGCTTCTCCCAAGATCTCCAGAGCGAAGCCATTGGCCACTGCACCTCCTGAAGCAAGTGTGCAGTCTGAAGACTTATCACGAGTCTCCAAGCCCCAAGAAGCCAAGAAGCATCAGCCACATACTGGCAAAGAGCTCACTGCCGCTGCCGTTCTGCGCTGCGAGGCCATTGATCTGTCAAGTGACGACGATCTTGCCGATGACGCTCTTGAGCAGCTAATCAAGAGCAAGGAGGAGGCTGAAATCTTCAACAATCTGCCTCTGTTCGATGCAGCAATCATCCACAACTTCATTGATGAATGGTTTGATACACCCAACATCAGCTTCGATGATCTGCAGCTGCCCATTGGCCTCAGTGTAGCCTTCCAAGGAGCTATTGCTTCAGAACTCGCAATTGCCCAGCGCATAGTGGAACTCAAGCAGAAGATAGATTTTGAAAAGGCTCAGTTCAAGCAGAACATGGCCACGCTCAGCGTCCAAGAAGTCAAAGACTTCAAAGTCATGCTGCACAAGTTAAAGGAAAACTTTATGCAGAAACGTGCAGAGGCTCAGGGTTCACGTGAGCGCATGAAGAATTTGGCTGATCTCTGTGTGCAGGCCTACAATGAGGCCGAGAAGCGAAAGGCACTTGGGCGTCCCGACATCGACCCCAAAATGGCCGCTAAGAAAAAGAAGAAGCCCACTGTGGCTGAACAAGAGGCCCCACGACAAGAAGCTGTTCCGATTGTCTTCCCCACTGCCAAGCCTGGCTCAAAGCCAAAGCACCGCTCAACCGCTTCAGAGCTTAAGAAGACAAGGACAGCCGAAGCTGAAGCAAGGAAGAGGAAACACCCTGAAGCCTCTCCTTCAGACCCCACCATCAAGAAGCGCAAGACCAAGAAGTCTCGGGCTGCTCCCACAGAGCCCTTGATAGTCGAACCCCTCTCCGTTCGCTTTCCTCATGAAGATCGTCAGCTGACCGTGCATGAGCCTGCTCTCACAGAGGCTCCGCATGCTGAAGACATTCCAGCAGCCGACCCCAACGCTGCTGAAGACATTGGTCTCCAAGACAATGTGCAAGGTGATGCAGTCCTTCCTCAGCTCGAAACGAGTGAAATGATCAGCATTGGTCGTCCCTTGACACCAATCACCCAAGATGCATCGTGGGCAGATCGCCCACAGGAGGAAGAGGATGAGCCCCAGCCCACTGCAACTCCACCGGCATCGCCTGCATTCCGTAGGCTTCGCAAAGGGCCAAGGGCTCAGACTGCTGACGACATTCCGGCTGTATCAGCCGAAGAACATGAAGAAGAGCACGAAGAACCTCAAGCTCCATCTCCCCCACACCAACAAGAAGAAGTTCTCAAGGAGAACGTACCTGCCACACCCAATACTGAAGCATTTGTGGAGCCCGACCAACCAACAGCTTCAAGAGATACTGAAGCTACTACCTCTGACCCTTCTGTGCCTGAGTCTGCTGCCGGTCCACAGTTCAACTATCATGTTGCGCACAGGCCCCGGGTACAGAAGCCAATCCCACGACTGCCAAGGTTCCCAGGTCCTGCCACCGCTCCTGGCTCCTTTAATGTCAATAGCTTCAGGGCAGATAACACCTTCTTCAACCGCTCCAAGAACCCTTACTCAAGGGAACGGATTGTGTCAGATAGGTTCTGGAGCTACCCACAGCGCAGCTACTACTCCTGCGTCCTCTACAACCAAGGCCGTATCTTTCCACACCAGCGCCTTGAGGTTGAAGCTATTGCTGGTCTGCCTGGTCTGGAAGAAGCACTGGACTGCTTCAAGCAAGTTGGCCTGCTGCCATTTGTCACGGATGAAGAGCACTGGAATGAAGAGCTTCTGCTCCAATTCTATGCCACACTGCACATCAAAGGCTACAACAGAGATCCGAAGACTTGGGTCCTGGAGTGGATGACCGGCAACGTCCATCATGAAGCCAATGCATTTGATATCATTGAGCTCACCGGCCTACCCACTCCAGGCGAACTCTTCGAAGAAGGCTGCCAACTCCATGCTGAAGCATTTGAGAGCATATTTCAGCGACCTGAGCCAAATATGAGTCAGATGCTCTCAATGATGAAGCCATTGCCTCCTGACGCACCTTACCCAACCGAGTTCTTCGTTGAAGACTTAGAGTACCTGCCTAGAACTATCTATCACATCATCAGGCGGACTCTATGGCCCATTAAGGGGCACTCTCGATATGCCAAGGTTGAAGGTGCCATGAAGACTCTCATCTTCTGCATCCTGCATGGCAAATGCTTCAATGCCCAGGATCTCTTTATACGTCAACTTGCAGCGTCTGGCTCAGATCTCTTTGGTCTGAAGATTTATGCTCCATGGGTTATGAGGCTCATCAAGCTCCACTCTGCCATATCCTATCAACCCTCTGCCCGCAACCACAGAATCTTCTTACCTGATGTGGACACCTCTGCTGAAGCGATTTATCCTGAGCCTGCCAAGCAGCCATTAAGTCTTTAGAATGCAGAACACCAGAGCTTCACTCAGCATGATGAAGGTGTTGAAGCCATTTCCAGAGTCTATCCAATGGCTGGCACCACGCGTGCCCCTGCATCAACTGAAGCCACTGACAGCACAGCTGCACAGAGACCCAAGAAACGCGCTCGTACACTCACTGACCGTGAACTTCTTGTGGCTCTGCAGCAAAAGCAAGATAGGCATCACGACTGGCTCAAAAGGCAGATGTGCAGTATCATGCAAGACGTCAATCGCATCAGGAATCTGGCCACCAAGAATGCCTTTGTCGCACATGAAACCTGTCGCCGCACTTGGAAAGGCCTCACAATGATGTGCACTGAAGCTGAACTGCAAGAGGATGGCTTCAAAGAGAGATTCAAGTTTGACTCCACACCCCCCAAAAGAGCTGTGTTGCGTGGAACTCCGTCGCTTGAAGAATCAGAGTTCTCTTCCTCTGCTGCCACAGTGACTGGAAAAATCATTGAGGAAGAAGACGACGCTACATCACCACCACCTTCTTCAGCGCGCGTCGTCACTGCACCAAGCTCGCCAGCTCCACCAAACGCCTCCATCGACCCTGCTGCGCCTGGGAACGCGTAGAAAACTCTATGTCTTCAAACCTTTTTGGTCATCACTGACAAAAGGGGGAGAAGCATATGATGTTTATAGTCTTCAAGCGGGTCAATAATAAGGGCGGGTGCTTTATTATATTTTGCTTCGTGCTTACAACTCTCGTTTTGCTACATTTGGTTCTTTGAGTTGTAACACTTAAACTTGATGGTCGTCTGCTACTATGTTTGCCACTGTGTTTTCGCGAAGATAAATTCCGCATGTACGACGATAATTTCCGCACTTATATCATTTCGCAGACGTCCATTTTTCATTATGCATATCATTATCTTCTTATATCTTTACATGCATGATGGATTGTCATCATAAGTTGAAGTGGATTCCCACAAATACAACCTGCTATGTGCATTCGCGTTCCAGAAGCAAATCACTTATATGCACATCCTCAGGGGGAGCCCTTGCAGCTTATGAAGACAATTCCTTTACAATTTCACAAATTATATTCCCCGTTGAAAACTTCAACTTGTTTGTCATCAATCACCAAAAAGGGGGAGATTGTAAGTGCATCTAGTGCCACCCCTAGTTGGTTTTGGAGTATTGACGACAAACCTAGTTGAGGGACTAATGTGTTTGTGAGAATTGTAGGATAACACAGGTAGAAGTCCCTCATTGATTCGGTTTAGTTACCAGAGATGACCCCTAAAATTGTACGAAGACATTGAAGACAATGGTGGTTCATGAAGACATTCATGTCGAAGACAATGACATATGAAGACTCCCCATGAAGCCTTTGGAACTCGAAGACTTAGATCCTTCGTAGTTTTACTTTATTCATATTGTGTCATAGGAACCACCGTACTGTTAAGTGGGGTCCAAGAGAACCAGTCAGGATGACTGAAGTGATGCCTAATTCAAATCCTATGTCTTCGAGTGAAGACAATGAGAGAAAATCTTGTCCAGAGTCAGACAAGTCAGCTTTACTTGCAGCCCAAGTAAAGTTGCCGTGAGAGTTCAAAATCTGACCGTTAGTACACGTGTCAGTTCCTTAGTGACCCAGGTGAAGGAAATATGCCCTAGAGGCAATAATAAAGTTATTATTTATTTCCTTATTTCATGATAAATGTTTATTATTCATGCTAGAATTGTATTAACCGGAAACATAATACATGTGTGAATACATAGACAAATAGAGTGTCACTAGTATGCCTCTACTAGACTAGCTCGTTAATCAAAGATGGTTATGTTTCCTAACCATGAACAAAGAGTTGTTATTTGATTAACGAGGTCACATCATTAGTTGAATGATCTGATTGACATGACCCATTCTATTAGGTTAGCACCCGATCATTTAGTATGTTGCTATTGCTTTCTTCATGACTTATACATGTTCCTATGACTATGAGATTATGCAACTCCCATTTGCCGGAGGAACACTTTGGGTGCTACCAAACGTCACAACGTAACTAGGTGATTATAAAGGAGTACTACAGGTGTCTCCAAAGGTAGATGTTGGGTTGGCGTATTTCGAGAATAGGATTTGTCACTCCGATTGTCGGAGAGGTATCTCTGGGCCCTCTCGGTAATGCACATCACTTAAGCCTTGCAAGCATTGCAACTAATGAGTTAGTTGTGGGATGATGTATTACAGAACGAGTAAAGAGACTTGCCGGTAACGAGATTGAACTAGGTATTGGATACCGACGATCGAATCTCGGGCAAGTAACATACTGATGACAAAAGGAACAACGTATGTTGTTATGCGGTATGACCGATAAAGATCTTCGTAGAATATGTAGGAGCCAATATGGGCATCCAGGTCCCACTATTGGTTATTGACCGGAGACGTGTCTCGGTCATGTCTACATTGTTCTTGAACCGTAGGGTCCGCACGCTAAAGGTTTCGATGACAGTTGTATTGTGAGTTTATGAGTTTTGATGTACCGAAGGAGTTCGGAGTCCCGGATGAGATCGGGGACATGACGAGGAGTCTCGAAATGGTCGAGACGTAAAGATCGATATATTGGACGACTATATTCGGACATCGGAAAGGTTCCAAGTGATTCGGGTATTTTTCGGAGTACCGGGTAGTTACGGGAGAGGTAATGGGCCTTGATGGGCTTTAGTGGGAAGAGGAAAAGGCTGCTGCGCCCCCCCCCTCCCCTTTGGTCCGAATTGGACTAGGGAAAAGGGAGCCGGCCTCCTCTCCTTCTCCTCCTATTCCTTCTCCCTTCCTCCCCTTTTGGTGGACTCCTACTAGGACTTGGAGTCCTAGTAGGACTCCCTATCCTGGCCGCACCTTTGCCTTGGCCGGCCTCCTCCTCCTCCATCCTTTATATACAAGGGCAGGGGGCACCCCATAGACACACAAGTTGATCCACGTGATCGTTCCTTAGCCGTGTGCGGTGCCCCCTGCCACCATATTCCACCTCGGTCATATTGTAGCGGTGCTTAGGCGAAGCCCTGCGACAGTAGAACATCAAGATCGTCACCACGCCGTCGTGCTGACGGAACTCCTCCCCGAAGCTTTGCTGGATCGGAGCCCGGGGATCGTCATCGAGCTGTACGTGTGCTAAGAACTCGGAGGTGCCGGAGTAACGGTGCTTGGATCGGTCGGATCGGGAAGAAGACGTACGACTACTTCCTCTACGTTGTGTCAACGCTTCCGTTGCGATCTACAAGGGTACGTAGATCAGACTCTCCCCCTCGTTGCCATGCATCACCATGATCTTGCGTGTGCGTAGGAAATTTTTTGAAATTACTGCGTTCCCCAACAGTGGCATCCGAGCTTAGGTTTTATGGTTTGATGTTATATGCACGAGTAGAACACAAGTGAGTTGTGGGCGATATAAGTCATACTGCCTACCAGCATGTCATACTTTGGTTCGGCGGTATTGTTGGATGAAGCGGCCCAGACCAACCTTACGCGTACGCTTACGCGAGACCGGTTTCCCCGACGTGCTTTGCACATAGGTGACTTGCGGGTGACTGTTTCTCCAAACTTTAGTTGAACCAAGTGTGGCTACGCCCGGTCCTTGAGAAGGTTAAAACGGAGTCTATTTGACAAACTATCGTTGTGGTTTTGATGCGTAGGTGAGATGAGTTCTTACTTAAGCCCGTAGCAGCCACGTAAAACTTGCAACAACAAAGTAGAGGACGTCTAACTTGTTTTTGCAGGGCATGTTGTGATGTGATATGGTCAAGGCATGATACTAAATTTTATTGTATGAGATGATCGTGTTTTGTAACCAAGTTATCGGCAACTGGCAGGAGCCATATGGTTGTCGCTTTATTGTATGCAATGCAATCGCGATGTAATGCTTTACTTTATTGCTAAGCGGTAGTGATAGTCGTGGAAGCATAAGATTGGCGAGACGACAACGACGCTGCGATGGAGATCAAGGTGTCACGCCGGTGACGATGGTGATCATGACGGTGCTTCGGAGATGGAGATCACAAAGCACAAGATGATGATGGCCATATCATATCACTTATATTGATTGCATGTGATGTTTATCTTTTATGCATCTTATCTTGCTTTGATTGACGGTAGCATTATAAGATGATCTCTCACTACATTATCAACAAGTGTTCTCCCTGAGTATGCACCGTTGCGAAAGTTCTTCGTGCTGAGACACCACGTGATGATCGGGTGTGATAGGCTCTACGTTCAAATACAACGGGTGCAAAACAGTTGCACACTCGGAATACTCAGGTTATACTTGACGAGCCAAGCATATACAGATATGGCCTCGGAACACGGAGACCGAAAGGTCGGGCGTGAATCATATAGTAGATATGATCAACATAGTGATGTTCACTAATGAAACTACTCTATCTCACGTGATGATCGGACATGGTTTAGTTGATTTGGATCACGTGATCACTTAGAAGATTAGAGGGATGTCTATCTAAGTGGGAGTTCTTAAGTAATATGATTAAATTGAACTTAAATTTATCATGAACTTAGTCCTGGTAGTATTTTGCAAATTATGTTGTAGATCAATAGCTCGCGTTGTTGCTTCCCTGTGTTTATTTTTGATATGTTCCTAGAGAAAATTGTGTTGAAAGATGTTAGTAGCAATGATGCGGATTGGATCCGTGATCTGAGGTTTATCCTCATTGCTGCACAGAAGAATTATGTCCTTGATGCACCGCTAGGTGACAGACCTATTGCAGGAGCAGATGCAGACGTTATGAACGTTTGGCTAGCTTAATATGATGACTACTTGATAGTTTAGTGCACCATTCTTAATGGCCTAGAATCGGGACTTCAAAGACGTTTTGAACGTCATGGACCATATGAGATATTCCAGGAGTTGAAGTTAATATTTCAAGCAAATACCCGAGTTGAGAGATATGAAGTCTCCAACAAGTTCTATAGCTAAAAGATGGAGGAGAATCGCTCAACTAGTGAGCATGTGCTCAGATTGTCTGGGTACTACAATCGCTTGAATCAAGTGGGAGTTAATCTTCCAGATAAGATAGTGATTGACAGAATTCTCTACTCACCATGACCAAGTTAGTAGAACTTCGTTATGAACTATAATATGCAAGGGATGACGAAAACGACTCCCGAGTTTTTCATGATGATGAAATCGATGAAGGTAGAAACCAAGAAAAACATCAAGTGTTGATGGTAGACAAGACCACTAGTTTCAAGAAAAGGGCAGAGGGAAGAAGGGGAACTTCAAAAGAACAACAAGCAAGTTGCTGCTCAAGTGAAGAAGCCCAAGTCCAGACCTAAGCCTGAGACTGAGTGCTTCTACTGCAAAGGGACTGGTCACTGGAAGCGGAACTACCCCAAGTAATTGGCGGATAAGAAGGATGGCAAAGTAAACATAAGTATATTTGATATACATGTTATTGATGTGTACTTTACTAGTGTTTATAGCAAACCCTCAGTATTTGATACTAGTTCAGTTGCTAAGATTAGTAACTCGAAACGGGAGTTGCAGAATAAACAGAGACTAGTTAAGGGTGAAGTGACGATGTGTGTTGGAAGTGGTTCCAAGATTGATATGATCATCATCGCACACTCCCTATAATTTCGGGATTAGTGTTGAACCTAAATAGGTGTTATTTGGTGTTTGTGTTGAGCATGAATATGATTTGATCATGTTTATTGTAATACGGTTATTCATTTAAGTAAAAGAATAAATTGTTGTTCTGTTTACATGAATAAAACCTTATATGGTTACACACCCAATGAAAATAGTTCATTGGATCTCGATCTTAATAATACACATATTCATAATATTGAAACCAAAAGATGCAAAGTTAATAATGATAGTGCAACTTATTTGTGGCACTGCTGTTTAGGTCATATTGGTATAAAGCGCATGAAGAAACTCCATGCTGATGGGCTTTCGGAATCACTTGATTATGAATCACTTGATGCTTGCGAACCATGCCTTTTGGGCAAGATGACTAAAACGCCGTTCTCCGGAACAATGGAGCGAGAAAAGATTTGTTGGAAATCATACATACTGATGTATGTGGTCCGATGAATATTGAGGCTCGCGACAGGTATCATTATTTTCTGATCTTCACAAATGATTTGAGCAGATATAAGTATATCTACTTGATGAAACATAAGTCTGAAACATTTGAAAAGTTCAAAGAATTTCAGAGTGAAGTGAAAAACATCGTGACAAGAAAATAAAGTTTCTACGATCTGATCGCGGAGACAAATATTTTGAGTTACGAGTTTGGTCTTCAGTTAAAACAATGTGAAATAGTTTCACTACTCACGCCACCTGGAACACCACAACATAATGGTGTGTCCGAACGTCATAACCGTACTTTATTGGATATAGTGCAATCTATGATGTCTCTTACCGATTTACCACTATTGTTTTTGGGGTCATGCATTAGAGACAGCTGCATTCACGTTAAAAAGGGGCACCATCTATATCCGTCGAGACGACGCCTTATGAACTATGGTTTGGCAAGAAACCAATGTTGCCGTTTCTTAAAGTTTGGGGTTGCGATGCTTACATGAAAAAGTTTCATCCTGATAAGCTCAAAACTCAAATCGGAGAAGTGCATCTTCATAGGATATCCAAAGGAAACTATTGGATACACCTTCTATCACAGATCCGAAGGCAAGACTTTTGTTGCTAAATTCGGAAACTTTCTAGAGAAGGAGTTTCTCTTGAAAGAAGTGAGTGGGAGGAAAGTAGAACTTGATAAGGTAATTGTACCTTCTCCTTTATTGGAAATTAGTTCATCACAGAAATCTGTTCTTGTGACTCCTACACCAATTAGTGAGGAAGCTAATGATAATGATCATGAAACTTTGAATCAAGTTACTACCGAATCTCGTAGGTAAACCAGAGTGAAATCCGCACCAGAGTGGTACGGTAATCCTGTTCTGGAGGTCATGTTACTTGACCATGACAAACCTACGAACTATGAGGAAGCGATGATGAGCCCAGATTCCGCGAAATGGTTTGAGGCCATGAAATCTGAGATATGATCCATGTATGAGAACAAAGTATAGACTTTGATGGATTTGCCCGATGATCGGCAAGCCATAGAAAATAATGGATCTTCAAGAGGAAGACGGACACCGATAGTAGTGTTACTATCTACAAAGCTAGAATTGTCGCAAAAGGTTTTCGACAAGTTCAAGGTGTTGACTACAGTGAGAATTTCTCACTCGTATCTATGCTTAAGTCTGTTCGAATCATGTTAGCAATTGCCACATTTTATGAAATCTGGCAAATGGATAAACAAAACTGCATTCCTTAATGGATTTCTTAAAGAAGAGTTGTATATGATGCAACCAGTAGGTTTTGTCAATCCTAAAGGTGCTAACAAAATATGCAAGCTCCAACGATTCATCTATGGACTGGTGCAAGCATCTCGGAGTTGGAATACACGCTTTGATAAGTTGATCAAAGCATATAGTTTTATACAGACTTGCAGTGAAGCCTATATTTACAAGAAAGTGAGTGGGAGCACTACAACATTTCTGATAAAGTATATGTGAATGACATATTGTTGATCAGAAATAATGTAGAATTATTCTGTAAAGCATAAAGGAGTGTTTGAAAGGAGTTTTTCAAAGAAAGACTTCGGTAAAGCTGCTTACATATTGAGCTTCAAGATCTATAGAGATAGATCAAGACGCTTGATAAGTTTTTTCAATGAGTACATACCTTGACAAGATTTTGAAGTAGTTCAAAATGGAGCAGTCAAAGAAAGAGTTCTTGCCTGTATTACAAGGTGTGAAGTTGAGTAAGACTCAAAGCCCGACCACGGCAGAAGATAGAAAGAGAATGAAAATCATTCCCTATGCCTTGGCCATAGGTTCTATAAAGTATGTCATGTTGTATACCAGATCTATTGTATACCCTGCATTGATTTGGCAAGGGAGTACAATAGTGATCTAGGAGTAGATCACTGGACAGCGGTCAGAATTATCCTTAGTGAAATAAGGATATGTTTCTCGATTATGGACGTGACAAAAAGGTTCGTCGTAAAGGGTTACGTCGATGCAAGTGTTTGACACTGATCCAGATGAATCTAAAGTCTCAATCTGGATACAAATTGAAAGTGGGAGCAATTAGCTAGAGTAGCTCCGTGTAGAGCATTGTAGACATAGAACTTGCAAAATACTTACGGATCTGAATGTGACAGACCCGTTGACTAAAATTATCTCACAAGCAAAACATGATCACACCTTAGTACTCTTTGGGTGTTAATCACATAGATATGTGAACTATATTACTGACTCTAGTAAACCCTTTGAGTGTTGGTCACATGACGATGTGAACTATGGGTGTTAATCACATGGTGATGTGAACTATTGCTGTTAAACCACATGGCGATGTGAACTAGATTATTGACTCTAGTGCAAGTGGGAGACTGAAGGAAATATGCCCTAGAGGCAATAATAAAGTTATTATTTATTTCCTTATTTCATGATAAATGTTTATTATTCATGCTAGAATTGTATTAACCGGAAACATAATACATGTGTGAATACATAGACAAATAGAGTGTCACTAGTATGCCTCTACTAGACTAGCTCGTTAATCGAAGATGGTTATGTTTCCTAACCATGAACAAAGAGTTGTTATTTGATTAACGAGGTCACATCATTAGTTGAATGATCTGATTGACATGACCCATTCTATTAGCTTAGCACCCGATCGTTTAGTATGTTGCTATTGCTTTCTTCATGACTTATACATGTTCCTATGGCTATGAGATTATGCAACTCCCATTTGCCGGAGGAACACTTTGGGTGCTACCAAACGTCACAATGTAACTGGGTGATTATAAAGGAGTACTACAGGTGTCTCCAAAGGTAGATGTTGGGTTGGCGTATTTCGAGAATAGGATTTGTCACTCCGATTGTCGGAGAGGTATCTCTGGGCCCTCTCGGTAATGCACATCACTTAAGCCTTGCAAGCATTGCAACTAATGAGTTAGTTGTGGGATGATGTATTACAGAACGAGTAAAGAGACTTGCCGGTAACGAGATTGAACTAGGTATTGGATACTGACGATCGAATCTCGGGCAAGTAACATACTGATGACAAAAGGAACAACGTATGTTGTTATGCGGTCTGATCGATAAAGATCTTCGTAGAATATGTAGGAGCCAATATGAGCATCCAGGTCCCGCTATTGGTTATTGACCGGAGACGTGTCTCGGTCATGTCTACATTGTTCTCGAACAGTAGGGTCCGCACGCTTAAGGTTTCGATGACAGTTGTATTGTGAGTTTATGAGTTTTGATGTACCGAAGGAGTTCGGAGTCCCGGATGAGATCGGGGACATGACGAGGAGTCTCGAAATGGTCGAGACGTAAAGATCGATATATTGGACGACTATATTCGGACATCGGAAAGGTTCCGAGTGATTCGGGTATTTTTCGGAGTACCGGGTAGTTACGGGAGAGGTAATGGGCCTTGATGGGCTTTAGTGGGAAGAGGAAAAGGCTGCTGCGCCCCCCCTCCCCTTTGGTCCGAATTGGACTAGGGAAAAGGGAGCCGGCCTCCTCTCCTTCTCCTCCTATTCCTTCTCCCTTCCTCCCCTTTTGGTGGACTCCTACTAGGACTTGGAGTCCTAGTAGGACTCCCTATCCTGGCCGCACCTTTGCCTTGGCCGGCCTCCTCCTCCTCCATCCTTTATATACAAGGGCAGGGGGCACCCCATAGACACACAAGTTGATCCACGTGATCGTTCCTTAGCCGTGTGCGGTGCCCCCTGCCACCATATTCCACCTCGGTCATATTGTAGCGGTGCTTAGGCGAAGCCCTGCGACAGTAGAACATCAAGATCGTCAACACGCCGTCGTGCTGACGGAACTCCTCCCCGAAGCTTTGCTGGATCGGAGCCCGGGGATCGTCATCGAGCTATACGTGTGCTAAGAACTCGGAGGTGCCGGAGTAACGGTGCTTGGATCGGTCGGATCGGGAAGAAGACGTACGACTACTTCCTCTACGTTGTGTCAACGCTTCCGTTGCGATCTACAAGGGTACGTAGATCAGACTCTCCCCCTCGTTGCCATGCATCACCATGATCTTGCGTGTGCGTAGGAAATTTTTTGAAATTACTGCGTTCCCCAACACCAGGGTCATTTCGTACAAATCAGGTCAGGGTTGCCAAGCGGCTATAAATAGTCCACCCCTACAACCATAAATGGTGGGCTGCTCAGATTTCAGTGCACGGCTTTTGTCGTTTGAGAGCAACCCACCTCGAAGCCTTTGAGAGAAAATCCTTAGTGAGGAGAAAAGCCCTAACCACCCAGAGCCAGAGTAATTGGGCATCACTTAAGTCTTCTTGTCTGAGTGATCTGAAGACTTATTACACTTGAGGACTGTGCATCCTCCAGACGGTTAGGCGTCGCGTTCTGAGCATCCAAGAGGAATTGTGGATTGCCGGTGAACGAAGTCTGTGAAGGTTTGGGATTCTACCTTGAAGACTTACCAGAGTGATTGGGCGGGGTCTGTGTGACCTTAGCTCAAGGAGAAAACGGTGAGGACTGGGTGTCCTGAGCTGCGTGTTCAGGACTGGGTGTCCGGGACTGTGTGTCCTTTGGTTTAAATACCTAGCCGCTCCAACCAGACATACAGTTGTCACAGCAACTGGAACTGGTCCAACATATCATTGTCTTCAACGTTTCACTGGTTTCATCTTCGCCTCCCTTTACTTACCAGTACACATTGTGAACCTATTGCATGCTTGCTTTATCTTCTGTCTTCACAACTTGACTGTATGATCTGTTTGGCTTCATAACTTCTTCCAACCTGATCCTCATTACACTGAAGCTATTTGTCACTGTGCTTTCACTATATTGTATACTTGACCATGGCTTGCGTTGTGTAATCTAACTTCCGCTGCATAGTAATAGGCTTGTTCACTCCCCCCCTAGTCGATATAACGCACTTTTAGAATGGGTCATGTCAATCAGATCATTCAACTAATGATGTGACCTCGTTAATAAAGTAACAACTCTTTGTCCATGGTTAGGAAACATAACCATCTTTGATTAACGAGCTAGTCAAGTAGAGGCATACTAGGGACACTCTGTTTGTCTATGTATTCACACATGTATTATGTTTCCGGTTAATACAATTCTAGCATGAATAATAAACATTTATCATGACATAAGGAAATAAATAATAACTTTATTATTGCCTCTAGGGCATATTTCCTTCATCCCCTGTATCCCCAACACCTGATTGCATAACCGGAAAGGTTCGGGAGTTTCATAGGTGGGAATTCTTGTAGCTCTAGTTCTTCTTCCACGGATATTTGGTTTGAGATTGGGATTTCTTACCAAGTATTCGTTCTTGATCCGTACCTTGTTGATTTATTCCTCTACCTAAATTCTAAGTGACTTCTCAATTTATGGATATGTGACCATTTCAAGTGGAATGCATTTGTTCATTTTGTTCGGATGTGAAGACTTTATGTTGCAATTTCAACCTGTTTGATTCAGCTTCATTTTACCTGCCAATGTTTTAACGGTTGTCACCCTCTTCAGGATGGCTCCCGCTAAGAGCAGCAATCAGAATCAGAATCAGGATCCGCCACCACCTCCACCTCCTCCAGAGGCATGGCAAGCTGTGATGGCCGCAACCAATGCAAACACGCAGTTGATCATGCAAATTCTTCAAGAGCGCAATCAAGCGAACCAAGGCAACCAAGGCAACAATCAGAATCACTTTGCTACACTCAACCAGTTCCTTGCTAACGGGCCAAAGACTTTCAGCAATTGTGTTGAGGCAACTGATGCTGACGATTGGCTCGTGGATCTGTGCAAGCATTTCGAGTGCAGTAACGTCAGGCCTGAGGACTTTGTCAAGTTCGCATCCTTCCAACTCAAAGACCAAGCCACAGAATGGTTCCAGCAGTACAAGGATTCCAGAGGAGGTCGTGTGATTACCTGAGATGAATTCCGTCAAGATTTCAAAGCTCATCATATTCCTCAGAGCGTGGTTGAAAGCAAGCGTGAGGAATTCCGCAACCTGAAGCAAGGCTCTTTGTCTGTCTATGACTACAACAAGTTGTTTTAGAAGCTCGCCCTCTTTGCTAAGCAGGACGTCCCTGATGAGAAGAGCATGATATACCAGTTCAGGGGAGGTCTCAGAGAAGAAATCCAGCTAGCTCTTGTTCTCTTTGAGCCCTTGAGGTATGATGAGTTCTACAACATGGCATTGAAGCAAGAGGCTGTTGAACTGAGGTGTGATGCTTCCAAGAAGCGAGTCAGAGATGCTACTCCTTCTTCCTCTACTCAAGTGGCCAAGCAGCAAAAGTATTGGCTTCCTCCTCCTCCGTTCCGTCAGCCATATCAACAGAAGAGCAAAGGTGGCAGTGGATCTTCCCACCCACCCAACCCTGGCTTTCATAACAAGACTTCATCTCAAGCTCCAAGATCAAGTGCTCCGTATCACCGTCCGCTTTCAGAGGTCACGTGCAACAAGTGCCAACAAAAGGGTCACTATGCCAACAAGTGCTTCAACCAGAGGCGTCTTCCTCCTCCTCCTCCTGTGAGATCGGCAAGTACAGCTGTGGTCAAGCATAACCCCAAGCACGCCAAGGTCAACTTGCTGAATGCAGCTCAGGCAGAGGACTCGTCAGATGTCATCATGGGTAACTTTCCAGTTAACTCTTTTCCCGCAAAAGTTCTTTTTGATACTGGTGCATCGCATTGTTTCATGTCAAGATCATGTTTATGTCAAGATCATTTGTTTCCAAGCATGACTTCGTTTCGCAAATGTTGGGTAAACCTATGGGAGTGGTTTCTCCGGCTAAGTCTATGAGGGATACTTCAATAGTCCCGGATGTTTCTATCATGATGGGTGATTTCAAGTTTCTGGCTTCTCCAATGGTCCTTGGTAATTCGGATATTGATCTTATTCTCGGAATGGATTGGCTTTCTAAGCACAAGGCTCAGCTTGATTGTGCAGCCAGGCAGATTCAATTGACTCATTCGTCTGAGGATGTAATTGTCTTTGCCGCGAATGACGATACCATCCGTCTGTTCTCTCTCAATGAGAAGGGTGAACTGGATGCTATCTCACAAATTCTAGTCGTTTGAGAATATCAAGACGTCTTTCTAGAAGAGCTTCCAGGAATGCCTCCGCACCGGCCAGTTGAATTCGTCATTGATCTTGAGCCTGGCACGGAACCAGTGTGTAAGCGTCCTTACAAGCTTGGACCTGAAGAGTTGAAGGAGCTGAAGAAGCAACTCGATATTCAAGAACGAATGGGCCTCATCCGACCTAGTTCTTCTCCATGGGGTTGTGGTGTTCTTTTTGTGAAGAAGGATGGAACGGACAGACTTTGTGTTGACTACCGTCCATTGAACAAGAAGACTATCAAGAACAAATACCCACTTCCCAACATCAACGAGCTGTTCGAAGAACTCAAAGGTGCCCAAGTATTCTCCAAGCTTGATCTTCATATGGGTTATCATCAGATTCGTATCCGTGAGCAAGATATTCCCAAGACGGCTTTCAGGACAAGCTATGGTTCATATGAATACACTGTCATGTCTTTTGGCCTCGTCAACGCTCCTTTGACTTTCTCTCGCATGATGAACTTCATCTTCAACGCCTACATCAATGACTTCGTTTTGGTCTATCTTGACGACATTCTGGTCTTTTCAAAGAACAAGGAAGATCATGCCAAGCACTTGCGTTTGGTACTCGATAAACTCAGGGAACACCAGTTCTACGCCAAGTTCTCCAAGTGCGAATTTTGGCTCGATGAGGTTCTTTATCTTGGTCATATCATCTCTGCCAAGGGCATTGCGGTGAATCCTGAGAAGGTGTCTACAATTGTGAATTGGGAACCACCTCAGAACGTGAAGCAACTCCGTAGCTTCCTCGGTCTCGCAAGCTACTGCCGAAGATTCGTTGAAAACTTTTCAAAGATCACGAAGCCTCTCTCAAATCTTCTCCAGAAGCATGTCAAGTACGTTTGGTCTCCGGAATGTGACATCGCTTTCAACACTTTGAAAGAGAAATTGGTCACCGCTCCAGTTCTAACTCCTCCTGATGAATCCAAACCGTACGAGGTCTTTTGCGATGCCTCTCTCCAAGGTCTTGGCGCAGTGTTGATGGAAGAGAAGAAAGTTGTGGCTTATACCTCTCACCAGTTGAAGCCCAACGAGAAGAACTACCCCACTCATGACCTCGAGTTGGCGGCAGTTGCGCATGCTCTTTTGACTTGGAGACATCTCTTATTGGGAAGAAAAGTGGACATCTTCACTGACCACAAGAGTCTCAAGTACATCTTCACTCAGCCTAATCTCAACCTCAGGCAGACTCGATGGGTCAAAATGATTCAAGAGTATAATCCGAGTATCGAGTATACTCCAGGCAAGGCCAATGTGATTGCTGACGCTTTGAGCAGGAAGGATTATTGCAACAGTCTGATTCTCAAGCCTTATCAACCCGAGCTTTGTGAAGCTTTCCGCAAACTTAATCTGCAAGTTGTTCCTCAAGGTTTCCTCGCCAACCTTCAAGTCTCTCCTACCTTGGAAGACCAGATTCGCCAAGCCCAGCTTCTTGATGCTATGGCGAAAAAGGTGAAGATTGGGATTGCTAAGAGTCAACCCAAGTACAAGTGCTACCGCCTTGATGACAAGGATACTCTCTTCTTCGAGGATCGTATTGTTGTGCCCAAAGGTGACCTTCATAAAGTGATCATGAACGAGGCTCACAATTCTCTCCTCTCCATCCACCCTGGGAGCACGAAGATGTATCAGGACCTCAAGCAGGCGTATTGGTGGACTCGAATGAAGCGCGAGATTGCTCAGTTCTTGAATGAATGTGATGTCTGTAGAAGAGTGAAGGCAGAACACCAAAGGCCAGCTGGTCTCCTCCAACCTCTTGCCATTCCAGAATGGAAGTTTTACCACATTGAGATGGACTTCGTGACTGGGTTTCCAAAGTCCAAATGTGGCAATGATGCTATATTCGTTGTCATCGACAAACTCACTAAAGTGGCTCACTTTCTGCCTATCAAAGAGTCAATCACTGCAGCTCAATTGGCGGAGCTCTATACTTCTCGAATTGTCTTGCTACACGGTATTCCACAGGTGCTTTATTCAGACCGTGGTAGCACCTTTACCTCCAAGTTTTGAGATTCTTTTCAGAAGGCCATGGGCACCAACATCCGCTTCAGCACAGCTTTCCATCCTCAAACTAGCGGTCAAGTCGAGCGTGTCAACCAGATTCTTGAAGATATGCTCAGGGCTTGTGTGATCTCCTTCGGCATGAAGTGGGAGGATTGTCTTCCATATGCTGAATTCTCCTACAACAACAGTTTTCAAGCAAGTTCGGGCAAGGACCCATTTGAAATTCTGTATGGCAGGAAGTGCCGTACCCCTCTCAACTGGTCTAAAACCGGTGAACGTCAGCTTCTCGGCAATGACTTAATCACAGAGGCAGAGGAAATGTGCAAAGTCATTTGAGATAACCTCAAAGCAGCCCAATCCCGCCAGAAGAGCTACTATGATAGTAAGCACCGTGATTTGGCATTCGAGATCGGAGATCATGTTTACCTCCGCGTCTCTCCAATGAAAGGTACTCGTCGCTTCGGTATCAAAGGGAAGCTTGCCCCTAGATACGTGGGACCTTTCAAGATCGTCAGCAAGAGAGGCGATCTCGCCTATCAACTCGAGCTTCCTTCAAACTTTGCAAATGTGCATGACGTGTTCCATGTCTCTCAGCTCCGCAAGTGCTTCAAGACTCCTGATCGCACCGTCAACTTCGAGGACATTGAGCTCCAAGAAGATCTCTCTTATCGTGAGCACCCATTTGCTATTCTTGAAGAGACTGAATGCAAGACTCGCAACAAGTCAATCAAATTCCTCAAAGTCAAGTGGTCACACCATTCCGACCGTGAAGCTACCTGGGAACATGAGGATCACCTCCGTTCTGAATACCCGGCGTTCTTTCAGTCCTAGATCTCGGGACGAGATCCTTTCGTAGTGGTGGAGTGTTGTAACACCCCGGATATGATTTACCTAATATGTAATCCAACTCTTGCCATTTCCGGTGTTAAGTAATTTTATTTCCTCGGGTTTGGGTTTTTGTCTCCGTGTGCTGTTATCGTTGTCATGCATCTCATATCATGTCATCATGTGCATTGCTTTTGCATATGTGTTCATCTCATGCATCCGAGCATTTTCCCCGCTGTCCGTTTTGCATTCCGGCGCTCCGTTCTCCTCCGGTGGTCATTTCTACCTTTCTTTCATGTGTGGGGATTAAACATTACCGGATTGGACCGAGACTTGCCAAGCGGCCTTGGTTTACTACCGGTAGACCGCCTGTCAAGTTTCGTGCCATTTGGACTTCGTTTGATGCTCCAACGGTTAACCGAGGGACCGAAAAGGCCTCGTGTGTGTTGCAGCCCAACACCCCTCCAATTTGGGCCAAAACCCACCAAAACCCTCTCCATCATCTAGAGCGTTCGATCACGATCGCGTGGCCGAAAACCGCACCTCATTTGGACTCTCCTAGCTCCCTCTATCTATAAATAGGTGTTCTCCCCCAAAATTTCTGGATCAAACCACCCCCCAAACCCTAGCCCCGCTCCATCTGCGCGTCGGGCACGTCCGGTCCGTGCCGGACGAATCCCGCCGCCGCACCCGCGCCAATCGGCGCGCGACACGTGGCACCATACCCCGCCGCCGCCGCTCCGGCCCGGGAGGCCCAAATCGGGCCCCCGCGAGACCGTCGCCCGACGCCGCCGTTCCACGCCCACGCGCCCTGGTGGCTCTTTCTCCGCTGCCTTCGGCTCTGGCGCCGGCCCGCTCTGCCACTGCGCCGGCGAGCGCCGCCCCTCGCCGAACCTCGCTCCCTCGCCGCCCGGCGCCGCAAGCCGCCGCCGACTGCCGCACCGACCCCGCCACCAAGTCCGGCGACCTCCAACTCCAGCTCCGGCGAGCTTCAATTTCCCCGGTGAACCTCGTATTCCGTGCGGCCAGATCTCCGGATCTCGGATCGGTTGACTTTTTGCCCGAAACCCTAATTATTTTGCTATGTTCGTCGCATCGTATCTCCGCATCCGTAGCTTTGTTTTGGGCATATAGCATATCAAAATGTTCGTCTCAGAGAGCACATCATTTCATCTCATTGCATCATTTTCATTTGAGTTCATCTTGATGCCCTAAATGCTTTACCTTGCTATGTTCAGGTTCCGTAGCATATAGTTTTCATGCTCCAAAGTCTGCTACCTGATCTGAAATTCCAGACAAGTGTTAATTTCACTAAGTCTGAAATCTGTTTACCAAATGCATTTTTGTCATGCTTGTTTGAACCTGTTAATGGATGAATTGGCCGTAGCTCAGTGTTCATCTTTTGTTAAGCATCATGAATGGATCCCTACCATGTATTTTTTTGCCATGATTGAGTGCCGTAGCATGTTCATCTTGTTGCATTTAGATGGCTACTCGCTGTATATCGCAGATCGGTGCCATATTTGAATTGCTTGCCATTTCCAAACCGTAACTCCGATTCCGGTGATCTTTATATCGTTTTCAAGCAATTTCATCTCACCTTTCCAGTGGCACACTTGGATTACCAAGTTGAGGCCAGGTTCATTCATTCCTTGTCAAATCTTGCATATGCATCACATATTGCATCCCGCATAGCATACCATCTTTGCATCATATTGTTTGAGCTTTGCACGTGGTTGATTGTGTCCTTGTTGCTTGTTTGTCTTGTTTGGGTAGAGCCGGGAGACGAGTTCGCTAACGAGGAGCCCGTTGAGTTTGCTTTCAAGGATCCAGTCAACTCTAACAACTTTGCAGGCAAGATGATCATACCCTCGAAATCCCTTCTATCTTTGCTTTGCTAGATGCTCGCTCTTTTGCTATGCCTATGCTGCGATGCCTACCAATTGCTTATCATGCCTCCCAAATTGCCATGCCAAACCTCTAACCCACCTTGTCCTAGCAAACCGTTGATTGGCTATGTTACCACTTTGCTCAGCCCCTCTTATAGCGTTGCTAGTTGCAGGTGAAGATTGGAGACCGTTCCTTGTTGGAACATTATTTACTTGTTGGGATATCATTATATTATCTTGTTATCTTAATGCATCTATATACTTGGTAAAGGGTGGAAGGCTCGGCCTCTCGCCTAGTGTTTTGTTCCACTCTTGCCGCCCTAGTTTTCCGTCATATCGGTGTTATGTTCCCGGATTTTGCGTTCCTTACGCGGTTGGGTGATAATGGGAACCCCTTGACAGTCCGCCTTGAATAAAACTCCTCCAGCAATGCCCAACCTTGGTTTTACCATTTGCCACCTAGCCTTTTCCCTTGGGTTTCGCGGACTCAAGGGTCATCTTATTTTAAACCCCCGGGCCAGTGCTCCTCTGAGCGTTGGTCCAACCTAGAGCATCGTGCGGGGTCGTCCATTGGCAACTTGGGTTACGTTGGCTCCCATACGCTTAGCTTATCCGGTGTGCCCTGAGAACGAGATATGTGCAGCTCCTATCGGGATTTATCGGTACAGCGGGTGGTGTTGCTGGACTTGTTTTACCATTGTCGGAGTTGTCTTGTAGAACCGGGATACCGAGTCTGATCAGAATGTCTCGGGAGGAGGTCTATTCCTTCGTTTACCGTGAGAGCTTGTCATGGGCTAAGTTGGGACTCCCCTGCAGGGATTTGAACTTTTGAAAGCCGTGCTCGCGGTTATGGGCAGATGGGAATTTGTTAAAGTCCGGTTGTAGATAACTTGAACCTTAACTTAATTAAAATGAATCCACTATGTGAGTTACCATGATGGTCTCTTCTCGGCGGAGTCCGGGAAGTGAACACGGTGTTGGAGTAATGTTTGCCGCAGGTTGCTTGCTAGTTACTTGTTCGCGCCTTGCCTTTCTCTTCTCACCCTCTTTTGCGAATAGGTTAGCCACCATATATGCTAGTCGCTTGCTGCAGCTCCACATATTTACCTTGCCTTACCTATGAGCTTAAATAGTATTGATCGCGAGGCTGCGAGATTGCTGAGTCCCTGTGGCTCACAGATTACTTCCAAACTAGATGCAGGGCCTGATGACTCCATTCCAGATGACGCGCTTGAGCTCAAGTGGGAGTTCAACAAGGACTCATGCCGTTACTATGTTTCTTTCCCTGATGATCAGTAGTGGTGCCCAGTTGGGGCGATTGGGACCGTGTCGCATGTTGGGTTGTTCTTTTATTTTGGCATCGTAGTTGGGCCATGAGTGTTTGAATGTTGTAATGCTATTTATGTACTTTGATTGACGTGGCGAGTGTAAGCCAACTATGTTTCTCCCCTTTTGATTATCTATTTATTACATGGGATGTTGTGATGATTGCCTAACTTGCGACATTGCTTTCAATGCGGTTATGCCTCTAAGTCGTGCCTTGACACGTAGGAGCTATAGCCGCATCGAGGGCGTTACACGAAGGGTCTCCACAGTGGCAGCTCCATCTACAGTCACAACATATTAAAGATACTGGCATCATGCTGCTCTTATTATGTGACAATCTCCAGAGAAATCACCTACCCTGTGCCTCGTCAAACCGCTTGTTGACAAGCACGATGTCGACATCTGCCGCATCTGGCTGCCGCTTTAGTTCGGCAAACCCATCAGTCCGGCTAGCCACCGGAGCCTCAACCACCTGCATATAAAGGCGGTCTGGCTATTACCTGGGACTATGATCCTCCGTTTGCCGCCGTTCTCGACAACAACCAGAGTCTGAGGGGCTACTATCTGCATGGGCATACCTAACATATGCGGTACTATTAAAGGCATACATTATTTTACGTACCTCGAAGCCTTTCAGCAGACTCATAAAAGCTTCGTGCAAACTGCTTTCGGCGGATGAAATCCTTTCAATTACCGTACCCATTAGTGTACGATGCGCTTCCGAGATGACAGCTTTCCCTAGAAGATCCTTCAGCGTGTCCAAGCGCACACAGTACGGACCCTTGCTGTCACTCTCCTCAGGAGCCGGATACTGGGGATGCCGGGCAGCCAAAGTTTTATCCTCCGGCGATATTGGATCCAGAGATACCCTTTGCAACGACACTTCAAGGTCGCCCGCTTCTTGAGTTAGGGAGTCCGGGGGAGGCGTTTCACTCTCCATCATCTCCGGAAGAAGATCCCCCGAAGATGAACTTTGTCGAGAAGGGCTACGATCCGGACTACAATTTACAAGCATCGGTTACTGTCTTCGGAAGTAAGATAGGATATCTTCACTAATAAGTACTTTTTGATTACTTACAGCTCGGTAGAGGGCTGATGCTCGCGCAAACATTGTGCGGCAAGAATACCCTCTAAGGCAGGACCCTCTGGCGGAGATTTCTTCTCCCGTTTGGAAGCCTTAGTTTCCAGATCTTTAGAGGTAGTCCTCTTCCTTCCCCGAGGAGAGAGAATGTCAGATTCTTCCCCTTGGTTATCCTCCCTCGCGGAGGCGCTCATTCCCTCGATTGGAATAGGTAGCGATGGAGGCCCGCTTTCGCCCTCTTTATTCCCCCCCTTCATCTTCCTTTGAGGGCACTAGACAAGGTGCTGGCTCGAGCATCTTTTCCAGCATCGGATTGTCCAAGCCTTCAAGAAGGGAGGCCGAACACCGGATCATCTTCGCCTTTGTTATCCAGTCCTGGTCAAAGAGCGATTCTTCAGAATGATGTCATGATAAATAAAAGGACAGTGTGTTCGGCCATGGGATTAATTACTTGGGCCGCGGGGCGGTTGCAGCTCAGGCCCACGTCCTCGGTGGTGTCCGAACACTCTATTTGGGGTCCGAAGAACGATTTGTACATCTCCTCGTGCGTCATGCCGAGGAAATTCTGAATAGTGCGCGGTCCTTCCGGGTTGAATTCCCACATGCGGAGGGGCCGGCGTTTGCAAGGCTGGACTTGACGAGCCATCATAACTTGCATTACCATAACCAGACTGAAATCTCCCTCGAAGAGATCTCAGATACGGCTCTGCAGTATTGGCACGTCCTTGGCTGGACCCCAGCTCAGCCCCCTGCTGATCCATGACATCAGTTGTGGTGGAGGGCCCGAGCGAAAGCCGGGGGGAGCTACCCACTTGGCACTTCGGGGAGTTGTGATGTAAAACCACTCCCGTTGCCACAATCCGGACACCTCTGGAAAGGAACCCTTTGGCCATGGAGCGTCAGCAATTTTGCTTATTAGAGCACCTCCGCACGCTATGTGCTGCCCCTCGACCATCTTCGGCTTCACATCGAAGGTCTTGAGCCACAGGCCGAAGTGAGGGGTAATGCGGAGGAAGGCCTCACAAATGACAATAAATGACGAGATGTGAAGAAGGGAATCTGGGGCCAGATCGTGAAAATCCAGCCCGTAATAGAACATAAGACCCCTAATAAAGGGATCCAGAGCGAGGCCTAGTCCTCGGAGGAAGTGGGAGACGAACACGACGCTCTCGTTGGGTTCGGGAGTAGGGACAACCTGCCCTCGGGCGGGCATCCTATGAGAAATTTCGGCGGTCAGATATCTGGCCTCCCTCAACTTCTTGATGTCCTCCTCCGTGACGGAGGAAGGCATCCACCGGCCTTGAAGGCTGGATCCGGACATGATTGAAGGTCCGAAGCACTTGACCTAGGCTTTGGGTGTTAGAGCTCGAGGCGGGGGAAGGATTCAATTGAGCACGGGAGGGAAAAAAGAAAAAAAGCCTTGTCCCTTTATAAAGGGGATGAATATCAGGCGTCCTCCTTGTGGCCGTTCGAGACATACCTAAGACCTATGAGTTATACCAACATGCACGGTTGGGTTACCCGCGTTTGTATTCATGAGAATCCCGTGATAAGGGGAACACGATCTCTGCTTTGACAAGATGTGTCAAGAAACCGCCTCGCGTTATGTGCGGGGCTGGTTAAAAAAACGGTTCAAATAATTACCGGGCCGTGGCATGATGTCATGCTGCTAAAATGTGTCAGCAGATTAGATTTGTGAAAATATTATTCTCTCTATAGTGGTATGTGGAACTTATTTTGCAGGGTCGGACATTATCCTTGTATTCAAACTCTTCTGTGGTGTATTCGGAGGAGGAAGCCGCCTTGCAATGCCGAAGACAACACTGCGTGCCGGACTCATCGTCATTGAAGCCTGGTTCAGGGGCTACTGAGGGAGTCCTGGATTAGGGGGTCTCTGGACAGCCGGACTATATCCTTTGGCCGGACTGTTGGACTATGAAGATACGAGATTGAAGACTTCGTCCCGTGTCCGGATGGGACTCTACCTGGCGTGGAAGGCAAGCTTGGCAATACGGATATGCATATCTCCTCCTTTGTAACCGACCTTGTGTAACCCTAGCCTCCTCCGGTGTCTATATAATCCGGAGGGTTTTAGTCCGTAGGACAACATACAATCATACTATAGGCTAGCTTCTAGGGTTTAGCCTCTCCAATCTCGTGGTAGATCAACTCTTGCACTACTCATATTATCAAGAATAATCAAGCAGGACGTAGGGTTTTACCTCCATCAAGAGGGCCCGAACCTGGGTAAAACATCGTGTCCCCTGCCTCCTGTTACCATCCGCCTTAGACGCGCAGTTCGGGACCCCCTACCCGAGATCTGCCGGTTTTGACACCGACACACCTCCTGAGCAAGTTAAAGTTGAACCTAATATTGCTATTGTTAAAGATCTCTTGTTTGATAATATAGATGGGCATGCTATTTACTTCTGTAATGAAACTGCTAGAATTGCTAAACCCCTGATACAGATAAACCTAGACCTGTGGTAGGCATGCTTGTTATTTCTGTTAAAATAGGAGATCATTCTTATCATGGCTTATGTGATATGGGTGCTAGTGCTAGTGCAATACCTATTGACTTATACAAAGAAATTATGCATGACATTGCACCTGTTGAGTTAGAAGAAATTGATGTTACTATTAAACTTGCTAATAGAGATACTATTTCACCAATGGGAATTGTTAGAGATGTTGAAGTCTTGTGTGGGAAAACTAAATATCCTGCTGATTTTCTTGTTCTTGGTTCCCCACAAGATAGCTTTTGTCCCATTATATTTGGTAGACCCTTCTTGAATACTGTTGATGCTACCATAGATTGCACAAGGGATGTTGTTACTATCGGCTTAGATGATATGACTCATCAGTTTAATTTCTCTAAATTTAGTAAACAACACCGTGAAGAAGAATTGCCTAGTAAGGATGAAATTATTGGTCTTGCTTCTATTGCCATACCTCCTAGTGATCCTTTAGAACAATATTTGCTAGACCATGAGAATGATATGTTTATGAATGAAAGAAGGGAAATAGATGAAGTATTCTTTAAACAGGAACCAATTCTGAAACACAATTTGCCTGTTGAAATCCTAGGGGATCCCCCTCCACCTAAGGGTGATCCCGTGTTTGAGCTTAAACCGTTGCCTGATAATCTTAAATATGCTTATCTTGATGAGAAGAAGATATATCCTGTTATTATTAGTGCTAACCTTTCAGAGCATGAAGAAGAAAGATTATTGAAAACTCTGAAGAAGCATAGTGCTTCTATTGGATATACTCTTGATGATCTTAAGGGCATTAGTCCCGCTCTATGTCAACATAAAATAAATTTGGAAGCAGATGCCAAACCAGTTTGTGATCCTCAATGACGTCTGAATCCTAAAATGAAAGAAGTGGTAAGAAAAGAAATACTAAAGCTTCTGGAGGTAGGTATAATTTATCCCATTGCTGATAGTCAGTGGGTAAGTCCTGTTCATTGTGTCCATAAGAAGGGAGGTATTACTGTTGTTCCTAATGATAAAGATGAATTGATTCCACAAAGAATTATTACAGGTTATAGGATGGTAATTGATTTCCGCAAATTAAATAAAGCTACTAAGAAAGATCATTACCCCTTACCTTTTATCGATCAAATGCTAGAAAGATTATGCAAGCATACACATTACTGCTTTCTAGATGGTTATTCTGGTTTCTCTCAAATACCTGTGTCGGATAAAAATCAATCAAAGACTACTTTTACATGCCCTTTTGGTACTTTTTCTTATACACATATGCCTTTTGGTTTATGTAATGCACCTGCTACCTTTCAAAGATGCATGATGGCTATATTCTCTGACTTTTGTGAAAAGATTTGTGAGGTTTTCATGGACGACTTTTCCGTCTATTTGATGATTGCTTGAGCAATCTTGATCGAGTTTTGCAGAGATGTGAAGAAACTAATCTTGTCTTGAATTGGGAAAAGTGCCACTTTATGGTTAATTAGGGTATTGTCTTGGGGCATAAAGTTTCTGAAAGAGGTATTGAAGTTGATAAAGCCAAGGTTGATGCTATTGAAAAGATGCCATGTCCCAAGGACATCAAAGGTATAAGAAGTTTCCTTGGTCACGCCGGATTTTATAGGAGGTTCATTAAGGACTTCTCAAAAATTTCTCCGCCTCTGACTAATTTATTACAAAAAGATATACCATTTGTCTTTGATGAGGATTGTGTAGAAGCATTTGAAATACTTAAGAAAGCATTAGTCTCTGCACCTATTGTTCAACCACCTGATTGGAATTTACCCTTTAAAATTATGTGTGATGCTAGCGATTATGCCGTAGGTGTTGTTCTAGGGCAAAGAGTTGATAAGAAATTAAATGTTATCCATTATGCTAGTAAGACTCTAGACAATGCTCAAAGAAATTATGCTACTACTGAAAAAGAACTTTTAGCAGTTGTATTTGCTTGTGATAAGTTCAGACCTTATATTGTTGATTCTAAAGTAACTATCCACACTAATCATGCTGCTATTAAATATCTTATGGAGAAGAAAGATGCTAAACCTAGACTTATTAGATGGGTTCTCTTTCTACAAGAATTTGATTTACATATTGTTGATAGAAGAGGAGCTGAGAACCCTATTGCAGACAACTTATCTAGGTTAGAGAATGTTCTTGATGACCCACTACCTATTGATGATATCTTTCCTGATGAACAATTAAATGTCATAAGTACATCTCGTAGTACCCCTTGGTATGCTGATTATGCTAATTACATAGTTGCTAAATTTATACCACCTAGCTTCACATACCAACAACAGAAAAAGTTCTTCTATGATTTGAGACATTACTTTTGGGATGACCCACATCTTTATAAAGAAGGAGTAGATGGTGTTATTAGACGTGTACCTGAGCATGAACAGGAACAGATCCTACGCAAGTGCCACTCCGAAACTTATGGAGGACACCACGCGGGGGATAGAACTGCACATAAGGTATTGCAATCCGGTTTTTATTGGCCTACTCTCTTCAAGGATGCCCGTAAGTTTGTCCTGTCTTGTGATGAATGTCAAAGAATTGGTAATATTAGTAGACGTCAAGAAATGCCTATGAATTATTCACTTGTTATTGAACCGTTTGATGTTTGGGGCTTTGATTATATGGGACATTTTCCTGCCTCTAATGGATATACACATATTTTAGTTGATGTTGATTACGTTACTAAGTGGGCAGAAGCTATTCCAACTAGTAGTGCTGATCATAACACTTCTATTAAAATGCTTAAAGAAGTTATTTTTCCAAGGTTTGGAGTCCCTAGATATTTAATGACTGATGGTGGTTCACATTTTATTCATGGTGCTTTCCGTAAAATGCTTGCTAAATATGATGTCAATCATAGAATTGCATCTCCGTATCACCCACAGTCTAGTAGTCAAGTAGAATTGAGTAATAGAGAACTCAAATTTATTTTGCAAAAGACTGTCAATAGGTCTAGAAAGAATTGGTCCAAGAAACTTGATGATGCATTATGGGCCTATAGAACTGCATATAAAAATCCTATGTGTATGTCTCCATATAAAATGGTATATGGAAAAGCATGTCACTTACCTCTCGAACTAGAACATAAGGCAGATTGGGCTATTGCTCAACTATGATTTCAAACATGCCGGTGAAAAGAGGTTATTTGATATTATCTCACTTGATGAATGGAGAACCCAAGCTTATGAAAATGCCAAGTTGTTTAAAGAAAAGGTTAAAAGATGGCATGACAAAAGGATACAAAAGCGTGAGTTTAATGTAGGTGAATATGTACTGTTATACAACTCTCATTTAAGATTTTTTGCAGGAAAACTTCTCTCTAAATGGGAAGGCCCCTATGTTATTGAAGAGGTCTATCGTTCCGGTGCCATAAAAATCAACAACTTCGAAGGCACAAATCCGAAGGAGGTAAACGGTCAAAGAATCAAACATTATATCTCAGGTAATCCCATAAATGTTGAAACAAATATTATTGAAACCGTAACCCCGGAAGAATACATAAGGGACACTTTCCAGAACGTTTCAGACTCCGAAAAGGAATAGGTATGTGGTACGGTAAGTAAACCGATTCCAAAACTGTTTTTAAGGCAATATTTCTCCGTTTTGGAATATTTAGAAAAATAGAAAATTAAGTAGCAGTCCGGGAAGGACATGAGGGCCCCACGAGGGTGGAGGGCGCGCCCCTACCTCGTGTGCCTTCCGGACTCCGTTTTCTTGCACGATACGTATTTTGGTCGGTAAAAATTCACTATATATTCTCCCGAAGGTTTTGACTCCTGTACCACGCAAATATCCTCTGTTTTTGTTTCGAGCTGTTGCTGCTACAGATTAGAGCAAGATGTCTTCTCAAGAGTCAGTCGGGGAGAGCCGGGTATCAAATCCGGCACCGGAACCAAGGGCAAACAGCGACCCTGACCACTTTGGGCCAGCAACAGAGGAAGAGATGGAGGTTGACTTAATGAGGGTAGATGCCATGGAGGATCAAGAAGTCACCTCTTGCTTCCGAGCTGGGTTCACGATGGGGGAACTATAGAGCTCAGCTATTCCAAACTCGGTTATCCCTTCCAATGTTAGATTTCTTTCTTATGAAAATATGAAGAGGAGTGTCACTTGTTCTCCCGCAGCTATGAAACACTCTTGGGTGCAAGGAGCTTTCGCCGTCACAGGAAAGCTTCGTAAGGAAACAATGGACCTCAAGTAGCAAGTCAACAAGCTCGAGGAGGAGAATCGTATCCTGAGAGGAATCATCACCAAGAATATTTCACCAACAACAAAGAAGGAGATATAATCGCATGGGCATGGGCACTCCCCTTGGCAACCGCCAAGCTTGGGGGAGGTGCCCCGGTATCGTATCACAATCACAACTCCTATCTTTACCGTTTTCCTTAGTTCGATCCTATTAGTAGTATTTTGATCTAGTAGAATAAAGTTTATGGCATGATCTAGTTTTGAGTTTTGCCTTATGATCTCTCTATGTAATCGAGTCCGTGAGCTATATAATAAAGATTAGTGTTGAGTCAAGGGCTTGATTTTCTTGCTATGATCTTGGGTGAATAAAAGAAAAGAGAAAAAGAATAAGAAGAAACAAAAGTTCATATTGATCTTATTGATAGTAATGACTTCACATAAAAAGAGTGTGATGATGATTAAAAGTTGTTGGGAGTTGGCAGACATAGCTTTGGTCATCGTTGCAATTAATAGGAAGTAATAAGGAAAGAGAGGTTTCACATATAAATATACTATTATTGACATCTTTTATGATTGAGAGAACTCATCAAAATATGACATGCTAAAGAGTTGATGTTGGATAAGGAAGACAACGTAATGGGTTATGTTTTCTTATATCTGAGATAAAGTATGTTGTCATGGATCATCCAACATGTTGAGCTTGCCTTTCCCCTTCATGCTAGCCAAATTCTCAGCACCAAGTAGAGATACTACTTGTGCTTCCAAATACCCTTAAACCAGTTTTGCCATGAGAGTCCATCATATCTACCTATGGATTGAGTAAGATTGTCGGTGTCAAAACCGGCGGATCTCGGGTAGGGGGTCCCGAACTGTGAGTCTAGGCCGGATGGTAACAGGAGGCAGGGAACACGATGTTTTACCCAGGTTCGGGCCCTCTCGATGGAGGTAAAACCCTACGTCCTGCTTGATTAATATTGATGATATGGGTAGTACAAGAGTAGATCTACCACGAGATCGAGGAGGCTAAACCCTAGAAGCTAGCCTATGGTATGATTGTTGTATATGGAGTTGATTGTGTTGATGTCCTACGGACTACAACCCTCCGGTTTATATAGACACCGGATAGGGTTAGGGTTACATAGAGTCGGTTACAATGGTAGGAGATCTTGAATATCCGCATCGCCAAGCTTGCCTTCCACGCCAAGGAAAGTCACATCCGGACACGGGACGTAGTCTTCAATCTTGCACCTTCACAGTCCTGGAATCCGGCCGAAGGTATAGTCCGGCTACCCGAACACCCCCTAATCTAGGACTCCCTCAGTAGCCCCCGAACCAGGCTTCAATGATGACGAGTCCGGCGCGCAGATTGTTCGGCATTGCAAGGCGGGTTCTTCTCCAAATCCCGTGTACCTGTAGAAATAATGTCCGATTTTTTTAGTGCTCCTCGGCTTCCACGCCCAATAATGGCCGTCTTCCACGTGTCAAACGAATGCGAAAAGTCGAGGTGTTTTTACATCCACACCCCTAGCCGTATAAACGAGCCGCCTATTTAACAGGATGGGGATTTAGGTCCAAACCACATCTTCTCCTCTCCGCGGGTTATCATCGGAGCGCTTCCAGCAAAGGTCCATTCCAACATGACCAGCCATCGCAGCTCCTCCCCTCGCCCCTCCGGTCCCAAACCCAGGGACTCGGAGAGTTGCACCATCCCGCATAGCGAGTTAGTGTCGCCTCAGGCCAAGGGATTTCTCCCTCAGGCATACATGGTCCCGGTCCGAGCCGGTCTCGCCACCTACAATGGCGGAAAACAAGCGGAGAGCACCCCCAATCCTTCTAAAGGAGAGCGGGTGTGCCTCGTCCCCTATCTAATAAGGGGACTGGGATTTCCAATTCACCCATTTCTCCGCGGGCTTCTGGAGTTCTACGGCCTCCAGCTGCACAATCTCACGCCCGCCTCCGTATTACATATCGCGGGTTTCGTCGCCCTTTGCGAGCTATTTTTAGGCGTTGAGGCTCATTTCGCGCTGTGGAAGAGGTTATTCTGCCTGGTGCCCCGTTCTCAAGAGGGGTCTATCTACCAAGCGGGCGGAGCCGAAGTATGGCGCATTGCCGGGACCAGATACCTATCTGGAACCCCAAAGAAGGCGTCCGAGGACTGGCCTTCGGAATGGTTTTACATAGATGACGTCCCGCTACCGGACCCTATCCGGGTCAGTCTCCCTGAGTTCAACAGTGCCCCATTGAAGAAACGCTTGAGCTGGCGTCCGCGGAGCTCTCAGAGAGAAAGCGACAGAGACGTCCTTTACCTGATGGGCCGGATAAGACTGTTGGCTCATTTCAGACTAACCATGATTGGAGTCATGGCCGCATGCATTATGCGGGGGGTGCAGTCGCTTCAATATAGAGGCCACCCCATGTGGGATTTCATCGGGGAGGATGACGCCACCCGTTGCAGTCGTAAGGGGCCGGCCTCAGCCGCCGCCTTAGTAAAGATCTTATCCTTTTTGTACAAGGGAGAAAAGGAGGAATTCCTCCGCGTCAACCCGCGGGCCGGATTCAGTATGTACGATCCTCCAAGTTGGGTAAGTGAACAATTGCGCTTGCCCGTTTGTTTTATACTCCCACGGTTAGGTAGTCTAACGACTTTAATGCAGGAACTGCGACAGGAGGTAAAGGATATAAACAGCCGTCCTCCACAGCCCGAGGACCCAGAACGGTCCCTCGATCCGGACTCCGAAGAGGATCCGGACATATCGGTGGAGGTTATCGACGGGGTGTTCCATCAGCTAAGTAAGGACAATACCTTGGTGGCCATTACGGCGGATTACCCAAGGTTAATCCCGGCCTCCCAGGTGACGGAAACCGGAGTCCCATTCCCTTGAAAGAGATTCCACTCTCACGTATTCTGGTGTTTCTGACGACAACCGTGTTTTGCAGGGGAGATTTCTGAGGAAGGAGGCTGAACCTGCGGCGGCTAGCCAACGAGGGGCCGCAGGGCCCCGTGGGGCAAAAAGGAACGTAGTCCGGACTGAGACGCCGGCGCAAAGGTATAGCGCACCCTCTATTTCCCAGGAGTTATTCTGTCAGGGCGTATTAACGTTCGTGCTATCTTCAGAACGAAGAGACCTCGCCGGACTACATCCGGAGAGGCTGCCAATCGTGCCTCCACCAGCCAGGCTCCAACGTCTGGCCAGGAAGCGGGGGTGAGCACAAGGCGCGCACCGGACGCTCCTCGGACAGAGGATGCGGACAGGCTGTCTGCCACAAATTCTGAAGTGGAGAGTGCCATGAACCACAGGCGTCGCCGGACAGTTCTACGCGACACTTGTTTCTCCCAAGAGGCTTTAGATGCCTTTAATACGGGAGATGCGTACCTCCGTGCCGCTCAAAATGGTTTAGCCAGAGCCACGGAGCAGTATGTAAAAGACATACGGGTAAGAAAATTTTGGTTAAATATATATATATATATATATATATATATATATATATATATATATATATGCCAGTAGCCCCCGAGACTTGAAGCAGTTAGAGCAACTGATTTAAGGATCATTTAATATGCAGGTTCTTACAGAGAAGAATACCGTACTGACCCAGGAGCTGGAAAAGTGCAAGGCCCAACTAGAGGCCGCACTAACCGCAGCAGGGGAGCCCAAAGGGACCCCCTCAGGTAAGATATACTTCGAAAGATTAGTATTGTGCGGTGTGGGTGCAAATCTGACAGATCGTATTGCAGATGGCGCCGGATTCGATCCGGACAAGCAACAACTCTTACGCTGGCTAAAGGCCGGTGAGAGTGTGTTGACAAAGGTGAGGCGGGAGAAGAATGATCTTCAGGATGCCAACACTAAGCTGGATGTCGAACTTAAAGATGTTCGTGGCCAGCTATCGGACTCCACGAAGGAGAATCAGTGGCTTCGACGCGGCATATTTAGTAAGTGCTTGAACGAACTTTGAAAAAAAAGAGTTCGGCAAGGAAGTCGACTAACAGAGTAACGTCTGTAGGTATGCTCACAGGTCGTCCTGCAGAGGAGATGCCCAGTTCTACGGGTGACCTTCTTCTCGAACTCTTGCAACTGCACGAGCGAATTCGGCAGGTGATGCGAGGTATTGCCCAAGCCTTATGGCCTGCCCACTCCGTGCCTGAGGGCCTTGGAGAGCTTGCAGAGAAGCTGAAGGGAGCTCAGCGGCGCTTCCGGTTGTGGAAGATATCGGCCTGCCGACAAGGTGCTAGGGAGGCCTAGGCCATGGTGAAGACCCGTTTTACGAAGTCTGACCCAAACCACATGGCCGAGGTCGGACCAGTGGGGCCTGACGGGAAGGAGATCCCTGTAAGCTTAGTATATGGCCAAGTAGAGTTGGCCGCGAAGTATTCCCAGCAGGACTGTAAATTAGACAGCCTGTTAGATGGTATAGAAGAGGAGTATAATCAGTCAGAATGACTGTGTAATTTGAATTGACATGTGTAATGTCGTCTAGCCAGATTGTAGATCGTTTGTCGTTGCCGACCTTTTCGCTTCAACCTCGGGACCTGACGGTCCGGAGTGTGTCCGAATACCCTAGCGGTTATATAAGAACCGGGGTATGCGTGGAGACCAGGCGTAGGGGTCATCAGTGCTTTATCAGACAAGTGCCCAACTAGTTATGTTATATTACATGGTTAGTAAGAAACATCTTCCAGAGAGAGTAGTTCCGTTAAGGGTTCCTTTCGCTGGGAGGCATGCCCTAAGGTGCATGTCCGGACTGCGTGAAGAGACGCAGAAAAAAGCATCTGGGGGCGCATAAAATGAGTAAAAAGATCATCTTTTATTTCACCGACCGAATATTCCCTTAGGAACGCTAGCTTTCGGCTTCACCCAGTCTGAGGTACACATCCGACTGACCCAGCAGTAACAATCGCAGAGGTGCTCCCTTTACCACCTAGCTGAACAATCGGGAACGTAGGGGTAAGCACAGGAGCCAGGCAACCCAGCTTGGCTAAAACTTAAGTCATATCGATGCATATAATGGTGAACAAAAAGGTACATGCGGAAGTTTGACGCATGTGTTGGGCGTGAAGCCCGTATAAATAAGCTTCTGTTAAAGAAGCCCCCAGGTTTAATGAGCGCGGGTGGTGCGTCACTAGATGAGCCTTTAAGGGCTATATAAAAAAATGGGAAGGAGAGAAATGTAAGACAGGAAAATGCAAAAAAGAATGGACAGAGGAAGGAGACGAACATAGAGTCCGGCACTAGGCATAGAATCTTCGGAGACGGGTGGCGTTCCACGGGTTCGGCTCGAGTCGGTTGTTCGACGCATCTCGCAGGCGGTACGCCCCGCCAGTCAGGACTTGGTCGATTATGAATGGACCTTCCCACTTGGGCTTGAGTTTGTCCTTTTTCTTATCCGGCAGGTGTAGAACTAGTTCGCCAATATTGTAATTCTTGGCCCGTACTTCTCTGCTTTGATATCTTCGGGCCTGCTGTTGATAAAATGCGGAACGGGCTTTTGCCACGTCACGCTCCTCCTCCAAGGCATCCAAGTTGTCCTGCCGATCGAGCTCGGCTTCTCTTTCTTCGTACAAGCGCACTCTAGGTGAGTCATGAATTATGTCGCAGGGCAGAACTGCTTCTGCGCCGTACACCATAAAAATGGTGTGTATCCGGTGGTGCGATTTGGCGTGGTCCGCAGCCCCCATAGCACGGAGTCGAGCTCCTCTACCCAGTGCGTGTTAGATTCCTTGAGGGACCGCACCAGTCTGGGTTTAATGCCGCTCATGATAAGACCATTTGCATTTTCGACCTGGCCGTTGGTTTGTGGGTGATAGACGGAAGCGTAATCGAGCTTGATGCCCATGTTTTTGCACCAGAGTTTTACCTCGTCGGCGGTAAAGTTTGTACCGTTGTCGGTTATGATGCTATGGGGGACGCCATAACGGTGTACCACCCCGGATATGAAATCTATCACAGGTCCGGATTCGGCCGTTTTAACAGGCTTGGCTTCTATCCATTTGGTGAAATTATCCACCATGACCAGTAGGTATTTTTTTCTTATGGGTCCCACCTTTAAGGGGTCCGACCATGTCAAGCCCCCAGACCGCAAAAGGCCAGGTGATGGGTATAGTTTGGAGTGCGGTGGGTGGCATATGGCTTTGGTTGGCAAAAAGTTGGCAACCAGCGCATCGTTGGACTAGGTCCTGAGCATCTGCCCGGGCCATCGGCCAATAAAAACCAGTACGGAAAGCCTTGCTAACAAGGGACCGAGCAGCGGCGTGGTGACCACCGAGTCCGGCATGAATTTCAGCCAGAAGGTTCCGCCCTTCCTCTTCGGAGATGCACCTTTGAAGGACTCCGCTAGTGCTTTTCTTATAAAGCTCTCCCTCATGGACTCTATAGGCTTTAGATCGCCACACAATGCAGCGGGCCTCATTTTGGTCCTCCGGGAGTTCCTGCCTAGTAAGGTAGGCTAGGAATGGTTCTGTCCATGGGGCGATAACCGCCATTATTACATGGGCTGAAGGTGTAACTTCGTTGGCAGAGCCTCCAATTGTGTCAGATTGTTCGGCATCGAGTGGTGCGGCTGGGTTCGGGCTGTTATTTGCGGGTTCCCCCTCCCATGCTACGGATGGCTTGAACAATCTTTCCAAAAAGATGTTGGGGGGGACTGCATCGTGTTTTGCTCCGATGCATGCGAGGACGTCCGCCGCTTGATTGTTTTCTCGGGCTATATGGTGAAACTCCAGCCCTTCGAACCGAGCTGACATTTTTAGGATGGCGTTGCGGTAAGCTGCCATTTTTGGGTCCTTGGCGTCGAAGTCTCCATTTATTTGGGATATCGTGAGGTTTGAATCCCCGCGTACCTCTAGGCGCTGGATACTGCTATCCAGAGGCCATGTAGGAGGGCCTCATATTCGGCTGCATTGTTGGAATCCGTGTACATGATCTGGAGCACATATTGGACTGTGTCTCCTGTGGGGGACATCAGGACGATGCCGGCCCCCAGTCCGGCCAATGTTTTGGAGCCGTCGAAATGCATAATCCAGTTTGAATATGTGCCGTACTCTTTAGGGAGCTCGGCCTCCGTCCATTCTGCGACGAAGTCGGCCAAAACTTGCGATTTACTAGCTCGCCTTGGCTTATAGGTTATATTGAATGGGAGAAGCTCGATGGCCCATTTTGCAATCCGGCCCGTTGCATCGCGGTTGTTGATAATATCATTTAGTGGCACTTCCGAGGCTACTGTTATGGAACACTCTTGAAGGTAGTGTCGTAGCTTCCGGGATGCCATGAATACCGCGTATGCAATATTTTGATAATGCGGGTACCGTTATTTGCATGGAGTGAGGACAGTGGACACGTAGTAGACCGGCCTTTGAAGGGGGAATTTGTGTCCGTCCGTTTCCCGCTCGACAACAAGCACTGCGCTGACAACTTGGTGTGTTGCTGCAATGTACAATAACATTGGTTCGCCGGTGTTTGGCGCGGCCAGGACTGGGTTTGTTGCCAATATGGCTTTTATTTCATCAAGTCCGGCCGTGGCGGCATCCGTCCACTCGAAGTGTTCGGTGCGCCGAAGGAGGTGATAAAGGGGCAATGCCTTTTCTCCCAAGCGGGAGATGAAGCGGCTTAAAGCCGCCACGCATCCAGTTAATTTTTGTATTTGTTTAAGGTCCTTTGGGACATCCAATTGTGACAAAGCTCGGATCTTGGCTGGGTTTGCTTCAATTCCTCTACCGGATACAATGAAGCCCAAGAGCTTTCCGGCTGGAACACCGAAGACGCATTTTTCTGGGTTGAGCTTGATGTCATATTTTCGGAGGTTATCGAATGTAAGCCTCAAGTCGTCTACTAGGGATTCGACATGTCTTGATTTGACGACCACATAATACACATATGCCTCCACTGTTTTGCCAATCTGGTTTGCCAGACATGTCTGGATCATGCGCTGATATGTTGCGCCGGTGTTTTTCAGCCCGAAGGGCATTGTGTTGAAGCAGAATGGGCCGTATGGTGTGATGAATGCTGTTGCAGCTTGGTCTGATTCTGCCATCTTGATTTGATGGTAACCGGTGTATGCGTCGAGGAAACACAACAAATCGTGTCCTGCGGTGGCATCGATAATTTGATCGATACGGGGGAGGGGGAAGGGGTCCTTTCGGCAAGCCTTGTTAAGGTCTTTAAAATCAACACACAGGCGCCAGGATTTGTCCTTCTTTGGTACCATCACCAGGTTTGCTAGCCAGTCCGGATGTTTTATGTCTCTGATGAATCCGGCCTCCAATAGCTTGGCTAGCTCCTCTCCCATAGCCTGTCTCTTGGGTTCGGAAAAACGCCAAAGGGCTTGTTTGACAAGTTTAAATCCTTTTAGGATATTTAAGCTGTGTTCGGCCAGCCTGCGTGGGATCCCTGGCATGTCTGAAGGGTGCCAAGCGAAGATGTCCCAGTTCTCTCGTAGGAACTCTCGCAGTGCGGCGTCTGCATCGGGGTTCAGTCGTGCCCCAATGGAAGCTCTTTTATTGGGGTCCATTGGATGGACCTGGAATTTGACTATTTCGTCAGCTGGCTTGAAGGATGTGGATTTGGATCTCTTATCGAGTATCACATCATCCCTTCTAATCGTGGAGCGCAGCGCAGTCAGTTCCTCGGCCGTTAAGGCTTCGGATAGCGCCTCAATGGCTAATGCGGCCGTCTTGTTTTCGGCGCGGAGTGCTATGTCCGGATCACTAGCTAGAGTGATAATTCCGTTCGGCCCGGGCATCTTAAGCTTCATGTACCCGTAATGGGGTATTGCTTGGAAGATTGTGAATGCTTCCCGCCCTAGTAAAGCATGATGTCCGCTCTTAAACGAGGCCACCTGAAACATGACTTCTTCGGACCTGTAATTATCCGGTGTGCCGAACACCACATCGACTGTGATTTTTTCCTGTGCAGTGCGCTTCTCGACTGGGGATTATTCCTCTAAAGGTTGTGCTGCTTCGCTCGACGCGGTTCCAGTCTATTTCCATTTTTGAAGGGTTTCCTCATAAATGAGGTTCAGTCCGCTGCCTCCATCCATGAGCACCTTAGTGAGGCGAAAGCCGTCCACTATGGGACTGAGGACCAATGCGGCTGCTGCTCGGGCTATTCGGAATCTAGGTTCATCACTTGCGTTGAACGTAATGGTAGTGTCGCTCCATGGATTTATTGTTGCAACTTGATAGACTTCGGCGAGGCTGCGGAGTGTTCTTTTTCGCACATTGTTTGATGCGAAAGTCTCAAAGGCTGTGAGAATGGTACTGGTGTCCTTGGGCTGGCTTTCTGCGGCCTCCGGAATTAGGAGGTCCTCGCCGATTTTGGCCACCTGCCGGAGTATCCAACATGCTCTGAGGCTGTGAGTTGGTGTGGCATCCTCTGTACTATGAATTCTACAGGGTCCATCAAGCCATCTTTCCAGTACGGTTCCATGCCCTGTAGAGGGTTTTGGTTTTTTGGTGTTTATCCCGGGTGTCCTATGATGATGCACCCTCTTAGTTCGGATGGGATTACTATTCAAGGCCGGATTATCCCAAAATTTTATTTCGGTTTTCCAGGCGCTTTCCATCACACAGTATTTTTGTACTATGGACGCCAAGTCAGCGAAGCGTGTAATATCACGATGACTTACGACGTTAAGGATTCCCTTGTCTGTGCAGTTACTGCAGAAAATTGAGATTGCGTCTCCCTCGCGGCAATCCTTTATCATGTTCATAACCAGGAGGAATCTGGCCCAGTAATGATGTACTGTTTCCTCGGGCCTCTGCCTGATTTGGGAGAGATTGCTTATGATCGGGTGGGCGGGTACTGTTGAATCTGAAACCTCACCCAATCCAAGATTCGGAGGCCGAAGAGTTTCCGAACTCTGAAGTTCGGATTCTTGGGTGTTGTCCAATGAATCTGGCCCGTTGCTTGATCCTAAGCTCAGGTCTTGAGTTACATCCTCCCCTCCGCGGGTATCCGGCTTGGAGGGGTCGGGAATTCGGACGTAGCTAGTCCTTAAAATAGATGAAGGGTCGCCGCACTGCGCCTCTACCACAGCAACGTGGTGGGTGACTTGGGGAGAGTTAATTTCTCTTAGATCGGGTTTAAGCCCAACCTGGTCGTAATCCGTAGCAACCCCCGGGGCGGCGATGCGATCCAAGAGCTCGTTTACGGAAGAGAGTTCCATTGGATCTAGCTGCTCGACGAACTCCGAGCTGACGTGTAGGTTGCTTCTGATGACCCGAGAGGTCACCGTCGGTGCAACAGCCAAACAGGCGGTCATGAGGAAACCACCTAGCCGGAGGGTTTGGCCGACAGCCAAGGCTCCCTTAGTAACGGCGCCGTCTTTAAAGACGGGAGGAGGCATCCTTCCTGATTGCGATGGCACAGAGGAACTCTCAATGAAAGCACCAATGTCGGTGTCAAAACCGGCGGATCTCGGGTAGGGGGTCCCGAACTGTGCGTCTAGGCCGGATGGTAACAGGAGGCAGGGAACACGATGTTTTACCCAGGTTCGGGCCCTCTCGATGGAGGTAAAACCCTACGTCCTGCTTGATTAATATTGATGATATGGGTAGTACAAGAGTAGATCTACCACGAGATCGAGGAGGCTAAACCCTAGAAGCTAGCCTATGGTATGATTGTTGTATATGGAGTTGATTGTGTTGATGTCCTACGGACTACAACCCTCCGGTTTATATAGACACCGGATAGGGTTAGGGTTACATAGAGTCGGTTACAATGGTAGGAGATCTTGAATATCCGCATCGCCAAGCTTGCCTTCCACGCCAAGGAAAGTCCCATCCAGACACGGGACGTAGTCTTCAATCTTGCATCTTCACAGTCCTGGAGTCCGGCCGAAGGTATAGTCCGGTTACCCAAACACCCCCTAATCCAGGACTCCCTCAAAGATCCTTCAAGTAAGTTGTCATCGGTGCAAAGCAATAAAATTGCTCTAAATATGTATGATTAGTGTGGGAGAAATAAGCTTTATACGATCTTGTGATGTGGAAGTAATAAAAGCGACGGACTGCATAATAAAGGTTCATATCACAAGGGGCAATATAAAGTGACATTCTTTCGCATTAAGATTTTGTGCATCTAACCATAAAAGCGCATGGCAACCTCTACTTCCCTCTGCGAAGGGCCTATCTTTTATTATTATCTTCTACCTTATGCAAGTTTCATGGTGATCTTCACCTCTCCCTTTTTCATTTTATCCTTTGGCAAGCCCAGCATGTTGGAAAGAACCTAATATATATATATAATTGGGTGTATGGGGGGCATGAGTTATTATTGTTGACATTAACCTCGAGGTAAAAGGTTGTGGGGCGAAACTATAAGCCCCTATCTTTCTCTGTGTCCGATTAAAACTCCGTAACCACAAGTATTGTGTGAGTGTTAGCAACTATGAAGGACTAGATAATAGTTGAGTATGTGGACTTGCTTTTTAGCTCTGACATAGACTCTTTCTGATGTTATGATAAATTGCAATTGCTTCAATGACTGAGGTTATAGTTTGTTGGTTCTCAATAAGGTTTCTGATTCATACTTTTGCATTGTGAATAAATCGTCACTTGAACATAAGTAATCATATGACAGTATCTATATATGTTGCTATTATGAGAATAATCATAATGCCTTCATGTCCGTATTTTATTTTTATCGATGCCTCTACCTCTAAACATGAGGACATATTTATTGTTACCGGCTTTCGCTTGAGGACAAGCGAGGTCTAAGCTTGGGGGAGTTGATACGTCCATTTTGCATCATGCTTTTATATCGATATTTATTGCATTATGGGCTGTTATTTCACATTATGTCACAATACTTATGGCTATTCTCTCTTATTTTACAAGGTTTACATAAGGAGGGAGAATGCCGGCAGCTGGAATTCTGGGCTGGAAAAGGAGCAAATATTACAGACCTATTCTGCACAATTCCAAAAGTCCTGAAACTCCACGGAATACCTTATAATAAATAATGAAAAATCCTCGCCAAAGATGAAGACCATGGGGTCCGCACCCTGTCCACGAGGGTGGGGGCGCCCCCCCCCCCCTAGGGCGCGCCCCCTACCTCGTGGGCCCCCTGGTGGCTCTCCGATGACCATCTTCTGCTATATGAAGTCTTTCATCGAGAGAAAAAAAAGAGGCAACCTTTCGGGATGAAACTCCGCCGCCACGAGGCGGAACCTTGACGGAACCAATCTAGGGCTCCGGCAGAGCTGTTCTGCCGGGGAAACTTCCCTCCCGGAGGGGGAAATCATCGCCATCGTCATCATCAACGCTCCTCTCATCGGGAGAGGGCAATCTCCATCAACATCTTCATCAGCACCATCTCATCTCAAAACCCTAGTTCATCTCTTGTATCCAATTCTTGTCTCCAAGTCCGGGATTGGTGCTAGTAGGTTGCTAGTAGTGTTAATTACTCCTTGTAGTTGATGTTAGTTGATTTAATTGGTGGAAGAACATATGTTCAGATCCTTTATGCATATTATTACCCCTCTGATTATGAACATGGATATGCTTTGTGAGTAGTTACGTTTGTTCCTGAGGACAAGGGAGAAGTCTTGCTATTAGTAGTCATGTGAATTTGGTATTCGTTCGATATTTTGATGAGATGTATGTTGTCTAGCCTCTAGTGGTGTTATGTGAACGTCGACTACATAACACTTCACCATTATTTGGGCCTAGAGGAAGGCATTGGGAAGTAATAAGTAGATGATGGGTTGCTAGAGTGACAGAAGATTAAACCCTAGTTTATGCTTTGCTTCGTAAGGGGCTGATTTGGATCCATATGTTTCATGCTATGGTTAGGTTTACCTTAGTACTTTTGTTGTAGTTGCGGATGCTTGCAATAGAGGTTAATCATAAGTGGGATGCTTGTTCAAGTAAGAACAACACCCAAGCACCGGTCCACCCACATGTCAAATTATCAAAGTACCGAACGCGAATCATATGAACGCGATGAAAACTAGCTTGACGATATTCCCATGTGTCCTCGGGAGCGCTTTTCCTTATATAAGAGTTTGTCCAGGCTTGTCCTTTGCTACAAAAAAGGATTGGGCCACCTTGCTTCACTTTATTTACTTTTGTTACTTGTTGCTCGTTACAAATTATCTTATCACAAAACTATCTGTTACCACTTATTTCAGTACTTGCAGAGAATACCTTGCTGAAAACCGCTTATCATTTCCTTCTGCTCCTCGTTGGGTTCGACACTCTTACTTATCGAAAGGACTATGATAGATCACCTATACTTGTGGGTCATCACATAACAACATACGTTTTTCCCTTTGTCATCGGTATGTTACTTGCCCGAGATTCGATCATCGGTATCTCAATACCTAGTTCAATCTCATTACCGGCAAGTCTCTTTACTCGTTTCGTAATGCAACATCCCGTAACTAACTCATTAGTCACATTGCTTTCAAGGCTTATAGTGATGTGCATTACCGAGAGGGCCCAGAGATACCTCTCTGATACACGGAGTGACAAATCCTAATCTCGATATATGCCCACTCAACAAACACCATTGGAGGCACCTGTAGAGCATCTTTATAGTCACCCAATTACATTGTGATGTTTGATAGCACACTAAGTGTTCCTCCGGTATTCGGGAGTTGCATAATCTCATAGTCATAGGAACATTTATAAGTCATGCAGAAAGCAATAGCAATAAACTAAACGATCATAGTGCTAAGCTAATAGATGGGTCTAGTCCATCACATCATTCTCTAATGATGTGATCCCGTTCATCAAATGACAACATATGTCTATGGCTAGGAAACTTAATCATCTTTGATTAATGAGCTAGTCAAGTAGAGGCATACTAGGGACACTCTGTTTGTCTATGTATTCACACATGTACTAAGTTTTCGATCAATACAATTCTAGCATGAATAATAAACATTTATCATGATATAAGGAAATATAAATAACAACTTTATTATTGCCTCTAGGGCATATCTCCTTCAGTCTCCCACTTGCACCAGAGTTAATAATCTAGTTCACATCGTCATGTGACTTCACACCAATAGTTCACATCTTTATGTGATTAGTTCACATATTCATGTGACTAATATCCAAAGGGTTTACTAGAGTCAATAATCTAGTTCACATGGCTATGTGATTAACACCCAAAGAGTGATCATGTTTTTCTTGTGAGAGAAGTTTAGTCTACGGATCTGCAACATTCAGATCCATATGTATTTTGCAAATTTCTATGTCTACAATACTCTGCATGGAGCTACTCTAGCTAATTGCTCCCACTTTAAATATGTATCTATTTCGAGACTTAGAGTCATCTAGATCGGTGTCAAAAGCTTGCATCAGCGTTGTCGGAGTAAATAGCCATGGGTAGCCTAGCCGCCTTCCCCTGGCCCATCAGAAAAAATTACAAGCCTGGCCGACTCTCAAGAAGATTCAAGACCTGGGCCGCCTCCCCCCTAGCCGACTACCTTCCTGGCCGGCTTCGGGGGCGGCTCGCCCATTACCCTCATGAATAAAGTTGTGGAGGGCCAACTACGAGAAGCCGGCTACAGCAAGGCCGGCTACAGCAAGGCCGACTCCCATAAAGCAGTCAAAGTCGTACCTGCAATGTACGCGCCCACCCTGCAATGATGAAGCGGGGCGTGGCTACAGTGGAGCCTGCCACCCCCAAAACCCGGAGCACGCCTGGTACAGCGCGCCGTGCGGGCAGCCACGGCCCGCCCGGCGCGGCACTGTAGCCACGGCGGCTCTGACGCCGTCCATGACGGGCCGCCAGCGTGGCCCCCGAGGCGGTGGGCCCCTTCGGGCAGAGAGATGCCGAAGGCGGCCGCACCTCCTCACAAGCCGGCAAGATAGAGGGCCGGCTTCCCATAGCCGGCCTGCCACCTTCCTCGAAGGAGACGCCCATTAAGGAGACAGGATGCGGCGGGGCTACAGTAATCGCCCGCCAAGGCGGCGTTACTGTAGCCACGCTTACCCCGACCAAGCCTGCGTCAACAGTACGGAGCAACAGTAACCAGCCACCGACCAGGCCCTGGCCTGTGGGGCCTGCCTGTCGACCAAGGAGCCGGCAGCCGGCGGGACCCACCAGCCGGTGGGCCCCAGAAGCCGGCGCAGAAGCCGGCGAGCATAGTCACAGACAGCTGGGCCCCGCGCCCAGTAGGATTACCATTGTACCCCCGGGGGGTAGGCCTATATAAACCCCCCGGTGCACCCATGCCAAGGGTGGGACTCTCAATCTAGACCTAGACACCATACAAGGAGAGGAAGCAAGCTAGCTGAGCCCTTCTTCCTCCTTCCACCCAAAACAGCTCAAGGAGCATTGTGTAGTTACCTATTCATATAGTAACCATGCGGAGACCCTGCAGAGCAGCAGTAGGGGTGTTATCTCCCCGGAGAGCCCTGAAGCTGGGTAAGATTCGCCGGCGTGCATGTCTTCGCCTCATCCCGTTTCCAGGCACTGGCGATGTTTTATTGGCCCCCGCAATGATAAGCCACCCGTTGGCATATGTCGCTCCTACCACCCGACATTTGGCGCCCACCGTGGGGCCAGGTGCACCGTCGTCCAGAGACCTATTCTGGACGGGAACCCTTTTCCTTCCTCGCGAGCGTAGCCAGCCCGGCTCGCCCGATGGCGCTTGCCGCGACGCGCTGCATGGCGTCACCAACATCTGCGCGGCGAGCGGCCTCGCCGACCTCTTCGACAAGGCCCGCATCTCCGACGAGCTTGCCTCCGATGCGGGCACCGATCACCTCGCCAACCTCCTCGGCTAGCTCCACCTCTCCAGCGAGCCCGCTGCGGATTTGGAGTCGGTTGGCTCCACCGACCCGATGCCTGTCGACTCGGACACGGCATCCTACGACACCTTCCCCACCAACATCACGGTCTACAACGACCCGCTCCCTCCGGCTAGTGATCGCGATACTGACACTACGGAGGTGATGGTTATCGGCCACGACGGCCCGATTGACGAGGGCGCCCGCGACACCCCACGCGTAGCGGCCCACGACTTGTCCGCCCCCCTTCCGGCTAACGCCAACGACGAAGTACTGGAGGCACGCCGCCTCGCCCTCCTCGCGGAGGGCCGGCGGCTGGCCTCCGTAAGACGCCTCACCGAGGCCTACCAGCGCGAAGCTGACCGCGCATCCTTCGGCACGCCGGCTCCGACTGGCCCAAGCCGGGCTGGTGCTGTCAAGCAACGCGGCGTCGTCATCACCGACACGCTTGGAGTGGATCGCCCGGTCTACGCCACCCCGCTCAAGAACCTGCGCGCCGCCCAGGCGGCCGTAGACGAGCTGGACGGCTTGGAAGCCGAAGACCTCCCCCACATGACGCGGCGCATCCAGCAACTAATCGACGCGGCCGCTCGGCGGCACGAAGCCGACGCGTGCGCGGGGAGCCCTCCCCCGCGCCGCGACCACGGCGCGACTTCCCGACCGTGCCTTGGCCAAGTTCATGGCGGTCCCCCACTACGCTTACCTCAAGATGAAGATACCAAGCTCCAAGGGTGTCATCACCATCGCCGGCGACTATAAGAAGTCCGCCGACTGCGCCGTGGCCAGCAACCGGCTGGCCGAATCCCTCGTGATTGCCGCAGAGAAGAAGACGCTGGATAGGGTCGTGGCCCTGGCCAGCAAGCAGCTAAACCAGCCCGCCGACTCCAAGGAGTATGATGCCCAAGGATCTTTCTAGCCGGCCAAGGAGACCAAGAAGATACAGCTCGACCCCGAGCACCCCGAGAGGTTTGCCGTCATTGGGGCGAGCCTGGATAGCAAATAGGAAGGCGAGCTCGTCGATTTCCTCCGTGAGAATCGGGATATCTTTGCATGGTCCCCCAAGGACATGCCGGGTGTTCCGAAGGATTTCGCCGAGCACAAATTACATGTGCGGGAGGACGCCAAACCAGTCAAGCAGCCTCTCCACCGACTGTCAGAGGAGAAGAGAAGGATCGTAGGGGAGGAGATAGCCCGGCTTCTTGCAGCCGGCTTCATCATGGAAGTTTTCTTCCCCGAGTGGCTCGCGAACCCGGTTCTCGTGCTGAAAAAGAATAACAAGTGGCGCATGTGTATAGATTACACAAGCCTCAACAAAGCCTGCCCAAAATATCCCTTCGCTCTGCCCAGAATCGACCAAGTGATAGACTCCACAGCCGGATGCGAGCTGTTGAGCTTTTTGGATGCTTACTCGGGATACCACCAAATAAAGCTGAACCCGGATGACCAACTGAAGACCGCCTTCATCATGCTGTTTGGAGCCTTCTGCTACCTGACCATGACGTTTGGCTTGAGGAATGCCGGCGCCACTTTTCAGCATTGCATGCAGAAGTGCCTCCTCAAGCAGCTCGGCAAGAATGCCCATGTCTACGTGCATGATGTCGTGGTGAAGACGGAGAAGCGTGACACTCTGCTGGAAGACTTGAAGGAGACATTCGAGAACCTGCGTCGGTTCCGAATCAAGCTCAACCCTGAGAAATGTGTGTTCGGAGTGCCAGCTGGCCAGCTCCTAGGCTTTCTGGTCTCCGAACGCGGCATAGAGTGCAACCCTGTGAAGATCAAGGCCATCGAGAGGATGGCGGTCCCAACCAAGCTTAGAGAGATTTAGAAGTTCACCGGGTGCCTGGCCTCTCTGAACCGTTTCATCAGCCGGCTTGGAGAGAAAGCCCTCCCTCTCTACCACCTCATGAAGAAGAGTACCCACTTTGAGTGGAATGACCAGGCCGACCAAGCTTTCCACGAGCTGAAGAAAATGCTGTCCACGCCGCCTGTCTTGGCGGCACCGACTGAGAAAGAGCCCATGCTCCTTTATATTGCCGCCACTAGCCGGGTGGTCAGCACCGTCATTGTGGTCGAACGCCCCGAAGAAGGCCGAGCCCAGCCGGTCCAGAGGCCGGTTTATTACCTGAGCGAGGTGTTGTCCGCCTTGAAACAAAATTACCCGCACTACCAGAAGATGTGCTACGGCGTGTACTTCGCCGCCAAGAAGCTGAAGCCGTACTTTCAAGAACATCCCATCATGGTCGTATGCACTGCCCCGCTGGCCGAGATCATAGGCAGCCGGGATGCATCCGGCCGGGTGGCTAAATGGGCCATTGAGCTGGCCCCTTACACGATCTTCTACCAACCCCGCACCGCCATCAAGTCGCAAGCACTGGCCGACTTCCTCGTCGACTGGGCCGAGACCCAGTACTTACCGCCAGCTCCCGACTCCACCCATTGGTGCATGCACTTTGACGGATCAAAGATGCGCACCGGCTTGGGAGCCGGTGTCGTCCTTACCTCTCCTAAGGGCGACAAGCTCAGATACACGCTGCAGATCCACTTCGCCGCCTCCAACAACGTTGCCGAGTACGAGGCGCTCATACATGGGCTCCGGCTTGCCAAGGAACTCGGCATCCGCCGGATCCTGTGCTATGGCGACTCGGATTTGGTGGTGCAGCAATCCTCTGGCGACTGGGACGCCAAGGATGCAAACATGGCGAGCTACCGCTTCCTGGTGCAGCAGATCAGTGGATACTTCGATGGATGTGAATTCCTCCATGTACCGCGAGCCGACAAGGAGCCAGCAGATGCCCTGGCCCGAATAGGCTCCACGCAGCAAGCAATACCAACCGGCGTCGCCCTGCAGCGCCTCCTCAAGCCATCCATCAAGCCGTCTCCGGAATCCGACTCCATCTTCGTGCCGCTTAACCCCGAGGGGGACGGGTCCGGCTCGAAGAATCAAGCAGCCGGCCCGGGGACTTCAATACTCGGCTCGGGGACTGCAGTACCCGGCTCGGGGACTGTGGTAGCCGGCCCGGGGACTTCTTCAGCACATCAAGCGGCGGCCGACTCCAGCACTTCATTACCCAGCCCGCCCACCCTGGTGGCTGTAGCTACTTTGGCGGCAGGGGAAGACGCAGCTCCATCCTGGGCCCAAACCATCCGCAACTTTCTGGTGAACCGCGATCTGCCGGCTGACGAAACCGAAGCGAGACAAGTCCAGCACCGAGCCGGAGCATACACAATCGTCAACAGAGAGCTTGTCAAGCGCAGCGCCACCGGAGTCTTACAGCGATGCGTCGAGCAGGAGAAAGGCATTGCAATCCTCAGAGATATACATCAAGGAGAGTGCGGCCACCACGCCGCATCAAGATCACTTGTCGCCAAAGCCTTCCGCCATGGTTTCTTCTGCCCGACTGCTTTGGACGACGCCAAAGAGCTAGTCAGACACTGCAAAGGCTGCCAGCTTTTCAGCTCACAGCAACACATGCCGGCTTCGGCACTCAAGACAATTCCCATCACCTGGCCCTTTGCCGTCTGGGGATTGGATATGGTGGGCCCATTCAAGACGGCGCGCGGTGGCATGACACATTTGCTCGTCGCCGTCGACAAATTCACCAAGTGGATTGAGGCGAAGCCGATCAAGAAGCTGAATGGGCCGACTGCGGTGACTTTCATTGCAGATATAACAACCCGGTACGGCGTACCGCACAGCATCATCACCGACAACGGCACGAATTTTGCCAAAGGTGCCTTGGCACGGTTCTGCGCTGCACAAGGTATCCAGCTGGACCTTGCGTCAGTCGCCCACCCGCAGTCAAACGGCCAAGTGGAGCGAGCAAATGGACTCATCCTGTCCGGCATCAAGCCCCGACTGGTCGTACCTCTGGAGCGTTCAGCCGGCTGTTGGCTCGATGAGCTGCCGGCTGTACTATGGAGTCTGCGTACTACCCCAAACAGATCAACCGGCTTCACTCCTTTCTTCCTTGTATATGGTACCAAGGCAGTCATCCCAACAGACATCAAGTTCGATGCGCCTCGGGTAACCATGTACACGGAAGCGGAAGCCAAAGAAGCAAGAGAAGACGGTGTCGACCTGCTGGAAGAAGGCCGGTTGTTAGCCCTCAGCTGGTCTGCCATCTACCAGCAGGGTTTGCGCTGCTACCACAGCCGGAGGGTCCGACCAAGATCCTTCCAGGAGGGTGACCTTGTGCTCCGGCTGATCCAGCGAACAGCCGGCCAGCACAAGCTCGCAGCCCCCTGGGAGGGCCCCTTCGTCGTCAGCAGAGCTCTAGGCAACAATGCCTACTACCTCATCGACGCGCAGAAGCCGAAGGCACGCAAGAGAGACGACTCTAGCAAGGAGTCGGAGCGACCATGGAATGCAAATCTTCTTCGAAAGTTTTACAGTTAAAATGCAGTATGTATTATGTCCACTTTTGTATTAAGTACGAAACAATAGGCTCCCCGAGGAGGACTCGGGGACTGCCATCCTTTATTTTATGAACGAAAGTTATCATACGTATGATATCACCTGTTCATTTATTTTGTCTGGCACCGGGTTCGACGAGTCGGCCCGGGGACTAGCCGACTGGAGTTATATTAGGAGCCCTACCCGCAGTCAGACAAGTAATGTGCCGACACCCAGGCTTGGCTCTTGCCAAAATCGCAGCTCGAAGAACCGACTGCCCGGCTGGCAAGAGTCATAAGCCGGAAAGGGTGCGCACACGAAAAACGGCTAGGGACTAACGGGCTTATATATAACAAAAGCCGGCTTGCCGCCTCCCGCCGACCGACTACCAGAGTAGCCGGCTGGCCGGCTTACATTCAGTCTGCTTCAAATCCAAGAAAGCTCGAGTACTTGCCTTCCCAAAGAGGGAAGGCGGCAAAGGAAAAAGCCTAAGGATAAAAAAGCGCACTTGAATGGAAGCCAACACATGCATACATTAATATTTACACAAAGGACCTCCAGAGAGGTCAACATCCAACATTGTTTGATACACCCCCAGTGGGTGGAATTGCGGAAACTTAAAATTGTTCGAAAAAGCAAAAGCAGGAACAATAGGAACGGCAGATCAAGCCGGCGGGGCCGCTGACGAGCCGGGCTGGGCGGTGGAGGCGGTCGTGCCGGCTGGAGGAGCGGCCGCCTGGCCAACTTCGGCCTGATCATCGCCTCCGGCAGAGGGCGCGCTCCTGCGTGGCTCGTTGCTGGAGGCACGGTCGGCTTGAGGGCGGTCGGCCGTCTCACCAGTCGGCTTGGCGTCTTCGCCGTCTTCCTCCTCGTCGTCCTCGCCCTCGTCGCTGGAGGCGATCTCCTCGGCCGAGTCCTCGCCTTCCGCCGGGTTCAGCCCGAACCACTCCTCTGGCTGGGCGACGCCATCATCATTGAGCTCCGGCGCGAAGACGCTGGTGTCGGTGCACTCGGCGATCGTCGAGGCACGCTGCGCGATCGCCGGCCGCACCTCCTCCAGCTCCGCGTCGGCCTCCAACCGCCAAGTCCGCAGCTGGTCCAGGCTTAGCCCTGGGTACCATGCGCGGATGAACTCCAGCACACGCCCGGCTCCGAGACGGGCAGCGGACGCCTTCCAAGCCTCGAAGCGGCTGACTGCGACTTCTAGCCAGTCGGCAGTCTGGCTTGGGGTGCGGGGAATCGTCTGGCTAGGCCAGAGCGCGGCCAGCACCTGCGCCCCGGCACGTTGGAGCCGGCGGAGCATCCGATGGGCCGGCTGCAGTCGCGCTTGGATGGCGACGAGCTGCTCCGACAGCGTCCGATTCGCATCCGGCGGGATAACAACTCCGGCCTGACGGCGCGCCTCGCGATGGGCCTCGATGGCTTGGGCGGCGAGGACGGAGTGGCCGGGAAAGTATTCTGCGCAAGAAAGCAAGCACAAGTCAAAACAAAACCTCAGGCGGCCGGCAGATGGAGGAAGGGCAAGAAAGGCGGCTTACCATCGATCAGATCCTCGATTCGGCCGAAGCCTTCTTCCAGCGCCTGGCGCGTCTCGGCCCAGCTCACCTCCCTGGTCTCGAACTCCGCCTTCAGGGTAGCCTCGCCGTCTTGCGCCTTCTGCAGGGCCGCCTTATGGCTTTCCTCCTGGTCGGCCAGTCTCTTGGCCAGGTAGTCGCGCTCCTGAACCAGGTCGGCGTTCTCGGTGTCCTTGGCACGAAGAGCGGTCTGCACTTCACCAAGCTCCCTCCGCAAGTCGGCGTTGGCCTCTGCATGAGCAAAAGACGAAAAGAGAAAAAGTCAGCAAGGGAAAAGTCGTCAAGGAAGATCCGACCCGACTGCTCTGCAGTCGGCCCGAATCTCGGGGACTACACCCAGTGGGTGCGCTATCGCGCCCCCACGAGAAACAGATAAAAGCAATACACTTACGTCGGCTGCTGGCCAGGTCTTCGGTCCTCCGGCTCAGCTCCCGAGCCTGGGAGTTGAAGGCGGCGGCACGAGAGTTGTGATAGTCCTAAAAAGATCAGACAGAAAACAGTTAAGATAGTCGTCGAGTAAGATCCGACCCGACTGCGCTGCAGTCGGCCCGGATCTCGGGGACTACACCCAGTGGGTGCGCTAGCGCGCCCCCACGGAAAGAATCAGAGGAACAGCGCGGTCAACAAGTAAAAAACTTACCCGGATTGCGGACCGCGTCGACAGAAACTCCTGAGTAAATTGCCTCAGGAGGCTGGCCTGTGCCTGCAGCCGGCTCCGAATCCCTTGGGCCGCCACGTTCAGCTCGCCACTTCCTCCGCTGGGAGTCCACCCGGACGTGGCAGAGCTGGCCGCCTCCAAGGCGTCTGCTGTCTGGTCGGCACCCGCGGCTCGGCGCGTGTCCGGCGGGGTCGTGCTCCCTCCGGCGCGCTGGCTCGCCGCCAGCTCGATTTCAAGACCGGCTCCGGCCTCGGGTGCGGCCCGGGCCGGCTCCTCCGGCACCGCCGACGACTGGCCGCCTTCGCCTGCTCCGGCTGGCGCTGCCGGCGGCATCCTCTCCGCGAAGATCTCGAAGAGTTCATCCCTCTGCACCGGCGGCTGATCGGGGGTGATCTCCTCCGCCGTGGGCAGCGGGATGTCTGGGTCCAAGGTGTGGAGGGGGATGGCGAGCAGCGGAGGTCGGCTATGCATGCCCTCCGCCTCCGTCTCCACGGCCGCCCGCTCCGATGGAGTCTCGGCCGCCGCGTTCGCTCGCTCCGTCGCCGCCCGGGCGGCCTCCCGCTCCGCCGCCTCCCTCTCTTGTCGCGCCTCGCGAGCGTTCTGCTCCGTGGCTTCTGCAAGATCGGCGCGGGGGTCCACGCGGCGGGGCCCTGAAGATCCAGTACCCGGCCCGACCACAAAGCCGCCTGGGCCTCGCTCGAGGGAGAGCGGCGCCCTGCTCAGAAATCAGAGAAGAGTTAAGACAAAGGAAGACAACGAAAAACAAGCACATAAGCGGCCCGAGGGCTTACGCGGAAACTGCTGGAGGTTTCTTCACCGCCTTCCGGAAGCGGGCCGCCTTCGCCGCTGCTTCGTCTCGCTTCGTGGCCGCGGCGGAGGCCCTCGTCTTCTTCGGCCGGCTACCGAAGAGAGGAAGCGCGGCCCAGCGTTTCGCCTTTCCACCACCGGAAGCCGGCGCAGCGGACGAGCCCGCGCTGTGGCGGTCGGCTGCCGGCTGGTGGCGCGGGATTTCTTCGGCGTCGAAGTCATCCGGCCAGTCGTCGAAACTGGCCGAGAACCCGTGCCTCCGGGCTCGGCGACGTCCCCCGTGGCGGCGTCCTCCATGGCGACTGCAGCCAAGTCCGGGTCGTCGAGGTTGTCTACCGTGCGGTCCGGGGCATACTGGCGTTCGACTCCAGCCGCCCCGGCTGGCGGCGGGAGAAGAGGGTTCTGATAAAAGAGAAAAGAGAAGAGCCGCCTGGTCAGAAGCGGGCCGACTCAAGCCGGCTGATGACAGAAAGAAGGACTTACCACAGGCGGAGGATGGGCGCGGGAGTACGGCGCCTTGCCGAATTGCCAGTCGTCGGTGAGCTTGAGGTTGGCGATGTAGTTCACCATAAGTGCTACCTCGGCATGGGGCATCTCCCATGTGCTCAGCCGTCTAGGGTCGAAGCGGCCGCTCATCTGGCACAGCATGTGGGGCCGGCTCTGAAGGGGAAGAATCTGGCGCTCGACGAAGGCGGCCACCAGGTCGGCTCCGCGCAGGCCTTCCGACTGGATCATCACCCGAAGCCGGGCGATGGAGGCGTTCCCAGCCGGAGACAAGGACTTAGACCGGAAGCCCCAAGATGGCCGCCTCCCAGCCGGCGGGCCGGCTTCGTAAGCCGGCAGATTGACGTAGTCTCCATGCGGGGCGACGTTCTTGACGTAGAAATACGATTTCTGCCAGAGTTTGACAGATTGGATTAGAGGAATGTGCGGGAAGGGGTTGTTGTCGCTTGCCCTCTTCATCACGATGAAGGCCCCGCAGGGAGCTGGCACGCCGGTGGAGACGGTGCCGAGCTTGTTCTGGAAGAGCTCCGCCCAGAGCTCCAGCGTCGGCAGCACTCCCAAGAAACCTTCGCAGAGAGAGACGAAGGCCGACAGCTGCATCACCGCGTTGGGCGTGAGGTGATGCGGCTAGAGATTGTAGAAGTCGAGGAAGGATCGCATGAAGCCGCTCGCCGGGAAGCTGAAGCCACGCAAGAAGTGCGTGCGGAAGACGACGCGCTCGCCTTCCTCTGGCGCCGGCGAGATCTCCGTCTCCGGCGCCAGGCGAACCTGCACGAGGTTGGCGGCTGGCAGGCATCGGGTCTGGCGGAGAAATTCGATGTGGTCTTCATGGACGTTGGACCCGTCCCACGAGCCTGACAGTGCCATAGACATGGCGGCGTGGGCGGGCTGTGGCGGGAGGCTGCGTCGGGCGCGAGGAAGAAGAAAGGAGGGAGGAAGAGCAAGGAGGGACGGGGAGCGGGGGAGCGAACAAGCCTTTGTCTCTCCCCCTCCCCCTCCTACTTGTAGGCTCGTGCGCCGGAGCCGAGGAGGCGCGGCGTGGGGGATCGTGGGGATCGATCGTGCGCATCTCCCCCACGCCCCGCGTTAACTGCGCGCCTTGATGACACGAAGAAACGGCCGCGGGGAGGCGAGCAGTCCCCTTGGGCCACCGAAGATCTGCGCTCGGGCCGAGGCCAAGGAGTGGCAGGCCCGGGCCTGCGGCGGTGTCCCGTCGCGCGCGTGCGACGGCAGGAGTTCTCCGCCACGTGGCCCGTCGTGGGGCCCGCTGCCAGCCCGTGGGTCAACCACGGTCACATTAATAAACAAGAAAGCTCTCTGAAGTCGGCCTATGACCGCAAGGTCGGCTCCTCAGGGTATGAAGCTGGCCAAGCTTCTCGTCCCTCTATCCGCCGTGAAGCTCGCCCAACTTCGGGGACTACTATCGGAGTAAATAGCCATGGGTAGCCTAGCCGGCTTCCCCTGGCCCATCAGAAAAAATTACAAGCCTGGCCGACTCTCAAGAAGATTCAAGACCTGGGCCACCTCCCCCCTAGCCGACTACCTTCCTGGCTAGCTTCGAGGGCGGCTCGTCCATTACCCTCATGAAGAAAGTTGTGGAGGGCCGACTACGAGAAGCCGGCTACAGCAAGGCCGGCTACAGCAAGCCCGGCTCCCATAAAGCAGTCAAAGTCGTACCTGCAATGTACGTGCCCACCCTGCAATGATGAAGCGGGGCGTGGCTATAGTGGAGCCTGCCACCCCCAAAACCCGGAGCACGCCTGGTACAGCGCGCCGTGCGGGCAGCCACGGCCCGCCCGGCGCGGCACTGTAGCCACGGCGGCTCTGACGCCGTCCATGACGGGCCGCCAGCGTGGCCCCCGAGGCGGTGGGCCCCTTCGGGCAGAGAGATGTCAAAGGCGGCCGCACCTCCTCACAAGCCGGCAAGATAGAGGGCCAGCTTCCCATAGCCGGCCTGCCACCTTCCTCGAAGGAGACGCCCATTAAGGAGACAGGATGCGGCGGGGCTACAGTAATCGCCCGCCAAGGCGGCGTTACTGTAGCCACGCTTACCCCGACCAAGCCTGCGTCAACAGTACGGAGCAACAGTAACCAGCCACCAACCAGGGCCTGCCTGTCGACCAAGGAGCCGGCAGCCGGCGGGCCCCAAAAGCCGGCGCAGAAGCCGACGAGTATAGTCACAGACAGCTGGGCCCCGCGCCCAGTCGGATTACCATTGTACCCCCGGGGGGTAGGCCTATATAAACCCCCCGGTGCACCCATGCCAAGGGTGGGACTCTCAATCTAGACCTAGACACCATACAAGAAGAGGAAGCAAGCTAGCTGAGCCCTTCTTCCTCCTTCCACCCAAAACAGCTCAAGGAGCATTGTGTAGTTACCTGTTCATATAGTAACCATGCGGAGACCCCGCAGAGCAGCAGTAGGGGTGTTATCTCCCCAAAAGAGCCCTGAAGCTGGGTAAGATTCGCCGACGTGCATGTCTTCGCCTCATCCCGTTTCCAGGCACCGGTGATGTTTTATTGGCCCCTGCAATGATAAGCCACCCGTTGGCATATGTCGCTCCTACCACCCGACAAGCGTAACCCTTTACGATGAACTCTTTTATCACCTCCATAACCGAGAAATATTTCCTTAGTCCTCTAAGGATAATTTTGACCGTTGTCCAGTGATCTACTCCTAGATCACTATTGTACTCCCTTGCGAAAATCATGCTAAGGTATACAATAGATCTGGTACATAGCATAACATACTTTATAGAACCTATGACTGAGGCTTTGAGTCTTTACTGCCGTGGTTGGGTTTTGAGTCTTTACTCAACTTCACACCTTGCAAGACAGGCAAGAACTCCTTCTTTGACTGCTCCATTTTGAACTACTTCAAAAACTTTTCAAGGTATGTACTCATTGAAAAATTTATCAAGCGTCTTGATCTATCTCTATAGATCTTGATGCCCAATATGTAAGTAGCTTCACCGAGGTCTTTCATTGAAAAACTCTTATTCAAGTATCCTTTTATGCTATCCAGAAATTTGGTATCATTTCCGATCAACAATATGTCATCCACATATAATATCATAAATGCTACAGAGCTCCCACTCACTTTCTTGTAAATACAGGCTTCTCCAAAAGTCTGTATAAAACTATATGCTTTGATCAACTCATCAAAGTATATATTCCAACTCAGAGATGCTTGCACCAGTCCATAGATGGATCGCCGAAGCTTGCAAACTTTGCTAGCACCTTTAGGATTGACAAAACCTTCTGGTTGCATCATATACAACTCTTCTTTAATAAATCCATTAATGAATGTAGTTTTGATATGCATTTGACAGATTTCATAAATGCGGCAACTGCTAACATGATTCGGACAGACTTTTAAGCATCGATACAAGTGAGAAAATCTCATCGTAGTCAACACCTTGAACTTGTCGAAAACCTTTTGTGACAATTCGAGCTTTGTAGATAGTAACACTACTATCAGTGTCCGTCTTCCTCTTGAAGATCCATTTATTCTGAATGGCTCACCGATCATCGGGCAAGTCAATCAAATTCTATACTTTGTTCTCATACATGGATCACATCTCAGATTTCATGGCCTTAAGCCATTTCACGGAATCTGGGCTCATCATCGCTTCCTCATAGTTCGTAGGTTCGTCATGGTCTAGTAACATGACTTCTAAAAGAGGATTACCATACTACTCTGGTGCGGAACGTACTCTGGTTGACCTATGAGGTTCGGTAGTAACTTTATCTGAAGTTTCATGATCATCACCATTAACTTCCTCACTAATTGGTGTAGGCATCAGTGGAACTGATTTCTGTGATGAAATACTTTCCAATTCAGGAGAAGGTACAATTACCTCATCAAGTTCTACTTTCCTTCCACTCACTTCTTTCGAGAGAAACTCCTTCTCTAGAACGATCCACTCTTTATATCAACAAAGATCTTGCCTTCGGATATGTGATAGAAGGTGTACCCAACAGTTTCTTTTGGGTATCCTATGAAGACGCACTTCTCTGATTTGGGTTTGAGCTTATTAGGATGAAACTTCTTCACATAAGCATCGCAACCCCAAACTTTAAGAAACGACAACTTATGTTTCTTGCTAAACCACAGTTCATACGGTGTCATCTCAACGGATTTTAGACGGTGCCCTATTTAACGTGAATGCAGCTATCTCTAATGCATAACCCCAAAATGATAGTGGTAAATAGGTAAGAGACATCATAGATCGCACCATATCTAATAAAGTATGGTTATGACGTTCGGACACACCATTACGCTGTGGTGTTCCAGGTGGCGTGAGTTGCGAAACTATTTGACATTGTTTCAACTGAAGGCCAAACTCGTAAAGAGAATATTTCGTCTCCATGATCAGATCGTAGAAACTTTATTTTCTTGTTAAGATGATTCTCCACTTCACTCTGGAATTCTTTGAACTTTTCAAACGTTTCAGACTTGTGTTTCATTAAGTAGATATACTCATATCTGCTCAAATCATTTGTGAAGATCGGCAAATAACGATACCCGTCGCGAGCCTCAACACCTATTGGACCGCATGTTGGAAATATGCCCTAGAGGCAATAATAAATTGGTTATTATTATATTTCCTTGTTCATGATAATCGTTTATTATCCATGCTAGAATTGTATTGATAGGAAACTCAGATACATGTGTGGATACATAGACAACACCATGTCCCTAGTAAGCCTCTAGTTGACTAGCTCGTTGATCAATAGATGGTTACGGTTTCCTGACCATGGACATTGGATGTCGTTGATAACGGGATCACATCATTAGGAGAATGATGTGATGGACAAGACCCAATCCTAAGCATAGCACAAGATCGTGTAGTTCGTATGCTAAAGCTTTTTCTAATGTCAAGTATCATTTCCTTAGACCATGAGATTGTGCAACTCCCGGATACCGTAGGAATGCTTTGGGTGTGCCAAACGTCACAACGTAACTGGGTGACTCTAAAGGTGCACTACGGGTATCTCTGAAAGTGTCTGTTGGGTTGGCACGAATCGAGACTGGGATTTGTCACTCCGTGTGACGGAGAGGTATCTTTGGGCCCACTCGGTACGATATCATCATAATGTGCACAATGTGATCAAGGAGTTGATCACGGGATGATGTGTTACGGAACGAGTAAAGAGACTTGCCGGTAACGAGATTGAACAAGGTATCGGGATACCGACGATCGAATCTCGGGCAAGTATCATACCGATAGACAAAGGGAATTGTATACGGGATTGATTAAGTCCTTGACATCGTGGTTCATCCGATGAGATCATCGTGGAACATGTGGGAGCCAACATGGGTATCCAGATCCCGCTGTTGGTTATTGACCGGAGAACGTCTCGGTCATATCTGCATGTCTCCCGAACCCGTAGGGTCTACACACTTAAGGTTCGATGACGCTAGGGTTATAAAGGAAGTTTTTATGTGGTTACCGAATGTTGTTCGGAGTCCCAGATGAGATCCCGGACGTCACGAGGAGTTCCAGAATGGTCCGGAGGTAAAGATTTATATATGGGAAGTCCTGTTTTGGTCACCGGAAAAGTTTCGGGGTTTATCGGTAACGTACCGGGACCACCGGGAGGGTCCCGGGGGTCCACCAAGTTTGGCTACTAGCCCCGAAGGGCTTCATGGGCCAAGTGTGGAAGGGGACCAGCCCCAGGTGGGCTGGTGCGCCCTCCCACAAGGCCCAAGGCGCAGCAAAGGAGGAGAAGGGGAAACCCTAGGCTTAGATGGGCCCTAAGGCCCACCCTAGGGGGCGCCCCCCTCTGCCCCTCTTGGCCGCCTCCCCTTTCCCATCTAGGGCTGCCGCCCCCTAGGGGTGGGAACCCTAGAGGGGGCGCACCCTCCTCCCTCTCCCCTATATATAGTGAGGCCTAGGGGCTGCCCATAACACACGCGATTTGATCTCTCTCGTTGGTGCAGCCCTCCCTCTCTTTCTCCTCATATTCCGTGGTGCTTGGCGAAGTCCTGCTGGATTGCCATGCTCCTCCACCACCACCACGCCGTTGTGCTGCTGCTGGATGGAGTCTTCCTCAACCTCTCCCTCTCTCCTTGCTGGATCAAGGCATGGGAGACGTCACCGGGCTGTACGTGTGTTGAACGCGGAGGTGCCGTCCGTTCGGCACTCGGATCATTGGTGATTTGGATCACGACGAGTACGACTCCATCAACCCCGTTCACTTGAACGCTTCCGCTTAGCGATCTACAAGGGTATGTAGATGCACTCTCCTTCCCCTCGTTGCTAGTCTCTCCATAGATAGATCTTGGTGACACGTAGGAAAATTTTGAATTTCTGCTACGTTCCCCAACAGTGGTATCAGAGCTAGGTCTATGCGTAGATTCTATGCACGAGTAGAACAAAAAGTAGTTGTGGCGTTGATTTTGTTCAATATGCTTACCGTTACTAGTCCAATCTTGATTCGGCGGCATTGTGGGATGAAGCGGCCCGGACCAACCTTACACGTACGCTTACGTGAGATCGGTTCCACCGACTGACATGCACTAGTTGCATAAGGTGGCTGGCGGGTGTCTGTCTCTCCCACTTTAGTCGGAACGGATTCGATGAAAAGGGTCCTTATGAAGGGTAAATAGCAATTGGCATATCACGTTGTGGTTTTGCGTAGGTAAGAAACGTTCTTGCTAGAAACCCATAGCAGCCACGTAAAACATGCAAACAACAATTAGAGGACGTCTAACTTGTTTTTGCAGGGTATGCTATGTGATGTGATATGGCCAAAAGGATGTGATGAATGATATATGTGATGTATGAGATTGATCATGTTCTTGTAATAGGAATCACGACTTGCATGTCGATGAGTATGACAACCGGCAGGAGCCATAGGAGTTGTCTTAATTTATTTATGACCTGCATGTCAACATAAACGTCATGTAATTACTTTACTTTATTGCTAACCGTTAGCTGTAGTAGTAGAAGTAATAGTTGGCGAGACAACTTCATGAAGACACGATGATGGAGATCATGATGATGGAGATCATGGTGTCATGCCGGTGACGATGATGATCATGGAGCCCCGAAGATGGAGATCAAAAGGGGCAAAGTGATGATGGCCATATCATGTCACTATTTGATTGCATGTGATGTTTATCATGTTTATACATCTTGTTTACTTAGAACGACGGTACTAAATAAGATTATCCCTCATTAAAATTTCAAGAAAGTGTTCCCCCTAACTGTGCACCGTTGCGACAGTTCGTTGTTTCGAAGCACCACGTGATGATCGGGTGTGATAGATTCTAACGTTCACATACAACGGGTGTAAGACAGATTTACACACGCGAAACACTTAAGTTGACTTGACGAGCCTAGCATGTGTACATACATGGCCTCGGAACATAGAAGACCAAAAGGTCGAGCATGAGTCGTATAGAAGATACGATCAACATGAAGATGTTCACCGACGTTGACTAGTCCGTCTCACGTGATGATCGGACACGGCCTAGTTGACTCGGATCATGCAATCACTTAGATGACTAGAGGGATGTCTATCTGAGTGGGAGTTCATAAGATGAACTTAATTATCCTGAACATAGTCAAAAGGTCTTCGCAAATTATGTCATAGCTCGCGCTTCAGTTCTACTGTTTAGATATGTTCCTAGAGAAAATTTAGTTGAAAGTTGATAGTAGCAACTATGCGTACTAGGTCCGTAAACTGAGGATTGTCCTCATTGCTTCATAGAAGGCTTAAGTCCTTAATGCACCGCTCAGTGTGCTGAACCTCGAACGTCGTCTATGGATGTTGCGAACATCTGACATACACGTTTTGATAACTACGTGATAGTTCAGTTAAACGGTTTAGAGTTGAGGCACCGAAGACGTTTTGAAACGTCGCGAAACATATGAGATGTTTTGAGGGCTGAAATTGAGATTTCAGGCTCGTGCCCACGTCAAGAGGTATAAGACCTCCGACGATTTTCTTAGCCTACAAACTAAGGGAGAAAAGCTCAATTGTTGAGCTTGTGCTCAGATTGTCTGAGTACAACAATCGCTTGAATCAAGCGGGAGTTGATCTTCCAGATGAAATAGTGATAGTTCTCCGAAGTCATTACCACCAAGCTGCTAGAGCTTCGTGATGAACTATAATATATCAGGGACATATATGATGATCCTTGAGATATTCGCGATGTTTGACACCACAAAAGTAGAAATCAAGAAGGAGCATCAATTGTTGATGGTTGGTGAAACCACTAGTTTCAAGAAGGGCAAGGGCAAGAAGGGATACTTCATGAAACGGCAATTCAGCTGCTGCTCTAGTGAAGAAACCCAAGGTTAAACCCAAACCCGAGACTGAGTGCTTCTGTAATAAGGGGAACAGCCACTGGAGCAGAATTACCCTAGATACTTGGTAGATGAGAAGGCTGGCAAGGTCGATAGAAGTATATTGGATATACATTGTGTTGATGTGTACTTTACTAGTACTCCTAGTAGCACCAGGGTATTAGATACCGGTTCGGTTGCTAAGTGTTAGTAACTCGAAATAAAAACTACGGAATAAACAGAGACTAGCTAAAGGTGAGCTGACGATATGTGTTGGAAGTGTTTCCAAGGTTGATATGATCAAGCATCGCACGCTCCCTCTACCATCGAGATTGGTATTAAAACCTAAATAATCGTTATTTGGTGTTTGCGTTGAGCATAGACATGATTGGATTATGTCTATCGCAATATGGTTATTCATTTAAGGAGAATAATGGTTACTCTGTTTATTTGAATAATACCTTCAATGGTCTTACACCTAAAATGAATGGTTTATTGAATCTCGATCGTAGTGATACACATGTTCATGCCAAAAGATATAAGATAGTAATGATAGTACCACCTACTTATGGCACTGCCACGTAAGTCATATCGGTATAAAACGCATGAAGAAGTTCCATGTTGATGGATCTTTGGGCTCACTCGTTTTTGAAAGGATTGAGACATGTGAACCATGTTTGTTGGTAGATATGCATGAAGAAACTCTATATAGATGGATCGTTTGGACTCACTTGATTTTGAATCACTTGAGACATGCAAATCATACCACATGGGCAAGATGACTGAAAGCCTCATTTTCAGTAAAATGGAACTAGAAAGCAACTTGTTGGAAGTAATACATTTTGATGTGTGCAGTCCAATGAGTGCTGAGGCATGTAGTGGATATCGTTATGTTTTTACTTCACAGATGATTTGAGTAATGTTGAGTATATTTACTTGATGAATCACGAGTCTGAATTATTGAAAGGTTCAAGTAATTTCAAGGTGAAGTTGAAAGATCGTCGTGACAAGAGGATAAAATATCTATGATATGATCATAGAGATGAATATCTGAATTACAAGTTTGGCACAGAATTAAGACATTGTGGAAATTGTTTCACAACTAATACAGCCTGGAACACCATAGTGTGATGGTGTGTCCGAACATCATAACTGCACCCTATTGGATATGATGCATACCATGATGTCTCTTATCGAATTACCATGATAGTTTATGGGTTAGGCATTAGAGACAACCACATTCACTTTAAATAGGGCACCACGTAATTCCGATGAGATGACACCGTATGAACTATGGTTTAGAGAAACCTAAGCTGTCATTTCTTAAAAGTTTGGGGCTGCGACGCTTATGTGAAAAGTTTCAGGTTGATAAGCTCGAACCCAAAGCGGATAAATGCATCTTCATAAGACACCCAAAACAGTTGGGTATACCTCCTGTCTTAGATCCGAAAGCAATAAGGGATTGTTTCTAGAATCGGGTCCTTTCTCGAGGAAAAGTTTCTCTCGAAAGAATTGAGTGGGAGGATGGTGGAGACTTGATGAGGTTATTGAACCGTCTCTTCAACTAGTGTGTGGCAGGGCACAGGAAGTTGTTCCTGTGGCACCTACACCAATTGAAGTGGAAGCTTGTGATAATGATCATGAAACTTTAGATCAAGTCACTACCAAACATCGTAGGATGACAAGGATGCGTACTACTTCAGAGTGGTACGTAATACTGTCTTGGAAGTCATGTTGCTAGACAACAATGAACCTACAAGCTATTGAGAAGCGATTGTGGGCCCGGATTCCGATAAATGGCTCGAGGCCATATAATCCGAGAGAGGATCCATGTATGAAAACAAAGTGTAGACTTTGGCAGAACAGCTCGATGGTCGTAAGGCTGTTGAGTACAGATGGATTTTAAAAGGAAGACGGACAACGATGGTAAATGTCACCATTAAGAAAGCTCGACTTGTCATTAAGAAGTTTCCCGACAAGTTCAAGGAGTTGACTACGATGAGACTTTCTCACTCGTAGCGATGCTAAGAGTCTGTTGGAATTATATTAGTGATTATTGCACTATTTATGAAATCTTGCAGATAGGATGTCAAATCATTGTTTCCTCGACGATTTTCTTGAGGAAAGGTTGTATGTGATACAACTGGAAAGTTTTGTCAATCCTAAAAGATGCTAATAAGTGTGCAAAGCTCCAGCAATCCTTCTAAGGACTGGAGTGAGCATCTCGGAGTTGGAATGTATGCTTTGATGATGATCAAAGAAGTTTTGGGTGTATACAAAGTTTATGAGAAACTTGTATTTCCAAAGAAGTGAGTGGGAGCACTATAGAATTTTTGATGAATATATGTTGTTGACATATTGTTGATCAGAAATGATGTAGAATTTCTGGAAAGCATATAGGGTTATTTGGAAAGTGTTTTTCAATGGAAAGCCTGGATTAAGCTACTTGAACATTGAGCATCAAGATCTATAAGGATAGATCAAAACGCTTAATGGTACTTTCAAATGAGCACATACCTTGACATGATCTTGAAGGTGTTCAAGATGGATCAGTCAAAGAAGGAGTTCTTGCCTGAGTTGTAGGGTATGAAGTTAAGACTTAAAGCTCGACCACGGCAGAATAGAGAGAAAGGACGAAGGTCGTCCCCTATGCTTAAGACATAGGCTCTACAGTATGCTATGCCGTGTACCGCACCTGAAATGTGCCTTGCCATGAGTCAGTCAAGGGGTACAAGAGTTATCCAAGAATGGATCACAGGACAGCGGTCAAAGTTATCCTTAGTAACTAGTGGACTAAGGAATTTTCTCGATTATGGAGGTGGTAAAAGAGTTCGTCGTAAAGGGTTACGTCGATGCAAGCTTAACGCCTATCCGGATAGCTCTGAGTAGAGATACCGGATACGTATAATGGAGTAACAATTTAGAATAGCTCCAAGTAGAACAGTTATTTGGAATAGCTCCAAATAGAACGTGGTAGCTGCATCTAGGAGATGACATAGAGATTTGCGAAGTACATACGGATCTGAATGTTGCAAACCCGTTGACTAAAACCTCTCTCACAAGCAACATGATCAAACCCAGAACTCATTCAGTGTTAATCACATAGTGATGTGAACTAGATTATTGACTCTAGTAAACTCTTTGGATGTTGGTCACATGGCGATGTGACCTATGAGTGTTAATCACATGGTGATGTGAACTAGATTATTGACTCTAGTCCAAGTGGGAGACTGTTGGAAATATGCCCTAGAGGCAATAATAAATTGGTTATTATTATATTTCCTTGTTCATGATAATCGTTTATTATCCATGCTAGAATTGTATTGATAGGAAACTCAGATACATGTGTGGATACATAGACAACACCATGTCCCTAGTAAGCCTCTAGTTGACTAGCTCGTTGATCAATAGATGGTTACTGTTTCCTGACCATGGACATTGGATGTCGTTGATAACGGGATCACATCATTAGGAGAATGATGTGATGGACAAGACCCAATCCTAAGCATGGCACAAGATCGTGTAGTTCGTATGCTAAAGCTTTTTCTAATTTCAAGTATCATTTCCTTAGACCATGAGATTGTGCAACTCCCGGATACCGTAGGAATGCTTTGGGTGTGCCAAACGTCACAACGTAACTGGGTGACTATAAAGGTGCACTACGGGTATCTCTGAAAGTGTCTGTTGGGTTGGCACGAATCGAGACTGGGATTTGTCACTCCGTGTGACGGAGAGGTATCTCTGGGCCCACTCGGTAGGACATCATCATAATGTGCACAATGTGATCAAGGAGTTGATCACGGGATGATGTGTTACGAAATGAGTAAAGAGACTTCCGGTAACGAGATTGAACAAGGTATCGGGATACCGACGATCGAATCTCGGGCAAGTATCATGCCGATAGACAAAGGGAATTGTATACGGGATTGATTAAGTCCTTGACATCGTGGTTCATCCGATGAGATCATCGTGGAACATGTGGGGGCCAACATGGGTATCCAGATCCCGCTGTTGGTTATTGACCGGAGAACGTCTCGGTCATGTCTGCATGTCTCCCGAACCCGTAGGGTCTACACACTTAAGGTTCGATGATGCTAGGGTTATAAAGGAAGTTTGTATGTGGTTACCGAATGTTGTTTGGAGTCCCGGATGAGATCCTGGACGTCACGAGGAGTTCCGGAATGGTCCGGAGGTAAAGATTTATATATGGGAAGTCCTGTTTTGGTCACCGGAAAAGTTTCGGGGTTTATCGGCAACGTACCGGGACCACCGGGAGGGTCCCGGGGGTCCACCAAGTGGGGCCACCAGCCCCGGAGGGCTTCATGGGAGAAGTGTGGAAGGGGACCAGCCCCAGGTGGGCTGGTGCGCCCTCCCACAAGGCCCAAGGCGCAGCAAGGAGGAGAAGGGGAAACCCTGGGCTTAGATGGGCCCTAAGGCCCACCCTAGGGGGCGCCCCCCCTCTCCCCCTCTTGGCCGCCTCCCCTTTCCCATCTAGGGCTGCCGCCCCCCCTAGGGGTGGGAACCCTAGAGGGGGCGCACCCTCCTCCCTCTCCCCTATATATAGTGAGGCCTAGGGGCTGCCCATAACACACGTGATTTGATCTTTCTCGTTGGTGCAGCCCTCCCTCTCTTTCTCCTCATATTCCGTGGTAAGCCCTGCTGGATTGCCATGCTCCTCCACCACCACCACACCGTTGTGCTGCTGCTGGATGGATTCTTCCTCAACCTCTCCCTCTCTCCTTGCTGGATCAAGGCATGGGAGACGTCACCGGGCTGTACGTGTGTTGAACGAGGAGGTGCCGTCCGTTCGGCACTAGGATCATCGGTGATTTGGATCACGATGAGTACGACTCCATCAACCCCGTTCACTTGAACGCTTCTGCTTAGCGATCTACAAGGGTATGTAGATGCACTCTCCTTCCCCTCGTTGCTAGTCTCTCCATAGATAGATCTTGGTGACACGTAGGAAAATTTTGAATTTCTGCTACGTTCCCCAACACCGCATACATCGGTATGTATTATTTCTAATAAGTCAGTGGCTCGCTCCATTGTTCCGGAGAACGGAGTCTTAGGCATCTTGCCCATGAGGCATGGTTCGCAAGCATCAAATGATTCATAATCAAGTTATTCCAAAATTCCATCCGTATAGAGTTTCTTCATGTACTTTACACCAATATGACCTAAACGGCAGTGCCACAAGTATGTTGCACTATCATCATCAACTTTGCATCTTTTGGCATCAATATTATGAATATGTGTATCACTATGATCGAGATTCAATAAACCATTTATATTAAGTGTATGACCATAGAAGGTTTTATTCATGTAAACAGAACAACAATTATTCTTTGACTTAAATGAATAATTGTATTGCAATAAACATGATCCAATCATATTCATGCTCAAATAACATTTATTTTGGTCCAACACTAATCTCGAAGGTAGAGGGAGTGTGCGATGGTGATCTTATCAACCTTGGAATCATTTCCAACACACATCGTCACTTTGCCCATAACTACTCTGTGTTCATTCTGCAACTCATGTTTTAGTTACTACTCTTAGCAACTAAACCAGTATCAAATAGTGAGGGGTTGCTATAAACACTAGTAAAGTACATATCAGTAACATGTATATCAAATATACTTTTGTTCACTTTGCCATCCTTCTTATCCGCCAAGTATCTAGGGTAGTTCCACTTCCAGTGACCATTTCCTTTGTAGTAGAAGCACTCAGTTCCAGGCTTAGGTCTAGCTTTGGGCTTCTTCATGGGAGCAGCAACTTGCTTGCTATTCTTCTTTGAAGTTCCTCTTTCTTTCCTTTTGCCCTTTTCTTGAAACTAGTGGTCTTGTTAACCATCAACACTTGATGCTATTTCTTGATTTCTATCTTCGCCGGTTTCAGCATCGCGAAGAGCTTGAGAATTACTTTCGTCATCCCTTGCATATTATAGTTCATCACTAAGCTCTAGTAACTTGGTGATAGTGACTAGAGAACTTTGTCAATTACTATCTTCTCTGGAATATTAACTCCCACTTGATTCAAGCAATTGTAGTACCCAGACAATCTGAGCACATGCTTACCAGTTGAGCTATTCTCCTCCATCTTGTACGCAAAGTACTATCAGAGGTCTCATACCTCTCGACACGGGCATGAGTATGAAATACCAATTTCAACTCTTAGAACATCTTATATGCTCCGTGGCGTTCAAAACATTTTTGAAGTCCCGGTTCTAAGCCGAAAAGCATGGTGCACTAAACTATCAAGTAGTCATCGTATCGAGCTTTGCCAAACGTTCATAACGTCTGCATCTGCTCCTGCAATACGTCCATCACCTAGCGGTGCATCAAGGACATAATTCTTCTGTGCAGCAATGAGGATAATCCTCAGATCACGGAGCTAGTCTGCATCATTGCTACTAACATCTTTCAACTTATTTTTCTCTAGGAACATATCAAGAATAAAACACGGGAGCTATACGCGAGCTATTGATCTTCAACATAGACATGCAAAATACTATCAGGTACTAAGTTCATGATAAATTAAAGTTCAATTAATCATATTACTTAAGAACTCCCACTTAGATAGACATCCCTCAAATCATCCAAGTGATCACGTGATCCATATCAACTAAACCATGTTCGATCATCACGTGAGATGGAGTAGTTTTCAATGGTGAACATCACTATGTTGATCATATCTACTATATGATTCATGCTCGACCTTTCGGTCTCAGTGTTCCGAGGACATATCTGCATATGCTAGGCTCGTCAAGTTTAACCCGAGTATTCTGCTTGTGCAAAACTGGCTTGTACCCGTTGTATGTGAACGTAGAGCTTATCACACCCGATCATCACATGGTGTCTTGACATGACGAACTGTAGCAATGGTGCATACTCAGGAAGAACACTTATACCTTGAAATTTAGTGAGAGATCATCTTATAATGCTACCGCCGAACTAAGCAAAATAAGATGCATAAAGGATAAACATCACATGCAATCAAATATAAGTGATATGATATGGCCATCATCATCTTGTGCCTTTTGATCTCCATCTCCAAAGCACCGTCATGATCACCATCTTCACCGGCTTGACACCTTGACCTCCATCAAAGCATCATTGTCGTCTCGCCAACTATTGCTTCTACGATTATTGCTACCGCTAAGTGATAAAGTAAAGCAATTACATGGCGATTGCATTTCATACAATAAAGCGACAACCATATGGCTCCTGCCAGTTGCCGATAACTGTGTTACAAAACATGATCATCTCATACAACAATTTATATAATCACGTCTTGACCATATCACATCACAACATGCTCTGCAAAAACAAGTTAGACGTCCTCTACTTTGTTGTTGCAAGTTTTACGTGGCTGCTACGGGCTTGTAGCAAGAACCGTTCTTACCTACGTATCAAAAACCACAATGTAGTATAGTGATTGCTTTTTATTTTCAGAAAGAACCCTGTTCATTGAAACCGATTCAACTAAAGTTGGAGAAACAGACACCCACTAGCCACCTGTGTGCAAATTACGTCGGTAGAAACAGTCTCGCGTAAGCGTACACGTAATGTCGGTCTGAGCCGCTCCATCCAACAATACCGCTGAATAAAGAATCAACTAGTGACGGCAAGCAATATGTATATACTCACGCCCACAACTCCTTTGTGTTCTACTCGTGCATATAACATCTACGCATAGACCAGGCTCGGATGCCATTGTTGGGGAACGCAGTAATTTCAAAAAAACAATCCTATGCACACACAAGATCCATCTAGGTGATGCATAGCAACGAGAGGGGAGAGTGTTGTCCACGTACCCTCGTAGACTGTAAGTGGAAGCGTTATGATAATGCGGTTGATGTAGTCGTACGTCTTCACAATTCGACCGATCCTAGCACCGAAGGTATGGCACCTCCACGATCTGCACACGTTCAGCTCGGTGACGTCCCACGGACTCTAGATCCAGCTGAGGTCGAGGGAGATTTTTGTCATGGTGTGATGACGGTGATGATGAAGTTACCGACGCAGGGCTTCGCCTAAGCACTACAACGATATGACCGAGGTGGAAATCTGTGAAGGGGGGCACCGCACACGGCTAAACAATCAACCTGTGTCTCTGTGGGGTGCCCCCCTCCCCCGTATATAAAGGAGTGGAGGAGGGGGAAGGTCGGCCCTCTATGGCGCGCTCTAAGGGGGGAGTCCTACTCCCGGTGGGAGTAGGATCCCCCCTTTCCCTTGTTGGAGTAGGAGAGAAGGAAGGGGGAGAGAGGGAGAAGGAAAGGGGGGCCGGCCCCCACCCCAATTCGAATTGGGCTTGGGGGGCCCACCTAGGCCGCCTCCTCCTCTCTCCCACTAAGGCCCATTCACTCCCCGGGGGGTTCCGGTAACCCCCCGGTACTCCGATAAATGCCCGAACTCACTCGGAACCATTCCGATGTCCAAACATAGCCTTCCAATATATCGATCTTTATGTCTCAACCATTTCGAGACTCATCGTCATGTCCGTGATCATATTCGGGACTCCGAACTACCTTCGGTCATCAAAACACATAAACTCATAATACCAATCGTCGCCGAACGTTAAGTGTGCGGACCCTACGGGTTCGAGAACTATGTAGACATGACTAAGACTCATCTCCGGTCAATAACCAATAGCGGAACCTGCATGCTCATATTGGTTCCTACATATTCTATGAAGATCTTTATCGGTCAAACCGCATAACAACATACGTTGTTCCCTTTGTCATCGGTGTGTTACTTGCCTGAGATTCGATCATCGGTATCTCAATACCTAGTTCAATCTCGTTACTGGCAATTCTATTTACTTGTTCCGTAATGCAACATCCCGTAACTAACTCATTAGTCACATTGCTTGCAAGGCTTATAGTGATGTGCATTACCGAGAGGGCCCAGAGATACCTCTCCGATACACGGAGTGACAAATCCTAATCTCGATCTATGCCAACTCAACGAACACCATTGGAGACACCTGTAGAGCATCTTTATAGTCACCCAGTTACGTTGTGACGTTTGATAGCACACTAAGTGTTCCTCCAGTATTTTGGAGTTGCATAATCTCATAGTCATAGGAACATGTATAAGTCATGAAGAAATTAATAGCAATAAACTAAACGATCATAGTGCTAAGCTAACAGATGGGTCTAGTCCAGCACATCATTCTCTAATGATGTGATCCCATTCATCAAATGACAACACATGTGTATGGCTAGGAAACTTAACCATCTTTGATTAACGAGCTAGTCAAGTAGAGGCATACTAGGGACAATCTGTTTGTCTATGTATTCACACATGTACTAAGTTTCCGGTGAATACAATTCTAGCATGAATAATAAACATTTATCATGATATAAGGAAATATAAATAATAACTTTATTATTGCCTCTAGGTCATATTTCCTTCACTAGGGTACAAGGTAAGCACAACATGTACGCCGTATGCAACCAAACGCCGTATTCATGTGTCGCTTGGGGCAATGTAGGCAACCAAACAAAGTGCACTTGCATATTACCTAATGCAGGGACACTAGATGCAGAGAACCAAAAAACTTGCAGATGGCGTATTAGGGCATGTTTTTGCTCAACCAGACTGGGTTGAGAAGTGTATGCGATGCAGGAACTGTAGCAAATGGCAACCAAACACGCCCTAGACTACCAGCAGTGGTCGTCGGTGACCTCCGGTGGCTCTACATTACATCGACCACGGCCCCGGGCCCCGGCGGCCCCACCTGCTCCGAGTTGGCGTCCGCAGGCCGACCCATGGACAGGCCTTGTCCACGCCTGGCCGGTTCCATGGGCCCTGAATGGCCCTCCTGGCGCTATACCGTGGTAGCCGCCCCTGCACCTTCATGGGGAGCTCCTAACCAGCGCTTCCGGCGCCGGCTGGCTCTACCGGCGCTCGCTAGCGACGCGTAGCGGGCCGGCCCACGAACCGAGTGAACAAAGCAGACATGAAGAAGAAAAAAACAAATCCGAACTGAAAATATGGGAACAGTGGGATTCGAACCTAGCACAAGATCATTCGTGGCTTGATGCTATAACCACTACACCAAACTAGTTCTTCTGTACACTCCTAGAAAAACCATCCTAGTTAACGTTTCCTTAGTAAAGCCAATATAAATCTTTTTGAAAAAAGAAAAGGTAAATTTGAAAACAAGATCATCGATTTTAAGAAAATTTCATAGATTTATCTAAAAGTTCATTGATTATAGCATCGATTTTGAAAAAAGTCCATCCATTTTGAAAAAAAAATAAAAAGAGTTCATCGTTTCGAAAAATGAGTTCATAGGTTTTGAAAAGAGTTCATTGATTTTGAACAAAAGTTCATCGGTTTTGAAAAAAGTTCATCGATTTTGAAAATTCATCAATTTGAAAGAAAATCCATCTGTTTTGAAAAAGAGTTCATCGATTTTGAACAAAAGTTCATCGAATTGAAAAATAGTTCATCGGTTTTGAAGAAACGTTGACAAACTTAAAAAATAGTTCACGAATTTTAAAAAAAAGTTCATCGATTTACAAAAAGTTCATCGAATTTGAAAAAAGAATAACTTATTTTGAAAAAAGTTGATCAATTTTGAATTTTTTTCATAAACTTTAAAAAAAGTTCACGAATTTAAAAATAAGGTTCATCGAATTTGAAAACAAATGCAAGGAATTTTGAAAAAGGTTCATCGACTTCAAAAAAAGTTCATCAAATTTGAAAAAAGTTCACCGATTTTGGAAAATGTTTATCCAATTAGAACATTGTTCATCTATTTTGAAAAAAGTTCATCAAATTTAGAAAAACGTTCATAAAATCCGATGAAGTTGTTGCATCGAATTGGGAAAAAGAAAAAAGAAAACGAAAAGAAGGAAAAGAAAAAGAAAAAACTGGAAAAAAAAGAATTAAAAGAGGTACAAACTTGTTTGCTAGCACGTAAGGAAGGTTGGCTGGGGTGGTTAGTGTGTCTTGTACATAAACTTGGCTGCGTGAGTTCGAAACCCACACCAGCATCATTTTTGCAGCAGTTTACAAAAAGGAATAACATGACAAATGGGCTGGCCCATTGCCGAGCGGGGGTGTGCGCCCTGTACCGATAACACTATAACGGACGCTTAGAGCGCCGTTTAGGATTCACCACCTTCATGGGAGATGGGACCAAAGCTGCTTTCTTGCAGGCCATGAACACTCAGCAAAGGCGATGGCATGGCCAGGTCTAGCAAACCCAAAATGCTTAACCATGTCCTAGTTGCACCTAATCTTGTCCAGAACCTAATATCTGTTCGGCAATTCACAAAATATAATCATGTATCTATTGAACTTTATCCCTTTGGATTATATGTGAAGGACCTGCATTCAGTACAAAACGGATGGTTTTTTATGACATGTGTCGCCTATTCCGTCACCCCCAATGTCACCGAAGCGTCGATAGAAAAAAAATCTTGACAATACCACTTTTTCTGTCACCTAAGATCGTGCTTTAGCTAACCGACCCAATTTTGTCACGAATGACCATTTTCGGTCACGACCAAAATTGTCACCTATCATAGGCCAATTTGTCGATCACTTTTTCTGACGATAATCCGCCAGTAATCAATTCCTCGATTTGACCGGTCAAAAATTCTAACAAATAGGCCCAACAGTTGCTGACGTGGCTGCTTTCATGTGGGCCCGACTGTGATTTTATCACCGACATTAACCGTCAATAATAAGTCGGGCGTCAGTTTTGACCGGTCAAAGGTGCTGACATAACGGCCCAGAAGATGCTGACGTGGTTGCTTACATGTGAGACCACTCATCATGTTTTCTATGACGGTGACCGTCACTGACGGTTACGATGATGGTGTTTGACCGATTAGTGAGTCTAACGTATGGGCCCAATGAGATGATGACGTGACTGCTACCAAGTGGGCCTAGACATTGGTGATGTGGCTTCTTACTTGTGGGTCCATACGATGTTGATGACATGCACACCCATCACAGTTTAACACGCAATCAATTTGTTTTATATTTCAATTGGCGAACATATTTGAATACAATTCATAGGGATAGAAAGATCGGCAGGAGGGGAGGAGAACCACACATGGCAGCCAACATCTAGTGTATTCGCCATCCTAGCAAAATCATGAGCCTTCTTCTATTACAAGCATGTTGTTCAAGGTACAAACCGCATGCCAAAAGGCAAGTTTTTGGGCTTTGATCTCTTTTATGATCGTGCAATGGACCTTGAGTTATTCGCCGCCCGCAGATCTCTAATGACTCGCCTCCAAAGTCTTTGGGCTCGTAACACCGTCAAAGATCACCGCCGAAGCACATTGAAAGACACCATGTTCGTCCCAACAAATACTCCCTCCGTCCCAAAATAAATGACTCAACTTTGTATTAACTTTAGTACAAATTTAATACAAAGTTGAGTCACTTATTTTAGGACAGATGGAGTAGTTTTTACCGCACGCCTATTGGACGTTTTAGCAATGTCACCATCAACATTTACCTTGGAAAATCCTGTCGACAGAGGAATCCATCTCTCCATGTCCTGAACTGCGGGCACCTTCATTGCACCCACAAACTCTGAGTTTGAATCGCTTCCAAATAACGATAGATGAACAGATGAGTAGATAGTGGACTATGAAATTTCTCTTTGTGAATAGCTCAGCATCTCGCATACCAAAAAACAGCTCATAGGGTAATGAGAACCTCTATGAACTGTTCGTGGGACATAGTGTTGCACGAGGAGAAGACCAGTTTTTCACTACCACATACCAAACCACTAGGATGTTTTTTGGGTGGAATCCGCTTGCGTCATTTGTACTGAAATTGTTGGGGAGACATGGTCAAAGTGTGGAGTAAGAGCAAGAAAACTAAAGAAAGTGTTAGTGGTAAAGTTTGATGTACAACTTTGGATCGGTTGTCTCATAAGTAAATTGGCAAGATCGCATTGTCTTCGCAATCTAACAAGGAATGTTTCGAGGAATCCATCGCCGCAATACAAATCAAGCATACATAGGGCCATCTTCTATCTGGCCTTCTCCTTCATGAAAAAGCTATTCGACGCTAGACGCACCCGTTAACGTGTTAATTGTACAAAGCGCCCACGTGCTCTAGACTATTGGTTTGTAAAGGCAAGGCCCATTAGCTTCAAAGGTTCTTGTTTCACGACCGCTATTTTTCCTTTTTGGTTCTATCGACATTGGTTTTGTTCGTCTTTTCTATTTATTTATTTTTCACATTTTCACCATTTTAGTTTTTCATTTTTTTCCAAATGTGTGAATATTCAAATTCATGAAGTTTTGTTTGAATTTGTGAACTTTTTAAACCCCATGATTTTTTCCCTTCAAATTAGTGATTGTTTTTCAAAACCATGAACTTTCTTCAAATTCATGAACCTTTTAAAAATCTACGGACATTTTTTGATTTCACAAACGGTCTATCTAGACAGAAAAACAGATCAAAAGTCGGGAGGAGGGGGGGGGGGCGAACGAATGTTGAAACATTTTTTTAGACAAAAAATGTGCTAGCAAGCGACTTAACAGGGCAACCTCCCAATCGAGCCATTGTGGCAGTATAGGGCTGGGACCCGTCTAGCCCGTGTGAGTGCCAGGATATATGATTGGGGTCAAATTCGAACCCCCGATTTCTTACTTCTCGCTTACTACAGTAACCACTAGAGACACCAAACATCTTGTGATTAATAGCTCGGTTTTTTTCTTTTGTTCTTTATTTCATTTCTCTTTTATTTTTATTTTTCATTTTACTTTTCTTTTACCTTTACCTTTTCTGTTTTGTATTTTCCGTTTTAAATTTCTACTTTTCTTTCTTTTTGATTTTTTTTCAAATGTATGAACTTTTAAAAAAAATCCATGCTCTTTTCGTCCAAATTGATGAGGTTTCTTTCCAAATCCATGAACTTTTTAAAAACATTAATGAACTTTTTTCCAAACTTTTGTGAACTTTCTTTCAAATTGAATAATTTTTCGCAAAATCAAATAATTTGTTTTTGAAAAAATTGTGAAATTTTTCCTAATTTGCAAAAAAAAGTCAAATTCAATAAATTTTTCCCTATTTTCCATGAACTTTTCTTGAAGCTTGTGAATTTTATTTTTAAAATCCGTGAATATTTTAAACCACGAACTTTTTCTATTTTGCGATTTTTTCGATTTGAATTTTTTTAGTTCTTCTATGGCCCAGCCCATTTTCAGCCTAGTGAGCGTCAGAACCACTAACCGGCGCATAAGACGCCCACTAGGAGCCCCCCCTCTAAACGAGCGAGGCAGGAGCTCTCTCGCGCGGTGTATCGCCTTGCGCGAGACCGAGCGTCTAGGTCAGCCGGCTGAATTAGCTTCCTGCAGTTTAGTCTGATTTTCTTTACTTTTCCATTCTGTTTGCTCATAGTTTTGAGAAAGATGTGATAAAATATATTCCAAAATTTATACTTGCTTTTTTTAGAAAACCACAAATTATAAAAATGTTAACACGGTGTAAATTGTTTGTTAATGTGATTTTAAAAAAAGTGTTGATAGCATTAAAAAATGTTGATGACATTTAAAAAAATCTTTTCGTGTTTGTAATATGTACGTGAAATTTTCTAAAATATTATACAATGTAATAAAATGCTAACGTAATTCAACAAACTGTTTTCCGACCAATAAAAAATGCATGTTACAATTTTAAAATATTCATGCATTTCAAAAACAAATATTTTTGACATTTAAAAATGTTTATAAAATGTAGAAAAATGTTCACATAGTTTCTACAGAAATGTTTCGTAACATTAACAAAAATGTTTAGCAAGTACTATAAAATGTGTTCAAAACATGTATAATTTTTTAAATAATGTATTTAAAATAATTAAACATACAAAAAATACCTTATATGTATAGTGTGTATGAAAAAAAATCAACATCAAACCATATCTTTGAAAATGTTAATCATGTTTATGAAAAATATTAAATGTGTATAAAAAATTCATGATGTATACTAAAAGTGTACAACATGTATGAAAAAATAGACATGTGTTAAAAATTAAAAAGAAAACACAAAAGGGAAAGAAAAATGAAAAATCCAAAGGAAATCAGTGAAAACCAAGAAAGAAAGAAAAGAAAACCGAAGAAAAAAGAAAAGATAAAGGAAATTGGTAAATAAAAAAACTAAAAATCCTTAGAAAAACAGAAGAAACCCCGAAGAAAATGATGCACAACAGTGAAAAAACCAATAAGAACCACATAAGGAAAGTCGCGTGTAAGAACTGTATTTGACTCGGTCCACTAGTCGCGGCATTGTAGGCGAGACGTAATATCGTGTTACTTGCGATACATTGCCTTGGCAGGAACTCCTATCTGCCTTAGAGGTCTACAAAACTGCATATCAGCGATGAAGCCGCTTCGAGCTCCGATGGGGAGGTGATTCGTCATTCTTTTTTTCGGTGCCTGATGTGGTGGTGGCAGAGGTAGGTGTGTCAAGCTCAGAATATTCTACCATCGTTTCAGTTTTTTCATATCGGTCTTTATGTGACTTGTACTTTGATCTTTATAATATGAATGAGACATATATTATCATGCAAAGAAACAAACCACTATGATCTTTGCAGGCGTTGGCGGCAGACCGGTGACCAAACACACATCTGGCCACCCGACTGTGCCAGCACACGGCCGAGTGAGCGGAGTGCTAGCAACGAGCTAGAGCGAGAGCGAGAGAGCCAACCAACTACCGTAGTATTGCAGCGAACTGGACCGAGCTACTGTAGTGAACCAAACAGTGATATTGTAGCGAAACGATGTATGCTGCTGTAGCGACGGAATTAGTTACTGTAACAAACTATTATTATTTTTATTGCGGTAAAACGAATAATTATTTCAAATAAAATAAGAACCACAAACATAGGAACTTTTTAATTTGTGAACAAACTTTTGAAAAGGAACATTTCTTCAAAATTCCAAAACATTTACTGAATTTGCGAAGCAAATTTGAAATACTAGTTCAAAAGCCTTCCATAAGGTTTCCAAACCGGCCAGGAACCTACCAGAAGGTTGCCAAAACCGTGTCTCGTACGACGTTTAGGAACCCCATTTACCTAGTCGCTCGTTGTGTTGTGTGCTTTTTTGCAACAACGTGCCACAGAGAGCGTCAAATAGGTAAGGCGCTATCTTTGTCCCCTCTCCATGAGACAGATCAATAAATGAGATATCCTATTTGCTCTTATAGCGCTGAACAGGGCGCCGAACCTAAAGCCTGATCTTAAAAGGTCATGTCCACCACTAAACATTGGTTGATTCTCAGGGAAGAATATTGCATTCATAATCTTCTTAATACAATATCTGTTTATTACATTTTACCTTTTATCAGGATTCGGAGAAGACCGAAACTGCTCAGATGTCAAAAAATCAGTCCAGACCGACTCGACTGAGCATGAACAAGTCTACCCTAAACTTATAATACTAGAAGACTTCAAATCCCAAAGAGTCGTGCTATGCACACGATAAATGATGGACGACGCATAGACGATGGTAAAATCTGGCCGTACATACGTATAACTGAACAGGGCGCCGGCCGCTGGATTGATTTATCGTGCATAGATCGTCCCTTTATGTCGTGCATGGAGCAGTTTCGAATCCCAAACTAAAGACGAAGGGAAAACAACTAGCAATAAATATATACAAGTTCTAACACTGGCCAAGGTTGAAAGTATGATACTCCTTTATGCAGTAAGAGTTAATAATACTTAAAAGAGTACATAAGAATCTTTTGCTGAGTCATGCAGTATCTCACTCAAAAAGATTTATACTCAGTTGGCCTCTTTCAGTCTTTCTATATTGCTTCAGATAACCAATTAGATATATTTTTTCCATTTATATGTATTTTCATTCAATATTTACCAAAATAAAGTTCCAAACTGAAGTCATCAGAGTGCACCTACATGATTTACTATGTCTGCATGAAGACTTGCCTCTTTTTCCTGTAAGGGAAAGTAGTGGCTGCACTCACCTTCGGTACACCCACGATGCACCCACGCAAGAAAACATAGCAAAACATTTCAAAAAAATCTGTAACTCAGCCTGTCAAAAAGCACAAACCTGAACATTAAGAGAAGCACACAAATGTTTTAAGAGGCTTAAGTAAAACAAGAGACTGTATGACACTAAAAAGGGATAAAGAATAAGCCATTCAAACATTTTCAATATATTAGAAACTAAAAGGGCAGTCAGGTGCACGTAGCTCCCGCTTTTGTACACAGCCTTTCCTTGCATTTCTGCTGCCTTTCACTGTAGTGTCAATATATTAGAAACTAAAAATCACAATATTAACAAGCTGCCTTGTATGGCACCAAAATATTTGCTGTCTGATCTCATGTGCACTTGCTACATTACCCCCTCCAATCAAAGAGTGACACCTTGGGACATGTGGAGTCTAAATTTTGGACAAGAATGTAGTCATGAATATTAAAATATTTAGATTGATTTCATTTCAGGAAAATTGTATGGTAGATCTATCTCAAAAACACTTTAGTTATAATTTAATCCGGTTGTACAATTGTTACAGCACAAGCTGGTAGCCCAAACTGCATTAGGAGACCTTACTGACAGTCAATTTCTTTTATGACCAAAGGCTTGTTCGTACATAATTTCAGTTGAAGAAATAGTATCCAACAGGACTACTGACAGTCAATTCCTTAAAAAATTCCCTTCCTTATGACTACATAATGTAAGTTTGTTGTTCCTCAAATATTTGTTACAGTCTCGGATGCATCAAATGGGAACAGAGAACAAAGAGAGAAAAATGCTTAGACCAATTTGACTAGACACATAGCACAGGGAGGATAAACATTGCATTTTAGAAGGAAAACTTACAATGGTAGGCCTTTTGAAGAGCTCTTTCTTGGCCGACAGAAGAAGATCATTGCATTCATCCTGTTATCAAGAATAAGAGAATTATTTGACCAGGCCAATTCTAAAAGAATGCTGTATTTGGAGTAGGTGACCAGGCCAATACTAAAATAAAAGCTACTGGAGTGAACAAAACATACCTTCTCAAAGTCCTCTTCTGATAGCATCGAGATCTTCACATCATCCCACATGCTGGAAACACATAAAAGAACATCTGCACATGTATCCTTAATCTTGTATTCTTCTGAAGGTTTCTTAATGCCTGTTATGGATGTTTTCACGGGTGAGAAAATTGAGGCCTTTCTTGGAATGGAAAGGAAAAACAGCAGAATGCACATATGTCGCATGTATTGAGACATCGAGATATGAATCTGTTTGGATAGTCAGCTCACTCTTCAATGCATAAGTGTTCTTATTTACCAACTAATTAAGTAAAAGGATGTTGCAGCATGATTTGCACTTTCACTCTAAAACTACAAGTATGCTGGGCATGCTTGACAAAGTAAACTAAAACTACAGAAATCATCAGAAGACGAGTGGATTCAACTGGAGATTACCTGTAACTAGTCCAATCTGGTAATATTTCTTAGTCATCTGACAAGTAAACCAGCCAGGCTGGCTGCTGCTACCTATCTACTCAGAAATGGGTGGGTAAACTGGAATTTTCATGCAAACCAGCCTGGCTGCTATCTATCTACTAAGAAATCCAACACAAGTGCAGGTGGAAAACCTTCAGGAAAATATATAGTGAAAGCGCATGGACGAATTTCTTGCTCTGCTTCATTGGGACGAAATCAATTTTTCCAAAGCAATCTCCACAAGTAGAGGAACTTGGAACAGTGAAGCATAGCAAGGAATTCAGCATGGGATTCTGCCGCAGCTGTTTTCATGCAAAGGAAGTTCTAGCTAGCCAGGAACATGGCAGCAGCACATGATGGAACAATGAACACAAACCTACCCTTGGAACAAACACCTTGACCACGGATTTATATCAGATTGAAACTGCTTGAAAAGACAGTCGCCCAAATATACATATGTCAAAGAATTATGCATCACTGGTCACAATATCAGGCACATACAACATCATAAAGTCACAAGAGTAAGTCAATCAGAAAGAACATTGTGCATAGATTAGCGGCATCGTGCATACAACATCACAAGGAGAAGGAGGTTGTGCTTACTTGTGGGTTGAGGATGGCTAGGTGCGCTGCAAAACGGCGAGCAGAGGACGAAAGAGCTGGTTCTTGGATCTGTACAGGGGGCTTGTCACCTTGGTGAGAGAGGAGGCGAAGGCGAGATCTGGTCCGGGGAAGGCGGAGGATGACGACCCCGGTCCGTCGCCCCAAGAGGTACGGAGCGCTGGAGGGAGGAGGGCGGGGGCGTCGCTTCCAGTCACCCGACGGAGCGCTGGACGGAGGAGGGTTGAGCGCTGGATCTTGGTCCCCGTCGCCTCTCGTTCGCGAGCGGCCTCCCGAGGCGTGGAAGCCGCTCCCGGGGATGGCGGAGATGGCGATGCCCTCGGGGCCCCGCCACGAGACCGAGCGCCGCAAACTTACCGTGCACCGGCAGCTCCAGCCTCCAGCTAGCTCGCCCCTCCCTCGGCCTGAGAGGCAGAGACCAAGACGAAACTCAGTTGGAAGTTGGAACCGCTCCCCGGGGAAATCGGCGGAAATCCGCCACTCACCATTCGCGTGAGCTCCAGCACGTTAAATAAAGGAGCCACACTGTATCTTCTTCGTCCCGTACCTCTGCAGTAGTACTACACCTCGCACCTGCAACAATGGCATTTCTTATGCTGCTCATCGTCGCGAGCTTCGCTGCCAGCGCGACGGCGGCCCTGGAGGCGGAGCCGGCGTGCTCGCCCTCCCTCTGCGGAGCCGTCGAGGTCCGGTACCCGTTTTGGCTGGACGGCGGCGGCGGCGGCAACGTCTACGGGTATCCGAGCCTCAGGCTCGAATGCCGCGGCGGGACGCCCGTGCTCCGGCTGCCCTCAGGCGACTACGGGGTGAACCGGATCAGCTACGGCGACAACGGCGGCGACGGCACGTTGGCTCTGTACGACCCCGTCGTCCACAACAACAGATGCCCGCTCGTCGTCGGAAGGAATCTTACTTTGCCCGAGGGCTCGCCGCCGCCGTCCCTCACCGGCAACGACATGAACGTGACATTCTACCTCAGATGCCCCTTCAACGCATCTCCTTCGCACGTGGTGGCTTGCCTGGAGGAGGCCGATGGCGTGCACCATACGTACGCGTTCCGGGACGGCGACTACCTTCTTCCGTACGGGTTCAACAGCCTCTGCCAGGACGTCGTGGGGATGCCGGTGCTCAGGGCGTCGCTGGGGGGCGGCACGTGGATCCACGGCATTTTCCGGGCTCTGCGGAGAGGCTTCGAACTGAGGTGGACGCGGGCGCTGGAAGGGAGGTGCAGAGACTGCGAGAACTCCGGTGGCCTCTGCGGCCACCTTGGCGAGGCGCCGGACCAGTTCACATGCTTTACGGCGCCTGCTGCCCCTGCCCCTGCACTGCCACTGAGCCTTTGAGCAATGAGCGTCGGAGAGACCTATGCGGCGCGCTAGTTCTTAATTTACACCATCATATACTCACTCCGTATGAGCTACGATACTTGATTCGGTATAGTTTCTCACAAGTCACAATATATAAGTTGACTGAATTTGTAATTTTCTAATTTGGGTAAGTAAGTCTGTGTGAGGAGTCTCGGTTGGAGAGGGAAGAAAGCTAGAGGTAGAAGAAAGAAGGTTGGCCGTTGGATCTTTAATCTAACGGCCGAGAAAATTGGCTTACCTATAATATATTTTCAGGCTTGCTTACATACAGCCGTTGTCGTGAAAAATCTCGCCCCCGCCGGCGCAAATCATCACCGATCTACCTAGCGCCTTTTCGAACCGCCGCCCAGCGGAAGCCTTGCAAACTCCGGAAGAGAACTCCGCAAGCACCAGGCCTCTGCAGTAGCAGTCCCCATGGCTGTCTGGCACTCTGGCTGCCCGCCGCCTCCAGCCCAAGTTGGCAACCGTGTCCAGATCCAACTTGATAACAAGAAGAGGCTGCAACTTTGAGTTGGGCACATGTGCTGCTCGACGCTTTTGGTCACCGCAGCACGAATGCACGGAAGCAGGCGGTTGATTGGTTTTTGGGGGACGAAGCTGTGTCAAACCAGTTGGTGTTGCACTTCCGGACGGTGAGCAGGGTGTCGCAGCCGCCGCACTGGAACGCCACCGCCCCATCATGTATCCAATTGCATCGTAGCCCCGTAGGAAGTAGCTCGGGCGCGCGTTCATGTTGGACGATCCGCGCGCGGTGCTCTCACGAGCTGGGCGCCGGGCTTGGCGAGGAGCAGCCGGGCCCGGGCGCGCCGGTGGGAAACATCGGGATTCAGGCGGAGTCTGTCTTCCCGCAGCGACGGCGTCCACCTTGCGCCTCACGGACCTCGGCCTTTGTGCCATGACCTCAGCCAGCGACGGTGTCGGGCGGTTGCGCCGGTCGCCGGTCCTGAGCCGGGAGCTTGTGGCAGGCAGTCGTGGACCGGACGGCGACGGTGTTGATGCTTTGCACAGGCGCCGCGTGCGCGCCAGCCTGGATCAGCAGCAGCAGAACCGGCAGCGGCGGGCGGAGCCATGCAACACGCCAACACCAACGCAAAGAGGCGAGATGGTTCATAGCACGACGAATTTTGCCACATCAGCGGCGGGCGCTCCCAACCCAACGCACGTATCTTGACACAACCTCGGATGCACAAGAGAAAAGTCAAACGGCACTCAAGCGCAAGGTCAAACGGATCCAGGAGGTTCACCGACGTCGCCTACTTCTTCGGATTTGATTTTCGATCTATTTCACGCAGGTTATTCCGAGGACGATGTAGCCACAACCGTAGACTCGGTTTTGCCGGTGGAGGATCCGGCACGGATCGGGTTACATTCAGATGAGAGGATGGAGATGGTGCGCTGTGTAGTTCGCCGGAGAACGGCGGCGACGGCGGTTAGGCCATGGAAAGGCCCCATACCTAAGGTACGCCTTCCAAACCTCACGCTTTTCGATTTAATCCATCCGGATTCGTGGACGGTGGTAAAGAAAAGAAAGGCTAAACGCCGGCCGAGAGCCGGAGCACAGCCAGCGGCGGCGGCTGTGGTGACGTCGCGGATGCCGAGCGGGATCCGGGCGGCTCGCAGCGCTCGCTTGAACGAGCTGCTGGGCTTGAACGAGCGGCTGGGCCGGTTGGGGCCTGTTCCACCAAGCGCTGACGCCTTGCTAGGTGGGCCGGAGATGGCTGGGTATGAGGCCCAGACCATACCGGGCGCCACATGCATAGCGGCTCGCGCTGCATGCACGGACGAGATCGACTCCTCCTACGCGTGCGTTTCTGCCTCTTCTCCTAGGGTTCATCGGCGCGGGACGCCGGTCCTCCCTCCATGCGGTCCTGGCCGTGCTCGCCGAATACCCCCGCTGCGTGCGATGGCGGGTCGAGGTTCGGGTGGGCCGCCGGCAGTGAAGCCCCATGCGGTTGCGAGTAGGGCTGGGGCGGTCGTGCCGCCGCCACCGCCTGGGATTGCTGGTCGAGGGGCTCCCGGCGCAGGGCGTGGCGCTGCCGGTGATGGGCCTGTTGGACCCGGCGCCGAGCGAGGCGCTCCCGCCCCATCGGGACGGGATGGAGGCAATCAGGGAACGCGGCCACCCGCGCCTGCGGTAGCCGGGCCTCCGGTGGTACCTGCAGGAAGTGGCGGGCATGTTGGTCCCAGACCCACGGGACCAATGCCTGCTAGGCCGCCGGGACTCCATGCGGGAAGAGGGGGCCCCTTAGGGCCGCGGCCCCCGGGGCCATCGCCGCCGGTGGCTACTGCCATGGGTCGTGGCGGCGGGTCTGGCCCTAGACCTGCGGTGCCGGTTCTGGGTGGTGCACCGCCCCGGGCTGCTCCGCCGCCGCACTATGCTGCGAGGCCGGCTCAATATCGGTCGGGGCCTTCGCTGCCTAGGAAAGAGTCAGCAGTTCGAGAGTCCTTTGAATCGCCCCGTGGTCAGTGGGGTGATGATGGTGTGGATGCGTATGGAGACGGACAGCACCGCGGCTCCTCGTCTACCGGTGGTGGCCGAGGCTATACTTGGCAGAGTGACGGGTCTGCTGAGAGACCTTTCCTCGGTCCTCCTGATGGCTTCATCGAGGGGGCATCCGGTCCGGACCACCGCCAGAGAGGTGGATACCGTGGACATCGGGGTGGTCGGGGTGGTGGCCGTGGGAGGTTTCGTCGGCAGCCCCCGCCCCCGCCTCCGGCTGCTGTTGACCATGTGGCTACTGCGGCTGTGACAGATTCTGTTCAGTCTACGGATCTTCCTACTCAGGCAATGGAGGTGGTAACGGCCCTGGCCAATGTTGATGCTTCGGTGCCTGGGGCTGTGGGTGAAGTGTCAGACAAGTCTGAGTTCGAGAGGGCGGCCAAGTGGGCGCGCAAAAAGGAAAGGATGTTGTGTTACCGGTGTGGTGAGAAGGGCCATTTTATTGCAGAGTGCGTTGCAGAGCTTTGTGACTCGTGTGGTAAGCTCGCACATGATTCGAGAGAGTGCCCGCTTCTGCGCGACCAGGCTCCATCTCTGACTATGTATGGGTTGTACTGTGCCGAGTTACTGTTCTTCGAGTCCCCGACTACGAGGGAGATTCCCGAGGAGACACAGTGCCTGACCACCGGGATTGTGAAAGTGACTCAGGGCGACGTGACTGAGGCTCAGATTATTTGGAGGCTTCAGGAGTTGGCACCAGGGGACTTTCAGTGGGAGCTGGTCTGCCTCGAGGCTAATGTCTTTAAGGTGGATTTCCCTTCGATGGAGGATTTACAGAGACTGCTGAGTTTTGGCTTGTGTAGAGTTCCTGGTACTACGTGTATTTTGGAGTTTCACGAGTGGACGAAGGTGGAACCTAAAGGAAAGCCGCTTACGCAGATCTGGTTGCGCTTTTCTGGGGCCCCATCTAAGCCTCTGCAGGACATTCGAGTTGTAGCCAGTATGGGTATCATGGTTGGAAAGATGGAGAGAGTAGACATGGCTTTCACTCGGGCTCATGGAGTAGCTCGCATGTTGGTGAGTGTTCTGAATGTTGATTTTGTGCCTGATGTGGTCCACTGGACATATAGGGGAGAGGTATTCCCGCTCGACATTGAGTTTGAGGACGTTGAGATGTTTGCTGATGAGGTTGCTGGGGATGATGTTGATATGCACGAGAGTAATGGTGGTGCAAGAGCCAAGGGGGCGCCAGACGAGTCTGCTCGAGAGGGGACGACCGGGTCTCGCCTAGATGCTCAGTTAAATGGGGAGGGGACCGGAGCCGCGCCGACACCGTCACCTCCGGTGCCCACAACAACATTGCGATTTGGGTCCTTTGCGCCTGCTTCTGCGCCTCCCAAGCTGTGGAGTGATAGGGTTGACACTGATGATGTGTTTGAGCACACGCTTCCTTCCTTGGACTTTGTGGGGACTGCAGTTCGGGAGGTACAGCCGGAGGTCGCTCTTCTTTCCATTGATTCACCGATTGAGGTGACTCCGGCATTGTCATCATCGACCAATGTGTGTCTTGGGGGACGGGGGTCCGGGCAGGTGGCCTTGGCCTCTTCCCTCCCTATACCGACGCTGGTGTCGCCGGCCACGTCGGGGCCCGCCAGCACTAGGAGTGGGAGCCCGAGGCAGGTGGCTTCGGTTCTTCCTCCCCACGCCCTGGTTGGGGCGTCCGCATCTCCCGCGACGCTGGGGGCGGAGGGGCTCGGGCAGGTGGCCCTAGATACCCCTTCCTCGCCTGCGGTCAGGAGGACCACACCGACAGCGCCTTCGTCGATACGCTCTGAGCCGGTGGGCGGGGCAGGAGGAGGGAGTGGGCAGGTGGCCCCAGTTGTTCCGCCTCTTGTCCTACCCGCCGGGCACTTATCTGCGGGCATTGGGAGCCCGCAGCTTCCTCCTTCTCGAGAGGAGATTGCTGTCTTTGGCGGTATCCCAGATCCGGCCTCGACGGGGAGACGGATGAGTGCTCGCGTTCTGGACCTTCCGGAGGTGGATGATATGCAGCAGCGGTGCGCTATGAGGGCGGCCAAACTTCACGATGCGGCGACCACTTCTGGTATGTCCGTTAACATATCTAATTCTTTATTGCATTTTGCTCCTGTGGAGATTATTCATAATGCAAACCAATTGGGAGTTTCACTAGGCGCTACTGATAAGGAAATTTCCAATTCGGTGAATGATATGTTAGATTTAGAGGCGGAGCGGGTCTTAGAGACTATTCGTAATCTTGCTGCGGTCAAACCCATGAATGATGAGGAAATTGATGCATTAGGGGTTAGAGTGCTAAATAATCTATGTGCGGATCTAGCACCGTCTAATCAGGAGTCTGAGGGCGATGATGCGCCCCTAGATGATGTAGATGACGGTTCCACTCAATCTGGTTATGAGGACCGGGTGACGGAGCCCACTAAGCCAAAGCGTAAGTGGAAGCGAAAAATTTATCCCGATTCTGCAGTTCGTAGGAGTGCTAGGATTTGGACTGCTAAAAAATTCCATGATGAACTATGAAAGGAATCTTCTGGAATAGCAGAGGTCTGTAGGACTTGGCTAAAAGAAGGTTTCTTGCTGAAGCTTCTCTGGAACATCGGTTAGATTTCATTGCTCTATCAGAAACCGGTCGGGACAATTTTGCGCCGCAGTTTCTTTCCTCTCTAGTGGGTGGTCTTGATTTCGATTGGCATTGCCTCCCGCCACGAGGTAGATCGGGAGGTATCTTACTGGGGGTGAGATGCGAATCCCTTGAAGTCCGGAGTGTAGTAATGGGTGACTTCGCGGTAAAGTTTCGAGTTAGGTCTAAAGTTGATGGGTTCAACTGGGCTTTGGTAGCGGTCTATGGGGCCGCTCAACCCGAACTTAAACCGGAGTTTCTGGCGGATCTTGTTCGGATTTGTGGGTCCGAACAGCTCCCAATTTTGGTCGGGGGTGATTTCAATATCATTAGAAGGAGAGAGGAGAAAAATAATGACAATTTTGACGGCCGGTGGTCGTTTATGTTTAATACTATTATTGAAAGCTTAGATCTAAGGGAGATAGAGCTTTCTGGTAGAAAATTTACCTGGGCTAATGCTATGCCAAACCCGACATATGAAAAGCTTGATCGGGTTCTCGCCAGTGTGGAGTGGGAACAGAAGTTCCCTCTTGTTACGGTACAAGCTCTCATGCGGGGAATCTCCGATCACACCCCATTGTTCGTTGACTCAGGGGAGCCGAACCATATGGGAAACAAAAACACCTTCTCTTTTGAGATGGCCTGGTTCGAACGCGAGGGGTTCTTAGACATCATAGCCAGGGAGTGGGCCAAGGATGTTGGAGGAAGGACGGCGGTCGAGCGCTGGCAGAATAAAATTAGGCATTTAAGAAGTTTCTTACGAGGGTGGGCTAAACACCTCAGTGGGGTGTATAAGATTGAGAAGGATAGGCTCCTCTCTCTTGTACAGGCCTTGGATGTAAAAGCCGAATCAGTGGTGTTGATGCCCGCCGAGCTCCAAATTAAGAATGAGGCGGAGAAGAGGCTGAAAGAACTTCTCCGCGAAGAAGAATTGAAGTGGGCTTTGCGTGCCAAGGTCCGCAAAGTGGTCCAAGGGGACGCGAATACTCAATTTTTTCACCTCATTGCTAATGGTAAGCACAGAAAGAAGCGGATCTTTCAGCTTGAGCAGGATGAGGGCACTATTTTAGGTCAGGATAATCTCAAAACCTATATTACCGAATACTATCGACAGTTATTTGGACCACCGGAGGACAATTATGTGTCCCTCGATGAGTCCAGAGTTGAGGACGTGCCTCAATTGACAGCTGCTGATAATGATGTCCTGGTTGCCCCGTTCTCAGAAAAGGAGGTGTTCGATGCTATTGCACAAATGAAAAATAATAAGGCTCCCGGTCCGGATGGGTTCCCGGCTGAGTTCTATAAAAGGTGCTGGCACATTATTAAGGGGGATTTATTACCTATGTTTCATGATTTATTCGCTGGACATCTTCAATTATTTCACTTGAATTTTGGAACTATCACTTTGCTCCCGAAGAAAACGGATGCTGTGAGGATTGAGCAGTTCAGGCCGATCTGCCTCCTCAATGTTAGTTTCAAAATCTTCACCAAGGTCGGGACTAATAGGCTCACACAGATCGCGCAGTCTGTGGTGCAGCAATCCCAAACTGCTTTCATGCCGGACAGGAACATCCTTGAAGGGGTGGTTGTTCTTCATGAAACGCTCCATGAAATCCATTCCAAAAAATTAGATGGTGTAATTTTTAAGGTGGATTTCGAAAAAGCGTACGATAAGGTTAAGTGGCCATTCCTCCAACAGGCATTGCGTATGAAAGGTTTTGATGAAGCCTGGCGCCGACAGGTCGAATCATTTACGCAAAAAGGGAGTGTGGGAATTAAAGTGAATGACGACATAGGTCATTATTTCCAGACACATAAAGGCCTAAGACAAGGAGATCCGATGTCCCCTATCCTGTTTAACATTGTAGTGGATATGTTAGTAACTTTGATAGGAAGGGCTAAGGAGAATGGTCAAGTGGGTGGGTTGGTACCTCATCTTGTTGAGGGAGGTGTTTCCATCCTTCAGTACGCCTATGATACAATCATTTTTATGGAGCATGATTTGTCCAAGGCGAGAAATATGAAGCTGGTGCTATGCCTGTTTGAACAATTGACCGGGTTAAAGATCAACTTCCATAAGAGCGAACTGTTCTGCTTTGGTAGAGCTAAAGACGACCAGGAGTCTTATAGGCAATTGTTTGGGTGCGAGTTGGGGAGTTTACCCTTCTCCTACCTTGTTATTCCGATTCATCATCGTAGGCTAACAAACAGAGAATGGAAGTGCATCGAGGATCGATTCGAGAAAAAACTGAGCTGTTGGAAGGGTAAGCTCATGTCATACGGAGGCCGTTTGATATTGATTAATTCGGTGCTCACGAGTATGCATATGTTTCTCTTATCTTTTTTTGAGGTCCCAGTTGGTGTTAGGAAACGACTGGACTTCTATCGGTCGCGCTTCTTTTGGCAGGGTGATGAGCTTAAAAGAAAATATCGGCTTGCTAAATGGGACATCATCTGTAGACCGAAAGACCAAGGGGGTCTTGGTATTGAAAATCTTGAAGTTAAAAACAGATGTCTTCTTAGTAAGTGGTTGTGGAAGCTGTCTTCCGGGACTGAGGCCATGTGGGCGCAGATCCTCCGCAACAAGTATCTCCAAACTAAAACATTGTCCCAGGTCGCAGTCAGGCCGACTGATTCGCCTTTCTGGAAAGGACTAATGAAAGTCAAGCAATCTTTGTTCAATAAGACAAGATTTGTTATTGGAAACGGAACGAGTACACGTTTCTGGGAGGATACTTGGCTTGGTGAATCACCTTTAGCCATTCAATATCCGTCGTTATATCGGATTGCTCAACGACGTGATGTGTTCGTTGCAACGGTATTCCAATCAATCCCCCTTAATATTCAGTTTCGACGGTCGCTAGCAGGCAATCGTTGGGAGGAATGGCTCCATCTAGTTAGGAGACTAATGGAGGTGCAACTTTCTCACCAACCCGATATATTGCGTTGGAAGTTGACTAGTTCTGGAATATGTACAGTTAAATCTATGTATATTGATGTTATTAATTCGACTGTTATTCCAACGTCCAAGTATGTTTGGGCTGTCAAAGTGCCTTTAAAAATTAAAGTGTTTATGTGGTTCGTCCATAAACAAGTAATTTTAACAAAGGACAACTTGATTAAACGCAATTGGACAGGACCTACTAGGTGTAGTTTCTGTGATCGGGATGAGACGATTAAGCATTTATTCTTTGATTGCCCGTTGGCCAAAGTTCTTTGGCGGACGGTCCATATTGCTTTTAATATCACTCCACCGACTTCGGTCAATGCTTTATTTGGGACATGGCTTTATGGGGTTAATCCCGAATTAGCAAGGCATATTCGGGTTGGAGTTTGCGCTTTGTTACGGACTATCTGGAATTGCAGAAATGATTTGGTTTTTAACAGAATATCACGGATTCATTTTTTGCAGGTTATTTTTCGCGCTACAGCTTTAATCCGTTCGTGGTCGCTACTCACTCCGATGGAGGCCAGGGAGCATTTGGTTACTGGTTCTATCCGTTGGGAGATGGTAGCTCGGGATATTTTTAACCGGTTTAGATGGCGGTCATGTAATAGGATAGGCAATTAGTTTCCCTATCTAGTGGTAGCCAGCCGGTTGTGGCATCTGTTTCGGGCTAGTTTGTGTACCTAGCCGTCCATCGCTCTGAATGAGCTGTATTTTTCTTTTTTTTTTAGCTGAACACTGTGAAACCTTGTTGGCACTTTTTGTTTTTTCTTAATAAGATGGCCCTATGCATCGTTCTGATGCAGAGGCCGGAAAAGCCCTCCTTTTCAAAAAAGAAAAAAAAAGAAGAAAGTCCTGTGTGACCGCGGCGCGCGGAAAAGGGGCAGGTGGTGAAGCGGCGGGCGGCATCGGGATGGTGCTCGCGAACACCGGGCAGAGCGGCGAGGCAATCGTGACGGACGACCACTTGCTCCCCGCCGATGCCGGCGACGCCATAAGGAGGTACGTGGAGTCGGATGCCGGCGCGGAGGTGGCGCTAAGCTCTGCCACTGCCAGCACCACGTTCGACGTGCACCCGATGCCGGTGGTGGCCCCGTTTAGCTCCCGTGGGCCGAACAGCCCAGTGGCGTAGCTGCTCCTGCCGGATGTGGTCTTACCGAGGGTGAACATTTCGACTGGGTAGCACATCGACGGGCGCCGGCCGGCCACGTTCAACATCTTGTCAGCCGAGTGCACGCTCTGCTGCTGCACGAAAACGAGACAGCTTGTAGTACAAAGTGACAGTTATTTTTAGCACATTGCACCGGGACACCTTTACAGCTAGCCGTAGAAGCCATGCAAGTGTTTAGTACTACCGTCATCTCCGTACCGTCAACTACCACTGCGAGCTTCCACCGCAAAAAAAGGGTGATTTGATTATTTGCTACCCTTTACTTTGGGCTTTGGTATTTTGCTACAGATTACATTGTAATTGATCAGATGCCACCCCTTAATTCGCACTTTGTTCTTTTGCCCCTTGTGTACACAAAAATAATCTTTGCAAAGAAGAAACGACTTAAGTGCACAATACAGCGGACACTTTTGCCCTTTTACCTGTTTGACTAAAACACACAGTCTGCTCCCTCAATCGGGATGAACCCTAGCCCGTGCTCACTCCTGACACAGCCGCCACGGCTGCCGTCGTCCTGCTGCTCTCCGGAGGCCCCTGCTGCCCCGCCACCACCTCTCCCTCTTGCTCCTCTTGCATCTCCTCGCCCCCCTGGTGCTCACGGCGTCTCCACGAGCTGCTCTTGCCGGCCGCCGCTGCTCCCCGTCTCAACCTGCTGCTGCTCGAAAGACTAGTGGTGTTAAGCTTGTGAAGTAGTAATTGTTAGTGTTGTTGCAAGAGATGCAATCAGATTGTAAGAGTTATGTAGTAATGCTTTTTCTTGGACAGTACTGTATGTACGCCATGATGCCAAACTTTATCATTTGAGAGTGTTTTATCATATTGAAGTTGCTCTCCAACCATTGATCCAAATGAGCTGCAAATTTCCCAGAATATTTATTATTAGATTGTTAAATTTCTGTAATTTTAGAATTTATTTTGATAACTTTCAAAATTTGGTTAAACTAGTTGATCTGAAACTTGAAATGCATGGAAACGTTGAACCTTTGATCGAAATAAGTTGAAAATTTCCCAGCATAGTTAGAATTTCATTGTTGAATTTCTGTAAATTTTTGAATATTTTTCAAGGACTTTCAAATTTTGGTCAAAATTTACAACTGAAAAATTGAATTTGAATTTCCTCCAAAAATGTCTCATCCAAATGAGCTCAAATTATACCAGAATAGTCACACGTATATGGTGTTTTTATGGAATTATTTCAATTTTTCTGGGTTGTTAAAAAATGTTCAAATTTTGGGCAGCATTTTGGCCCAATTTGGACATCATTTTGTTTGTTTTTCTGACTTTTCACAAAAAATTATACACATATGATCCAAAATATAACATATCTTTTGAGATGAACATATTCATGTACCATCACACAAATTGAACACAATATAGCATAAAACTGATATTTCACATTTTCATACATCATCTAACATAAGGCTATGATGTTGCACAAATTAGTAGGGGCTGCCAAGTCTGACATATTACAACCGAAAGCATAGAGAACATAGAAGATGATGCACAACACTAGATCTTCCTTCTCTTCGGGGTCAACTTCCTAGCTTTCGAGGTTGAGGTTGGGGTAGGTTGCTGCGATGCCTCATCAGCCAATGCCATAGCCAACATCCTGCATGTGTTGAGAAATATAAGATTTGGAAGAAAAAATTAACATTACAAAGAACAATTAATGTGTTTACCTTCTAGTCACAACATACTACTAGATCATGATTGGCGCGCGTTGCTGCACCCGTCTATTATTACAAGAGAATGGTAGAACTTTTCATCAATATATAGATAACAAAATGTGAAAAGCATAAATGAGGGCTCCTGTTGTAGTGGGAAAAAAATGAGGTGAGAACATATGGAAGGATCATTTGACATTTGCATCATGTGGTGCCCACTCATACTGAGAGAAGATGGTAGGTTAAGAATGAAATAAAAATGTAAATAACTCAAATATGATGCCTCGATAAATGACTGGGCGGATTCTATTTTACAAGCTTGAACATTCTTAAAAAGTGCTAAAATGAACGTATATGGGAGTGAGAGGTCAAATACAACTTTTAATACCAACACCATGAAAGAATCCTTCACTTTGTCAACTTTCGATACTAAAAAAGGAGAACGGATAAAACCTTTGATTATGGTAAACCGCACATGTTTTCAACAGATAGGCTAGTAATTTGGAGTTCTTTTCTTAGATGGCTATATCTCTCTACCCTTTTTCTTTCGGCAGACTTTTTATAATGAATGATTTGTCTTTATTGCAATTTATGAATATGGATATCTTGCACTATGTAAGAAAGGTTTTAGTATTGCAGAAGTTGTGATCAATGAATGCAGTATCCTCAGCAGCAAGCAAGCACAAGCAGCAGCAGCAGCAGCAGCTAAAGGCCACAAGCAGCGGCGGCCGCATAAGCAGCAGCAGCTCATAGCGGCAACAGCAGGAACGCACAAGCAGCAGGAACAATTCAAGGAAATACTACACATACACTGTTGTTTTGCCTTGATTTGTGTTAATTTTGTTAACTGGGGACATAAACAACGGCTGCACTAATCCCAATCCTGGCTTCTTGCTATGGGGCACTCCACTCTATCCTCGGCCCTTGGTCATTCCCAAGCAGCAGCGGCGGCTGCACACAGCAGAGGCAGCGGCTAAAGACTGGAGGAGCGGCGGAGGCATAAGCAGCAGCACATAGCGCGGCATCAGCAACAGCAGCACATAGCAGCGGCGCCGAGAATCACGGGCACAACCCAGCCGCCCGCCGCCGCTCTGCGTGCTGGTCACCCTAACCCTAGGTCGTCGGGGAGAGGAGCGAGAGAGAGGGACTCACCTCCTGGCCGGGATGTAGCCGCCGCCGTCTCTTGTGCGGGAGAAGGGGATAAGAACGAGAACGACGACCGAAGCTCTCGAGCGATTCTGGTCAATCGATTGGCAAGGGTATTTTTGTATTTTTTGCGGGACCCACTTGCCAGAGGGCAAATTAGCAAAGTGCCAGATAAAGGGTGTCATTGGGTCAATTACAAAGTAAGGGATGGCAAATTATCAAAGTACAAAATAAATAGTGGCAAAAGATCAAATTCCCCGCAAAAAAGTACCACCGCGAGCTGACAAACGTCAGAGCCATTGGTACGGTGTATTCCGCAAAGGTCAGCAGCTCGTGCTCAACAAGGCAGGGGGCTGCTGCTGTCACCATCGACACCCTTCGTCGCGGCAATATGTCGAGCACCTCGGAGCCATGTTGTGATCCAGCATCATATTAAGGACTTGGGGGTTGTTGCCCCTCGTAGCCGCCGCCCGCGAAGTCGACAGCGGGGAACGACGCCTGGAGAGCAGACAAGCTTGTGACGGTTGACCAAGTGGAGGTGGGTCGGCAAGCCAGAGAAGAGAGCGAGGAAGACGGAGATGACATGTGGGCCCCTATGGTTAGTGACAGAAGCTAGTAATCCCGACCGGGATCATCCTTTTTCCCGGTGTGACAAACAGATCTAATTGACTGGGATCAGTAAGTCTAGGGTGTCAACTTCTGGGATTAGAATGTGAAGGTTTGATTTTAACTGGCTCTACAGAGTTTTAAGGTTTATTGTGGACTTTTTTCTATGGGCAGTGATAGGCGTCGGAGCGCCGGCCCAAATTTAGGCCGGTCACGCGCGACGCGCGAGCCGCCTGATCAAACCAGCCATGGACTATCTGATTCCCTTCCCTTTCTTCCCCAACACGCACCAGATCCATGCGGGCAGCAGGAGAGGCCCCGCCCAGCTTGCCGGCTCCTCCAAGCGCCGCTGCCTCCGCCATACGTCTCACTCGTTGCTGCCCCGCCGTCCATCTCCACCGTCGTTTCCCTCACCCCCCCTTTGCAACACCCCATGTGTAGCTCGTCCATGGTTGCTTGCAGCCTCCACCCCATAGTGGGTGCAGCTCCCCCGACTTGTGGTTGCGGCATTGGGTGCACCGTCCCGCCGTCCTCACCGTCAACGCTCACTGCACGGGTGCACGCTGCGCGCACCGCCGTTCACCATCGTAGAGAATCAGCTTAATGGTGGTAGTTTTTTTTTGAAAAACAAGATTTTTTTTGAATGTGTCGAACATTTTTTAAAAATATGAAAACTTTTTGAATGAACAAATTTGAAAAAGGGAACCTTGTTTGAAATTCAACATTTTTTGAAAACATGAACATTTATTGAATTTGATGAACCAAATTATGAAAGCAGGAATTTTTCAAAATTTTAAACAAAAAGTTGAATCCCCGAACATTTTAGTAAAAAGGGAAAGGGGAAAAGAAACAAAATTTTGTAAACAAGAACATTTTTTGAAATTCAGAAAAAAAATTCAAAACATGAACATTGTCTAAAAATTGTAAACAATTTTCAAATGATGCAAACAAAATTTGAAATTTTCGATCATTTTTTGTAAAACAAGAACATATATTGAAAATTCTAAATAATTTGTAAAACCCATTTTTAATTCTTTTTGAATAAGAAATAAAAAAGGAAAAGCCGTAAAACCAAAAAATGAACAACGAAAAAAAGGAAAAGGCAACAAAAAATATAAAGAAACAAAAGAAAAGAGGGAAAACGGCTCTGATAACCTTCTAGAAGGTTCCTAAAAACGGACATGAACCTGCTAGAAGGTTCCGAAAACCGAACGAACGAGATCACCTAACTAGGTCGGCCCAATGCGCTTGATCCTTATGCGTCTGGTCACGCGACGAGCATGAAATAGGGATTTCCTGTATATAGATTCGGTTTGGGATTTTGTTTTGAGATAAAGGGATTTTCGTTTCTAAGTTACGGACTTGACCCGGTTTTTTGTTGTTGAGGAAAAAGGGCCTTTCCCAAGGAACACCATGGAACAGAGGATCCACAGAAGTTAGATCCAATCTCAAGGGAGTCTCTCGCCCCGGGAGGCCAAGAACACCATGGACCAGAGGAGGAAATCTTTCCCCATCTAGGGGAGAGGTAGAGGAGCAAGGAAAGGGCCTCTCCCCCTCTCTTCTGGTGGCTCCGGAGTGCTGCCAAGGGATCCAACATTGCGGCGATCGTCTCCATCAACTTCGCCGCCTTCATCAACATATCCACCACCTTCCTCCCTCTATATGCAGTGGTCCATCCCACAAACCTCTGTAATCCCGTACTTGAACATGATTTTTGATACTATGAATTACTAGTAATTTGTGTATTATGTATAATCACAATACAAATTCATTAAATTAAAATTAAACCACCTATGTTTTGATAAAATTATCATTTAATTTTGAAAATTATATTTCCGCTTTCTAGTGGAAACTCTTTTTGCTCTTCACTTCTAATCACAGTAGCACAAATATTTGTAATAACATCATATATTATGAAATTAAGGGAGTTGTTTTTTAAAGTTAAATTTGAAATACAGAGAAAATTAGTTTGGTCTAATTAATTTACCTTTTCAGACCTTTAAGTCGTAATTTTCTCATAATTTTTATTTCATTCATGTGCCCTCAACCTCATGGTGTTTTAAGTAAAGTAACATCATGTAAAAAAATACTACATCTAAATTTTCTACAAGATGGTTGAATATTTCTTTCAAAAGTCAGCACTACTGCCATGTGCTACTCTTTTATATGGTGTACTGCTTCTTTTGAGAAAAAAACTTCTTCCATGCATTCTACAGTAAACTGCTAGTACTATGGTACTATTGGCTGCTAGGTAGCATCTGCATCGACATTTCTCTAGGCACTTCTAGCCTGTATTGGTGTCAGGGTTTTCGTCACCGCTCGAAATTTCGAGATTTACAACGGTTACCGCATATTTCGTCCCCCCTTGGTAAATGGGCATTTTGAGCTAAAAATTTCGAATTTTTCCTTTTTTTTTTGAATTCAAAAGCTCAATGTATAGTGAAGTATGGCAGCAATTGACAGCACGCGTGTAGACAACACTCCACTGAGCTAGTAGCTCTTTTATGATAAATATAAGTTCAAGTGCTATCTATATCTATTTTAAAAGAATTTGAATTCAAAATTCAATTTTAAATTTCGTTTGAATTTCATTTGAAATTTGCTCGAAATTTCATGGTAACTACGTCAACGGCCCCTCTCGGTAAATATGCACCATTCGGTAACCAAAAGTTTGATTGGCGTACACTACATGGCCAGCTCACTGTGTAAAGCTAGGTCCTCACGTGGAAGTGCTGAACCAAACGTCACATCACATGGCTGATGAGAGGAGAATGGTGCCCTATGGCGAATCCCTGGCTTACTGGCCGTAGGATTGTCAGATCTAACGGCACTTGTGCGGACATGTTTTTTGAACTTAGAATCATTTAACTACAGCCGTCTGATTGTAAAGACCCAACGGCTCGTATGTCATATTATTGGTACACTGTATAGTAGTATAGATATTATCCAATTATTTGTTTCATCGCTTTAATGTCTGAGTAGATTATTTTTGTCCTATGAGTTAATTGATGACCGTGATTTGTTTGAGTTGCATATTTTATTTTGTTGTTGTTCTTTTGGTGCGCACCATATGAATGCACGTATACGTGGATCACACTTGAAGGTTAGTTGTACATTGAAGAGAACTATGCATAGGCCGGCCGGAGTGGTAGATATTTCCGTGGCTGAGTGTAGGGATCGATAGATATAGGATGAAAGGTGACCAATTTATCTTAATGCTATGATTGAGTTTACCTTAATGAACACATTAGTATTTGCGATGCTTGCAAATAATTTAATTCAGAAGTACGTATGAACTCCAAGTACAGATAATATGTTAGCAGTGCTATCTGAACTGCAAAAATATTAGAAGAAAATGGGCATACTTTTTTTAAACAACAGATGGCGCACAAAGCGCCAAACTTTATCATTTCAGCTTAGTAGCAACGTGCACCATGACACAAAGCCCTCGAACTGAAAATTAGAAAGAAGAGAATTTGCAGGGCAAGTCATATTCCTATGAGCTGAAGAAAAACAAAACACATATGATCTTAGAACCTGGTGATCTTAGAACCCGGTGAGCTACATTGTGAGCAATACCATTGATCTCCTTAGAAATATGGAACACCTGAGACTGAAGATCTGTGGAGTAGCATAAGAAATCAGCTAAAAACTTTTCTAATAGTCCAAGGAGTAGTAGACTCTGTAATCTCTCTGCTAGCCACCAGTGACGCCAAAGATAGACAATCAGTGAGGAAAGTGTGCCGAGAAATGTGAGTCTCTTGGGCATTTGAGCTGCTAAAAGAAGGGCCAAAGCTTCATCTTGCAAAGTAGTATTTGTGATGATGGTAGAGGCTTGAATCTGCACACTAACATCCATCTGATCCTGTGGCAAAGAAAGGTAAATACCAATTCCAGTAGCAGCAGCACCTTGTGATAAACCTGGGATTTTTTTGCACTTGAAAGCTTCAACTGAGTATACTTTTGGCCCTGCTACAAGAAGGTCATACCTAATTGTTCTCCCCTGCGAAGGAACCTATTTAGTAGGAATTGAGGTACAAGTAAGATTTTGAGACTGTATCTGATGAGAATGTTGGACAAGATCAGTAGCATCATTAGACAGAGAGTGACATCAACATTAACATGGTAAGTGAAATCTTTTCTTCTATAAAAAATATGGTTATTCCTAGATTTCCAAAGACATCACATAAATTGGGAATGTATTAACAGAAGCTTGCAGATGATTCACATTAAGCAAAGCAAGGACAATGCTATGTATATTGGAATAACTCTGAACTAGCACATCTGTTCTAATGAACCACAGATGACAAAACCAAGCAGCTCTCGCAAAATCACAACGGAAAAACAGGTGCATCTCATCCTCTTGCTGGCCACATCTACAGCAAAATTGAGATATATGAATAGAGAAGCGGCCAGCTCTCAAACCTACAGGAGGAGCTTTTCGAAGGAGTCTCCAAGCGAAAGTTTGGACCCTAGGAATCATCATCTTTTGTTTCCAAATCATCTTGAGAAGATCTTTGACCTACAAAGAAACTTGTGAAGGAGTATGTCTTGGGTTGGCATGAATATCCTGTGCACACACAATTTGTAAGTAGATTCGAAGTACAGAGCATTAGGAGTCATATCCCAACAAAGAATATCTGGATTGTCCTCATGAATTATACCAGTCTGAATAATAGCAGATGCTAAAGGCTGTTGGAAGAGAGTGTTGATGAGATTAATGTCCCAAACTTTCTGATTAGGTAGCCAAAGATCCTTAACCAGAGAAGGGTAAATGTATCCAGGAGGCTGAATGATGAGCTGATAATAAACAAAAGTCCAAAGAGGACACCAAGGGGTACTCCAAATCAAGAAATTTCCTTGTGTTAACTGCTACCTCTTGAGCACTGCGTTGGTTTTTCCTTGAAGAGGAAAGGGTGAAGCAGCAAAGTAGCGTAAGTATTTTCCTCAGTTTTTGAGAACCAAGGTATCAATCCAGTAGGAGGCTACACGCGAGTCCCTCGCACCTACACAAACAAATAAATCCTCACAACCAACGCGATAAGGGGTTGTCAATCCCTACACGGTCACTTACTAGAGTGAGATCTGATAGATATGATAGGATAATATTTTTGGTATTTTTGTGATAAAGATGCAAAGTAAAATAAAATCAAAGTAAAAAGAAACGGAAACAACTAAGTGTTGGAAGATTAATATGATGGAAAATAGACCCCGGGGCCATATGTTTCACTAGTGGCTTCTCTCAAGAGCATAAGTATTTTACGGTGGGTGAACAAATTACTGTTGAGCAATTGACAAAATTGAGTATAGTTATAAGAATGTCTAGGTATGATCATGTATATAGGCATCACGTCCGAGACAAGTAGACCGACTCCTGCCTGCATCTACTACTATTACTCCACACATCGACCGCTATCCAGCATGCATCTAGAGTATTAAGTTCACAAGAACAGAGTAACACTTTAAGCAAGATGACATGATGTAGAGGGATAAATTTATCCAATATGATAAAAACCCCATCATGTTATCCTCGATGGCAACAATACAATACGTGCCTTGCTGCCCCTACTGTCACTGGGAAAGGACACCGCAAGATTGAACCCAAAGCTAAGCACTTCTCCCATTGCAAGAAAGATCAATCTAGTAGGCCAAACCAAACTGATAATTCGAAGAGACTAGCAAAGATAACCAATCATACATGAAACAATTCAGAAGATTCAAATATTGTTCATAGATAAACTTGATCATAAACCCACAATTCATCGGTCTCAACAAACACACCGCAAAAGAAGATTACATCGAATAGATCTCCACGAGAAAGGGGGAGAACATTGTATTGAGATCCAAAAAGAGAGAAGAAGCCATCTAGCTAATAACTATGGACCCGAAAGTCTGAGGTAAACTACTCACACTTCATCGGAGAGGCTATGGTGTTGATGTAGAAGCCCTCCGTGATGGATGCCCCCTCCGGCGGAGCTCCGGAACAGGCCCCAAGATGGGATCTCGTGGGTACAGAAGGTTGCGGTGGTGGAATTAGGTTTTGGCTCCATATCTGATCGTTTGGGGGTACGTAGGTATATATAGGAGGAAGGAGTACGTCGATGGAGCAATGTGGGGCCCACGAGGGTGGAGGGCGTGCCCAGGGGGGTAGGCGCGCCCCTACCTCGTGGCTTCCTGCTTGATTTCTTGACGTAGGGTCCAAGTCCTCTGGATCATGTTCGTTCCGAAAATCATGTTCCCGAAGGTTTCATTCCGTTTGGACTCCGTTTGATATTCTTTTTCTGCGAAACTCTGAAATAGGCAAAAAACAACAATTCTGGGCTGGGCCTCCGGTTAGTAGGTTAGTACCAAAAATAATATAAAAGTGGATAATAAAGCCTAATAATGTCCAAAACAGAAGATAATATAGCACGGATCAATCAAAAATTATAGATATGTTGGAGACGTATCAGTGGGTTGTGCCCACCTCGGTGGCCTCCCACACCGCCACTTTGCTCTATAAATACCCCAATATTCTAGAAACCCTAGGGGAATCGATGAAAAGCAATTCCAGCCGCCGCAAGTTCCAGAACCACCAGATCCAATCTAGACAACATCGTGGAGGGGTTCATCATGCCCATTGATGCCTCTCCGATGATGCGTGAGTAGTTCTTTGTAGACCTACGGGTCCATAGTTAGTAGCTAGATGGCTTCCTCTCTCTCGTTTGATTCTCAATACAATGGTCTCTTGGAGATCCATATGATGTAACTCTTTTGGCGGTGTGTTTGTTGGGATTGGATGAACTTTGAGTTTATGATCAGATCTATCTTTTTATCCATGAAAGTTATTTGAGTCTTCTTGATCTCTTATATGCATGATTGCTTATAGCCTCGTATTTCTTCTCCGACTTTTGGGTTTTGTTTGGCCAACTTGATCTATTTATCTTGCAATGGGAAGATGTGCTTTTGTGATGGGTTCGATCTTACGGTGCTTGATACCAGTGACAGAAAGAGAATCGACACATATGTATCATTGCCATTAAGGATAAAAAGATGGGGTCTATTTCTACATAAATAGATCTTGTCTACAGCATGTCATCATTCTTATTGCATTACTCCGTTTCTCCATGAACTTAATACACTAGATGCATGCTGGATAGCGGTCGATGTGTGGAGTAATAGTAGTAGATGTAGGCAGGAGTCGGTCTACTAATCTTGGACGTGATGCCTATATAATGATCATTGCCTAGATATCGTCATGATTATTTGAAGTTTTATCAATTGCCCAACAGTAATTTGTTTACCCACCATTTGCTATTTTTCTCGAGAGAAGCCACTAGTGAAACCTATGGCCCCCGGGTCTCTTCTTTAATATATTTTCCTTTGCGATCTATTTTATTTGCTTTTATTTTCAGATTTATTAAAACAAAAATACAAAAATACCTTACTACACTTTATTTTATTTGGCGTTTGATCTATCAATATTTACAACTTTCTCCCATCCACGTGCCAATTTCTGGCGCCGTTACCCAAAAGGGATTGACAACCCCTTTAACACGTCGGGTTGCTAGTATTTGTAATTTGTGTACATGTGTTGTTTACGTAGTGTTGCTTGGTTCTCCTACTGGTTCGATAACCTTGGTATCATTACTGAGGGAAATGTTGGGGAACGTAGTAATTTCAAAAAAATTCCTACGCACACGCAAGATCATGGTGATGCATAGCAACGAGAGGGGAGAGTGCTGTCTACGTACCCTCATAGACCGACAGCGAAAGCGTTAGCACAACACGGTTGATGTAGTCGTACGTCTTCACGGCCCGGCCGATCAAGCACCGAAACTACGACACCTCCGAGTTTTAGCACACGTTCAGTTCGATGACGATCCCCGGACTCCGATCCAGCAAAGTGTCGGGGAAGAGTTCCGTCAGCACAACGGCGTGGTGACGATCTTGATGTTCTACCGTCGCAGGGCTTCGCCTAAGCATCGCTACAATATTATCGAGGATTATGGTGGAAGGGGGCACCGCACACGGCTAAGAAAACGATCACGTGGATCAACTTGTGTGTCTATGGGGTGCCCCCTGCCCCCGTATATAAAGGAGTGGAGGAGGGGAGGGCCGGCCCTCTCTATGGCGCGCCCTAGGGGAGTCCTACTCCCATCGGGAGTAGGATTCCCCCTTTCCTAGTCCAACTAGGAGTCCTTCCATGTAGTAGGAGTAGGAGACAAGGAAGGGGAAGAGGGAAGAGAAGGAAGGAGGGGGCGCAGCCCCTCCCCCTAGTCCAATTCGGACTAGGCCTTGGGGGGGGGGGGCGGCCTGCCTCTCCTTCTCCCCTAAATCCCAATAAGGCTCATATACTTCTTCTCCCATATTCCTGTAACTCCCCGGTACTTCGAAAAATACCAGAACCACTCGGAACCTTTCCGAAGTCCGAATATAGTCGTCCAATATATCAATCTTTACGTCTCGACCATTTCGAGACTCCTCGTCATGTCCCTGATCTCATCCGGGACTCCGAACTCCTTCGGTACATCAAAACTCATAAACTCATAATATAACTGTCATCGAAACCTTAAGCGTGCGGACCCTACGGGTTCGAGAACAATGTAGACATGACCGAGACACGTCTCCGGTCAATAACCAATAGCGGGACCTGGATGCCCATATTGGCTCCTACATATTCTACGAAGATCTTTATCGGTCAGACCGCATAACAGCATACGTTGTTCCCTTTGTCATCGGTATGTTACTTGCCCGAGATTCGATCGTCGGTATCCAATACCTAGTTCAATCTCGTTACCGGCAAGTCTCTTTACTCGTTCCGTAATACATCATCCCGCAACTAACTCATTAGTTGCAATGCTTGCAAGGCTTAAGTGATGTGCATTACCGAGAGGGCCCAGAGATACCTCTCCGACGATCGGAGTGACAAATCCTAATCTTGAAATACGTCAACCCAACATGTACCTTTGGAGACACCTATAGAGCACCTTTATAATCACCCAGTTACGTTGTGACGTTTGGTAGCACACAAAGTGTTCCTCCGGCACATGGGAGTTACATAATCTCATAGTCATGAAGAAAGCAATAGCAACATACTAAACGATCGGGTGCTAAGCTAATGGAATGGGTCATGTCAATAAGATCATTCAACTAATGATGTGACCCCGTTAATCAAATAACAACTCTTTGTCCATGGTTAGGAAACATAACCATCTTTGATTAACGAGCTAGTCAAGTAGAGGCATACTAGTGACACTCTGTTTGTCTATGTATTCACACATGTATTATGTTTCCGGTTAATACAATTCTAGCATGAATAATAAACATTTATCATGAAATAAGGAAATAAATAATGACTTTATTATTGCCTCTAGGGCATATTTCCTTCAGGAAATACCTACCGTCGTTTTGCTGCATCATCCCTTCCTCTTTGGGGAAATACCGACGTAGTCTAGCAGACATCATAAAGCCATTCTCAAAAGATATAAGTGAAGTGCGTGAAGCATTCTATAAATCAACCAAGGATTATCTCATACCAGCATGGTGCATAAAAATAGAAGGGAAAAATAAACACAAAAGACACTCCAAGAATTTGCACATATCATGTGACAAATAAAAATATAGCTCCAAGTAAAATTACCGATGGTCGTAAGAAGAAAGAGGGGAGACCTTCCGGGGCATCCCCAAGCTTAGTTGCTTGGGGGTCCTAGAATATTACCTTGGGGTGCCTCGTGCATCCCCAAGCTTAGTCTCTTGCCACTCCTTATTCCCTCGTCCATCGTGATCTCACCCAAAACTTGAAAACTTCAATCACACAAAACTTAACAAAAACCCTCGTGAGATCCGTTAGTATAATAAAAAAAATCACCACTTTAAGTACTGTTGAAAACTCATTCATATTTTATTTTCCATTATAACTATTGTACTCTAACTTCACCATGGCTTATATCACCGATACAATCCATAGATTCATTAAAACACGCAAAACAATGCATCAAAAACAAAATCTGTCAAAACAGAACAGTCTATAGCAATCTGAACATCCACCATACTTCTGTAACTCCAAAAATCCTGAAAAATTAGGACAAAATAAATTTGTATATAAGTATTGTGTAAAAAAATTCAGAAACTTTTGACATTCCAATAATAAATGTAAATTCACGCACTACAGCTAAAGTTTTTGTTTTTACGCTGCACAACCAAACAAGCAATCTAATCATCCTAAAGGCAAATCTTGGCACATTATTTTTATAATACAATGGATTTGTACAAGAGGATAATTATTTTTTGTTGAAAATTTTCTGTAATGAAGGTTTGCAAAGTTTCCATGGGCATGAACAAAGTTCAAGGAGCTCCTCCACTTCAACGGTGCTCGTCTTTTCTTACTTTCACTTTTCTTTTTGAAAAGTTTTAGGTTCCCCTCTATATTTTTTGTTTTTAAACTTTATAAAAGGACACAACAGAATAAAATGACTCTCTAAAACTTCCGGGTTGTCTCCCTGGCAGCACTTTCTTTAAAGCCATTAAGCTAGGCATATAGTGCTCAAGTTATGGATCCACCTGGATCCCAAGGTATATCAAAGCCAATTTTAATTAACAATGATTTTTAATTTAGTATTGAGCACAAAGTAACATATATAAGTAACGACGAAGTCTAACTCTCTTCCTATGCATCGACATGTCATAAAAGAACAATTCATGCACATCAAGTAAAGGCCAATGCATAGTATAAACAGTTTCTTGCAATTTTATCGTATTGGAAACATAGCGAGGCGGAGATGTAGTTCCTATCTCATAATAATTGCAAGTAGGAGCACCAAGCACATGCATATTATATCTATCAAAGTCATCATGTGCAATAGTAGAACGCAACCCATTATATAGTCCTTAATAAGCGCAAACTTCTTCGATATACTGTAGTTGGGAGAATTCAAAAAGATAATAGGACTATCATGTGTGGGTGCAATTGCAACAATTTCATTCTTAACATAAGTAACTATAGCAAGTTCATTTCCATAAGCATAATTTATATTGGCATCATGTCCACAAGCATAGCAAGCATCAAGTTCATCAAAAAGGGATATTTCAAACGAATCCAAGGGATCATAGCAATCATCATAGCATTGATCCTTTGGTAAGCACGAAGGGAAATTAAACAATGTATGGGATAAAGAGTTACTCTCATTAGAAGGTGGGCACGGGTGATCAATCTGCTCTTCCTCCTTTTGTTCTTCGCTCTCCTCCTCATCTTTTTCAACTAATGAGCTCACAGTGTCATCAATTTCTTCTTCCATAGATTCCTGCAAAATACTAGTCTCTTCTTGGACAGCGCTAACTTTCTCGATAAACTCATTAATATCAGCATTATATTCATAATTCTCATAGCAATATTTAAGTATAGCATAATTTTCAGGTCTGTAAACATCATCATCAAAATTTTCACACTTTTCAAACAAAGATTTAGTTTCATAAGCACCCTTAAAAGCAACAAATTCTTCTATTTGTTCCGCATCATAGTAATCATATATACCATTAGCATAAGAAGCCAAGGTTTCATTATCATTAAATTTACATGAAAAGGGAAGGTGTGGAGCCTTCATCCTAGAGCAACAAGTATAATCATATCTCTGACATAAATTCCAAGCATACCAATGTAACTTATGAATTTGATCCCATAACAGTTTCCCTTTTAGAGTCAAGCGATAAACCCTAAAGTATTCATGTTGATCCAACGTGTCTCCCATTATCAAGTTGAACGGGGTTTTCTCAGGATTATCAAAGTAGTGTTTAATACTTTTCGCATGGCGAGCATCGAGGGTTTTAGGAGGTTCCCCATCTCCATGAGTAGCAAGTACACCTATTTTTTTTGGTATTTCGTGTTCCATATCCATAACTAAAGATAGAGAACAACTTAGAACAAAAAATAAAAACTACTTAGTGATAAAGCAAACAAGCCTACACGAGAATATTCACCCCACGCTATTGCTCCCCGGCAACGGCGCCAGATAAAGGTCTTGATAACACACAAGTGTAGGGGATCAGTTGTAGCCTCTTTCGATAAGTAAGAGTGTCGAACCCAACGTGGAGATAAAGGTAGAACAAATATTCCCTCAAGTTCTATCGACCACCAATACAACTCTACGCATGCTTAACGTTCGCTTTACCTAGAACAAGTAAGAAACTATAAGTACTTTGTAGGTATTGTAGCATAGGTTTGAAAGATAATAAAGAGCACATAAATAAAAACTAAGGGCTGCTTAGATAAAGAAACAATTAACTTAGTCTAGCGAGCGTGGAAAAGTGGTGGTAGGAGTTGCGGAATTGTCCCTAAGAAATTTACTACGTTACTAGACCGATAGCAAGTTTTATGTGGGAGAGGCCACTGCTAGCATGCCATCCCTTACTTGGAATTCTATGCACTTATGATTGGAACTCCAGCAAGCATGCGCAACTACTGTCATTCATTAAGGTAAAACCCAACCATAGCCTTAAGATATATTGGTCCCCCTTCAATCCCATATGCATCAATTTCGATGCTAGGATGAAGCTGCTGTCACGCTTGCCCTCTAATACATAGTTCTATCAACATACAACTAACCCTATGGTGTGATCCACACGCACGCTCATATGATGGGCACCAAAGGACATCAACATAACCACAAGCAAATTAAACCAATCATAGCAATTGACCAATCACCAATAGGACAACAAAAATCTACTCAGGCATCATAGGATGGCAACACATAATTGGGTAATAATATGAAGCATAAAAACCATGTTCAAGTAGAGGGTACAGCGGGTTGCGGGAGAGTGGACCGCTGAATATAGATGAGGGAAGGTGATGAAGATGTTGGGGAAGATGATGGAGCCGTTGGCGTAGATCGCTGTCACACGATGATTTCCTCGGCGGCGTTCCGGCGCCACCGGGAGAGAGAGGGGGAGAGAGCCCCCTCCTTCTTCTTCTTCCTTGGCCTCCCCCTAGATGGAGAAGGGTTTCCCCTCTAGCCCTAAGCCTCCATGGTGGCGGAGGGGCGGAAGCCCCTCCGAGATTGGATCTCTCCCTCTGTTTCCTTCTGTTTCTGCGTTCGCTGATTCTGGTCTTTCACCTTTTCTTGAATTCCCGGAGATCCGTAACTCCGTATGGGCTGAAATTTTAACACAATTTTTATCCGGATATTAGCTTTCTTGCGGCGAAAGAAGGGCACCAAAGACCTTACGAGGTGGCCACAAGCCTCCTGGTCGCGCCCTGGGTAGGGGGCGTGCCTCTAGGGCTTGTGGGCCCCACGAGCATCGTCTCGCGTTGATTCCAATTCCCAAAAATCACATATATTCCAATAAAACTCTCTATAAGTTTTTTATTGCATTTGAACTTTGTTTGGTATGGATACTCTGTGAAACAAAAAACATGCAACAAACATGAACTGGTACTGGGCACTGGATCAATATGTTAGTCCCAAAAATAATATAAAAAGTTGCCAAAAGTATATATGAAAGTTGTAGAATATTGGCATGAAAAAATCAAAAAATATAGATACGACGGAGACGTATCAGAAAGTCTCGCATCAAATCGTTGGAACGTTAGGCAATGGAGAGTCCTTACAATCGGTAATGATGCGAGGAGTAGGGTTTGCCATGCAACAAATGCACTAGAGCTATAAGTCAATGAAAGCTTGCTATGGATACTAAGTGGGTATGCATCCAACTTGCTTGCACATGAAAACTCGAGCATTTGAGGAAGCTCATCATCAGAATATGGAAGTCAAGTTCTATAATGTAAAAATTCCACTAGTATATGAAAGTGACAAAACATGGAGACTCCCTATATGAGGAACATGGTGTTACTTTGAAGCACAAGTGTGGTAAAGGATAGTAACATTGCCCCTTCTCTCTTTTTCTGTTCTTTTTTCTCTCATTTTTTACAACAATATCATGAACCTCATACCCACTTTTTCGAGGACTCGTCAATTTCCACCATTCTTTTCCTCACTTGGACAATGCTCTAATAATGATGATCATCACACTTCTATTTAATTACAACTAGATAAACGTAATGATAGGACTACACATGAATGCCTCGGGCAATGTACCAGGATGTGCAATGATCTAGCATAATAATGAACGGTGGTTGTGCCACAAATATCATGCCAGCTCTATGATCATACAAAGCAAAATGACAATGAATGATCAAGTCATTTGTATAGTAACGTTGGAAGTTGCATGGCGATATATCTCGGAATGACTATGGAAATGCCATAATAGGTAGGTATAGTGGTATTTTGAGGAAATATATAATAAGGCTTATGTTTGATAGAGCATATCATATCACGGGATTTGGATGCACCGGCGAAGTTTGCACCAAGTCTCGAGCTGAGAATGGGCAATGCACGGTACCGAAGAGGCTAGAAAAATATGGATACGTAGAAGTGCTTATAGTCCACAACACACATTAGTCATAAAGAACTCAAATACTTATTGTGAAATTTTATTAGCCCTGAAAACAAAGTACTACTAGCATGCCCTCTAGGTGGGAGGTTGGTAGGAGTTAACCATCGCGCGCCCCTGATCCGAACAACACAAAGGATATCAATCAAGTATAAGCATGCTCTAACTTCCTATCTATGCCACAACCAACACTTTAATGAGGTCGAAATCACAAACCTTTAAAACACCGATATTTTTAGTAACTAATGTTTATCAACTAGTACACTTCCATATTATAACTTCAATATCGTTGATCATACACTTCGTATTCAGCGATCTACATAAATTTTTTTACTATACCACTCTCGTATGCCTATCATTTTCGGAAGAAGCATATAACTCATACAAATTGCCACTACCTATTCAGCTCTCAAAAAGATATAAGCGAAGGATGAGAGTGCAAATAATTTCAATAAAATATAAGTACCGCCATGCTCTAAAGATATAAGTGAAGCACATGAGCAAACTGCCTTTACACAAAAGATTTAAGTGAAGCATAATAAGCATCCTAATAAATTGAGATGAATGTGTGTCTCTCATAATTGGTGTGATCAGTAAACAATGATTGTAAAAACAAGCAAAAAAATGAAACTATAATGCACAATGCTCCAAGCAAAACATATATCATGTGATGAATAAAAACATATATAGCTCTGAGTGATATTACTGATAGATTGGAAACGAAAGAGGGGATGCCTTCCGGGAATCTGCAAGCCTAGATCCTTGGATCTTCCTTGAATATTACCTTGGAGTGCCTTGGGCATCCCCATGCTTAGGGTCTTGCCGCTCCCTATTCTTTCATCCATCGTCATCTCACCCACAACTTGAAAACTTCAATCACACAAAACTCAACAAAATTTCATGAGATCCATTAGTATAATAAAATAATCATTAACTTTAGGTGTTGTATAAATAGATTCATAATTGTTATTGCATAATTCCTACTGCATTCTAACTTCTCCATGACTTATTCTCCCCCCCCCCCCAATACGATCCATAGAATCATCAAAAGAAGCACACTATGCAATAAAAAGATAATCTGTCTAAAACAAAACAATACGTAATGACAGATTTTTTATGTATACTTCTGTATCTCCAAAAATTCTAAAAATTAGGACAACATAAAAAGTTTAAACCAGTATGTGTAAAATTTCAGCAATTGATCATGTCCCGGTAAAGAGAAACAATTTACGCACTAGAAGCTAAACTTCTGTTTTTGCACAAAACCAAATAAACTATCATTCTAAAGGCTTTACTGGGCACAAAACTCAAAAGAAAAGATACAAACATAATCATTACAGTAGCAATAATCATGTTGACTCAACAAAACAAAAAAGAAATCAATAAAGATAACTATTGGGTTTCCTCCCAACAAGAGGTATTGTTTAATGCCCCTAGCTAGGCATAATGCATAGTTTCTAGTATTACCGTCCTTGTCCAATACGTTAATTATGCACCATGATTTCCGAGGAGGCTTATCAAGCATATTCTCAGTCGTGACACTCCTAGGCAGAAAGTCAAGAAATTTAGTATCCAATATAGGTTCCTTTATTATATCAGCGAAGTTGGGGTGAACACTAATCATTTTAGATATAACTTCTCTGTACTAGATGAAGCACCCTTATTTTTAGGAACGTACATAAGCTTAGAATTCTTGTTTGTAGACGCCCTCTCATTAGATTTAATAGAAGAAAAAGCTGAACCTAATTTATTAATGATCTTTTCCAGTTTCACAATTCTAGAGGGACTTTGTTCTACTCGGACGGTGATGGTTTCTCTATCCTTTAACAATTTTAATGTGGTTCCCACCTATGAGCCAAATTTAGTTACTTGGTTATGCACCTTTTTATCCAGATTTTCAATGTGTTCGATAGTTGGCATTTTGTTCTCAATGATTTCTAACCTTCGCATAACTTGTTCAGAGTTAATGCCATTTCATTGATAGTAATAAGTGGTGATCCCACTAAATTTCCCATAGCATTAAAAGCATCCAAAGGGTGACTACTCAAGAAAGTTCCTCCAGTAATAGTGTCGAGCCCAAATCTATACCAAGTAGTAACACCCACATAAAAAATCCGGAGAATAACATTAGTGGGTTGCTTACGAGTAGATGTATTTTGAGCATAACAAATCTTATACAAAGCATCTTTTAAACTTTCTCCACACCTTTGTTTAAAATTAAGCACTTCATTTTGAAGGGTAGAAGCAACGAGCGAAAAACTAGCCATAGTAATGAGCAAAGAAAACACACAAGATATTTTTGGTATTTTTAATTTTTGAGAGAAATGGAGGGAGATGAAAAAGAGAAGGAAAATGGCAAAAGAAAGTAAAACAAGTAAATGATAAATGTGTGAGGAGGAAACTTGTATTTGTTTGGTAAAGTATCCCCGGGAATGGTGCAAAAAATTCTTCTGCTACTTGTGATAGGCGTTGGGATTTCTCCGAAGAGGAAGGGTGATGTAGATAGTATTTTCCTTAATTAAGAATCAAGGTTTATCGAACCAGTAGGAGACACCACGCAAACACGATAAGCGGTACCTACACACACAAAGCAAATACTTGCACACAACACGGGCAAGAGGGTTGTCAATCCCCTTGTACTCGTCAATTGCAAGGATTAAATCTAATAATGGTATATATATAAAATAAAAGTAAATAAATTACAACAAGTATTTTTAGGGTTTTAGTAAATATAAAGTGAATGGACCTGGGGGCCATAGCATTCTCTAGAGGCATCTCTCTCATCAATATAGCAACTGTGGGTAAAAAAATTACTGTTGGACAATTGATAGAATAGCACGTAGGTATGATGATGCTCATGGCATGATCAATATATAGGCATTACGTCCAAGACAAGCAGACCACCATCCATCTGTATCTACTAATATTACTCCACGCCTCGACCGCTATCTAGGATGCATCTCAAGGTACTAAGTTCATAACAAGCAGAGTAATGTTTGGACCAAGACGACATAATATAGACAAAGTAAGACCAAGTAATATGTTCGAACCCCGTTGTTTTACCCTTAATAGAAAAAAATACAATATGTGTCTTGCAGCTCCTCCAGTCACAGAGTAAGGACACCGTAAGATTGAACCTTCTACCAATCACTCCTCCACTGAAGATAAATCAATCTAATTGGCCAAAAAATAGATAGATCTGACAGAAATACAAGGCTATGAAATCAAACATAAATAAATCATAGAAAATACTCAAATACTTTTAACGAATAGTCTAATCATAAACCCACATTTCATCGGATCCTAACAAACACACTGTAAAAGTTTACATCGGATTGATTTTAGATGAGATCATTGTATTGAAGAGAGAGAGAGAGAGGGAGAGAGAGAGAGAGGGAGAGAGAAAGAGAGAGAGAGAGAGAGAGAGAGAGAGAGAGAGAGAGAGAGAGAGAGAGAGAGAGAGATAGTCATCTAGCTACTGCTATAGGCCCGTAGGACATGTGGGAAGTACTCAGACATCATCATGGAGGCAGGAAGGTTTATGAAGATGGCCTCCATGATGGATTCCCCCTCCGGCGTAGTATCGAAAATGGCCTCCGAATGGGTTTGTGGAAGAACATAGCCTTGCAGCGGCGGAAGAATATTTTTTGTTTCCTCCTTTGGTGGTTTTTAGATATATGAGAATTTATAGCACTGGAATTAGGTCAAATAGAGCAACGAGTGGGCCACAAGGCACCAGGGCGTGCCCCTGCCTTGTGGCTCCCTCGTACATCTTCTGGCCTCCTCGTGAAGCTTACAGGGACTCTTTTTGTCCAGAAAAAATTATCCAAAAGTTTCATCATGTTTGGACTTTGTTTGATATGAATTTTTTGTAAAATCGAAAACAAGCAGAAAACATGAACTGGCACTGGGCATTGAGTTACTAGGTTAGTTTCCAAAAATTATATAAAATAGCATATAGAACATACAAGATTGATAATATAATAGTATAAAACAATCAAAAAATATAGATACGTGGGAGACGTATCATGGCCTATGTATAGGCTGTCATAGGTTGAACTTCCGGAGAAGGCAAGGCCGGGACCTGTGTCCCAACTAGCCAAACTCACAAACAAAGGACGCTAGTAAGACGGCGACAATCCGTTACCACTTTTTAAAAGTGATTTGAGTTGTACAAGCATTATTGGCCAAACAGGTCACATTATGTGAATATTGGTTTTACTTTATTGTATATATATTCATTAAGAGCGCACTGTGAAATCATTTTAGAGGATACTGTAAAACATCTTTACAATGTTTTTACAGGATGACATGTGCATCGTTAGAACAAATCTTGTACAAATCGTTTTAGGTCCCTGCAAAATAGCATAAAGCCCCCTACACATGAAACAAAATATTATAATTGGGTCCTTCACAGATGTGCGGGCTTGAGCGGAGATGCCACAGTGCAAGAAGGAGTGTACGTCTTGTCGATGGCGGCACCGCCGTGGAGCAGGATGGGGAGCATGGGGCCGGCGCAAGGAGCGGGCAGCAACAGGAGGTAGCTAGCTAGCTAGCTCGCGGCAACGGCGACAGCAGCTAGCTAGCTATCTCGTGGCGCAGCAGCAACAACAGCTATCTAACGGTGAAGGTGGGGCCTAGCTAGCTAGCTCGCGGCTTGACCAGCGGCAACAACTAGGGTCCGTGGTGGCCGGCATTAAGGCGTTCCAACAAGGTCGCGCTGGGGAAAGACTGTGGCAAGAGCTGAAAGTTTCCTTCCGTCAATTGTTTCTTATTTTTTTAGGTTCATATAAAAATTGCCTCCAATACTACAGATATCGTAAAAGTGGTTCAGAATATGCAGGATCCCGCTTAAGAAATTATTGGACGGCCGATTTTACGGGATCTATTCGCAGCGAAAAAATCACCCTCTTTCGTTAAATTGGTAGCTATTATTACGGAATCCGCTAGAGATGCTCTAAAGCATGTGTTAAGCATACGGCTATTGTTTTCCTATAATAAAAGAACGAAAGGGCATATCCCTATCTTCATCGATTGGTAACGGGATATGGGACAGCTGTGGCTCAGGCCAGGTGATAACTTTGGTTGGTGATTCCTACTTGAACTTTGAAGATAAGTTTCCAGGTTGTTAGTATCCACGGCTTGTTATCCTCGAGCCGTTACGATATATACGGGATCGAATTGTTACGATCTAGCTTCGCCGGCATTCCGTGAATAAATACGGGACACGCAACGCCCATCTGACCTCCTCAGCAACAGCAAGGCACCGCCACCACCGTCACTTAGAGAGCACCTGCGAAGCAGAGCCATCTCGTTCCGTCTCTTCAGGATGAAGCTGTCGGCGCTTCTCTCCGTCGTGTGCTGCGCCGTCGGGCTCTTTCTTGCTCTCAGTGGTGCGTCTCGTATAGCTAGATTCTCTGCATCAGTTATTTTGTTACCGTAGACTGTTCTCGTCATCACTTCGACCATCACCATTCATCGTTTTGCATGTGCGATTGTTTCTCATTACTTCGATCTAATTTGCATGCACGAACTATAGCTGCGCATGTGGGGTCTGCTCGGCACACCTTACACGCCCCGGAAACCATGTTCGTCTTCGGGGATTCATTCGTCGATAATGGCAACCTTCCGCGATCAGACCTCGCAGCTGAGTCGCGCCAATGGTACTATCCCTATGGCATCTCATACCACAAGGACGATGGATCGGGTCGGCGACAAAATGCAACCGGCCGCTTCTCCGACTTCATGGTCCAATCGGATTTCGTTGGTGCGCACCTACTCCTTTCGTTCTTAAATATAAGTCTTTAGAGATTTGAATATTTAGAAACGAAGGAAGTATATCTAATCTCAACCGCATATCTATTTTATTCTTAAAAAGTGATGGCATATCACTACCAGATGCGCACGTAGGTCAATCTATCGGGAAAAGTTTTAGTTTTTACATTAAGAGAAGTGCATATTTTTGAGAATCAAGAGCTTTATTAATCAACCAACTAATTACATTCCTTCCTTACACAAGTCATAAGAAAGGTGGGAATATAATTTATCCATAAGCAACGTTTTCTAGAAGAATTACATTGTTTGGCACACAGATGCGCCAATTCATTCGCCTCCCTCGATATGAATTCCAGACGAAAATCATCAAAATTCCCGCTTAGCTCTTGTATTTCATTCAGAGTGGTAGCTATCTCCGAGCGATCAACACTTAGAGAACCCCACTGTTTCACCACTAGTTGTGCATCAGTTTCAATGATTACCCTCCTAAACCCCAAATCAGAAGCTAGCCGTACACCATCTCTTACTGCAAATGCTTCCATAGCCATAGCTGACATCCTAGTTTCATACCAGAGTGCTTGTGCGCGGATGAGCCTTCCTTCATGGTTGCGAACCCCCAGGCCAGTTCCTCCCTGGTGTGTATGTTTGTCGAAGCAAGCATCCACATTAATCTTAAGAAAAGGTTCCTCTGGTGGTTTCCAACTCTGTACTTCCTTGGCCGGTTTAACTGCTTGTTGCTTGCCCGTTTCAGCAAGATCTACAGCAGAGTCCATAGCCCATTTAACAGCCTGCAACACTGAACGAGTACTCTCGCCGTGCGTCCGTGCGTTTCTCTCAGTCCATACTGCCCATGATCCGCATAAAATGATGCAAGCATCCGACTGTTTCACCTTGAAACCTTCAACTATATTCATCGCCCAGGTCTCCGGATGTAGTGCAGGCAGCTTGACGGATGTGGCATGTTTGATCTCTTGCCAGAAAAGCCTTGCCCAAGTGCAATCGAACAATGCGTGCCTTATGGATTCCTCCTGTCCGCATGCATCACAGAAACTGATTGGTTCGATATGCCTGCTGCATAAGACCCCCTTTGTTGGAATGAATCCCTTAACAACACGCCACCAAAAATTACGGACTTTGGGGGGCACCTGTAGTCGCCATAGTTTCTTTCAGAACAACTTGTCAGGTCCCTCTGACGATGCAGGCACCTCATTATTCCTTCGCGCTGAAACCAACAACTTGTACACTGATCTCACCGAGAAATTACCCAATCTATCTGGGTGCCACGCCCAAAAATCCTCATAAGCCCTACCAAGAGGAATCCTCGCAATCATGGACACATCCGGTTCCACAAAGTTTTCAGCCAGCTTCTCCATGTCCCATTTCCCTGTGTCCAAGTCCATTAGCTCCTCTACAAGTGTTACTGAAGCGGTTGGAAGTCTGACAATTGGCTGTTTGCTATAACTTTCTGGTACCCACGGATCGTCCCAAATTCTTATCGAACTTCCATCACCCACTCTTTTTATTATTCCCTTACGAAGTGCCTCCCTGCCATGCAAAATGGCTCGCCATGTATGAGAGGAATTACGTTTTTTCCTCGCTTCCATAAAATTGCAGTCATGGAAGTATTTTCCCTTGAGTACTCTTGCACACAAGGAATCTGGATTTGTTAATAACCTCCAACCTTGTTTCGCCAGCATCGCTTGGTTGAAGAGTTGAATGTCTCTAAAACCCATGCCACCTTCACTCTTTGGTACTGCTATATCAATCCACTTCTTCCAATGCATCTTCCGTTTTTTCTCGTCACCTCCCCACCAATAGCGAGCCAAAATATTAGTTATCTTTTTGCACATATTTTTTGATAACCGAAAACAGCTCATAGAAAAGGTTGGAATTGCTTCACAGACTGCTTTCACTTGGACTTCCCTCCCTGCACTATTTAGCAATTGTGGAGTCCAGCCATTACACAATTTCTTGAGTGAAGTAACGATACCTTCGAATTGTGCATCGGTCGATTTACCCAACGCCGTTGGGAGTCCTAAATATTTTTCCATCAGGGCTTCAGTTGCTATACCCGAAGCATTATGCACACTTTGTTTCCTGTCAGCCTCACAGTTAGCACTGAAGAAAATAGCTGACTTTGCTCTGTTCACGAGCTGACCTGAACCGCGGCGGTATCTTTCCAAAATGTTACCAATTCTGTGAGCACCATCCTCCGATGCTTGAGTGAAAATTAAACAGTCATCTGCAAAAAGGAGATGGGTAATCCAGGGAGCATGGATACCCACTCTAATACCTCTTGATAAGTGCCCTATATCAACACACTTGAGCATACTAGTTAGGCCTTCAGAGCATAATAAGAACAAATAAGGGGATATAGAGTCCCCTTGGCGAATACCTCTTGAGGGTTTAAAGGTATCTGAGAAAACACCATTCACCCTAACTGAGAAAGTTATTGATTCCACACATGCCATGATTCTATCAATCCACAACTCTGCAAACCCCAGTTTCTGCATAATTGCTCGCAAATATGTCCACTCGACCCAGTCGTATGCTTTGGCCATGTCCAGTTTAATTGCACAGTCTCCACTTTTCCCCTTTTTCCTCTTCAGGTAGTTTATACACTCATAAGCCGTCAAGACATTATCAAAGATTAGCCTACCAGGGACAAAGGCACTTTGTTCTTCAGATATAATTTCATCCATGAATGGCCTTAACCGAAGTGCTAAAAGTTTTGACGCTATTTTATAAAGTACATTACATAAAGATATAGGTCGAAACTGGGCAAGGCTTTGTGGATTTTTCACCTTCGGTATAAGCACTAGAACCGTAGTATTCACCACGTCCGGCATCACCCCTGTATCAAAGAATTTCCTTATAGCATTACAGACCGAGCTTTTCAGAATATGCCAATGTTTTACGTAAAAACCTGCTGTAAAACCATCAGGTCCAGGAGACTTGTTCGGGTGCATCATAAAAAGAGCCTTCTCCACCTCCATATCTGTTATTGGCGAACAAAGTTGTACATTCATCTCATTTGTCACCTTAGATACGACATAAGCAACCACCTCTTCTGGACGTGTGTCCACTTGCGCGGTGAACAAAGATTGATAGAAGTCGATAGCCGCTTCTTCAATCTCCTTCTGTGATGTGACTGTACTGCCATTTTCCAGCTGCAGCGCTTTGATCTTATTGACCCGAGCTCTTTCTCTTGTTTGAGCATGGAAGAACTCCGTACTACGGTCACCTTCCGCCAAATAAGTCACTCTAGATCGCTGTTTTGCCATTGCTTCTTCCCTTGCCAATAATTCAGAAATTCTCCTCACTAATCTTCTCTCCTCTGCCGAAGGACCCTTGCCCAACGACTCTGCTCTCACCTTCTCAAGCCTTGTACGCATAGCTTTTAGTTGCTTTCTAATAGACCCAAATTCTTCCCTGCTCCAAACTTGCAAATCATGTTTAACTCGCCCTAAGGCCTCAGAAACATCTTGTAAACTGCCATTGATAGGCACCCACGCTTTTTCCACTGTCTGGATATAATTCCCATGCCTGGTCCATGCGTTTTCAAACTTAAAAGGTCTCTGCCTTCTATCTCCACTTGTCCAGTCAGATTTGCTAATACTAATCAGTAATGCACAATGATCGGATTCAGTTGTCTAAATATGTGTGACTGTTGTATTATCAAACAGTTCCATGAAAAGGTCGTCACCAAGTCCGCGGTCCAATCTTACTTTGATATTTCGGTTACCCTGCTGTCGGTTGTCCCAAGTATATGGGAGTCCCATGTACCCCAAATCAGTAAACCGGCAGATGTTAACCACATCACGGAATCCTTCCATCATCCACTCCTCTCTGGGGGCAAGCTTCCCTTTGATACCGAAGCGACGAGTCCCTTTCATAGGAGAGACGCGGAGGTAAACAAGATCTCCGATCTCGAAAGCCAAATCACGGTGCTTACTATCATAGTAGCTCTTCTGGCGGGATTGGGCTGCTTTGAGGTTATCACGAATGACCTTGCACATTTCTTCTGCCTCTGTGATCAGGTCATTACCCAGCAGCTGACGTTCACCGGTTTCAGACCAGTTGAGAGGTGTACGGCACTTCCTATCATACAGAATTTCAAATGGGGCCTTGCCCGAACTTTCTTGAAAACCGTTGTTGTACGAGAATTCAGCATAAGGAAGACAAACCTCCCACTTCATGCCGAAGGAGATAACACAAGCCCTGAGCATATCTTCAAGAATCTGGTTGACACGCTCGACTTGACCGCTTGTTTGAGGATGGAAAGCAGTGCTGAAGCGGATGTTGGTGCCCATGGCCTTCTGAAAAGAATCCCAAAACTTGGAGGTAAAGATGCTGCCACGGTCTGAAGATATCACTTGAGGAATACCGTGCAGAGAGACAATTCGAGAGGTGTAGAGTTCCACCAATTGAGCTGCAGTGATCGACTCTTTGATAGGCAGAAAATGAGCCACTTTGGTGAGCTTGTCGATGACAACGAATATAGAATCATTGCCATGCTTGGACTTTGGAAACCCAGTCACGAAGTCCATTTCAATGTGGTCAAACTTCCATTCTGGAATGGCAAGAGGTTGGAGGAGACCTGCTGGCCTTTGGTGTTCTGCCTTCACTCTTCTGCAGACATCACATTCATTTACGAATTGAGCGATCTCGCGCTTCATTCGAGTCCACCAATAAGTTTGCTTCAGGTCTTGATACATCTTCATGCTACCAGGGTGGATGGAGAGGAGAGAGTTGTGAGCCTCGTTCATGATCACTTTACGAAGTTCATCTTTGGGCACAACAATTCGATCCTCGAAGAAGAGAGTGTCCTTGTCATCAAGTCGGAAGCACTTGTACTTGGACTAACTCTTTGCAATACCAATCTTCACCTTTTTCACCATAGCATCAAGAAGCTGGGCTTGGCGAATCTGGTCTTCCAAGGTAGGAGAGACTTGAAGGTTGGCGAGGAAACCTTGAGGAACAATTTGCAGATTAAGTTTGCGGAAAGCTTCACAAAGCTCGGGTTGATAAGGCTTGAGAATCAGACTGTTGCAATATGCTTTTCTGCTCAAAGCGTCAGCAATCACATTGGTCTTGCCTGGAGTATACTCGATACTCAGATTGTACTCTTGAATCATTTCGACCCATCGAGTTTGCCTGAGGTTGAGATTAGGCTGAGTGAAGATGTACTTGAGACTCTTGTGATCAGTGAAAATGTCCACTTTCCTTCCCAAGAGAAGATGTCTCCAAGTCAACAAAGCATGCACAACTGCCGCCAACTCGAGATCATGAGTGGGGTAGTTCTTCTCATTAGGCTTCAACTGGCGAGAGGTATAAGCAACAACTTTCTTCTCTTGCATCAGTACAGCTCCGAGACCTTGGAGAGAGGCATCACAAAAGACCTCGTACGGCTTGGTTTCATCAGGCGGAGTCAGAACTGGAGCAGTGATCAATTTCTCTTTCAAAGCGTTGAAAGCAATATCACACTCCGGAGACCAAACGTACTTGACGTGCTTCTGAAGAAGATTTGCGAGAGGCTTCGCGATCTTGGAAAAGTTTTCAACGAATCTTCGGCAGTAGCTTGCAAGACCGAGGAAGCTACGGAGTTGCTTCACGTTCTGAGGAGGTTCCCAATTAACAATTGCAGACACCTTCTTAGGATCCACGGAAATGCCCTTGGCAGAGATGATATGACCAAGATAAAGCACCTCATCGAGCCAAAATTCACACTTGGAGAACTTGGCGTAGAACTGATGTTCCCTGAGCTTGTCAAGAACCAAACGCAAGTGCTTGGCATGATCTTCCTTGTTCTTGGAGAAAACCAGAATGTCGTCGAGATAGACCAAAACAAAGTCATTGGTGTAGGGGTTGAAAATGAAGTTCATCATGCGAGTGAACGTTGGAGGAGCGTTGGCGAGGCCAAAAGACATGACAGTGTATTCATATGACCCATAGCTTGTTCTGAACGCCGTCTTAGGAATATCTTGCTCACGAATGCGAATTTGATGATAACCCATATGGAGGTCAAGCTTGGAGAATACTTAGGCACCCTTGAGTTGTTCGAACAACTCATTGATGTTGGAAAGTGGATATTTGTTCTTGATGGTCTTCTTGTTCAATGGACGATAATCAACACAAAGTTGGTCCGTTCCATCCTTCTTCTTCACAAAAAGAACACCACAACCCCACGGAGAAGTACTAGGCCGAATGAGACCCATTCTTTCTTGAACATCGAGTTGTTTCTTCAACTCCTTCAACTCTTCGGGGCCGAGCTTGTAAGGACGTTTGCACACAGGTTCCGTACCGGGCTCAAGTTCAATAACAAATTCAACCGGCCGGTGCAGAGGCATTCCTGGGAGTTCTTCCGGGAAGACGTCTTGATACTCACAAACAACCGGAATCTGCGAAATAGCATCCAATTCGCCCTTCTCATTGAGAGAAAACAACCGGATTGTATCATCACGAGCGGCAAAGACAATGACATCCTCAGACGAATGGGTCAGTTGAATCTGCCTGGCTGCACAATCGAGGTGAGCCTTGTGTTTAGAGAGCCAGTCCATCCCAAGAATAAGATCAATATCGGAATCGCCAAGAACAATTGGGGAAGAAAGGAACTTGTAGTCTCCCAAGGTGATAGTAACATCCGGGACACAGAAATTAGCTATCATCTGTTTGCCCAGTGACACAATTTGTAAAGAATTTTGCAGATGCTGATAATCGCAGTCATACGTTGATGCAAAAGGTTTGGAAATGAAGCAATGCGATGCACCAGTGTCAAAAAGAACTTTTGCAGGGATATCATTAACAGGAAGGTTACCCATGATCACATCTGACGAATCCTCTACCTGAGCTGCGTCCATCAAGTTGACCTTGGCGGACTTGGGGTTATGCTTGACCACAGTTGTACTTGCCGATCTGACGGGAGGAGGAGGAGGAAGACGCCTCTGGTTGAAACACTTGTTGGCGTAGTGACCCTTCTGTTGGCACTTGTTGCACGTGACCTCTGAGAGCGGACGGTGGTACGGAGCACTCGATCTTGGAGCTTGAGACGAAGTCTTGTTCTGAAAGCCTGGGTTGGGTGGGTGGGAAGAACCACCGCCACCTTTGCTCTTCTGCTGATACGGCTGACGGAACGGAGGAGGAGGAAGCCAATACTTCTGCTGCTTGGCCACTTGAGTAGAGGAAGAAGGTGTAGTGTCTCTGACTCGCTTCCTGGAAGCATCACACCTCAACTGAGCAGCCTCTTGCTTCAGTGCCATGTTGTAGAACTCATCATATCTCAGCGGCTCAAAGAAGACAAGAGCGAGCTGAATTTCTTCACGGAGACCACCCCTGAACTGATAGATCATGCTCTTCTCATCAGGAACATCCTGCTTGGCAAAACGGGCGAGCTTTTGGAACAACTTGTTGTAGTCATAGACAGACAAAGAGCCTTGCTTCAGATTGCGGAATTCCTCACGTTTGCTTTCATTCACACTCTGAGGGATGTGATGAGCTCGGAAATCACGACGGAAATCATCCCAAGTGACCAAACGTCCACCTCTGGAATCCTTGTACTGCTGGAACCACTCTGCGGCCTGATCTTTGAGCTGGAAAGAAGCGAACTTGAAGAAATCTTCAGGCCTGACGTTGCTGCATTCAAAATGCTTGCCCAGATCCACTAGCCAATCGTCAGCATCGGTAGCTTCAACACAATTGCTGAACGTCTTTGGACCATTGGCGAGGAACTGGTTCAGAGTAGCAAAATGGTTCTGATTGTTGCCTTGATTCCCTTGACTGCTTTGATTCCGCTCTTGGAGGATTTGCAAGATCAACTGTGTGTTTGCATTAGTAGCGGCCATCACAGCTTGCCATGCTTCCGGAGGAGGTGGAGGTGGTGGCGGATCTTGATTCTGGTTCTGACTGGTGCTCTTAGCGGGAGCCATCCTGAAGAAGTTGACCATCATTAGCACATAGGCAGATAAATGAAGCTGAAACCAACGGAATGAAAATTGCAACATAAAGTCTTCACATCCGAACAAAATGAACGAATGCACTTCTCTTGAAGTGGTCACATATTTCTAAATTGCGAAGCCACGAAGAATCAGGTAGAAGAGGTACATCAACGAGGGATGGAATCAACATATGACGTCGAAGCAACTCGAATGCCACAACTGAAAATAAAAAACGCAGGGTTGGCTTGCGGAATAAGCCGGAACAAATATATGATAGAGATTTCATCCGAAGTTTTCGTGGTGGGACGTACACGGGCTCGATCGTACAACACCATCATGTACAAGGTAGTACACATGACATACGAAGCGTCCCCGAGTCAGCATAGCCAAGGACTCTTTAAGACACAACGAGACCACTGTAAAATCGACCGTGAATAGGCGAACCACTAGACGTCGAACCCCAATTTCATACCATACATCTGTTGGAAGGATATCCTAAGAGCTACTTGAATTCCCACCTATGAAACTCCCGAAACTTTCCGGTTATGCAATCAGGTGTTGGGGATACAGGGGAAGCATAATATCTCATCCAAGCTAGCAAATCCTACATCCAGCTGTATCCATCCTTCAACACATAACCAAGAAACCTTCGGAAACCATCTACCCCGACCTTCGAAAAGCATCCGTTATACAAGTTATGACGATACTCCCGAACTTCCGCCCCAGTACTGGGTGGCGTCGAGGTTATCTCACCAACGAACTGCATAAAGGAGATTTTCGATGTCGCGCACATATCTCAAGTATACCAGAATTGCAACGATAAAATTATGATGACAACACCTCAGAGCTCAACTCCCCGGGACACTTCCACTAAACCCCTGACAGGAGGCACCAAGACAGTATTCTCATCATAAGCCATCGGAACAAATCCAAGATACTCGCGTGATCCTAAAATTTTTTTTTAGTGAAATTTGAGAAGAGAAGAGTCAAAACTCTACGTTAGGATGCCTTACCAGAGCGATGAGGAGACTGGGAAGTAAAAAGAATTCCTAAGCTCTCCGATATATAATTCCTAAGGACTCAAAACATTTTTCTAGACACAACTCGGCTGCTAAAAATGATCAAGCAATGGGGGCTAGGAGAAGTGCATATTTCAATCCTGAACTTTTGCCCTAGTCTATTTTACAACCCCGAACTCCAATACCGTATAAATTACAACCCCCAACTCTCAAAACCAGCTAGGATTCAACCCTCTCCTCTCTGTTGACCGGTTTTTCCCTAGCTTTTTTCGCGAACAAGTTTTTCAGAATTTTGCTTTTTTATTTTTTCCTGATCTTACAGTTTTTATTTACTTTTCTTTGAAATTTTGAAGAAAAAAATGAGGTGGCATGCTGATTGGACCCGTTGACTAGTCAAAAAGCTAGTCACCCCAGGTCAAAACCGGTCAACAAGGACGGGAGAGTTGAATCCTGACCGGTTTTGAGACTTGGGGGTTGTAATTTAGACGTATTGAAGTTTGGGGTTGTAAATTAGATTAGGACAAAAGTTCGGGATTGAAATATGCACTTCTTACATTCGTGATTCGTCGATCCCAATTTAATCTAGCTGTCACTTGTCCTTGCAGTGAAGATGTTGGGTCTTCCCCAGTCCCCCCCCCCCCCCCCCCCCCCCCCCCGGCTTTCAGTAGCGCACAAAAACGCTATTGCCACCCAACCGGCGTGAACTTTGCCTTTGGTCGCGCCGCCGTGTACCACAGTCCTGAAGTGATGATAACCGTGGGCGAGCAGGTCGACCTGTTCGAGAGTATGGTCAAAAGCGGAACTATCTCAAAAAATAGAGTTACCCACTCTGTCGCACTCCTCGCCATCTCAGGCAACGACTACAAGACCTTTTACGACGCCGGCATACTCGACGTGAGTACCAAGTAGGAGGAATTAACACATTAAAATTGATCAATTCACACATTCGTCTATAGCTTACCAAGTTTTGGTGTAGCTGACCCCTGTGATCGAGGGCGTGGGGAACCAGACCGTGGCCATTGTGGACCGGCTGCGAGCCCTTGGAGTGAAGAGGATTCTGGTGAACAACCTACACCCTATTGGTTGCACGCCATTGTGGTCCAGGGCGAGCAAGTACAAAGAGTGCGATTACATAGGCAACAATGCTGCATTGCAGCACAACAAAATCCTGAAACAAAAGCTAGGCAGGAAGAAAGGTGTCCTCATAGTCGATCTGAACACCGCATTTGGTAACATCATTGACCATGGTACGTCCATTTGTGTGAGCATATTATGATGAGAAAGATTGGATCAACACTACATATTGATCAGATTGTTTGCTCTGTTTTTCCTTTTGTTGCTCTATATGACTTATTAATCTCTACCTGAAGGTTCAAAGTCGTACAAGCAGTTCAAGAATACGCGGAAGCCGTGCTGCGAGGGCTATAGAGCTAACAACTACTGTGGACGGCAGGCCAAGGACTATCCGCCCCTTTACTCCCTATGCCCGGACCGTAGCCAATTCTTCTTCTGGGACGATGCACACCCCACACATGCTGGCTGGGAGACCGTCATGAAGCAGCTGGAACATCCCATCAAAAAGTTCTTGGGGATCGTCTAGCAATTTCACCTTTAGTGTTCAAAAATGATGAAGCGATATGCATAGGCTGGGGATCTCTCAAAATTGGGAAGTTAAACCCAACAGTAGATTAGTGTGACATGGTCTGTATTCTGTAGAATGCAACTTGGAGCACCCGTACCTCCATAAATCTATCTATTATCAGCATCATCTGAGAAGAAGAATTTGTTATCTTAATCCTCAAAAAATCATATCTATAAAGTGTTATAAAGTGTAGTTAAATCTCAGTCGACTGAGACTTGGTTATGTCTAAGTAGGTGCTATAATCGTGAGATTTTGCATGAAAATTTGTGCAATTCCTTTTAGTTTTTTCTTTCCCATATATGATGTCACTTGATTCAGACTTGATTAAATCTCACCCGACTGAGCCCTATTCACACCCATTATATATTATTAGTTGAATGTCACTACTTTTAAAGTGATGATGTTTGTGGGTAATGGCAACCAACAAAGGTAGTCCACATTTTTTTAGAAAAGGAGGATGACCCCTGGCCTCTGCATCTGGGAGATGCATATGGCCACTTTATTAACTATTCTCAAGGATCTTACAAAGTATTACAAACAATATTTCTGAATCCACCATCTCGGCAACATATGCCGCTACTCTTATCCATATGATGAAGGGATGCTAGTTGGGCCACTACCCAAACCACTCACCTAAACCTAACATCAAAAGCCGGAAGCCCCAGCCGAGCCACATACCGGGTCTGGGGCACAATCCGGTCAGACACACTCGTCGCAGCCATCTTCCACAGGTCCGTCTTCAGAATATATTGAGTCTTCTACCTTGTGTAGGCCACTCCGCCATCGACGTCACCATGACGCCAGACAGCTACCTCATCCTGCGCGAGTCCATCTCCGTGCATCGGGCGGCACGCCTCCACAGCGCCATGCCGCCGACCTTCGCCGCCATCAATGAGTGAGATGAAGTACCGCTCCACCACGGCATGTACTGATACAGAGCGCTAGACAGAACAGCTCAAAGGCAACAGCAGCTGCGAAGCAGCGCTAATGCCATCACCCTACACACGGCGCAGGACAAAAGCCGTTGGAGCAGCCGCAAGTGAACAAGGCCGGCACAAGCCACCAGCCGCCACCACCAGAACCACCACTGCACACCCGCCACCACTGCTATCCCCGGACGACGCCTCCAAGAAGGAATACAATGTCGCAACGCCGTCGCCGCCCAACCAGGGGACCAAGGTCTTCACCACTAAGCAGGGGGCAGGAAGAGGAGGAGGGGAACCTCATCGAAGCCTCCAAGGAGGGGATCGGCGCCAAAGGCGTCAACTTCGCTGTGGCCGCCGCGCTGGCCAAGGGGTTACCCCGGTTCCAACTCACAACCTCGAACTCCCAACCACCCGAGCCGAAGGACAGCACCAAGAGGGACGCCGGCCACCGGAATCAGAAGGGGATCGAGCAGATCGAGCAAGATGAGGCGGGCCTTCTCCACAAGACGCCGATGCGGTCCGCGAGGAGACCACCGTGTCGCGACCCACGCCGCTGCCCCCTTGCTACCCACGCAGCCAAGAGGACAGCCATCCAGCGCCCACCGGCGCCACCTGCTGAGGGATCCACGCCGGGCACACCATCCGGGGCCGCCGCCCCGGTGCCCTAGGCCCTCCACGAGATGCAGAGCAGCCAGATCCCCGCCGCCACCATCATAGATGACGCGCGCGCGAGCCGGGGCGCGCACCTCAGGCGGCGGCGGAGTGGAAGGAGGAGTGGGGAAGGGGGGTGGCGGCGCTAGGGTTGGGAACCCTCGAGTCGCCTCAGAGAGACGACGCGAGGGTCGGGAGCCTACCTAGTTCTGCGACCGTGCTGCGTCTGCTATGCAAGCATGGCGTAAATGTTTTCTTAAGGCTCAGATAGAAACTCTTTCTGATGATAACTATGAGTAGTGTCTAACAATCGGTTTTTCATTTGGTTATCAGTTGAATTTTTGTCCAGTGGTGCTTTTGTCATCTGTCCATGGTCGCTGAATGCATAGGTCCTGGAGTCTCGGCCGATTTGGTCCACATCGACATTCCATCTTTGCTTCCAGATCTACGTTCGACGCTCGCCCTACCATGTCAGCATCTCTGATAAGGAGGACCAAGGAAGCCAAGACAACCCAGGAGCATCTCGGCTGATGAGCAAGGTTGTCAAAATCGTGATACTATCATACAACTCTACGATTTTTACAATCCAAATTACTAACCCCTCTAATACGTTCATTCATTAAATCTAAATTTCTATCATCTTGATAGTTACAATTCTATGATCCGCGATCCTACCATCAGAGCTTCGATCCGATTCACACGATTTGCTCGTGAGAGCTAGGCGGGCCAACCCACATTACAACGACCGAGAGTGAACTGGTGCAGTGGACACAGTGAACCGCTCCTGTACTTAACTGCGAGCCCGAGAGAGAAAATGGTATCCAGTGGATCACAGGGCAACGGCACCCAACGACTCTCACGTACCCCTGTTTCTCCTTAACAGCTAGCGCTACCAAATTATTGTAATCGATACATTGTACCTGTAGCTACTAAATATTGTGAGGGATTGTGTGATCCGGTGAGGTGCTCACATGTGGTATCGGACACCCGCCATCACTCTTCCCGGTCCCGCGATCTAGCACAATTCGTCGAAACCAGGCGTCTCCGGCACGTCTACAGATCGAGGTTATGGATCCAACGATAAAGGAGTACATGGAGAGGATCACATCCTCCATGGACGCATTCCTCCTCCATCTACGCAACTACATGGCAGCGGTGCACATGAAGTCCCTCAAACTTGATAATCTGGTCGTCAGGTGACCCGACCTACAGTGCCGCGTGGCGGAGCTGGGTAGCGCGGTAACAGATCTTCAACAAGGATGTGCGCCTGCGGTGGTGGTGTCCGGTGCGGCAGCGTCAGGGCCCTCTAACAATGAGCCCGTCCTTTCGGTGGCTGGTGATCTACCCGATGCTGATGCCAACGCAAAGGAGCTACCCCATGGCTCCGATGACCATGGTGATGCATTCTTACACCGGGGGAAAACGCCAGTGGCCACACCGATGCCTCTCCCGGGCACTGGTCAATTCAATTTCTAGTCTCCTATTTTCTGTCGCAGTTCCTTCCTCTCCGCCCATGCTAGTCAATTGCTTGCTGGTTTGGGGCAAGCTCATCCATCGATCTGTTTTCCCCAATTCTCCGGTGTAAAACCCAAGCTGTGGAAAACATTGTACGAGCAGTATTTTAATATATTTGGGATACACAATTCATTTTGGATGCCCATGGCTGCGCTGAATTTTGCCACTTCTGCATTTGTTTGGCTGCAATCGGTTCAACACAAGTTGTCTGAATTCGATTGGTAATAGTTCACTATAGTTCTTTGTATACGTTTTGGGCGGGATAAAGAATCGGTTGCTTATTCATTAGTTTTATATTGTCTGTCAAACTACTTCAATTGCAGATTACATCAAACGATTTGAGAAAATTGTTAGTCATCTTGCATCTTATTCCTATTTCATTCACCCTTACTATTATTTGACTCGTTTTGTCGAGGGGCTCCACGCTGACTTTTGAGCGGTGGTGCTCATACAACGCCCACCTGATCTGGACATGTCGTGTTCCCTAGCCTTGCTCCAGCAGGAGGTTGTGGCCGAGGCGTACCCAGCACATCAGTTGCAACCTATGCCAAGGGCGGTGGACGCAGAGTCTTGTCCATGTGTGCCGCTTCCCCTACCGCCACCACAACCGCCTCGGGCAGCGCCTAATCTAGCACCTACAACTGCAACTGAGCGTCGAGGCATTGAGGGCGCTCGTGCAGATCACGCCAAGGTCAAGGCGCTCCAGGAATATCATCGCGCACGTAGAGTATGCTTCAAATGTAGCGAACACTGGGGACGTGATCAGATTTTTTTCAAAACTATGACCTTTTTTATAGCTAATTCTGAAACTATAGTACCCATTGCAAAAATATCAAAAATATGACCCTGTCGGCCTTGTGGTGGCCGAAGTGGTAGTTTTCGGCCGGAACTAGGCCGAAAAGGACTTTTCGTCCAGCAGTAGGCCGAAATGAGCCTCAGTTGGGCCGAAGAGGTGTCGTCGGGTGGGGTGGGCCGAAAATAGTAGCTTCGGCCAGGCCTAGACCGAAATGGGCCGTTTTCGGCCAGCTCGTAGCCGAAAACCTTTTCGGCCAGGCGTAGACCGAAAAGGTCTGGATAAGGCTCCCGTCGCCTTCCTCCTCTCGCTCGCCTCTGTTCTTTCTCGTTCCTCTCGTTCTTCTCTGTAGAGCTCGCGTCTCCTCCCTGATCTCCTCCAATTTGCACTCATTTACACAACCAAGGCACAGAATAGATAGATCATAGCATTCTCCACCGGCCTACGTTTTTTTTCCGTTATGGGTTAGTTTTTTGTGTGCTTGGGGGAGGAGCCATGGTGGGGTGGAGGAGGTCCGGTTGGGAAGGAGGTGGTGGTAAGGAGGAGCAGCAGCTGTGGAGGAGGAGGTGGTGAGGAGGAGCAGCAGCTTGGGGGGTGACCGGAGTTAAACCTCCGGTCGTCGAGTGGGCGGCGCTGCCGTTGTCCGGTGGCCGGTGCCGATGACCGGAAGAGACGCACGCTTCAAAGGTATAACCATGGCGTCACAAATTTTCTCTAAATTGTATAGTTTATTAGTTAGAGTTAATATGTTTGTGGTGGCATTTTAGCGCGTAGTTAGTGTAGCGGGTAATATTAGTGTTCGTTGTGATTAATGAGAAGATGACAATGTCTGACAGGTGAAAATGTCTGAATCAGTAAATTTGAATGTTTACTACGGCGCTGGTAACGTTCGATATAATGAGTTGGGAGTTGATCTTAGCGAGTTTAAAAATGGCGTCATGACACTAGCAGACCCGGACAGACTGGACATTAGACAATTGAAGTACTGGTTGACAACTAGTTTCGGGCTGGATCCTGAAGTATGTTCTGTCAGTATTCACGCATTGTGGACCAAATCTTGTAAAAATGTCAAGTGGGAGTTGATGCCAGTAGATAGGAGCCAGCATTGGTTGTCCCTGTTAAGACGCTGCCGAGACCGAAGAATCCACCCATATGCACTTGTGCAACCTGTACCGAAGGAGGAGAATGCCGCACAACTCCACAGGGGGTATGAACCCGGCCAAGGCAGTGAAGTGGCTAACGAGATTGTTTTATCCGGGTCACAGCCACAAGATGTGGATGCTAGCCAATCGGAGAAAGAGTCAGACTACGTGCCACACAATGTTTGTGGTCCTGATACTGGGCAGAGTAGCCAGTCGATAATATTAGCTGGTTCTGGTTTTGCTGATGGGGATGAGGAAGGGGATGAAATGCAGAGGGTGATGGAGGAAGAGGACGAGGATGGATTGGTGGAGGAACTGGATTCTGAAAATTCTGAGGATGAAGTTGAGGTACCGATTCCTTCTGCATGGGAGCAGGACATATCCACCGGCCTTACGGTGAACGATGGCCATGAGACTCCATGGCAGTATAATCTGAACCAAGTACAGATAGGGGCTATGTTTGATACAAAGAAAAAATTGAAGTATGCGGTGATAAAGTGGGCTATGTCTATGTAGAGGGTTTTCAAGACACACATATCAAGTCCAACAAACTATACCGTGAAATGTGTTGTAAGAGGTTGTCCTGGGAAGGTGCACGGTCACGTGCCGAAGTATGACATCCACTGGGTTGTCACCATTGTCGTCCCACATAATTGTGTGAGGACGAACCTGCTGGTGAAGCATCCGAACCTGACTTCAAGTCTCATTGCGCAACTCATGTATACTGAGATAGTAGAGAAGAAAGATATGGAAGCAAAACACATCCAGACAACAGTGAAGGTCAGATGGAATTATGTCATTCCTTATGGGAAGGCTTGGAGGGCTAAGCAGAAGGCTATGGAGGAAAGGTTTGGGACGTTCTTCGACTCATATGATAATGTTGTCCGTCTCCTGGGCATACTGAAGGAGAGGAATCCCGGCACTTATGTGAACGTACAACACATGAGGTTGCTGAGTATACCAGATTTCAAGGTGTTGAAACGAGTGTTCTTCTCATTTGCTATGTGCATCGAAGCTTTCCGGCATTGTCCTCCTGTTATGTTTGTGGATGGTACATTCCTGACCGGTCAGTATAGAGGGCAAATCCTGACTGCTATTGGTGTGGACGGGAACAATCAAATCATCCCACTTGCGATGGCATTTGTGGAGGGTGAGAACTTTCTCAGCTAGGTTTGGTTCTTCCGCCAAGTGAAAATTGCAATCGTGAAGGACCGACCAAACGTGTGTGTCATTCATGACAGACATGCTGGTATATTGAAGGCCGTGAAGACACTTCGGAATCCAGCAGATGACGAACCAACACCTTGGAGGGACTTGCAGAGCTGGTGGTGCATGCGCCATCTTGGGGCTAATTTTTTCTCACAGTTCAAGAACAAGCGGTTGATGAACTTGTTCAAAAAATTATGCAAGCAGAGCCAGCAGCGGACATATGAATTTATTTGGTCAAAGCTAGATGAGTTTACTAAGAAGCAGGTCCGTGCAAGGAAGAAAATGGAAGAAGATTAGGTTAAATTAGCAGCACTCATCGCGGAGCTAGAGGAGCCAGTTGGTCTTTGTGACTTGCCAGCAATTGACCCTCCTAATACTAAGAGAAAGAAGGGAAGGGCAATAAAGAATTTTTCTGAGTGGATAGAGAAAGAGCCTCCAATGAATTGGTCTTTGCTGCATGACACACATGGAGCTAGGTATGGCCACATGACAACCAATCTTGCAGAGGTGTATAACTTTGTGCTGAGAGGGAATAGAGCATTGCCACTCACAGCTATTGTGGAGGCTGTATTCCATGGCACTTTGAGATATTTCAGAGAAAGGCACGAGTTAGCAAAGAAGCATATTGAAGATAATCAGAACACACCTTATTGTAGCCATGTCATGGAATACATGGCAAAGAAGATAGAGAAAGCAAAGAAGCACAGTGTCAGACTCATAGGGAATCAAGAAAGGAGGTATGAGGTTCAGCTTCCTACCGATGGTTTTGGTTCTGGAAATGAGGTGAAGACACACAAGGCTCAGATTGACCGGTCCCTAGAGGCATATATTCTTTGGCTATTCGGCAAGACAATGTTTACGGAGAACCATGTGACCACTGTCGATGCACGACTCATCGGTATTGCACGAGAGATAGCTGACGCACGTTGCCCTGCGGATATTCTACAGAGGAGTTTTGGTTCTGCTGTGTTAGCGGCTACGTACAGAGGCCTGTGCAAAGCTTGCTTGTTGAAGTCTAGAAAATCTAGTCTTGTTGGATGTCCATTATTGTTGCAGCTTTGGTCATATGAGAGGTTCCCTATTGGACGACCCTATGTCTACATTGATAAACATTTTGGTTTGGAGGACTGAGCTGGGACTTATGTGCCTGCTATCGGCGACTTACCTACTATGGGATCTGTTTGGACACGGCGAGAGGTACTTTTATATTAAGTAACAATTAATTCAATTATTTCTTGCCATTCAATAGTATTACTGATGCTTATTTGTTGTCATGCACAGAGACAGTTTGCGCATACTCAGGTTAGGGGATGCTACCCGTCCTTCATGGCGCAGTTTGATAGTTTGCACGAGGATCAAGTTATTTGGGAGCCATACTCGCCTCAAGCTATATCATCGAGGTACCCAGTTGGGATTTCTGGATTGTGCCTAGAGATCGGCACTTTTGGATGACCAAGGCCAAGTTGGTGTTCGACGTGACGGTTGAGGAGATGTCTCTTCATAGGGTGATGAGACAGTTCGGTCTATATCAACAGCCTGAGATTCCAGATATTGCACACTTGCCAGACCATGTGCACAAGTAAGTACTAATACTATTTTAGTTGGCAGCTCTGCATTCATAATATACCTAATCATGTATCGCGCATGTCAATCTCACGGACAGTCACCTAGGAGGAAACAAGTCCATGGCTTATTGGCTTGAGAGCATTACCCCTTACGTTGACGAATGGACTACCGCTGCGACAGATATCTGGGGTGAGGTTCGGCCCTTTGACTGGGAAATGTTCGGGTTGTATCTGCAGCGTTACCGGCATACAACGAGGATCTACTTGGTTCCATCAGCTGCTCCTGATCAGATCGAAGCCCCTCTCACCAGCGATATGTACCCAACTGCCTCTGTTGTGGGAACTAGACACCACGCGGTAAATGCCTTGGTTCTCATATGTTAATGTAACGCCCTCGATGCGGCTATATCTCCCACGTGTCGAGGCACGACTTAGAGGCATAACCGCATTGAAAGCAATGTCGCAAGTCGGGAAATCATCACACATCCCATGTACATAAATAATATAAAGGGGAGGAACATAGTTGGCTTACACTCGCCACGTCACATCAAAGTACATAAATAATATCCATCATACAAATCACTCATGGCCCGACTACGGCGCCAAAATAGAAAAGACCCCCAACATGCGACAAGGCCCTGAATCTAACCCCGACTGGGCACCACTACTGATCATCAGGAAAAGACACATAGTAACGCTGAGAGTCCTCGTCATACTCCCACTTGAGCTCAAGCGCGCCATCTGGAGCTGTATCATCTGTCCCTGCATCTAGTGTAATAGTAATCCATGAGCCACAGGGACTCAGCAATCTCGCACCCTCGCGATCAAGACTATTTAAGTTTAATAGGTAGGAAAGGGGTAATGTATAAGTGGAGCTGCAGCAAGCGACTAGCATATATGGTGGCTAACTTATGCGCAAAAGAGAGCGAGAAGAGGAGGCAAAGCACGAGCGGGCAACTAGAGAGCAACCTGCGCAAACATAACTCCAACACCGTGTCCACTTCCCGGACTCCGCCGAGAAGAGGCCATCACGGCAACACACTCAGTTGATTCATTTTAATTAATTAAGGTTCAAGTTATCTACAACCGGACATTAACAAATTCCCATCTGCCCATAACCGCGGGCACGGCTTTCGAAAGATCAATCCCTGCAGGGGGGTCCCAACTTAGCCCATAACAAGCTCTCACGGTCAACGAAGGAATAGACCTCCACCCAAGACACACCGATCAGACTCGGTATCTCGGTACAACAAGACGATTCGACAGGTTAAAACAAGACCAGCAACACCGCCTGAATGTGCCGACAAATCCCGATAGGAGCTGCACATATCTCTTTCTCAGGGCACACTCAGATGAGCGCTCCATACAACTAAAACCAAACCTCGAGTTTCCCCGAGGGGGCGCTGCACAGGACTCTAGTTCGGACCAACACTCAGAGGAGCACTGGCCCGTGGGGGGCTAAAATAAAGATCTGCGTTTTACAACAAGTAGGCTCCTAAATGCAACGAAATGAACATGCTACAGCCACCAAACATGAAAACAAAATACATGGCAGGGATGTACACAAGATGCTTAACAAATCACTAGCACTGAGCCATAGCCAAATTCATCCATTAAGAGGTTCAAACAAGCATGGCAAAACTGAATAAGCAAAACAGATTTCAGACTTAGTGAATTAACACTAGTCTGAAATTTCAGACCACGATGCTCTCTTCGGAGCAGCAAAACAACATGATACACAACCTGATTATGACAAGCAAGAACATGGCATGGAGCTACTCAACAAGCTTAACAAAACACCCAAAGTTACCTGGGGCCAAAAGGGTTCACAAAATACTCTAACGAGCACACGAACATAGATGAAACACAATCAGTATTCAGACTTAGTGAAAACTGAGACATGCTGAAATTATAACTCATGAAGGCATGTTAATGAGCTCGATGCACTCACTACGGTGCAAGTCATGGCAAGGCAACCATATATCCATAAAGAAGGCACAAAATGCTAGCTAGACATGGCAAGAACAATGGCATAGCATGCATGGATCACTAACAATAGCACCGGCAAAATCACAAAAGAGTTGACGATCTGCCCAAATACACAACGATGCAAAAGTAGAGCTCGATTGACTCAAGCTAGAGCACTCCACATATGCAAACAAAGACATGGATGGATAGATTATAACATAAATATCAAAACTCCCTTACTGATCATCCTCAAAAGAGGCACGGATCACTAGGAAACAAGCTGAACATATGGCATCATGAACTAAAATATCCCAGACTTAGTGAATTTCACTAAGTCCCTGAAAACAGAATTCTCAGGTACCCCTGTTTGCAAGCTTGCACAAGTCACCACACACATCCTAAAAATGCATGGTTGGAACCTCTGGAAAGAAGACAAAATGCTTAACAATTCATCCCAAAGACTCACAGGCATATCATGCACACAATAATCATGGCAAAAATGACAAAAGTCTATGATGACTAACGGATCTGCAATTTAACTCACAATGCCTCCTTCTAACAGCATTTTGGGCATCAAGATGAACTCAAATGCAAATGATGCAATGGAATGAAATGATGTACTCGTCGAGACGAAGATTTTGATATGTCATATGTCCAAAACGGAGCTACGGATGCGGAGATATCGTCAGTCAAAGAATGCATAAAAAACTAGGATTTCGGGGACGAAAAGTCAACCGATGTGCTCAAATCCAGATCCAGATCTCGCCGGAGATACTGTTCATGCACGGAAAACGAGGATCGTCGGCCGGACTTGGAGCTCGAGGTCGCCGGGGAACTTGCCGCGAGGAGGAGCCGGTCGGAGGAGGAGGCACGGGGCCGGAGGAGAGGTCGCCGGCGGAGGTCCGGGCGGCGCGGCGCCGGTCGGGAGGCGGTGCGGCCGATCCGGCGAGCTTGCGGCCGGCCGGCGTCGATGGCGGGTGGCGGCGCCGGGCGCCTTGGGCGGCCGGACACGAGGAGGACGGCGGCGGGCACGCGGGCGTGATGAGGCGCGAGGAAGCGGGCCTCGGGGGCCTCCCGCGGGCCGAGCGGGCCAGGCGGCGGCGCGGTGAAGTGGGGACCGGCCTGGGACGCATGGCGCACCATTATTGGACGAGGGCGGCGGCGGCGAAATGTACGACCGTAACGGACATGTCCGGGGGCGGCAGATCTGGATCTTTAGGGTTTCAGGGGGGGAGAAGAAGAATTTCGGAGGGGGTCTTTATATAGGCATAGAGGGAGCTAGGAGAGTCCAAATGAGGTGCGGTTTTCGGCCACGCGATCGTGATTGAATGCTCTAGGACATGGAGCAGAGTTTGGTGGGTTTTGGGCCAAATTGGAGGGGTGTTGGGCTGCAACACACACGAGGCCTTTTCGGTCCCTTGGTTAACCGTTGGAGTATCAAACGAAGTCCAAATGGTACGAAACTTGACAGGCGGTCTACCGGTAGTAAACCAAGGCCGCATGGCAAGTCTCGGTCCAATCCGGAAATGTTTAATCCCCACACATGAAAGAAAGCTAGAAATGGCCACCGGCGGAGAACGAAGCGCCGGAATGCAAAATGGACAACGGGGAAAATGCTCGAATGCATGAGATGAACATGTATGCAAATGCAATGCATGTGATGACATGATATGAGATGCATGAAAACGAAAACAACACACGGAGACAAAGACCCGAACCCGAGAAATAAATATAACTTAATGCCGGAAACGACAAGAGTTGGAGTACAAATTGGGAAAGTTATATCTGGGGCGTTACAACACTCCACCACTACGAAAAGATCTCGTCCCGAGATCTAGGACTGAAAGAACTCTGGGTACTCAGAACGGAGGTGATCCTCGCGTTCCCAGGTAGCTTCACGGTCGGAATGGTGTGACCACTTGACTTTGAGAAATTTGATTGACTTGTTGCGAGTCCTGCGTTCAGTCTCTTCAAGGATTGCAACTGGGTGCTCACGATAGGAGAGATCTTCTTGGAGCTCAATGTCCTCGAAGTTGACGGTGCGTTCAGGCGTCTTGAAGCACTTTCGGAGTTGGGAGACATGGAACACATCATGAACATTTGCAAAGTTTGAAGGAAGCTCGAGTTGATAAGCGAGGTCGCCTCTCTTGCTGACAATCTTGAAAGGTCCGACGTATCTAGGGGCAAGCTTCCCTTTGATACTGAAGCGACGAGTCCCTTTCATAGGAGAGACGCGGAGGTAAACATGATCTCCGATCTCGAAAGCCACATCACGGTGCTTACTATCATAGTAGCTCTTCTGGCGGGATTGGGCTGCTTTGAGGTTATCACGAATGACCTTGCACATTTCTTCTGCCTCTGTGATTAGGTCATTACCCAGCAGCTGACGTTCACCGGTTTCAGACCAGTTGAGAGGTGTACGGCACTTCCTACCATACAGAATTTCAAATGGGGCCTTGCCCGAACTTGCTTGAAAACTGTTGTTGTATGAGAATTCAGCATAAGGAAGACAATCGTCCCACTTCATGCCGAAGGAGATAACACAAGCTCTGAGCATATCTTCAAGAATTTGGTTGACATGCTCGACTTGACCGCTTGTTTGAGGATGGAAAGCAGTGCTGAAGCGGATGTTGGTACCCATGGCCTTCTGAAAAGATTCCCAAAACTTGGAGGTAAAGATGCTGCCACGGTCTGAAGATATCACTTGAGGAATACCGTGTAGAGAGACAATTCGAGAGGTATAGAGTTCCGCCAATTGAGCTGCAGTGATTGACTCTTTGATAGGCAGAAAGTGAGCCACTTTGGTGAGCTTGTCGATGACAACGAATATAACATCATTGCCACGCTTGGACATTGGAAACCCAGTCACGAAGTCCATTTCAATGTGGTCAAACTTCCATTCTGGAATGGCAAGAGGTTGGAGGAGACATGCTGGCCTTTGGTGTTCTGCCTTCACTCTTCTGCAGACATCACATTCATTCACAAATTGAGCGATTTCGCGCTTCATTCGAGTCCACCGATAAGTTTGCTTGAGGTCCTGATACATCTTCGTGCTCCCAGGGTGGATGGAGAGGAGAGAGTTGTGAGCCTCGTTCATGATCACCTTACGGAGTTCACCTTTGGGCACAACAATTCGATCCTCGAAGAAGAGAGTGTCCTTGTCATCAAGGCGGTAGCACTTGTACTTGGACTGACTCTTTGCGATACGAATCTTCACCTTTTTCACCATAGCATCAAGAAGCTGGGCTTGGCGAATCTGGTCTTCCAAGGTAGGAGAGAGTTGAAGGTTGGCGAGGAAACCTTGAGGAACAATTTGCAGATTAAGTTTGCGGAAAGCTTCACAAAGCTCGGGTTGATAAGGCTTAAGAATCAGACTGTTGCAATATGCTTTTCTGCTCAAAGCGTCAGCAATCACATTGGCCTTGCCTGGAGTATACTCAATACTCGGATTGTACTCTTGAATCATTTCGACCCATTGAGTTTGCCTAAGGTTGAGATTAGGCTGAGTGAAGATGTACTTGAGACTCTTGTGATCAGTGAAAATATCCACTTTTCTTCCCAATAGAAGATGTCTCCAAGTCAACAAAGCATGCACAACTGCCGCCAACTCGAGATCATGAGTGGGGTAGTTCTTCTCATTAGGCTTCAACTGGTGAGAGGTATAAGCAACAACTTTCTTCTCTTGCATCAGTACAGCACCTAGACCTTGAAGAGAGGCATCACAAAAGACCTCGTACGGCTTGGTTTCATCAGGCGGAGTCAGAACTGGAGCGGTGATCAATTTCTCTTTCAAAGTGCTGAAAGCAATATCACACTCCGGAGACCAAACGTACTTGACGTGCTTCTAGAGAAGATTTGAGAGAGGCTTCGTGATCTTAGAAAAGATTTCAACGAATCTTCGGCAGTAGCTTGCGAGACCGAGGAAGCTACGGAGTTGCTTCACGTTCTGAGGAGGTTCCCAATTAACAATTGCAGACACCTTCTCAGGATTCATGGAAATGCCCTTGGCAGAGATGATATGACCAAGATAAAGAACCTCATCGAGCCAAAATTCACACTTGGAGAACTTGGCGTAGAACTAATGTTCCCTGAGCTTGTCAAGAACCAAACGCAAGTGCTTGGCATGATCTTCCTTGTTCTTGGAGAAAACCAGAATGTCGTCGAGATAGACCAAAACAAAGTCATTGGTGTAGGGGTTGAAAATGAAGTTCATCATGCGAGTGAACGTTGGAGGAGCGTTGGCGAGGCCAAAAGACATGACAGTGTATTCATATGACCCATAACTTGTCCTGAAGGCCGTCTTGGGAATATCTTGCTCACGAATGCGAATCTGATGATAACCCATACGGAGATCAAGCTTGGAGAATACTTGGGCACCCTTGAATTGTTCGAACAGCTCATTGATGTTGGAAAGTGGGTATTTGTTCTTGATGGTCTTCTTGTTCAATGGACGATAATCAACACAAAGTCGGTCAGTTCCATCCTTCTTCTTCACAAAAAGAACACCACAACCCCACGGAGAAGTACTAGGCCGAATGAGACCCATTCTTTCTTGAACATCGAGTTGTTTCTTCAACTCCTTCAACTCTTCAGGGCCGAGCTTGTAGGGACGTTTGCACACAGGTTCCGTACCGGGCTCAAGTTCAATAACAAATTCAACCGGCCGGTGCGGAGGCATTCTGGGAGCTCTTCTGGAAAGACGTCTTGATACTCACAGACGACTGGGATTTGCGAAATAGCATCCAATTCACCCTTCTCATTGAGAGAAAACAACCGGATTGTATTATCCCGAGCAGCAAAGAGAATGACATCCTCGGACGAATGAGTGAGTTGAATCTGCCTGGCTGCACAATCGAGGTGAGCCTTGTGTTTAGAGAGCCAGTCCATCCCAAGAATGAGATCAATATCGGAATCGCCAAGAACAATTGGGGAAGAAACGAACTTGTAGTCGCCCAAAGTGATAGTAACCTCCGGAACGCAGGTGTTAGCTGTCATCTGCTTGCCCGGTGACACAATTTGCAAGGCACTTTGCAGATACTGATAATCGCACTCATACTTTGATGCAAAAGGTTTGGAAATGAAACAATGCGATGCACCCGTGTCAAAAAGAACTTTTGCAGGAATATCATTAACAGGAAGGTTAGCCATGATGACATCCGAAGAATCCTCTGCTTGAGCTGCATTCACCATATTGACCTTGGCGGACTTGGGGTTATGCTTGACCACTGTTGTACTTGCCGATCTGGCAGGAGGAGGAGGAGGAAGACGCCTCTGGTTGAAACACTTGTTGGCATAGTGACCCTTCTGTTGGCACTTGTTGCACGTGACCTCTGAGAGGGGACGGTGGTACGGAGCACTCGATCTTGGAGCTTGAGACGAAGTCTTGTTCTGAAAGCCTGGGTTGGGTGGGTGGGAAGAACCACTGCCCCCTTTGCTCTTCTGCTGATACGGCTGACGGAACGGCGGAGGAGGAAGCCAATACTTCTGCTGCTTGGCCACTTGAGTAGAGGAAGAAGGCGTAGTGTCTCTGACTCGCTTCCTGGAAGCATCACACCTCAACTGAGCAGCCTCTTGCTTCAGTGCCATGTTGTAGAACTCATCGTATCTCAGCGGCTCGAAGAGGAAAAGAGCGAGCTGAATTTATTCACGGAGACCACTCCTGAACTGATAGATCATGCTCTTCTCATCAGGAACATCCTCCTTGGCAAAACGGGCGAGCTTCTGGAACAACTTGTTGTAGTCATAGACAGACAAAGAGCCTTGCTTCAGATTGCGGAATTCCTCACGTTTGCTTTCAGTCACACTCTGAGGGATGTGATGAGCTCGAAAATCACGACGGAAATCATCCCAAGTGATCAAACGTCCACCTCTGGAATCCCTGTACTGCTGGAACCACTCTGCAGCCTGATCTTTGAGCTGGAAAGAAGCGAACTTGACGAAATCTTCAGGCCTGACGTTGCTGCATTCAAAATACTTGCCCAGATCCACTAGCCAATCGTCAGCATCGGTAGCCTCAACACAATTAATGAACGTCTTTGGACCATTTGCGAGGAATTGGTTCAGAGTAGCAAAATGGTTCTGATTGTTGCCTTGATTCCCTTGGCTGCCTTGATTGCGTTCTTGGAGGATTTGCATGTTCAACTGTGTATTTGCATTGGTTGCGGCCATCACAGCTTGCCAAGCCTCCGGAGGAGGTGGAGGTGGTGGCGGATCAGGGTTCGGAGTCGTGCGCGTTGGAGGAGCCATCCTGAAGAGGTTGACCACCATTAGCACACAAATAGACAAATATTGAAGGTGAATCCAACGGAATGAAAATTGCAACATAAAGTCTTCACATCTGAACAAAATGAACGAATGCACTTCTCTTAAAGTGGTCACATATTCCTAAATTGTGAAGCCACGAAGAATTAGGTAGAAGAGGTAAATCAACGAGGGATGGAATCAACATATGACTTCGAAGCAACTCGAATACCACAACTCAAAATAAAACCAAGGGTTGGCTTGCGGAGTAAGCCGGAACAAACATATGATAGAGATTTCGTCCGAAGTTTTCGTGGTGGGACCTACATGGGCTCAATCGTACAACACCATCATGTACAAGGCAGTGCACATGACATACGAAGCGTCCCCGAGTCAGCATAGCCAATGACTCTTTAAGACACAACGAGACCACTGTAAAATCGACCGTGAATAGGCGAACCACTAGACGTCGAACCCCAATTTCATATCATACATCTGTCGGAAGGATATCCTAAGAGCTACTTGAATTCCCACCTATGAAACTCCCAAAACTTTCCGGTTATGCAATCAGGTGTTGGGGATACAGGGGAAGCATAATATCTCACCCAAACTAGCAATACCTACATCCAGCTGTATCCATCCTTCAACACATAACCAAGAAACCTTCGGAAACCATCTACCTCAACCTTCAAAAAGCATCCGTTATACAAGTTATGGCGATACTCCCGAAATCCCACCCCAGTACTGGGTAGCGTCGAGGTTATCTCACCAACGAACTGCATAAAGGAGATTTTCGATGTCGCGAACATATCTCAAGTATACCAGAATTGCAACGATAAAATTATGATGACAACACCTCAGAGCTCAACTCCCCGGGACACTTCCACTAAACCCCTGACAGGAGGCACCAAGATAGTATTCTCATCATAAGCCATCGGAACAAATCCAAGATACTCGCGTGATCCTAATTTTTTTTTGTGAAATTTGAGAAGAGAAGAGTCAAAACTCTACGTCAGGATGCCTTACCAGAGCGATGAGGAGACTGGGAAGTAAAAAGAATTCCTAAGCTCTCCGATATATAATTCCTAAAGGACTCAAAACATTTTTCTAGACACAACTCGGCTGCTAAAAACGATCAAGCAATGGGGGCTCCTAAGGTCGGGGAAGGCTCTGATTACCAACTTGTAACGCCCTCGATGCGGCTATATCTCCCACGTGTCGAGGCACGACTTAGAGGCATAACCGCATTGAAAGCAATGTCGCAAGTCGGGAAATCATCACACATCCCATGTACATAAATAATATAAAGGGGAGGAACATAGTTGGCTTACACTCGCCACGTCACATCAAAGTACATAAATAACATCCATCATACAAATCACTCATGGCCCGACTACGGCGCCAAAATAGAAAAGACCCCCAACATGCGACAAGGCCCTGAATCTAACCCCGACTGGGCACCACTACTGATCATCAGGAAAAGACACATAGTAACGCTGAGAGTCCTCGTCGTACTCCCACTTGAGCTCAAGCGCGCCATCTGGAGCTGTATCATCTGTCCCTGCATCTAGTGTAATAGTAATCCATGAGCCACAGGGACTCAGCAATCTCGCACCCTCGCGATCAAGACTATTTAAGTTTAATAGGTAGGAAAGGGGTAATGTATAAGTGGAGCTGCAGCAATCGACTAGCATATATGGTGGCTAACTTATGCACAAAAGAGAGCGAGAAGAGGAGGCAAAGCACGAGCGGGCAACTAGAGAGCAACCTGCGCAAACATAACTCCAACACCGTGTCCACTTCCCGGACTCCGCCGAGAAGAGGCCATCACGGCAACACACTCAGTTGATTCATTTTAATTAATTAAGGTTCAAGTTATCTACAACCGGACATTAACAAATTCCCATCTGCCCATAACCGCGGGCACGGCTTTCGAAAGATCAATCCCTGCAGGGGGTCCCAACTTAGCCCCTAACAAGCTCTCACGGTCAACGAAGGAATAGACCTCCACCCATGAAAGCAAAACCGTGACTCTCGCGAAATAAAAAAAACACATTTTTTCCGTTTTCGAGAGGCACAGCCGTGACTCTCGCGAAAGCAAAACCATGACTCTCATGAAAGAAAAAAAAGAAAACGTGTTTTTTCACGCAAGATAATTTTTTTTCAAAATGTTTTTTTGATTGAAAAGCTAAGGAAGACCGGTGAAAAACCAAAACGTCAAAAAACCGAAAAACCGTTTAAAAAGACGAAAACGCGTGCAAAAAAAAAACAAAATCCGAAAGAAGCGACCAGAGCGCAACATGTGGCGAATGGCTGAGAGCGCACCAAGTGACGCTGATCGTTGCGAGGCTCCTGAAGGAGCGCTCATTAACTAGTTGTTCTCTACAAAACATGCACGTTCACAGGCCGGCAGCCCACTCTAGCATTTTTGTTTTGCAGTCCAGCAGGTTGCCAGTTAGTTTCCGTGACTCCCGCGCTTAGCACTCCCGTTCTGATCGCGTGTAGCAGTTTCTCTCGGGATGGCCATCATTAGAACTTTTTTTTGAGAGAAGGCCATCATGGCTAGCTTTTTTTGCGATGGAAATAGGGTGTTTTATTCCAAACTCATAGAATTACAATCCTTAGCAACAAGTTCAGAAATAAAAGGAGGGGATTGGTTAAGCCAGCACGCGGTGCTATCCCCAGATCTACCATAATAAGACGTTGAAGTTAAGTGGGATTTTCAAAATCCTGCGAACGTCAACAGGGTTGAAGATAGACTTGATTAAAGTCTCATCCCAATTTCCATTTGTGGGGTCGATGAGATCATTGACAATAGTTAGGACAGTATGACCATGCTGAGTAATTACCATTCTGTCTACACTGCTTGGGACCCAGGGATCCGTCCAGATGTTCACTTTCTCTCATGTCCCAATTCGCTAAATATACCCCAGTTTGAAGGTCTCCAACCCCTTAATAATACTCTGCCACGTAAATGAAGCCCCCTTTTTAAGGGTTACCTGTAATAAGCTCTCATTAGGGAAGTACTTTGCCTTTAGTACTTTTGCACACAGTGACTCTGAATTATTGAGTAACCTTCAACATTGCTTAGAGAGCATTGCTAGATTAAAAGAATACAGATCTCGGAATCCCATTCCCCCTTCACTCTTCGGATAGCATAGTTTCCACCAACTATATCAATGCATCCTCTTATGTTCTTCATCATCTCCCCATCAGAACTGGGAAATTAAGTATGTTATCTCTTTGCATATTCCTTTGGGTAAGCTGAAAACTGACATAGCAAACACAGGAATGGCTTGTGCCATAGACTTTAGGAGGATCTCCTTTCCTCCTATGGATAGGCCATCGTTAGAACTTAGATCGAGCAGAGAGAGGTCTCGGCTCTCTAGCAGGGCGAGGGCGGAAGACGTCGGCTCAAACGTGTGTATGTGTGCGGCCACCGGCCGGCCACGCCCCACGGCATAGTTATACGGCGGCACGGCGCATCGTCCCTTGCCACATTTGTCGACCTAAGTCCTTTTATACTAGGCCCAATTTTGTGTTGCTAGTGCAGGCTACTTTTTTGTTAAACATTTTTTCAAAATCTCACATCAAGATGAAGTCTTATTTTATTCTATTAGCTACAAAGGCTATAATTCATAGAGCTTGAATTGATTTCAGATTTACTTGTGTTTGTTTTATAAAACAGAAAGAGTCATCAACCACGTATCGTCAAAGAAACAATATCTTGAATCAGATGCTTGATCCCAAAAGGGCGCTATCGAATCCCAAATGACTCAATGGATTGATGAGAATAGCACGTGAAAATGATGGCTCGGAGAACATTTACTACAAAGATATGATGAAAGATTTCATTTCAAGAAATACTAGACGAGTGCTGCTTTTTGGTAGAAAGTGAGGTAAGTTTATAAGTTTATTTCTTTAGTACCATCTTTACTACTTTACCATTATTATATAATATATTTTCTAAATATTGTACCAAATAACACATATTTGAAATTATATAATTAAGAGAAAGTATGCTTTACTTGTATTGGTTCTTCGGTATATGATTATATTTTAAAAATTTAGAGCCCTATTTTGATTTTCGTCCTGGGCCCCAAATTTCTGGAGCCGGCCCTGGGCAACAGTGGTAGGATGCCTTCCTTCTTGCCCATCTCGTACAGAGCTATTGCCGAGAGCACCTTCGCATCTGACGTCGTGCGCCAGAGCTGGTCATAGGGGACCACACGCAGCTTGATTAGCTTACCATGGTCCTGCAGGCCCGTTTCCTTCCCTTGGGGAGCCTGATAGTCTCCTCGTCCACGTGCCCCCTTGTAAAGGAACAAACCAATCTCTTCGTCACAGCCACCCTGGTAAAAAGAGGAAGCTGGTTAGTCGAGGTATTGCACGACCAGGAGCAAGTGTAAGTTCTTAGAACGGGTGTCAAAATTGCATTAGCATGGATCAAGAGAACTTTTCAATTCCAGGTATATGATGCCAACTGAACATCCCTTTTATAGAAGTTTTTCTGAATCACATGACGGATTTGCTATGCAGTAGTCTTTGCTATGTTTCCAAGCAGCATATATAGCAGGATTATTACAGATATGCAAAGTTATTGCGAACTGAATTCATCCATCCGTTTTCTACCTTTTGTGCTGCGTGTGATTCTCAACAAAAGCATATGGGTATAATGAGGCAAGGAACCCAGACTACGTATATCAATCAGGTCTGCCTAGTGCACGTAAGCCAATCTGAGTCAAGTTATGTTATTCTTTTCTGAAACAGAAGTTATGCCCTAATTATGAACTGAAGGGAATGATGGTAGCATTCTGCAGCTAGTAGCAGGGTCCAACAAAGCAGTAAGATCAACCATGCCCTCTAGATTTAACTTCATACCGGTTTCTTCTTCGACATAGAAAAGATATGATGAATAAAAGTTGTTGAGAGTTGACAAACATGGTTTTGGTCATCGTTGCAATTAATAGGAAGTAATAAATAAAGAGAGGTCTTCACATATAAATATACTATCTTGGACATCTTTTATGATTGTGAGCGCTCATTAAAATATGACATGCTAAAGAGTTGACATTGGACAAGGAATACAACGTAATGGGTTATGTTTTCTTACATCTGAGATAAATTATATTGTCATGGATCATCCAACATGGTTGAGCTTGCATTTCCCCCTCATGCTAGCCAAATTCATCGCACCAAGTAGAGATACTACTTGTGCTTCCAATACCCTTAAACCAGTTTTGCCATGAGAGTCCACCGTACCTACCTATGGATTGAGTAAGATCCTCCAAGTAAGTTGTCATTGGTGCAAGCAATAAAAATTGCTCTCTAAATATGTATGACTTATTAGTGTGGGAGAAAATAAGCTTTATACGATCATGTGATATGGAAGAAATAAAAGCGACAGACTGCATAATAAAGGTCCATATCACAAGTGGAAATATAAAGTGACGTTCTTTCGCATTAAGATTTTGTGCATCCAACCATAAAAGTGCACGACAACCTCTGCTTCCCTCTGCGAAGGGCCTATCTTTTACTTTTATCTCCTACCTTGCATAAGACTCATGGTGATATTCACCCTTCCTTTTTACATTTTAACCTTTGGAAAGCACAGTATGTTGGAAAGATCCTGGTATATATGGCTAATTGGATGTGAGTTTTCATGAACTATTATTGTTGACATTACCCTTGAGGTAAAACGTTGGGAGGCAAAACTATAAGCCCCTATCTTTCTCTGTGTCCGATTAAAACTCCATACCCATAAGTATTGTGTGAGTGTCAGCAATTGTGAAAGACTATATGATAGTTGAGTATGTGGACTTGCTGAAAAGCTCTTATATGTTGACTCTTTATTATGTTATGATAAATTGCAATTGCTCCAATGACTGAGATTATAGTTTGTTAGTTTTCAATGAAGTTTACGATTCATACTTGAAATTGTGATTGAATTATTACTCTAGCACAAGAAATCATATGACAAGAATTATATAAGTTGTTGTTCTAAGAATGATCATGATGCCCTCATGTCCGTATTTTACTTTTATCGACACCTCTATCTCTAAACATGCGGACATATTTTTCGATTTCGGCTTTCGCTTGAGGACAAGCGAGGTCTAAGCTTGGGGGAGTTGATACGTCCATTTTGCATCATGCTTTTATATCGATATTTATTGCATTATGGGCTGTTATTACACATTATGTCACAATACTTATGCCTATTCTCTCTTATTTTACAAGGTTTACATAAAGAGGAAGAATGCCGGCAGCTGGGATTCTGGGCTGGAAAGTGAGCAAATATTAGAGACCTACTCTGCACAGCTCCAAAAGTCCTGAACCTTTACGGAAGACGTTTTCAGAATATATAAAAAATACTGAGCGCAAGAAGTTCACCAGGGGGGCACACCCTGCCCACGAGGGTGGGGGCGCGCCCTACCCCCCTGGGCGCGCCCCCTACCTCATGGGCCCCCTGGTGGCCCTCCGATGGCCATCTTCTGCTATATGGAGTCTTTCGATGAGGAAAAAATCATAAGCCATCTTCTCGGACGAAACTCCGCCGCCATGAGGTGGAACCTTGGCAGAACCAATCTAGGGCTCTGGCAGAGCTGTTCTGCCAGTGAAACTTCCATCTGGGAGGGGGAAATCATTTCCATCGTCGTCACCAACGCTCCTCTCATCAGGAGAGGGCAATCTCCATCAACATATTCACCATCACCATCTCCTCTCAAAACCCTAGTTCATCTCTTGTATCCAATTCTTGTCTCCAAGTCCGGGATTGGTACTAGTAGGTTGCTAGTAGTGTTAATTACTCCTTGTAGTTGATGCTAGTTGGTTTATTTGGTGGAAGATCATATTTTCAGATCCTATATGCATATTAATGCCCCCATGATTATGAACATGATTATGCTTTGTGACTAGTTACGTTTGTTCCTGAGGACATGGGAGAAGTCTTGCTATTAGTAGTCATGTGAGGTATTCGTTCGATATTTTGATGAGATGTATGTTGTCTCTCCTCTAGTGGTGTTATGTGAACATCGACTACATAACACTTCACCATTACTTGGGCCTATAGGAAGGCATTGGGAAGTAATAAGTAGATGATGGGTTGCTAGAGTGACAGAAGCTTAAACCCGAGGTTATGTGTTGCTTCGTAAGGGGCTGATTTGGATCCATATGTTTCATGCTATGGTTAGGTTTACCTTAATACTTTTGTTGTAGTTGCGGATGCTTGCAATAGAGGTTAATCATAAGTGGGATGCTTGTCCAAGTAAGGACAGTACCCAAGCACCGGTCCACCCACATACCAAATTATCAAAGTACCGAACGCGAATCATATGAACGTGATGAAAACTAGCTTGACGATATTCCCATGTGTCGCCGGGAGCGCTTTTCTCTATATAAGAGTTTGTCCAGGATTGTCCTTTGCTACAAAAAGGATTGGGCCACCTTGCTGCACTTTATTTACTTTAGTTACTTGTTGCTCGTTACAAATTATCCTATCACAAAACTATCTGCTACCACTTATTTCAGTACTTGCAGGGAATACCTTGCTGGAAACTGCTTATCATTTCCTTCTGCTCCTCGTTGGGTTCGACACTCTTACTTATCGAAAGGACTATGATAGATCACCTATACTTGTGGGTCATCATTGATCGAGATGCGTTAAGTCAAGGTGCAGCATGCCAAGAATATCCAGGTTGATAATATGGTTCCTAGCCTCCGAGGCCCCAAACGCCGCACCAAAGTAGGCATCAACTACCGACGCAACCTCCTCTTGCCCAGCATATAGGTTCCCATTATGTTTCACAGCTCTTATGGCATTCTTTCTCTGCCAGTGGCTGGCCTGTTGATGGAAAAGCCTAGTGTTGCCATCCCCCTCGGGCAGTTGCAGTAGCCGAGACCTTTACCTCGCTATAGTCCTCTCCAGGGAGCTCAAACCAAGCAGCTTCTTCTTCAGGCATTTCCTCAGCTCCCTCTTAGTGTCAGATAAAACTCTTCCTTCCATGGCGGTGTCAAGTTGCTTGATAACCTCGAGAGCAATTGCTATTTGCGGCTTCACATTTCCGATCCACCGGTCGCTCCACCTTTGGAGACTCACCGTAGTGGCTTTTAGCTTGTTCTGAAGCGTAAGATAGTCATTTGAAGCATCAGGTGTTGAGCTCCAAGCTAGCTTTACCACATCCATAAACCCTTCCTCTCTAGTCCAGAATGATTCAAACTTGAACCGGCTTTTCATGCTGATAGACACATTCATATCAAGCACCAACGGACAATGGTCCGAGACCGCCGTACCCAAGGCCGAGAGAAAGCATGTTGGGTAGGCCACATCCCATTCATTTGACATGAACACATGATCGATTTTCTCCAAGGTGGCAACTCTCCTTTCATTTGACCACGTGTACCTTCTTCCATTCAAGTATATCTCCTTAAGCTCAAGGGAATTTAGCTTTGCACGAAACCTCCCTAGCAACCCGCGGTTTATCATGGCATTGTTCTTGTCCTCCTCACAAGCAATGAGGTTGAAGTCCACGGCCACAAGCCAAGGCCCCGCGTGCAGGTCTCGAATATCCACCAATTCTTGCAGAAACTCCACCTTCTCGGACTCCTCTTGCGGGCCATACACACACGTGAGCCACCAAGGTTGCTCATCCTCGGGACACTTGGCTAGCGCCATTAGCGTATGGTTAGTAAAGTGCGGGTTAGAAAGTTGAATTAATGTGACATCCCAAGCCACCATAATCCCTCCACGTGTTCCCAACGCAGGCAAATAGAAAAACTTCTCAAACTTAGCACTGAGGCATTGCCGTACAACATTCACGGATACATCATGCAATTTGGTCTCTTGGAGACACACTATGGCCGGGCTGGCCGTAGTAACCACCTGGTAAACAGTGTTCCGACGGGAAGGTGCATGTAGCCCGCGAACATTCCGTACAATCATCCTCAAAGGTTGAGTATTCATTATGAAGTCCTACCAAACCGCCGGCGTGGCCGCTAGCACACTACCGCCCCCTCGAGAGGCACAGTAGGTGACTCCCAACCGAACAAAGCCAACACCGCGGCAATGTGTGCGTCTGAAAGCGGCCGAGAGAATAGCTCCACATACATCTTTAGCGCATCCTCCGAGATGACTTCCCCTTCATGCACCAAACACAGTTTACGGATGAGAACTTGCTGCTGCATGGATGCCCCATGTTTGGCCAACCTTGCGCTCCTCCTTAGTGTAACATCCATTCTTCTCTTCTTTCTCGGGTTACGTGTCTATGCCACAGATGACCAACTAGGTTGCAGCGGTAACAGCGGAGAGAGGGATTTGCACATCTCAGCACGCATCCTCTCTACGTCGCCATGCTGCAGCACAACCCCTTCTGCACGAAGCGGCATAGCCAGTACCTGCTCCGCCCCTATATGACCAGCTAACGTGGGCGCGTCCACTGGCTCATCCGCCTGCTGCGCGTTACGTACGCTGCATGTTGCATGGGTGCAACTGCCCTCTGATAGGCACACTTGGAAAGTTTGCATGGACTCCACCTGCCCATTTTGTCCGCACCTACACGTGCCGCCCCCAACTCGTGAGATAGTGATTCCAACGCAGCCCAAAAATCCGCTAAAAAGTTGGCTATGTCCTCTTCCAACGGTCCCACTAGGGAGATACGGCATGATCCTATCTGCACGGAATCAGCTGCATAGATCCCCAGTAGCCTCCTGATTCCCCAACCTGACCATCTCAGACGCACCTCCAGTCATTTCGGCCAGAGCCCATCTCAGCAGCTGCACCGAGGCAGGGGAGACAAGCTGTTCCTCCACACGATCCACGCTTACACCAGGCCCCACCTGCGCTGCATGACCAAGAGAGATGACAAGCGACCCGGACTGCTCCACTATTGGCTGCCGAAAAGCTGCATCTTCATCCGGCCCCACAGCAGGGCCCAAGCATACCCTTGTGACGGTAGCCACACGGCTGTTGCTCACCAGCGTGCGGACTGGATCCAAGGTGATTCGAACTTGCCGCCCCACCGGCGGCGGCACCACCGTCGACGACCCAACCGTGCTGACCGAATAATCCCCAACACCAACAGCGCCCCTCCTGGGCCTGTCCATACCACCTCTAGGCGGCTCATCATCATTCCCAAAGGACGGCGGCGGCGGTGGAGGAGGATTGTGTCGGCCCGCATCACCATCGTTGACCATCATCGGCTCCACGAGAACAATAATGTCAATCGAATACCACAGCATCTTGGCCCGCCGTCCAGCAACCACCTGATGACTGTTCTCCTTCTCCCAAAGGTTCCGCCTTGGCTCGTTGATGAAGAGCATCCGGCGTCGCGGGATCCGTCGCAGCCGGTCCGTACGAAGCCACACACGAAAATCTACCATCTCCAGCCGCCGAGCAATGCTATCATCAACCCCCACAACATACCCAAGGCCACACAGGGTCACACTCACTGTCCTCTCATTCCAGGCGTGCGTCGGGACACCACACAAGGCAATCAGGGCCAAAGATGGCAGCGATGCCGCTGTGGCATGTGCCTGCCTATTCCACGACCGTAGATTCAGCTCGAACCAAGATGAATGCGCACGCCCTGCACGAATCATCCTATCGCGTGTCGCTCCATCTCAGCATAGCGCAAGGAAGTCATCGGGGAAGAAGGCCCAGATAGACATATCAGCCGGACCGATATCAAACGCCGCATGCAAGACCTCTGCCGCTAACGCCAGATCCACCATAGGCCCGTTGCCAGTCACTCTAACCAGGACGGCACGGGCAAGCTCTGCCTCCATCTGCCATATGTCGCCGGCCGCCTCTAGTAAGCAAGCCTCCACCTCCACCAGGTTTTTGCGCTCCTCATGAGCCCGCACCTCCACCGGCAGCACCGACGCCCAGTGTTCAAAAGGCAACGAGAACTCCGGCCCCGCGGCCGCACCAGCAGCCCGCAACGCGCCCTGGGATGGCGCCCGCACCACATCGCCCCAGAGCCGAATAGCGCCCGGAGGAGGAGGGCCAAGAGGTGCCGCCGCCAGAGCGGGGACGACACTATGGTGGCCGCCGGCGCCGGAGCGGCGATACGTCTCCAACATATCTATAATTTTTGATTGCTCCATGATATATTACCTACTGTTTTGGACTATATTGGGCTTTATTTTCCATTTTTATTTTATTTTTGGGACTAACCTATTAACCGGAGGCCCAGCCCAGAATTGCTGTTTTTTTGCCTATTTCAGTGTTTCGGAGAAACAGAATATCAAACGGAGTCCGAACGGAATAAAACCTTCGGGAACGCGATTTTCTCATCAGATAAGACCCAGGAGAATTGGACCCTCCGCCAAGAAAGCCACGAGGAGGTCACGAGAGTGGAGGGTGCCCCCTAGTGCACGCCCCCTGCCTCGTGGGCCCCTCGAAGCTCCACCGACATACTCCTTCTTCCTATATATATCCACGTACCCCCAAACGATCAGATACGGAGCCAAAAACCTAATTCCACCGCCGCAACTTTCTGTATCCACGAGATCCCATCTTGGGGCCTGTTCTAGAGCTCCCCCGGAGGGGGCAACGATCACGGAGGGCTTCTACATCATCATCCAAGCCCCTCCAATGAAGTGTGAGTAGTTTACTTCAAACCTATGGGTCCATAGTTAGTAGCTAGATGGCTTCTTATCTCTTTTGGATCTTAATACAATGTTCTCCCCCTCTCTCGTGGAGATCTATTCGATGTAATCTTCTTTTTGCGGTGTGTTAGTTGAGACCGATGAATTGTGGGTTTATGATCCAGTCTATCTATGAATAATATTTGAATCTTCTCTAAATTCTTTTATGTATGATTGGTTATCTTTGCAAGTCTCTTTGAATTATCAGTTTGGTTTGGCCTACTAGATTGGTTGTTCTTGCCATGGGAGAAGTGCTTAGCTTTGGGTTCGATCTTGCGGTGTCCTTTCCCAGTGACAGAAGGGGCAGCAAGGCACGTATTGTATCGTTGCCATCGAGGATAACAAGATGGGGTTTTTATCATATTGCATGAAACTATCCCTCTACATCATGTCATCTTGCTTAAGGCGTTACTCTGCTTTTAACTTAATACTCTAGATGCATGCTGGATAGCGGTCGATGAGTGGAGTAATAGTAGTAGATGCAGGCAGGAGTCGGTCTACTTGTCTTGGATGTGATTCCTATATACATGACCATACCTAGATATTCTCATAACTATGCTCAATTCTGTCAATTGCTCAACAGTAATTTGTTCACCCACCGTAGAATACTTATGCTCTTGAGAGAAGCCACTACTGAAACCTATGGCCCCCGGGTATCTTTCTCATCATATCAATCTCCATCACTTTATTATTGCTTTACTTTTACTTTGCTTTTACTTTTTTACTTTGCATCTCTATACCAAAAATATTATTTATCATCTCTATCAGATCTCACTTTCATAAGTGACCGTGAAGGGATTGACAACCCCTAAGCGCGTTGGTTGCGTTGAGCTATTGTTTTTGTGTAGTTACGAGGGACTCGCGCGTAGCCTCCTACTGGATTGATACCTTGGTTCTCAAAAACTGACGGAAATACTTACGCTACTTTGCTGCATCATCCTCTCCTCTTCGGGGAAATCCAACGCAGTGCTCTGGAGGTAGCAAGAAGAATTTCTGGCGCCGTTTCCGGGGAGTCTGCGCAAAAGTCAACATACCAAGTACCCATCACAATCCCTATCTCCCGCATTACATTATTTGCCATTTGCCTCTCGTTTTCCTCTCCCCCCAATTCACCCTTGCCGTTTTATTCGCCCTCTCTCTCTCTCTATCCTCCCTCTCTTTCTCTATTTGCCTCTTTTTACCCGTCTGCCTTTTTGTTTGCTTGTGTGTTAGTTTTCTTGCTTGTCGTCATGGCTAGTCTCATATCTTCTCTGTTGTCTCCCAAGAATGAAGTTCTAAATTTTAAACAAAGGGAGGGATAAAATCTAAAAGATGCTTGGTATAGAATTTGCAATGCTCAAAATAGATCTACCAGGAAGCAATCTACTTCAGTTCTTCTCCGCAATTTTTATGTAGGTGCTAGTCCTTGGTATAGATATATCCTTGATACCATTACCGGAGGGAATTTCTTGGGTAGCCATACTTTTGATTCTTATAATGCTATGTTAGATTTATTTGGCTCACCACCTCTTTTGGTTAATGGAACTATGTTAACTTTGGAGCATGTTATGCAAAGACTTGAAATTATTGAAAATAAAGTTGCGACCATTGAATTAATTGAAAATCTAGATAAAAAGATCCACAATCAAATTACTCAATATAGATCTAAGGTAGGAATGACTTTGAAAAATATTAAGGAAAAGGAACCCATAGTTAATGAGAAAATAAATCTAGATTCCACTAGAATCGATAAACTTGAGGGTATCATTACGAACTTGGGAACCGCTTTTTCTTCCGTAAAGAATACTCCAAGTCCTCCTACTAAAATTGCCAAGCTTATGTATGTTCCTAAAAATAAGGGTGAATCATCTAGTAAGGAAACTGCGGATCTTAAATCTATAAGTATTCATCCCAATCTTTTTGCTATCATTAAGGAACCAATTGCTACAAATGAATTTTTCGATCTTGTGCCTAAGAGTTTGATAATCACTAGAAAGAAAGAAATTCCTAAGGGAGATAGATGCCTCATTGAAGAATTGCCTACCAAATATGGCAATACCTAGATCTATTTTTGCTTGTTATGCCTAGCTAGGGGCGTTAAACGATAGCGCTTGTTGGGAGGCAACCCAATTTTATTTTTATTCCTAGCTTTTTGCTCCTGTTTAGTAAAAAATAAATTATTTAGCCTCTGTATTGGTTGTGTTTTTTTGTGTTGGAGAGTAATATTTAGTTAATTCTTTTTGCAGATGATTAATAGATAAATTCCTCACGTCCAAAAATTTATTTTATAATTTTTGGGGTTCCAGATCTTGCGGTAGCTACAGATTACTACAGACTATTCTGTTTTTGACAGATTCTGTTTTTCGTGTCTTCTTTGCTTATTTTGATGAATCTATGGCTAGTAAAATAGTTTATAATCCATAGAGAAGTTGGAATACAGTAGGTTTAACACCAATGTAAATAAAGAATGAGTTCATTACAGTACCTTGAAGTGGTCTTTTGTTTTCTTTCGCTAACGGAGCTCACGAGTTCTCTACTTTAAGTTTTGTGTTGTGAAGTTTTCAAGTTTTGGGTAAAGATTTGATGGATTATGGAAGAAGGAGTGGCAAGAGCCTAAGCTTGGGGATGCCCATGGCACCCCCAAGATAATCTAAGGACACCTAAAAGCCAAAGCTTGGGGATGCCCCGGAAGGCATCCCCTCTTTTGTCTACTTCTATCGGTAACTTTACTTGGAGCTATATTTTTATTCACCACATGATATGTGTTTTGCTTGGAGAGTCTTTTATGATTTGAGTCTTTGCTTGTTAGTCTACCACAATCATCCTTGCAGTACACACCTTTTGAGAGAGCCATACATAATTTTGAATTTGATAGAATACTCTATGTGTTTCACTTATATCTTTTGAGCTCTATAGTTTTACTCTAGTGCTTCACTTATATCTTTTGAGTTATATAATTTTGCTCTAGTGCTTCACTTATATACTTTAGAGCACGGTGGTGGATTTGTTTTATAGAAACTATTGATCTCTCATGCTTCACTTATATTATTTTGAGAGTCTTAATAGCATGGTAATTTGCTTAATAATAATATGCTTGGTATTCAAGGTTTGTAAAACTTTCTTTTGAGTGCGTTGAATACTAAGAAAAAATTGATGCTTGATAATTGTTTTGAGATATGAGGATGGTGATATTAGAGTCATGCTAGTTGAGTAGTTGTGAATTTGAGAAATGCTTGTGTTAAAGTTTATGATTCCCGTGGCATGCACGTATGGTGAACCGTTATGTGATGAAGTCGGAGCATGATTTATTAATTGATTGTCTTCCTTATGAGTGGCGGTCGGGGACGAGCGATGGTCTTTTCCTACCAATCTATCCCCCTAGGAGCATGCGCGTAATACGTTGCTTTGATAACTTCTAGATTTTTGCAATAAGTATATGAGTTCTTTATGACTAATGTTGAGTCCATGGATTATACGCACTTTCCTTCCTTCCACCATTGCTAGACTCTCTAATACCACGCACTTTTCGCCGGTATGATACACCCACCAAATACCTTCCTCAAAACAGCCACCATACCTACCTATCATGGCATTTCCATAGCCATTCTGAGATATATTGCGATGCAACTTTCCACCGTTCTGTTCATTATGACATGCTCCATCATTGTCATATTGCTAGGATGATCACATAGTTGACGTTGTATTTGTGGCAAAGCCACCGTTCATAATTCTTTCATGCATGTCACTCTTGATTCATTGCATATCCCGGTACACCGTCGGAGGCACTCATATAGAGTCATATTTTGTTCTAAGTATTGAGTTGTAATTGTTGAGTTGTAAGAAAAATAAAAAGTGTGATGGTCATCATTTTTAGAGCATTGTCCCAAGTGAGGAAAGGATGATGGAGACTATGATTCCCCCACAAGTCGGGATGAGACTCTGGACGAAAAAAAGAGGCCATAAAAAAAGAGAAGGCCCAAACAAAAAATGAGAGAAAAAGAGAGAAGGGACAATGTTACTATCCTTTTACCACACTTGTGCTTCAAAGTAGCACCATGATCTTCATGATAGAGAGTCTCTCATTATGTCACTTTCATATACTAGTGGGAATTTTTCATTATAGAACTTGTCTTGTATATTCCAATGATGGGCTTCCTCAAAATGCCCTAGGTCTTCGTGAGAAAGCGAGTTGGATACACACCCACTTAGTTTCTTTTGTTGAGCTTTCATATACTTATAGCTCTAGTGCATCCGTTGCATGGCAATCTCTACTCACTCACATTGATATCTATTGATGGGCATCTCCATAGCTCATCGATACGCCTAGTTGATGTGAAACTATCTTCCCCTCTTTTTGTCTTCTCCACAACCACCATTCTATTCCACATATAGTGCTATATCCAAGTTCTATTAACATCAGTAAAGTCAATACAAAGCCTCCATTTTCCATTTGCCTTGCGCACTACAACAGGATTGGCCAACCACGTGGGATGGAGCACTCCTCTGACAAGGCCTGCTGCTTCCAATTTCTTGATTTCTTCTGCTATGAATTCTTGGCGCTCCACTGCCTGTTTCCTGACCTTCTGCTTGACGGGCCGCGCATGAGGACAAACGGCAAGATGGTGCTCAATTACTTTCCTGGGAACACCGGGGATATCAGACGGTTGCCATGCAAACACGTCGACATTCGCCCGCAGGAAAGTAACGAGCGCGCTTTCTGATTTAGGGTCAAGCGTGGCACTGATGGTGAAGGTACCACCAGTGCCGTCCTCCTTGGCGGACACCTTCTTGGTATGTGGTGGAGCTGCCATTGCCTTCTTACACTTGCCGGTGGAGCTCGATGGTGCGCCCTCGACGGCAGCACAGCACTCCGAGGAGGTGCGCTTGCCGGACTCGGTCTTCTTCTTCCCCCGGTAGCTTCAGCGGCAAGTGTCTTGCGATCTGTTGCAGCTGCTGCTTCCCGGTAGATCCTGTCGGCGCAGATAAGGGCATCCTTCTTGTCACCAGGGACAGAGATGACGCTTATCGGGCCTGGCATCTGGAGCATGTTGTATGCATAGTGAGAGGCTGGCATGAACTTGGCGAGTGCTGGACGGCCGAGTATCCCATTGTAAGGCAATGGGAAATCGGCAACGTCAAAAGTGACCCTTTCCATTCTGAAATTCAGCTTGCTGCCAAATGTCACCGGCAACGTGACCTTCCCTTTCGGCTTGCTCCTTCCCGGGTTAATTCCTTGGAATGTACCGGTCTCTTCGAGCTCGCTGTCCAGGATCTGGAGTTTCTGGAGCACAGCGGAGGAGATCAGATTTAAGCCGGCCCCGCTGTCAACTAGCATCTTAGTGACTTTGAGGTTGCGGATTGTTGGCGAAACCAACAACGGCAAGCACCCGACCGCAGTTGTGCGATCAGGGTGGTCCTCAATGTCAAAGATGATAGGCGTGCTGGACCATTTCAGAAGCTTGCGTGATTCGACAGGTGGCTCTGCCGCATTAACTTCCCGCAGCCACTGTTTGAGTTGGCGGTGGGAAGTATGCAGAGAAGCACCGCCGTCAACACACAAGACTTCTGTAGCTTTCTGAAACTCCTACTCACTGTCCTCAACATCATCCATGTCTTCGTCGTCGTCTTCGTCTTCATCCTTGTCGCGGCCGCGGGGAGGTCTGTCTCCTTGCCGCTGTTTGGCCTTGCCGCGGCGTCCTCCCCAGCCAGCGCGCTTCTTGCCGGCCTCTCCACCGCCTCCTTGGGCTCTCTCCTTGTCGCGCCGCTCGTATTCAGCTTTTTGTTGCTGGACAAGCTGCTCGACCTTCTTGCAGCTCTGGAGATCATGGCCTTTGGTGCGGTGGATCTTGCAGTACTGCTTGTCGGCGGCCGCCACAGCTTGGTAGTTGGTGCATGCGGCAACCTCCTTGCCGGAGCTGCCAACTTTGGCTTGCTTGGCACCACCGTCGTTGCCGGATTGCTCAACGACTAGTACCTCCTTGCCTTTCTTCTTCCTGTTGCGCCTCCGGTTTTTCTTTGCCGGGGCGGCATCTTCGCTGTCAGATCCCCCTGCCCCAGTATTCTCTCCGGGGAGTTTCCTCCCTTCTTCAGCGCATGCACACTTGTCGGCCAGGGCATACAGCTCGCTGACGTCTCTGATCCTGCTCATCGCCACCTCCTCCCGTATCCTGTGATTACGCACGTTCTGATGGAACGCGCTGATAACCGTGGCAGGGTGGATGTCTGGGATGTTGCGCTGTACACGGCTGAATCTCTGGATATACTTGCGCAGGGGCTCTCCTTCCTTCTGGGCAAGCAGGTGGAGGTCACTCTCTTAGCCATGTGGTTTGTGGCCGCCCTTAAAGGCGCCGACAAACTGATGGCACAAGTCCGCCCAAGAGGATATGGAGTTGTCCGGCAAGTGCATGAGCCAGGACCTGACTTCGGGCTTGAGCACCAGCGGGAAGTAGTTGGCAAGGACCTTGTCGTCTCGCCCCCCGGCAGCTTGCACCGCAATGGTGTAGATGCTGAGGAACTCTGACGGGTGCGACTTGCCGTCGTACTTCTCCGACACGTGTGGCTTGAAATGCTTCTGGCTGGGCCACTGGACTTGCCGCAGCTCACGGGTAAACGTAGGGCAACCTACCGCGTACGGCAAGTCGCCTGGTTCTCCGGGCGCATGCATGTCAACAGAAGGCCCAGCGCGCAGGTCTGATTGACGCCGCGCTTCTCTTCGACGCTCGATGCGTGTTCGAGCGTCTTCTTGCTGTCTCTCATGAAGAACTTGGCGCTGGTCGCGACGAGCTCGCGGATCTGATGACGCGGTGGAGTCGCTGTCGAGGTGGATCCGGCGAGTCGGCGATCTTGGCCTTCTAGGCGGAGAGTGCACAGTGGTTGCACCCTCCCCGGTCTTGTCGCCACCGGCTTGCACCTGACTGACTTGCCGTGGCAGCGATGCGCTCGGCTGCCGCGGGTCGTCGCCGTTGGCGAAGCCGATGAGGCTCTGGATAGTGGCCCTCCAGTCATCGATCTTCTCTTGCGCGGGAGGATAATCTAGGAGCAGTTGAGCTCGTGCCAACGCTTCTACCGGAGTGGCGGGCGACGGCGGCGAACGGTGTGAGGAGCGAGATATGCTCGGACTTCTAACTGCGTTAGAAGGAGCAGTACCTCGTCCAGGCGACCGTGCCACGCTTGCGCCAGCATGTTGGCGCGCATGCTGGTCTTGGGCGCTCCGGGATCCGCCAGCTTGATCTTGGCCCAGTAAACGTATGGTACCATGAGTACCATGACGCTGCTCGTCCCGCGCCTCCTGAGATGGGCGCTGTGCGTGTACGGACGCCGAGGTCTTGGAATGCGCTCGGTCGTTGTGGGAGCCGACCGTGCCGCCGATATGCAGCGCAGTCTTGTCTTTGGACCTGGCAGTACCATGAGTGTCGGTGTACTAAAGTAGGGGTACCTTAGTATCCCGAACTTGTGCACGGGCAGTCGCAGCACCCCGCGGCAAGGCTTGCCGGATGACCGCCAAGGCCCTCCGTGGTTCCTTTGGAGCCATTCAAGAACAAAGTATTCGAGCCAAGGCGCAAGACCCCGGCAAGAGGAGCTTGCCGGGAAGGCCACTCAAAGTATCCAAGACCCCGGCAAGAGGAGCTTGCCGGGAAGAAGCACAAAGACCCCGGCAAGAGGAGCTTGCCGGGAAGACCAACCAAGGCATCTCGAGAAGCTCGCTGCGACGCGCTGCGCGTCCCGGCAAGACCCGGTGAGCGACAAGCTCCCGGACGTGACAAGACCCGGTGAGCGACAAGCTCCCGGACGCGACAAGACAACATCCGCGGCAAGGCGCTTGCCGCGGCAAGCTACTACTCCGCAGCCCGCGCTCCAGCTCACCCACCAATGTGTCGCTCTGGGACCGTTCCTGGCGTACGTGGCGGGAGGTTGTGCAGCCAGGGGCATGCGGTGGCAAGCAGGAGCTGACAAGATAGCTATCGTGGCAAACGGTGGCGCCCCTGACGGTCCCTTTCCGCACCATCTAGGCGACACAGACAGGCATTTAATGCCTTTGTCCCCTGCCGTCAGGGTTAGGTATGATACAACTGTAGCAAGCGGTGGCGCCAACTACCACCTCTTTTACATTTTTACCCTCACCTCTGTTGCCACCTGTCGGTGACCCCTTTGACATATAAAAGGAGGCCCATGCGCAACAGTGAGGGGGGGGACGATCATTCTCACGCTCGGTCTCGCTAGCCAGTTGAGCGTACTGTAGCATTCATCGCTCCCGAGCAAGAACACAAATACAAATCAAAGCAGGAGTAGGGTTTTACGCATTCGTGCGGCCCGAACCTGGGTAAACCGATCGCGTCGCTCGTGTGTTCGCCTCGATCTGCTCTTTGCGCATCCTCCGCCCCCTGCCGAACCGAAAGGGGCTCGGTCCACCGATCCCCATAGGTGTACGTGGGATCAGCACCCCCGACATCTTTGGCGCGCCAGGTAGGGGCTGCGTCGTGGCTGTGTGAACCTGATCCGACGTTTGCATGAGCCGAATCTTCGTCATCTTCATCGACATGCCGCCGAAGAAGAAGGCTTCGGAGGTAGCTGCTCCGTCTGCACCGAGCCCACCATCGCCGGAGCGAACGGCTGGTGGAGCAGGCGCCGGCGGAAGAGCGGGCGCCGACGAGGAGGCTCATGCTGCTGCCAAGTCCAAGGACAAGGCTGCACCGCACATCGGCGGCGCGGTCGGCTCCCACAACGATCGAGCGCACTCCAAGACCTCGGCGCCCGTACACGCACCGCGCCCATCCCAGGAGGCGCGGGACCAGCAGCGTCATGGTACTCCTGGTACCATACGTTTGTGGGGCCAAGATCAAGTCGGTGGATCCCGGAGCGCTCAAGACCAGCATGCGCGCCGGCATGCTGGCACGAGCAGGGCACGGTCGCCTGGACACGTTACTGCTCCTTCTAACACAGTTAGAAGTCCGAGCATATCTCGCTCCTCGCACCGTTCGCCGCTGCCGCCCGCTTGGATCGAGGAGCTGCCGGTGGTTCTTTGGTCGATCAGGACGACGCCAAATCGAGCCACTGGCCAGACACCCTTTGCTCTAGTCTATGGAGCAGAGGCAGTTATCCCCACGGAAATCATATACGGGTCACCTCGAGTGCTCGCTTATGATGAGCTTGAGCAAGAGCAGCTGCGTGAAGATGACGCGCTGCTCCATGAGGAGGACCGTCTTCAGGCTGCTGTGCGAGCCGCTCGCTACCAGCAAACTTTGCGCCGCTATCATAGCCGCAAAGTTAACGCCAGAAGTCTCGAGGAAGGCGACCTTGTTCTTCAGCGCATTCAGTCCGCCAAGAATTCCAACAAGTTGACGCCAAAGTGGGAAGGCCCTTACCAGGTGAAACGAGTCGCTAGGCCTGGCGCTGTCCTTCTGGAGATCGAAGATGGCGTACCAGTGAGCAACTCCTGGAATATTGACCATCTTCGCAAGTTTTACCCGTAAGGCGCGGTTGTCGGACCCTGTCCGGCAACCACCCTTTTGTACAAGTCTTGCCGCTGTTGCATGTAATCCTTTGTACAAAGCCGGGCGCAGATCCCGTGCATAAGTATCATGTGCTCAGCACACCTTGTCAGTTTCATGCTTTTTAAATTTTGCATGTATTATCTGACATTTTGTGCAGCACTAACCCCTGGTAAGCAATAACGAGCCTTAAAGCTCCATATTGTCGTTTCGCCCTCTTTCTTTTTCACAGGGAAAAGGAGGTTCCCTCGCGCACAAGTTTGCCGGGGGGCGAAGGGAGAAGGTACAGTATGGGTCAGGCGTCGTTCAAGAAGTTTTCGCCTTGCCGGGAAGCAAGTAACAAAAAAGATAAGTTGCCAAAGCCTGAGCAATCAAATTTCCTTTAAATTTATAGAGTTATATTCCTTGAACGACCGTCCCTTGTATGGAAAACCTGTGCGCGGAGGAACCAACTCGTAGCTAGTTGCGCCCTTACTATTGTTTCGAGTCCGCTCAACAACTTAAAGTGAGCTGCGACTAGCTCTGGTTGCGCCCTTACTGTTGTTTTGAGTCCGCTCAACAACTTAAGTGAGCTGCAACTAGCTCTGCGACAAGGTTTCTTGCCAGCCGCGGCACCGCCTGCAGGCTGCTGACGTTCCGCACTCAGCGCTCGCGGCAAGGGTGCCTGCGCCGGCAAGTTCCCTAAAAGCGTAGGGTAAAAACATACAAAGGAAAGAGTCAAGTAAAGGAAATAACATAGAAATTACTACCAAGGATAGAGTATATTACAAAATAACTTGTCGCGGCTCTAACAGACAGTTTTTCATAACGTGATTGACAGCGACAAGGAAAGAAAAAGATGGATGGCCTAGTCTACACGGTCGCCTTCGACCCTCCTAATTCCGCTCACCCTGTCCATAATAGGTGCGACAAGGGCCTTGAGCTCCTCCAAATCAGCATCTGGCGGCAGGCTTCGGAGGACGTTGGCGAGGCGGAGACCCGGGTTGCGGAAGGCCACCTTCATCAGCACCTTCTCGAGAGCTCCCGCGCAAATCTTGCGCGACTCGTCGGCAAGCTGCTTTGGGATCTGCTCCCGGAGTCGCTGGAGCGCCGTCGCCACGCCCTTGAAGAACAGAGTCAGCTTGGTGCTAGGTTGGAGGTTCTCGTCGGAGGAGTACCCGAGATCCACCATCCCTAACTGCGCCAACTCCTTGTCGACATCCGCGGCGACGTTCACCAGACCCTCCGTCCAGTGCTCCACGTTCTCCGACAAGGTCTTCTGGGCGGCAGCAGCATTCGCCAGCAGCACCTTGCCGGCCTCGACTTCCTCCTTCAAGGCCATCTCCCGCTCCTTGGCGCTGTCCAGAGGTTGCGTCAGAGCCGCCAGCTTTGCTTCGAGATCAGCGTTGGAATTCTTGGCGGCGTCCAGTTCCTTGCCCTTCTCGGCGAAAAGGGCCTGCAGCTCTGAGTAACTGTTGGCGTCCTTCTCCCGCTCGAGCTTGAGCGCGGCAAGCTCGTCGCCGCTCGCCTTGAGGCCCGCCTCCAGCTGCACCACCTTCAGCTCCAGCTCAGCTTTGGCGGTCTCGGCAGCTGCGGTGGCGTCTTCGGCCTGCTTCACGGCTCCGCCAACTGCTCGCTCGCGCGCGGCAAGTTCCTCCTCGTGGCTGTCGAGGTGGACCTTCCGCTGCACCAAGTCACCCTCCTACGAAGACAGCTTCTCCGCGGCAAGCCTTTGGCGCTCTTCGATGTCGTCCTTCTCGAGGAGGAAGGCCTGCTGCGCTTCGGCAAGATCTTCCCGCTCCTTTGCCAAGGAGCGGAGAGCTTCCTGGTTGGTGCCTCGGAGCTCTTCTGTGCGCTTCTCGATATCAGCGCCAGCCTGCACCATGAGTGCTTTGCTGGACTCCAGCTTGGCTTGCCGGGCGCGGTAGAGCGCCACTAGCTTCCGCAGCAGGCGCTCCTCTTCAGGTTCACCGCTGCTGCTGCTTGGCGCGTCGACCAGCTTCAGCCCGGCGGAGGCAAGCACCTCTCCGTCCAGCATCTCCCCCTCGATCGGCGCCCTGGAGCTTGATGCCTAGGGGAGGTTCATGAACATATCCTCGCCGGCCTTCAGGTAGACGCCAGGCTGGGGCTCTTCGGAGCCTGGCGCGGCGGCAGCGGCGGAGGAGTCAGTGGTCGGAGCAGCGCCTGGCGCTCCTGCGGCCTCCGGGTCGTCAGTATGACCGCCAGACTCCCCGCCCGCCTCCGTGGCGGCAGCCCTGGCGGCCTCCTCGCCGGCACCGGCTGCTTCCTCGGCGGCGACCTCCGTCTCCATCGGCTCTGCAGTAGATGGATCTGATAGCCGGAAGAGGGGAGAAGATTCAAGCAAAATTCGAGCAAAATCCAAGAGAAAGATCAAGAAAACGAAGAAGCCAAGGGGAGTTTGGAAGCAAGGAAGTTACCTGTGCCAAGGTCTGCAGCTGTGGTCTCCGTCGCCAGGGGATCGCTTTCGCAGTCCCTTGCCAGAGATCCCTCCCTTGCCGGGGGCTTCTCCCTTGCCGGGGGCTCCTCCCTTGCCGGAGTCTCCTCCCTTGCCGGGGGCTCCTCCCTTGTCGGAGTCTCCTCCCTTGCCGGAGACCTCTCCCTCGCTGGAGGACTCTCCCTTGGCGCTTCGGGAGCGGCCTCCACGCTCTCCTGGTGAGGCTGCTCTGCTCCTGCACAAGTCAACAAACAAGTATCAGCACAGCAAGGATCTTTGTGCGCGCCCAACAGCGGGAAGTAAACAAGACACTTACGCTGGGGGCTGCTCTGAAGATCAGCCGCCGGGTCCGACGGGTTTGTCTCAGGCACGTCCCCTGTTGACGCAGTGGGCCCGTCCTCGATGACGATCAGCGGCACCTTGGCTCTCTTGCCGCTCTCTACGCCAGAGTCCTAAAAAGGAACAGATACAGAGGAAGGCAAGTGAGAAACAAGACAAGACAAAAACAATGGAAATCAAAGAATTGCAAGTACAATAAGAAGAACTTACTCCTCTTCTTCTTCCTCGTCGGAACTAAACGCGGAAAAGTCAAAATCCGGCCCGCATCTGGCACGGGAAGATGGAGGAGTAGGCTCCCTTGGTCGCTTGGCGGGAGCAGAAGCGGCAGTCCGGGAAGACCCTGCTCCAGTCAAAGCAGCAGCATGAGGCGCTCCCGTGGCAACGGTGCTTGCCGCGGTGGAGCGCGTCGTGCGGCGCGGCGACTGCCGGCCCGCCTGCCGCCCCGCTACGTCCCCGGCCTTGTGGAGACGCCTTCTTGGTGGAGACGGAGACGGTGCTGGCGGCGTGCTGTCGGAGGATGAAGTGGAGGAGGAACCGATCTCCAAAGAGCCGCTCGCATCATCGGCAGGCTCGCTCGGTTCGGCGTCATGCCCGGCAACTTGGCTCGACCCGGCATCGCGCCCGGCAACCTCTTTCTTGCCGGCAAGATCTTCCCGCTCGGCACGGTTTGCCGCCTCTGCCGCCGCGGCCTCCTCCAAGGTGAAGCCGAACTCGCCCGCCGCGGCAGCTGCTGCCGCCTCTTCCAACCTGGTGGCGATGTACGCCAGCTCCGCCTCGGTGGTGTCGCCGGTGAGGCCGTCCTTCTCGTCGGCGCGGATTGGCACTTCCACCAAGTCGTCGAAGAATTGCTGCACAACCTCGTCCTATGGCTCTTGCCAAGTTGGCATGATTCCGTGCGAATCGCATAGTGGCATCATCGCCCTGATGCGGTCGAGCGCCGAATTGTTGCACAAAGGGACGACGCCCTGCGGCAACCGGAAGACCTCCGGGTGATCTGAATCGTACTTGAAGAGATCCTGCAGTATTCCGTTGAGCTCAAGGACCGTGAAATTGTAGTTGAGGCCCGGGCGCAGCCTCATGACGTCTGCCGCGTTCTTGAACTCCCAGGCAGGCCTCCCCCGTTCCTGCAGGGGAGCGATGCGGCGACGAAGAAAGTCTGCGCCAACGGCCCCTACGGTGAGCCCGGCAAGCCTTAGGCGCTAGATCCTGGTGACGGCAATCTTCAGCCTGTCGTCCTCCGGGACCACGTCGCTCCAGTCACTGCCGCGCACTGCTGCTACTTGACGCCGGGGGGTGAATGGATGTGGGCTCTCCTCGACAATCCAACACCAATCCGCTCTCCACTCCTCCCACTTGCCGCGGAACTCCCCCTCCAGATAAGATTCCTTCTTGCCGGTCCTAGAGACCCAGGCAATTCCGCCGGACAGGGGTTCTCCTCTCTCTACCCGGGGAATGAAAAAGTGGCGAAAAAGGGCTACGCTAGGGTGGACTCCGACAAAGTTCTCGCAAAGGTGTGCGAAAACTGCCATGGTGAGGACGGCGTTGGGAGTGAAGTCAAGGAGACAGAGATTGTATGTGTTCATGATATCATAGAAGAACTCGGAAAAAGGCGGGCAGAGCCCGCAGTAGAATAAGACGGCAAAGAAAGGGTACCCGTCCGGAGCCATCGCGTGAGCAGCGGCCGGGAGCACCTTGGTCCGCGGGTGAGCTCGCTTCTCCGTCGCCAAGAAGAGATAATAGTACTCCCGCAGTGTAACGCCCTCGATGCGGCTATATCTCCCACGTGTTGAGGCACGACTTAGAGGCATAGCCGCATTGAAAGCAATGTCGCAAGTCGGGAAATTATCACACAACCCATGTACAAAAATAATATAAAGGGGAAGAACATAGTTGGCTTACACTCGCCACGTCACATCAAAGTACATAAATAACATTCATCATACAAATCACTCATGGCCCGACTACGGCGCCAAAATAGAAAAGACCCCCAACATGCGACAAGGCCCTGAATCTAACCCTGATTGGGCACCACTACTGATCATCAGGAAAAGACACATAGTAACGCTGAGAGTCCTCGTCGTACTCCCACTTGAGCTCAAGCGCGCCGTCTGGAGCTGTATCATCTGTTCCTGCATCTGGTGTAATAGTAATCTGTGAGCCACAGGGACTCAGCAATCTCGCACCCTCGCGATCAAGACTATTTAAGCTTAATAGGTAGGAAGGGGTAATGTATAAGTGGAGCTGCAGCAAGCGACTAGCATATATGGTGGCTATCTTATTCGCAAAAGGGAGCGAGAAGAGGAGGTAAAGCATGAGCGAGAAACTAGAGAGCAACCTGCACAAACATAACTCCAACACCGTGTCCGCTTCCCGGACTCCGCCGAGAAGAGGCCATCACGGCAACACACTCAGTTGATTCATTTTAATTAATTAAGGTTCAAGTTGTCTACAACCGGACATTAACAAATTCCCATCTGCCCATAACCGTGGGCACGGCTTTCGAAAGATCAATCCCTGCAGGGGGGTCCCAACTTAGCCCATAAGAAGCTCTCACGGTCAACGAAGGAATAGACCTCCACCCAAGACACACCGATCAGACTCGGTATCTCGGTACAACAAGACGATTCGACAGGTTAAAACAAGACCAGCAACACCGCCCGAATGTGCCGACAAATCCCGATAGGAGCTGCACATATCTCGTTCTCAGGGCACACTCAGATGAGAGTAGCTACGAGTAAAACCAACCCTCAAGTTTCCCCGAGGTGGCCCCGCAGGCAGCTCATTTCGGACCAACACTCAGAGGAGCACTGGACCGTGGGGGAAAAAATAAAGATGACCCTCGGGCTCCGGAAACCCAAGGGAAAAAGGGGTAGGTGGCAAATGGTAAAACCAATGTTGGGCATTGCTGGAAAAGCTTTAATCAAGGCGAACTATCAAGGGGTTCCCATTATAGCCCAACCACGTAAGGGACGCAACAATCCGGGAACATAACACCGATATGACGGAAACTAGGGCGGCAAGAGTGGAACAAAACACTAGGCGAGAGGCCGAGCCTTTCACCTTTACCAAGTATATAGATGCATTAAGATAACATAGCAATATAATGATATCCCAACAAGTAAATAAATGTTCCAACAAGGAACGGCTCCAATCTTCACCTGCAACTAGCAACGCTATAAGAAGGGGCTGAGCAAAGCGGTAACATAGCCAATCAACGGTTTGCTAGGACAATGGTGGGTTAGAGGCTCAATCATGGCAATTGGGAGGCTGACAAGCAAGTGGTAGGCATCATAGCATTGGCAAAGCAAAAGAGCGAGCAAACTAGCATAGCAAAGATAGTAGTGATTTCGAGGGTATGATCATCTTGCCTGCACAGTTGTCAGAGTTGACTGGATCCTCAAAAGCAAACTCAACGGGCTCCTCGTTAGCGAACTCGTCTCCCGGCTCTACCCAACAACACAAACAAGCAACAAGGATACAATCAACCACGTGCAAGGACAAACAATAAGATGCAAGGATGGTATGCTATGCGGGATGCGATGCGGGATGCAAAATGCAAGGCTTGACAGGAAATGCATGATCCTGGCCTCAACTTGGAAAACCAAGTGTGCCACTGGATAGGGAGGGATGAAATCACCTGAAAACGATATAAAGATCATAGGAATCGGAGCTACGGTTTGGAAATGGCAAGCGTTTTACGAAACGAATCGATCTACGATTTACAGCAAGTAGGCTCCTAAATGCAATGAGATGAACATGCTACAGCCACCAAACATGAAAACAAAATACATGGCGGGGATGTACACAAGATGCTTAACAAATCACTAGGACTGAGCCACGGCCAAATTCATCCATTAAGAGGTTCAAACAAGCATGGCAAAAATGAATAAGCAAAACAGATTTCAGACTTAGTGAAATTAACACTAGTCTGAAATTTCAGACCACGATGCTCTTTTCGGAGCAGCAAAACAACATGATGCATAACCTGAACATGGCAAGTAAGAACATGGCATGGAGCTACTCAACAAGCTTATCAAAACATCCAAAGTGACCTGGGGTCAAAAGGGTTCACAAAATACTCTAACGAGCACACGAACAGAGATGAAACACAATCAGTTTTCAGACTTAGTGAAAACTGACACATGCTGAAATTATAACTCACGGAGGCATGTAAACGAGCTCGATGCATTCACTACAGTGCAAGTCATGGCAAGGCAAGCATATATCCATAAAGAAGGCACAAAATGCTAACTAGACATGGCAAGAACAATGGCATAGCATGCATGGATCACTAACAATAGCACCGGCAAAATCGCAAAAGAGTTCACGATCTGCCCAAATTAACAACGATGCAAAAGTTGAGCTCGAATGACTCAACCTAGGGTGCTCCAACATAACAAGTAAGGAAATGGATGGATAGAGCATCACAAGATTAACAAATGTCCCTTACTGATCATCCTCAAAAGAGGCACGGATCACTAGGAAACAAGCTGAACATATGGCATCATGAACTAAAATATCCCAGACTTAGTGAAAATCACTAAGTCCTTGACAACAGAAATCTCAGGTGCCCCTCTTTGCAAGCTTGCACAAGTCACCACACACATTCTAAAAATGAATGGGTGGCACCTCTGGAAAGAAGACAAAATGCTTAACAATTCATCCCAAAGGGGCACAGGCATATCATGCACACAATAATCATGGCAAAAATGACAAAAGTCTATGATGAGCTAACGGATCTGCAATTTAACTCACGATGCCTCCTTCTAACAGCATTTTGGGCATCAAGATGAACTCAAATGCAAATGATGCAATGGGATGAAATGATGTACTCGTCGAGACGAAAATTTTGATATATCATATGCCCAAAACGGAGCTACGGATGCAGAGATATGAGCAGTCAAGGAATGCATAACAAACTAGGGTTTCGGGGACGAAAAGTCAACCGATGTCTCCAGATCCAGATCTGGCCCGGGAGCACTGTTCACGCTGGCGCGGGATTCGAGGTTCGTCGGACTTGAGCTCGCAAGAGACGCGGGAGGAGGCCGGCCGGAGAGGGACTTGGGCGGTGCGGCGAGGGCGGCGACGGACTTGGCCGGAGCTGCGGTGGCCGGTGGCGCGGACGCCGAGGGACGGCGGGGCGGCAGAGCCCGGTGGCGAGGTGGTGGCCGGGAGGCGCCGGCGCGCCGGTGGAGCAAGGCGGCGGTGGGCGGCGGCCGCTCGCGGGGAAGAAGGCGGCGGCGCGGGGCGCGGCTCTGGCCCGGGAGACGGCGCGGGAGGGCCCGCCTCGGGCCTGCGGGCCGCGGCGGTTGCGGGGCGGCGATGTGGGCGCGCCCGCCACGTGTCGGCGCCCGGTTGGTCGCGGGCATCGGCGGGGAAGTGTCCGGCACGGGTGGACGTGTCCGGCCCGGCGCGGGGATCTTTCTTTTTTTAGGTAGGGTTTGGACGGGGAAGACGAGATTCGGAAGTGGGGAAGCTATATATAGGCATAAGTGGAGCTAGGAGAGTCCAAATGAGGTGCGGTTTTCGGCCACGCGATCGTGATCAAACGCTCTAGGACATGGAGCAGAGTTTGGTGGGTTTTGGGCCAAATTGGAGGGGTGTTGGGCTCCAACACACACGAGGCCTTTTCGGTCCCTCAGTTAACCGTTGGAGCATCAAACGAAGTCCAAATGACCCGAAACTTGACAGGCGGTCTATCGGTAGTAAACCAAAGCCGCATGGCAAGACTCGGTCCAATCCGGAAATGTTTAATCCCCACACACGAAAGAAAGCTAGAAATGGCCACCGGAGGAGAACGAAGCGCCGGAATGAAAAACGGACAACGGGAAAAATGCTCGAATGCATGAGATGACTATGTATGCAAATGCAATGCACGTGATGACATGATATGAGATGCATGAAAACGAAAACAACACACGGAGACAAAGACCCGAACCCGAGGAATAAATATAACTTAATGCCGGAAATGGCAAGAGTTGGAGTACAAATTGGGAAAGTTATATCTGGGGCGTTACAACACTCCACCACTACGAAAAGATCTCGTCCCGAGATCTAGGACTGAAAGAACTCCGGGTACTCATAACGGAGGTGGTCCTCGCCTTCCCAGGTAGCTTCACGGTCGGAATGGTGTGACCACTTGATTTTGAGAAATTTGATTGACTTGTTGCGAGTCCCGCGTTCAGTCTCTTCAAGGATTGCAACTGGGTGCTAACGATAGGAGAGATCTTCTTGGAGCTCAATGTCCTCGAAGTTGACGGTGCGTTCAGGCGTCTTGAAGCACTTTCGGAGTTGGGAGACATGGAACACATCATGAACATTAGCAAAGTTTGAAGGAAGCTCGAGTTGATAGGCGAGGTCGCCTCTCTTGCTGACAATCTTGAAAGGCCCGACGTATCTGGGGGCAAGCTTCCCTTTGATACCGAAGCGACGAGTTCCTTTCATAGGAGAGACGTGGAGGTAAACATGATCTCCGATCTCGAAAGCCAAATCACGGTGCTTACTATCATAGTAGCTCTTTTGGCGGGATTGGGCTGCTTTGAGGTTATCACGAATGACCTTGCACATTTCTTTTGCCTCTGTGATTAGGTCATTACCCAGCAGCTGACGTTCACCAGTTTCAGACCAGTTGAGAGGTGTACGGCATTTCCTACCATACAGAATTTCAAATGGGGCCTTGCCCGAACTTGCTTGAAAACTGTTGTTGTATGAGAATTCAGCATAAGGAAGACAATCCTCCCACTTCATGCCGAAGGAGATAACACAAGCTCTGAGCATATCTTCAAGAATTTGATTGACATGCTCGACTTGACCGCTTGTTTGAGGATGGAAAGCAGTGCTGAAGCGGATGTTGGTGCCCATGGCCTTCTGAAAAGAATCCCAAAACTTGGAGGTAAAAATGCTGCCACGGTCTGAAGATATCACTTGAGGAATACCATGCAGAGAGACAATTCGAGAGGTATAGAGTTCCGCCAATTGAGCTGCAGTGATTGACTCTTTGATAGGCAGAAAGTGAGCCACTTTGGTGAGCTTGTCGATGACAACGAATATAGCATCATTGCCACGCTTGTTCTTTGGAAACCCAGTCACGAAGTCCATTTCAATGTGGTCAAACTTCCATTCTGGAATGGCAAGAGGTTGGAGGAGACCTGCTGGCCTTTGGTGTTCTGCCTTCACTCTTCTGCAGACATCACATTCATTCACGAATTGAGCGATCTCGCGCTTCATTCGAGTCCACCAATAAGTTTGCTTCAGATCCTGATACATCTTCGTGCTCCCAGGGTGGATGGAGAGGAGAGAATTGTGAGCCTCGTTCATGATCACTTTACGAAGTTCACCTTTGGGCACAACAATTCGATCCTCGAAGAAGAGAGTGTCCTTGTCATCAAGTCGGTAGCACTTGTACTTGGGCTGACTCTTTGCAATACCAATCTTCACCTTTTTCACCATAGCATCAAGAAGCTGGGCTTGGCGAATCTGGTCTTCCAAGGTAGGAGAAACTTGAAGGTTGGCGAGGAAACCTTGAGGAACAATTTGCAGATTAAGTTTGCGGAAAGCTTCACAAAGCTCGGGTTGATAAGGCCTGAGAATCAAACTGTTGCAATATGCTTTTCTGCTCAAAGCGTCAGCAATCACATTAGCCTTGCCTGGAGTATACTCGATACTCGGATTGTACTCTTGAATCATTTCGACCCAACGAGTCTGCCTGAGATTGAGATTAGGCTGAGTGAAGATGTACTTGAGACTCTTGTGATCAGTGAAAATATCCACTTTTCTTCCCAATAGAAGATGTCTCCAAGTCAACAAAGCATGCACAACTGCCGCCAACTCGAGATCATGAGTGGGGTAGTTCTTCTCATTAGGCGTCAACTGGCGAGAGGTATAAGCTACAACTTTCTTCTCTTGCATCAGTACATCACCGAGACCTTGGAGAGAGGCATCACAAAAGACCTCCTACGACTTGGTTTCATGAGGCGGAGTCAGAACTGGAGCAGTGATCAATTTCTGTTTCAAAGTGTTGAAAGCAACATCACACTCCGGAGACCAAACGTACTTGATGTGCTTCTGAAGAAGATTTGAGAGAGGCTTCGCGATCTTGGAAAAGTTTTCAACGAATCTTTGACAGTAGCTTGCGAGATCGAGGAAGCTACGGAGTTGCTTCACGTTCTGAGGAGGTTCCCAATTAACAATTGCAGACACCTTCTCAGGATCCACGGAAATGCCCTTGGCAGAGATGATATGACCAAGATAAAGAACCTCATCGAGCCAAAATTCACACTTGGAGAACTTGGCGTAGAACTGATGTTCCCTGAGCTTCTCAAGAACCAAACGCAAGTGCTTGGCATGATCTTCCTTGTTCTTCGAGAAAACCAGAATGTCGTCGAGATAGACCAAAACGAAGTCATTGGTGTAGGGGTTAAAGATGAAGTTCATCATGCGGGAGAACGTTGGAGGAGCGTTGGCGAGGCCAAAAGACATGACACTGTATTCATATGACCCATAGCTTGTCCTGAAGGCCGTCTTGGGAATATCTTGGTCACGGATTCGAATCTGATGATAACCCATACGAAGATCAAGCTTGGAGAATACTTGGGCACCCTTGAGTTGTTCGAACAGCTCATTGATGTTGGGAAGTGGGTATTTGTTCTTGATGGTCTTCTTGTTCAATGGACGATAATCATCACAAAGTCGGTCCGTTCCATCCTTCTTCTTCACAAAAAGAACACCACAACCCCATGGAGAAGTACTAGGCCGAATGAGACCCATTCTTTCTTGAACATCGAGTTGTTTCTTCAACTCCTTCAACTCTTCGGGGCCGAGCTTGTAGGGACGTTTGCACACAGGTTCCGTACGGGGCTCAAGTTCAATAACAAATTCAACCGGCCGGTGCGGAGGCATTCCTGGGAGCTCTTCTAGGAAGATGTCTTGATACTCACAAACAACCGGAATCTGCGAAATAGCATCCAATTCACCCTTCTCATTGAGAGAAAACAACCGGATTGTATTATCCCGAGCAGCAAAGACAATTACATCCTCAGACAAATGAGTCAGTTGAATCTGCCTGGCTGCACAATCAAGCTGAGCTTTATGTTTAGAGAGCTAGTCCATCCCGAGAATAAGATCGATATCAGAATTACCAAGAACCATTGGAGAAGCCAGAAACTTGAAATCACCCAATGATAGAAATATCCGGAATCATCATACTAGAACTCAAACGCTTAGCTGGAGAGACGACTTGCATAGCTCTAGGTAATGCCTTAGTGCTAAAATTGTTCTCCGATGCAAATGGGAATGACATGAAGGAATGCGATGCACCAGAGTCAAAAAGGACTTTTGCAGGAATATCGTTAACAGGAAGGTTACCCATGATCACATTTGACGAATCCTCTGCCTGAGCTGCGTTCATCAAGTTGACCTTGGGGGACTTGGGGTTATGCTTGACCACAGTTGTACTTGCTGATCTGACAGGAGAAGGAGGAGGAAGACGCCTCTGGTTGAAACACTTGTTGGCGTAGTGACCCTTCTGTTGGCACTTGTTGCACGTGACCTCTGAGAGCGGACGTTGGTACGGATCACTCGATCTTGGAGCTTGAGACGAAGTCTTGTTCTGAAAGCCTGGGTTGGGTGGGTGGCATGAACCACTGCCACCTTTGCTCTTCTGCTGATACGGCTGACGGAACGAAGGAGGAGGAAGCCAATACTTCTGCTGCTTGGCCACTTGAGTAGAGGAAGAAGGCGTAGTGTCTCTGACTCGCTTCCTAGAAGCATCACACCTCAACTGAGCAGCCTCTTGCTTCAGTGCCATGTTGTAGAACTCATCGTATCTCAGCGGCTCGAAGAGGACAAGAGCGAGCTGAATTTCTTCACGGAGACCACCCCTGAACTGATAGATCATACTCTTCTCATCAGGAACATCCTGCTTGGCAAAACGGGTGAGCTTCTAGAACAACTTGTTGTAGTCATAGACAGACAAAGAGCCTTGCTTCAGATTGCGGAATTCTTCACGTTTGCTTTCAGTCACACTCTGAGGGATGCGATGATCTCGGAAATCATGACGGAAATGATCCCAAGTGATCAAACGTCCACCTCTGGAATCCTTGTACTGCTGGAACCACTCTGCGGCCTGATCTTTGAGGTGGAAAGAAGCAAACTTGACGAAATCTTCAGGCCTGACGTTGCTGCATTCAAAATGCTTGCCAAGATCCACTAGCCAATCGTCAGCATCGGTAGCCTCAACACAATTGTTGAACGTCTTTGGACCATTAGCGAGGAACTGGTTTAGAGTAGCAAAATGGTTCTGATTGTTGCCTTGATTCCCTTGACTGCCTTGATTCCGCTCTTGGAGGATTTGCATGATCAACTGTGTATTTGCATTGGTTGCGTCCATCACAGCTTGCCAAGCCTCCGGAGGAGGTGGAGGTGGTGGCGGATCAGGATTCGGAGTCGTGCGCGTTGGAGGAGCCATCCTGAAGAGGTTGACCACCATTAGCACACAAATAGACAAATATTGAAGGTAAATCCAACGGAATGAAAATTGCAACATAATGTCTGCACATCCGAACAAATTGAACGAATGCACTTCTCTTGAAGTGGTCACATATTCCTAAATTGCGAAGCCACAAAGAATCAGGTAGAAGAGGTACATCAACGAGGGATGGAATCAACATAAGACTTCGAAGCAACTCGAATACCACAACTCAAACTAAAAACCGAGGATTGGCTTGCGGAATAAGCCGGAACAAACATATGATAGAAATTTCGTCCGAAGTTTTTGTGGTGGGACCTACACGGGCTCGATCGTACAGCACCATCATGTACAAGGCAGTGCACATGACATACGAAGCGTCCCCGAGTCAGCATAGCCAAGGACTCTTTAAGACACAACGAGACCACTGTAAAATCGACCGTGAATAGGCGAACCACTAGACGTCGAACCCCAATTTCATATCATACATCTGTCGGAAGGATATCCTAAGAGCTACTTGAATTCCCACCTATGAAACTCCCAAAACTTTCCGGTTATGCAATCAGGTGTTGGGGATACAGGGGAAGCATAATATCTCACCCAAACTAGCAATACCTACATCCAGCTGTATCCATCCTTCAACACATAACCAAGAAACCTTCGGAAACCATCTACCTCAACCTTCAAAAAGCATCCGTTATACAAGTTATGGCGATACTCCCGAACTCCCGCCCCAGTACTGGGTGGCGTCGAGGTTATCTCACCAACGAACTGCATAAAGGAGATTTTCGATGTTGCGAACATAACTCAAGTATACCAGAATTGCAACGATAAAATTATGATGACAACACCTCAGAGCTCAACTCCCCGGGACACTTCCACTAAACCCCTGACAGGAGGCACCAATACAGTATTCTCATCATAAGCCATCGGAACAAATCTAAGATACTCGCGTGATCCTAAAATTTTTTTAGTGAAATTTGAGAAGAGAAGAGTCAAAACTCTATGTCAGGATGCCTTACCAGAGCGATGAGGAGACTGGGAAGTAAAAAGAATTCCTAATCTCTCCGATATATAATTCCTAAAGGACTCAAAACATTTTTCTAGACACAACTCGGCTGCTAAAAATGATCAAGCAACGGGGGCTCCTAAGGTCGGTGAACCTGGCTCTGATACCAACTTGTAACGCCCTCGATGCGGCTATATCTCCCACGTGTCGAGGCACGACTTAGAGGCATAGCCGCATTGAAAGCAATGTCGCAAGTCGGGAAATCATCACACAACCCATGTACATAAATAATATAAAGGGGAAGAACATAGTTGGCTTACACTCGCCACGTCACATCAAAGTACATAAATAACATTCATCATACAAATCACTCATGGCCCGACTACGGCGCCAAAATAGAAAAGACCCCCAACATGCGACAAGGCCCTGAATCTAACCCCGATTGGGAACCACTACTGATCATCAGGAAAAGACACATAGTAACGCTGAGAGTCCTCGTCGTACTCCCACTTGAGCTCAAGCGCGCCGTCTGGAGCTGTATCATCTATCCCTGCATCTGGTGTAATAGTAATCTGTGAGCCACGGGGACTTAGCAATCTCGCACCCTCGCGATCAAGACTATTTAAGCTTAATAGGTAGGAAGGGGTAATGTATAAGTGGAGTTGCAGCAAGCGACTAGCATATATGGTGGCTATCTTATTCGCAAAAGGGAGCGAGAAGAGGAGGCAAAGCACGAGCGAGAAACTAGAGAGCAACCTGCGCAAACATAACTCCAACACCGTGTCCGCTTCCCGGACTCTGCCGAGAAGAGGCCATCACGGCAACACACTCAGTTGATTCATTTTAATTAATTAAGGTTCAAGTTGTCTACAACCGGACATTAAAAAATTCCCATCTGCCCATAACCGTGGGCATGGCTTTCGAAAGATCAATCCCTGCAGGGGGGTCCCAACTTAGCCCATAACAAGCTCTCACGGTCAACGAAGGAATAGACCTCCACCCAAGACACACCGATCAGACTCGGTATCTCGGTACAACAAGACGATTCGACAGGTTAAAACAAGACCAGCAACACCGCCCGAATGTGCCGACAAATCCCGATAGGAGCTGCACATATCTCGTTCTCAGGGCACACTCAGATGAGACTAGCTACAAGTAAAACCAACCCTCAAGTTTCCCCGAGGTGGCCCCGCAGGTAGCTCATTTCGGACCAACACTCAGAGGAGCACTGGCCCGTGGGGGGCTAAAATAAAGATGACCCTCGGGCTCCGGAAACCCAAGGGAAAAAGGGGTAGGTGGCAAATGGTAAAACCAATGTTGGGCATTGCTGGAAAAGCTTTAATCAAGGCGAACTATCAAGGGGTTCCCATTATAGCCCAACCGCGTAAGGGACGCAACAATCCGGGAACATAACACCGATATGACGGAAACTAGGGCGGCAAGAGTGGAACAAAACACTAGGCGAGAGGCCGAGCCTTCCACCCTTTACCAAGTATATAGATGCATTAAGATAACATAGCAATATAATGATATCCCAACAAGTAAATAAATGTTCCAACAAGGAACGGCTCCAATCTTCACCTGCAACTAGCAACGCTATAAGAAGGGGCTGAGCAAAGCGGTAACATAGCCAATCAACGGTTTGCTAGGACAATGGTGGGTTAGAGGCTCAATCATGGCAATTGGGAGGCTGACAAGCAAGTGGTAGGCATCGTAGCATTGGCAAAGCAAAAGAGCGAGCAAACTAGCATAGCAAAGATAGTAGTGATTTCGAGGGTATGATCATCTTGCCTGCACAATTGTCAGAGTTGACTGGATCCTCAAAAGCAAACTCAACGGGCTCCTCGTTAGCGAACTTGTCTCCCGGCTCTACCCAACAACACAAACAAGCAACAAGGATACAATCAACCACGTGCAAGGACAAACAATAAGATGCAAGGATGGTATGCTATGCGGGATGCGATGCGGGATGCAAAATGCAAGGCGTGACAGGAAATGCATGATCCTGGCCTCAACTTGGAAAACCAAGTGTGCCACTGGATAGAGGGGATGAAATCACCTGAAAACGATATAAAGATCATAGGAATCGGAGCTACGGTTTGGAAATGGCAAGCGTTTTACGAAACGAACCGATCTGCGATTTACAGCAAGTAGGCTCCTAAATGCAATGAGATGAACATGCTACAGCCACCAAACATGAAAACAAAATACATGGCGGGGATGTACACAAGATGCTTAACAAATCACTAGGACTGAGCCACGGCCAAATTCATCCATTAAGAGGTTCAAACATGCATGGCAAAAATGAATAAGCAAAACAGATTTCAGACTTAGTGAAATTAACACTAGTCTGAAATTTCAGACCACGATGCTCTCTTCGGAGCAGCAAAAGAATATGATGCATAACCTGAACATGGCAAGTAAGAACATGGCATGGAGATACTCAACAAGCTTATCAAAACACCCAAAGTGACCTGGGGTGAAAAGGGTTCACAAAATACTCTAACGAGCACACGAACATAGATGAAACACAATCAGTTTTCAGACTTGGTGAAAACTGAGACATGCTGAAATTATAACTCACGGAGGCATGTAAACGAGCTCGATGCATTCACTACGGTGCAAGTCATGGCAAGGCAAGCATATATCCATAAAGAAGGCACAAAATGCTAACTAGACATGGCAAGAACAATGGCATAGCATGCATGGATCACTAACAATAGCACCGGCAAAATCGCAAAAGAGTTCACGATCTGCCCAAATTAACAACGATGCAAAAGTTGAGCTCGAATGACTCAACCTAGGGTGCTCCAACATAACAAGTAAGGAAATGGATGGATAGAGCATCACAAGATTAACAAATGTCCCTTACTGATCATCCTCAAAAGAGGCACGGATCACTAGGAAACAAGCTGAACATATGGCATCATGAACTAAAATAACCCAGACTTAGTGAAAATCACTAAGTCCTTGACAACAGAAATCTCAGGTGCCCCTCTTTGCAAGCTTGCACAAGTCACCACACACATCCTAAAAATGCATGGGTGGCACCTCTGGAAAGAAGACAAAATGCTTAACAATTCATCCCAAAGGGGCACAGGCATATCATGCAGACAATAATCATGGCAAAAATGACAAAAGCCTATGATGAGCTAACGGATCTGCAATTTAACTCACGATGCCTCCTTCTAACAGCATTTTTGGCACCAAGATGAACTCAAATGCAAATGATGCAATGGAATGAAATGATGTACTCGTCGAGACGAAGATTTTGATATATGATATGCCCAAAACGGAGCTACGGATGCGGAGATATGAGCAGTCAAAGAATGCATAAAAAACTAGGGTTTCGGGGACGAAAATCAACCGATGTCTCCAGATCCAGATCTGGCCCGGGAGCACTGTTCACGCCGGCGCGAGATTTGAGGTTCGCCGGACTTGAGCTCGCCGGAGACGCGGGAGGAGGCCGGCCGCAAAGGGACTTGGGCGGTGCGGCGAGGGCGGCGACGGACTTGGCCGGAGCTGCGGTGGCCGGTGGCGCAGACGCTGAGGGACGGCGGGGCGGCGGAGCCCGGTGGCACGGTGGTGGCCGGGAGGCGCCGGCGCGCCGGTGGAGCAAGGCGGCGGTGGGTGGTGGCCGGTCGCAGGGAAGAAGGCGGCGGCGCGGGGCGCGACTCTGGCCCGGGAGACGGCGCGGGAGAGCCCGCCTCGGGCCTACGGGCCGCGGCGGTTGCGGGGCGGCGATGTGGGCGTGCCCGCCACGTGTCGGCGCCCGGTTGGTCGCGGGCGTCGGCGGGGAGGTGTCCGGCACGGGCGGACGTGTCCGGCCCGGCGCGGGGATCTTTCTTTTTTTTAGGTAGGGTTTGGACGGGGAAGACGAGATCCGGAAATGGGGAAGCTATATATAGGCATAAGTGGAGCTAGAAGAGCCCAAATGAGGTGCGGTTTTCGGCCACGTGATCGTGATCGAACGCTCTAGGACATGGAGCAGAGTTTGGTGGGTTTTGTGCCAAATTGGAGGGGTGTTGGGCTGCAACACACACGAGGCCTTTTCAGTCCCTCGGTTAACCGTTGGAGCATCAAACGAAGTCCAAATGACCCGAAACTTGACAGTAGGTCTACCGGTAGTAAACCAAGGCCGCATGGCAAGACTCGGTCCAATCCGGAAATGTTTAATCCCCACACACGAAAGAAAGCTAGAAATGGCCACCGGAGGAGAACGAAGCGCTGGAATGCAAAATGGACAACGGGAAAAATGCTCGAATGCATGAGATGACCATGTATGCAAATGCAATGCACGTGATGACATGATATGAGATGCATGAAAACGAAAACAACACACGGAGACAAAGACCCGAACCCGAGGAATAAATATAACTTAATGCCGAAAACGGCAAGAGTTGGAGTACAAATTGGGAAAGTTATATCTGGGGCGTTACACGCAGCCCTTCGCGTCGAGCTTGGGGGGGGGGGGGAAATGGCTCGCTTCTTCCGCAGCGCCGCGAGCCGCTGCGCCTCGGTCGACTTCACGGCCTTCCCCTTGTCGCCCTTCGGAGCCATGGCGAAAGCAGTGGAGGAGGTCGACGGCGTGGTGGTGCTGGTGGCAATGCGAGGGGCAGGGCGCTGCGCTCTGTGTGCTTTGGGTAGACGGAGGCGGGGCGGAGTTTTTCAAGATTGGAGCAGAATGGGGGCGAGTGGGCGCACTACCCCTGCTTTCCCTTGCTTATAAAGGGGGAGATGGCGGACGTTCCGCCTTTCCTAATAAAAAACCGTCCCCTTTACCACGACGTGACGCATGCGCGCGGGGCTTAGCCCCGCGCACGCCGCCCATGTCACGCACGATGCCGCGTTCGACGCGTGCCGCTCGGGGAGGGCGCGGTGGATGCGGAGTCAGATACGGCGTGACCCAGGCCGCGCGTGCCCATGCACTGTTTTGGGCCTGGCCCAACAGCGCTCGGCATCGTGCATGGCCCAGGCCCGGGGGCTCCTGTCGGTGTACTAAAGTAGGGGTACCTTAGTATCCCGAACTTGTGCACGGGCAGTCGCAGCACCCCGCGGCAAGGCTTGCTGGATGACCGCCAAGGCCCTCCGTGGTTCCTTTGGAGCCATTCAAGAACAAAGTATTCGAGCCAAGGCACAAGACCCCGGCAAGAGGAGCTTGCCGGGAAGGCCACTCAAAGTATCCAAGACCCCGGCAAGAGGAGCTTGCCGGGAAGAAGCACAAAGACCCCGGCAAGAGGAGCTTGCCGGGAAGACCAACCAAGGCATCTCGAGAAGCTCGCTGCAACGCGCTGCGCGTCCCGGCAAGACCTGGTGAGCGACAAGCTCCCGGACGCGACAAGACCCGATGAGCGACAAGCTCCCGGACGCGACAAGACAACATCCACGGCAAGGCGCTTGCCGCGGCAAGCTACTACTCCGCAGCCCGCGCTCCAGCTCACCCACCAACGTGTCGCTCTGGGACCGTTCCTGGCGTACGTGGCGGGAGGCTGTGCAGCCAGGGGCGTGCGGTGGCAAGCAGGCGCTGACAAGATAGCTTTCGTGGCAAACGGTGGCGCCCCTGACGGTCCCTTTCCGCACCATCTAGGCGACACAGACAGGCATTTAATGCCTTTGTCCCCTGCCGTCAGGGTTAGGTATGATACAACTGTATCAAGCGGTGGCGCCAACTACCACCTCTTTTACATTTTTACCCTCACCTCTGTTGCCACCTGTCGGTGACCCCTTTGACATATAAAAGGAGGCCCATGCGCAACAGTCAGGGGGGACGATCATTCTCACGCTCGGTCTCGCTAGCCAGTTGAGCGTACTGTAGCATTCATCGCTCCCGAGCAAGAACACAAATACAAATCAAAGCAGGAGTAGGGTTTTACGCATCCGTGCGGCCCGAACCTGGGTAAACCGATCGCGTCGCTCGTGCGTTCACCTCGATCTGCTCTTTGCGCATCCTCCGCCCCCTGCCGAACCGAAAGAGGCTCGGTCCGCCGATCCCCATAGGTGTACGTGGGATCAGCACCCCCGACAATGAGCCTCCTCGTCGGCGCCCATTCTTCCGCCGGCGCCCACCCCACCAGCCGTTCGCTCCGGCGATGGTGGGCTCGGCGCAAACGGAGCAGCTGCCTCCAAAATTTTCTTCTTCGGCGGCATGTTGATGAAGATGACGAAGATTCGGCTCGTGCGAACGTCGGATCAGGTTCACACAGCCTCGACGCACCCCCTACCTGGCGCGCCAAAGATGTCGGGGGTGCTGATCCCACGGACACCTATGGGATCACGGCGGACCGAGGCCCCTTTCGGTTCGGCAGGGGGGCGGAGAGTGCACGAAGAGCAGATCAAGGCGAACGCGCGAGCGACGCGATCGGTTTACCCAGGTTCGGGCCGCACGGATGCGTAAAACCCTACTCCTGCTTTGATTTGTATTATGTTCTTGCTCGGGAGCGATGAATGCTACACTACACTTGGATGGCTAGCAAGACCGAGCGTGAGAATGATCTCCCCCCCTGTTGCGCATGGGCCTCCTTTTATATGTCAAAGGGGTCACCGACAGGTGGCAACAGAGATGAGGGTAAAAAGGTAAAAGAAGTGGTGGTTGGCGCCACCGCTTACTACAGTTGTATCATACCTAACCCTGAAGGCAGGGGACAAAGGCATTAAATGCATGTCTGTGTCGCCTAGACGGTGCAGAAAGGGACCGCTAGGGACGCCATTGCTTGCCACGATGGCTATCTTGTCAGCCCGCTTTCCACCGTGTACCTCTTGCTGCACAGCCTTCCGCCGCGTACGCCTGGAAGGGCCCAGAGCGACACATTGGCGGATGTGCTGGAGCGCAGGTACAGGACAGAAGCTTGCCGCGGCAAGTGCCTTGCCGCGTCCAGGAGCTTGTCGCTCACTGGGTCTTGCCGGGACACGTGGTGTGTTGCGGCGAGTTCCTTGATATGTCTTGATTGGCCTCCCCGGCAAGCTCTTCTTGCCGGGGTCTTGTCTCCTTCCCGGCAAGCTCCTCTTGCCGGGGCCTTGGATACTTTGTTCTTGAATGGCTCCAAAGGAACCATGGAGGATCTTGGCGGTCGCCCGGCAAGCCTTGCCGCGGGACGCTGCGACTGCCCGTGCACAAGTTCGGGATACTTAGGTACCCCTACTTTAGTACACCGACACACATGTTCCTCCCTCATAATAATTTTCAGTAGCATCATGAATGAATTCAACAATATAACCAGCACATAAAGCATTCTTTTCATGAACTACAATCATAGAAATTTTATTACTCTCCACACAAGCAAAATTCTTCTCATGAATAATAGTGGGAGCAAACTCAACAAAATAATTATCACGTGGGGCATAATCCAATTGAAAACTAAAATCATGATGACAAGTTTCATGGATATCATTATTCTTTACAGCATACAAGTCATCACAATAATCATCATAGATAGCAACTTTGTTCTCATAATCAATTGGAACCTCTTCCGGAATAGTGGATTCATCACAAAATAAAGTCATGTCCTCTCCAAATCCACTTTCATCAATATAATCATCATAAATAGGAGTGGCATGCTTTCATCATAATAAATTTGCTCAACAAAACTTGGGGGACAAAAAATATCATCTTCATCAAACATAGCTTCCCCAAGCTTGTGGCTTTGCATATCATTAGCATCATGGATATTCAAGGAATTCATACTAACAACATTGCAATCATGCTCATCATTCAAATATTTAGTGCCAAACATTTTAATGCATTTTTCTTCTAACACTTTGGCACAATTTTCCTTTCCATCATACTCACAAAAGATATTAAAAAGGTAAAGCGTATGAGGCAAACTCAATTCCATATTTTTTTTGTAATTTTGTTCTATAAACTAAACTAGTGATAAAACAAGAAACAAAGACTCGATTGCAAGATCTAAAGATATACCTTCAAGCACTCACCTCCCCGGCAACGGCGCCAGAAAAGAGCTTGATGTCTACTACACAACCTTCTTCTTGTAGACGTTGTTGGGCCTCCAAGTGCACAGGTTTGTAGGATAGTAGCAAATTTCCCTCAAGTGGATGACCTAAGGTTTATCAATCCGTAGGAGGCGTAGGATGAAGATGGTGTCTCTCAAGCAACGCTGCAACCTAATTAACAAAGAGTCTCTTATGTCCCCAACACACCCAATACAATGGTAAATTGTATAGGTGCACTAGTTCGGCGAAGAGATGGTGATACAAGTGGTATATGGATAGTAGATAAAGGTTTTTGTAAGCTGAAATATAAAAACAGCAAGGTAACTAATGATAAAAGTGAGCATAAACGGTATTGCAATGCTAGGAAACAAGGCCTAGGGTTCATACTTTCACTAGTGCAAGTCCTCTCAACAATAATAACATAATTGGATCACATAACTATCCCTCAACATGCAACAAAGAGTCACTCCAAAGTCACTAATAACGGAGAACAAACGAAGAGATTATCTAGGGTACGAAACCACCTCAAAGTTATTCTTTCCAATCAATCCGATGGGCTATTCCTATAAGTGTCACAAACAACCCTAGAGTTCGTACTAGAATAACACCTTAAGACACAAATCAACCAAAACCCTAATGTCACCCAGATACTCCAATGTCACCTCAAGTATCTGTGGGTATGCTTATACGATATGCATCACACAATCTCAGATTCATCTATTCAACCAACACATAGAACCTCAAAGAGTGCCCCAAAGTTTCTACTGGAGAATCACGACGAAAACGTGTGCCAACCCCTATGCATAGGTTCATGGGCGGAACCCGCAAGTTGTCACCAAAACATACATCAAGTGAATCACGTGATATCCCATTGTCACCACAGATACGCACAGCAAGACATACATCAAGTGTTCTCGAATCTTTAAAGACTCAATCCGATAAGATAACTTCAAAGGGAAAACTCAATCCATTACACGAGAGTAGAGGGGGGAGAAAACATCATAAGATCCAACTGTAATAGCAAAGCTCGCGATACATCAAGATCGTATCACCTCAAGAACACGAGAGAGAGAGAGAGAGAGAGAGAGAGAGAGATCAAACACATAGCTACTGGTACATACCCTCAGCCCGGAGGGAGAACTACTCCCTCCTCGTCATGGAGAGCACCGGGATGATGAAGATGGCCACCGGAGAGGTATTGCCCCCTCCGGCAGGGTGCCGGAACGGGTCTAGATTGGTTTGTGGTGGCTACGGATGCTTCTGGCGGCGGAACTCTTGATCTATTTTGCTGCCAGATGTTTTTAGGGTATATGGAGATATATAGGCGGAAGAAGTACGTCAGGGGGGCCACGAGGGTGGAGGGCGCGCCCCCTACCTCGTGGCCACCTCGAAGCTTCCTTGATGTAGACTCCAAGTCTCCCGGGCTTCTTCTGATCCAAAAATAAGTTCCGTGAAGTTTCAGGTCAATTGGACTCCGTTTGATTTTCCTTTTCTGCGATATTCTAAAACAAGGCAAAAACAAAAACTGGCACTGGGCCCTAGGTTAATAGGTTAGTCCCAAAAATCATACAAAATAGCATATAAATGCATATAAAACATCCAAGGTTGATAATATAATAGCATGGAACAATCAAAAATTATAGATACGTTGGAGACGTATCACTCCACATACTCAACCATCATATAGTCTTCTATGATTACTAACACTCACCGCATACACATGAGCAAAACGTTTTAACCGGACACGTAGAAAGATCGGGGCTTATTGTTTTGCCTCCCAACGTATTCACCTCAAGGATGATGTCAACAATAATAACTCATGCTACCCATATTCAACTGGACATATGTGCCTAGATCTTACCTCACCACATGATGCTTGCCAAATGAGAAAAATAAAAAGGAATAGGGAGAAAAACTTTGACTCTTGCATGAAAGTAAATACATAAAAGTAAAAGATATGCCCTTCGTAGAGGGAAGCAGAGGTTGCCATGCGCTTATTTGATTGTATGCTGAACCCCTTAGTGCAAAAGAACGTCACGTTATATTACCCCTTGTGATAGCAACCTTTATTATGCAGTCCATCGCTTTTATTACTTTGCCATCACAAGTTCGTACAACGCTCAATTTTCTCTTACACTAAATGATCTAACACTTTTAGAAGCAATTTTTATTGTCTTATTGCACCGATGACAACTTACTTGAAGGATCTTGCTCAATCCTTAGGTAGGTATGGTGGACTCTTGAAGATAAGATTTGGGTTTAAGGGTCTTTGGATGCACAAGTAGTATCTCTACTTGGTGCGGGATTTTTCGCTAGCAAGGATGGGGGCCAAGCACCACATGTTGAAGGATCTATGACAATATAACTTATATGGAATATGAACAAACATAAACCATTACATTATCTTCCTTGTCCAGCATCAACAAATTTGGCATATAATATTTTGATGTGGGCTCACAATCACAAAATATTTCCATGATAGTGTATTTATATGTGAAAGTTCTCGTCCTTATACTAATTATTCGTGAATTGCTTGTATGACCAATATTGTGATTGTCAAGCCTCAAAAGATTTCACTTTCTAAACCCAATGTGAAGCTACCACTAGGCATGATATGGTTGCAACTTTATGACATTCAATTTATTCAGCAATTTACTCATAGGATATAAGTGAAGCACAAGAGTAAATGACATAGAAAAGAGCTTCGTTGACAGGATATGAATGCCACTTACTTAGCCTCCCTGGCAACTATTTGAGGACTCTATTTTATTTAAAAACTTTCAGATCTAAGTATTTTATTAAAACAGCAAGAAAAAGGAAAATAAAATGACATTCTAAGAATAGCACACATCATGTGAAGAAGCAAAAACTTAGGCTCAACCGATACTAACCGATAATTGTTGAAGAGGAGAGGTGGGATGCTTACCGGGGCATCCCCAAGCTTAGATGCTTGAGACTTCTTGAAATATTATCTTGGGGTGCCTTGGGCATCCCCAAGCTTGAGCTTTTGTGTCTCCTTAATTCTTCTCATATCACGGTTGTCCTAAATCTCAAAAGCTTCATTCACACAAAACTTAATAAGAACTCGCGATATAAGTTAGTATAAACCAATGCAAAAACCTCATCATTCTATACTGTAGAAAATCACTAAAATTATTATTCAATATTGCATACTAAATGCCTCTGCATATTTAATATTCATGTCCTCAAATAGAATCATTAAGCAAGCAAACATATGCAAACAATGCAAACAGAACAGCAATCTACCAAAACAATACAGTATGTAAGGAATGCAAGAGTATCAATATTTCACTAACTCCAAAAGTAATGAAAATTTGCCAAATTGTAGAAAATTTATCAGAGCTCATTTTGCAAAAAGTTTCAACATTTTATCACATTTTTACTTTTCTAGGGAATTTTTGCAACATCGATAAACTTTCTGTTTTCAAACAGCAACATGTAGACTTGCAAAATAAGCAAGGTAAAGGCTATACTTGACATTTTTATTGAAATAAAATATGCAAAACATTATTCTAAATAACAGAAAGCATATCCTAACAAAATAAAATGATGCTCCAAGCAAAACACATATCATGTGACAAATGAAAACATAGCTCCAAGTGAGGTTGCCGATAATGTTGGAGACGAAAGAGGGGATGCCTTCCCGGGCATCCCCAAGCTTAGTAGCTTGGATCTTCCATAGATATTAACTTGGGGTGCCTTGTGCATCCCCAAGCTTAGGGTCTTGTCACTCCTTATTCTACTCATATCGACATCTCACCCAAAACTTGAGAACTTCAATCACACAAAACTTAACGGAACTTCGTGAGATAGGTTAGTATGATAAAGAGCAAACCATTTCACTTTTGGTACTGCCAAATTCATAATTGTTCTCACACAATGCCTACTGTAGAATATCATTTCCACAATTTATATTGAGCAATATAAGCCATGGAAACTAGAAAACAAGCAAACTATGCATTGAAAACAGAATTTGTCAAAAACAGAACAGTCTATAGTAATCTGTACTCCAACCATACTTCTGCTACTTCAAAAATTCTTAAAAATTAGGAAAACCTGAGAAATTTGTATATTAATATTCTACAAAAAGAGTCAACATTTTATCACGCTTATGTTAAAAATGAGAATTATTTTTGCGAGCGCAAAAGTTTCTGTTTTTCAGCAAGATCAAATCAACTATCACCCAACATGATCCCAAAGGCTTTACTTGGCACTTTATTGAAACAAAAGCAATAAAACATGATTACTACAGTAGCCTAATCATGTTAGCACACGAATACAGCAGGTAAAAGTGTTGGGTTGTCTCCCAACAAGCGTTTTTCTTTAATGCCTTTTAGCTAGGCATGATGATTCAATGATGCTCGCATAAAAGATAAGAATTGAAACATGAAGAGAGCATCATGAAGCATATTACTTGCACATTTTAGGTCTAACCCACTTCCTATGCATAGGGATTTTGTGAGCAAACAATTTATGAGAACAAGAATCAACTAGCATAGGAAGGCAAAACAAGTGCAATTTCAAAACAATCAACACATGGAGAAGAAACATTTTGGTGCGGTACTCACACATTGGCGTGCTGCGATGGAGCAGGAGATTCATGCTCTTCAAAGAAACAACACTTGGCGTCTTGTTCCACCTCCATATGGTGTCAATATCATTGACTCTAAATGGGTAATCAAGGTGAAGAAACATGCTGATGACTCCATTGAGAGGTACAAGGCACGCCTGGTTGCCAAGGGATTCAAAGAACGGGACGACATTGATTACGAAGACACATTCAGTCTTGTTATTAAACCAACTACTATTCTTGTTCTTCTCTCTTTGGCTGTTACTCGCGGATGGTCGCTTTGATAGCTTGATGTTCAGAATGCCTTTCTCCATGGAGTTTTGGAAGAAGAGGTTTATATGCGTTAGCCGCCAGGTTTTGTTGATCCTGCTCAGCCACATCATTTGTGTCGCCTTGTAAAAGCTATCTATGGTTTGAAGTAGGCCCTGCGTGCGTGGCATGCCCGTCTTGGCGCTGCTCTTCGTGCACATGGGTTTGTTCCTTCTACAGCAGACACATCTCTATTTATCCTTCAGCGACCAGAGGTGACGATGTACATTCTGGTCTATGTTGATGACATCATCCTTGTCAGTTCGTATGCTTCTGCTACGGATCGACTTGTGTCCTCTCTTGGTGCTGAGTTTGCTGTCAAGGATCTTGGGAGACTGCATTATTTTCTGGGCCATGAGGTTCTTCATTCTGATAGTGGCTTGACTCTTACTCAGAAGAAGTACTCTCAGGATCTTTTGCGTCGTTCAGGTATGTTGTAGTGTAAGTCTGCTATGACTCCCATGTCTACCACAGACAAACTGACAGCTCTTGCTGGTGACTTGCTCTCTCCTGAGGATGCCACTGAGTACCGCAGCATTGTGGGTGGACTGCAGTACTTGCTCAATCTATCTTCCCTTTCTGGTGTGCAAATGTATTCCCAATTCACTCCGCAAAAATTGACATGCTTATAAGAAACATTTTTCTCATGACTTGTGCAATCATCATTAGCATTTTGGATATTCAAAGAATTTATACTAACAACATTGCAATCATGCTCATCATTTAAATATTTTGTGCCAAACATTTTATTGACTTCTTCTTCTAACAATTGAGCACAATTTTTCGAACCATCATTTTCAAGAAAGATATTATAAAGATGATCAATAATATGATGCAACCTCAATTCCATTTTTGTGTAGTTTTTTTATAAACCAAACTAGTGATAAAACAAGAAATTAAAAGATTCAATTGCAAGATCCAAAGATATACATTCAAGCACTCACCTCCCTCGCGATGGCGCCAGAAAAGAGCTTGATATCTACTACGCAACTTTATTCTTGTACACACGTGTTGGGCCTCCAAGCGCAGAGTTTTGTAGGACAGTAGCAATTTTCCCTCAAGTGGATGACCTAAGGTTTATCAATCTGTGAGAGGTGTAGGATGAAGATGGTCTCTCTCAGTCGACCCTGCAACCAAATACAAGAAATCTCTTGTGTCCCCAACACACCCAATACAATGGAAAATTGTATAGGTGCACTAGTATAGTGAAGAGATGGTGATAAAAGTGTAATATGGATGGTAGAAATATATTTTTATAATCAAAACAAATAAAAACAGCAAGGTAGCAAATAGTAAACGGGCACAAAAACGGTATTGGAATGCTTGAAAATGAGGCCTAGGGTCCGTACTTTCGCGAGTGCAACCTCTCAACAGTGCTAACATAGTTGGATCATATGATTATCCCTCAAAGTGCAATAAAGAATCACTCCCAAGTTCCTATTAGTGGAGAACAAAAGATACAAATTGTTTGTAGGGTACGAAACCACCTCAAAGTTATTCTTTCCGTTCGATCTATTCAAGAGTTCATACTAAAATAACACAAAGCTATTCTTTCCGCTCGATCTATCCTAGAGTTCGTACTAAAATAACACCAAACAAAATTCATATTCATAATACTCAATCCACACAAAGAACTACAAGGAGATCCCAAAGTTTCTATCAGAGAAAAGATAATAAAAATGTGCATCAACCCCTATGCATAAATTATCCCAATGTCACCTCGGGAATCCGCAAGTTGAGTGCCATAACATACATCAAGTGAATCAATATGATACCCCATTGTCACCTCAAGTATTCATACCGCAAGACATACATCATGTGTTCTCATATCTGAATATTCAATCCGACAAGACAAAACTTCAAAGGGTAAAGATTCAATTCATCACAACAAGAGTATAGAGGGGAAAGACATCATATGATCCATATATGTTAACAAAGCCCATGATATAGATCACAAGAGAGATAGAGATTAAACACATAGCTACTGGTACAAACCCTCAACCCCGAGGGTGGACTACTCCCTCCTCATCGTGGTGGTCGTCGGGATGATGAAGATGGCCACCGGTGATGATTCCCCCCTCCGGCAGGGTGCCGGAACGGGGTATAGATTGGTTTTCAGTGGCTACAGAGCCTTGCGGCGGCGGAACTTCTGATCTAGGTTAACCCCGAAGGGTTTCAGAATGTTTGGAAATTTATAGTGCAAAGAAGGGGTACGGGAGGCCACCGAGGTGGGCACAACCGACCTGGGCGCGCTTGGGGGCCCAGGCGCGCCCTGGTGGGTTGTGCTCCCCTCGGGGCACCCCCCCCCCCAGGTGCAGCTCTGACCCATTGGAAGTGTTCTGGTCCATAAAAAATCCTCAAAAAGTTTCGTGGTGTTTGGACTCCGTTTGATATTGATTTTCTGCTGTGTAAAAACAAGCAAATACAGCAACTGGCACTGGCACTAGGTCAATAGGTTAGTCCCATAAAATGATATAAAGTTGCTATAAAATGATTGTAAAACATCCAAAAATGATAATATATCAGCATGAATAAGTCATAAATTATAGATATGTTGGAGACGTATCATTTATCCGTCTACATCATGTCATTTTACTTAAGGCGTTACTCCATTCTTATAAACTTAATACTCTAGATGCATGTTGGATAGCGGTCGATGTGTGGAGTAATGGTAGTAGATGCAGAATCATTTCGGTCTACTTGACAAGTACGTGATGTGTTAGACTAAGTATATATTAGATATAGGTGTTGTAACATAACCTGTATTTGTACGGTTCCCTCTTATAAATATATGACAGCCGTACCCACCAAGGATATCCAGCATTGTTCCAAACCCTAATTTGTTTAACATAGTATCAGATGACACATTCGATTCGCGCCGTGCTTCCGCTTCCTCTACCACCTCCGCGTCAGCTTTCGCCGCCTCCGTCAACCCTGGCGACGGAATCGCCGTTCATGGTGTCCGCTCCGCTCGCCTGGGCCCGTCCGACCACATTGGGATCGCACCCGCCAGCACCCTGATCGCCGCTCGCCCGTGATGCGTCGCTTCCTCATGATGCAGCCCTCGCGCCAAACTCCTATGATCCAGCACACGGTGCGACTCCACCGCATCCAGCGCAGCCACCCCGCGATGGGTCTCTGGCGGTCAACCATCTAGCGCAGCCCCGCGATGGATCTCTGGAGGTCAACTACGGTGCCTCTCCGCAACTTCCGTACGGTGCGACTCCATCGCATGTTGCGCCGCCGGCTCTAGGCCCTCGTGGTGCCCCATACAGGTGCCCTACGGCGGGCCATATCCAGCGCCGTACGTCGCTCCGTCGTCGCCGTATGTCGCGCCGATGCCTTATGCTTCGTCCTTCGCGGTGCCCTACGAGTTGCCATATGGCGCGCCCTACGCTGCCCCTGTGTTGTACGTCGTGCCACTGCAGCCCTATGGCGTACCTCCTACGGCGAACTACGGTCATCACCAACACTACCGTCCACCTCCGTCGGCCGATGCGCTGATTCCGTACAATGCTCCCCGGACGTACGGCTCGCAGCTCTTTGCACTGGTAGCTGAACCAGGACCGTTCCACTTCGCTCATCTGGTGACAGTGAAGCTCTCTGCCGACAACTACCTCCTATGGCGCGCTCAGGTGTTGCCGCTGATGCGTAGTCACTACCTTGAGGGGTATGTCGATGGTACGCTGTCGTGTCCCCCGGCCATGGTCCCGGTGCCCGCGGCCGCTGGTGGCTCCGTCATGGTGTCCAACTAAGGGAGTCCGGGATTAGGGATCTCCGGACAGCCGGACTATATCCTTTGGCCGGACTGTTGGACTATGAAGATACAAGATTAAAGACTTTGTCTCGTGTCCGGATGGGACTCTACTTGGTGTGGAAGGCAAGCTAGGCAATACGGATATGTATATCTCCTCCTTTGTAACCGACCTTGTGTAACCCTAGCCCTTTCCAGTGTCTATATAAACCGGAGGGTTTTAGTCCGTAGGACAACATACAATCATACCATAGGCTAGCTTCTAGGGTTTAGCCTCTCTGATCTCGTGGTAGATCTACTCTTGTACTACCCATATCATCAATATTAATCAAGCAGGACATAGGGTTTTACCTCTATCAAGAGGGCCCGAACCTGGGTAAAACATCGTGTCCCCTGCCTCCTGTTACCATCCGCCTTAGACGCACAGTTCGGGACCCCCTACCCGAGATCCGCCGGTTTTGACACCAACATTGGTGCTTTCATTGAGAGTTCCTCTATGTCATCACCGTTAGGCTTGATGGCTCCTACTATCATCGATAGCGATGCAGTCCAGGGTGAGACTTTTCTCTCCGGACAGATATTTGTGTTCGGTGGCTTCGCACTGCGGGCCAACTCGCTTGGCCATCTAGAGCAGATCAAAAGTTACGCCCCTGGCCACCAAGTCAGGTTTGGAAGCTTAAACTACACGGCCGATATCCGCGGAGACTAGATCTTCGACGGATTCGAGCCCCTGTCTTGTGCGTCATGCGGTCACGATGAGTACGATTTAGCTCTGCCATCGGACAGTGTCCAAGAAATCACACCGGCAGCCACTCCGACCCTTAATTCGGAGCCAGTTGCACCTCCCATGGATGGGTGGATAGACCCCGCCGCAGAGGCCGCATCCCCAATGGCGATCGAGCCGAATATCGATCTTACCCTTCACGAGAGTCGTGTTGTTAAAATGCCGGATACTTCTCCGACCACGAACTCCGAACCGCCTGCGCCCCTTCGGCAAAATACTGAATTCATTAAAGTCTCTCTCCTTATCAGGAGAGTCCTGGCCGAAATATGTCCGACAGGATTGGGATGCGGATGACGAAGAAATTCGCCGCCCACCCACCACCCACTTAGTAGCCACTGTGAATGACTTAACCGACATGCTCGACTCCGACTCCGAAGACATCCACGGTATGGACGATGCAGGAGACGAACAGGAACCACTGCCCACAGGGCACTGGACGCCCACTTCATCACATGACGTATACATGGTGGACACACCAAAAGAAGACGACGACGAGGAACGGAAGGACGCAACGAAGGGTTGTCCCCTCGAGAAACAGTCAATGCGGCGGCGTAAGCGCCGCTCCAAATCCCACCTCGGCAGAAACAAGGATCATATAGACCCAGCGTTAGAGCAGGGTGAACCATCGCCGGACCACGGCAACATGGAGAATCAAACAGAACAACCCGACTCTGTCAAAGATAATAGTCCGGACAACATCACACCGGACAGACACCCGGAGCAACAGAATGCCCATTAAAGGCTCGTTGCCACCGCGAGGAGTCTAAAAAAGCAGAAGCAAAGGCTCAAGGCTGCGCAAGACACACTCAGAATTAGTTGGAGTAAAGTGCTCAACACAGTAGCGAAGTATGGCGGTAATCACCCCACCAAGAGCTACCCGAAGCGGAAGTTGCTACCTGAATTCGATGAGGAGGCCTTAGATCCCCCGCAACCAAAAATTAAAATGGCCTTCTGGCCGGATAGACGACCTCACGGCCAACATAGAGCGGCAAACAACGCCGCACATAAGCCAATACGCGATCCACGTGAGGGCTCGCATCAAAAGGACGGCGCAACCAGATCCATCTATGGACCACGCAATCGCGCTCCAGCATACGATGCAACACAACAAACATCCGAACAACGTGGTACACCCAGATACAGGGGTGCCACACACCCCCTATGTTTCACCGACGAGGTGCTGGACCATGAATTTCCAGAGGGATTCAAACCCGTAAACATAGAGGCATACGACGGAACAACAGACCTAGGGGTCTGGATTGAGGACTATATCCTCCATATCCATATGGCTCGAGGAGATGATCTCCACGCCATTAAGTATTTACCCCTCAAACTCAAAGGGCCAGCTCGGCACTGGCTTAAAAGCCTCCCCGAAAGCTCCATTGGAAGCTGGGAAGAGCTCGAAGACGCTTTTCGGGCAAATTTTCAAGGGACTTATGTCCGACCTCCGGACGCGGACGATTTGAGTCATATAACTCAACAGCCAGGAGAGTCAGCCCGAAAGCTCTGGAACAGGTTTCTTACTAAAAAGAACCAAATAGTCGACTGTCCGGACGCCGAAGCCTTGGCAGCTTTTAAGCATAGCACCCGCGACGAATGGCTTGCCACACACCTCGGCCAAGAAAAGCCGAGAACAATGGCAGCATTAACAAGCCTCATGACTCGCTTTTGCGCGGGTGAGGATAGCTGGCTAGCTAGATGCAGCACCAGCGACCCCGGTACATCAGAAGTTAGAGATGGAAACGGGAAATCACGGCGCAGCAAAAATAATAAGTGCCGGAATAAAGAAGACAGCCCGAAGAGGACGGCAGTAAACGTCGGATTCAGAAGCTCTCGGCCAAGTCAGCAAAAGCCACCCTCTAAAGGCGCCAGAGATGAACTATCCAGCCTAAACAAAATTTTGGACCAAATATGTCAGATCCATAGCACCCCTGGTAAACCCGCTAATCATACCCACAGAGACTGTTGGGTCTTCAAGCATTCCGGCAAGCTCAACGCCGTACACAAGGGGGAGGATACACCAAGCGAAGACGAGGATGAACCTCTCACGCAAGACACTGGGGAACAGCAGAAATTTCCACCAGAAGTCAAAACAGTAAAGGTGTTACACGTGATCAAGGGGAGAAACAAAGCGGCACTCCCAGAGAAATATGCCCAAGGGCCTATCACCGCGGAGTCCTGCCACTGGTCGTCTCAACCGATCACTTTCGACCATCGGGATTACTCAGCAAGTATCCGGCGTGCAGGATGGGCTGCCTTGGTATTAGACCCAATAATTGACGGATACCACTTCACACGAGTCTTGATGGACGGTGGCAGCAGCCTAAACCTGATATATCAGGACACAATCCGCAAAATGGGGATAGACCCAACGAAAATTTGCCACAGCAATACTACCTTTAAAGGAGTAACGTTAGGCCCAGGGGCTCATTGCACGGGCTCCCTGCTACTAGAGGTTATATTCGGCTTCCCCGATAACCTCCGTAGCGAAAATTTAACCTTCCACATTGCTCCGTTCCAAAGTGGCTATCAAGCACTACTTGGACGCGAAGCTTTCGCTAGCTTTAATGCAATACTGCATTATGCTTCCCTCGCGCTTAAGATGCCCGGTCCACGTGGCATCATTACAGTAAATGGAAATATTGAGCGATCCCTACGCGCCAAAGAGAGTGCGGCTGCCTCGGCAGTCGCACACTAAGACGGCCTCACCAACTAAAGCATTCGACAAGTCGTCAAGACTATGGACACGGTTAGACGAGTCTGAAGCAGCTATATCTAATTCATACAGATTTGATGGCCACACCCCTATTACAAATACAAGGAACTCAACGCGCACAGACAAGTGTCAATTTTTACTCATCTTGAATTATACATGGTTTCTTTAAACCTTCCTTTTCGCACGACAACTTTTCACCTAAGTTCCTCTCTTTTTACACGTGACCATCGTGCTACACCCGTCCAGGATACGGCACAACGGAGACACAAGCGCAGACGTGCAGCAGGGACCCGTTCCAAGGATTCTTTTTAGATTAAGACCCTGCGTAAACCTTTCTTACTGTCTCTTGTTGATACACATCCCTTGGATTATCAGTACTATTGAGAAGGATGCTGGCGTCTTGGCATGTGGCCACGTCAGAATAATGCACGTACCTGGACACCAGGGGCTTCTTACAAAGGGCACAGGCCAAGTTTATACCATAAAGACCGAATACCTTAGGGAGTGTTCGGCGTCGCGAGTTTGGCCTTATATGCATCAGCTCCGAATCATGTCTTTGGTCAAATGTTTGGTTTTCCCGGGTCCTGTGTTTTGCTGCCTTACGTTCCGCTTTATCAGCTAAGGCGGCACCAGGAGAACTACTATGATTGTGTCGCGGTTCATCCGGACAAGCACCTCAGTAGAGAAAGCCGAAAACTGACTGTCATGATATAGCGTGAGACTGGTCAACCACTCGATGACCTAGCGGAATGTGAGAATTCCTCCGCCTTAATGAAGGGCCGTTTCCCAGCCAGGCATGTATGCACCCCGAATTCGGCAGAGTGCGGAGCCACCAGGGGCTATATAGTAGCCCCACCGTCAAACTCCTATGGCTAAGTGAAAGTGTTAAAGCATTATAGTCCGGTTGCCTCGTTCGCTGCGCTATCACCTCCTTAATAGGACCAAGACATTGGGTTAAGTGTGAACACGCGTCTTTTGCGAACACCTCCGCATTATATGCGTGGGGGTTGAAGACGACGACTGCAATCTTTCAGGTTATATACATATATACATAAACGGCCGCACAGGAGGCATCATATTACTTCCAGGCAAAAGTATAAATACAGCCTTAATAAAATTCATAAAAACATTGTGTTTACAATGGGAATACATGTCACTCAAACATAATATTCTTTGAGCACTGGGCCTCTATCAAATGAGCACCCTCGAGAACTTCTTTGAAATAGTGCACGACAGCCACTCGGCCTATGGCCGAACCCTGCGCCGCAACAGTGGTAGCATCCATCTCCGCCCAGTATGCTTTGACACGGGCAAGAGCCAATCGCGAGCATTCTATACATGCCGACCTCTTCATCGCATTGATGCGCGGCACCGCTCCAAGGAACTGCTGCACTAAGCTGAAATAGCTGTTCGGCTTCGGTTTTTCCGGCCACAGATGATGTACGGCGGACCTCATGGCGAGTCCAGACAATCTACTGAGTTCAGCCCATTCGGCTAGCTGATCAGTCAAGGGAAGCAGACACTCTGGAATGTTAAATTGCGACCAGAATAGCTTGTCCACTTCACGATCTGTTTGATCTCGGAAGTATTTGGCCGCATCGACAACACTTGCCGTCAAATCTAGATATGCGTCTGCCGAACTCCACAGCAGATCCAGAGGGGCATACCGCGGATCTCCGAACTTCCTCCGCAGCAAAAAGGGCTTCCCAGCCACAATATCACCAGCTTCATGCAGCTCTTCCTTCTTTGCCCTCATGGCAGAGCGGGTTTCTTTGGCCGCCATCGTAACCTTTTCGAGGTCCGTCGCCTTCGCTCGGTTTTCTTCTTCAAGGAACCGACAACGGTCGGCAGTGTCTTTTAACTTTACAGCCATCTTGGCCATCTTTTCTTTGCTCTCGCAATGCGCGGTCTTCTCGGCTCTTAACTCTTCGTCCGCCTTTAAAGCGGCCGCATTACTAATCCTTGTTTGTTTGTTGGCTCGGGCAAGTTCTGCCCGAAGGGTCTCCACGGCAGCAGCTCCATCTGCAGTCACAACATATTAAAGATACTAGCATCACGCTGCTCTTACTATGTGACATTGACCGGAAAAAATTACATACCATGTGCCTCGTCAAGCCGCTTGTTAACAAGCTCGATGTCGGCATCTGCCGCATCCAGTTGTCGCTTTAGTTCGGCAAACTCATTAGTCCGGTCAGCCACCGGAGCTCCCATCACCTGCACATAAAAGCGGTATGGTTATTACCTGGGATTACGATCCTCTGTCCGCCGCTGTTCTCGATGACAACCAGAGTCTCAGGGGCTACTATCTACATAGGGCACACCTAAAAATGTGAGGTACTATCAAAAAGTATATCATTTCACGTACCTCAAAGCCCGTCAGTAGACTCATAAAGGCTTCATGCAATCCGCTTTCGGTGGACGAAATTCTTTCCATCACTATACCCATCAACGTACGGTGTTATTCTGAGATGGCCGCTCGCTCCAACAGCTCCCTCAGTACGTCCGACCGCATACCAGACGGTGTCGGACTCTTTTGTTTGCTCTCTTCAAGAGCCGAACGCTGGGGACTTCGGGTGACTATAGGATTATCTTCTGGCCTCACCAGATCCGGAGAGGCCCTCCATGACGACACTTCAAGGTCACCCGCTTCTTAAGCGGGGGAGTCCAGGGGAGGCGTTTCACTCTCCATCATCTCCGGAAGAAGATCCCCCGAAGACGAGCTCTGCTGAGAAGGGCTAAGATCCGAACTGCATGATAAACGCTTCGGTTATTTTCCTCAGAGGTAAGGTAGTATATCTCCACTATTAAAGTACTTTTTGATTACTTACAACTCGTTGGAGGGCTGATCCTCGCGCGGACTTTGTGCGGCAAAAGCACCCTCCAAGGCAGGACCCTCTGGTGGAGACTTCTTCTCCCGTTTGGAAGCCTTGGTTTCCGGATCTTCAGAGGTAGTCCTCTTCCTTCCCCGACGCGAGAGAAGGCCAGATTCTTCCCCTTGGTTATCCTCCTTCACGGAGGTGCTCATTCCCTTGGTTGGAATTGGTAGCGATGGGGGCCCGCTTTCGACCTCATTATTCCCCCTCTATCTTCCTTTGAAGGCTCCGGGCAAGGTGCTAGGTCGAGCATATTTTCCAGTACCGGATTCTCCAAACCCTCAGGGAGGGAGGCCGAACACCGAATCATCTTCGCCCTTGTTAGCCAGTCCTGGTCAAAGAGCGATTTCTCGGAATGACGTCATGGTAAATGAAAGACGGTGTGTTCGGCTAAAGGATTACTTACTTGGTCGGTGGTACGGTTGCTGCTCAGGCCCACGTCCTTGGCTGGACCCCAGCTCAGTCCTCTGCTCGTGCGTCAGGCTGAGGAAATTTTGAATAGTGCGCGGCCCTTCTGGGTTGAACTCCCACATGTGGAGGGGCCGGCGTTTGCAAGGCTGGACTCAACGAACCAGCATGACTTGCACCACCGTAACCAGACTGAAATCTCCTTCGAAGAGATCTTGAATGCGGCTCTGCAGTATAGGCACGTCCTTGGCTGGACCCCAGCTCAGTCCTCTGCTAATCCATGACATCAGTTGTGGTGGAGGGCCCAAGCGGAAAGCAGGGGCAGCCACCCACTTGGCACTTCTGGGAGCTATGATGTAAAACCACTCCCGTTGCCATAATCTGGACACCTTTGGAAACGAACCTTTTGGCCACGGAGCTCCTGCTATCTTGCTTATTAATGTGCCTCGGCACGCTGCATACTGCCCCTCGTCCATCTTTGGCTTCACGTCAAAGGTCTTGAGCCATAGGCCGAAGTGAGGGGTAATGCGGAGGAAGGCCTCACACACGACAATAAATGCTGAGATGTGGAGAAAGGAGTCCGGGGCTAGATCGTGGAAATCTAGCCCGTAATAGAACATCAAACCCCTAACGAAGGGATCCAGAGTGAGGCCTAGACCTCGGAGGAAGTGGGAGACGAACACGACGCTCTCGTCGGGTTCGGGAGTAGGGACGACCTGCCCTCGGGCAGGCAGCCGATGCGAAACCTCGGTGGTCAGGTATCTGGCCTCCCTCAACTTCTTGATATCCTCTTCCGTAACAAAGAAGGGCATCCACCGGCCTTGAAGGCTAGATCCGGACATGATTGAAGCTCAGAAGCACCTGACCTAGGCTTTGGGTGTTAGAACTCGAGGCGGGGGAAGGATTCGATTGAGCACGGGAGGGAAAAAAGTAAAAGCCTTGTCCCCTTATAAAGAGGGTGAATATCAAGCGTCCTCTCCGTAGCCGTTTGGGACTTGCCTATAATCTAGGAGTCCTAGACACGGTTGGGTTACCCACAACCGTATTGATGAGAATCCCGTAATTAGGGGAACACGATCTCTGCTTTGATAAGACGTGTCAAGAAACCGCCTCGCATTATGTGTGGAGCTGGCTAAAGAAAAACGGTTCGAATAATCACCGAGCCATGGCATGATGTCATGTTGCCAAAACATGTCAGCAGATTAAGATTTGTAGAAATATTATTCTCTCTACGGTGGTATGTGGAATTTATTTTGCAGGGTCGGACACTATCCTGGTATTCAAACTCTTCTGTGATGTGTTCGGAGGAGGAACCCGCCTTGCAATGCTAAAGACAACACTTCGCGCCGGACTCATCGTCATTGAAGCCTGGTTCAGGGGCTACTGAGGGAGTCCAGCATTAGGGGTCTCTGGACAGCCGGACTATATCCTTTGGCCGGACTGTTGGACTATGAAGATACAAGATTGAAGACTTCATCTCGTGTCTGGATGGGACTCTACTTGGAGTGGAAGGCAAGCTAGGCAATACGGATATGTATATCTCCTCCTTTGTAACCGACCTTGTGTAACCCTAGCCCTTTCCGGTGTCTATATAAACCGGAGGGTTTTAGTCCGTAGGACAACATACAATCATACCATAGGCTAGCTTCTAGGGTTTAGCCTCCCTGATCTCGTGGTAGATCTACTCTTGTACTACCCATATCATCAATATTAATCAAGCAGGACATAGGGTTTTACCTCCATCAAGAGGGCCCGAACCTGGGTAAAACATCATGTCCCCTGCCTCCTGTTACCATCTGCCTTAGACGCACAGTTCGGGACCCCCTACCCGAGATCCGCCGGTTTTGACACCGACACCAACCCTGCTCATCGACGGTGGATCGCTCAGGATCAAGCTATTCTGGGTGTCATTCAGTCCTCGCTCACTCCCTCCGTGGCCGGCATGGTGGTCTTTGACGCGACGTCGAGGGATGCATGGGCCACGCTCGACTCCAGCTTCTCCTCGCAGTCGCTAGCCCGTTCCTCTATCATTCGTAACCAGTTGGGTGACTGTCGGTGTCAAAACCGGCGGATCTCGGGTAGGGGGTCCCGAACTGTGCGTCTAAGGCAGATGGTAACAGGAGGCAGGGGACACGATGTTTACCCAGGTTCGGACCCTCTAGATGGAGGTAATACCCTATGTCCTGCTTGATTGTTCTTGATGATATGAGTATTACAAGAGTTGATCTACCACGAGATCGTAGAGGCTAAACCCTATAAGCTAGCCTATGGTATGATTGTATGTTGTCCTATGGACTAAACCCTCCGGTTTATATAGACACCGGAGGGGGCTAGGGTTACACAAGGTCGGTTACAAGGGAGGAGATTTACATATCCATATTGCCTAGCTTGCCTTCCATGCCAAGGAGACCCATCCGGACACGGGACGGAGTCTTCAATCTTGTATCTTCATAGTCCAACAGTCCGGCCGAAGGATATAGTCCGGCTGTCCGAAGACCCCCTAATCCAGGACTCCCTTAGTAGCCCCTGAACCAGGCTTCAATCACGATGAGTCCAGCGTGCAGTATTGTCTTTGGCATTGCAAGGCGGGTTCTTCTCTAACTCTTGAATATCTGTTAAGTAGTGTCCGGCTCCCATAAATGTTGGACTTCTTGGCTTTTGCGCCCAATAAGGGATATCTTCCATGTGTCGAGCGAATGCGAGGAGCCAGGGCGTTTTCACATTCACCCCCCTAGCCAAGTAAATAAATCGTGTATTAAAGGGGTGGGGCTTCTTAGATCCAATAGACACCATCTTCCCACAGCGAGAATCCATCGGAGCGCGCTCGGAAAAATACATTCCATCATGGCCAGCCACCGCAGCTCCTCCTCTCGCTCCTGTAGCCCGGCAATTGGGAGAAGTGTTCCGTCCCGCACGGCCGATTAGTAGAGTTGCAGACCTAGGGATTTCTCCCTCCAGCGTATATGGTCCCCATCCGAGACGGGCTTGCCACTTATAATGGTGGGGAGCAAGCAGAGAGCTTCCCCAATCCCTCCAAGGGGGAGAGGGTATGCCTTGTCCCTTACTTACTAAGGGACTCGGATTTCCAATTCATCCGTTCCTCCGCGGACTCCTGGAGTTTTACGGCCTCCAGTTGCATAATTTTACCCCAGCTTCCATATTACACATCGCCAGATATGTTGCTATTTGCGAGTTGTTTTGGGCTGCGAGGCTCATTTGAGCTGTGGAAAAGGCTATTCTGCCTTGTGCCCCGCACAGAGAAGGGGTCACTTTATCAAGTGGGCGGAGCCGAAATATGGCGCATCGCCGAGACCGGATACCCGTCCGGTACTCCAAAGAAGACGTCCGAAGACTGGTCTTCGGAGTGGTTTTACATGGAGGATGTCCCTCTTCCAGACCCTGTTTGGCGGGGTCTTCCTGAGTTCGACAATGCTCCTCTGAAGAAACATCAAAGTTGGCGCCCACGGAGCCCCCAGAGGGAAGATAACAGAGAAGTCCTTTATCTGATGAACCGGATAAAAGCATTGGCTCAATCAGGGTTGACAATAATCGAGGTTATGTCAATATGCATAATGCGGGGGGTGCAACCACTTCAATATCGAGGGCACCCCCTGTGGTGCTTTAACGGGGAAGACTATGCCACCCGTTGTGGGCACAAGGGACCGAACTCACCTGCTACTTTAGCAAAAGTTCTGTCCGAGTTATTCAAAGGAGAGGAAGAGGAGTTCATCCAGATTAAAACACGGGACGGATTGTCCATGTACAACCCTCCAAGCTGGGTGAGTTGTACCCTTTTTACTCTCAGCCTTCCCACATTCTTCGTTGTAGGTGCTCACCTTGCCATTTCACGGCAGGAACTACGAAAAGTGATAAGGGAGGAGCACACTCCCTATACTTTCGGGATTAGTGTTAAACCTAAAATAAATGTTATTTAGTGTTTGCGTTGAGCATGAATATGATTGGATCATGTTTATTGCAATACGGTTATTCATTTAAGTAAGAGAATAAATTGTTGTTCTGTTTACATGAATAAAACCTTATATGGTTACACACCCAATGAAAATGGTTTGTTGGATCTCGATCATAGTGATACACATATTCATAATATTGAAACCAAAAGATGCAAAGTTAATAATGATAGTGCAACTTATTTGTGGCACCGCTGTTTAGGTCATATTGGTGTAAAGCGGATAAAGAAACTCCATGCTGATGGACTTTTGGAAACACTTGATTATGAATCACTTGATGCTTGCGAACCATGCCTCATGGGCAAGATGACTAAGACTCCGTTCTCCGGAACAATGAAGCGAGTAACTGACTTATTGGAAATAATACATACTGATGTATGCGATCCGATGAGTGTTAAGGCTCACGGCAAGTATCGTTATTTTTTGACCTTCACAGATGATTTGACACTACTAGGAAAAGCCTACTAATGGCGCACCAGTTTTGCCTACTAATGGCGCATCACTGGTGCGCCATTACTAGCATGCCATTAGTAATTTTTACTAATGGCGCACCACTGGTGCGCCATTAGTATAGGCCACGGTGCGCCATTAGTATTTTTGAATTTTGAAGGCGGGAAAATAGTAGTGGCGCATCGTCTAACCCCCACCGTGCGCCATTACTATTTTTGAATTTTGAATTTGGATCTGGATCGTGATTTTTTTGCCCATTTTTTGCTAGTTTTTTTGCTCGTTTTTTGGCACGATATTATTTCAAATTTTGTTCCTGTTTTTGCATCTTGTACGTTCTTTTGCCGTGTTCTTTTGCCGGAAGGAGTTCGCCATAGAGGAGGAGGAGGAGGTCACCGGAGAGGCGCTCGCCTACATCGCCGGAGAGGAGGAGGAGGTAGCCGGAGAGGAGTTCACCGAAGCATCGGAGAGGAGGAAGGAGAAACCATGAGGGAATGGGAGGAGAGGAGGGAGGAGGAGCTCACCGGAGAGGAGGGAGGAGAAACCATGAGGGGAGGGGAGGAGAGGAGGGAGGAGGAGGTTCCCGGAGAGGAGGAGGTCGCCGTAGAGGAGGAGGAGGAGGTCGCCGGAGAGGAGGAGGAGGAGGTCGCCGGAGAGGAGAAGGAGGTCGCCGGAGAGCAGGAGGAGGAGGTCGCCGGAGAGGAGAAGGAGGTCGCCGGAGAGCAGGAGGAGGAGGTCGCCGGAGAGGAGAAGGAGGTCGCCGGAGAGGAGGAGGAGGAGGTCACCGGAGAGGAGAAGGATGTCGCCGGAGAGGAGGAGATGGAGTGGAGGAGAGGAGGAGATGGGAGGAGATGGAGTGGATGAGAGGAGAGGAGGAGATGGAATGGAGGAGAGGTGGAGTGGAGGAGGTGCGCCCAGCCATGTATACGACATAGTAATGGCGCACCATGGGCAGGTGCGCCATTAGTAACTTTTTTATTATTTTTTGATTTATTTTGAATTTTGAAGGCGGGAAGATACTAATGGCGCACCATGGGCCGGTGCGCCATTAGTAACTTTTTTTTGACTAATTTTGAATTTTGAAGGCGGGAAGATACTAATGGCGCACCACGGGCAGGTGCGCCATTAGTAACTTTTTTTTATTTTGTTGACTTATTTTGAATTTTGTAGGCGGGAAGATACTAATAGCGCACCATGGGCAGGTGCGCCATTAGTAAGTTTGAATTATTTTTAATTTTTTGCCTCTCCAGATCTTAAAAGCCCCGTATCTTTTTTCTGTTAGGCTTTTGAGGATTTTAAAAATGTTTAACGGGGATCCCCCATTAAATTTGGATGTAACTTTTCGAGTAGATGATTTTTCATATAAAAAACTTTTTCATCCGAGTTAGTATGCAAAAGTTGTGCCCATTTTTACAAATTCTCAAGAGATTTTGCAAATGAAGTCGAAATTCATATTTGCAAATTTTCCCAACAACTAGACCACATACCACATGGGAAACTTATTTTCTTTTATTTTTTTGACATTTTCATCATTTTCTTTTATTTATTTTTAAACTGAAAAGGCGATCCACCGGGGGGTGCATTCGGTGGAAGTGGTGGCCAACGTACTAATGGCGCACCGTGGATGTGGTGCGCCATTAGTATTTGGACACTAATGGCGTACCAACACATGGTGCGCCATTAGTATATAGTAATGGTGCACCACATGTCTGGTGCGCCATTAGTGTCAATTCCATCTATAGCCCTTTTCCTAGTAGTGTGAGCAGATATGGGTATATCTACTTAATGAAACACAAGTCTGAAACATTTGAAAAGTTCAAAGAATTTCAGAGTGAAGTGGAGAATCATCGTAACAAGAAAATAAAAGTTTCTACGATATGATCGCAGAGGTAAAATATTTGAGTTAAGAGTTTGGCCTTCAGTTAAAACAATGTGAAATAGTTTCACTACTCACGCCACCTGGAACACCAGAGTGTAATGGTGTGTCCGAACGTCATAACCGTACTTTATTAGATATGGTGCGATCTATGATGTCTCTTACCGATCTACCACTATCGTTCTGGGGTTATGCATTGGAGACAGCTGCATTCACGTTAAATAGGGCACCATCTAAATCCGTTGAGACGACACCGTATGGACTATGGTTTGGCTAGAAACCTAAGCTGTCGTTTCTTAAAGTTTGGGGCTGCAATGGTTATATGAAAAAGTTTCATCCTGATAAGCTCAAACCCAAATCGGAGAAATGTGTCTTCATAGGATACCCAAAGGAGACTATTGGGTACACCTTCTATCACAGATCCGAAGGCAAGACTTTTGTTGCTAAATTCGGAGTCTTTCTAGAGAAGGAGTTTCTCTCGAAATAAGTGAGTGGGAGGAAAGTAGAACTTGATGAGGTAACTGTACCTGCTCCCTTATTGGAAAGTAGTTCATCATAGAAATATGTTCCTGTGACTACTACACCAATTAGTGAGGAAGCTAATGATGAAGATCATGTAACTTTAGATCAAGTTGCTACCGAACCTCGTAGGTAAACCAGAGTGAGATCCGCACCAGAGTGGTAGGGTAATCTTGTTCTGGAGGTCATGTTACTTGACCATGATGAGCCTACGAACTATGAGGAAGCGATGATGAGCCCAGATTCCGCGAAATGGCTTGAGGCCATGAAATCTGAGATGAGATCCATGCATGAGAACAAAGTATGGACTTTGATTGACTTGCCCATTGATCGGTGAGCCATTAAGATTAAATGGATCTTCAAGAGGAAGACGGACGATGATAGTAGTGTTACTATCTACAAAGCTAGAATTGTCGCAAAAAGGTTTTCGACAAGTTCAAGGTGTTGACTATGATGAGAGTTTCTCACTCGTATCTATGCTTAAGTCTGTCCGAATCATGTTAGCAATTGCCGCACTTTATGAAATCTGGCAAATGGATAAACAAAACTGCATTCCTTAATGGATTTGTTAAAGAAGAGTTGTATATGATGCAACAGAACGTTTTGTCAATCCTAAAGGTACTAACAAAATATGCAAGCTCCAGCGATCCATCTATGGACTGGTGCAAGCATCTCGGAGTTGGAATATACGCTTTGATAAGTTGATCAAAGCATGTAGTTTTATACAGACTTGCGGTGAAGCCTGTATTTACAAGAAAGTGAGTGGGAGCACTACAACATTTCTGATAAGTATATGTGAATGACATATTATTGATCGGAGATTGAGGGAGTCCTGGATTAGGGGGTCTCCGGACAGCCGGACTATCTCCATTGGCCGAACTGTTAGACTATGGAGATACAAGATTGAAGACTTCGTCTCGTGTCCGGGTGGGACTCTACTTGGCGTGGAAGGCAAGCTAGGCAATACGGATATGGATATCTCCTCCTTTGTAACCGACCTTGTGTAACCCTAACCCTCTCCGGTGTCTATATAAACCGAAGGGTTTTAGTCCGTAGGACAACAACCGTAACATACAATCATGCCATAGGCTAGCTTCTAGGGTTTAGCCTCTCTGATCTCGTGGTAGATCTACTCTTGTACTACCCATATCATCAATATTAATCAAGCAGGATGTAGGGTTTTACCTCCATCAAGAGGGCCCGAACCTGGGTAAAACATCGTGTCCCCTGCCTCCTGTTACCATCCGGCCTAGACGCATAGTTCGGGACTCCCTACCCGAGATCCACCGGTTTTGTCACCGACATTGGTGCTTTCATTGAGAGTTCCTCTATGTCGTCGCCGTTAGGCTTGATGGCTCCTACTATCATCGATAGCAATGCGGTCCAGGGTGAGACTTTTCTCCCCGGACAGATCTTTGTATTCGGCGGCTTTGCACTATGGGCTGATTCGCTTGGCCATCTGGAGCAGATTGAAAGCTACGCCCCTGGCCATCAGGTCAGATTTGGAAGTTTGAACTACACGACCGACATCCGTGGAGACTTGATCTTTAACGGATTCGAGCCACAGCCGGGCGCGCCGCACTGTCGCGATGGGTATTTCCTAGCTCTACCGCCGAACAGTACCCCAGAGTCCGCGCCCGCATCAGCTCCGACCCTTAGCTCGGAGCCAACTGCGCCAATCGAGGACGGGTGGCTAGACACCGCCTCAGGGGCTGCAGTCTCAACGGCGATCGAGCCGAACACCAGCCTAACCCTCTGCGTAGCCCGTGACTCCAAGGTGTCAGACTATTTTCCGGACTCTGAACCATCGGCGCCCCTGCCAATCGAATCCGATCGGGCGCCGATCATGGAATTCACCGCTGCAGATATCTTTCAGCACTCGCCCTTCGGTGACATTCTGAATTCACCAAGGTCTCTCTCTTTGTCAGGAGGGCCCTGGCCGGATTATGGCCAACAGGATTGGGATGCGGACGACGAAGAAATTCGACGCCCACCCACCACCCACTTCATAGCCACTGTCGATGATTTAACCAACATGCTCGACTATGACTCCGAAGACATCGACGGTATGGACGACGATGTAGGAGACGAACATGAACCAGCACCTATAGGGCACTGGAAAGCCACCACGTCATATGACATATACATGGTGGATACACCCAAAGAAGGCAATGGCGACGGGATAGCGGAGGATGACCCCTCCAAGAGGCAACCCAAACGCCGATGTCAGCGACGCCGCTCTAAGTCCCGCCAAAGCAAAAGTGGCGATACCGGCACAGGAGATAATAACGCTTTGGATAGTGCCGAAGAAAACAACAAACCCCTCCAGCAAGATTTAGAGCAGGAGGATGGAGGAGCCAGCTCTCCTAAGAGAGCGGCAGACGGAGAGGAGGAGGATGACAATTATATCCCCCCTCCGAAGACGAGGCAAGCCTTGGCGACGATGAATTCGCCATCCCATAGGATCCCGTCGAACAAGAGCGCTTCAAGCGCCGGCTTATGGCCACGGCAAATAGCCTGAAGAAAAAGCAGCAGCAGCTTCAAGCTGATCAAGATCTGCTAGCTGACAAATGGACTAAAGTCCTCGCGGCCGAGGAATATAAACTCGAGTGCCCCTCCAAGAGTTACCCAAGGCACAGGTTACTACCCCGACTGGAGGAAGAAGCATATGATACGGCTAATCGGCCACCTCGTGGCCGCGATAGAGAGGCATTCCAGCCAAAAGCTCAGCCTCCACCCCAACGTCATCGAAATAAAAAGGCATGGGAAGATACGCCAGACCTGCGAGACATATTGGAGGACAAGGCAAAACATTCAAGATCGATCGATGGATCACGAGGGCGCACCACTTTGCGAGATGACAAACGTCACGCCGGATACAATAAAAGCAAATCCGGTCGGGCCGAACACATCGGGCAAGACCCATTCGAGCTGCGTCGCGATATAGCCCAATACAGAGGCGCCACACACCCCTTATGCTGCACAGATGAAGCAATGGAACATCAATTCCCAGAAGGTTTCAAACCTGTAAATATTGAATCATACGACGGCCCAACAGATCCCGTAGTATGGATTGAGGACTTCCTCCTCCACATCCACATGGCCCGCGGCGATGACTTACACGCCATCAAATACCTCCCACTAAAGCTCAAAGGACCAGCGTGGCATTGGCTTAACAGCTTGCCAGTGGACTCCATTAGCTATTGGGAAGATCTGGAAGCCGCATTCCTCGACAACTTTCAGGGCACTTATGTGCGACCACCAGACGCCGATGACTTGAGCCACAAAATTCAGCAGCCAGAAGAATCAGTCAGGCAATTCTGGACTCCGTTCCTTATAAAGAAAAATCAAATCGTCGACTGTCCGGATGCAGAGGCCTTAGCGGCTTTCAAGCACAACATCCGAGACGAGTGGCTAGCCTGGCACCTTGGTCAGGAAAAGCCGAAATCTATGGCAGCCCTCACGATGCTCATGACCCGCTTTTGTGTGGGAGAAGACAGCTGGCTGGCTCACAGTAATAACATATCAAAGAACCATGGTACCTCAGATACCAAAGACGGCAATAGAAGGTCACGTCGCAACAAGCATAAGCGCCGCATTAACAGCGAAAATACCGAGGATACGACAGTCAATGCCGGATTCAAAGGCTCTAAACCCGGTCAGCGGGAAAACCCATTCAAACAAAGTACGCCGGGTCCGTCCAGCTTGGACCGTATACTCGATCGCTCGTGTCAAATACACGGCACCCCAGACAAGCCAGCCAATGACACCAATAGGGATTGTTGGGTGTTCAAGCAGGACGGCAAGTTAATTGCCGAGAACAAGGACAAGGGGCCGCATATCGATGACGAGGAGAAGCCCCGGCAGCCGCACACTGGAGGACAGAAGAGGTTTACCCCGCAAGTGCGGACGGTGAACATGATACGCAACCCACATCCCCGAGAGGGAGCAGAAGCGTGCGCTCAGGGACGTATATGCGTTGGAGCCAGTCGCCCCAAAGTTCAACCCTTGGTCCTCCTGTCTGATCACCTTCGATCGCAGGGACCACCCCACTAGTATCCATCATGGCAGATTCGCCGCACTGGTCCTAGACCCAATCATCGACGGATTTTACCTCACTCGAGTCCTTATGTACGGCGGCAGCAGCCTGAACCTGCTTTATCAGGACACAGTGCGCAAAATGGGTATAGACCCCTCAAGGATCAAACCCACAAAAATGACCTTTAAGGGCGTCATTCCAGGTGTAGAGGCCCATTGCACACGCTCAATTACACTGGAAGTGATCTTCGGATCCCCGGATAACTTCCGAAGCGAAGAGTTAATCTTCGATATAGTCCCGTTTCGCAGTGGTTATCACACGCTGCTCGGGCGAACTGCATCTGCTAGATTCAATGCGGTACCACATTGTGCATACCTCAAGCTCAAGATGCCAGGACCTCGCGGAGTTATTACAGTCAATGGATACACAGAGCACTCTCTCCGAACAGAGGAGCACACCGCAGCCCTCGCAGCAGAAACGCAAAGCAGCCTCTCAAGGCAATCAACCAGTTCGGCACTTCAAAACCCGAACACCTTCAAGCGCGCTCGGGGCAATTGGCAAATAGACCACCTAGCGCGATCTGAGCTCGCGTAGCAATACGGTGGCAACCCCAATCCAAGCCCAGCAGCGAAACTCGTGCCGCGCGTACATAATTACGTATTAAAAATACCATGGGCACAGGTGGGAAGGGGGGCACAACTGCGGCACACCCCAAGACGCGGCCTAAACCGCACTAGGGGCTTCCCGTTTGGTTATTTTTCTCTTTTGTTTCAGGACCTTAATCTCTGGAAGCACGGTCCGGCAGCACTATTGCCGAACACATGATGCAGCAACCATGGAGGCAGACATCTATGTTATACCACGGAATTCCCATGTTGATTACAGTAACGAGTGAAATATTCAATTTAATATCATTCCTCAGCTTGCCCTTGGAAGGGACATAGTCCTACTCTTTGCTTATCGCACTATCTGTATCACTCTGCTTTAATGCAATTTTTTAATAAATAATGCATGACATTACGACTATTATTGCATTCTTGTTATATATATATATATCTGTGTGTGTGTGTGTGTGTGTGTTCATTAACGACGCCTTCCAACTGTACACTATGGTACGGCCAATACACCAGGGGCTTACGTACCCCACAATGCGGTGTGAAAAGTCCGAACACTTTCACAAGTGCGGCACCCCGAACTTATAGCATTATACGCATCAGCTCCGAATCATGTCTTTGGTCAAATGTTGGGTTTGCCCGGCTCCTATGTTTTGGTACCTTACGTTCCGCTCTATCGGCTAAGGTAGCGCTAGGAGAACAACTGCGATTGTGCCCCTGTCGGAGTAATGGGCCACAGGTAGGCCAACCCGAGCCCCATAACCTTTCAAGACATCGGGCCAGGCTGCGCCCCTCAAGACCACAGGGTGAAGAGCCGCCTCCTGGGGAGTCTACGGCAAGGCGGCCGACTGCCCGCACACGGCCGAGTCCCAGGGGCGACTTCCAGAGAAGCCAGCTTTGGGGAGTCGGCCGGTGACTCCAACAAACCGTGACCTCATCGGGGGGGACGGGGCAGGAGCGTGGCTACAATGAAGCCCACTCCCCGCCCCTTACCAAGGGCAGGCATGGCTACAGCGCGCCGTACTTGGGAAGATCTCCCTGCGGCGTGGCACTGTTGCCCAGCCGGCCCTGACATCAGCACCACTGTACCTGGTCTTGCGCCCACGACGGCTTGTCTGTACGGCCTGGAGGCAGCGGGGCCCACAAGACAGCGAGACCTCGGGAGACGGCGGGAGAACCGCCAGTCAGATCCATCGGGAGTCGGCCCGGGGGAGTCGGCCGAGCCCCCCCCCCAGGGCCCGCGCGCCATTAATCAAGAAGAGATGGGGAGTGGCCACAGTGATCGCCTGCCAGGCGGCGGGGCTGTTGCCACGATCCCATGACCAAGCCTGCGTCATCAGGAGCACGGCTACAGTAATCAGCAGCCGGCAAGACCCGCCCGCGGCGGACGTGGCCTGTTGGCTCCGTACTAAACCAGTCGGTGGGCCCGAGCAGTCGAAGGAGAAGTCAGAGGTCGGAGGCACTGACAGCTGGGCCCGCACCTAGTCAAATTACCATTGTACCCCTGGGGGGTAGGCCTATATAAACCCCCAGGGCACCCATGCAAAGGGTTGGATCCCAGTAGTTCTATACCGCACCAGATAGAGGGAGAGAGCTAGCCTTGCCCTCTCCTACCACCAGGCACAGCTCAAGGAGCAACCGTGTAAACACTTGACCATAGTGATCATGCGGAGACCCCGCAGAGCAGCAGTAGGGGTATTATCTCCTCGGAGAGCCCCGAAGCTGGGTAAGATCCGCCGGCGTGCATTTCCTTGCCTCATCCCGTTTCCAGGCACCGGCGATGTTCTACTCGCCTCCACCATGATAAGCCATCCGTTGGCATATGTCGCACCAAACCCCCGACATTTGGCGCCCACCATGGGGCCTGGTGCGCCGCTGTCCGGAGATCTGTTCTGGACGGGAACCCTTTTCCTCCCTAGCGAGCGCAGCCAGCCAGGCGCGCTAGACGAAGTTTGCGTCGATGCGCTGCACGGCGTTGAGATCGCCTGCGTAGCCAGCTCCTTGGCCGAACTTGTTGGCGAGGTCCGCCTCTCCGACGAACCTGCGTCCGATGCAGGCGTAGGCGGCCCCGAAAACCTCCTCGCGGGCCTCCTCGATCAACTCCACGTTTCCGGCAAGCCTACCATCGACTTGGAGTCCGTAGGCTCCACCGACCCGATGCTGGTCGACTCTGACACCGCGTCGGTTGACGTGCTCCCCACCAACGTGGTGGTCTACGACGAACCTCTCCCCCACGCGGAGAGCGACGGGAGCACCATGACTGAGGTGCTGGTCATCAGTCATGACGAGTTCCCTGGTGGAAGGGCACCCGACTCACTCGGCGCGGCGCTGCAAGACCTAGCTGCGCCCATTCCTGAAGATGCTGACGCGGAGACGTTGGAAGTGTGCCGCCTTCAGCTCATTGAAGGCGCGAAGAAGCTGGCCAGCATGAGACGCTTGTTAGAAGCTTACCAGCGGGAGATGGATCACGTTGTCGACGGCTTGCCGGCCCTGGCAGGGCCCAGCCGCCTTGGCACGGTTCAGCAGCGCGGCGTAGCCATCGCCAGCCTGTTTGGGGCTAGCTGCCCCGTGTATGCCACGCCAGCGGCCAAACGATGACCCGCACCGAGATCAAGGTGCGACGTATCGGACGCCGACTGGCGGTGCCCGAGGGAGGAAGGACAAGGAGCCGGCTGTCAGCCACAGTCGGACTCGGATTATCATAGAGCGCGACCGAGACGGCCGCCCGAGAGTAGTGGAACGACGGGACAACTGTCTGCCTCCCCCTCCCCGCAGGGAGAGGCGAGTCTCCCCGCCGCCTGTTGACCATCCGACCCTCGGTGACCGCCTTGGCCGCCGAGAGGGGGTTGGAGAGAATGGCGCCTGCCACCGGATCGACCGACTTCACCGGTCACTGGCGCTGGAAGAAGAAGACGAGCTGGGTCCGCCTTGTTTCGGGCCCCGCATCCGAGACCAACCCTTTCCCAAAGGGTTCACGCTCCCAAGACACACGCCCAAGTATACCGGCTCCGTGAAGCCGGAAGACTGGCTAGTCGACTACTCCACGGCTGTCAGCATAGCAAACGGCAACAAGCGTGTCGCCGTAAAGTACGTTCCGCTCATGCTCCAGGGCATGGCCCGAACATGGCTGAACAGCCTAAAGCCCCGCAGCATCAACAGCTGGGTCGACTTCACCGAAGCGTTCGTCCGCAACTTCACCAGCACGTGCAAGCGTCCTCCCAAGCCTCGTCAGCTCTCCTTGTGCGTGCAAGGTCCTGACGAGTCAACTCGCGACTACCTCACGCGTTGGGCTGAGCTCCGGAACTCCTGCGAGGGCGTGCACGAGGTACAGGCCATCGAGTACTTCATAGCCGGGTGCCGAGAAGGCACCCTCCTCAAGCACAAGCTCCTCTACGACAAGCCAGAAACCCTCGACGAGCTGCTGATCATAGCGGATAAGTACGCTACGGCTGACTCCTCCATGAAGATGGAAATTCAAATCAGCACGACTGGCAAAGTAGCTCCTCAGGCTCCAAGAACTCCGGCGGCAGACGCTGGCTGGCGACAACAGCAGGGCGACAACAAGCGCAAGGCCCCGCAGCCGGCTTCCAGCAGCTGGCAGGTCGCGACCGTTGAAGCCCAGCAGCCAGAGGAGCAGCCTCCGCCTAAGCGACAGAAAGGCGGCAAGCCGAACTGGTTGCCGGCCTTCTCCTACGAGCTGACCTTGGATGGACCTTGCAAGTTCCACAGCGGCGCGAAGCCATCAAATCGCACCACCCGGAAGTGCCTCTGGCTCACCAGGATCGCCAAGGGAGACGGCCTCCTGCCACCCCCGCCTGCTGGGCAGACACCTCCGCCTCCGCCTCTGCAGCCGGCAGTCAGGCCAGTCAGCGCAGTACAAGATGAATACCCTGAAGAGCACGGAGCCTACGTGGTGTTCACCAGTGTGGCTGATGATCGACGCGGCAGGCGGCTGCAGCGACAAGAGGTGAACGCAGTAGCCTCAGAGACGCCAGAGTTCCTGCACTGGTCAGAGAGGCCCATCAGCTGCAGCAGGGCTGACCACCCAGATGTGATGCCAAGTCCGGGCTCCTACGCCTTGGTCCTGGATGCCACCTTTGCCACAAACAAATGGGCCGCGCGTTTCTCGCGAGTTCTGATAGATCGGGGCAGCAGCATCAACATCCTGTACAAGGACACCATGGAGAAGTTAGGAATCAAGCAGAGACAGCTTCAGAACAGCCGGACTGTGTTCCACGGCATTGTTCCTAGGCTTTCCTGCTCACCAATCGGCAAGATCCTAATTGACGTCCTCCTTGGGGACAAAGATCACTTCCGAAGAGAGTTTGTTTGGTTTGAGGTAGTGGACCTTGAGAGCCCATACCATGCGCTACTTGGCCGGCCCGCCTTGGCCAAGTTCATGGCGGTCCCCCACTACGCCTACCTCAAGATGAAGATGCCCAGTTCCAGGGGAATTCTGACTATGGCCGGTGACTACCGGAAGTCGTCCGCTTGCGCGGCCGAGAGCAGTCAGCTGGCCGAGTCCCTGGTGATTGCAGCCGAGAAGAGACTCCTTGAGCGAGTTGTGGCGATGGCCGGCAAACAGCCGGAGATATCGCCCGACCCGAAGGAGTCGGAAGCCGAAGGTTCATTCAAGCCGGCCAAAGAGACAAAGAAGATACCGTTGGATCCGGAGCACCCAGAGAGGTACGCCGTCGTAGGTGCAAACCTCGACAGCAAATAGGAAGGCGAGCTTGTCGATTTCCTCCATGAGAATCGGAACATCTTCGCATGGTCTCCTAAGGACATGCTAGGTGTACCGACGGATTTCGCCGAGCACAAGTTACACGTCCGATCTGATGCAAAGCTGGTTAGGCAGCCCCTGCGCCACTTATCAGAAGAGAAGAGAAGAGTTGTCGGAGAAGAGATAGCCCGACTCCTAGCAGCCGGCTTCATTATGGAAGTTTTCTTCCCGGAGTGGCTGGCAAATCCGGTTCTGGTGCTAAAGAAGAACAAGCAATGGCGAATGTGTATTGACTACACGAGCCTCAACAAAGCCTGCCCCAAGGACCCGTTTGCTCTGCCGAGAATTGATGAGGTGATAGACTCCACAGCCGGATGCGAGCTGTTGAGTTTCTTGGATGCGTACTCAGGATATCACCAGATCAAGCTGAACCTGGCTGACAGATTGAAGACCGCCTTCATCACGCCGTTTGGAGCATTCTGCTACCTCACCATGACATTCGGCTAGAGGAATGTCGGCGCCACCTTTTAGCGTTGCACACAGAAGTGCCTCCTCAAGCAGCTCGGCAGGAACGCCCACGTTTACGTGGACGACGTGGTGGTGAAGACGGAAAAGCGAGGAACATTGCTGGAAGACCTCAAGGAGACCTTTGAGAACCTGCGCCGGTTCCAGATCAAGCTCAACCCCAAGAAGTGTGTCTTCGGAGTACCAGCCGGCCAGCTGCTAGGTTTCCTGGTCTCCGAACGCGGCATAGAATGCAACCCAGTAAAAATCAAGGCCATCGAGAGAATGGAGGTACCTAGCCGACTGTTGGATGTGCAGAAGTTCACCGGCTGCTTGGTGTCCATCAGCCGATTCATCAGTCGGCTGGGCGAGAAAGCTCTCCCCTTATACCAACTCATGAAGAAGACCACTTTTTTCGAGTGGAACCATAAGGCGGACGAAGCTTTCCACCAGTTGAAGAAGATGCTGACTACTCCACCCGTCCTGGCGGCTCCGACTCCCAAGGAACCTATGCTCCTATACATCGCCGCCACTAGCCGAGTAGTCAGCATAGTCATTGTAGTAGAGCGCAAGGAGGAAGGCAAGGCGCTACCTGTCCAGAGACCACTATATTACCTGAGCGAGGTACTGTCGACCTCCAAGCAGAACTACCTCACTACCAGAAGATGTGCTATGGCGTGCACTTCGCTGCCAAGAAATTGAAGCCTTACTTTCAAGAGCATCCAATCACGGTGGTCTGCACGACTCCACTTGCTGAGATCATCGGTAGCCGAGATGCCTCCGGTCAAGTGGCCAAGTGGGCCATAGAGCTGGCTCCTTACACCATCTACTACCAGCCCCGCACCGCTATCAAATCACAAGCACTGGCCGACTTCCTCGTCGATTGGGCCGAGACCTAGTACCTGCCTCCAGTGCCTGACTCCACCCATTGGTGGATGCACTTCAACGGCTCCAAGATGCGCACCGGCTTGGGAGCCGGCGTCGTCCTCACCTCTCCCAAAGGCGACAAGCTCAAATATGCACTGCAAATCCATTTTTCCGCCTCCAACAACGTGGCCGAGTACGAGGCGCTCATTCACAGGCTCCGGCTTGCCAAAGAACTTGGCATCCGCCGGATCCTGTGTTATGGCAACTCAGACTTAGTGGTCCAGCAGTCATCTGGCGACTGGGAAGCGAAAGATGCAAACATGGCGAGCTACCGTTTCCTCGTGCAGCAACTCAGCGGGTATTTCGAAGGGTGCGAGTTCCTCCATGTGCTAAGAAACGACAACGACCAAGCAGACGCCTTGGCATGAATCGGCTCTACCCGCCAAGCAATACCATCTGGTGTCGCCCTTCAATGCCTTCTCAAGCCGTCTGTCAAGCCTTCACCAGGATCAGACTCCATCTTTGTACTGGCTCCTCCCGAAGACGGCGGATCCGACTCCAGAGCTCCAGCAGTCGGAACGGGGACTTTGGCGGGCGACTCCAAAGCTGCCACAGTTGAGCCCGGCCCAGGGACTGCGGTGACGGACTTGAAGATTCCAGAACTCGGCCCAAGGACCGCGCCAGTCGGCCTGGGGACTTCATCAGCCCAGCAAGTGGCTGTTGACTCCAGCCCGCCGCCTCCTAGCCTAGCCGCCCTCGTCCAAGTCGCAGTTCTAATAGTCGACGAAATAGCAGCACCCTCATGGGCCCAGCCCATCCTCAAATTCCTGGTGAACAAAGAGCTACCAACTGATGAGACCTCAGCTCGGCAAGTACAATGCCGGGCGGCAGCCTATACCGTAATCAACAGAGAGCTGGTCAAGTGCAGCGTCACTGGTGTCTACCAGCGCTGCGTAGAGCTAGAGCAAGGCCAGGCGATCGTCAAAGACATCCATCAAGGCGAATGCGGCCACCATGCGGCTTCAAGAGCACTTATCGCCAAAGCTTTTCGGCACGGTTTCTTTTGGATGACTGCCTTGGAAGAGGCCAAGGAGTTGGTCCAAAAATGCAAAGGGTGCCAGAAGTTCAGCTCCAAGCCGCACCAGCCGGCTTCCACGCTCAAGACCATCCCCATTTCTTGACCTTTCACAGTTTGGGGTCTAGACATGGTGGGACCGTTCAAGACAGCACGAGGTGGTCTAACTCACCTACTTGTCACAGATGACAAGTTCACCAAGTGGGTGGAAGTAAAGCCAATTAAGAAACTGAACGGTCCGACTGCCGTGACCTTCATCACCGGTATCACAATTCGGTACGGCATACCACACAGAATCATCACCGACAATGGCACAAATTTTGCCAAAGGCGCCTTGGCCCATTTCTGTGCAACACAGGGCATCCGACTGGACCTAGCGTCCGTCGCCCACCTGCAGTCAAACGGCCAAGTGGAGCGAGCAAACGGCCTCATCCTGTCCGGCATCAAGCATTGGTTGATCGAGCCTCTGGAGCGCTTGGCTGGCTGCTGGCTCGACGAGCTGCCAGCCGTCCTCTGGAGTCTGCGCACGACTCCAAACAAGTCAACCGGCTTCACGCCCTTCTTCCTCGTCTACGGTGCCGAAGCCGTCATCCCAACGGACATAGAGTTCGACTCCCCACGAGTCACCATGTACACCGAGGAGGAAGCAGAAGAAGCACGACAAGACGGTGTTGATTTGCTGGAAGAGGGCCGGCTGTTGGCACTCAGCCGGTCCAGCATCTACCAGCAGAGCCTGCGCCGATACCACAACAGGAAGGTCAGGCCAAGATCTTTCCAAGAAAGCGACCTTGTGCTCCGGCTGATCCAGCGAACAGCCGGCCAGCACAAGCTGTCACTGCCTTGGGAAGGCCCTTTCATCATTAGCAAAGTACTAGGCAACGACTCCTACTACCTGATCGGTGCTCAGAAGCCCCGAGCACGCAAGAGGGACGACTCCGGCAAGGAGACAGAGCGACCATGGAATGCAAATCTTCTTCGAAGATTTTACAGTTGATGCAGTATGTACCACGCTACCTTTTGTATTAAAGTACCAAGACTTCGGGCCCCCCGTGACGAGCTCGGGGACTGCCCTCTTTTGTCTGTATGATAAAAATTATGCCTACAAGTATGTTACTATTTGTCATGCCGCTTGGCAACCGGCTCGACAAGTCAGCCCAGGGACTTGCCACCTTGCACTATGAAATGCTTCCTGCAGACGGACAAGTAGTGTGTAGCACCTAAGCCGTCTTCTGCCAGAAGCCGCAGCTCACAGAGCGACTGTACGGTGGGCAGAGGTAAGGAAGAATGGGTGCTCGCACAGAAAATGGCTAGGGACTCAAAGCATAAACATAGCTCAAGACGACTTCCAGCCTTTCTTGCAAACCGACTCTCGGATAGTCGGATTGTCGTTTTCTATCCAACTTGCTCAAACAATCTTGAAATTGGCTAAGTACTTGCTTTCCCAAAGTAGCCTAGCACTTGATCCAGCAATAGTCCGCAGAGCGGTTGTCCGATTGGCAAGGCAGGCAACTAGGAGAAAGCGGCAAAGGAAAACAGCCAAAAGAACGATGAGCAAGAAAAGATAGATATATGTGTGTGTGTGTGTATAACATAGGCCCTTGGCCGAATTGTCGAATAGAGGTTCAAAATACACCCTGCGGGTGGAATTGTGCGAATTAACAAGTTCTTCAAAAGACTACTGAAGCAGATAAAACAAAAGACACAGCGGCGGCTTAGGAGGCGGCAAACGGATTCGGGGGGTCGGAGGAGGCGCCAGCGTCAGGCGTCGGGGCAGTCGGCCGGCTAGTCTCGGCTTGATCGCCTCCGGCAGCAGTCGGTCAATTGCACGCGGCTCGTTGCTGGAGGCGTGGTCGGGCTGAGGCTGGCCTCTGCTTCGTCTTCTGGCGCCTCCGCCTCGTCCTCCTCCTCGATGCTGGAGCCAATCACCTCCGCCGAGTCTTCGCCGTACTCTGAGTTCATCCCAAACCACTCTGGCGGTACCTCCTCGCCGTCTTCAGACTGCTAGGGGACGAAGATGCTCGTGTCGGTGTACTCGGCGATCGCCGCAGCACGCTTGACGAGGGCGTCTTCCGTAGCCGCCAGCTCCGGCTGGGCCTCCGACCGAAGCGTGGCCAACCGGTCCAGGTCTAGCCCTGGGTACCACGCCTTGACGAACTCTAAGGCCCGGCACGCTCCAGTCCGGGCCGAAGAGCCCTTCCAAGCCTCGAGCCGACCAGCCGCGACCTCCAACCAGTTGGCCGTCAGGCTGGGGGTGCGCGGAGCCAGCATATCTGGCCAAAGGGCGGAAATCGCCTGGGCACCGACGCGCTGAAGCCGGCGCAGCATCCGGTGAGCCGGCCGGAGGCGAGCCTCGATGCTCAAGATGTGCTCATCAAGAGTTCGGGGAGCATCGGCGGCGATCTTCGCGCCCTTCGCCCTCCGACTTTCACAATCGGCCTCGATGGCTTGGATAGCGGCCTACGACTGCCCAGGGAAGAAGTCTACAAAAGACACGAAGAAACGAAAAAGCAAGTCAAAATCCAGGAGTCGGCATGATCTAAGTTGGCAGCTCGAAGAAAGAAAATAAAGAGACTCGCCATCAATGATGTCTTCAATCTCATGGAAGCCGGAGGACAGCAGCGCCTCCTTGTCAGACAAGGAGGAGCGCTCGCTCGCGAACTCGGCCAAGAGGGCGGTTTCTGTCTCCTCCGCCTCCCTCTGCGACTTCGCAAGCAGCTCCTTCTGCTCTGCCAACTGAGTGGCCAGCAGATCGCGCTCTGTGGCGAGCCTGCTGCACTCCTCCCTTTTGGCGAGCAGGGCGGAGTTGGCCTCGCTCAGCTGCTGTTGAAGAGCAGCGTTGGCTCCTGAAGGAAAGGAAGAAAGACAACAGTCGTCAATAAAGTAAGTGGTCGGGGAGATCCGGCCCAATTGATCAGCAGTCGGCCCGAATCTCAGGGACTACAGCCCGCGGGTGCGCTAGCGCGCCCCCGTAGAGAAGAAAAAAGAGGGAAGGACTTACTCCAGCTCTCCGCCAAGTCGGCAGTCCGCTTGCCCAGCTCTTAAACATTGCGGTTGAAGGCAGTGACGCGGGGGTTATGGTAATCCTGCAACAAGCATCTCAGACAAAGTTAGTACCCAGAAGTTCATCAATTGGAGTTCCTGGCCGCCTGCTCAGCAGCTGGCCCGAAACTCGGGGACTACACCCAATGGGTGCGCTCGTGTGCCCCCACAGAGAGGAACAAGAAAAACAAAGGCCCAAAGAAAAGACATACCCGGACGGCCGGCTGCGACGCCAGGAACGCCTTGGTGCAGCTCTGGAGGGCGTCGCCCTCAGCGCGGAGCTTCGCCTGGACATCCAGGAGCGCCCGGTTCAGTGGCCCTGTGCCGCCTCCCCGCACCCACCCAACAGGTGCGGCGCTCGTCGCCTCGGCGTTTGGAGCCGCCGAGCTGGCGGTGCCGGCTTCCAGGGGGCGGGGTGCCGAAGTCGCCTTTTCCAGACGACGGCGCGCTGGCGATCCGACCTGGAGGAGTAGCCTCGCCATGGCCTCATCTTCGGTCGGCGGCACCGGAGGGTCCGCCGGCTGCTCGCCTTGCACGCCTTCAGACGGCGGCGGCGGAACGTTCGCGCCCGGAGTAGAGGGCTCACCGCCTTCCCTCTCCTCGATGAGGTTCTCCCCGCCGGCTCCTCCAGTCTGCCCCGTGAACTCCGGCGGCGGCGGCGCAGAGTTTAGCGGGGTAACAAGCAAGGCCGCCTGGCGGCGTGCGGCTTCCTCAGCCTGCTGCTTCGCCGCGGTGGCGGCTTTGGCCTCCGCTAGTTTTTTCTTGGCAGAGGCCTCCGCCCTGTCGGCCTCCGCCTTCTCCAGGCGGAGGGCTTCTTCTTCATTGCGCTTCTCCCATGCATTCCGCTCCGTCGCCTCCCGGAGGTCGGCAGCGGGGTCTATCCGCCAAGTGGTGGCGGGCATCTCCGCTGACCCCATGACGGAGGCGGCGGCGACCCGCTCAAGAAAGAGGGGAGCCCTGAAGAAAGAGGGGCGAGCAGAGACTCAGACAAAACATGAAGAAAGAATAAACTTTAAAGTCAGAATACTTACGCAGAGACCAACGGCGGCTTCTTCACTTCCTTACGGAAGCGGATGGCCTTCACGGCTGCCTCGTCCCACCGGGTTGCCGCAGCTGAGCCCTTGGGCTTCTTCGGCCGGCTGCTGAACAAAGTCGGCGCAGCCCGGTGCTTTTTCCCGCCGCCTGGAGTGCCCGACACGGCAGAAGAGCCCGCGCCCGACTGGCTGGCTCCTGGCCGATGGCGAGGGGCGACTCCTCCCTCGACGTCATTGTTGGAGTAAATAGCCATGGGTAGCCTAGCCGGCTTCCCCTGGCCTTCTGAAAAAATTACGAGCTCGTCCGGCTCTCAAGAACCCAAGACCTAGGGTCGCCTTCCCTTTGCCGGCTATCATCCAGGCCGGCTTCGGGAGGTGGCCCAACTTTTGCCCTCATGAAGAAAGCCATGGGAGGGCCGACTTCGAGAAGCCGGCCGCGAGAAGGCCGACTCCAAGAAGCTGGCTCCCATAAAGCGGTCAAGACCGTACCCTCAAAGTTTGCATCCACCTAGCAATGATGAAGCGGGGCGTGGCTACAGTGATGCCTGCCACCCCCAAAACCCGGAGCACGACCGGCACAGTGCGCCGTACGGGTGGCCACGACCCCCCCGGCGCGGCACTGTTGCCACAACGACCCTGACGCCCTCCACGACGGGCGACCAGTGTGGCCCACGAGGCCGTGGGTCCCTTCGGGCAGAGAGACACCCGAAGGCGGCCACACCTCCTCCCAGTCGGCCCGAGAGAGAGCCAGCTCCCCATAGCCGGCTTGCCATCCTCCTCGAAGGAGACGCCCCATTAAGGAGACAAGACACGGTGAGGCTACAGTAATCGCCCGCTGGGCGGCGGTACTGTAGCCACGCCCACCACGACCAAGCCCGCGTCATCAAAATAGAGCAACAGTAACCAGCCACCGACCAGGCCCTGGACGGTGGGGCCTGCTTGTCGACCAAGAGGCTGGCAGTCGGCGGGCCCCAGCGACCGGCGCAGAAGCCGGCGAGCGCAGTCACCGATGGCTGGGCCCCACGCCCAGCCGGATTACCATTGTACCCCCGGGGGGTAGGCCTATATAAACCCCCCGGTGCACCCATGCAAAGGGTTCGACCCCCCAGCTAGTCTTGGACACCATACAAGGAGAAGAAGCAGGCTAGCCCTGCCCTTCTTCCTCCTCCCACCAAAACAGCTCAAGGAGCATTGTGTAACTACTTGTTCATCTAGTGATCATGCGGAGACCCCGCAGAGCAGCAGTAGGGGTGTTATCTCCACGGAGAGCCCCGAAGCTGGGTAAAGTCCGCCGGCGAGCTTATCTTCGCCTCATCCCGTTTCCAGGCACCGGCGATGTCTTACTGGCTCCCACAATGATAAGCCACCCATTGGCATATGTCGCACCTACCACCCGACATTTGGTGCCCACTGTGGGGCCAGGTGCACCGTCGTCCGGAGACCTGTTCTGGACGGGAACCCTCTTCCTCCCTAGCGAGCGTAGCCAGCCCGGCACGCCCGATGGAGCTTGCTACGACGCGCTGCAAGGCGTCACCGACATCTGCGCGGCGAGCAGCCTCGCCGATCTCCTCGACGAAACCCACATCTCCGACGAGCTCGCCTCCGATGTGGGCACCAACCACCTCGCCAACCTCCTCGGCCAGCTCCATGTCTCCAGCGAGCCCGCTGTGGACCTGGAGTCGGTTGGCTCCACCGACCCGATGCCTGTCGACTCCGACACGGCTTCCTACTTCCCCACCAATGTCGCGATCTACAACGACCCGCTTCCTCGGACCGGCGACCGCGATGCTATCACCACTGAGGTGATGGTCATCAGCCACGGCGGCCCGACCGACGAGAGCACCCACGACGCCCTGCACGCGGCAGCGCACGACTTGTCCATCCCCCTCCCGGCTGACACCGATGACGAAGCACTGGAGGCACGCCGCCTCGCCCTCCTCGCGGAGGGCCGGAGGCTGGCTTCCGTGAGACGCCTCAATGAGGCTACCAGCGCGAAGCTGACCGCGCCGCCTTCGGCACGCCGGCCCCAGGCGGTCCTAGCCAGGCTGGCGTTGTCAGGCAATGCGGCGCTGTCATCACCGACGTGCTGGGAGTCGACCGCCCGGTCTATGCCACTCCACTCGAGAACTTGCGTGCCGCCCAGGCGGCCGTGGACGAGTTGGACGGCTTGGAGGCTGAAGAACTCCCCCACATGGCCCGGCGCATACAACAGTTGATTGACGCGGCCGCTCAGCGGCACGAAGCCGACGCCCGCGCGGGAAGCCCTCCCCCAAGCCGGGATCACGGCGCGACGTCACGGACGCCGACTACGAGCAACACCCGCGCGCGGCGCGAGAAAGAGTCGGCTTCCAGCCGAAGCCGGACCCGAATCTCCATCGAGCGAGACGCGGACGGCCGTCCCCGAGCCATGGAATGGCGGGGCAACCCGCCTCCGCCTCGACCTCGTGGAGAGAGATATCCCACTCCGCCGCCTGTGGCGCACCCGACTCTCAGCGGCCGACTAGGTCACCGTGAAGGAGTCGGCGAGAACGACGCCCGCCATCGGATCGACCGCCTAGCGAGATCCCTGGCGCTGGAAGAAGAAGACAATGTCGGCCCCCGCATCCGCGACGAGCACTTCCCCAAAGGGTTCTCGCTCCCAAGAGACACGCCCAAGTACAACGGCTCCGTGAAGCCGGAAGATTGGTTGATTGACTACTCCACGGCGGTCAGCATAGCCAACGGCAACCGGCGCGTTGCCGTGAAATACGTGCCACTCATGCTGCAAGGCACGACGCGGACCTGGCTCAACAGCCTCAAGCCTCTCAGCATCAACAGCTGGGTAGATTTCACTGAAGCTTTCGTCCGCAACTTCACCAGCACCTACAAGTGGGCTCCCAAGCCCAGGCAGCTCTCCCTGTGCGTACAGGGCCCAGCCGAGTCCACGCGTGACTACCTCACGCGTTGGGCCGAGCTCCGCAATTCTTGCAAGGGGGTGCACGAGGTGCAAGCCATCGAATACTTCACTGCCGGGTGCCGAGAAGGCACCATCCTCAAGCACAAGCTCCTCTGCGACGAGCCGACTACCCTCGACGAGCTTCTGAACATAGCAGACAAATACGCCACCGCCAACTCTTCGATGAAGGCCGAGCTCCGGGTAGACGCGTCCGGGAAAGTACTTAACCTGGCGCCCAAGACGCCGGCGGGGGATTCCGGCCGACGCCAACACCCGAATGACCAAAAGCGCAAAGGCCCTGCGCCGCCTCCCCTTAGTCGGCAGGTGGCCATGGTCGAAGACACGCCGCCTAAAGGGCGGCCCGCGCCCAAGAAGCCCAAGGGCGGCCGGCCGGCTTGGCAGCCGGCTTTCTCCTACGAGCAAACTCTTGACGCCCCGTGCAAGTTCCATAGCGGCGCGAAGCCGTCCAACCACACAACCCGGAAGTGCAATTGGCTCACCCGAATCTCCAAAGGTGAAGGGCTCGTGCCGCCTCCGCCTGCCGGCCCGCCGCCTCCGCCTCCGCCGCCCCAGGCCGCTCGGCCCGCAATCGGAGCCGTGCACGACGAGTTCCCCGACGAGCAAGCATCCTACGTCATCTTTACAAGCCAGCTCGAAGACCGGCGTAGCAAACGCCGAGAGCACCAGGAAGTCAGCGTGGTCGCTGCTAACCCCACCAGACACATGCATTGGTCAGAAAAGCCCATCAGCTTGAGCCGGGCCGATCACCCAAAGGTGATGCCGTCTCCCGGCTCTTACGCGTTGGTCCTGGAAGCCACCCTCGCGACGGATAGGCGCGCTGCCCGCTTCTCCCGCGTGCTGATAGATTGCGGAAGCAGCATCAACATCCTGTACCGTGACACCCTGGAGAAGCTAAGTGTCAAGACGAAGCAGCTCATGCTAACTCGGACTGTGTTTCATGGCATCATACCCGGCTTGTCTTGCGCCCCCATTGGCAAGATCAAGATTGATGTACTCTTTGGGGACAAGGAGCATTTCCGCCGAGAAGCAATCTGGTTCGAAGTGGTGGACTTGGAGAGCCCCTACCACGCGTTGCTTGGCCGACCCGCCTTGGCCAGGTTCATGGCGGTTCCCCACTATGCATACCTCAAGATGAAGATACCAAGTTCCAAGGGCATCATCACCGTAGCCGACGATTACAAGAAGTCTGCCGAGTGCGCTGCCGCCAGCAGCCGGCTGGCCGAGTCCCTTGTGATTGCCAAAGAGAAGAAGACACTGGACCGAGTCATGGCCCTGGCCAGCAAGCAGCTGAACCAGTCCCCCGACCCCAAGGAGTATGATGCCCAAGGATCTTTCCAGCCGGCCAAAGAGACCAAGAAGATACCCCTTGACCCCGAGCACCCTGAGAGGTTTGCCATCATCGGGGCAAGTCTGAACAGCAAATAGGAAGGCGAGCTCGCTGATTTCCTCCGTGAGAATCGGGACATCTTCGCATGGTCCCCCAAGGACATGCCGGGTGTTCCGAAGGAATTCGCCGAGCACAAACTACACGTCCGACAAGATGCAAAACCAGTTAAGCAGCCCCTCCGCTAACTATCAGAGGAGAAGAGAAGGATTGTAGGGGAGGAGATAGCCCGGCTTCTGGCAGCCGGCTTCATTATGGAAGTTTTCTTTCCAGAGTGGCTTGCCAACCCGGTCCTCGTGTTGAAGAAGAACAACAAGTGGCGCATGTGTATAGACTACACAAGCCTCAACAAGGCCTGCCCCAAAGATCCCTTCGCCCTGCCAAGGATTGACCAAGTGATAGACTCCATGGCCGGATGCGAGCTGTTGAGTTTCTTGGATGCTTACTCAGGATATCACCAGATAAAGCTAGACCCGGATGACCGCCTGAAGACCGCCTTCATCACGCCATTTGGAGCCTTTTGCTACCTGACTATGACATTCGGCTTGAGAAATGCCGGTGCCACTTTTCAGTGCTGCATGCAGAAGTGCCTCCTCAAGCAACTCGGCAAAAACGCTGACGTCTACGTGGACGACATTGTGGTGAAGACAGAGAAGCGCGGCACCTTGTTGGAAGACCTGAAAGAATCATTTGAGAACCTGCGCCGGTTCCAAATCAAGCTCAACCCCGAGAAATGCGTGTTTGGAGTGCCAGCCGGCCAGCTCCTAGGCTTCCTGGTCTCCGAACGCGGCATCGAATGCAACCCGGTCAAGATCAAGGCCATCGAGAGAATGGTGATCCCTACCAAGCTTCGAGAAATCTAGAAGTTCACCGGATGCTTGGCATCCTTGAACCGCTTCATCAGCCGGCTCGGTTATAAAGCTCTCCCTCTCTACCGCCCCATGAAGAAGAGCACTCACTTCGAGTGGAACGACCAGGCTGACCAAGCTTTTCAAGAGCTGAAGAAGATGTTGGCCACGCCGCCTGTCCTGGCGGCGCCGACTGAGAAAGAGCCCATGCTCCTTTACATTGCCACAACCAGTCGGCTGGTCAGCACCGTCATCGTAGTCCAACGCCTAGAAGAAGGCCGAGCCCAGCCGGTCCAGAGGCCGGTGTATTATTTGAGCGAGGTGTTGTCCGCCTCAAAGCAGAACTACCCGCATTACCAGAAGATGTGTTATGGCGTGTACTTCACCGCCAAGAAGCTGAAGCCCTACTTTCAAGAGCATCCCATCACGGTCGTATGCACTGCCCCGCTGGCCGAGATCATAGGCAGCCGGGATGCATCCGGCCGGGTGGCGAAGTGGGCCATCGAGCTGGCCCCTTACACGATCTTCTATCAGCCCCGCACCGCCATCAAGTCCCAAGCACTGGCCAACTTCCTCGTCGACTGGGCCGAGACCCAGTACCTGCCGCCGGCTCCCGACTCCACCCATTGGCGCATGCACTTCGACGGGTCCAAGATGCGCACCGGCTTGGGAGCCGGCGTCATCCTCACCTCTCCCAAGGGCGACAAGCTCAGATACACGCTGCAGATTCACTTTGCCGCCTCCAACAACGTAGCCGAGTACGAGGCGCTCATCCATGGGCTCCGGCTTGCCAAGGAACTCGGCATCCGCCGGATTCTATGTTATGGCGACTCGGACTTGGTGGTTCAGCAATCATCCGGCGACTGGGACGCCAAGGACGGAAATATGGCAAGCTACCGCTTCCTTGTTCAGCAAATCAGTGGATACTTTGAAGGATGCGAGTTCCTCCATGTACCGCGAGCCGACAACGAGCCAGCCGATGCCCTGGCTCGGATAGGCTCCACTCGGCAAGCAATACCAACCGGCGTCGCTCTACAACGCCTCCTCAAGCCATCCATCAAGCTGTCTCTAGAATCCAACTCCATCTTCGTACCGCCCGACCCCGACGCGGCCGGGTCCGGCTCGAGGAGCCAAGCAGGCAACCCCGGGACTTCAGTACTCGGCCCAGGGACTGCAGTAGCCGGCTCGGGGACTGCCACACCCAGCTCGGGGACGGCAGTAGCCGGCTCGGGGACTGCCACACCCGGCTCGAGGACTGCAGTAGCCGGCCCGGGGACTGCACCAACACAACAGCCGGCGGCCGACTCCAGCATTTCATCACCCAGCCCGCCCACCCTGGTGGCAGTAGCCACACTGGCAATAGAAGAGGTCGCAGATCCATCATGGGCCCAGTCCATCCTCAACTTCCTAGTAAGCCAAGATCTGCTGGCTGACGAAACAGAGGCAAGACAAGTCCAACATCGAGCCGGAGCATACACGATCGTCAACAGAGAACTCGTCAAGCGCAGTGTCACTGGAGTCCTCCAATGGTGCGTCGAGCAAGAGAAGGGCATTGCAATCCTCAGAGACATCCACCAAGGAGAATGTGGCCACCATGCGGCTTCAAGATCACTCGTCGCCAAAGCCTTCCGCCATGGTTTCTTCTGGCCGGCTGCTTTGGATGACGCCAAAGAGTTAGTCAAATATTGCAAAGGGTGCCAACTCTTCGGCTCCAAGCAACACAAGCCGGCTTCGGCACTCAAGACCATTCCCATCACCTGGCCCCTCGCCATGTGGGGATTGGACATGGTGGGCCCATTCAAGATGGCGCGCGGTGGCATGACGCATTTGCTCGTCGCCGTCGACAAATTCACCAAGTGGATTGAGGCAAAGCCGATCAAGAAGCTGAATGGGCCGACTGCCGTGACATTCATCGCAGACATAACAACTCGGTACGGCGTGCCACACAGCATCATCACTGACAATGGCATGAATTTTGCCAAAGGAGCCTTCGCACGTTTCTGCGCAGCACAAGGTATCCGGCTGGACTTAGCATCCGTCGCCCACCCGCAGTCAAACGGCCAGGTCGAGCGAGCCAACAGCCTCATCCTCTCCGGCATCAAGCCCCGACTGGTCGTGCCACTGGAGCATTCAGCCGGCTGTTGGCTCGACGAGCTGCCGGCTGTCCTCTGGAGTCTGCGCACTACCCCAAACAAGTCAACCGGCTTCACTCCTTTCTTCCTCGTGTACGGTGCTGAGGCGATCATCCCAACCGACATCGAGTTCGACTCGCCTCGGGTAACCATGTACACGGAGGCGGAGGCCAAGGAAGCACGAGAAGACGGCGTCGACCTGCTGGAAGAGGGCCGACTGTTAGCCCTCAGCTGGTCTGCCATCTACCAGCAGGGGTTGCACCGCTACCATAGTCAGAAGGTCAGGCCAAGATCCTTCCAAGAGGGCGATCTTGTGCTCCGGCTGATCCCGCGAACAGCCGGCCAGCACAAGCTCTCGGCCCCTTGGGAGGGCCCCTTCGTCATCAGCAGAGCTCTAGGCAACGACTCCTACTACCTGATCAACGTGCAGAAGCCCAAGGCACGCAAGAGAGACGACTCCGGCAAGGAGTCGGAACGACCATGGAACGCCAACCTCCTTCGAAGATTTTACAGTTAAAATGCAGTATGTATCACGTTAACTTTTGTACTAAGTACGAGACAACAGGCCCCCCGAGGAGGACTCGGGGATTGCCATCTTTTATCTATGAATGAAAAGTATCATGCTTATGACCTTGTCATTTCATTTACTTGTTTTGTCCGGCACCGGGTTCGACTAGTCGGCCCGGGGACTGGCCGACTGGAGTTACATTAGAAGTCTTACCCGCGGTCACACAAGTACTGTGCTGACACCCAGGCTTACCTCTTGCCAAAGCCGCAGTTCGAAGAACCGGCTGTTCGGCTGGCAAGAGTAAAAAGCAGGAAAGGGTGCGCACACGGAAAATGGCTAGGGACCAACGGACTAATATAATGAAAGCCGGTTTGCCGCCTACCACCGACTGACTACCAGAGTAGCCGGCCGGCCGGTTTCCATTCACTTCACTTCAAGCCAAGAAAGCTCGACTACTTGCCTCCCCAAAGGGGGAAGGCGGCAGAGGAAAAAGCCTAAGGAAATAAAGCATACGCGAATGGAAACCAAACATGCACATAATAATATTTACATAAAAAGACCTCCAAGAGGCCGGCATTCAACATAGTTTGAATACACCCCCAGTGGGTGGAACTGCGAAAGCTTAAAGATTGTTCAAAAGACAACTAGCAGGAAAAATAAGGACGGCAGGTCAAGCTGGCGGCGCGACTGACGAGCTAGGCTGGTTGGTGGAGACGGTTGTGCCGGCTGGAGGAGTGGCCGGCTGGTGAACCTCGGCTTGATCACCGCCTCCCGCAATGGGCGCGCTTCCGCGCGCCTCGTTGCTGGAGGCACGGTCAGCTTGAGGCCGGCCGGTTGTTCCACTAGCCAGCTCGACGTTGTCACCGTCCTCTTCCTCGTCGTCTTCGCCCTCGTCGCTGGAGGCGATCTCCTCTGCCGAGTCCTCGCCCACCGCCGGGTTCAGACCGAACCACTCCTCCGGCTGGGCGACGCCATCATCATTGATTTCAGGCGCGAAGACGTTGGTGTCGGTGCACTCGGCGATCGTTGAAGCACGCTGGGCGATAGCCGGCCGCACTTCCTCCAGCTCCGTGTCAGCCTCCAACCGCCAAGTGCGCAGCTGATCCAGGTTCAACCCCGGGTACCATGCGCGAACGAATTCCAACGCCCGCCCGGCTCCAAGATGGGCCGCCGACGCCTTCCAAGCTTCAAAACGACCAACTGCGACCTCCAGCCAGTCAACGGTCCGGCTTGGGGTGCGGGGGATCGTCTTGGCGGGCCAGAGGGCGGCCAGCACCTGCGCCCCGGCATGTTGGAGCTGACGAAGCATCCGGGGAGCCGGCTGCAGCCGCGCATGGATCGCCAAGAGCTGCTCCTCCAGCGTCGATTTGCGTCCGGCGCGATGATGACTCCCGCCTGACGGCGTGCCTCGCGGTGGGCCTCGATGGTTTGGGCGGCGAAGGCGGAGTAGCCGGGAAAGTAGTCTGCACAAGAAAACGGGCAGCAGCAAAAGTCAGGCCAAAGCCCAGGCGGCAAGGGACAGGAGAGGAGCGAGGAAAGTTACCGTCGATCAAGTCCTCGATGCGGCCGAAGCCGTCATCCAGCGCTTGCTGGGTCTCAGCCCAACTCGCCGCCTCAGTCTCAAACTCCGCCTTCAGGGCGGCCTCGCTGTCCTGCGCTTTTTGCAGTGCCGCCTTGTGGCTCTCCTCCTGGTTAGCCAGCTTCTTGGCGAGGCGGTCACGCTCCTGGACCAAGTCGGCGTACTCGGCGTCCTTGGTGCGAAGAGCGGCCTGCGCTTCGCCGAGCTCCTTCCTCAAGTCGGCGTTGGCCCCTGAAAGCACGAACGACAAAAGAGAAAATCAATAAGAAAAAAAGTCACCAAGGAAGATCCGACCCGATTGCTCAGCAGTCGGCCCGAATCTCGGGGACTACACCCAGTGGGTGCGCTGACATGCCCCCACAGAAGATAGACAAGTTCAAGCACTTACTTCGGCTATTGACCAGGTCGTCGGTCCTCCGACTCAACTCCTGAGCCTGGGAGTTGAAGGCGGCAGCACGAGAGTTATGATATTCCTGAAAGTTCAGACAGAAAGCAAGAATAAGGTTGTCGTCAAGAAAGATCCGACCCGACTGCTCAGCAGTCGGCCCGAATCTCGGGGACTACACCCAGTGAGTGCGCTGACGCGCCCCCACGGAAGAAATCAAGAAACCAACGCGGCCAAGAATAAAAAACTCACACGGATGGCGCGTCGACAAGAACACCTGGGTGAACTGCTGCAGCAGGGCGGCCTGCGCTTGAAGCCGGCTCCGGACCCCTTGGGCCGCCACATTCAGCTCGCCAGTCCCCCCGCTGGGTGTCCACTCGGACGTGGCGGTGCTGGCCGCCTCCAGGGCCTCCGCCGACTGGCCGGCGCCCGCAACTCGACACGACTCCGGCGGAGCCGCATTTCCCCCCGCGCGCTGACGCGCCACCAGCTGCACCTCGAGGCCGGCTCCGCCTGTCGGCTCACCCCCAGCCGGCTCCTCCGGCGCCGCTGGTGATTGGCCGCCTTGGCCTGCTCCGGTTGGCGTTGTCGCTGGCGCCCTCTCCGCGAAGACCACGAGGTCCTCTCCCCTCTCCCTCAGCGGCGGGTCTTGGACGATTTCCTCCACCAGGGGCAATGCGGTGTCCGGGGCCACGGATCGGAGGGGGATGGCAAGCAGCGGAGGCTGGCTAAGCGAACCCTCCTCCTCCGTCTCCGTGGTCGCCGCCTCTGCCTGGGCCTTGGCTGCCGCGTCAGCCTGCTCCTTCGCTGCCTGGGCGGCTGCCCGTTCCGCTGCTTCCCGCTCCTCCCGTGCCTCACCGGCGTTCCGCTCCATGGCCTCCCTGAGGTCAGCGGCGGGGTCCACGCGACGGGGGCCTGAAGACCCTCCAGTCGGCCCAACCACGGAGCCGCCCGGGCCCCGCTCAAGGGAAAGTGGCGCCCTGTTCATCAAACGGAGAAAGGTCAGTAAGAATGATCAAAACATAAGAAAAACGATGAAAAAATATGCGTCCAAGCAATCAACGACTTACGCTGAGACTGCCTGAGGCTGCGTCACCGCTTTGCGGAAGCGGGCCGCCTTCGCGGCCGCCTCGTCTCGCTTTGTCGCCGCGGCGGAGGCTTTGGGCTTCTTCGGCCGGCTGCCGAAGAGGGTTGACGCGGCCCGGCAGTTCTGTGCGCCGCTGCTGGCAGCCGGCGCGGTGGATGAGCCCGCGCCTTGATGGTCGGCCGCCGGCTGGCGGCGCGGGGCGACTTCTACATCGGCATCATCCGGCCAGTCTTCGAAGCTGGCGGTGAGCCCTGTGCCTCCGGGCTCGGCGTTGTCCCCCGCAGCGGCGTCTTCCATCGCGGCCGCACCCAAATCCGGGTCGTCGACGTCGTCCACCATGCGGTCGGCGGCGTACTGGCGTTCTATCCCTGCCGCCCCGGGCGGCGGCGGAAGAAGGGGGTTCTACTAGGAAGAGCCGACTGGTCAAAAGCCGGCCGTCATGAAGCAGTCTATCGACATAAAGAGAAGAAAGAGAGGAAAACTTACCACAGGCGGAGCATTGGCGCGTGAATACGGCGCCTTGCCGTACTGCCAGTCGGCGCCGAGCTTGCAATTGGCGATGTAGTTAACCATGAGCGACACCTTCGCATGACACATCTCCCAGGTGCTCAGCCGGCTTGGGTCGAAGCGGCCGGTCATCTGACACATCATATGGGGCCGGCGTTGGAGAGGAAGAATCCGGCGCTCCACAAAGGCGGCCACCAAGTCGGACCCGCGCAGACCTTCCGACTGGATCATCACCCTAAGCCGGGAGACGATGGCGTTCCCGGCTTGAGACAGGGACCTGGATCGGAAGCTCCATGAGGGCTGCCTCCCAGCCGGCGGGCCGGCTACGTAAGCCGGCAGATTCATGTTGTCTCCTCTCGGGGGCGAGCCGGCGTTCTTCACGTAGAAATATGACCTCTGCCATACCTTCACCGACTAGATTAGGGGGATGGGCGGGAATGGATTGTTCTCGCCTGACCTCCTCATGGCGATGTAGGCTCCGCAGGGGGCGGGCACGCCGGCGACGATGGTGCCGAGCTTGCTCTGGAAGAATTCTCCCCAGAGCTCCAGCGTGGGGAGCACGCCCAAGAAGCCTTCGCAGACAGAGACGAAGGCCGACAGCAGCATCACCACATTGGGCGTGAGGTGATGCGGCTGTAGGTTGTAGAACTCGAGGAAGGAGCACAGAAATCCACTCGCCGGAAGGCTGAAGCCGCATAGGAACTGCGAGCGGAAGACGACCCGCTCGCCTTCCTCCGGTGCCGGCGAGATCACCGTCTCCGGCGCCAGGCGGACCCGCACGAGGTTGGCGCCGGGCAGGCGCCGGGTCTGGCGGAGGAACTCCACATGATCGTCATCGACATTGGAGCCATCCCACGAGCTCGACAGCGCCATGAGAGCGTGACAACGCGGCAGCGCGGTGGCGCTGAGATGGGAAGCTGCGGCGACGGCAAGAAGAAGAAGGAAGACAAGGGGAAGCGGAGTGGGGGAGAGCGTGCGAACCTCTGCCTCTCCCCCTCCTCCCCCTACTTATAGGCTCACACGGCGGAGCCGAGGAGGCGCGGCGTGGGGGAACGTGGGGATCGATCGTGCCCACTCCCCCACGTCCCGCATTTATTACGCCTTAACGGCGAAATAAAATCGCCACAGGAAGGCGAGCGGTCCACCATGGGCCGCAGAAGATCAGCGCTCGGGCTGAGGCCAGGGAGTGGCGGGCCTGGGCCTGCGCCGGCGTCCCGTCGCGCGCGTGCACTGGCAGGTTTCCACTGCCACGTGGCCCGTGGGTGGGCCCGCAGTCAGCACGCAGGTCAAACACCATCCCGCCTGCAAGACACAGGAGCAAAGCCGGCTCCTCAGGGTGAGAAGCTGACCAAGCTTCTCGTCCTTCTGTCCGCCTCGAAGCTCGATCAGCTTCCGGGACTACTGTCGGAGTAAATAGCCATGGGTAGCATAGCCGGCTTCCCCTGGCCCTCCTAAAAAAATTACGAGCTCGTCCGGCTCTCAAGAACCCAAGACCTAGGGCCGCCTTCCCTTTGCCTGCTGTCATCCAGGCCGGCTTCGGGAGGTGGCCCAACTTTTGCCCTCATGAAGAAAGCCATGGGAGGGCCGACTCCAAGAAGCCGGCTCCCATAAAGCGGTCAAGACCATACCCTCAAAGTTTGCATCCACCTAGCGATGATGAAGCGGGGCGTGGCTACAGTGATGCCTGCCACCCCCAAAACCTGGAGCACGACCGGCACAGTGCGCCGTACGGGTGGCCACGACCCGCCCGGCGCGGCACTGTTGCCACGATGACCCTGACGCCCTCCACGACGGGCCACCAGCGTGGCCCACGAGGCGGTGGGTCCCTTCGGGCAGAGAGACACCTGAAGGCGGCCACACCTCCTCCCAGTCGGCCCGAGAGAGAGCCGGCTCCCCATAGCCGGCTTGCCATCCTCCTCGAAGGAGACGCCCCATTAAGGAGACAAGACACGGTGAGGCTACAGTAATCGCCCGCCGGGCGGCGGTACTGTAGCCACGCCCACCACGACCAAGCCCGCGTCATCAGAATAGAGCAACAGTAACCAGCCACCGACCAAGCCCTGGACGGTGGGGCCTGCTTGTCGACCAAGAGGCCAGCAGCCGGCGGGACCCACCAGTCGGCGGGCCCCAGCGACCGGCGCAGAAGCCGGCGAGCGCAGTCACCGATGGATGGGCCCCGCGCCCAGCCGGATTACCATTGTACCCCCGGGGGTAGGCCTATATAAACCCCCCGGTGCACCCATGCAAAGGGTTCGACCCCCCAGCTAGTCTTGGACACCATACGAGGAGAAGAAGCAGGCTAGTCATGCCCTTCTTCCTCCTCCCACCAAAACAGCTCAAGGAGCATTGTGTAACTACTTGTTCATCTAGTGATCATGCGGAGACCCCGCGGAGCAGCAGTAGGGGTGTTATCTCCACGGAGAGCCCCGAAGCTGGGTAAAGTCCGCCGGCGAACTTATCTTCGCCTCATCCCGTTTCCAGGCACCGGCGATGTCTTACTGGCTCCCACAATGATAAGCCACCCGTTGGCATATGTCGCACCTACCACCCGACAGTCGTCTTCAGGCCAGTCGGCAAAGGTAGCCGAGGGCCTGAAGTCGCCTGTCGTCCCTCCTCCTCCCTTGGCATCGTCTTCCAGAGCCGCCGCCCCCAGATCGGGGTCGTCGATGTCGCTCTCCTCCCAGTCGGCGGCGAACTCACGGGTCGGCCCCGAGGTGTCGGCTGGTGGGTGAAGAAGGGGATTCTAACCAATAGCAGACTGATCAGAACAAAACTTGGCAAGAAGAAGACAATCCAAAGAAAGAAAAGAAAGGCGGCTCACCACGGGCGGGGGGTTGGCGCAGGAGTATGGCTCCTTGCCGAATCGCCAGTCCTCCAGGAGCCTGTTGTCCAAGAGGTAGTTCACCATCAGGGCCACCTCTTCGTGAGGCATGTCCTTGGTGCACATCCGACTTGGGTCGCGGCCCCCGCTCATCTGGCATATCAGGTGAGGACGGCCTTGGAGTTGGAGAACTCGGCGCGAGACGAAGGCGGCCAGCAGGTCTGGGCCAGTCAGACCCTCCGACTGCGTCAGCACTCGGAGTCGCGTGATGGCGCCGGCTCCCGCAGGCGTCAGCGACCTGGCCCGGTATGACCAGTTGGGCAGTCTGCCAGCCGGCGGGCCGGCTTCAAAAGCCGGCAGATTGACCCAGTCGCCCCACGTGGCGACGTTCCTGACGTAGAAGTAGAACCGCTGCCACATCTTCACCGACTTCAGCAGCGCGATGGAGGGGAAGTGGTTGTCGGCTCCTGTCCTTCGCACGGCGATGAAGGCGCCGCACTGAGCCGGCACGCCCGCGGCCTGGGTGCCGAGCTTGGAGAAGAAGAACTCCCCCCAGAGCTCGAGGGTGGGGAGAACTCCGAGGAAGCCCTCACACAGAGCCACGAAGGCGGATAGCAGCACCACTGCGTTGGGGGTGAGGTGGTGCGGCTGGAGTCCGTAGAACTCCATGAAAGACCGAAAGAAGCTCCTCGCCGGCAGCCCCAGCCCGCGCAGGCAGTGCGAGTGAAAGATAACCCGCTCGCCCTCCTACGGGGCGGGGGAAATCTCCCCCTCCGGTGCGAGGCGCACCTGCACGCGGTCCTCGCCGGGAAGCCGACGAGTCCGGCGGAGGAACTCGATATGGTCTTCATGGACTTCGGAACCGTCCCAGGTGCCGGAGCGCACCGGGGGAGGCACGGCCGCAGAGGAAGAGCTCATCGCGGGCTGTCACTATGGTGATCGCCGGGGCTTGGGCGTGCGGCGGAGCGAAGAAGAGAGGAGGAAGCAGGAGAGCGAGGAGCTACGAGGAGGAAGAAAGCAAGGGGTAGTGGGGAGGAGCGGCGCGCGTCCCCCCCTATTCCCCCTACTTATAGCCCCGTGGGCTGCGAAGCTGAGGGGGCGGACATGGGGATTTACTGCGCCCACAACCCCACGCCGCCCACGATCCCTGCAAAGTTATTGCGCGCAGTAACTCCACACGAATCCTAACCGTCCACCAGGGCCACAGCGGATCTGCTCGGGCGCCGAGGCGCGGTAGTGGCGGGCCCCGCCTACGGGCCTGTCCCGTCGCGCGCGTGGGCTGGCCGGACGGCCTGGCCACGTGCCCTCGTGTGACAGGCCAAGAACGGGCGGCGGCCTGGAAGCTTAGCTAGCACGCCACTCAAAATCCCACCGCGACGTTCGAACTACTGAGCAAGTCGGAATCGAGTGAATCCGAGTTGGGCGAGTCCGACTCCTTCTAGTCAGCCCGTCAGAAGTCAATCAAGACCATGTGTTGAGCACCCGGAAAGAGAAACTGCTGAGGCTACTCGGCCGATCGTCTGCGGTGCCTCACCAGCTTTGGGGACTACTGTCGGAGTAATGGGCCACGGGTAGGCCAACCCGAGCCCCATAACCTTTCAAGACATCAGGGCAGGCTGCGCCCCTCAAGACTATAGGGCGAAGAGCCGCCTCCTTGGGAGTCTACGGCAAGGCGGCTGACTGCCCACACACGGCCGAGTCCCAGGGGCGACTTCCAGAGAAGCCAGCTTTGGGGATTCGGCCGGCGACTCCAACAAACCGTGACCTCATCGAGGGGGGCGGGGTAGGAGCGTGGCTACAATGAAGCCCACTCCCCGCCCCTTACCAAGGGCAGGCATGGTTACAGCACGTCATACTTGGGAAGATCTCCCTGCGGTGTGGCACTGTTGCCCAGTCGGCCCTGACATCAGCACCACTGTACCTGGTACTGCGCCCACGACAGCTTGTCTATATGGCCTGGAGGCAGCGGGGCCCACAAGCCAGCGAGACCTCGGGAGACGGCGGGAGAACCGCCAGTCGGACCCGTCGGGAGTCGGCCCGGGGGAGTCGGCCGAGCCCCCCCCCCCCCCCAGGGCCCGCGCGCCATTAATCAAGAAGAGATGGGGATTGGCCACAGTGATCGCCCGCCAGGCGGCGGGGCTGTTGCCACGATCCCATGACCAAGCATGCGTCATCAGGAGCACAGCTATAGTAATCAGCAGCCGGCAAGACCCGCCCGCGGCGGACATGGCCTGTTGGCTCCGTACCAGACCAGTCGGCGGGCCCCAGCAGTCGGCGGAGAAGTCGAAGGTCGGAGGCACTGACAGCTGGGCCCGCACCCAGTCGAATTACCGTTGTACCCCTTGGGGTAGGCCTATATAAACCCCCCAGGGCACCCATGCAAAGGGTTGGATCCCAGTAGTTCTATACCACACCAGATAGAGGGAGAGAGCTAGCCTTGCCCTGTCCTACCACCAGGCACAGCTCAAGGAGCAACCGTGTAAACACTTGACCATAGTGATCATGCGGAGACCCCGCAGAGCAGCAGTAGGGGTATTATCTCCCCGGAGAGCCCCGAAGCTGGGTAAGATCCGCCGGCGTGCATGTCCTCGCCTCATACCGTTTCCAGGTACCGGCGACATTCTACTCGCCCCCACCATGATAAGCCATCCGTTGGCATATGTCGCACCAAACCCCCGACAGCCCCGGTTCTGCCGGGCTGGGCACCTCAGTAGAGAAAGCTAAAACTGACTGTCATGATAAGGCGAGAGACTGGTCGCTATTCGGCGAGGTTTTTCGAGTCCTTAAAGACTTATGCCGCTTAGGGCGAGGGGTCGGCCCTGTCCGGCTTACAGGCATGTATCGCACCCCGAATTCGGCCTTCCGAATTCCAGGGGATTCACCGAAATTTAAAATTATAGAATTCTATGGCTAAGTGAGAGTGATAAACCATTATTAGTCCAGTTCCCTTGTTCATTGTGCTGACCACCTCCCTCGAAGGACCCAAACATGGGAACAAGAGTGCTCAGGTTTATCCCGAACACCCCAGCACTCGTGGCATGGGGGCAGAAGCCGAGGACTAGCCATCTCTCAGATTGGATAAACGGCCAAACAGAAGGTAATATTTTAAATTCACACAAGCATTGCATAACGCATATGAAACAAGTTTTCATCATACAGGATCACACAAGGAAGTCTCATTCAAATATTACATCTTTTGAGCACTCATCCGCGATGAGACGGGCACCCGGCAGAACACCCTCGTAGTACATCTCAGGGTGGCGGTGCTCCTTGCCCTCTGGAGGCCCCTCCTTGATCAGCTTCATGGCGTCTAGCTTGACCCACTGCAATTTCACACGGGCGAAAGCCCGGCGTGCACCTTCAATGCAGGAAGATCGCTTGACGACCTCCAGCCGCGGGCAGGCATCCACAAGCCGCCTCACCAGGCTGAAGAAGCTGTTCAGAAGGGCGTCGCCAGGCCATAGCCAGACTATGAAGCTCTTCATGGCCTGATCGGCCGCCTTATGTAGCTCGACCATCTGCTTCAGCTGGTCGCTCATTGGCACCGGATGTTCGGCCTCCGCATACTGAGACCAGAACAACTTCTCCGTCGAGCTTCCGTCCTCGGCCCGGTAAAATTGTGCGGCATCGGACACACTGCGGGGCAAATCTGCGAATGCTCCTGAAGAGCTCCGGATCCGGGTAAGTAATCGGTAATTTACTTTTACATGCTTGCTTTGCATATAGAAAGCCTTACCCGCCACTATCTTCCTCATCGCGTCGATCTCTTGGAGGGCCTTCTGGGCCTCGGCCTTCGCACTCTTTGCGCTCTCAAGGGCAGCGGCAAGCTCAGACTCTCGTGTCTTCGAGTCAAGCTCCAACGCCTCATGCTTCGTCACGAGAGCCTGGAGCTCTTGCTGCACCTCGCCCACCCGAGCCTCGTGCTTCTCTCGCTCGGTGCGCTCCTGGGCCGCTTTATCTTCGGCCTGGATTAGCGCTTGCTTCAGGGTCGCCACCTCGGTCGTGGCCCCTGGCAAACATACAATGATCCTGTCATGTTGCAATCGCATCCTTTTATATATATATACACATCTATAGACAGGGTATTACTTACCCTTGTTCTCCTCGAGCTGCCTCTTGGCAAGGCCGAGCTCTTTCCTGGACCCCTCGAGGGCCTGCTTCAGTACGGCGACCTTCGCAGTCAGTGCGGCGGACGCCAGCAGCGAAGCCTGAATACGCATATTGACATACTTATATTAGACTCTTGCGATATTATTTGATCCTTTGTTCGGCTTTTCTTTGTGAACACCGAACAGAGCATCAGGGGCTACTGTCTATGCAGTAATATTTCTACTACATTTTTAAACACTTACCTCGAAGCCTGTTAGAAGGCTGGCACAAGCTTCAGTCAATCCGCTCATGGCGGACTGAACCTTCTGGATCACCACACTCATGATAGTGCGGTGCTCCTCGTCGATGGAAGCGCTGCGAAGCGCTTCTAGCAGATTGTCTGGTGCCTATGGATGGACAGAGGTCACCAGCATAGGCGTCTTACCCCTCTTAGAAGGAGGCCGCTTGCCCGAGCGCGGAACTGCTGGAGGGTCCGGTGCGGTGTTCGGCTGAGGGCCGAACTCGGAGCTCTCAGGGGCCCCGTCCCCTCGGCTCCCAGAGTCCGGAAGGTCGCCTTGAGGCGCCTCTAGGACTGCCTCCGCTCGATCCAGTGCCTCTTGAGACAACACCTCGGCATCGTCGGCAGGATGAGGGGAGGTGGCGGTCGGGACTGGATCACTATCCATGTCCGACAAGCCCAAGGAGCCGTCCAATGATACATCGATGCTGGGTCGTGGCGGCCTCCATAATCGCGTTCGACGTTAGAGAAAGCAGTGCGACAAAAGGAATCCTATGAGTTACTCTGGTATCTGAATAATTACGATCTTCCCGGGGGCTTGACCCTGGGCAACCACTCGTCTTCGCCTTCGTCGGCGGTGGTGGAACCATCCGGAAGGAGAGTCCTTCCCTTCTTGGACCCTCCGGCCTCCCCGGTTGGGGCGGCCTTCCTTTTCTTGTCTCCCCCGGTCGGTGGGGGAGCATCTTCTTCTTCTTCCTCGTCTTCAGGGGAAGAGCGCGCCGCAGAGTCATCGGACGGTGAGTCCGATGATGCCTGGCATCAGGAACTCTTTCGAGTTCCCTTGGCCTTCTTGGTCTTCTCCGGCACCGTATAAGGGGCCAGAGTCAACATCTTCGCCAGAAGAGCATCTGCGGGGCCTTCGGGCAATGGAGCCGGACAGTCAATCTTTCCGGCCATCTTCTGCCAGTCCTGTCAAAGGTACGGGAGTTTAGATCCCGCATAGAGTCAATCTATCTAAAAAATAAGTATCCTGTGAAAGGTAAAGCAGCTTACCGCACTGGCTTGGCGCTTCGCGCTTAATCCGCGATCCTCAGTAATAGGGGGGACCTCGGCGCTTTTGAACAGCACCCTCCAGACGTCTTCATGAGTCGTGTCGAAGAGCCTGCTCAGAGTTCGGTGCTGCGCCGGATTGAACTCCCACAGGTTGAACTCCCGTTGTTGGCATGGGAGTATCCGGCGGATGAGCATGACTTGGACTATGTTGACAAGATTGAGCTTCTTGTCTAGCATGTTTTGAATACATGTTTGGAGTCTGGTCAGCTCTTTTGAATTACCCCAGGACAGGCCCTTCTCTTTCCAGGAGGTGAGCCGCGTGGGGATGCCAGATCAGAACTCGGGGGCCGCTGCCCATGCAGGGTCGCGCGGCTCGGTGATATAGAACCACCCCGATTGCCACCCCTTTATGGTTTCCACAAAGGAGCCCTCGAGCCATGTTACGTTGGGCATCTTGCCCACTGTGGCGCCTCCGCACTCCGCCTGGCGGCCGCCCACCACCTTCGGCTTGACATTGAAGGTCTTCAGCCATAAGCCGAAGTGGGGCCTTCGGGCAACGGAGCCGGACAGTCGATCTGTCCGGCCATCTTCTGCCAGTCCTGTCAAAGGTACGGGAGTTTAGATCCCGCATAGAGTCAATCTATATAAAAAATAAGTATCTTGTGAAAGGTAAAGCAGCTTACCGCACTGGCTTGGCGCTTCGCGCTGAATCCGCGATCCTCAGTAATAGGGGGGGGGACCTCGGCGCTTTTGAACAGCACCCTCCAGGCGTCATCATGAGTCGTGTCAAAGAGCCTGCTCAGAGTTCGGTGCTGCGCCGGATTGAACTCCCACAAGTTGAACTCCCATTGTTGGCACGGGAGTATCCGGTGGATGAGCATGACTTGGACTATGTTGACAAGATTGACCTTCTTGTCCAGTATGTTTTGAATACATGTTTGGAGTCCGGTCAGCTCTTTCGAATTACCCCAGGACAGGCCCTTCTCTTTCCAGGAGGTGAGCCGCGTGGGGATGCCAGATCGGAACTCGGGGGCCGCTGCCCATGCAGGGTCGCGTGGCTCGGTGATATAGAACCACCCCGATTGCCACCCCTTTATGGTTTCGACAAAGGAGCCCTCGAGCCATGTTACATTGGGCATCTTGCCCACCATGGCGCCTCCGCACTCCGCCTGGAGGCCGCCCACCACCTTCGGCTTGACATTGAAGGTCTTCAGCCATAAGCCGAAGTGGGGTCTGATGCGGAGGAAGGCCTCGCACACGACGATAAATACCGAGATGTTGAGGATGAAGTTCGGGGCCAGATCGTGGAAATGTAGGCCTTAATAAAACATGAGCCCCCGGACGAAGGGATGGAGAGGGAATCCCAGTCCGCGGAGGAAATGGGTGAGGAATACTACCCCCTCATGGGGCCTGGGGGTGGTGATGAGCTGCCCCTCATCTGGGAGCCAGTGCGCGATGTCGTCGGGCAGGTATCCGGCTCTCCTCAGTTTCTTGATGTCTCCCTCCGTCATCCACTTGCCTCCTGCTCCGGACATGATTGGAGAAGGTCGAGGTGGGAAGTGCGAACTTGGGCGCTAGAGCTCGAGTGTGCGAAAACGGATGAGCAAAGGAGGAAGAAAGCGTGGATAGAAAGGTGAATCCTTATCCCTTTATATGGGCGGACGAAGCTAAGCGTCCCCACTTGCCTGGTGAAACTCGCTTATCCCCCAAGCACCGCAATTGATGGCGCGGTTGGGTTACCCACGCCCGTATTGATGAGAATCCCGTAATAAGGGGACACGATCTCTGCTTTGACAAGACGTGTCGAAAAACTGCCTCGCGTTATGTGCGGGGCTGGTTAAAAGAAACAATTTGAATAATCACCAGGCCATGACACAACGTCATGCTGCCAAAACGAGTCATCAAATTAGATCTGCAAAAATATTATTCTCTCTATGGTGGAATGTGGAACTTATTTTGTAGGGTCAGACACTATCCTCGTATTCAAATTCTTCTGTGATGTATTCGGATAAGGAACCCGCCTTGCAATGCCAAAGACAATACTGCGCGTCGGACTAATCGTCATTGAAGCCTGGTTCAGGGGCTACTGAGGGAGTCCTGGATTAGGGGGTCTCGGGACAGCCGGACTATCTCCATTGGCCGGACTGTTAGACTATGAAGATAAAAGATTGAATACTTCGTCTCATGTCCGGGTGGGACTCTACTTGGCGTGGAAGGCAAGCTAGGCAATACGGATATGGATATCTCCTCCTTTGTAACCAACCTTGTGTAACCCTAACCCTCTCCAGTGTCTATATAAACCGAAGGGTTTTAGTCCGTAGGACAACAACCGTAACATACAATCATACCATAGGCTAGCTTCTAGGGTTTAGCCTCTCTGATCTCGTGGTAGATCTACTCTTGTACTACCCATGTCATCAATATTAATCAAGCAGGATGTAGGGTTTTACCTCCATCAAGAGGGCCCGAACCTGTGTAAAACATCGTGTCCCCTGCCTCCTGTTACCATCCGGCCTAGACGCACGGTTCGGGACCCCCTACCGGAGATCCGCCGGTTTTGTCACCGACAGAGATAATGTAGAATTATTCTGCAAAGCATAAAGGAATGTTTGAAAGGATTTTTTTCACAGAAAGACCTCGGTGAAGCTGCTTACATATTGAGCATCAAGATCTATAGAGATAGATCAAGACGCTTGATAAGTTTTTCAATGAGTACATACCTTGACAAGATTTTGAAGTAGTTCAAAATGGAGCAGTCAAAGGAGTTCTTGCCTGTGTTACAAGGTGTGACGTTGAGTAAGACTCAAAACCCGGCCACAGCAGAAGATAGAGAGAGAATGAAAGTCATTCCCTATGCCTCAGCCATAGGTTCTATAAAGTATGACATGATGTGTACCAAACCTATTGTATACCCTGCCCTGAGTTTGGCAAGGGAGTACAATAGTGATCTAGGAGTAGATCACTGGACATTGGTCAAAATTATCCTTAGTAGAATAAGGATATGTTTCTCAATTATGGAAGTGACAAAAGGTTCGTCGTAAAGGGTTACGTCGATGCAAATTTTGACACTGATCCAGATGACTCTAAATCTCAATCTGGATACATACTGAAAGTGGGAGCAATTAGTTAGAGTAGCTCCGTGCAGAGCATTGTTGACATAGAAATTTGCAAAATACTTACGGATCTGAATGTGGCAGACCCGTTGGCTAAACTTCTCTCACAAGCAAAACATGATCACACCTTAGTACTTTTTGGGTGTTAATCACATAGCGATGTGAACTAGATTATTGACTCTAGTAAACCCTTTGGGTGTTGGTCACATGTCGATGTGAACTATGGGTGTTAATCACATGGTGATGTGAACTATTGGTATTAAATCACATGGCGAGGTGAACTAGATTATTGACTCTAGTGCAAGTGGGAGACTGAAGGAAATATGCCCTAGAGGCAATAATAAAGTTATTATTTATTTCCTTATATCATGATAAATGTTTATTATTCATGCTAGAATTGTATTAACTGGAAACATAATACATGTGTGAATACATAGACAAACAGAGTGTCACTAGTATGCCTCTACTTGACTAGCTCGTTGATCAAAGATGGTTATGTTTCCTAACCATAGACATGAGTTGTCATTTGATTAACAGGATCACATCATTAGGAGAATGATGTGATTGACTTGACCCATTCCGTTAGCATAGCACTTGATCGTTTAGTTTGTTGCTAATGCTTTCTTCATGACTTATACATGTTCCTATGACTATGAGATTATGCAACTCCCGTTTACCGGAGGAACACTTTGTGTGCTACCAAACGTCACAATGTAACTGGGTGATTATAAAGGTGCTCTACAGGTGTCTCCGAAGGTACTTGTTGGGTTGGCGTATTTCGAGATTAGGATTTTTCACTCTGATTGTCGGAGAGGTATCTCTGGGCCCACTCGGTAATGCACATCACTATAAGACTTGCAAGCATTGCAACTAATGAGTTAGTTGCGGGATGATGTGTTACGAAACGAGTAAAGAGACTTGCCGGTAACGAGATTGAACTAGGTATTAAGATACCGACGATCGAATCTCGGGCAAGTAACATATCGATGACAAAGGGAACGACGTATGTTGTTATTCGGTTTGACCGATAAAGATCTTCGTAGAATATGTAGGAACCAATATGAGCATCTAGGTTCCGCTATTGGTTATTGACCGGAGACGTGTCTCGGTCATGTCTTCATAGTTCTCGAACCCGTAGGGTCTGCACGCTTAAAGTTCGGTGACGATCGTAATTAGGGTTTTTGTGTTTTGATGTACCAAAGGTTGTTCAGAGTCCCGGATGTGATCACGGACATGACGAGGAGTCTCGAAATGGTCGAGACATAAAGATTGATATATTGGAAGCCTATATTTGGATATCAGAATTGTTCCGGGTGAAATCGGGATTTTACCAGAGTACCGGGGGGTTACTGGAACCCCTCCCCCCCCCCGGGGGGGGGGGGGGTTAATGGGCCTACATGGGCCCTAAGAGAGAAGAGGAGGGCCGGCCAGGGCAGGCTGCGCGCCCCCTCCCCCCTAGTCTGAATAGGACAAGGAAGGGGGCATCCCCCTTTTCTCTTTCCCCCTTCCCCTTTCCTTCTCCAACAAGGCAAGAGGGGGGAGTCCTACTCCCGGTGGAAGTAGGACTCCTCCAGGCGCACCCCTATGGGCCGGCTGCACCTCCCGCTCCCTCCTTTATATACGGGGACAGGGGGCACCCCATGACACACAAGTTGATCTTCGTGATCATTCCTTAGCCGTGTGCGGTGCCCCCTTCCACCATATTCCACCTCGGTCATATCGTAGCGGTGCTTAGGCGAAGCCCTGTGTCGGTAGAACATCATCACCGTCATCACGCTGTCGTGCTGACAAAACTCTCCCTCAACACTCGGCTGGATCGGAGCTTGAGGGACGTCACCGAGTTGAATGTGTGGAGAACTCAGAGGTGCCGTACGTTCGGTACTTGGATCGGTCGGATCGGGAAGACGTACGACTACTTCCTCTATGTTGTGTCAACGCTTCCGTTGCCAGTCTGCGAAGGTACGTAGACATCACTCTCCCCTCTCGTTGCTATGCATCACCATGATCTTGTGTGTGCATAGGATTTTTTTTGAAATTACTACGTTCCCCAACATTTGATGCCTTCAATTCCAGAGACGCGTACATCCGTGCTGCTCAAAATGGCCTAGCCAGAGCCATGGATCAGTATGTAAGGGATATACGGGTAAGTAAATCTGATGATTATATGTATTAGTAGCCCCTGAGACTTGAAACAGTTGACACAACAGTTTTAAGGATCATTTATTTGAGTAGGTTCTTACGGAGAAGAATTCCCAATTGTCTCAAGAGCTGGAAGAGTGCAAGGCCCAGCTAGAGGCCGATGTTGCCGCGTTGAAGGAGTCCGAGAAGGATCCCTCTGGTAACACTTGTTTCCATTTCAAAGAATACGGGTACCATGTAGTATGCGGCATGTATGCAAATCTAACAATAGATGTTGCAGGTGGCCCCGGAGTGAATCCAGAGGCCATGGCGGTGGATGCGGCACGTGATGATCGACAGCGAAATGCTGGCGAGCGCGTGCTTACACGAGTCAGGCAGGAGAAAAATGATCTCCAAGACGCCAATATCCGGCTGGGCGTGGAACTGAAAGATGTCCGGGCCCAGCTTGCGGACTCCGTGAAGGAGAATAAACGGCTTTGACGCGGTATTTTTTAGTAAGTTCTTGAATGAACTTTTAAGGGAGTTCGGCGAAGAAGCCGGCTAACAGAGTTATATCTGCAGGTATGCTGACGGGTCGTCCCGCAGAGGAGATGCCTGGGTCTTCGGGTGATCTTCTTCCCAAGCTCTCACAACTGCACGAACAAGTTCGGCAGGTGATGCAGGGTATTGCCCAAGCCTTGTGGCCATCCGCGTCCCCACCCGGAGGCATAGGGGAGCTTATAGAGAAGCTCAAGGGAGAGCGGTGGCGCTTCCGATTATGGAAGATATCCGCCTGCCGACAAGGTGCAAGGGAAGCCTGGGCTATGGTGAAGACGCGCTATACCAAAGCGGACCCGAACCACATGGCCGAGGTCGGACCTGTGGGGCCTGATGGGAAAGAGATCCCTGTCAGTTTAGTGTATGATCAAGTAGAATTAGCCGCAAAGTATTCCCAACAGGATTGTAGGCTAGAAAGCTTGTTGGATGGTATAGAAGAAGAATTGAATCAGTCTTAGCGATTGTGTAATTCAAGTGACATATGTAATGTCCCTAGTCAGATTGTAAATCATTTGTCATGGCGGACCTTTTCGCTTCGACCTCTGGACCCGATAGTCCGGAGTGTATCCAAATACCCGCTCGGTAAAAACCGGGGTATGCATGGAGACCAGGCGTAGGGGTCATAAGTTTTTGAATAGACAAGTACCCAACTAGTTATGTTATATTACGTGGGTAGTAAGAAACATCTTCCAGGGAGAATAGTTCCGTTAAGGGTTCCTTTCCTTGGGTACGCATGCCCTAATGTGCATGTCCGAACTGCGAAAAGAGACGCAGGATATAAACATTTGTGGGCATGTTTCGAATTAGATAAAAGTCATCTTTTATTCACCGACCGAATATTCCCTTAAAACGCTAGCTTTCGGCTTCACCCGGTCTGAGGTACACATCCGACTGACCCGGCAGTAACAATCGCAAAGGTGCTCCCCTTATGCCTTGGCCGAATTAACGGGAATGTAGGGCATAAATACAAGAGCCAAGCAATCCATATTGGCCAAAACTTAAGTCATATCGATGCATATAATGGCGAAAAAAGGTACATGCGAAAGAATAACACATGTATGGGACGTAAAGCCCAGGAAAATAGTTAGATTAAGCTTCTGTATAAGAAGCCCCCAGGTATAATGAGCGCGGTTAGCGCGTCAAGATTGCGTAACCAGGACACAAGTATAGCCTTTAAGGGCCTTCAAGAGAGTAAAAAGGGAGAAAGAGAGAAAAGACAGATATGCAAAAAAATGACGGAGGTGAGGAGACAAACATAGAGTCCGGCGCTAGGCGTAGGATCTTCGGAGTCTGGCTGCATTCCATGGGTTTGGCTCAAGTCGATTATCCGATGCATCCCGCAGACGGTACGCTCCACCGGTCAAAACCTGGTCAATAATGAAGGGACCCTCCCATTTGGGCTTGAGCTTGTTCTTTTTCTTCTCCAGCAAGCGTAGAACTAGTTGGCCAACATTATAGGTTTTGGCCCGTACTTCTCTGCTTTGATACCTTCGAGCCTGTTGCTGATAGAATGCGGAACGGGCCTTTGCCACGTCGCGCTCCTCCTCTAGGGCGTCCAAACTGTCCTGCCGATCGAGCTCGGCCTCTTTTTCTTCGTACATGTGCACTCGAGGTGAGTCATGAATTATGTCGCAAGGCAGAACCGCCTCTGTGTCGTACACCATAAAGAACAGTGTGTATCCGGTAGTGCGATTCGGCGTGGTCCAGAGCCCCCATAGTACGGAGTCGAGCTCCTCTACCCAGTGCGTGTTTGAATCCTTTAAGGACCGCACTAATCTGGGTTTAATGCTGCTCATGATAAGACCATTCGCTCGCTCGACTTGACCATTAGTTTGCGGGTGATAGACAGAAGCATAATCGAGCTTGATGCCCATGTTGCTGCACCAAAGTTTCACCTTGTCGGCTGTAAAGTTCGTGCCGTTGTCAGTGATGATGCTGTGGGGGGCGTCATAACGGTGTACGACCCCGGATATGAAGTCTATCACCGGTCCGGATTCAGCCGTTTTGACAGGTTTGGCTTCTATCCATTTGGTGCATTTATCCACCATGACCAGTAAGTATTTTTTTCTTATGGGTTCCCCCTTTAAGGGGTCCGACCATATCAAGCCCCCAGACCGCAAAGGGCCAAGTAATGGGGGTTGTTAGGAGAGCGGTAGGCGGCATATGGCTTTGGTTTGCAAATAGCTGGCAACCGACGCAATGCTGGACTAGATGCTGCGCATCTGCCCGGGCCGTCGGCTAATAGAAACATGTACGGAAGGCCTTGCTTACATGGGTCTGGGCTGCGGCGTGATGGCCGCCGAGTCCAGCATGGATTTCTGCCAAAAGCTTCTGCCCTTCCTCTTCGGAGATGCACCTTTGAAGGACTCCGGTAGTGCTTTTCTTATAAAGCTCTCCCTCGTGGACCTTGTAGGCTTTAGATCGCCGCACTATGCAGGGTGCCTCATTTTGGTCCTCGGGAAGTTCCTACCTAGTTAGGTAGGCCAGGAATGGTTCTGTCCATGGGGCGATGATGGCCATTATTATGTGGGCTGAAGATGTTATTTCGATGGCAGAGCCTCCGATTGTGGCAGAGTGTTCGGTATCTGGGGTTGTGGCCGGGTCCGGACTATTGTTGCCGGCGTCCCCTTCCCATACCATGGATGGTTTAAACAGTTTTTCCAGGAAGATGTTCGGTGGGACAGGGTCGCGTTTAGCACCAATACGGGCGAGGATGTCCGCCGCCTGATTATTTTCCCGAGCCACATGGTGGAATTCAAGCCCCTCGAACCAAGCTGACATTTTGAGAATGGCGTTGCGATATGCCGCCATTTTTGGATCCTTGGCATCGAAGTCTCCATTTATTTGGGATATTGCGAGGTTTGAATCCCCACGCACCTCCAAGCGTTGAATGCACATGGAAACTGGCATCCAGAGACCGTGCAATAGGGCCTCGTATTCGGCTGCGTTATTGGAGTCTGTTTATAGTATTTGGAGTACGTATTGGACTGTATCTCTGGTGGGGGACGTCAGGATGACGCCAGCCCGCAGACCAGCCAGCATTTTAGAGCCGTCGAAGTGCGTGATCCAATTGGAGTGCGCGCCATACTCTTTAGGGAGTTCGGCTTCTGTCCATTCGGTGATAAAATCAGCCAGCACTTGCGACTTGATGGCTAGCAGTGGTTTGTATGTTATGTTCAACGGGAGGAGCTCGATGGCCCATTTGGCAATCTGGCCTGTGGCATCGCGGTTGTTTATTATGTCGTTGAGTGGTACTTCAGAGGCCACCGTGATTGAACACTCTTGAAAGTAGTGTCATAATTTCTGGGATGCCATGAATACCGCATATGCTATCTTTTGGTAATGTGGGTACCGTGATTTATATGGAGTGAGGATGGTAGATACATAGTATACTGGCTTTTGAAGTGGGAATTTATGTCCATCTGTCTCTCGTTCGACGACGAGCACTGCACTCACAACTTGGTGCGTTGCCGCTATATATAATAGCATTGGTTCGCCGACATTGGGCACGGCCAAGATTGGGTTGGTGGCCAGGATGGCTTTTATGTCTTCCAATCCGGCCGTGGCTGCGTCCGTCCACTCAAAGTGTTCGGTGCGCCAAAGAAGGCGATAAAGGGGGAGTGCCTTTTCTCCTAATCGGGAGATAAAGCGGCTTAGGGCCGCCACACATCCAGTTAACTTCTGGATTTGCTTGAGGTCAGTTAGTGTAGCCAACTGCAACAGGGCTCGGATTTTAGCCGGATTTGCTTCAATTCCTCTACTAGAGACGATGAAGCCCAGGAGCTTTCTGGTGGGTACGCCAAAAACGCATTTTTCCGGATTGAGCTTAATGTTGTATGTTCGGAAATTGTCGAACGTGAGCCTCAAGTCGTCTATTAAGGAGTCGACGTGTCTAGTTTTAATGACCACATCGTCTACGTATGCCTCCACTGTCTTGCCGGTCTGCTTTTCCAGACATGTTGAATCATGCGCTGATATGCTGCGCCGGCGTTTTTGAGCCTGAAGGGCATTGTGTTAAAACAGAAGGGGTCGTATGGAGTAATAAATGTCGTTGCGGCTTGATCGGACTCCGCCATCTTAATCTGGTGGTAGTCGGAGTATGCGTCAAGGAAGCACGATGATTCGTGTCCTGCAGTAGCGTCGATGATTTGATCGATGCGAGGGAGAGGGAAGGGATCCTTTGGGCAAGCCTTATTAAGGTCCTTGAAGTCGACGTATAGGCGCCAGGATTTGTCCTTCTTTGGTACCATCACTAGGTTGGCTAGCCAGTTTGGATGTTTTATTTCTCTAATGAATCCGGCCTCCAGTAATTTGGCTAGCTCCTCTCCCATGGCTTGTCGCTTAGGTTCGGAGAAACGCCGAAGAGTCTGCTTGATCGGCCTGAATCCTTTTAGAATGTTAAGGCTATGCTCGGCCAGCCTGCGTGGGATTCCTGGCATGTCTAAAGGATGCCAGGCGAATATGTCCCAATTCGCGCGCGGGAACTCCCTTAGTGCGGCGTCTACGACGGGGTTTAGTTGTGCCCCAATGGATGCTGTTTTTGTGGGGTCCGTTGGATGGACTTGGAATTTGACTATTTCATCCGCTGGTTTAAAGGAGGTGTACTTGGATCTTTTGTCTAGTATCACGTCGTCCCTGTCCACTGTGGAACGCAGCGCGGTTAATTCCTCCGCCACAAGGGCTTTGGATAATGCCTCGAGGGCCAGTGCGGCTGTTTTGTTCTCAGCGCGGAGTGCTATGTCCGGATCACTAGCTAGAGTAATGATTCCATTGGGTGCGGGCATTTTGACTTTCATGTACCCATAATGGGGTATGGCTTGAAAAATCATGAATGCCTCCCGCCCTAGAAGGGCGTGGTATCCGCTGCTAAACGGGGCCACTTGGAATGTGATTTCTTCGGACCTGTAATTCTCCGGAGTGCCAAATACCACATCCAGTGTGATTTTCCCAGCGCAACGTGTCTCCCGACTGGGGATGATTCCTCGGAAAGTCGTGGTGCTTTGCTCAATACAGTTGCTGTCTATTTCCATTTTTGAAGAGTCTCCTCAAATGAGGTTTAATCTGTTGTCGCCGACCATGAGCACTTTAGTGAGCCGAAAGCCGTCCACGATTGGACTGAGGACCAAAGCGGCTGGTGCTTGGGCTATTCGGAATTTAGATTCGTCACTGGCATTGAAAGTAATGGCCGTGTCGCTCCATGGATTTATTGCTACAACGTGGCAGACTTCGGCAAGGCTGCGGAGTGCTCTCTTACGCCTATTATTTGAGGTGAAGGTCTTGAAGACTGTTAATACTGTATTGTTATCCTTGGTAGGGTGTTCTGGGGTGTTTTGGATGAGGAGATCCTCACCGCTCTTGGCCACCTGCCGGAGTACCCAACATGCTCTAAGGCTATGTGTTGATATGGTATCCGATGTATTATGAATTTTGCAGGGCCCATTAAGCCATCCCTCCAATACGGTTTCATGCCTAGTAGTGGGTTTTTGCTTCTTTGTAATTGAGTCGGGCGACTTATGAGAGTGCACCCTTTTAGTTCGGACTGGCGGTTTTGTCATAGCCGGATTGTCCCAAATTTGTGTTTGGGTTTTCCAGGCGCTTTCCATCGCACAGTACTTCCGTACTATGGCCGCCAAGTCAGCGAAGTGTTCTATGTCACGGCGGCTTATGGCATTGAGGATCCCCTTGTCCGTGCAATTGTTGCAAAAGAACGAAATTGCGTCTTCCTCACGATAGTCCTTGACCTTATTCATTACAAGGAGGAATCTGGCCCAATAGTGATGTACTGTCTCTTGGGGCGCTTGTCTAATGTGGGAAAGATCGTTTGTATCTGGGTGGGTGGGTGGATTTAAGTCCATACCTTGACCCAATTTGAGATCCCGGGGCGGGGGAGTTTCCGATCTTGGAAGCTCGGACTCCGGGATGTTGCTCCGCGGGTTCGGTATGCGACCTGACTCCAGGTTCAGGGTTAGGGAGATGTCCTCCCGTGAGGAAGTATTCCGCTCAGAGAGCTCGGGAATCCGGACATAGTTCGTCCTCGGGATGGAGGGAGAAACGCTGCATTGTTCCTCCACCACCGCTATTTGTTGGGTAACCGGCGGAGAGTTAATCTCCCTTTGGTCGGGTTTAAGCCCGATCCGATCGTAGTCCGTAGCGACTCCCAGAGCGACGATGAGATCCGAGAGCTCGTTCAAAGAGGAGATCTCCATTGGATCCATCTGTTCGGCGAATTTTGAGCCGATGTGGAGGCTGTTTTCGATGACCCGAGAAGTCATCGTTGACGCAGCAGCCGAGCGAGCGGTCATGACGAAGCCGCCTAGTCGGAGAGTTTGGCCTACAGCCAGGGCTCCCCTAGAAGTGATGTTGTCCTTGCCAACGAGACGAGCCATCCCCGCTTATGATGATGGCAAAGTGGAACTCTCAATGAAAGCACCAATGTCGGTGTCAAAACCGGCGGATCTCGAGTAGGGGGTCCCGAACTGTGCGTCTAAGGCGGATGAGGCAGGGGACATGATGTTTACCCAGGTTCGGGCCCTCTTGATGGAGGTAATACCCTACGTCCTGCTTGATTGTTCTTGATGATATGAGTATTACAAGAGTTGATCTACCACGAGATCATAGAGGCTAAACCCTATAAGCTAGCCTATGGTATGATTGTATGTTGTCCTACGGACTAAAACCTCCAGTTTATATAGACACCGGAGGGGGCTAGGGTTACACAAGGTCGGTTACAAGGGAGGAGATTTACATATCCGTATTGCCTAGCTTGCCTTCCATGCCAAGGAGAGTCCCATCCGGACACGGGACGGAGTCTTCAATCTTGTATCTTCATAGTCCAGCAGTTCGGCCGAAGGATATAGTCCGGCTGTCCAGAGACCCCCTAATCCAGGACTCCCTTAGTGAGGTCAAGAAAAATGATTTCTCCGTCACGGCCTTCTTCAACAAGGTCAAAAGTTTGGCTGATACACTGTCATCTATTGGGAAGCCTCTTCGTGACGAGGAGTTTACTTCGTTCATTCTCAATGGGCTTGATGAGGACTATGATTCTCTCGTTGAAAACATCAATGGACGTGACACGCTGATGCCACCTCGCGATCTCTATGCACACCTCCTCAACACCGAACAGAGGCTCGTTGCTCGCCGCTCCGTTGGCGTCAACACGGAGGGTCCTTCTGCAAACGCTGCTCTCCGCGGGGGCGCCCGCGGTGCCAAGCAGAAAGCGCCGCCGACCTCGGGCAACCAGCCCCGTCTTCCCGCTCCACCTCCAACGGCTGGCCGCAAGCGGCTCCACTGCGAGGCATGTGGTGGTGGGGTTGAGTGTCAACTCTGCGGCATTGAGGGGCACTTGGCGTCTCGCTGCCATCGTCGCTTTAAACGAGATTTTCTTGGCATTGGGAACAATGGGAAGGGCAATGAGAAGCAAGCTGCTCTCGCTACACCGGATCCCGGGTTCACTCCTTCATACTCGGTGGATCCTGCCTGGTACATGGACATGGGCGCTACGGGCCATTTGATGAGCCAGCTTGACAAGCTGGCCACTCGCCAGCCCTACACCGGTCACGATCAGGTCCGCACAGCCAATGGATCAGGTATGCCCATCTCACATGTTGGTCAGGCATCTCTCCTTTCATGTACCACTAAAACCTTGTGACTTCTTGATGTCCTTCTTGTTCCTTCAGTCACACGTAGTTTACTCTCGGTTCCTAAATTAACTCATGACAACAATGTGTTTGTTGAGTTTCACCCTTTCCATTTTTTTTGTTAAGGACCAGGACACGAGGGACGTTCTTCTTAGTGGTCGAGCTTGCGACGGCTTATACGTGCTTGATGTGCCACGAGTCTCTCAAGTTTTCAGTGGTGTTCGGGTGTCATCGTCGCAGTGGCACTCTCGCCTTGGCCACCCCGCTACTCCCATTGTGTGCCATGTGCTTCATCGCCATCGTCTTCCTGTTGAGTCAAGTAATAAGGAGTTTCTAGTGTGTGATGCATGTCAACAAGGCAAGAGTCATCAGTTGCCTTTTTCTGTATCAAGTCGTGTTGTCACGGCTCCTCTTGAACTTGTGTTTTCAAACGTGTGGGGCTATGCCCAAACTTCTCTTAGTGGTCACAACTATTATGTCAGTTTCATCGATGCTTTCAGTCGCTTTACTTGGATTTATCTTATTAAGCGCAAATCTGATGTGTTTCATGTCTTTATGCAATTTCAAGCACATGTTGAGCGATTGCTTAAGCACAAAATTATCCATGTTCAGTCAGACTGGGGGATGAGTATCGTAGCCTTAACACCTTCTTTCAGAAGCTTGGCATCTCACACCATGTGTCTTGTCCTCATACACATCAGCAAAACGGTGGAGCTGAGCACAAGCACCGTCACATAGTTGAAGCTGGCCTGACAATTCTTGCACATGCCTCTGTCCCGTTTCGGTTCTGGAGCGATGCTTTGGTTACTGCCTGTTTTTTGATAAACAGGATTCCCACACGACGTCTTCACATGAAGTCTCCGCTAGAAGTGTTGCTTAATGAAACTCTAGATTACTCCCTCCTCAAAGTGTTCGGCTGTGCGTGTTGGCCGCATCTTCGTCCGTACAATAAGCATAAACTTGAGTATCAATCCAAACAATGTGTGTTTCTTGGGTACAGTCCTCTCCACAAAGGTTACAAGTGTATTCACATTCCGACAAATTGTGTTTACATTTCTCGTGATGTTGTGTTCGATGAGACTATCTTCCCGTTTTCCACGCTCACACCACCCACCAATACTCCCATCACCGAGTTGCACTCTTTTCCAGTTTTGCCTGATCAATTTGTGGATGCTGCATATTCTCCTCTGTTGTTGCCTAATCATGGTGCAGGGACTGGACGAGGCGCTCTACTTGAGCTTCTGGATGATGATACGACCACAACTGCGCCGGCTGCTGCTACGCCGGACAAGGCGCTCGATGAGGCTGCCGCCGCCACTACCCCGCCTGACCCCGACAACGATCACGCGCACATGTCCCATTCACGTGGATCCAACGGGGTGCCCGAGTCACCTGGGCCAGTGGCCTCGCTGTCGCCTGGGTCGGCCGAACCTGCGGAGCTGTTGGCCGGGCCGGCCGGACCCCGCAGCGCTATCCCCTGGGCCGGAGGCCTCGCAGGTCACCGAGTCTTCGTCGCCTGGTCCGTCGACGCCGGTCACGCCTGGTCTGTCTTCGCCAACCCTGACCGTGCCACCGTACTTGCCCGACGGTGCATCCTCCTCGCCGCTGATGGACAGTGGCTCCTCTGGTGTGGCAGCTCCAGTGCCATCTCCACGTGTCGTCCTGCGTCACCATACTCGCAGCAAAAGTGGCATCTTCCAACCGAAGAAGCGCACTGAGGGCACTGTCGCGTGGCTTGCGGCCTGTGTGGCGCATGTTGAGGCTGGCCCTATGACTGAACCGCGACATTTTCGAGCAGCGCTTGGCATCCCACATTGGCGTGCTGCGATGGAGCAGGAGATTCATGCTCTTCAAAGAAACAACACTTGGCGTCTTGTTCCACCTCCATCTGGTGTCAATATCATTGACTCTAAATGGGTATTCAAGGTGAAGAAACATGTTGATGGCTCCATTGAGAGGTACAAGGCATGCCTGGTTGCCAAGGGATTCAAACAACGGTACGACATTGATTACGAAGACACATTCAGTCCTGTTATTAAACCAACTACTATTCGTGTTCTTCTCTCTTTGGTTGTTACTCGCGGATGGTCGCTTAGATAGCTTGACGTTCAGAATGCCTTTCTCCATGGAGTTCTGGAAGAAGAGGTTTAGGCCAACTCCACCGCGCGACCCTATCCCGTCTGGCCCTGTCCGTTTGGGGTAAAACGGACAAAGGAGGCGGCCCAGCGCGTGACGGCCCGGACCCATCTTGTCCGTTTTGTGTCCAGGCCGACCCATTTCGAGCACAAACTTGCGCCGGGTTTGGGTCACGACGGACACCAAACGGACGCATGCCTCGTCCGCGTCGGGGCCGCGTGGCAGGCGGCCACCTACCTCCCACCCGCCCACATCAATGCACACGAGCGGGCGGCCCCACCTGTCATCCGCACGTCGAACGGTCGCCGTCCTTCTTTAAGTGGGAAGCGTGGATGGGTCGTCGTCCACACTGCCCCACTGAAAGTGCGTTATATCAACTAGAGGGGGGGTGAATAGGCGATTTTTATGAAAGTCTTCAAAACGTGGAAGTTATGAAGACAAACAGAATAGACAAGCCTATCACTATGCAGCGGAAGTTAGATTACACAAGGCAAGCCATGGTCAAGTATTCAATATAGTGAAAGCACAGTGACAAACAGCTTCAGTGTAATAAGGATCAGGTACGAAGAAGTTATGAAGCCAAACAAATCATACAGTTAAGTTGTGAAGACAGAAGATAAAGCAAGCATGCAAAGGCTTCACAATGTTTAACGGTAAGTAAAAGGAGGTGAAGATGAAACCAGTGACACGCTGAAGACAATGATTTGTTGGACCAGTTCCAGTTGCTGTGACAACTGTACGTCTGGTTGGAGCGGCTAGGTATTTAAACCAAAGGACACACAGTCCCGGACACCCAGTCCTGAACACACAGCTCAGGACACCTAGTCCTCACCGTTTTCTCCTTGAGCTAAGGTCACACAGACCTCGCCCAATCACTCTGATAAGTCTTCAAGGTAGACTCCCAAACCTTCACAGACTTCGTTCACCGGCAATCCACAATTTCTCTTGGATGCTCAGAACGCGACGCCTAACCGGCTGGAGGATGCACAGTCCTCAAGTGTAATAAGTCTTCAGATCACTCAGACAAGAAGACTTAAGTGATGCCCAATTTACTCTGGCTCTGGGTGGTTAGGGCTTTTCTCCTTGCTAGGAATTTTCTCTCAAAGGCTTCAAGGAGGGTTGCTCTCAAACGACAAAAGCCGTGCACTGAAATCTGAGCAGCCAACCGTTTATGGTTGTAGGGGTGGACTATTTATAGCCACTTGGCAACCCGACTTGATTTGTCCGAAATGACCCTGGGTCACTAAGGAACTGACACGTGTACCAACGGTCGGATTTTGAACTCACGCGGCAACTTTACTTGGGCTACAAGTAAAGCTGACTTGTCTGACTCTGGACA